>OX422208.1:797259006-798517506 GCA_949130495.1 Sambucus nigra | reverse complement strand
TTCTAGAAATAGAGGGCTCAAACAAGCTCACTAAAAATTGTTCAGTAATAGTGGCCTTGGGAGGTGTAAAAGGGTAGTGAGACTGGAGTCTATGAATAATTAGAAAGGGTGAGGCGTGACCCCCTCCAATGGACGATATCTTCAAGGTTCTCAAGAACTTCTAGAGCAGCTTTTGGTGAAAACTTCTCCTTTTGCTAAAAAAGGAACTCAAACTAGAACTCAGTCCTTATAAGAAGATGAACTTTTACGACAATAATAGTAACTTTTTTCAAGGGAAACTCCTAAGAATGATAGTTGTTAGTGGGGAGTAAAAGAACAAAGCATTAGCACTAGAGAGAGAGATGGGAGAGAATACTAGGAAGTTCCGGTGGGATTTTGACAGAGTAACAGTGTAATTTGAGTTATATCCTCCTTAACCTTGCATATGGGTCCTATTTATACTTAGTTGGCACTTTTGGGAGCTAAAATTAAGAGGATCAGTGAGGGGCAATGTCTGAAATGTACTATTTATCCCTACTCATGTGCAGCTGCATGCCCCCTCTGATAGGTGCCACCTGGTGCATACCAAAGTCAAAAAGCAAATATGTTTGTGCATGAAGAGAAAATATCTGATTTGGTAAATATCGTTTAAAACGGTAACTTGTGGTACAAAATTTGTGAATTTGAGAGGGGAAGCCTCAAGGTCCACCTCCTCTAAAATCATTTCTATTGAGAGGGGGGGGGGGGGGGGGGTCTTGAGGACTTCCTTCACTAAAATCATTTTTTATAATAAAAATTCATTTCTAGTGAGAAACCTCTCTAGTAATGACTGAGTGTGCTGGGTAAGGACTAGAGTGACTCCTTGGGTCTTTCTACTAGTATTCTCTTAATCTTAAAGTTCTACGTTGTTGAGCTTGCTCAACAAACCTTATTCCTCAGCGCCCAAGTCAAAACTCCTAAGAGAACTCTGGTCTATTTAAGACTAGCTAGCTCAACTAAGTGTTAGTACTTTTGTTCTTTGAAATAATTACTTTTCATGATGATGGTGTTGCTCATGGTATCCACTCCCTCATCCTAGCCTGTTTCTTAGAAGTTGAGGGGAAGGACCCTAGGGTTCCTCACCCAAGATTTTCTGTAAGGTGAGGGGAGGGACTTAGGGTCTCTCATCCAAAATGCTGGAAGATGAGGGGGGAGGACCTTGAGGTTTACTCGACCTAAAATTTCAAGAATTTGAGGGGGAAGACCCTGGGGTTCCTTACCCAAGATTATCTAGAACCGGGGGGGGGGGGGGGGGGGGGGGACCCTTGAGGTTCCCTTGCCCAAAATTTCTGGAAGTTGAAGGGGAGGACCCTGGGGTTCCTCACCTAAGATTTTCTGAAATCTGAGGGGGAGGACCTTGAGTCTCCCTTGCCCAAAATGCTAGAAGTTGAAGGGGAGGGCCTTGAGGGTCTCTCACTCCAAAAACTTCTGGAAGTTGAGAGAGAGGGCCTTGAGAGTCCATCACCCCAATATTTTCTAGAGGTTAAGGGGAGAGAACCTTGAGGGTCCCTCACCCTAATAATTTCTGGAAGTTAAGGGGGATGTCCTTGAGGTCGCTAACCCCCAATATTTTATGGAGTTTGATGGGGAGGGCGTTGAGGGTCCCTCGCCCAAAATTATGGAAGTTGAGGGGGGGGGGGGGGAGGGGCTTGAGGGTCTCTCGCCCTAAAATTTATGGAAGCTGAGGGGGAGGGCCTTAACTATCCTTCACCCCAATATTTTTTGGAGGTTGAGGGTTCCTCACCCCCAATATTTTCTAGAGTGGGGGGGGGGGGGGTATTGAAGGTCCCTCACCGCAATATTTTCTAGAAGTTGAGGGTGGAGAGCTTCGAGGGTCCGTTACCCCCAATATTTATATTGGGTAGACTTGAAGCCTGTCGTGTAAAGTCTTTTGTGCTGGACAGACCAAAAGACTTTGTACACAATTAAGTCAATTTTCAAAGAATTTTTTTATGGACCTTGAGGTTCCTCATCATGATCCCTAGGGTCATTAAATGTACTGTCCCTTAATTCTATATTTTTGGGTCTCGAGAAGCAACACGCCAGTATGGGAACTATCATCTCATCATTTGGGATCAAAAAATATGTTGACCTTTGGTATTCCCACACGTTTTCCCATTTTCATATAAAAGCTAATATTTTTGAATAAAAGCTTTTACTGTCACTTTGTTCTCAAAACATTCACGGAGAGTTTCAATTTTCAGTGAGAGAAAAATTCCAAAGACTCCATAACCCTTTTTTTTCATGTTTCTTCAAAATACCATCAATGGCTTAACCATCACCCAATGCTTCTTCAGATGTTAATTGTAAGGACATAGTCCATTACACTTGGTATGTCGTATACCGCTAGACGTTTGTCGAAGCATTGGAAAGCGCACATCTACAATCAACGATCTGAATTTCAAGTCAACTTCAATAATCATGCCCAATAAGGAAGGATTTGGTAAATGTCTTTAAGTTCCATTTACAATTTGCATAAAAGTGTTGGGATATTTTTTATAAAAATTAAAATATTTTTCCTTTCATGAAAAATGATTTTTAAATTATTTTAAATGGATCTTTATCTTTTAAAAAACATTTTTATCATAAAAGCTTTTTGATAACTGTTCTCAGATTCGTAAGAGTCTTGTTTGCTAAGTTCCCAAATATTATAAAACTATGTAAATTGAATCTAGAGATTTGTGCCTGATCGTTCAAACGAGACCAGACGTCGTTCGAATGACATGTCAGTTCATTTGAACAAGAAGTCTTTTTTGTTGACACGTCACCACCTTAAAAGTTTTATAAATAGGGTGACAGACTTCATTTTTCATGTGGAGAAAACAATGGTTTTAATCAGAATACGTTTTTAGTGTTTTTGTTTATTCTCCATCACTTTTGGGGGATCAAAATTTGTTTTTACAATTCACAAATCCCAGACTTTTTGTGTGAGTTGTTTGTGGAACCAAAACATAGTTTTGCTGCTGATTCAGAGGTGCCTTGGAAAGGTATTGAGCTGGCCATAAGTGTCACTTGCGGAAGATACTGGGCTGATTCAATATTTGGAGGGTGATCTCTATAACCAAGAGCTGGAAGCTATTATGGAAGGAGACTCTGCCAAGATTGAGGACTGTGTGTCATAGGGAGTGTTGCGGTGTTCTTGGGCTGAAGACTACGAACCGTCACCTGCGGGTTTTTCATAGGTCAAAGTGTATCTTCATTGTAATCCGATTGTAACTGGTACTTTACAAATTATAGTGAAAATAAATGGTTTTTACCCTACGAGGATTTTTTCCTGAAATTTGGCTTTGTCATCTTGTTCATCGCATGATTTAATTTGAGACTTGTATTGACATGTAAATGCTTGTTTAGGGGTTGTACTTTAAATTGAGTTTTATATGTTCTAAATTAAATAAGTGTGTTTGGAATTTGCAAATTAATTTGATCGGTATCAAACGCCGCGTTTACATTAATGCCACTGTCATTCCCATCATGATAAGCTCTTTACCTATATGTATTTCTATATCTACGGTGGTGGCCACTAGCATCACCACCATTACCATTGTCCTAGGCCTTTTTGCCCCTCATATTTCATTTTCAGTTGCTGATATTGCCACAAGTTCCTCACAGGGGTTTTTATCTTTTGAAGGGTTGATTTTTAAATCTGGTGTAACGAGGATGTTTATCAATGATGGTTTGAATCTTGGGATGAGTAGCAATATGGTCCCTCATCGTTTCCTACCCCGGAGGAGGGTTCATCGCTTGGACGTCCCTTTCTTAGAAATGAGTTTATTGTTCCTTGTGCCCATAAGTTATTGAGGACTGATCCTCGCTTTTAAGAGCTGCGTCTACAGTTCCTGTGTTTAAGAGTTCCTTGCGAGGGATATCAACCATGTGGGGTTCCTCACAACTTTATGACACTGATGAGGGTTTTTCGCGGCTGATTTTCATGTCTGGAGTTCACACCACTAAGGGTTCCTTGCAAGAGCAACTATCAATTGGGGGTTCCTTGTTTCCTTGTATTTGGGCTCCCCATCTGGGATTTATGTCACTGAGGGTTCCTCGTAAGATTTCCTACCAGGGAGGGTTCCTCGCCTATTATTTCATGCTTGATGGGTTCCTCGTCTGAATTATGATGACCTTGGGTTCCACATCTGGGACTTCGCACATGATGGGTTCCTCGCTAGAGGCTTTATCAACCAAGGGTTCCTAGTTCGCCACTTTAAATGAAATGGGTTCCTCGTTAGGGATTATGACAACCTTGGGTTCCTCATCTAATATGTACGCCACTGACGGTTCTTCGCAAGAGTTGCTGCCAATTGGGGGGTTCCTCGCCAGCCATAACTTCTGCTAATATTGGGGATTTCTCTTTTGGGCTTCTATCTCGATGGGTTCCTCACTTGAACCAATGGTCATTGAAAGTTCTTCCACTACTTCATCTTCTTCCCAATCTTAGGAAGATTATATGAACACTCGCCGAGAAGGGATTTTGCCGTCTATTATCGTGCACCCTTTTTTGGACCAAGTGATAATTTCATGGATTCCCTTACCTAATTTGAGGAGAAATTTGTCGCCAGTGATCTTTAGAGACCCCATATGGGGTTAGGTGAGTCCGCTGATTCCCCTATTATTTTTCTCGACTCTATTCTCAGAGTGTGAGTCAATAGTGGTGACTTCCCTTACTCCAATATTGAAATCAAAGTAGCTGGGGGTGCCCTAGAGGAGTGGGCTGCTTCGATTGATTATATTCTGAGTGTTCCTTCCTATAAAGCTGACCTTAAGGAAGTAGGCTTTCTTACTACCATTGATAGTTTATGGTATTTCACTATAGCCAAACATAACTCTACCCTCAATATTTTATTGTCTCGGTGGAGCAGGGAATCTTATACTTTCGTGACTGGTTGGGGTGAGTTTTCCATTACTATGGAGGATGTTTGTGAGCTATATGCTCTTTCTTTCTTTGGGAATCATGTTGTTACTGATGGGTATGAGGATTTACTTGAGTAGGAAATGGTGGAAGATTTGCAGGCAACGTTCATTGAATGTTAAAAATATGTGTCCATAAACGTGACTGATGTCACCAAGCATTCTTTTGTCAAATGGCAAAGGTATTGGTTTAGAGACTTCAAGCTGTTACTGAAAGGGGGACTTCTAGTACCACTCTCAAAAGTCAAGATGGTCCTAAGCTTCACTCCTCCCTATATTTAGCTGCCTCCTGGTTACTTTTTAGAGTCGATTCTTACTCCCAGGTAAACCTGAAGACTCTCCCCGCGAAATCCTTTTTAAATTAGCTGTGAGGCTGTCAAAAGGTAGGTTGGTACCTCTTGATGATTTAGTTTTTGGTTCTCTTTACACCTGAATGGACTATATATAGATGTTGAGAGTTCTTGTGGCCATCCTGATGTCGTTAACTTTGTTAATTCTGCACTCATGATGACTTTCTTAGTTGAGGATTTTCCCTATTTCACCTCTGAGGTACATGCCTATCATAACAATGCCTCTGATCTTCTAAGGTGGCATAGTAAGGCCACTAAGAAGCCTCTGGTGCCTTTGATTGATGATATCGAGGAGTTTCGCTCTTGTCCTTACAACAAGCGTCCTAGTGGCATTTTTAGTTGCCTTTCTTTCCGAGGTGACAGTGGCACTTTTTATTGTCCTTCTGATGTTGAATATGTTTCTTCCTTTTCATATATCAATGCAGTGGCGATGCTGTTACCATGACTCCTCCCTTCTTGGATAGATCTATGTTGAGGCACTGAGTTTTATCATTGAGAGAGAGTAAGAAGACAGTTTGACCATGACCAAGGTGTCCACACCCCTCCTCACCCTTCATACTGTGACCCTTCAGACTTATTCTTAGAGGCATGTAGAAATTTCACCTTTCAAGGAATGTTTCATAGAATACATGCCTTGGGGGGGTATATATGCCTCCTTGAGATCATCTGCCTTCATTTACTACCTCCTAGTTCTTGGTTTGGTAGCAACAGGTTCTCCTCATCAAGAATTGCGTGATTAGGCCTCCCCATAAGACCAACCCCACTAAATATGTTAAAGCCCAGTTCTTAATTAGGCAGACCCACAAGGGGGCTTGGTACATTAGAACTACTCCCAGGACACCTCTTGAGCAGACTACTCCCATCTTAGTGAAGCCACTTCTAGATGAATTTTTCTAGCCTCAACAGATCAATATACCATTCGCTAAATCTAAAGGCCATCCAAGAGTAAAGAAAAAGAAAAGTCTCCTGCAACGAGTAAGAGGAACCACCCTGACATGGATGTGTTTAACTTCATCCCTGCTAGTACTGCCTCTCCCCCTTTATCATGTGAGGACCAGAGTTACTAAGAAGAAGAAAGGGGTTGATGTTGATGTTGATGCTCCTTCCACTCCAGGGGTCTAATTTCAACAATCTCAAAGTGGAGGAGACCTATACGATTGTGAAAGAGAATGGTTATGATGCATTAGGATCTTCTTCTCGGGAGACGCGGGTCACATCTGTTCCTATTATAGAAGGTAATATATTCGAAAATTATTTACTTAGTGAAAATGGATCTTACAGAGTTTTTCCTGGTGGCTCCCTCCCCCCCCCCCCCCCCCCCCAATTGGAAGAGGAACTAGTTGACTATGGAAGCATACTTTCCTATGTTGATCATAGTTATTTTTTGGGTGATGTGGATGGCTTGAATTTTCGTAGTGAAAGAACTAATGACACTTATTCTTTGTTATCAATTTCGAGGGAGTATTCAAGTGACGACGAGGCACCACATTCTCCTTCGGGAGTTACCTCCGCAATCAGACCCCTTTCTTATAGTCAGACTATGCATCCCGCTATTGTAAGTCTTTTTTTACTTGGGACCGTTATGTATATGATTTTCTTGTTCTTTCTTCATTGGCTTGTTTACTTATTTTTTTCCTTAGATGTTTTACCAGGTTACCTCCGCAGAGGCGAGTGCTCCTTCACTTCCCCCACTATGTTGTGCTCATTTCCAGCGGGAGAGGAATTCTATGCTCATTTCTTCCTGAGGCCTTTTCAGAGAGGTTTGTTACTCCCTCCAAGAGTTTTTGAAATTTTGATAAGTCACAAATTACATTTCTTCAATTAAATGTTATATATTGTTATTTCCCTGAAGCTTTCATCTGTGCATCCTACTAGCACCAGGGTCACTTATGTGACCTCCCGTTCTGCTCAGTTATTTTTTTGAATTTATCTATATGGACAATCTCGTTATTCTCTTCTATCCTCTTTCTTTATCTTTTTTCCTTGTGTTCTCTATCTGATTCTGATTATAGAGAATTGTGCCTTCTAGCCCTGCTACTTCATCTTATCTTGCTTCACTAGTAGGAACTTCTAAAGTTAATCCCCTAGTTACCTCATTTTTAAAGGTCTGCTTGTTCTCTTGGCCCCTTTTTATTTATATGTTTTTGGTGCTTATGTCCTTTTATCACTTTTCATTCCCAGTGCCTTGTATCTTTTGGCCTCTCTTTTTCAGGAAGGGCCCATCCTTTTTATGCAGCTATGATTTAGGGTTGTCCTCCTTAAGGAAGATTCCTGTCCCCTGGGTCAACATATCTATGGATGGTGGGCCTTTGATCCACCATATCTCTCATGGGCCAGTATTTACTCTGGCCTCGACTATCGGGCCTATTTCATAGGTTTCTTCTTTTGCTCAGGCATCGATAAAATTCTTCTCTCATAATCATGATAATAACATCTTTTGATGTTTGTAGGTCATCAGCACAACCCTTGTTGCACTAGTAGTCATCTTTATCTCTTCTTCCTTAAATGGGACCCAATTATTCTATTATCCCCTTGTATGTTATTTCTCTAGTTATCCAGTACTAATAAGATCATTCCTTCTTTTCTTTCAGCTTTTCCCTAGTATTACTTCATCTATGGCTCTTGCTACTATTCCTCTAGCAGCCCCTGCTGCAGATGAGTCACCTCACCCTATTACTTTCAGTGAGATTCCTGTCATAGTGCCTCTCCCGGTAACCATTTCCATTATGGGTCTTCGAGTTTTCTTCTATATAATTGTCTTTGTGAGGTAAGTTACTTGATGACTCTTTCCTCTTTCTCTTTATTTATAGGCTATCTTTGTGGAGGCTTTCTTATCCACTGCATTTGCAACAAGTGTTGCTGAGGCAGCCCCTTCGGGAGCACCTGTAGCTGCTCCCTCAACTGATGTGGGGGGAATTACTTAGGTATCGTATACAAGAGTTGTTATTTCTATACCACTCTCTTAACTGGTATAACCCCTTTTTCTTTCTTTTTTTTCAAATTTTGTTACAAGGCTAACATAGTCGAGGTTCCTTCCTCCGCGGACCTGTTACTATTTCTGCCCCCAATATTGCGGTGCTCTCAGCTAGCACTTTAGATGAAAGCTATCAGGTAAGTGTTGTGATCGTTCCAGTGACTGCGAAATGCATTAGGGGGGTTAGCTATGGGAGATGTATTATACTATCATACCTTTCTCTATTTTCCATTCCCCATTCTTTTTCTTCTTGCTTTTACTGTGCAATTATGCTTCCCTCTACCCTTATTTCATTATTTTCAAGCTAGCGAGGCAGATGCTTCGATAACTATGGAGCACATCAGAGAGATTGATGTGAGAGAGGTATTATACTAGCATACCTACTCTCTTTTTCTATTTCTCCTTTTTCTTTTTGCTTATACTATGCAAGTTCTCTCATCTTCACACTTATTTAATTGTTTCCAGGTGGGTGAGGCTGCTCCAGTAACTGTTGAGCCTGTTGGGGGGATGGATACGGGAGAGGTATTATTCTAGCATATCTTCTCTCTTTTACCATTGTCCATTATTCTTGTGCATAATGAAAAAGTGCTCTCAGCTTCACCCTTATTTCATTATTTCCAGGTGAGTTAGGCTATTGCTCCGGTAACTGTGGAGCCTGTTGGGGATGGCTGCGATAGAGGTATTATACTGGTATACCTTCTCTCTTTTACTGTTTCCCTTTTTACTTCTTGCATATACTATGCAAGTGATCTCACCTTCCAACCTCTCTTTAGCTTCTTTCTCCCCAACACACCTTGCTAAAAACCCTCTAGGGATTTGAAAGTAAAGTGTTCCCTGCAGCAGGTGGTAGTTATCTAACTCCAACATCTTCATCGTCCCCTCTCTTGTCTCTAGTCGCTTCACAACTATGTGCCTCCAGTATTATGGCTCATAGCTTGGGAACAAAGACTTCACTGTAGTAGGCATTTTCCTCCACCGCACTATGATCGTGGGGAAACGAGTGGCCCGATATGTGTGTTTTAAACAAAACCAATTTTTCTCCAAAAAAGATCCAACTTTTAATTATGCACCAAACCTAGTTGTGAAAAACCCAATTCTTACTTTAAACCAATTTTATCTTGATTAATCCTAAACATGCATCTAGTGATTAAAGCAAGTAAAGTAAAGTAAAGAATAATCACAACGCCGGATGTACGAGAAAAAAACCCAAAACGGGAAAACAACCTTGGACGACCCAATCCAGATAATCACTATGAATAATGGTTTTACAAAGACAGATTGGCCTTACACTAAGACTCTATCCCCATGGGTCTTGACGCTCCTTCTGATCTTCAACCATTTTTCAATAGTTCCCACGCAGAAATTTCATTTTCCATGATACCATTCCACAACACACGCGTCCACGTATGTCTCGGTGTCCACCGAATGGCTTTGATTCGTCTACTTCTTCACCGCAAAACCCTTTGTGTTTAATGTGTAGAACAAACAACTTTAGTGCCGCAAGATCGCTTAAACATATAATAATGATAACTCGGATCTTTGCAAGCTCTAAGGATGTGTTTATGACTTTTAAACCTTAGAAAACATGTTCAAACAAGGTTCTGGTTCGTAAAACTATTTTCCAAAATGCACACTTAAAAACTATGATAAAAACACTGTTTTAATAGGATTTAAATGCCTCCTCGAAAAACATATCGTTCGAATGACTTTAGGATCTCGTTCGAGCGACATCCCATCTCGTTCGAACGAGATTGGATGTCGTTAGAACGACAACACGAAAGTTTGACTTTTTGACTTTTTGATTAAAAACTCTCTTCCAATGAGAGATCCAAAAATGTCAAACTCTTTTATGAGGTTATCATCATAAAACGTAGTGTAAACCTTTTAAAACACTATAAACCATTTTAAAACATTTTTCTTTATAAAAAAATACATCCTTATCGTTCATAAAAAAATTCCAAGCACCATTAATTATACACATTCATACCTGAGTGATCTCAGAATGAAATTAACTTTGAAGACGATTAAACTTACACCAATTAAACATCGGAATGATTTAATTCTTTGAAGCTTTGCCTCAACGTCTTCAATTTCTCAATACGTCATAGAACATGTGGGATCGTGACAAAATAAAAATCTCCCTATGACATATTACAAACACAATTTTGTTCACGGAATTAAGTCAAAATAATACAAGGACTCAATTGGAAATATATGTCCTTACAAATCTCCCCCTTTGACTATTCTGGGACAAAACTAAACCAGTGAATTGCCTAACCGGGTCGTCTATCCACATGACGCCTAAATCCCATCCCATAAACTCAAAATAAAAAATTACAGGACATGGACTAGAATATGAATCACCGGCAAGCATGAACTGTCTGAATGTGATGTAGACTTGAAATCTCGAATCGCTGAAGCATACCTACACATATGAAACAGAGAAGCAAATACCCAATGAAGTATGGAGGAACAAATGATACCAATTTATATTTCTAATATGAACAAATCATTTGAAATATGAGAGCAATTATTTGATACCAATTTGAAAGAAATACAATCAATCAATTTGTAAGTCCAGATTTCAATAGAAACGCTCAACAAATCTCCCCCTACATCACATACATCTCTCCCCCTTTTTGTCTCGAATAGACAATCCAGTGAAAAGATAAACCAATATGAAATATCTAGCATGCGAAAATGAAACCAATTTGCATCAAGTTGATACCAATTTTTTAAAAAATGAAAAATGCTAGATAAACATTAAACAACCAGCTAAATAAGATCATGTAATGACAAATCAGTAGCTAGTAAACCAAGGAATCACACAAAGAGTATACCAATCAAATCAAATGTGATAAACGGACTTATATGTAAAATACCAATTTGGAGCATAAAAGGATCTGCATATAAACCAATCAAATAAAAAATGCTTCCATCAGTGCGAAAAGTATATCAAATTAAACAAGTGGACTGCAAACCAATCAGAAGCCATTTTTTCAGCCTGTCATTCGAACTAGCCAGGGACATCGCTCAAACGATATGAGTATGTCGCTCGAACGAAGTACATATGTCGTTCGCGCGAAATGAGTTGTCGTTTGAACGACTTCCCGTGACCTGCCAAAATTTCCCAGATTCCCAGAAAAATTATAAAGTATTGCCCAGTGAAAAAATTTCCACATAAAAATTCCAAGAAGGGCCTGACAGAAGCAAAACAGTGTTAAAATAGTAGGCTTTTAACACAAAACTCAAAAACTCATAAAAACTAAAAATGTGAGTTACATACAAACATAGTACCGATGTGCTCAAACATGGATATGAATGGACGGGCGTGAAACTACAACAAATGAGTCACAATTCCAACACATCGAAACGATCAAGAAGCTCTAATTGATAGCGATAAATCATCAAACTTTATCATAGCCACATGACAATAAAAGTGTGAGCTTAATGAACTAAACAAACTACATGCACACAAATTCAGAATTTTGACGATTCTACAAATAATAACGTCAAATTGCAATGTTTCAACATTAGGATTAGATGTTCAAACCCGTTTAAATTTTCTCCAACCAAGCTCCCTCATATATATATACTTTTTCAAGTTCTTTTGAGGTTTCTAGCATTATTAACTTAGAGGAAATCTGATTGGCCCTTTTCTTAGAATTTTGCATTTTCTTTTGGGCTCTTTTAAACGGTGGCTTTCACGACGAGTTAATTTTGAACTCTCGCATTCCTTTTCCGTGAATCACTCATCATTTTTACCAATTTAAATCCTCACGGTAAACAGTTCTTACATGAATACTTCTTCTTAAGTTTTACTTACGCATAGATGACAAGATTGAGATAAGAACGCCTCACCAAATTTAAATATGCAAGTGAAGAAGAGTGCGCTTGCATTCAAATAAGGAAGTTATTTAATTAAACACAGTTTTTACCAGTCAAGTCCTAAACATGCATCTATATGTGATTAAATATGATGATGAAACATGCAAGAACACATATATGAGGAAAAATCCCCCAAAGGGGCAAAACCTTTTATTTTCACAATAATTTTGTAAGAGTACGGCTTACACAGATTACAATGAAAATATATGACACAGAAATACCCTCGGGTGTAGGTTCTGTTGTCGGCGACTAGAACAATCCCTTTCCAGTAGGGCAACAGTGAAGAAGAGAGCGGCTTCCTCACAAATTACTCCAGATGAGTAAATGATCTTCTTGAAGGTTTAAAGATTCACACACATATATGGGAATGGTTTTGTGAATCAAAAAAGGTTTAGAAAACCTTAAAAAGTGAAGTCTTATTCTGGGTTGTTTTCGCAGAATTTTGAGATTGCAGAAAGACTTAAAAAATGTGTAGAAGGAGATCAGATTTTATACAAAAATCGAGGCGGTGGCTCGTTCGAAAGAGATAGCCATGTCGCTCGAACGAAGGACAGAAATCGTTCGAACGATATCGCGCGACATGGCTATCTCGTGCGAACGACTTCCAAAGTCGTTTGAGCGATCTCGTCGATCGAGGCAATTCGCTTCTACACTTAGAAAAATTCTGCTTTTGATAAAAAATAAAATCAGACTTCAAAAATAATTTTCAAAAATATTTCCCAAATATTTATGCAAATATTTAACGCTCCAATAAAACATATTACTGATAGAGCGTAGTTGAGTAGTGGGAATGAGCTGAGCAGCACGTTTCATGTAGTATGATGCACGTGATGAAAGTGGATGCATTGAATTCGGATAAAGGCCGTCGAAGATGATCGTGTTGACGTGCCGAATGTGGTGGTATTAGACATATGAACTGTGATCTAGGAGAAAATAGAAATTTCCTAGAATCTACCTTGGACATTTATAAAATTATGTCCTTAAAGCAAGAGAAGTCAAACATCCATATAAACTCGTGCATGTGTTCAATGTTCACATATATACAAAGTCGAATCAGAATGCATATCAACTTCGAAACAACCTCATATAAACAATGGTTAAGATCATTCTAAGCATCGATAATAATGACCAAATGTCCTAGCCACATGGATATGAAACGATGAAGGGAATCCAAGCATGCCAATATGCCACATCAAACATGTAAACTCAAAAATAAAAACTAAAAATATTTTTGGCTTTTCAAACATATTTTAACTCAAAGAAAAGAAAAATCTTTTTGGATTTTTAAAAGTTTTCTCAAAAACAAAATCTTTTTGTATTTTTCAAATAGGACTCAAACAAATGAAAATTATAATACAAAATGATACACATGTCATAATACTAGCAATGAATATATCATGAAGCAAACTAGCATATGACAAACATGGTAACACTATCATCCTTTAGATTTAGCATGGGAAGAATCAAGTGCACGCATGTGAGGATCAACCAACGAAGAATTTAGCATCTCCAAAATGGATTTCCTAACCCAAACAGGAGTATACCTAACAAAATGGGTTTTGGTAACCAATGGGACACTACGTTTAATATTCCTAGGGTCTTTTCTAAGATCAAAACAAAAACTCCTAAGGTGACCTTTCCTACCACAATGCGAACATGTAAAAACCCGACGAGGAACGGGACCTTTAGGTTGACCTTTTCTAATACCCTCGGATGTTGTTGAGGCTCTAAAATAAACTATAGTTTTGGCTTTTACAATCGAACCACTAGAACAAGATAAGCCGATACCATCACTACTCGAGTCATTTAAATCATTTTTTAACTTCAAAACTTTTGACTCAAGCAAACGTTTAGATTCCTCAAACTGTAGGGACTCCTTTAAATTTTCAATTACCCCTAAAAGGTTATATCTCTCCCCCTCAATGTGAGCAAACTTATCCCTAAGAGCCTTTTCTCGTGCCACAAAATCATTAATCGAATTATTTTCCTCAACAGCACAAACACTAGAATTTCTCAAATCCTCTAACTCTTTTTCTAAAATGAGGACTCTATCATCACTCTCCTTTTTGCCCAATTTTAATATATTAAAATCTTTAAACAAGGAACTGTAGTGCTCACGACAAATATCTCTTTGAATTTGAAAGTTTTGCAAATATTCAATCCTATTTTTGAAACCATAATTTTCTTTCTCCAAAAACCTTAATACGTTTTGCAAACTTTAAATTCAAACGATGTAAATCGTCAATGCTTAGAGAATCCATCGAGAGAAAAAAAACACATGAGAGATAAACAAACACACGGGATAACAAAATAAATAAAAATATTTTCTAGCTCTGATACCAATTTGAAACGAGTGGCCCGATATGTGTGTGTTTCAAACCAAACCATTTTTTCTCTAAAAAACATCCAACTTTTAATTATGCACCAAACCTAGTTGTGAAAAACCCAATTCTTACTTTAAACCAATTTTATATTGATTAATCCTAAATATGAATCTAGTGATTAAAGCAAGTAAAATAAAGTAAAGAATACTCACAACGCCGGATGTACGAGGAAAAAACCCAAATTAGGAAAACAACCTCGGACGGCTTAAGCCAGACAATCACTACGAATAATAGTTTTACAAAGACATATTAGCCTTACACTAAGACTCTATCCCCACGGGTATTGACGCTCCTTCTGATCTTCAATCGTTCTTCAATAGTGCCCACGCAGAAATTCCATCTTCCATGATACCTATCCACAACACACGCGCCCACGTATGTCTCGGTGTCCACCGAATGGCTTTGATTCGTCTACGATGTCGAACATGATGTTCGTCGCTTCTTCACCGTAAAAACCTTTGTATTCAATGTGTAAAAGAAACAACTTTGGTGCCTCAAGATCACTTAAACATATAAGAATGATAACTCGGATCTTTGCAAACTCTAAGAATGTGTTTATGAATTTTAAACCTTAGAAAACATGTGCAAACAAGGTTCTGGTTCGTAAAATCATTTTCCAGAATGCACACTTCGAAACTATGATGAAAACACTGTTTAAATAGGATTTAAATGCCTCCTCGAAAAACATATCGTTCGAACGACTTTAGGATCTCGTTCAAGCGACATCCCATCTCGTTCGAACGAGATTGGATATCGTTTGAATGACAACACGAAAGTTTGACTTTTTGACTTTTTGATTAAAACGTCTCTTCTAACGAGAGATCTAAAAATGTCAAACTCTTTTACGAGCTTATCATCATAAAACGTAGTGTAAACCTTTTAAAACACTATAAACCATTTTAAAATATTTTTCTTTATAAAAAATACATCCTTATCTTTTATAAAATAATTCCGAGAACCATTAATTATACACATTCATACCTGAGTGATCTCGGAATGAAATTAACTTTGAAGACGATTAAACTTGCAACAATTAAACATCGGCATGATTTAATTCTTTGAAAATTTGTCGCAACGTCTTCAATACGTCATAGACCAAGTGGAATCGTGACAAAATAAAAATCTCCCTCTGACATATTACAAACACAGTTTTGTTCACAGAATTAAGTCAAAACAATACAAGGACTCAATTGGAAATATATGTCCTTACATGTGGCTTCTGCTTCATTCCATGTCTAACTTGTGTGCTATCATAGCTAGTTCATCGGGGTGCCTATTCATTATTCTTGCATGTCTCTCAATAGTTACCTCTAGGAATTGTCCTAACAATCTCTGGATGATGTATCTATAGGGTGCCAAGTTAGCATGATTGAGAGCCATTAACTTATTTCACTACTGGATCAGAGTCCCCCCGTATGCATAATACTCTGATGCCCCTCCGGAGTGCTTTCAACATACCCTAAATGAGGGCTTCATATTCAACCTCATTTTTTGAGCATTTGAAGTCTAACTTGAAAGAGAGGGTGATATCCTCCTTGCTGTTCGAGAGTACGATGCACGCACCTCCTATGCCTTGGACGCTAGATCCATCGAAATCCATTCTCCACTTTTCCATTTCTTCCACCATGCATTCTTGGAAGTTTTCCCCAGGTAGCTCTTCACTAGGGCATTCAAAGTTTTTGCTTGGGAATAGGCTAACAGATCTTCTACTGCTTGACTCTTGATGGTTTTGGGCACTATGCATTTTAAATCATACTCTGAAAAAATTAAAAACCACCTTGTTGCTCATCCTACTAGTACCGTCCGCGTTAGGAGGCACTCGATAGGGTCACACTTAGTGACTATCACTACACCATAAGGGCAAATTAGTAACGATTTTTTTTTACTATTAGTAACGGATATAGCCCGTTGGATATTTCTAACGAACATAATCCGCTAGTAATGTGACATAACCGTTGCATATAACCAAAAAGTATAATTATTTATTTGTTTCATAAAATAAAACACGTGCGGGCGGGGAAACTCCCCCTTTTATTTTCGTTGAGTTCAAGAGTTCAAGTTGTAAAAAAATCCCTTTCTCTTCTCTCTCTGCGTCAATGGCATCAGCAGGTCATCGTCTCTTCTGCTTTTCAATCTTGCTAGGCCTCCTCTTGATCTCCTCCAACGCAAGGCTCTGCAAAAATCATCCTATTCATCTCCTCTTACTCGCTCAATGAAAACCCCTCTTTCTCTCCCCACAAAACCTGATATCTCACTTTATACTTTTCTTCCTCATCCTTCCAACAAATTAACCCAAAACGCTTCACCCGAACTGTAGACATCATGGGCATTGTGGGTGATCTTTTATTCGGGGTCGGATGTGGTTATTTCCCCCAAACTGATTTGATTATGGTGATTACGATGATGAGGGGTGTAAAGATGTTGATTATGATGTTTATAGTCCTAATAAGATGTGGTGTGTTGACATCACAACTGATACTCCGGTTAAACAAGTGTGAAGGAACAAGAATATGGTTGATTTTGTCTTTTTGGTTTTTTCTTTATGTTTCTTTAAGTTTGGTTTCCTAAACAGTTATAATTACCTGCTGCTATATGTTATAATCAACCAATATAATCAATTATGCTATTACTAAGACTTGAACACTTTTCTTGTTCTTATGGAATTCATGAAATTTGATGCTCTGCTAATATATGTGTTGGGCTCCTAGTTGTATTGGAAGTGAAAAATGCAATGCTGTTGAAGCAGTCCGTAAAGGCAACGCTTCTGTCGGTGTCAGAGGCATAAACACCACCGTCCTTGGCGTTGGAGAAAATAAGGTCAAAATCAAAACTCTAACAGTGAGCAATGGGACAGATCAAGTACATCAAGAAATATTTTTAAGATACCTTCGAGCACAGGTATTCAATTGTATTTTTCCATAGGTTTTCATAATTATATTCTAAACTTTCTCATTACAATCAAAATGTTTGGTTTTGTAATTTATGTGATTTCACTTATATCTTATAAACCCGTTATTCTTCCTCATGAAGTGGCTAAACTTCTAGCTAAGAATCACCTTTTTATATGAAGTAAGTAGTAAATTCACTCAATTGGATTTCTTGTTAATGTTAGGGTTTCCAAATGTTTCCGTTTTAATTTGGATCACTTTTTAGAATCAAGTAGACGAAAAATTGAGATTCTTATTGATATGTTTCACTATTTTTATGTGCTTCATTAAAACATATACGTATGACTTTTTTTTCTTATAATTCCACACTTGATATGGAGTCATAATAGGTGACCTAGGTTTATCTATATGCTTAACTTACTTATTTTATATGCTCGGAGAACCTCCTCAATCTCATCCTCTCCAGGTACACTTGAGCTGATACAATCCAATCTAACCTTTATTATAATAGGCAATTGCATGCCATTTTATTTTTATACTCTGGTATTTAATACATTGTTGGGTTTTCCTTTGATAGATGGGTTCTTGTGTTTCAGCTCATAGAGATCCAAGGTCGGCCATGAGGTTTCAGTTATCATTTGAGTCTAAAATGGACAAGATTTTGATTCCATCGCTAGTCAAAGAGAGAAATGGTGACCGTCTGATTGATGGGTTGCCCTTAAACCTCACTTGTCACTCTCACTTTGCAACCATTTTTCTTGATATGGTACGATCCTATTTTCTATTATGGTTTGTTGATTGCTTTATATAAATTTTCACTCCTAATATTCTATTGGGTTACTTGTATTTATTATTTATGTTTTTTTGGATTGGTGGTGGTGGATTGTGGGTGGGGGTGATGGTTATGAGCGAAATTGAGTTAGTGTTGTGTGGTGATGACTTTATGAGCACAAAATCTGAATACAGGTGCCTTGCCTCTACTGCAACTGAGCTAGTGTTGTTACAGTGTTTGCTAAAGGAAACCAGACTTTTGTTCCAACCCCTGCTGTACTTTGGTGTGATAATTTAGGAGCTAAGTCTTTAGCTTCTAATCCTGTGTTCAATTCAAGAACTAAGCACATTGAATTTGATGTTCATTATATTAGAGAAAAGGTACAAGCTAAAGAAATTGAAGTGAGATATGTTCCTATTGAAGAACAAACTACACATATCTTGACGAAGCCACTGTCTCATCCTCGGTTTGATTATCTTGTCACTAAGCTCACTCTCGATTACCCTCTGTATCGCTTGAGGGGGCATATTGAGATAGTTAAATAGTTGTTATACTCTTTTATAATATAGTTAGTTTAACTAATCTGTTATAACAGATTTATTTTGTTTAGATAGTTTATTTTTCTTTGATAGCTGTACAAATGGTTTAGTGTGTACTATTTTATATATATATTTGAAGTCAGAGGTCTTGATAAATTAATCAAGCCATTCACAAAACAAAGTCACTCTCTCTCTATGTTCTAAAAACTTAATTTCCTCAAATATTTTACTGGAGTCATGATTCTTTGAAGCTCCCCCTGGATGAGGGCCTCCCTCTCCTTGATGACTTTTTGTCTTATCATCATCCTTTTTAGATCCGCCTCCGGTATGTTCCTTGAAATAGCCTTTGCTTTTGTTGATGTGGAGCGCTTTTTCTTCACCTTTCATCGAGACTCCTCCCATTTGTTTAGCCGTAGCTTCTTGACCGACAAGCAAATTTTCAAACTCAATAAGTAATGTTTGAGTAATAAAACTTCGGTATTCGAACTCGGTCGATGGCAAGTATGTAATGCCTCGGCCCAAATTTATGGGTTACCCATAGTCAACTCGTTCTGATCCGAGCATTATGTGTGAAGTGCAATGAAACAACCTACATAATATTGCTAGTCCAGTTTTATTTTAATTAACATATTACTTAGTTAGCATGCGATTCCAGTTTCAAAATAAACTACGTGAGCTATCCATGTGGAGCACCCCGAAGTCCAAGCATATAGAGTACTAACGTAAATGAAGAAAGTACTTACATGTTTAACGCTCTCAAAATAAGAAATTGCACCCAACTTGTTGTAATAAAGCGAGGGTGTGATCCGATGCTTAGTGAAAAATATACAAATGCATTATAGAATCGAACGGAAGAAAGGAGACTCAACACGTTATACCTACATGGACATGCAACCACATTGTATACATATATATACACACATATACCCATGCTAAATGCATGAAACGGTTTTACGTCCAAAAATCTTATTATCCAGATTAATTTGCCACATATTGTTGTTTTAAATAACAACCACACAACTATTTGAGGTTGGGTATTTGTCACTTATCACAGGTGATGGAATGGGTAGGTGATGGAATGGGTGGTTAGGGAAAAACCCTACATGCCAAAGCAACTAGATTACTCCTATTTGTTGGAGTTTACAACTAAGCTTCACGGGGTATCACAAGGCGAGAAGCTCTTCTCTCACGTTCCATCTGAGTTCCAAGATGAGTTGCTTTACAGCAATCTTGTAATTGCATATTTGGACAAAGGAATGATAAGGCTCTCTCTCGCATACGTGAACAAAATGAGGGAACTTGGTCATCCCATCTCGCACTTAGTTTTCAACCGTTTGATTATCCTCCATTCCACTCCTACTCGTAGGAAATCCATCCCAAAAATCCTTACTCAGATGAAAGACGACAAGGTTCCTCCCCACGTCTCCACTTTTAACATTCTGTTAAAAATAGAAGCTAGCCAACACAACATCGAAGGGTTGGTTAAGGTATTTGGTGATATGAAAAAAGCAAAAGTGGAGCAGAATGTGATATCGTACTGCATATTGGCCACTGCACATGCTGAGGCAAGGTTATACACTGCGTGTGTGGAGAAGTGCTTAACAGGAAATAACTGGTCAACGTTAGACGTCCTTCTTATGTTGTATGACTATTTAGGGAAACGGAAGGAACTAGAAAGAACCTGGGGTGCTCTCCAAGAACTCCCAGTGTTAGGTCAAAGAGTTACGTGTTAGCGATTGAAGCGTTTGGTAAGATTGTGGAATTAAGTCGAGCCGAAGAGCTTTGGGTTGAAATGAAATTAAAAAAAGGGTTGAAATCAATTGAACAGTTCAATTCGATGATATCAGTTTACTGCAAACATGGGTTTATTACTAAAGCAACTGGACTATTTAGAGAAATGGAACAAAATGACTGCAAACCAAATGCGATAACTTTTCTACACCTTTCTCTCGGTTGCTTGAAAGCAGGGTCAGTGAAGGAAGGGCTTAAAACTGTGGAGATGGGGATGGATTTGACAATAAGCAACATGGTGAGGAAATCAACCCCGTGGTTGGAGACTACCCTTGCAATGGTTCAAGTTTTTGCAAAGAAGGGTGATTTAGAGAATGCTGAGAAGTGGTTTAATGAATTGAAGAAATAAAATTACACCAAGTATACTTGTGTTTACAATACCTTGATTAAGGCTTACGTGAAGGCCAAGGCTTATGATCCAAATCTTCTGAAAATGATGATTTTGGGCGGGGCTAGGCCAGATTCTGAGACCTATAGCCTGTTGAGAATTGTTGAGTAGTTTCGGACCTGATTTAATTTATTGTAGTGGCCTATATGGCTTTATAATTTAAACTTGTGGCATTATAATATAATTCACTTATTTTTGGATTGATTAGAATATGTTCTAGTGTTGTATTATTGCCATGGAAAAGAGAGCATTATGCACATTGATGTACATTAGACTCGTCATTTAATTGTAATTTTCTATTGTAATTTATACTAATATCTACAGCTTTGCTCCTTAAAATTTTAAGTTTAGTTATTTCTTGCTTTTTCGATATGGTGTTCGGTCTTCTTTTCCTTGTAACACTTGGTGCATCTGCTTGTATAATTCGGTTGTGTATGCAAGATGACTAATGGATTTCTTTTCTTTTTCTTACACAATCTATATGAAATATATAATATAGAGACTCTCAGAGAGAGTTCTCCACGGGGCTAAAAAAGAACTGTTTATGTTAAATGTAGCATCTCTACCACTCTCTATTCCTCATCTCTCTCATTTATACAGAAGCAAAACCCTATATCTTCTGTATATCCAACACTGTTACACACTTTGCATTATACAGAGTCTTTTTCATGGGAAAATAATTGTTCCAATATTAGTGGAAGATTTGTTTACGCCAATATTTATGTTTGTCTCTTACTTGCTAATTAGATGTATCTTATGCTTTATCATTTTCATTACATATGACTGGTGATTGCAAGTGCCCCTACATGGTTTCGGGTTCATGACATGGGAGTAGCCTCTCCATATATGGGGGTAAGGTCAGCTGACATCCGTCTCTTCTAAACCCTGGAGTTAAACGGGAGCCTTGTGCACTGGGTATGACCTTTTATTATGACTGGTGATTGGAATATGTTTTCTTTTGCCAATTAAAAAGGAAAGCTATGGGACAGTATAGCTATTCATATTCTCAAAAGGAGGCTCACCTCCACTAATATCATATACGTATGCCAAGATATCTGCACTTAGATTCTCTTTTATGCTCGTGTGGAATTTTTCTACAAGGGACTTCGTAAGCTGCTCCTTGTAGGGTAGAATAAATAAATGCCTGAGAGTACGAGACAAATCTTCTTCTTTGCTATAGTGTTGATCATGTTGGTGCATATCTATTGTAAAATTCAATTCAATAATGATACTTGGAATCCTGATCTCCCACTAAATTGTCAAAGCTTAATTGGTCTCTCAACAGTTTCCAGAGAACAGAATAACCATTTGTCAGGAAAGCCCATTATATACTATCCTGTGCAGCTCCTAATCAGACCACCCTTCCACGAGGGCATGGGTTCTTTATATGACAGGTTAGTGTTTTGGTACTTTATCAATGTCATAATTTTTTTAAATGTACTTTTAGTTTGTTTGTACAATAACAGTATGTAAATTTTTATTTTTAGTTGTTAATTTTAATCTATTACTATGCCGCCATGTATATATTTATTGTTTGTTGAAATGTTAAAAATGAAGACAGAAAAGCCAAACCTCACTAAATCCTAAATATGTTATGGAATAAAATGCATTCTCCTTTTACTTGCTTGTACAGTAATCAGGCCCTCCAATTGACTGTTTGCCAGAAGCCCCTAAAACTTAAAACCCATCCTTGACAATAATGAAATCAATATAATATCTATTCTTACTCTTTCCACTCTCTTATTCTGTTTTGAATTGTATCATATCAACCATGTTTCAACGTTTACAATTGGTATCTTCCCAATGCTCTGTATTTTTATTTAATTAGTTTTGAAATACCTTTTCAACGACCATGGAAATTGGTACTTTAGTTTTATTTAGTATCGAAGGAAGAATAATGCCCATACCTTTCGAACAACCATGGTGTAGTGTTGGAAAGAGGCAAGGAACCTGTATTCAAATTCTGTGCTACACTAGCTCAGTTGCGGGGTTTTACGGTCGTCGCTCTACTGCAGAACCTATCCATGTCCCGCTGAATCTCGTAACATATTTTATAGAGGTAAGACCTGTACTTCTTCGCAATGTTAGTGATGAATTTGGGCGGTCTCTCGACAATGCTAGTTTTCTAGTATACTTTTATAACCATGCAATTTGTTACTACAAAACCATTTCAATTACATATTATTAAGAATTGCCATGGACTTATGTGGATTTCTGTCTCTTTAGTTACAATGCAAGTTGAGTTCACTGGATAATATGTAGAGTTATATTATTTATGCCATAGTCTACAACCAATAATGCAACAAATATATATTAATCATATTACATTGCATATTACAACTGTCATATGAATGTTACAATTAACTGATGTAATATGCACTGTAATATGCATATTACAGTGACTATTACAACTGTAATATGCATATTACAGTTAACTGATGTAATATGCATATTGCAGTGCATATTACAATTTGTAATATGCATATTTTCACTTTCTGGAACAAAAAACCTCTTCTGGACTTTATTTAGACTTAGAAAAGTGAAAGGAGAATAATTTCCTTCATTAAAAAAGTCCACTGCCAAAGATGAATTCATCTGATGAGAGTGACTAACGCATCTGATGTTCAAAATTTGGTTGAGGACTACACGGGTCCTAAAAGCGTTAAGAAGTCCTTTTCATTTTTTAAAAGGCCACGAATTGCCGTTAACAATGGTTACATTAAAGTCCAAAGCAAACTAGTGAGGTACCTATGTATAAATATGATCATTAGCAAGGTACACCAAGTGAAAAGGCCCTAAATAAAATTAGAGTTGTGAACTTTAAAACTATTATAAATCCCATATCATCTTAACTGTGATCTTAAATATAAACAACTGGTAAACAATTCCCTCAAGTGCTCATTTAGTTTGTGTTTTTGTGGTTTCTGTGAATCTTGATTAATAAATTCACAAAAAAAGTGAATTAAATTTAACTCTAAATTGGTGCCAAGACCCAAACCGAACATAGTCAAAATGATAATCTTTATTTAATGTGTACAATATTTGGTTTGCTCGATGAAATTTACGGAAGTTAGAAGCAATCTTTACCACTTTATTTGTTCAGATCCTCTTCTAAAGTTTAGCAATGATAGTGAAAATTGTGGTAGGTTTATCTGGTTTAGAGATTATTGTTGTGTGGGTTGGAGTTGGATTTTATCTGGTTACTGATGCAAATATAATGCTTATGCAGGTACGGTGCAAGTGGTTTTCCAATATTGAAATTCTTCCCAAAGGGCAACAAAGGCGGTGAAGATTATGATGCTGGGCGAGATTTAGACGACTTTGTGACCTTCATTAATGAGAAGTCTGGTACTAGTCGCGGGCAGGTATTCTTACTTCATGCAATTGAGAAATTAATTGTTTGGTATTCTTTTATATAATGATTAGATTTTGAGTGAAACAAATTTTTATTACTATCGTTATAAGATACGACTTAGTTTTTCTCATTTCTCTGCCCTCACCCACACTTCATTTTTCGCCCAGGCATTGTCTAAACTAACCCCATCTTCATCAGACTCTCGGTTGGCGAAATTGACTAGTATATGCTTCTTTTTGAGTTTAAAAATAGGTGTTGGGGGGTGAAAACTTTAAACAACAACCTAGTTGCCTAGATTTAGGTATAAACACATCAAGCGATACCAAAGTAACTATTCTAACTTAACCGTATCCTCATCGGACTCTCGGTCGCCCAATTGACTAGTATACGCTTCTTTCTTGGGTCAAAAATGGGCTTTGGGTGGGAAAAACGGAAAATAACCATCTAGTGGCCTAGGTTTAGGTACAAACACATCAAGCGATCCCAAAGTAACTTGTCTAAACTAATTGTGTCCTCATTGGACTGTCGGTTGACCTAATTGACTTGTATATGCTCCTTTTTAGGGTTAAAAATGGGCGTTGGGGGGTTGGGTGGGGAGCCAAAAACTTAAAATAACCTAACGACCTAGATTTATGTACAAACACAACAAACGATACCAAAGTAACTATGGACATTTGTTGTGTATCGATTACTCCCCAATAACATTACATGTGTGTCAATTGTATGAGAATGTACTAGTCTTTTATGTTATTTACTCATTTATGATTACACATTTACTAAGGTTAATTTTCTTCAACAGGTTCTTATTGGAAAATGTGAAGATTAATTTTTGGGAGAATGAAGTCTACTTTTGCGAGGAATATAATGAAGACTACTTTTGGGAGAATAATATGTATACAAATTTAATGATGTTAGACTTCGTTTCAATTTTGTGGTTAAAAGCTAGACGGTTTATTTTGTACTACATCTTGTTTTGAGAATTTTAATGGTTATGAATGTAATATAGTTTTATATTGGTTTAATATCATCAAAATGTAGTGTCATTCATTTTGTCACGTATGTTTTAGAATTATGTTTTGAGTGAAATTTGTTGACATTGGTTCTGCATTGCCATTGGTTGAGCACGCGAGTTATTACTAGTGTATTCATATATATTTGTTTAATGAGAAACTAATATTTTTTTTAAAAATATAATGATATTGTTAACGAACTTTAACCGTTACAAATAAAAACATACGTTACAAACACATGACACTTCCAATCCGTTACAATATATTTTTTAACGGATTTATCTGTTACAAATTATATATTTGTAACGGGTCAAAACCGTTAAAATTTAGTAAATCCGTTACTAATATATGTAATGTGTACCAACGCCAAATCTGTTAGTAAATAAATTGCAACGGTTTTAATCTGTTACTAATACTATATTTGTAACGGATAAAATTCGTTACAAATTTCGTTAGTAAAATAAATAACGCCAATCTTCTAACGGATTTAATCCGTTACAAATATTTTTTGTAACGGTTTTTGCCCGTTACAATTGGCCTGTATTGGTGTAGTGTATACGAACTGTAAAGGCTAGCAGGTAATGCCTCAACTTCTGTGCCACAAAAATGAAGGCAAGATAGTGCCTTTACGTATTAGTGTACCTAGATTCTGTTCTTGAGATTACTCTTGACAAGTAGTACACTGACCTTTCTGCTCCTTCCCTCTATTGGGCCAAGATTTCCCATACGTACCTTTCTATTGAGGTAAGGTGGAGCAATAGCAGTGTTCTACCCTCTGGTGGCATCATCGTGGATGGAGAGGCTAAAATTTCTTTAACCTTCTCAAATGTTTTCTTCTGATTTTCTCCCCAAGTCAACTTGGCTTTATCTTTCAGCAAGAGTATAAATGGATGCATCACTTCAACCAGTGCGGGTAAGAACCTTCTCAAGTAGGATGCCTTTCCCAAGAAGCTATTGAGTTGCTTTCGACTCTTTGGGGATGGAATCATCACTATGGACTTCATCTTCTTTACATCTACTTGGACCCCTTCCTGTTCACAACAAACTGTAGAAACTTTCCTGTGGTGACCCCGAAGGCACAGTTTGAGGGGATCACTCGCTTCTTGTATCTACAACACCTCTCGAAAACTCTTTTTAGGTTCTTTATGTGTTTTCTTTCACTAGGTCGTTCATATAAAATTCTAGTATATCATGGAATAGATCATGAAAATTTTCCATTAGGGTCCTTTGGTATGTGGCCCCGGCACTGTTTAATTCGAAGGACATGACTGTGAAGTGGAAGCTCCCTAATGGCATATGGAAGGCAGTCTTCTCTGCATCTATCGGATCCAACTTAATCTGGTTGTAGTCAACGTACCCATCCATGAAACTATACATCTCATTTCTTACGGAAGCGTCGACTAAGCTTTTTATGTTTGGAAGAGGAAATTCATCCTTGGGACATACCCTTTCAAATCATGAAAATCCATGCAAATTAAAATTTATCTCTTGTCCTTCTATATAATAGACACTATGCTAGAGAGTCGTACTGGATGCTGAATAGGCTTGATGAATCCTGCTGCCAATAACTTCTCTACCTTCGCCTTTATCTTCAAGTGAAGGTAAGCCTTGTATGTGTGTGTGTGTGGCTTGCCTTACTGGAAGAGCATTGGTGAGAATGTTTAATTTATGAGAGCTCACCTCTGGGTCTATTCCTAGTATCTCCATGTACTTCTAGGCAAACATGTCAGTGAACTCTTTGAGTAAGACAATGAGCTTTTCTTTCTATCTTGGTCCCAGAATTTTAGAGATTAGAATGGGTTTACATTCACCCTCTTCTACCCCCCAGGTTTATCTCCTCTAACTCTTGTAACTTCTATCTGGGTCCATCCTGCATGCATTCTGGAGCTTCCTTTAGTTCCTTAACGTGCTCATTAAAATGGGATTCATCAACAACAAAATATTCTAATTCTGGGTTGGTGCTCTTGTGTAGACCGTTATAAATGGTAAATGACTTTCCCATCAGGAAGGATCACTTTTTTGCAAGTCCGAGGAGGTTTAGCCACCTCTTCCACTTTCCTCTTTCCTTTTTCTATGTGGAGGATCACCCTTCCCCCAAGAGATCATGAATAAATCTCTTTGGATGGATACTTCCTCCAACCACTTTCTTTCCTTCTAACTTTCTTGCAGAGATATTTCTTTCCTCATCAAGTTCTGTGTAGAAAGATGTATCCACCAGATGGGCCTCCTCAACGGAGAAGGTATTTTGTGTTGCTTTGGTGATGATCTTTGTTCACCGAATATTGGCCTTTGCACACTGATGGTGGGCGGAGGGTATTATGCCATGGGTATGCATCCATACCTTCCCAATGAGTAGTTGGTAGCTGGTATTATCATTGATGACATGGAACTTGATATAGGAAGTGAAATTTCCAAACTTGATTCCCACGTTCATATATCCTAGGGATTGTATTTCGGCACTGTCAAATCTTGAAATCACTAGTGGTACTAGCACTATCTTCTCTTGATTGATCCCCATCTCATACAATGTATTGATTGGTATAATGTTAATATATACTCCTATATCCATCAATGCTCTGGGAAATGAGACTCCATTAATCATAGCTGTAACATACAGCGGACGGTTGTGGAAGTAAGGCACTTGCTTACCTGCCTCTGAAAATACCACTTTAGAAGCATACCTTTTAATCAATATCCCAATCTGTCCTTGCCAATTTAGTGAGGGGTCTTCGCGTTGTTGCACAGCTTCCAAAAATTTTCTGTGATGAATACTCTGGTGGCATACTTCACTTCTATTTGATCTAAGAACCAGCTAAACTTGGGGCTCCTCACTATGGCCTCACTATGGCCTCATATTCATAATTTAGGTCTACCTCATATATCTGGGAATTATAAACACATTCTTCCTTGGATGTCCCCCATCATCCAGAACGAGGATGACATCCAATTCACCCTCTGAGAAGTTTACCTTCTTAATTTTTTCACTTCCATACTCTTCTTGGTCCAGAGTGAAGAAACACCCCTCTCACTTCCTTTTTAGCTCAATTATCTGTTAGCTGCTCAGTGATAACCTTTCCAACCCTTCACATATTTGATCACCACTATCCCACTCCATCAACTCTTGGGTTTCTTCTTCATAATATGCAACTACTATGTTGGCAGTGCCAAAGTGATGTGCTAGAAGTAGATTTTCATTAATATCCACATGAGGAATCTGTAAGGTACCATTGTCCACCTGCTCACCAATGATCTTCCTCAAGTAGTAACAGTTCTTAGTGGAGTGTTGCACCCACTGGTGTAGCTCGCAATATTTTAGGTTGTCTTTATCATCTTCTATTGGGGTTACCCATTCAAGTTAGGAGGACTTGCTACCCCTTCTCGTATAAAAGTACGATAACAAGCCATAGCTTTCACCACACTGCAAGGTAGTGGTGGTGGGGAATCTTCCCCAAACTTCCTCTTATTGCCTGGGTTGTTGTTCTTGGATCAGGAGCCTCCCTTCTTTTCTTTAGGATTTATATCCACATAGTTGACTGCTTGCCTCCTTAGGATTTGAATCCTCCTAAAAGTTAGTGGCACCTTCATCTTCCAACTTGAGGTCTTTGGTTTGATTATCATAGCTAAATTGCTAGCAGCCGTAGTGAACTCTCTAAAAGTTACATCTCTGGTTTCATTGGCAAAATGCAACTTGTATTCTTCTAAGAGTCCCTCGACACATATTTACAGTAGCCTTGCCTCTTCTATATCCTCATGGAAATCCAATGCCCTTCAATGAAAATTTTTGATATACTACATTAACTCCTCACTAGGATTCTGAACCACTTGTGCCAGTTGTCTCAAGGTTAATTCATCCTCCGCCACGAACAACTTCCGGAGGAACTGCCTGTACATCTCTTTCCAAGTAAGGTTACTATTAGGTGCCAAATGGGAGTACAATATATGGGCCTTCCCTATGAGGGTCTTGTAGAACTCCCTCAACCTCATATTTTTGTTATTAGCATGCACTCTTAAGTACTCAACGAACCTTTTCACGTGCTCTCTTGGATTCTCAACTTTTCCGTTGAACTTGATAAATTTTAGTGGAATATACCCCTTCAAGTATGGATTTTCATTCACCTCTTGTGGGTAGGGGTCCTTCAACTCCTCATAGATATGAGGACCCTCCCTCTGAGAGGAGGAAAGTAGCCTCCTTACCTCCTCTACAGTAAGAGCTTTATAGGGTGATTCTTTCAAACTTATACCCTTTGCTACTGGTGAACTCAATGGTGCCAGAACTTGTTTTGACACAACTTTTCGTGGTGGAGCCACTTCTGCCAGAATTACTACTAGGGTAACTGCCACACTAGAGGGGGCAACTGCTGATGTTACACAGCCTTGACCCATACTTGATAAGTCTACATTATTTTTTATCAAGAAGTTAAAAAAACATGCTCATAAGACTCATCCCTGTCATCGGAGCTGCTGCCGGTGAGCTGGTCTGCCCTCCCTGAGGAGCAGGTATCTTTGCTCTGATCATCACCTCATCCTCGTGAGTGGTTTGGGCACTTTGAGTTTTATTTCTAGGTGGAATGTCATAAAAAACTAGCTGTTTAGAAAGGTTGAAACCTTCTTTGTCAATTAAAGCAAGAATACCTCCCCAGTAGAGTCGCCAAATATAAGAGGGTATTGAGAATGGGATCTATGAATAAATGGAAAGGGCGAGGCATGAAACACTCCAATGGATGCTGTCTTCATGGTTCTCAAGAACTTTTGGAGCAGATTTTGGTGAAACCTTCTCCTTTTGGTAAAAATGGAACTCAAGTTGAAACTCACTCCCTACAAGAAGATGAACTTTCATAACAATAATAGTAACTTTTCTCAAGGGACACTATTGAGAATGATGGCTCAGTGGGGAGTGAAAGAAAAAGGCACTTAGCACTATAGAGAGAGAGCAGGAAGAGAATACTAAGAAGTTCTGGTATGATTTTGACAGTGTAACTTGAGTTATATCCTCCTTTATCTTACTCAGAGGTCCTATTTATACTTGGGCACTAGGGATGAGTTGGCACTTTTGGGCACCAAAATTGAGAGGGTTGGTGAGGGACAAGGTCTAAAATGTACCATTTGTCCTTCCCTCTGTGCAGCCGCTTGTCTCCTCTGACAGGTGCTACCTGATGCATACCAAAGTTAAAAACCAAATATGTCTTTTCTTGAAGATAAAATATCTAATTGGGTAAATATCGTTTAAAACGGTAACTTGCGGTGCATACTTTATGAACTTCAGAGGGGAGGCCACAAGGACCACCTCCTCTAAAATCATTTTTATTGAGAGGGGGGTCTTGAGGACCCCCTTCACTAAAATTATATTTTATAATAAAAATTCATTTCTGGTGAGCAACCTCTTGGTTGCTCATTCTAGTAATGACTGAGTGTGCTGTGTAAGGACTGGAGTGACTCCTAAGGCCTTTCTACTAGTATTCTCTCAATCCTAAAGTGCTAAGTTGTTGAGCTTTCTCAACAAACTTTATTCCTCATCCGTCAAGTCAAAACTCCCAAGAGATCACAAATGACTTATTTGAGCCCTGCCTGCTCAACTAGACTACCTGTATAAGAAAGTAATGGTTAGTACTTTTGTTCTTTGAAAGAATGACTTTTCATGATAAGGGGTTTGATCATGGTAGCCACTCCCTCATCCTGACCTATTTTCTATAAGTTGAGGGGAAGGACTCGAGGGTTCCTCACCTAAGATTTTCTGTAAACCGAGGAGAGGGCCTTAGGGTCCCTTGCCCAAAATGGTTGAAGTTGAGGGGGAGGTCCTTGAGGGTCCCTTGCCCAAAATTTTTTGGAAGTTGAGGGGGAGGACCCTGGCATTCCTTACCTAAGATTTTCTAGAAACTGAGGGGGGGGGGGGGGGCCTTGAGGGTTCCTCACCCAAGATTCTCTAGAAGTTGAGGGGGAGGGATTTGAGGGTCCCTCACCCAAAATTTCTAAAAGTTTAGGGGAAGGAACCTGAGGTTCCTCACCCCATATTTTTGGAGGCTAAGATGGAGCGCCTTTAGGGTCCCTCGACCAAAATGCTGGAAGTTGAAGGGGAGGTCCTTGAGGATCTCTAGCCCAAAAAATTTTGGAAGTAGAGGGGTAGGTCCTTGAGGGTCCCTCACCCTAATATTTTCTGTAGGTTAAGAGGGGAGGGCCTTGAGGGTCCTTCACCCCAATATTTTTTGAAAGTTTAGAGGGAGGGCCTTAAGGTCCCTCACCCCCAATATTTTCTAGAGTTTTAGGGGTAGGGCCTTGAGGGTACCTCTCCCAAAATACTGGAAGTTAAGGGGGAGGGCCTTGAGGCTCTCTCACCCCAAAAATTTTGGAAGTTGAGGGAGAGGGACTCGAGGGTCCCTCACCCCAATATTTTCACTGATAAGACCAAGCCTGTGAAGTACACCACATCTAGTAAAAGGAAAAAAGGCTATGGATTTTTCAACCTAACTAAAAATTCATTTCTCTGGACCATCCTTTCCCCGGTGGTTCTGCAATGGTTAAGCGAACGGAAGGTTTCTGCGAAGATAACTGGGGAAAGATTGTTGATATACTTATACAACTTTCCTTAAGAATATATTAGCATATGCAAAATATATTTGGATACTTATGTCACCAATAAAAAAACCATATCAACACACAGAAACTTATTTTTTAATTATGAAAAGTTAATTTGAATATGACAAAATTGTGTTAAAGTCTTCTAAGTCAACCTAAGTGGCATTCCAATAAGTGTGAGCATGAGCGATGCTGAGATGAGATTGATATAGTTTTTGAAGAATGTGACTTGATGTGAAGTTTTGTTGGAATGACCTTAAGGAAAATACGTAAAGTATATTCTTTAAAACATAAAAAGACAATCCAAATGAGGTGTGGGTACAAGAGTATACATACAGTATTTCAAAATCGACATTGCTACTTTACCGATCAAGATTGTTAGAGCATATATATACTTGATTAGTAACCTAGTAACTATGTGGATAGTACTAAAGGCCAACATGTAATGCCATAACTTCTGCACCGTAAATACTAGTGCTAAACAATATCTTCTAAATCTTAGTATCTCTTCCAAATCTTAGTATCTCGATTCCACCCCATGCATAATTCTACTTAGCTAATAAATTTGCCTTTATTTATCACTTACCTCTTATACCAATAGTGCACCAATAGAGGGTGGAGTATACGTGAGATACAATAACAAAGGTACCCCATATTTTGGTTAGATCATAGTCCGTGGATTACCAAAAGCTTCTTGATGTATTCTTCCCACATGAATACTTTGGTTCATCTCAATAATTGCAACAACAATGAGCTTTAATAGACATTATATAGAACTTCTCAAGTAAACGATATTTCTGAGATTACTTTTCAATTGTATGTGGCTCTCTGGGGAAGGCATTCTAGGATTGCCTTTTATTTGTCACGATCCATCTATACACCCTATTGATCAACCACAAACCCTAATAATTTTTTACAAGTAACCCGAAGGAAGATTTGAGTGTGTTCATCTTGAATGCATGCTCCATCTGAGGCACATAAACAAACACCACTATTGCACCCCCTTTACCACTAAAAATAATGTTAATTGTATTGATGGTCACTTAGTGGAGAACAATTAAAGGAGGAATATATCTATTTTTATTAAAATAAACTCATAAATTTCTCTGACTTTTCCCCCTAAAAAAGAGAAACCTGAAATTAAATTAAAAAATAAACTGAGGTAAATATGTAGGTGATTTGAAGTTAAGTATCTAGTTAATGGTTGAAATCAAACTTTGGTAACAACGTAAATTGTTTAGACTTCGATTTTTTTTTAGTTTAAAGTTAAAGTTTCATCCCTAAAATTGATTTTTCAATTATGAAAAAAAATAAAAAAAGTCTAAAAAGAAATATGTTGATAACAAACAATAATTTTAACTATTAACAAAGTACCCATGTCAAAATAATTAAAATAAAATTTTTGGTTAGAAGTTACAAAGTAAACACTGCCACAATGAGGTAAAGGAAACAACTTTGATAAATTCATATAAAAGTGAAATTTTGAAAGAGGTAATGTGACAACCCGCCTACTAAAATAATAGGTGGCCAGCCCAATACTCAAATAATCACAGGAATCATAGATGGTCCATTCTTAGCATCACTGTCGATTAAAATAATAGTATGAGATAACCACTAATCATTTTAGAAAACGGACTGTCAAATTTAAAATTTTTGAAAAGAAAAGAAAAACTCTTAGACAATCCCATTTGTAAAAACGGTGGATATCAAAAGTCAATGGATAACGAATGACAATATAATAAATATCGCCGAATAAGCTGTCGGCGAAAAGACCAATACAAATAGTACATCGAGTATTACAATTCAATATTTACAATATAATGAATGAGTGCAATATCTCGTGCAAAACACCCCCGAATAAAAATACTGAACATAACTAGAGTACAATAGAAAGAAGCGTTTACTACAAGTAACCTACAACATCCGCAATATGCTGTAGCCCCATAACAACTGGAATGGAAATGTAAATACGGGTGTCCATGCGGTAGAGCACCTGTAACGGCAAGGAATATGCAGAAACAAAGAAATATAGATACGGGTCAGGGCCCGGTTTGATATGATTACCATGTGACTAAAATGCATGACAGTTAAGTGCGAAATTGTCTCGCAGATAACAGTAATATTTCTCACCTCTCAATCTAGCAGCAACCTAGCGCAATATTGTGAGATGTTCTAGTTAACCCTAAGTACTAAGGGCTAACTTCTCCCCATTCTCAACACTATGCCCTATTCGTGCATGGGGTGTCTCGCACAGCGAAATCCAAACAAGGAACCCCCTCGATACACTACTACTTAGGCAAGGTTGATCGTCGAGATCCATTAGATCCTTAGCACCAAATAATCAATAAATGTATATGTGTGTGTGCATATGTGTGGGAGGTCACATCTACAGCTACACCAAGAGAATATAAAATAAAACCCATCCATCATCAAATGGCTCAATTCCTAATTTCTTTCTTTAGGAATATACATAATTGGTACAACATTTTATCAAATGTTTACCAAGTCAATCTTATTTACAAATTTTATTTCCTTTCTTCCCTCCAGGAAGAATATATAATTTAAAGCAAGTTTTTATTATCATAAAAAGTGCTTTATCCTTTTTCATAAAAACCCCACTTCCCTTCTTCCATCTAGGAAGTGTAATCAAAAGTCATTTTTATTATCATAAAAATACTTTTGTGTACCATATGCTTCCACATTCCTTCTTCCATCCGGGAGTGTTACTGAAGCCAAATCATATCCCATTTCCCTTCTTCCATCCAGGAAATGTAATTAAGGCCAATCCATTATCATGAATTGCTTTAATAAATCTAAGACCGTCCCTCCGGGTTTCCCCACTGGACGCACCCCTAAATGGTTATCATCTTCCAGGGCCTATCTATACAAGACAACCTGGGAACCTACCAACGTCGGGAAGCGGCCATATTGCCTGCGGGAAAGTCAGGACCACACCCAGAATCCCCTAACCAGCGCAGTAATACAAATGCCCATATGGCCTAGGGACTATATCCACCCTGCATTCATTAGCCAGGGGGCTTCACCACACGTACGCAACTTCCCTTATGATAGCGATTTAGGGAGGTGTGTAACCATAAGTTAACACTTATGAAAATCATTACTTTTTCCATTTTGAAAACTTCCAATTTTACTTTTCCAAAAATCATTCATTTAGCCATTTGGCACCAAGTTTTAGAATGTGCAATTCATTCTTATTAAGTCATATTTTATTAATGACCTAAGACCCAAAGTGCCACTAACCTCAAAATAGCCTCGAAGAGTTCATATAATTTCATAAACCCTCAAAGTGAGTCTCCATGAAGGAGTGTCTCCCAAAAGCTCAACATTGATATTTTAACTTCCAATTATCTTTAGGTTAACCTCCTATATTACTCGGACATTAACCTATACAAACTAGCCCTCGAGTAAACCCAAATATCCCATCTTAACCTAGGACATTAGTCTACCCAATACAACCCTCTAAGAACTCTTATTACTTCCCAAAGGAAGGGTCCTAAATCTCGGACCTAAAAGAAAAAGGGATAAAAATCAAACTAGGAAAAATCTCACAAAAACAGGGGACCCGAATCGATTCGCCCCTCGGGCCGAATCGATTCGCCCCTTGCGAATCGATTCTCCTAAAAGGCCGAATCGATTCGGTGAGAAAACCTGACTTCCTGTAATTGCCGAATCGATTCGGTCCCAACCCGAACCGATTCGGTTTGCCCAGACCTGTAGGATGACCCTTATCCGAATCGATTCGCCCCCTAGGGCCTAATCGTTTCGGTCCTGAAATCTTGCCCAGTTTGGGCTACGGGTTATATGAACCCTAAATTCCCAAAAATCCCAAAACTTTGATTTCTCCCAACATCAACAACACCAATTAAACCTAAATCATTCCTACACCATTTATAACTAATATATATTCCTCAAATCCAATTTAAAACTAAGATTTAAGGATTTAGTCATCAAAATCAACAAATACCCATTTATGGGTTAAATCTCTAAAACCTAACCGTACATGAAATTTATCACATTAAATCACATCTAGCAAGTAAGAAACTTGCCTTGAGGTTCTTAGTCTCGGATCACCTCCGGTAGCGACGGAATCCGGCCCAAAATCTTCATTTTCTCTCTTTCTCCCATTTTCTCCCAACTCTCTTCTCTCTCTCTCTCCTTTGGCTTCTCTCACACAAATGAAGAAAAAGAAAGGGGGTGGGGAACTTATACGGGTCTCAAAAACATAAATCCCCACCTTTAATTGTTAATACACCACAAAAATGACTCGTAACCACTTAATTGAGCCATAACCCCTTAAAAATGCCCGAATCTCAAAAATTACAACTGGGCACTTATTTCGACTATCTCGACTATTCTAAAAACAACCACACCCCCTATTTTGGCATTCGGGAAAGTGTGAACTATTTTTACGTTCCAATTTCATTTTATTTCATTAATTATACCCAATTTCATATATAGGTCATAACCGTCGTTTCACATATAACGACGCAATAATAAACAATATAACGATATTTACCTTCTCATAACGGTAAATAGACAAAACATAGTAAATATTATCCCTAAGTCTCACGGGAAATGATATTTACTCCAATATCCCCTATTTTATAAAATTAGCCCATCAGGCAAAATAGTATAAAATAGTCGTTCGAAAACCTGGGTTGTTACATACTCCCCCCCTTAATGGGGGATTTTGCCCTCAAAATTCAGGTGTAACCCGTAATTATATAAAGGGTATACTATACTAAAAACCGTTCTACCAGAATAGCAAACCCCTCTGCAGTGCAGCGTCCCTATAGAACACAGACTAAGGTCATCACTATCGATCTCAGTCCACATTCTCTATGCTCTAACATAGCACCAATTCGTTCCTCAGGAACTTTCGATCCTACCCTTCTACTACGGGACGAGGTACCCACACAATCTCGACACAAATTGGCTTACTTTCCGAAACACTTTACACCCTTACTAGGGAATAACTACACTAACTTACAATCGCTAACCCCAACACTACGAACTCCTATTCACATTGGCGTAGCCCTCAAAAGCATACGGATTAATGATCTAAACTATTGTGTGGAAATTGGATCCATAAAAACCACTACTCCAATCCTTCCTTTAAATCGAACCCACCCATCCACTTACGGGTGGTAGGATATACCCCACATCCATACGGTTAAACTCGTTTAATTGGCATTCCATGCCACGACTAAACTCTCTAGCGGGTTTTTACTCGGCGCATCGTCTACCCCCTCCGCATTTCCTTAGCGAAAGGGAAAATCCTATCGATAGTCCTTCACAAACTCTAACTTGTTGCTCACGAAAAGACCCAAATTCCTGCCCAGGAAGAAATGCCTCGATTCCTTAAGGCAAATACTACCACTACGAACTCTTCGTCAAGCGGGGGATGACACTTCGTAAAAGTATGAGATACATGAACAATGGGTCCATGCTCCCGCATTAATACTTCCCGTTCCTGGCAAAGACTCGTTCGTTAAATCCACTCTTGATCTTAACAACACGAGTGCAGAAGGAAAGTCAGCTCATGCTTCAACTCCTCAAAAGGTAGGTTACCAACGTAACACTCTATATACGAGAGGCCCCACCACTAACGGCCTAACATTACGAATAGCTCGAGATCCCATACTTCTCATCTAGGGACCAAATCCTACTTAGAGTTGACCCATTGTGGTCAACTCCCAACCACCTTCCTAAAATAACGTCGCATGCCCTAAGGGCCTAGCGTCCTAAGAATCCTAAGGTCGATCTATATTCTATCTATTCTAGTCGTATAAATATAATACTAAATATATCCCTAGTGTCCATGACCTTTCCCGACTTCCGACATTAGCTCGGTTTCATGTGTGGGACGTCTCGCCGAAGCGAAATTCAGACAATGAACCCTCCCATTACACTACTACCTCGCATTGTCGGTCGTCGAAAAGTAACGGTCGAAGACACATGATCGGGATCCACGGAATCCTAACTCATAACTCTACTAATACATATATACGTCTACATCCTACCATAACCACCAACTGAGGTATTTACTTTCAGTAAGATGCCACCAATACTTATCCCAAAGTACACATATACCTCTATACAAATGGCCTTTTCATTAAGGCACAACCATAAGTCTCTATCGGACTTTCATCATCTTAGTCTTCCCCACATTGATCAGAGGAAAACTATCATAGTGCTCATATATCGCACATCAACTTATCCCTTAATCACTCATATACGTGATTCTTGGCTAAACCTTCCAACCCAGCATCTCTACCAACAGAAAAAGAAAAGAAAGAACAGAAAAGAAAAGGAAGTGCACATCTCTCCGCTCCCAACGTCGTTTAGGTTCATGCGTGGAGCGTCTCGCCGAAGCGAAATCCAAACAAGGAACCCCTCCACACAATCCCCTTAACTAGCCAGTCGTGGAGACAAGGCACATCACACACAAGCAAAGAAAATAAATAATAAAACAAAACAAACAAAGCAAAACAAAATAAAGAATGGAAACTATCTATATACCGTAAACCACCTCTATAAAGTCTCTACCTGTATCCAGGAGAGATATTATAGAACAACTAGTCCTTCTTCTAGAACTAGAACTAGGATAGCCTCGCAATTAATTCGCTTTCTATCACACCAACTCCATCTAAGAATATCCCTACTCGTATAATACATATAATACAAGTAGTACATACCACACATATCATCGCTCGCCCCATAACAAGTGAAAGAAAATATAGAACTCCCTATCCTGGAAGTCATATAGATACACTTACTATATATAAAAATGTACCGATACTACCACAAGCTCGATATACACACCCGAATCTAGGGTTAACACCATACTACTCCATCTAACCTTAAGGAATGCGCCACTCGTCCCTAGTTGGAAATTCCACCAACATACTAGCCAACCTTCTTGGCTACTACCAATGGTTCCAAGACACGTCATTCTAGTCTTATCTGAACCAAACTACTTCCATCAAAATCTCAACTAGGAGTCCCATCCTTTCCGGTTATCTTCCATCGATAAGATCAGAACGCGTAGTTCCCTTGACTTCTTTAGTAAAGAGAACGTTCTACCAGCCTCCCCGGCCTTAGCTCCACGAGTCTTCCCCAGGTGGATGTCCACCAATGGGGTCTCCTGAACTCTACTTCTCCAGAGGTGTTTCCAACACTTACTTACGAGCCTAACATTTCCACTGAAAGGCTCTCTCTCTATGGGCAAAACATTCTGCCCCACCATAAAGAGGCGACTATCATTTCCGCCACTTCAACCTTACTCCAGTGGGTGAAAGGTTTTCCTCAAATCCTCACACCTGGTCACTTATACCCATCTCTTAGGCCAAAACTCTCGGGCCTTACGTTCTCACCGAACGAGGTTACACTTCCTCTATCCAACCGAACTTCAACATGGGGTCCTTGTCAAGGACCTCTCAGCTCCAAATTGACATTTCTTGGAATCCCAAGCATAGTACCATTCTCTACCGACAGCGGTACTTGGGAAAACTATTTTCACCGTACTTAGTAGTCACGACAGCAATATAAAATAATGCTACAAAGGGAGAGACCTCCAAAGCGGCCCTTATCCCTGACCACAGCTTACAGCTTATAGTAATCCCATCATATGACTCCTTCACAACGGCCTCCCTCGACGCCCTTCATCTAACGACTTACAAGTCTCACATGAACACGTAGAAGATCTTCGGGGTTCTCATACCATAGCAGGAGAACGAAATCTCACAAGAGAATTCAACGACCTTATTCCTAAGGCTCTAAATCAAACAGAGAGAAACGCAGAAGACGTAGAACATCCGCACAGATTCCTAAGGACTCTAGAACCTAATGCTCTGATACCATCTGTGACAACCCGCCTACTAAAATAATAGGTGGCCAACCCAATACTCCAATAATCACAGGAATCATATATGGTCCATTCTTATCATCACTGTCGATTAAAATAATAGTATGAGATAACCACCAATCATTTTAGAAAACAGACTCTCAAATTTAAAATTTTTGAAAAGAAAAGAAAAACTCTTAGACAATCCCATTTATAAAAACGGTGGATATCAAAAGTCAATGGATAACGAATGACAATATAATAAATATCGTCGAATAAGCTGTCGGCGAACAGACCAATACAAATAGTACATCGAGTATTACAATTCAATATTTACAATATAATGAATGAGTGCAATACCTCGGGCAAAACACGCCCGAATAAAAATACTGAACATAACTAGAGTACAATAGAAAGAAGCGTCTACTACAAGTAACCTACAACATCCGCAATATGCTGTAGCCCCATAACAACTGGAATGGAAATGTAAATACGGGTGTCCATGTGGTAGAGCACCTGTAACGGCAAGGAATATGCAGAAACAAAGAAATATAGATACGGGTCAGGGCCCGATTTGATATGATTACCATGTGACTAAAATGCATGACAGTTAAGTGAGAAATTCTCTCGAAGATAACAGTAATATTTCTCACCTCTCAATCTAGCAGCAACCTAGCGCAATATTGTGAGATGTTCTAGTTAACCCTAAGTACTAAGGGCTAACTTCTCCCCATTCTCAACACTATTCCCTATTCGTGCGTGGGGTGTCTCGCAAAGCGAAATCCAAACAAGGAACCCCACCAATACACTACTACTTAGGCAAGGTTGATCGTCGAGATCCATTAGATCCTTAGCACCAAATAATCAATAAATGTATATGTGTGTGTGCATATGTGTGGGAGGTCACATCTACAGCTACACCAAGAGAATATAAAATAAAACCCATCCATCATCAAATGGCTCAATTCCTAATTTCTTTCTTTTGGAATATACATAATTGGTACAACATTTTATCAAATGTTTACCAAGTCAATCTTATTTACAAATTTTATTTCCTTTCTTCCCTCCAGGAAGAATATATAATTTAAAGCAAGTTTTTATTATCATAAAAAGTGCTTTATCCTTTTTCATAAAAACCCCACTTACCTTCTTCCATCCAGGAAGTGTAATCAAAAGTCATTTTTATTATCACAAAAATACTTTTGTGTACCATATGCTTCCACATCCCTTCTTCCATCCGGGAGTGTTACCGAAGCCAAATCATATCCCATTTACCTTCTTCCATCCAGGAAATGTAATTAAAGCCAATCCATTATTATGAATTGCTTTAATAAATCTAAGACCGTCCCTTCGGGTTTCCCCACTGGACGCACCCCTAAATGGCTATCATCTTCCAGGGCCTATCTATACAAGACAACCTGGGAACCTACCAACGTCGGGAAGCGGCCATATTGCCTGCGGGAAAGTCAGGACCACACCCAGAATCCCCTAACCAGCGCAGTAATACAAATGACCATATGGCCTAGGGACTATATCCACCCTACATTCATTAGCCAGGGGGCTTCACCACACGTACGCAACTTCCCTTATGATAGCGATTTAGGGAGGTGTGTAACCATAAGTTAACACTTATGAAAATCATTACTTTTTCCATTTTGAAAACTTCCAATTTTACTTTTCCAAAAATCATTCACTTAGCCATTTGGCACCAAGTTTTAGAATGTGCAATTCATTCTTATTAAGTCATATTTTATTAATGACCTAAGACCCAAAGTGCCACTAACCTCAAAATAGCCTCGAAGAGTTCATATAATTTCATAAACCCTCAAAGTGAGTCTCCATGAAGGAGTGTCTCCCAAAAGCTCAACATTGATATTTTAACTTCCAATTATCTTTAGGTTAACCTCCTATATTACTCGGACATTAACCTATACAAACTAGCCCTCGAGTAAACCCAAATATCCCATCTTAACCTAGGACATTAGTCTACCCAATACAACCCTCTAGGAACTCTTATTACTTCCCAAAGGAAGGGTCCTAATTCTCGGACCTAAAAGAAAAAGGGATAAAAATCAAACTAGGAAAAATCTCAAAAAAACAGGGGATCCGAATCGATTCGCCCCTCGGGCCGAATCGATTAGCCCCTTGCGAATCGATTCTCCTAAAAGGCCGAATCGATTCGGTGAGAAAACCTGACTTCCTGTAATTGCCGAATCGATTCGGTCCCAACCCGAACCGATTCGGTTTGCCCAGACCTGTAGGATGACCCTTATCCGAATCGATTCGCCCCCTAGGGCCGAATCGATTCGGTCCTGAAATCTTGCCCAGTTTGGGCTACGGGTTATATGAACCCTAAATTCCCCAAAACCCCAAAACTTTGATTTCTCCCAACATCAACAACAACAATTCAACCTAAATCATTCCTACACCATTTATAACTAATATATATTCCTCAAGTCCAATTTAAAACTAAGATTTAAGGGTTTAGTCATCAAAATCAACAAATACCCATTTATGGGTTAAATCTCTAAAACCTAACCATACATGCAATTTATCACATTAAATCACATCTAGAAAGTAAGAAACTTGCCTTGAGGTTCGTAGTCTCGGATCACCTCCGGTAGCGACGGAATCCGGCCCAAAATCTTCATTTTCTCTCTTTCTCCCATTTTCTCCCAACTCTCTTCTCTCTCTCTCTCTCCTTTGGCTTCTCTCACACAAATGAAGAAAAAGAAAGGGGGTGGGGAACTTATACGGGTCTCAAAAACATAAATCCCCACCTTTAATTGTTAATACACCACAAAAATGACTCGTAACCACTTAATTGAGCCATAACCCCTTAAAAATGCCCGAATCTCAAAAATTACAACTGGGCACTTATTTCGACTATCTCGACTATTCTAAAAATAACCGCACCCCCTATTTTGGCATTCGGGAAAGTGTGAACTATTTTTACGTTCCAATTTCATTTTATTTCATTAATTATACCCAATTTCATATATAGGTCATAACCGTCGTTTCACATATAACGACGCAATAATACACAATATAACGCTATTTACCTTCTCATAACAGTAAATAGACAAAACATAGTAAATATTATCCCTAAGTCTCATGGGAAATAATATTTACTCCAACATCCCCTATTTTATAAAATTAGCCCATCAGGCAAAATGGTATAAAATAGTCGCTCAAAAACCTGGGTTGTTACAGGTAATAACGTCCCAACATGTCTATTATATTTCAGTAAAACTATGTGAACCTCATTCATACCTTTAGACAAAAAATAAGTAAAATGGCACCACTTCTCCAACTTCCCAACATATAACCACAAAACATAAGTAAAATGACACCACTTCTCCAACTTCCCAACATATAACCATTTTTTAAAGTAATTCTATGAGTACATCCTCTATGGATACACTTTTGCTAACACCTTGATATGTCTTGAATTCATTAGTTGATATATAATTTACTTAAAATTAATAAAATAATACTAACTAATATATTAAATACACATCAGGAGATCAGTTAATATATACCAATAAAGAGCGTCCCCATAAAATTATGGAAAATGTTATGCGTACCAAGGACTTACACCAAATTTTATGCACCAAGTGCATTCAAGTGTTATAATCTAAGGTTCTGTTTGGTTGCGCAAATTGTTTGATTATGTAAATTGGTTCGTTGTGAATTAGTGAATTGTATATGAGTGAATCTGAAATGAGTTTAATTCAATTTTGCACAATGTTTGGCAATCTGAAATTGATGTTAAGGTTTTATGATAAAGAAAGATAAAAACAAATTAAGGGGGAGGGGGAAGGGAGGGAAAGAGAGAGAAGAGTACGCATTTTATAGATTCCTATCTCAAATGATTGCATTATATTTTTTTGAAATGATCCAATTTCAGATTTTACACATGAGTTAAAATGAAACAGTTAATGAATCAATTCATTAATGAAATCAAACACAATTAATGGTTTAATTTGTAAATGGACCAATTTATTAATGAATCAATTTACAGTTTTAAGATAACCAAACGTGACCTAATTGTATACACAATATTTTTATGCACTTTCTACACAAAACTAGTATAAAAACTTGATATGCATAGCACTACTCTAAAATTATTCATTTTTATAGGGTATTAAATGAGTGAATGGGCTAGTTCCATCCTTAAACGCAATTCTCAATTAGTTGCATCCACATTAGCCTTATGGGATGTAGACAATTGCATATTTTGAGGGTGGCTAAAATTGAATAGCAAATGCCATACCAACTCCTAAAATCCTAACTACCCTAAAATATTATTACCTTCAATTTTAGCAGAACACAAATATGCAGCTCACTTGATGCGTGAGACGGTTATAAATAGACTTATTAGATTGTAAATGTAAAATGTATGTAAAAAGTGTTATTGAAGTTCAAAAATCGAAGTGTGGGAGTAATTTTTCAAAAAAAATTATCATGCGAATGAATCCATTAATCTTATACAAATTATTGAAAAAAATGCATCCGCAAACAAAATCTCAAAAACAGGTTTATATCAATAACTAATAAAATAATATGTAATACATGAGTCCAATTACATTCCTTTTATCTTCCTCCCAAACCTGTCAGAAGTGCAAGAAGGCATAAATAATACAATTTCCTTGATTTTCAAAAAATATAATGTTAAAAATAAGAGAGAGAAAAAAAGTGAGTATTTAAGGATCATTAACTCCTTTAATACTATATAAAGAGAGAGAGACAGACTCATGTGCACACTAAAGTTTGCACACTAAGTTTGCACATCATTTTTTTAAAATATCAAAAAAATTATTTTTCCCTTATTTTTTTTGCATGATATTTAATCATTTCAAGGAAACCATATAAAAAAAAAATCAACTCAAAAAAACTTTTTTTGCTATTTTAAAAAATCGGTCAAATTTTCACAGTTTTTAAAGAGCTTAAAAGCTGTGAAAGTTTGACCGATTTTTTTAAAATAGCAAAAAATATTTTTTTTAGTTGATTTTTTTTGTATGATATTTAAACATTTCAAGCAACCATATAAAAAAAATGAGGGCAAAAATATTGTTTTTGCTATTTTTAAAAAATAATGTTCTTATATATATATATATATATATATAATAATAATGCTCTTGTGCGGACTAGTCCGCATTTTAAGAATGCGGACCGGACATGTGTCACCTAACGGTGCGTCTAGAAATTATCCCCTAAATTATAGGCACACTCTCTCTCTTTTCTGGACACACCGCCAGGTGATATATGTCCGGTCCGCACACTTAAAATGTGGACGGCTCTACACAAGAGCAAGACTATATATATATATATATATATATACAGAGAGAGAGAGAGAGAGAGAGAGAGAGAGTAAAAAAAACTACTCTCGCATTGAATAAAGGAACGCTCATACCTAGCAAATTGAAGGATATCAATTAAAGTCAACTTAATAGACAAAAAGAACATTTTACCCACTTGCAATGACTCTTATCAATTTTTATTGGCATCCACTAAATCAATCCCACGTGCTGAACTCACTAAAATTCGAACCTCAAGTCTTTGATATGTATAAGCATATGAATACATCAATTTTCTAAACTAAATAAAAAAGAATTAATGAAGTTCCTAAATCAAAATCAAACAATCAATTAATTCTTCAATTTCATCACTCACAATTGAAAATCAAATTTTGTATATTCAAAATTAAAGAAATTAAAGCAGAGAAAATCGTAGTACCCCAGGTTGAATCCCATCACAACGGATCTATAAAAATTGATCCTCAATGAATAAAAATGAGATATGAACAAACCAAATCAGATTTCATATAAATAGCCTCATTTTGGGGTGAAACATTAGTGGGTTTCGAATTTGTGGAAGATATAAAGGCAAAAATATTAATGTGATTATAGTTTGTGAAAGATATAAAGGTAGTTAAGGTAATGCAAAAGACAATGATATAAAGAGTTATGAAATCAAATAAATAGGATCTCTTTATATTTTGGGTAATCCAAAAGACAAAAAGATAAAAAGTCAAATAAATAAGATCTCTTCAAATTTTGGAACATCGTAAAATAATTAAAATATTTATGAATTGTACACGTATCATCATGTGAGTGCAACAAATGTTGACACTAGGTTCCGTTATCAAATTTAATTATATACTATAATAAGACCGTAATATAACCAACTAATTGATGTTTGGAAGTTCTATGATAAAAACGTAATAATCTCTTTTTGTTTAGGAGTTAAGCACAAAAAAAAGAAAAGAAAGAAAAGTGTTGTTTTATCGTGTAATAAGGATGACTTATAATAACGCAATAACTGCTTATTCAAACTAGGAACAAACCATACACAATCAACAACAAACCATCTCGTCTCATTTTTTTGGAGAAGCAATAACATTTTCAATGTTCCTTGTTTGGCTACTGTTTGATCCGTGTTCGTGTTCCTTGTTTGGATCTTATCGAGTTCTTGTTTAAATAGATGACTTTTTTTATCATGTGAAAAAATATATTCAAACCTGACTTGTTACCTTAACGTATTGTGTTCACCAATTATTATCCATTAAAATAATAAATAATTTTTGAATCGTATATTAATTAATACATTGACCCAATATTAAACACGACGAAATCTATTTACTCATTACATTACTAAAACTCTCGTTAACTAATATTCACTAAGAATAAATTAACATCAAGCTACATAAACTATTTGGAACACTCAACAATACTTTGTATTTACTAAAATTAATGGATCTTAACGGGTATTAACGGGTGAAGGGGATCAATACTATCATAACCCGTTAACTATCGTTTCTCATCAGATTGATTCTCATACGACCCGAATTCATTAAAGGTTCATCCATTAACTTATAATTTTTTCCCAATTTATGTCGTGTGTTATTTTGTCAGGTCTAGAGTTATCTAACTAAAATCACCCAATCACTCACCCGTTAGTTATGCACATTTTTTTCATTTTAGAGATTATTTATAATTAATTTGAAATTTTTCATGGGTTTCCTGACCCCATGTTGATCCGACCATTGCATGCCATGGTTATCATTTGAAAATATAATCTTTTTCAGTGTGTACTTAAGCAAATAACGTGTATATTAAATACTCTCAAGTCATATTTATGAATTTGTACTCATTTCATCTATTTAACAAACATAAAATTCATAATGTGAATCCGAAGTATAATCTAGAATTTAGATCCGTAAAGACACTCTCTACTTCATCATATTGTAACGACTCCATATGCGGTTTATATTTTTGACTTTGCTTCTTTGCTACTAGATGACTAGTTTTCATTAATTTTCTTACTCTAAAATATTAAATTATTAAATGGGGGTACAAAATGCTTCACGAGTCATAACTATAAGTCACCATATCAACTTCATGGTGGATCTACAACCAGAATAGAGTGGGCATACCTTAATTTTAAGGGGGGGAAAATTACTATCAGAGTTTAGGGTAAAAAATATAAATTATACAACTTTGACCACCTCGATCAGGGGAAGATATATGAAAATTATATTTCAATTATGCGTACAAATCAAACAAAAGATTCCATTTACTTATGCATATATAATTGTGATGAGAGTTGTCGGTTCCACGTTAGAGTAAATAAATTATATATCGGTAATAGTGATGGAGTATTACTATGTAGTATAATATGTTGTATATGTATATGTATATATTTAATTCTTCTTATAGGCTCTTTGTGATGGGAGTGAGTCATTAAAATACAATTTGTGTATTTATCTTTTCGTTATATGGTCACTGTTGATACAGTTTACCTCAGTATTCACGCATACTAGCTTCTCTCTTGTTTAAAATTTTAAAATACTAAGTATATAGTTTACAGATTCAATTATTATACGATTTATGTTTTTGAAAGGCATTAATCGAAACAATGATATTTGGTCAATATTAAATTCTTCATAAAATATTGGTGAAAAACACCAATTTACATGTGCTTGCATCTCATTGTCCTTTTCATTTTTGGCACATAAACTTTTTTACTTAAAAAAGAAAATGTTAGGGTCTAAAATATTACACGGTGTAATTTAAATTTAACACTTGAAAGAATTAATATTAATTTAATATTAGTAAATATACTAAATGCTCTCTCAATTTTAATCTATTCACATACAATTTATCTTATCACCCATTTATTTATTCAATACCATGTACTAAATGCTTCATTAATTTTAACTTGTTCATATGACCGCCTATCTTATCACCCCTTTATTTATTGAATAGGATGAGAGCACCTATATCGTAATTACTCAAGGAAAACTGACATTTTGATTAAACCTTACAATCGTTCAACAAAAATAGGAAGTAATTTTTTATAGGATAGAGAGCAACACTCAAAAAGTCACATCATCCGTACCATAATATTAATTTTTTATAGGATATAAACTTTTGACATAAAAATTTGCACTAACCATGACAGGTATTGAAAAAGATGACATTCTTGAAATCTCAGATATTCCATATACCCCAATAGCTGAATCCCATATGAGAACTTTCAATCAAGATATGAAATTGGGTGTGTATATAATTTACAAATAATAGAAAAAATGATCATTTACAAAGACAAACTGATAGAGTTTTTGGGTGGGTACAAAATTTATAAAGACAAACTGTAGGATAAATTTTTACATATCAAATATTTCTCTAAAACTAGAAATATAGCTTTTACATATAGCTTTTTTTCCCCTTTTTTCTCAATTTTAGTTGAAAGTAGAAAATTTTCAAAATTAGATCCACGGTAGGATAAATTTTTACATATATAATTAAGTATATGTTTTTTTGAGAAAAATATTAAAGTATACGTTTTGTTAACAATTTAAAACAATTTGTTCTTAAGATATTTGTTGTTTTCCTAGCGTCATCTTTGAGTATAATTTCTTTACAAAAGATATTATATTTGAAATGAGTTTTCTACATTTGGTACAATAATGTTTGATTACTTGAGTTTATACCACTGAACAAAATTTGTATCATAGTATTTTAGTTGCTTATAAAGTTACTGAAAATATGACTTTTTTTATTATTGTAAGCATGTAACAGGTGAAAAAAAATGGAGTACAGTTTAATGGCTTTAAGATAAGATATTCAATTTATGATATATATTAATTTTTTTTAATTTTCTTTATACTTGTTTATTGTACATCGCTCGTGCATCGCACATGTTGTATGCTAGTGATGTCCTATCAGGTAAGTGGTATTCATTATGGATTTAATAATAATAGTTAGATTTACACTACACCAAAACTGGTGAATTGTCATGGTCAAAAACCTTTACAAGGCGCCCTTATCACGGTAAAAAATCGTGGCAAGTTTTGGGATGATAAAAATAATTGTCATAGACTTTAATCGTGACAAGTCTGTAACAAAGAAAAACAAGAAAAACGTGTCACGTACGTTGATCGTGACACGTCTGTGACAATTATTAACTTGTCACGGTCAAAATCCGTGACAAGTTTTTCTTTGTCACGGACTTGTCATGATCAAAATTCGTGATAATATTGGGCAGTATATATATATATATATATATATATATATATATATATATATATATATATATATATATATATATATATATATATATATATATATATCACAGTTCTAAAAAACACGCCTAGGCCTGAGGCTTGGGAGAAACGCCCCACCTTACGCTTTTTACACCTTATTCTTGATAAAACCCTTAAGGCGCACTTTTTTTTAAAAACAATAATGATTTAGTATAATGATATCCCCCTTAAAAGATTTTTTTTGCAAATCGGACCATTATCTCATCCAAAATAATCAAATAGTATTTTAATTTGCATATATTCATACATATTTTTATGATATGTACAATTTTAGTATTTTAATAGCCTTGTTATGGTTAAAAAATATAAAAATATATTAAGAAGGCCTAAACGCATTTTCACGTCTTTTTGCGCCTAAGGCCTGCCTAGGCTTAATGCTTGGTCTCCATGCCTCGATCACCCCCCACATTTTTTAGAACTTTGATATATATATATATATATATATATATATATATATATATATATATATATATATATATATATATATATATATATATATATATATACCCACCAACATTCATTCATTCATAAGACCTAAAGCCACACACCATTCATTCAATCATTATATCAAATAATAAACAATAAATAACATTCAATATATTCAATACTCAAAGTTGTTGCTCATAATCATAATAAATATATAGTAATCAAATTATTACAAATAATTGTTCAATCGCCATCATTTTGAAGGAAGAAGGTAGGCCATACTATATAGGAATTGAGACAACCCTCAATAGTACTAATGTCGCACTAATCGTTAAACTACACAGGTTCATTCTATTTTTCCACGTACACATACGTGACAATTAATAAACCAATCATCATTTATTATATAGATGATGTATACAGAAGACCTAGCCAAAACAATGTCACAGCTGTGACAATTATGTGCCAAAGAAATAGAAAATGAATGAAAATAAAGGAAGTTGTAAGAGGAACTTGAGTTTATTCAAGAATTCAATTCATGCTAATTCAAACACAACTACAACTATATATAGTTGAGCACACTCTTCAGTTATAACTGTTAACAGACTACAACTAACATACTAACAGCTTATAATGCCACACAGGCTAACTAAAGAGGTAGGTGTGGAGTTGGATGATGTGTATGGAATTTTACCTGATCGGTAATTAGAAGTTGATTAGTGGTGGAGAAACATTGTACCTGGGGTGGGCAAGTGCCCCACACATGATTTTTTTTTTTTTGGGGGGGGGGGGGGGGGAACTAAATACACCGTAACTTTCAGTCTAAAAGTTATGAGGTCCATTAGATAGTAGAATGTAAAGGATATAGATTATTTTATAATGATTCTTTTTTATAATGCACTAGATATCTTTATGTCTCTAATAATGTTAACTTTCTCTTTTATCTTTATCATCTTCACCAGCCTTTGTAGATTGATAGTGAATGCAAATTGAGTGATGGGTACCTCTTAATTTTTATAATTTAAAGGTTTTAATATATTTGTAAATAACTTCAGGGTATATATGTAAATATCATAATTTATCAGCATATATATGTTTGTGAATATATTATATCTCATCTTTGTATTTTATGAGCATTTCATTTTGTGATATGTGATTACTTAGATTTTTGGAAGTATTTTTTCGTGAATCCCACACTTCGACTCAATTATAATTTGGTTATGATATTAATTGAGGTAATGATATGTTATTATATATTTTGGAAATTTTATAAATAACCCTAAAAAATTCATTTTGATGACTTTCGCCCCTCGAATCCTCATCATATTTCGATCAAATTGTACCTATTAGTTCTTCAAGTGCCCCACCCAAGGAAATTTTCTGGCTCTGCCACTGATTCAGACATATATTTCCCATAGAGCATTTTCGATGGCGTATGCACAAATAGGATAGCATCAATTTTTAATCCTTTATTTACTGAGTTGCTAAAGTTCAAAACCCACAAATTCCAGATTTTTTTCCATTTCATTATTAGGTTGTTTGAATCATTAAAGACATTAACCCCACACATAATGTTTGGAAGCATTTAATATTCTCACCATGTAAATATGATAGATGATAAAGAGTGGAGGAGAAGATAAGTTCAATATTTTAAATGTTGGTTAATGGTTTATTACTTTTAATTTTGTCGCTGGAGGTGACTTCTTTAATTATGCTGTCCATTTCAGCAATCTTTATCTTTTAGTTAAATTATTGGAGACGTTGTGCAACAATAAAAAATAACTTAGGACAATTGAAAAGCTTGGGAAAAGATCATTTATTTTTAAGTTAGTTTCATCATACTCCCCGAATTAATAGTCATTTTTTCTTATGCAATCTTCCCAAATTAATAACTGTGTTTCATGTAAGGTAGAGTTGGATTGGAAATTTTCTAATCGTGGATAGTTAGTTTAATACACCTTTATGGAAATCAAATTTTCTAATCGTAGATATTAAATTACCCATTGCCACCCACATTTGGGAGATGAAAATCAAATTTGGTTAGAGAACATTAATGTTTGCGAAGGGCCTGGGTGAAAGCATATCGGGTGGGAATGGATAATTTAATTATTGGTGTTGATTATTCGGGATGAGTAATTTAATTTTTTTTATTACTTTGGACCAAATTATTATTGGTTTAATTATTGTTATTGATTATATGGGATCAAATAAACAAATGTAATCACACAAATTGTTTTTAACGTATGCATGCAAGATATTCGGTAAAATGCCACAATAAAAATTATTGTGCCCCTCCCACCTCATAAGGCTTCCCAACATGGTAACTCTCTATCCACTCCAACATCCTTTCCATTTAGAACTCAAAACTGATTGAACACACTAATAACTATACTATTTAAAATATAGTACTTTAAAATTGTAATGTTATGGTTACTTCTCGAACTTACGATATTTTTTGCCAAAGAAAAATAAGGTGTAATGTCTTTTTTAGTTTTTGGCTATATTTTGTAGGTTGAAGTGATTTTTGGTTATTTATTTTGATGGTATCAATATATTGGATCTTTAGGATGGTTTGAAATGCAAATGAAATAAAAGTGTATCTTGCTTATTATTGTGTATATAGTTATTGTTTGTTTTCTAGTGTGCATATAAAATTGAAACATAATGAAACAGAACAAGGTTGCATGCTAATATATATGGCATACTTGATTGGAATAAGGTTCATAATTTTTTAAAGTTGCAAGGTTATATAGATTTGAATTATTTCGTAGAATACACACACCACACCATTATAAAATTAAGCAAAGATAGAAATATTCCAATTTTTATTTTCGTTCCAAATTCCTAAGTGAGCAAGAATAATTAACATGTTTGTTGTGGCAATTTTCAATTTAAGTAGGAAATATAAATTAAACCAAATTTTATCCTTTTAACCTACACATACATCTAGGTGATTATGCAATATGAAATAAGAGATCACAACCACAACACGCCGATGTACGAGGAAAATCTAAATGAAAAAAACCTCGGACGACTGGGCCTAGACAAATTCCCTATAAATATGGTTTTACAAAGAGACTCAAAAGACTTACAGACTTGACTCACTAAGACTCGTTGATGTCGTCTCTAATACCTCCATTTGTAGTACGCAAAGATCCAACGTGTTGCACAACACTTCTCGCGTCTCGTTATCCACCGAAACCCAATTACCGTCTCTAATCAGCTTTTGTGCAAAGCTCCAACGCACATAGCAAGGATGAACATTTTATAGGATGTGGATAGGGTTTTTGGTTCTCAAAATATGATCTAAAGATCACATAAATATTAGAGACAAAAGGTAAAAGTTGTTTTTGTTTTCTCTTGTGTTCAAAAGTTAAAGTCCCTGTTGCAATTTCCGTCCACTAAAGATAGATAAGGGAAAAGTAGTGGACTAAAATAGTTAAGGGAGAAACTGCAGGAAAAAAAATCAAACTGGCAGCAGGTCGTTCGAATGACTATGTTCGAACGAATCTTCTAACGAAAAGTCAATGAAGAATGTGTAGAATCTCGTTCGAATTCTCATTTGAACGACTTCGTTCCATTGACTTTCCAACGAAACTTCTAACGAAATTTCAGAGTGCTTGAGCACATTGACGTTAGAAAACTCGTTCGAATAGGTTCATTCGAACGGGGTCGTTTAAACGATCTGGGAAGTTCTCCAATGAAATTTCAGGATTTTTATACTAGTTGAAAAGCTTCTTACAAAATGAATTTTAGATACATTTAGTTTGTCTCCAACATATATATATGAGAACATGGTCAAAATACCTTTGGGTAAAGATCATTTGGAATGAATTTGATGAGGGTGAATAGTCGGATGCCCAAATTCTTCAAGGATGATATATGTACGAACCACATTGACCAAAATATTTTGTTCAAAGAAATTGAGCCAATACTACAAATGACTCAATTGGAAATTTTTCCTTATAAATCTCCCATTTGTCTATTCCGGGACAAAACATAAAATAAATGAAATACAAACAAAATGAATATGAATTTGCTAAGCGAGTCATCAAGCCGATTCTAAAATCTATTCCCAAAACCCAAAATATAAGGACAGACTCGACTGACTTAGAATACATCATTATTGAAGGTGGCCTGTGAATTTGCAATAGGAGTCCTACACACATGAACTAACAAAAACATAAAACACATGGTGAAATATAGAGTGTAAGAGCAAAAAATATTAAACTCCCCTTAAACATGTTATCCCCCTTTTTGCCCGGAAAAGATAAAGTGATAGAACGACAACCTGAAAGGTTAGTGAATATAGCAAGTGTAGCTCATAAACAAGTAAATGAAGTATAGGAACAGTATTATAGATAGACAAAAAAGTAACAACAATTAGGCATTCATCCATCCAAAAAATATAAGAAAAGAGGAACTAGGATTACTCATTAACGCTTTAAAAACCAATATAAGTCATGATAAATCCAACAGAATCCAAATCCAAAAAAAAATACAGGGCACTGTTACAAGTGAGAATAAGAAATGAAGAAAATACAAATCGCTCGATCTGACCAGTACAAAAGTGACATAAAACCAGAGGAAAAGTGACATCAAGGGGAAGGAGCATCATCTGGAGCGGATCCGGTACCTGAAGAGTCCACACCACGACGCATCTCTAAATGGTGTATCTCATCAAGATGTTCCATGAGAATAGAATCATGTCGATATTGGGCCTCATATCTACATAACTGAGCCCCCTCCCTACGATCTTGAGCCTCCTCGGCTCGCTGACAGTCGCACTGCATGGTAAGCAATAGCTCTTGAAAAAGAGCCCTATCTTGTCGATGATATTCTTAAATCTCCTGAACCTGTGAATGTACCACTCGAATGTCCTCCAACTCAGTGGGTGGAGTGGTGGAAGGGTGAGACCGTGACGAAGAATGTCTAACAGGTGAGGGGGTGGTAGAAGAGTGGGATGATACAGATTGGGAAGGAGCGTGTTGAGGAGTATCACGAGGAAGGTGACCGCGGGAGAGACTAACAGAGGTCATATTAATGCGCTAAAACCGAGTGACAGGAATATCCGAGGGAAGGAGAGGAAAACCAACCTCAAGACAATATCGAGTAATAATAACAGCAAAAGGTAAGGCGTCCCTAACCGGACCAAGAGGATTTACCTTAACAGCTTTAATACCACCAAAGATGAAGCTGGGAAGGTCAATACCATCCTTGATGCTAGTGGCAAACGTGAGTACCATATGTGACTTATAAATTTGAGTGGAATTTTCATGAGAAAGGATGCAGGCACAGACAATCCAGTTAAGGATCATAAAATCGGGATTGAGATTTTTATGGTATTTTGTGACGCATCCGTGGATAACCGTATGACACACGGTGGTCAAAATGAGTTATCCCGCAGGTCGAGAGTCAGGCAGCCAAGGATAAGAGGGGTTGTTGAGGCGAGGTAAACCTACGAGGTGAGCAATGGACTCAAGTGTGATTGTGATTTGCCGACCACAAACAATGGAGAAAATACCTCTTTCTAGAACACGCATCCCAAAAAAAATTCCCTAATAAGATCGGGATAAATAGTATCTATAAGGTTAAAAAGGGAATCCCAATCCAAGGTAGACAACCATGTGAAGACGATAGTGCTAGAGAGGGAGGGGAGGTCGACGAACTTTTCATGCACAAAAGCACGAGTTGCAAACTCTAGAGTGCGGTATAAGGTGTGATTTTCAAGGGTTTACCAACGCAGCCTAAGGTTAGCCATGGAAGCTTCAACCGAATGGTTCTCATCAGAGGAGGAGGAGGAGGAGGAGAAGGAGGAGGAGCTCTCCTCTTCAGATACAGCGATGCGATGATTAGATCGATTACGACGGCCAGGATTGTCATATTTGGAAGAAAAATAAGAAAAACAAAGGCTAGAACCTACAAGGATATACCACCCAAACCACCAATCACCAACACCAAAAAAACCAAACCAGCAAAATCCCAAACTCCATTAGCAGCAACATAAGAAATAGGAAATGCAGAGCCGACAAATTAAGTGTAATGTCATGAATTTTTTTTAAAAAAAAATAATATTTTAAGAAATGAAAAAAAATTCATGATATTAACACTTGATGTGGGGGCAAAAAAAATGAATTTATATAGTATATAGCCCAAAAGAGGTGGATAGGGTGTAGATGAACTAGGAAAAAATGTTTGAAAATTTGTAAAAAAAAAACAACTCATATATGCTCAACCCTAAGAAAAAGAAATGGAACAAAAAGATAAAATAAAGTGAGGTACCTGAGAGAGATGATGAGAGGAGAAATCACAAAATGGTGTAATCTCGAAAATGGGGTGTAGCTATGTAGAAATGGTAGAATGGAGGTAGTGGGGAGAGAGAGGGGATATGGTGGGTTGAAGAGAGGTTGTGGAAGAGTGGAGAGAGAAGGGGGAAATGGGGCCAAATGGAAAAAATGTTTTCCTGTTGTAACAGGAGAGAGAAGAAAAATAGTGGAAGATGAAACGGTGGGAAAAGAAAAACTGACTCAACCACCGCTTTAAAACGTAGGTCGTTCGAACGAAATTAAATATCATTCGAACGACATCGTTCGAATGAAAATTAAAGATATATCCAACGAGAATTCAAAATTCGTTTGAAGAGTCGTTCGAACAAACATCGAACGAAAAAGCAGAAGCTTAGGAGTCAAAACTCATTAGAAAACTCGTTCGAATGAGATTTTCTAACGAAAAAACAGTGTTTTGAAAACTTCAAAAGAAATAAAAAAAATGTTAAAAATTCATAGTAGGAGGCCTGAAAGGTTACAACCCCAAAACAATAATTTTCAAGATGTCCCAAGTAGTGTAGACATTTCCAAATCATGAAAGCTGTAATGGAGGGGTGTGAACAATGCGAGTGAGAGAATTATGAAGACAACGCATAACTGCAAAATGCCAAACAATATATTCACATAATATACACTCTCATACGCCTTGTGACAATAAATGGAATATGATACAGTACTATCCACAAAAATACACACTTGGAAGATTGAAGATTCTCATGCCAATAGCGTCACAAAAACAGAAGCAATATGGATTAATTGAGCAAACCCATGGATCTTCAACCTATGTCTCCCATCAATGTGAAATATGCTCTTGAATTATTTTGATTTTGAAAGAGCAACGATACTATCATCAAAATGATAAACTAGCCTTGGCTATCTTTTTTATGCCACAATTGTTTTAGGCTCTTTTACATTTTTGCAAATGGTGGTTATTCATGCAAAAACATTTTGTTTTTCGCAGCTCGTGTCTATTGCTAAGCACAAATAAATCGGATGAATATAATGATCATTTTTCCAAATTCGGGCAATGGTTTTACATGCACAAGATCGATTGCTCATAAAAGTGGTGACAAAATTGATAAGACAACACCGCACTTCACTTAGCGTATGCCAAGTGATGTAGATGATCACGCAATTCTGTGAAGGGTGTGTGCAAATAAGGCAATGTTATGAGGCAATCATAGTGAAATATATCATAAACAAGCATCAATGCGCACAAGTGAGACGAAGTCCGTATTAACATCTCATTGAATGCCATGTGGACATGGAATGAGATAGAGATCCGAAAACATCATACACATTACTTATATGGACAAAAGTTTTATGAAGGCCTTTATACTACAAATAAAAAGGAAAATGTTTTTGGATTTTTACAAAATATATATATATAAGGAATAACCTGGTTCATAGGTATAAAAAAAGACATGAGAAACAACCTAAACTAGATTACCGACTCCGAACTCAATCAATGAAGCACACCCCAATGGAATTCTTAAGGTTTTCAAACCTGAGGGCATATAGAGGTTTGGTAAATATATCAGCCAATTAATGATCGGTGCCTACAAAGCTCAAGAACACTACTTTTACTTAAACTAATTCTTGAATGAAGTGTTCACGAATCCTAATGCGCTGTGTTCTAGAATGTTGGACAGGATGTCGAGAAATGTGAATAGCACTAGTATTGTCACAATAAATAGTCATAGTACCTTGTGGAATATCGTAGTCCTCCAACATTTATTTCATTCAAATGATTTGAGTGCAATAACTCCCGGCAGCTATGTATTCAGTCTCCATCGTGGACAAAGAAATGAAATTCTATTTCTTGCTCATCCATGAGATAAGTGCACTATCAAAGTAGAAAAAAATGTCATATGTACTTTTGCATCCATCAACATCTCCTGTCCAATCGGCATTCGAATATTTCGATATACAATTATTGGTGTTGAAGGAATACAAAATCCCAAAAGACAGGGTCCCACTGACATATTTGATAATACGTTTGATGGCAAGTAAATGAGACTCTTTTGGGGAGGCTTGATAGCGGACACAAACTCCTACACTAAAGGAAATATCCGGACGACTAGAGGTTAGGTAAAGTAGACTACCTATCATACTACTAAAGAGAGTGTGTTGAACATCCTTTCCTTCGGTGTCCTTACTAAGTTTAACAGGTGAACTCATTGGAGTAAGTGCATGCTTAGTGAATTCTAATTTAAATTTATTCACAAGATCTTTAGCATACTTAGTTTGGGATAAAAATATCCCACTATCGAGTTGATGAACTTGAAGACCTAGGAAGAAGGTAAGCTCACCAATCATACTCATCTCAAATTCATCATGCATTTCTTTTGAGAAAAGTTGAGTATGTTTATCACATGTAGATCCCAAAACTATGTCGTCGACATAAACATGAGCAACTAAGATAGCATTTTCATTACGACGAACAAATAGAGTCATATCTACTCCCCCTCTCAAAAAGCCGCGAGAAAGGAAATAAGAGGCGAGCCTCTCATACCAAGCACGTGGTGCTTATTTCAAACCATAAAATGCTTTCTTCAAAAAAATACATGACTAGGATATTCAGGGTCTTCAAACCCTTTAGGTTGTTCAGTATAGACTTCCTCCTGAAGGATGCCATTTAAAAATGCACTTTTGACATCCATTTGATACAATTTGAATTTAAGATGACATGCTATGGCTAGTAAAAGACGAATTGAGTTCCCTCATCGCTGCCCCTGCTGTCCCCGGCCCTGGTGGCCGTTACCGTTCCTCCCTTGGCCCTGCTGGCCCTGGTGAAACTGTTGCCCATTCTGCCCCTGTTGGCCCTGATGGTCGTTTGGACCCTGATGGCCCTGACGAAAACCTCCATGTCCCTGTCTGTAGTTCCCTGATCGGAACCTCTTCTGATCCCCCTGCTCACCCTGTCTCTGCCCCTGAACAGATTGTGCCCCACCGGCACCATGTCCTCTTGTCCTGCCCTGATGGCTAGACTCTCCCGACCTCTTGCCCTCAGCCATATGAAAGCGGTGGTCCTGGCAGTGTAACACAGCAGCGTTAACCACATAAGAATACGTGGCCAACGAAAGGTTCCCTAACAGATGCTAACGGATCCTCCATGTCAACCCGTCAATGAATTTCTCAATTTTCTTCTTCTCTGTCGGTATCTCATCCGGAACGATATTCAACAGATTCATGAACTCGGCCTCATACTCGGCCACGGTCTTACCCTTCTGCTTCAGATTCATCAGTTTCCTCCTCATTTCCGTATGAACAGCTGACAAAAAGTACTTGCGGTCGAACCGCACCCAAAAGTCCTGAATAGTGAGAGTATCCCTCTCCTCCACGGTGGTAATAGACTCCCACCACTACAGTGCAGATCCAACTAGCTTGAAAGTAGCTAGCACCTACTTATGAACGTTCGTGCACTCATACATCCTCAAGTGCCTCTGCATATCCTTCCTCCACTGGCTCGAGACTACCACATCTGAGCTACCTGTAAACTCTGGCGGGTGCGCTTTCTAAAAAGCGTCACGTACACGTTCCCAAGCAGACGGGAATGCATTTGCATGTACTGGCGCGGCAACCGGCGCCTGAGGTGGTGCCTGCTGAACTATGGCAATTGCGGCATTTACCGCTTGGGCTACAATGGCTGCAACCTCAGCGGCGTTCATCATGCCCTGAACTGGAGCGGGCTGGGGTTCGGGCGTTGCATCCCTGGGAACTCGTCGTGCACGTCGTGGAGGCATCTGAAATAAGAATAAAGTTTATAAGTTCGCAGTTATAAGCTTAAAATAGCTGAAGAACGAAGCATACACAAAAAGAGTACAACAGTCCTAAAATATAGGGCTCTATATCAAAGAAAGCTTAGCGAAAACATAATAGCCGTACAGATCCTAAAGGACACTAGAACCTGACGCTCTGATACCACCTGTGACACCCTGACTAATTAAATACCGGGTAGCTACTCCTTTATTAAATTAATTCAAAATGCCAAGTTGGTCCAGTTAATAGCATCACTGTCGAAAACATTTTAATGATTACTAACCACCTAGTATTTAAAAAGTAAGTTGTCAAATTTTAATTTAAGTCTGATTAACATGCAACAAGTGTAAAGAATAATAATAACACCATACACCATAACGAAGTAAATAGAATAACCATCACAATAATGTAAATAAAGTCTAGAGGAAAACTCCTCACTACAATACCACAAACTGAAATAACTAAACTGAATACTGAAACAATACATGCCAAAGTCTGAAAAACTAAAAGGGAAAGATGTCTCTAATAGAAATGGGCAACATGCCCTACAACTGATAGATACTGAATCTGGAATCCAAATGATAGAAGCATCTAAAAGCAAATCCATGTAGCTTCCACAAACAGCTACAGCTCGTCACCTGAATGAGTATCCTATGCATGGTGTCCTTGTGGCTGGGCACCTAAAATGGTTTTACAAGAAAATAGATTTGAAAGCAAACGGGTCAGAGCCCGAATGTGGGGATATTTTAAAAAACCTGCAAGTGCTTTAAAAACATTTAAAACATTAAATGCAAAGTACATGTTAGGACGTGCACTCACATGAAATTCTCACCTCTCGTCTAACTGTGCACTCCTAACGTAAGTACCCATCTAAAATGACACTAACCACTAGCTAAGTGACATCATAACTAGCTAGACTGATATAGGTTCTACCCTTAATACTCGGTTCCCATTACATAAAAACGATCTCAATTAAATAGGGGTTTAACGAAAACTCAGATGCTCAATATACAATATATATCACTATCATTTAACCCGTTATATTCTTCTAGAAACAGTATCGTAATTAATAATCACAACATTAACATGAAGGTTCCCATTAATTAAGTGTATATTAATCACATCATAAATATACAATACAAGCACCCCGAGAACTAAGCTGTGGTTCACACATACTCTACTATCCATCCCGGTACATCACGTACATAAGGATCACATATTCCGAATCTCTCAGGAATAGTTCACAGATAACAACATCACAAATAATGGAGGCGAACACAGTCACATCACATGGGTCACGCACATACCTATGCTCCCACGATTAGCGGACTTATTAACATCCCAATAAGTCTTTCTATGACCTATGTTCATCGAGGTAACCAGTCTAAATCCGGGCAACACAAGGATTAGAGGGCCCTAAGCGAACGCAAACCTCCCGTGATAGCAAGTATGGTAGGTATGTCATACACACAAATCATATACCAATACTAAGTAAACACGCATCTTAGTAATCACCGTAATTTAATTGTAGTACATATCGCATTCTCGTACCAACTTAATATATATACAACTTATATAATCCCGGCCCATATTTATACGCGCCATAATTTATCCTCACGTCGTAGTAGGCACTCACGTCTCAATCCATAACGTTCATTTGATTCGTTCCACAATTATATAGTTTACTCCTCATATATCCCAATTGTCCCAAGTATACCAATACATCATCAAAGGAATGTTATCTCTATCCTCGAACAAGTTTACGGGACTCCCAAAATCAAAACAGGCCAAAAAGGCCTAAACTGCCAGCTCGTTAGAAGTCTCGTTCGAACGAGGCTGTTCGAACGAGATTCCAGTTCGTTCGAACGAACTGTACCTTCTAACGAGATCTCGTTCGAACGAAGTTACCTTTCGTTAGAAGTGACTGGTCAACTCGTTAGAAGCTCGTTCGAACGAGCTCGTTCGAACGACCTGGAGAGGTCTTCTAACGAGGGACCAGTTTCGGCCAAGATTTTCTCCAATCTCGTTTTTCATCCATTTTAACACCTCAAACCTCTTCCAAAGTTCATCCCAACAACGTTTTAGGGTCTCTACTTCATCCTAAACATATTAAAGTCACCTCCTAACATGTTTTAAGGAATTAATTCGTCCTAAACATCATTAAATCACAAGTCTCTACACTTTTCCCCAATTTTTCAAGAACATGAACCCTAAAAGTTTTAGATCCTTAATTTATCCAATCAAATCCGTTTTTGTGTCTTACAAGATATATTAACATCAGATTAGTCCTCTAAATATGATTCTACATGCAATCCTTTCATCAAAATTTAGTATTCTACTTCCAAACTCATGGGTTTTTCATTATCTTCCAAGAACAAACATAAATTTGAATTATCTAACATGGAAGGAACATTCTCTGAAAGTAAATGGAATTAAATCACTTGCCTTGATTCGATCTCTGATTTTGATGATGATTTCCTCTCTCTTTCTGCAGAATTCCTTCTCTCTCTTCCTCTCTAAGCTTTTTTTCTCCAATGGCTATGGTGGCTAGGGTTTGTTTTGGGAACAACTTAGAAAACTAATCCTAATAACCTACGTAGCTTCCTAGGTTAAGATGGGTTGGTTAGTGACTTAGTGGGTCAAATCCACATCAGATTTACTTCACTAATTTTCGTCATTTTTTAATTCCTCAAAAATACAAAATTATCAAAATACCCTTTATGTTGCCGGTATGGCCTAAAAATACCTCGGGACCCAAATTTAACCCCCGGCTAGTGTTTTCTGACTATCTCGACCCTTCCGGACGCGTTAGCGCACTCAAAATGACCATACGGTTAATAGAATTTAAATTCACTTTTATACTTAAAATAATTATATCCTGACGCGGCTGTCACGCGCGTCCCAATAAAATGACCAAATTGTCGTATATCAATCTCACGACAAATTTCATAATTCAATATTCATATCACATCATATATACTCAATATAGTCAAATACCAACTCACATCACGCTAGTATTTTATCCGGATTAATTCCCAATTAATTCACATTTAATTAATTAATCCCAAAAATATATATAGCCAAAAGTACGGGGTATTACACCCCCTATCCCATCCTTTATCCCAACCAGTTCGAAAGGATTTCTTCACAGCTATTTTTCTCTTCATCTTCTCCGAGGAGAGCTTTTCGGATAGAAGGTCCTTGGAGGCTTTCAGCTTGGCCTCCAACTCCTCCTTTTGACGATTTGCTTCGCGCAGAAGTGTCAGCTCTTCCTCAGCTGATTTCAGCTTATTTTCAAGCTCCCCGAAAGTAGTGAGATTATCGGAGTATTTCTTGTTCTCCCTCTCCAAGTCCTTCACTTTGTTTCCCAACTGCACCTTCTCTGCTTCAGATGCAGCTAATTTCTTCTCCCATTCACCTTTATCATCGTCGTACTTCTGACGAGATTCCTTCAGAGATTGGGCCAAACCCTGGAATGCATCCTCTACTCTAGACGAGGAGCTTGAAGCCTTGAGCGCTTCATCTTTCTTCACAGTGGTGTTAAATCAACTCACCAGCTGAAAAAAGAAGGTAGTGATGAGTTAGTGTCGAGATACATATATTGATAGAAGGAAAAATTTAAGATAAAAAGAAACTTACTGAAGCAATGTGACGAGTAGCTAGGGATGTCAGCATATCCCTAGGCATGTTTTCCTCGATGCCTTGGACTTTAGGAATAATCCAAGTCTTTACCGAGCTCATTGCAGAGCTCGGGGGAATGATGGTTGGAACACCAGCTCCACTAGTTTGGAGCTGGGGAATGGCTTCAGAAAAACTAACCGAGGAGGATTTCTTCAATCTCCTCAGTGGAACTTCAGCAGTTTCAGCCAAAGAACCTTTGGTGGGGGAAATGGTTACCACTTCTACAGAAGTACTTCTCTTGCTCGGAGCCATTGTAGGCTTCTCGTCAGCCTTCTGAACAGCAACAGAAGGAACAGCATCAATTTTCTTGGTTCCCTTTGGGACTTCAGCCTTATTCCTCTTTCCATCCCCAGCAGAGGAAGTCTCCTCGAAGATAGCAGGAACTCTTCTCTTGCCCATCTTCTGACTTAGAGGAATGTGAGATTCTGGTAAAGATTCCTCGGAAGCTGGCAATGGGTCACTAATGCTGACCACAGGACGAGTAGTAAAGGATGATGTGTAGCTCCTGTACTGCAACAAATATGAAGCAGACCTGATGTGCTCGTCTGCAACCCTCTGATGCAAACTCCAGATATGTTTCAATTGATTTATATTAACTTCTGACTCTTTTGGAGTTTTTCTCTTGTTGTCAATTGCAAACAAGAACATATTGAAATATCAGTCATACATTTTATCAAATACAGTGAAATCATAATTTTAAAAACAAAAATAAGAAGAAAATGACCTATCCCATTTCCATATGGGGGCATCTGGGACCCTCATATACTTCATCTCCAACCAAAGGGGCATGTTGCCAATTTTTTATAACTACCCCGTGTTCAAAATAATCCCTGTTGGCATCAGGGAGGTTGACTACTAAGACCCTATTCAAAAACTTAGTTTTTAAATAAAAAACATTTTCTAAAATAGCCCATCTGTAACAGTACATAATCTCAGGAATTCCTATACGAGTTCCATGAGTTTGATTTAACCTATGTACCCCATTAACTATTCTCCATGTGTTGGGGGCTATTTTTGCAGGGACAACATCGAAGTACTGACAGAACTCTAAACACAACGGATTTGGTGGAAAAGAAAATCCACATTCAGCAATAAATAGGCTAGGGAACCAGTGTCCCTCAGCCAAATTAAAATAAGTTGAAGGTTCAAAAAGACTCTCCAAAGTTACCCAAGAAGGAATATAGAAGTCAGAGCGGAACTTCTCAAGAGATTCGATAATATAAACCATGGTGAATAAAAAGAAATGAAGAAGAAGGAAGAAAATCTTACAGGAAAAAAGGAGATCTGTTGACAAACAAACGAAGGAGGAAATGAACGCACAAGAGAGAGAAAAGCTTTAGAAAACTCGAAAGCAGAAATTGAAAAGGTAGAAGATGATGGGATTGCCTCTGAAGTTTAAATACTTTGCCTTGGGAAACGGCGAAAGAAATGATTACAAAAAAGAAAACTATTACGCTACCGGCGGCTAAAAGGACAAAAAGGGCACGAAGATCGAAGCGCCTATAAAAAAGCAAAAAGGCGGATTCTGCGAATTTGGAAGGAAATTCAAATATGAAGAAAAGGCTCCTAAAACCCAGGAAGGTCATTTAATATCGCCATATATCGAGAAAGAATGTTCCATACTCCTCAAAGTTTGAAATATGAAACATTGGGGGCTTCTGTTGATACCAAATTAGTATGCTGATGTGGACTAATAATAAGAAGACACGTATCAATCTACGTGGTACAATAGCAACGAGGAAGATTGTTTCCCCGACCAACATACTCACTCCGAGAAACAAGTATACTCTGAGGAACACCAACCCTCCGAGGAACGCCAGTCTTCCGAGGAACTCCAATGCTCCGAGGAACTCTTGGACGACGAGCAACTAAGGCGGTTCGAGCTGCACCTCGATCACAACATTAATTGCCAGATAATCAACAGTTCAACTATTCATTGAATGCTTATCATCTTAACGCACACGTTTGAAGAATATTAAATGAATTACCCTTTCATATGTGTATCATTTAATGTAACACCCTTTCATGTACAGCCTAAGGGCTATAAATACCTTGTATCACCCTCATTCAAAGGGACCGGAATTTCTTGATAGCACTTGTAATCGAGAATTCTCAAACACTCAACAATAACATAACAGTGGACGTAGGCCATTCATATAAGGCTGAACCACTTTAAAATCTTTTATCTTATTTATTTATCTGTGATTATATAATTAGAGTAATCTAATTTTTTACATCAACAATGATGATGCTTTATGATGTTGCATACATATTATTGTTTATTCATTTATTGTGATTACAATAATTGAACAAAATGTTAGTGGTGATATATAATTTGGGAAGGTAATAATGGCCGTCAAACACAGATGCCATAGTTTCTTTCACTATCATATCACCAATTAAGTTTATAAAAATCATAAACATGAATAATTTAGCTTATTGAGCATGCGATATTTAATGAAAATAAGTGAAAAATTTATTGACTTGTGTATGTAAGTCTTTACGTAATGTAATATTCATATTATGAAATGTTTGGTAGTCACTACAGTGACCTAACTAGAATGGCAATGAATATTAAATGTAACGATGATGGTAGTAGTAACTCATGATGCTTATAATTGTAAAGATATTAGTGGGGTATATTGAGTTTATTTCTTCAAGCAATGGTATTCCTTATAGGGAATCAATTTTGAGTGATTGAATGAACATCATAGATCACATACATTATTATAGTATGTGAAAATAAGTTGTGCACAAATATCGTGTACAATATAATTAAATAACATTATACCCAATAACGTAATCTACAAGCATCATATAATAGATATTTCACAGTTACTACTGACAAAACTCATGGTTATGCACTCAATTTATCATGTAATCGATGTGTGTGTTGTTAAATCAAAGCATTAATAAAGTGAGCAATTTATCTCATTATCTTATCACATATTTTTGTATCCCATTTTATTTCTCTAAAAATTTCATATTTAATTTGGCTAAACAAATTAAGTTTGTTTACATGTTGCACACTCGGACTAATAATGATAAAGATAATATGTATCTTTTATGATTTGAAATGAGTTTTTCATCTCAGTAGAGTTTTCAAGTTATACTTACTGTGTTATATAAAGTATTTACTTTTGATGCAAGGATTTCTTACAAAACAAACTAGAAATGCTAATAAGATTCTTTTCTTTTGTTCTTGGGGAATCAAATCACCATTTGTTTTCATAAACCCTCAATTTCTTTTGGAAAATGTTTGTCTAGACTTGATCGCGAGGGATATGTTCTAAAGAATCTTTTGATGTATATTTTTTCAAGGGTTATGATTTTAGTTTTGATGTTTTGTACAAAATAAAGTTTGGACATAGTTCTTTAAAGATTTGTTTGATCCTGCATCATAATCGTAGCGCTTTTTTATAAAACTCTTTAAATCTTGTACCAAATTAAATCTAGACTCTTTTTCATAATTTTCGTGGACAAGATTTTAGTAATGTCTCTTACAAATTTGGATAGTCGAGTTGTGCTCTTAAGGTATTACGATGTCTAATATAAGGATGACCTATGTGGCCCAAGTGGGTGATTATGAGAAACTTCCCTTAAAGTGGACCTACATAGATCATATAATTGTCATTGACACGTGTTTATTGCATTAAAGTCAAATTCATTATGAAAGGTGAAATTAGTGGTAGTAGAAAATCATGAAATATGGTTATAAAGGAAGGTATGGTACTTATCCCATTATCGATAACCTTCTTGAATCCTTGTTCTTTTAGTTGTTAGATTGTCTAAACAACAAAGAACAAATAAATGATCAACCACTAAATGATATTATTGTCACCATGAGATAAATGTAGATAAAATCATAAGGAATAGTATTAAGAAGATCCTAAAAGGTCTACTATCCTCGATGATTATGTGGTGTATCTGCATGAACATGAATTTGGCGTAGGGATAAATAATGACTTGGTTTTATTTTTAAAAGTCATAAGAAGTGAAACTAATGTACTACAACTAAGGTTGAAATCTCGTTGAATTACATAATTGATGCACTAAAGTCGGGTATAAGGAGGTCATCAAGACCAAACACGACACTAACGGTAGTTTAACGAGATAAAGCTAAATTGTAGTAAAATATTTCACTATTAATGAAGAAAAGGTTATAAATGAACCTTCTCAATTATATATAAGGACATGGAATTCCTATGATATTAGTAGCTCATTATGATTGAGAGTTACATGAAGTGGATGTGAAAATTACTTTTTGAATTCTAATAAACCATGTGTTGACGCCACTAAAATGGTAGTACCATGCGTATATGTTTAGGAGATCATTTTATAAACATAAGTTTCCCACATGACGTATTTTAAGAAATAATATCATTATTTTTTTTTAATCGTTGTATATTTGTATACACCTTAAGATCAGTGGGAGTAAATTTATATATTTTCTCTATATACAAGCACGGATTTAGAAAGTAGAGAATCAAAATAATTTTATGGCTTTAAAAGTTGTGTATGAAGTAATGAGATACTTAAAGGACTATATGCTCACAGTTATGATGTATGTGTTCATTTAAATATGAACAATTATTGTGACTCAGATTTACTAGTTGTGCGGATGGTACGAAGTTCACTCTTGCTTAAGTATGTTTGTTTTGATTTATCAACCAATATAATGAAGGAGTGCAACACAAACCATCCATTAACTATTGTGAAAGCTGAGTTTGTAGCATGCTTGATGCTACAACTTATGTATTTTGGCAGCGTGACTTCATTTCGGGACTTGGAATTGTCGACACTATTATCAAGTCGCTGAAATATTATGATAATGTCGTTGCAATCTTCTTTATGAAGAAATGTTAGGTATTCCTAAAGTAACTAAGCACGTTGAATGAAATACCTATCAGTTAAAGAAGAAATTCAGAAACAAAAAGTGTCAATTGATCACATTAGTACGAGTGATAACATAGCAGATCCTATTACGAAAGGACTATCTCCAAAAGACCTTATGGAACGTGTCAAAGAGATGGATCTCGATTAGTAAAATTATGATTGCTATTTGGCTTAGTTGTTTGACACTATTACTTGAATTCAATAAAAGTGTTTCTGATTTCAATTATTTCTGTCCTTTGAGAAAGCATGCATATAATTATGAATTATTGTTGACAGAAATAGTCCTTATTGAAAAGGACATTATAAGGCCATTATGATACCCAATATTAAAGGCTCAGTTGAATGAAACATTGGTGTTGTGGTACATGGAAGGAACCATGCTCTTGAATAGCATGGAACCGCCATAACTCGCATCCGTGAATCATTTGATTTAGCAAACTGAATTTATCAATAATTGTGCACCTTATGATACCTAATTTAATTATACGAATTATTAAGACCAAGTGGGAGACTGTTGGAAATTAATGTCAAGTAATGAAATTAATTATTTAATTTTAATTTTATTAAATTTCGAATTTCCCATAATTGTGGTCTTGATAAATATCAGATAATTAATTAGGAATGTGATAAATAAAGATATTAAAAGATTTTGGTAAACCTTATCCGTTAGTCACATGATGGTTAGTGGCATTAGTGGGAGACTTGAAAGAGTCCCACCTTGACTAGGATTCCGGCCCTCTTCCCCTTATAAATAGAGGAGCCCTACACCATCTGGGGTTATCTCATAACACACTATTTCTGAGGTGGGAGAGAAACTCCGAGATTCTATTTTGAGTGTAATTTTTTCAAGAAGGGAGATTGATGGACCAATTAATCAAGATTGATCAATGCATTGGACCAAGGTAAGTCTTATTTTTTATCTTTTAGACGTATTTTGTGAAAACATGAAGATCCAAGATTATTTTATTAAGAACAATTGTATGTTAAAGTTTAATCATATTAATGTGTTCGTGATTAATATTAAGGTGTTCTTAAGAATAATTTTATAAAAAGGATAACATAAAATAAGGCAATAACTTCTTATGACAACGAGGAACAAAACATACACTTTCAACAACTCACTTTTTCTCATTTTTAAGAGAAATAATTACAGTTTCAAACTCTAAAAATCACCAGTGAGGACAAAAATAATATTTTTTATCAAAAAAATCTACCTCGAAAAAGATGTTTCAAATCCATCCACAAAATAAAAAAATCTCTAATTCAATCAAAAAATTTAAATCGCTTTTGAAAATCTTATTTTCCTACAAATGGTCCTTGTTAAGTTTATTGGAAGAGAAATTAACATGTATATTAAATGTTCTCAATTCATATTTTAAGATTTTTCGATCACTACATCTGTTTGATAAACCATAAGATTCATAATGTGAATCCAAAGTATACTCTAAAATTCGAATACGTAAAGACATTATCGTGTTATAATGACTAAATGATACCATCAATCACATTTACGTAGAAGCCTGGAAGTAGAAAGATATGCTCTTGGTATTTATTTATTTTTTTGACTTGGCTTCTTTGCTATTAGTTCACTAGTTTTTACTAATTTTCTTACTCTAATGTATAAAATAGGGATGCAAAATGCATAATAACTGTCAGCCACTGCATCAACTTCAGTGGCTGATCCTTAAGGATGGAAAATAAGAGAAAAAATTGCTATTAGAGTTATGGGTTTAAACTTTGAAGTTATAATTATACACTTTTGATCAACTTGAATTTTGTGTGTCGCTAGTCTCAAAGTAATATTGTTTATGTTTTTCTCTTCAGTAGCGGGGCCGGGATTTTACATCCTAGCGGACTAATTTAAAAGCAATTTTCGGAAGTTCGAGAACTGGAGCCTTCGAGCCGAATTGTTTTGAGGTCATTTTGAAGTATTTACCAAATAATAAAAAATAATATTAATTAACAATTCTATACATACCTAACAATTAATATTATAAAATTATAATATCAAGTGAATGGACTCCTTTATTTTAATATAAAGATTGGTTACTTAAAGTTAAATGGGTGTATATATTGAGGTGGATTAGGTAATTATTTTGGATTGAGTTTGCACTAAAAAATTAAATTTTTCTTGGCTTGACCCGGCCTATTGCCTTGCCTAGTTCCGCCCTATCTCTCTTCTAAAGGGTCTTTGTGATGCCCAGTCGCTACTCCACGTTAACATACAATTTTTCTACTTATTTTTTTTATTGTATGGTTATTGTTAACGCATGTCAAGTCAGCCTTCACCCATTTTCATATTTTTTTTAATCTGTCCAGATTAGCTCTCTCTGGTTCAAGATTTTAAAATATTATATTTATTATTTATTTACACATTCAATTATTATAGAATATATCCATTTAAAAAGCATTCAATTGTCAAACAACCTCCATATTTAATATTAAATTATTCATTAAATATCGGTGAAAATAACGAATCTATGTATGTTTGTGTTTCAATGGCTTTTTTATTTTTTGCACATAAACTTATAAAGAAACAATAGGAGTAAAAAATATTATAGCCTATAATTTTGATGTAAAACTTATAAGAACTATTCTTAATTTAAAATTAATATTATTCACAGCTCACTTGATGACTCCTTTTTGAGAAGTGTTACTTATTTATGAATTTAACAAAAACGATTATAGACTTATTTTGTCGGCCAAGTAAGAGAAGTATATTTCGATAATATTGTATGTTCATGTACGGGGGATAAACCCTTAATAATATTGGGTGTCGTATATAACTTTTAAACCAAGCTACAAAAGATTAAGGGCTATTCCAACTTTAACACCCATTTAGTTTTCATAATTAATTTTTTTCACCATTTTTTCATTCAGACTTTGTCTTTGCTTAATCATAAAAAACATTATATTTACTGTAAACATTTTTTTAATTTTTTAATAGTTTATCTTTTAAGAAAAATGATTAAAGAAATGGTTTTATAGAATGTCTTATGTAATTAATATGTTGTTTAATACGTGCCTGGAGTAAATATAGAATATAAAGAGTGAATTGAGCATTTTATATTAATCAAGGTAATTTAGGGTTTTCACAAGAAATAAATATAAAATCATTCTTAAGAACACCCTAATATTAATCATGAACACATTAATATGATTAATGTTTAACATACAATTGTTCTTAATAAAAGGATCTTAGATCTTCATGTTTTCACAAAATACATCTAAAAGATAGAAAATAAGACATACCTTGATCAAAGATCAATCTTGATTAATTGCTCCATCAATCTGCCTTCTTGGAAAAAATGCACTCTAATGGAATCTCGGAGTTTCTCTCCCACCTCAGAAATAGCGTGTTATGAGATGACTCTAGATGGTGGGGAAGAGGGCCGGAATCCTAGTCAAGGTGGGACTCTTTCAAGTCTCCCACTAATGCCACTAACCATCATATGACTAACGGATAAGGTTTACCCAAATCTTTTAATATCTTATTTATCACATTCCTAATTAATTATCTGACATTTATTAAAACCACATAAATGGGAAATTCGGAATTTAATACAATTGAAATTAAATAATTAATTTCGTCACTTAACATTAATTTCCAACAGTCTCCCACTTGGTCTTAATAATTCGCATAATTAGATTAGGTATCATAAGGTGCACAATCATTGATAAATTTATTTTGCTGAATCAAATGATTTACGGATGCGAGTCATGGCGGTTCCATACTATTCAAGAGCATGGTTCCTTCCATGTACCACAACACCAATGTTTCATTCAACTAAGCCTTTAATATTGGGTATCATAATGGCCTCATAATGTCCTTTGGAATAAGGACTATTTCTGTCAACAACACTTCATAATTGCATGCATTCACAAAGGACAGAAATAATTGAAATCAGAAACACTTTTATTGAATTCAAGTAATAGTGTCAAACAACTAAGCCAAATAGCAATCATAATTTTACTAATCGAGATCCATCTCTTTGACACGTTCCATAAGGTCTTTTGGAGATAGTCCTTTCGTAATAGGATCTGCTATGTTATCACTCGTACTAATGTGATCAATTGACACTTTTTGTTTCTGAATTTCTTCTTTAACTAATAGGTATTTCATTCAACGTGCTTAGTTACTTTAGGAATACCTAACATTTCTTCATAAAGAAGATTGCAGCGACATTATCATAATATTTCAGCGACTTGATAATAGTGTCGACAATTCCAAGTCCCGAAATGAAGTCACGCTGCCAAAATACATAAGTTGTAGCATCAAGCATACTACAAACTCAGCTTTCACAATACTTAATGGATGGATTGTGTTGCACTCCTTCATTATATTGGTTGATAAACCAAAACAAATATTCTTAAGCAAGAGTGAACTTCATACCATCCGTACAAATAGTAAATCTGAGTCACAATAATTGTTCATATTTAAATGAACACATATATCATAAATGTGAGCATATAGTCCTTTAAGTATCTCATTACTTCATACACAACTTTTAAACCCATAAAATTATTTTGATTCTCTACTTTCTAAATCCGTGCTTGTATATAGAGAAAATATATAAACTTACTCCCACTGATCTTAAGGTGTATACACATATTCAACGATTAAAAAAAAATAATGATATTATTTCTTAAAATGCCTCATGTGGGAAACTTATGTTTATAAAATGATCTCCTAAACATATACGCATGGTTTATTAGAATTCAAAAAAAAATAATTTTCACATCCACTTTATGTAACTCTCAATCATAATGAGCTACTAATGTCATAAGAATTACATGTCCTTACATATAATTGAGAAGGTTCATTTAGAACCTTTTCTTCATTAATAGTGAAATATTTTACTATAATTTATCTTTATCTCGTTTAACTACTGTTAGTGTCGCGTTTGGTCTTGATGACCCCTTCATACCCGACTTTAGTGCATCAATTATGTAATTCAACGAGATTTCAACCTTAGTTGTAGTCCATTAGTTTCACTTCTTATGACTTTTGAAAATAAAACCATGTCATTATTTATTCCTTCACCAAATTCATGTTCATGCAGATACCCCACATAATCATTTAGGATAGTAGACCTTTTAGGATCTTCTTAATACTATTCCTTATGATTTCATCTACATTTCTCTCACGGTGACAATACTATCATTTAGTGGTTGACCATTTATTTGTTCTTTGTTGTTTAGACAATCTAACAACTAAAAGAACAAGGATTCAAGAAGGTTATCGTTAATGGGATAAGTACCCTACCTTCCTTTATAATCATATTTCATGATTTTCTACTACCACTAATTTCACCTTTCATAATGAATTTGACTTTAATGCAATAAATACGTGTCAATGACAATTATATGATCTATGTAGGTCCACTTTAAGGGAAGTTTCTCATAATCTCCCACTTGGGCCACATAGGTCATCCTTATATTAGACATCGTAATACCTTAAGAGCACAACTCGATTATCAAAATTTGTAAGAGACATTACAAAAATCTTGTCCACGAAAATTATGAAAAAATAGTCTAGATTTAATTTGGTACAAGATTTAAAGAGTTTCATAAAAAAATGCTACGATTATGATGCAGGATCAAACAAATATTTAAAGAACTATGTCCAAACTTTATTTTGTACAAAACATCAAAACTAAAATCATAACCCTTGAAAAATATACATCAAAAGATTCTTTAGAACATATCCCTCACGATCAAGTCTAGACAAACATTTTCCAAAAGAAATTGAGGGTTTATGAAAACAAATGGCGATTTGATTCCCTAAGAACAAAAGAAAAGAATCTTATTAGCATTTCTAGTTTGTTTTGTAAGAAATCCTTGCATCAAAAGTAGATACTTTCTATAACACAGTAAGTATAACTTGAAAACTCTACTGAGATGAAAAACTCATTTCAAATCATAAAAGATACATATTATCTTTATCATTATTAGTCCGAGTGTGCAATATATAAACAAACTTAATTTGTTTAACCAAATTAAATATGAAATTTTAGAGAAATAAAATGGGATACAATAATATGTGATAAGATAATGAGATAAATTGCTCACTTCATTAATGCTTTGATTTAACAACACACACATCGATTACATGATAAATTGAGTGCATAACCGTGAGTTTTTGTCAGTAGTAACCGTGAAATATCGATTATATGATGCTTGTAGATTACTTTATTGGGTATAATGTTATTTCATTATATTGTACACGACATTTGTGCACAACTTATTTTCACATACTATAATAATGTATGTGATCTATGATGTTCATTCAATCACTCAAAATTGATTCCCTGTAAGGAATAACCTTGCTTGAAGAAATGAACTCAATATACCCCATTAATATCTTTACAATTATAAGCATCATGAGTTACTACTACCATCATCTTTACATTTAATATTCATTGCAATTCTAGTCGGGTCACTGTAGTGACTACCAAACATTTCATAATATGAATATTACATTACGTAAAGACTTACATACACAAGTCAATAAATTTTTCACTTATTTTCATTAAATATCGCATGATCAATAAGCTAAATTATTCATGTTTATGGTTTTCATAACCTTAATTGGTGATATGATAGTGAAAGAAACTATGGCATCTGTGTTTGACGACCATTATTACCTTCCCAAAATATATATCACCACTAACATTTTGTTCAATTATTGTAATCACAATAAATGAATAAACAATAATATGTATGCAACATCATAAAGTATCATCATCCTAGCATTCAATATCATACATGGACCCGTAGGCAACCAAAATATGCATGATATTAATGCATTAGTCCAATATTTATATCTTCTGGAATGGTGCACTTTAATGAACACCAAACCATATATTATATAAATATAAGAGATACGCATACATGTGCAAAATACCCGTAATACATGAATAATTATATTATTGTCTATTCCTTAATTTGAAATTCACGAAAAATTAGACATAATGTGAAAATCAAATAGACAAAGAGTTTACATGAGATATTACACAAATAATAGTAAATGGAAGACAGAAATCATTTACTTTCGCTTCATCACTTATGTATGAGTAACAAATCAGAAATATTGACCCAAATCATTCATGGTCATACTAATGCACAATATGGTTATAATCACAATTATCATACTAGTGACATATGTAAATATGACTTTTTAACATTGATGCCAATTATTTAACATTTACAAAAATTCCAATGTTTATTTGATTCAAATTTCAGCATGTGTTGCGCTTCAATTTAACCTTATAACAAACATTAGGATAATCTGAAATGACTACAAGTATAGTATCTTCACATGTAATCTTGGCCTGTATTTGGCATTTGATTAAACTGAATGAATACCTACTTATGAGTCTCAAAATTTGCAAGTCATGCATTCAAATATGCATGCATGCAACGAATAAATCTAGTATCCGCACATATGAATTGTAGCCTGTGTTTCGCACGAATATTCAACTAAAAAGGATCATTAGAGCAAGGTTTTATGAAATATGGGAAAACTTAAATTTTCACACACAACAAAAATTGCAAGGGTCGAATATTGAATTGTTGACTAAAATTTTGGTATATTTCATCTACATTCCGAATATCACGGAATCTGTGTTAATCATCACATAATATTCAGATTGTAAAGATATATTACCCTATAATTCATTTATCATGGTCCCATAATTTTGGCATCTGTGTTTGTTGCCTAATTCATTTAATACCATGATTAATGGACTTAATGTCAACTATTCTGTTTTTACAAAACTGGTTCTAATGTTGTTCAATTCAGATATTAGCATGTGTTGCGCCTCAATCCAATTTTATAACTAACATTAGAATAAGTCTTTAATGAATGTAAGTATATTATTCGTACATGTAGTCTCAGCCTGTGTTTGGCCTTTGACTTAACTCAAATGAATAATTGTTTACATGTCTCAACTTAAATATAGTTAATCATGCATTAATATTAACTATAATATGTAATCTATCAGTAATCACAAAGATACCAATAGTAGCTCGAATGCCTCAAAAACATAATTTTTCTGGAAGTCATAAACATTATTTATGTAAAATCAATGCGCCAAAAATATTATACTCAAAACTTAATGTATAATTAATGGTCCAAATATAAATGCATACACAATAATCTAATATTTACAATTATAGATTAAGATACTTTTATGTCTTCTCCATCCAACATCATATAAATATTATTGTCGAAACATCAATTCATAATTACATTAGGACCTTTGGGCAACCAATTATAGATTATGCACAATAACCTAATATATCGAAATGTTATTGTCAAACACATAATCATACATCTAATATTCAAAATTTTATATTGAACCCTTTCATCAATACAAAATAATACATAACATGAATATTAGAACAACCATGAACATAAAGAAAAACATCCCCCGTGGTAAAAAAAAAAATACATAATATTTGGAAAAATCGTGATTTTTGCCAAAAATAGAAAATTTGAGTTAGCACCACATAGATGTAGATAATTACTCCAGGATCTCAAAACAATTTGCGGAATTCAAAAATCAATTTTCTGGAGTGAGATATTGACGTCAACATTATTACCAAAAACGACAAAAACGCAATTTTAAGGGTCTTAACGACGTCAAAACGCAAAAGTAAGATGGTGCCCATTGTGAACAATGGGTTTTGTTTATTTCGACGTTTCCAGTCGACCATGTCAGTTTCGTAAAATTCCGAGCAAGTTTTGACCTTTCATTCTCACCGGTGAGTATTGTCGACAGAAGAAAAACGTCACAGAAAATCTCAGACACACTTTAAGAGCAGATTTAATGACAGAAATAAGACGTCGCAGAAGGTCTCAGGCACAAAAGCAATTTAATGACATAAATAAAAATGTCGCAGAAAGTCTCAGGTACATATATCATTATAGACGAACATCAATAAGGAAAATCACGAGATCTTAAACTTTAGCTCTGATACCACATATAAAATCATTCTTAAGAACACCCTAATATTAATCATGAACACATTAATATGATTAATGTTTAACATACAATTGTTCTTAATAAAAGGATCTTAGATCTTCATGTTTTCACAAAATACATCTAAAAGATAGAAAATAAGACATACCTTGATCAAAGATCAATCTTGATTAATTGCTCCATCAATCTGCCTACTTGGAAAAAATGCACTCTAATGGAATCTCGGAGTTTCTCTCCCACCTCAGAAATAGTGTGTTATGAGATGACTCTAGATGGTGGGGAAGAGGGCCGGAATCCTAGTCAAGGTGGGACTCTTTCAAGTCTCCCACTAATGCCACTAACCATCATGTGACTAACGGATAAGGTTTACCCAAATCTTTTAATATCTTATTTATCACATTCCTAATTAATTATCTGACATTTATTAAAACCACATAAATGGGAAATTCGGAATTTAATACAATTGAAATTAAATAATTAATTTCGTCACTTAACATTAATTTCCAACAATAAAAGAATTTGACCAAGCAACTAACAGTTTTCATCCATTTTGGTGGGCATTTCTAATGCAAAACAAAATGGTGGGCAAAATTTAATTATGAAAAATGTATGAGCGGTAAGTTAAAATACCGCAAAGAATGAAAAAAGGATCCAAGAAACTTCTTTAATAAAAAATGGAAAAAAGAAGTAAGATACTTATATGATAAAATACTTGTGGTAATCTCATTTATCGTCAAATAGAGGGCCATTGAGTACCCAACGTACTCCAAATAGATGATTTGGAGTACTCAACACGTGTAGGAGGGAGCATTTTATAATTGAAACCATTTTTATAAATAAAAGAATGTAAATAAAATGGAGAAAACATAGTATGAGATACTTAAATGAATGAAATGAGAGAATACCTTGTTGGTTCTGCTGGTGATGCACCAATAAGATTTGAAAACCCTCGTATGAGATGCTTAAATTAATGAAATTATGATTTTTCGAAAAATAGAAAGGCCTTCATAAATGAGGAATCAAAGAGTAGAGAGATAGAGACTTTATTTCAAAGGGGTTAAGTTAATTTGTTAATTACTAAGAGTCATTAAAAATGTATACGTGTCGGGTTATGGAAGCGACAAATATCGATATTGTGTTCCACTGTCAATTTTAGTTATATACTGCGGTTGTTGACAAATTGTTAAAAATACTAAATTTATTCTCTTTTGTATAGAAACCAAAAATTAATTTTCTTGATTCCCTAATATATAAATCTAGCTCCAAGCCTGCCTTTGCACAAACTTAGCCTACTATGATTTTTTCTTCTCCTTAGAAATAGAGATTGGGGCAAAAAAATCCTCTTTCGTATTATTGTAAAAAAAGATATTACTCGTTTATTTTATAACGTAAGTCCAGGCCACTAAAAAAAACTGTATGCACAATAAATGCAGTCGCAAGTAGTGTTAAGTCACTAATAAAAATATTTTTAACCGTTAAAAACTTAATTCTCACTAAAATTGCTCTTTAGTTTTTATTGACGCTGAAAATCTGTTACTGGTAATTTGATGCTAAAAACATTTACAAACCTTTTATAGTGAGGTGAAATAAAAGCATTATCAAAAAAATATCTAAGCAACGCTAAAACCTAATTATATGTTTTGTGACAAACTATGTAAAAAATTTAGGATCAAATATCAAAAAGTCCCTCAAATATTTTTTAATACACATTTAGTCCAAGCCTTTTATTTTGTACAAAAAAATCCATTATTATCTTATTTTTAAAAGTTCGCGTCAGCGGCATGATAAAGTCTTTTTGGCATGGTGAATGGCTTTTTGGTGCAAAATAAAAAGGCATGAACTAAATGTGTATTAAAAAAAGTTCGAGAGATTATTTAGTATATGCCCCAAAAATTTATCAACATCGCTAGTACACAATTGGTTGCAATCTTTATTTAATTAAGGGTCATATTAGAATGAGTTATTTGAAGTTTGAATCTCATTAAGTCTTTATAATTGAGTTTTTCATTAATTTTTATTTATTAAGGTTTGTCCCAAATGAATTTTAGCAATGCAGAAAGTATCATAAAAGCTTTACCAAGTGATATTTGCAACACTCTAATAATAAAAATAGACAATTAAGTGTCTTGGTCCAGTGGTATAACGCTGTCATTGGAAGAGTTTTGAGGGTAGATTGGGTTTGATTCTCAATTTGATCTCTGGCACTGTCAAAATAATACTTGGTCAATGAAAATCACGAACCGCGAATAAAGATTAATCGAGATACGCACAAACTAGCCTGAATATCTCATAATATGCTTAAAAAAAAATAACAATCAAACCTCAAATAACCCTATTATAATTTTGTAAACATAGGAATTAGTTTTACAAAAGCTATTCCTCAAATGTCCAGCATTGCTAATACATATAATCGACACATTTGATTCGATACACTAATATATCGCCCTCTATACACAGGCTCACAGCCCCAATAATAATGAAGTTCAAACACGAGACGTGACATGTGCGCACATCAAAAATGAAATAATTCATACATTTTTGTTATTTAAATTATTGAATGAAACCGCCTCGTATATCTCACACCTCATGTTTCCAAAAGATCTCCCTGAATAGTCAAACAATGAACAAGGTGTGGAAATGAAAATCTCTTTTTTTAATCGTTTATTTGGAACTCGAAAGTACCCAAATATCCCGTCAACTTAGTGAACTCCAAAGTCTTTGCATGACACTCTTTTCCCCTCCTCTCTCTATATATATGTCAACAAACTTGCCATTTTCTCACTCACACACACTCGCAATATAAAAACAGAAACCTAAGCCACTTATATATATATATATATATATATATATATATATATATATATATATATATATATATACACACACACAAAGGGAGAGATGGTTTTCGCCGGCGCCGCCACCACCGGCGGCCTCAAAAGCCTACCCATCCAAATCCTAACCGGGCGTTGGTTCATGGTCTTCGCTGCCTTCCTAATCATGTCCGCCGCCGGCGCCACCTACATGTTCGGCCTCTACTCCGCCGACATAAAATCCTCCCTCGGATATGACCAAACTACCCTCAACCTCCTGAGCTTCTCCAAAGACCTCGGAGCCAACGTAGGCGTACTCTCCGGGCTAATTAACGAAATTACCCCTCCCTACGTGGTTCTCTTCATCGGCGCAGTCTTAAACTTTTTCGGCTACTTTATGATTTGGTTAGCCGTTGAGAAAAAGATCCCCACACCCAAAGTTTGGCACATGTGTGTGTACATTTGTGTTGGCGCCAACTCTCAAACGTTTGCTAATACGGGTGGGTTGGTTACGTGTGTCAAGAATTTTCCTGAGAGCCGTGGTGTGGTTTTGGGGCTGTTGAAGGGCTACGTCGGCCTCAGTGGGGCCATTATTACGCAGATTTATCATGCCGTTTATGGGGATGATTCTAAATCACTCATTTTGATGATAGGTAAGAAAAAAACAAACAACACATACAGAATCGTTATGACGTGTCATGTTTATTTTGATTCGTGTTTCATTCAAAATATGAATTAATACAAACATAACACGTATGTTCATTTTGATTTGTGTCTTAAATTCATTCAAGACACGAATCAATACATATACGACACATCATTCTGTACAGATAATTTTATACGAATTTTCTGTACAAATAGAATTTTTCAATACTAATACTAATACCATCCATACCCTTTTTCGTAATTTTCCTTTATTATTTTACGTATGTGTATAATACATATTTACTCGTATTTATAATTTATATGGTCCCTTTGTAAACACCCGTCAATGTGTATTCAGGAAAGGATATACTTAATATTATTCAAAAAAGGATATACTTAATATTATTCTAACACAACTTTATAATATTTTATGAATAATATTAGGAAAATTCTTTTCATGATCATGTTGTGTTATATATGCATTGAGTGATGTTTTTACACCCGTCAATGTGTATTCAGAAAATGATATACTTAATATTATTTTAACACAACTTTATAATATTTTATGAATAATATTAGGAAAATTCTTTTCATGATCATGTTGTGTTATATATGCATTGAGTGATGTTTTTAATGGATTCATATGAATTATAAATACCATCCAATGTATGTTTGACACATCAGTCGGGTAATATAAAACGATCGTGGTTATATATTGATTTTGGCACCCAATATTTTTACTTTTTGGGATTTGACCTCCTATAATGAATTTTAGTGATGTAAAAAGTGTCGGAAAAACATTTGCTAAAATTTTCTAGGACAGTTTTGGTATTGTTAAAACTCATTTTGGGGTTAGACCTTAAAAATTGAAATATCTGGAGATAAATTCGATTGCAAAAAATAAACTTGGATCAGATTGTGCAGGTACTTAAATTAAAAAAAATAGTGAAGTGCCTAAGTAAGAAAAAAAACCTCCATTTTTATTTTTACAAATACTATCAAAATGTATTTATAAAGTATTTTGTGTAAAATCTAAATTAATGTTGAAGTTTGGGGTCATTGTCAATTGTGGACCTTATGCATCGAAAGTTGAAATATTAATCCTGAGGTTTATGCAATTTTAGCCCTCCATCACTTCACCGAATGGATGACATAAGAGAATACAATTCTCAATCATCCACTTTATTAAGTCTCCTAATAAGATGTTATAGAGAGATGAAATTGCGCGAATTTTTAAACATCAAGGTTGACTTTATAATTTTTGAAACATTAGGTACAAATTTGAAAATGAGGCCAAACTTCATGGTTAATTTTACAGTTTACCGAAGTATTTTCCAATTTTTGAATTTCAATTTTCAAATCTTAAGTTTTTAAATTACGTTAATATATTTTCAAAAGTATCCTTAATTTGTTAACTTGTAGTAATGTCTTTATTTATCATCTATTAATTCTTGTATTATGCTTTGATCATTCATAATTTCAATCGTCAATTTCATTTCATGTAAATTCACATTCCTAACTTCATTCTCTCATTTTCTTTATAGCTTTTCTGCCGGCAGTTATTTCAATTGTGTTTCTCCGAACTATACGAATCATGAAGGTTGTTCGACAAGCCAATGAACTCAAAGTGTTTTACAATTTCTTATATCTATCACTTGGCCTCGCGGGTTTTTTAATGATTACTATCATCGTCGATCATAAGGCACACTTTACACAAAGTGAGCATCTCGGCAGCGCCGCCGCTGTTATTATCTTGCTCTTTTTACCCCTAGTTGTTGTAATAAACGAAGAATACAATATTTGGAGGACAAAAAAACAAGCGTTAGATGATAATTCTATTAATTTTCACGAGTTAAAAATCCAAACAGAGACCACCCCACCACCACAACCGTTGCCATTACCGTCGTCTGTGGCAACCGATGGTGAAGTTTCTTGTTGGAAAAACATTTTTCGCCCGCCAAGCAGAGGCGAGGATTACACAATTCTTCAAGCTCTATTTAGCGTCGACATGTTGATTCTATTTTTAGCGACGATTTGTGGCGTTGGGGGGACTTTGACCGCCATTGACAACCTTGGACAAATTGGATCTTCTCTTGGGTACCCAAATGAGAGCATTAGTACTTTTGTGTCTCTAGTGAGTATATGGAATTACCTCGGACGAGTTTTTGCTGGTTTTGTCTCAGAAATATTCTTAAAAAGGTATAAATTCCCACGACCACTCATGCTCACCATGACACTTATTTTATCATGTGTTGGTCACCTTCTCATTGCCTTTAATGTCAAGAATTCCCTCTATGTTGCTTCGATTATAATTGGGTTTTGCTTTGGTGCACAATGGCCCTTACTTTTCGCGATAATTTCAGAAATTTTTGGGCTTAAATATTACTCAACATTGTACAATTTTGGATCTGTGGCGAGTCCAATCGGGTCGTATTTGCTCAACGTGAGGGTTACCGGGTACTTATATGATAAAGAGGCTGAAAGGCAAATGAGAGCCTCAGGTCAGATTAGGAGGCCAGGTGAGGACTTGGATTGCAATGGGGTTGAGTGTTTTAAATTGGCTTTTATTATAATTACAGTTGTGACTGTTTTTGGAGCGCTTGTTTCGATTGTTTTAGTGGTAAGGACTAGGAAGTTTTATAAGAGTGATATTTATAAAAGGTTTAGAGAGGAGGCAAAGGTGAATGAGGCGGAAATGGCAGTGGGGGATGGGATGAGAGGTGGATGATGAATTTATGGATATGCAATAGGATTATAGGGGAAAATAATTGTAGGTCGATTGATGATTTAAACTCATATTATATGAGTCGTTGACATGTAAAAGTTGTATTAGTTTGTGTTTGAAATGATAATCAATAGATTAAAAACACTAACTAATGCATATTGGGCATGTTAGTGAGTCATAAAAAATAAGTCTAAAACATTATCAAGCCTACAATTACTCTAAAGGGTAGGTATTAATATACCTAAGGGTAAATATATACAATAGAAGAAGAAGAAGAAGAAGAAGAAGAAGAAGAAGAAGAAGAAGAAGAATTTATATGAGAGGTTACTTTTAATATTAATTTTTGAAGGGATCTAGTTATATTCCTTTCTCTTGTTTTGTGGAGAAAAATTAAATATGTTTGTTTTTAATAGTATACAAGAAAAATGTTCAATACAAAGTCATATGGTTTTAATATAGACATAGAAAAATGCAAAGTCATTTTCACATTCAGCATCGTCAATTTTTCCATAGTATCCACCATTTTCTCACAAACAACTTATATAATTAAGTTGTCATAAACATGTTTGTTTTACTATATAAATAACTTGTTTAAAGCCCTCATTTATAGATGTGATTTGTTTGTGGTTCATATAGTATAAATAATATAATAGAGATTGTGTGATAATATAATTATTTTTAATAGTTATATTTCATAATATGAGACTCTCATATTGTAATATAACACTTTTGCATTTTTATATTTGAAAATTTGTGTAATAATATATTTCTATATGATTTTCATTTTGTAATATAACAGTGTCATAATGTGACACATTAATTGCGACTTAAATCATTTTAAAATGGAGGTACTACAACCTAAAGTTTATTAATTATTGGACCACATTATAAAACTTTAAATGGGAGGGTCTTAAACTAGATTGCCCTTTTATTATATCGTTAGAGATTTAATTATATTACATGAAAACTATGTGTAATTATCATAATCAAAAGAGACATGTGCGTATACCTTGTCACAAGAAAGGTAAGTGTATTTTAATTATAACATTAAGTAATTCAGGATCGGACCCTATACGGGCTAAAATTATGAAGTTCAAGCTTGATTCTAACTAAGATGTGAGTTTGAAACTTTGTCTAAACTCATCCTCGTTCCTCAAGCTCAATGAAGACTCGTCCCCAATATTAGTGAGTCAAAAGGGCAAATTCTAACTAATTCGATCCAATTGATAAGCTTACCCATATCTAACAATAATTGTTATGCAAGTTTTATACCTATATTTTGTGGTTAACCGTATTAATTGAATTAATATAAGTAGCCTTAAAACTTTTGATTGTATAAATAATCAAATACTACCTACAAATTCGGGATAAATGTTTCTTATAAAATCTTTTGTGTAATGAAAAAAGCGATTTTCTATAGGTCGATAAATTTTAATTAATCTCAGAATTAATTATATTTAATTTTAATTCTAATTAATAATTTTCTTAGGTAAAAAGTATTATTTCAATGTGAATTAAAAAAAATAATGTATATGTGGTGCAAATTAAATAATCAATTTAGTTTATTCCCAATTAAATTAATTAAGTTCAATTTTGCAATTTACCAAATTAATTAATTAGTTCAAATTCCATATATGGTGATATCAGTTAACAATGGTGGATATATAAATGCAATTACATAATAGGGACTCAATCCTTTTACGTGAAAACCCTATCGGGAAAGACCACACACACACACCCAAAAAATAAGCCCACTAGTACAAAAAATTTAGATTTTACAAAAGGACGTACATGACTTATAACCCTTAATATGATCGCAACCACAAATCTTCGACCTCCGCTATACTAGTTTTGACAATCTCCGCCATAATTTTGACTTGACAACCACAACCTTCGGGTCTCGATATCCATCGATCTATGAAAAAAATGTGTCTGCTCGAATATTCACCACAACTTCGACTCCTGACTTACCATTCTAAAAAATGTTCCTTGGATGGTAACCCAATCAATCGGCTCACCGATCTTTAACCTCAACAAGCTTTGATTTCAACCAAAGCCAAACCTCCACAAATTTATATTTTAAATTGTGGGAAATAATGATTTAATAAAACACCATTTCAACCTTCTTTTATGTGTAAAAGGGTTTCTTAAATCATAAAAACAAAGAAGAATACCATGGAGTGAACTTAGGAGATTTTAGTGGTTTTTATGCGCACAAATTTCTATGCAAAAAAAAATTGAGATCTTTAAAATCTAATCACAAAATTATATTTTTATAAAAAATTTGAGTTGCGTTTTCAAGAGTTTTGTAAAAAAAAACACTAAAAAGGGGATTTTAATTAACTTAAAAATGTTGGTCAAAACAAGAGAATAGGTCAAGCTAAACAACCAAAGATCGCATACCAACTAGACAGTGCCACGTGTACGAAGCCGCGATCGCGGGTGGTACACCTTACGGCTTTCGCGGGCGCCTCGTTGGGTGCATTAGTTGTGTTTTAAGATTTCCTCTTTCAGCCTTTTTGAAGACTCATGTAGGGTAAAAACTTTTTAGAGACGTTTTTCAGTAAAGATGTGTCGTTGAAAATATTGTAGATAATACTTAGAAAAAATCCTTAAAAGTTCTAAACATATTTTTTGAAAAATTCTTTTAAAAATTCCACCAAAGGTAAATCAGTTTTATATTTCAAAAATTCATTTTTCCCACTTATATTACGTAATGTGTAGCTTATACTTTGGTGCGATTGTTGTTTTGATGCCACTTTGTCGTTGACATAGAATATGGTCGTGTCGAAGATCTTCAATTATTAGGGCACACCTAACTTACGTTTTCTCAACCGGAATTATGATAACGAGAGAACTTTGTTCTTACATACAATATTAGCAAAAATTATATTCAAGATTGTATTATGACAAGACCTTCACCTTGATATAAGGATGAATATAGTCCGGTACCATAAAGATTTTGTAAGTGAAGTATAACTAGTAACATTATTCTACATGGACACAAAACTTGTAATTCTCTAAGATACTTATATCCTTCTTATTTTTCAGTTAAGGTAATAAATTATGAAGGTTGTTTATTATACTTTGACCAGTAGAGTTTTATTGTATTTCCCTAGCTATTTTTTTATGGTAACCAAAACTAAATTTGTTTTTCCACATCCAGTAGTGAAGAGACACTTATACTAATAATATTATTTTAGTATTTGCAATTTTTCTTTGAATCTTGAGAATCTATTGAGGAAAAGGTTTCAAACTTTTTAAAATTACTACAACCAGTTACTATATTCTTTGGATATGAATAATTCTAAATGTACCGTGTAAGGATCAAATTTCCAATTGAGTCTTAATGTAGTTTTGACTTATTCTCTGAACAAAACATGTTTTGAGTTATAGATAGTCTTTTATTGTCTGATCCCACGAGTCTATGACATATCGAATAATGATTGAAGATGTTGCGGCAAAGCTACAAAGATTTAATCATGTCGAAGTTTAATTTGTGCAATTTCGCGTCTTCAAGGTTTAATTGCATTCCGAGATCACGCAAGTATGAATGCATAATGTTAATGAAGCTCGGAATTCATTTTATAAAATAAGGATGTTATTTTTTTAAAGAAAATGTTTTTTAAAATGTTTAAATGTTTACACATCAGATAAAGGACGAATTTGTGTTGGATTAAAGTTGGTTTTATATAATACTCTTTTAAAGTTGGAACTATTTGGAACTCTATCTAACGACGTCGTTCAAACGACTTTAGATGTCGTTCGAATGAGATTCACTGTCGTTCGAACGACATGGCATTTTGCTCGAACGAGATTTGCACTGACTTAAAAATTCTATTTTTTAAGTCAGGTCCTAGTACTTTTCTCGGTATGCGTGCAAAATGAATTCACTTTTCAAATAGTACATTTTTATGCACATGTTTTCTAAGGCTTAAACGCATCCTTAGATTTTGCAATGATCCGAGCTTTCATTAGCATAATGTTTATGTGATCCTTGTTGCACCAAGTTGATTTTTGTTCATCATTGAACACTTGTGATTGCTGATTTTGTGGTGGAGAAGAGACGGATATCGTGTTCAACATCGTAGACGTATCAAGCCGTATCGGTGGATACCGAGACATTCGTGGAGTCGAGTGTTGTGGAAAAGAATCGTGGAAGACAGAATTTCTGCGTGGGCACTATTGAAGAACGATAGAAGATCAGAAGGAGCGTCAAGACCCGTGGAGATCGAGTGTGTGTGTAAGGCTAATCTGTCTTTGTAAAACCATTGTTCATAGTGATTGTCGGGATTGGGTCGTCCGAGGTTTTTTTTCGTTTAGGTTTTTTCTCGTACATCCAACATTGTGAGTATTTTTACTTAACTTTACTTGCTTTAATCACTAGATGTATGTTTAGGATTAATCAAGATAAAATCTGGTTAAGTAAATTTGTGTCACAACTTGGTTTGATAAAATTGAAAAAAGAGTTTTCAACAAGAGAAAGTTGATTTGCATTCATCCTTAACTTAATTCCGCAAAAGCAAAAGTTATATTTTGGGGACCTACAAATTGGTATCAGAGCTAGAAATACATTTTTATTGTGTTTGATCCCTGTTACTTATAAGGATGAATTTTGAAAATTATGATAGTTTTCGCACTCTTATTTTTTATGGCACTAACTATGCTTATTGGAAAATGCGAATGAAAAATGCTTTAAAATCCATTGATGAGCTTGTCTGGTTAGCTGTTGAAAAAGGTTGGACACCACCTATCACACGAGAGGTTGAGGTCACTAGTTTGAAACCTATTGAGTCATGGACTGAGACTGAATATAGGCTTGGACAGTATAACTCTAAAGGGTTGCACGTTATTTCCTCACATGTCACACCTGAAGAGTATAATCGTATCATGACTTGTGAAACTTCGAAAGAATCTTGGGATACACTAGCACTCACTCACGAGGGCACGAGCACAATTAGGGCGTCTAAGTTGCGAAATCTCACTACACAGTTTGAGACTATTAAGATGTTAGAGAGTGAGACGTTTGATGAATTTTACACTAGGTTGTCCACTATTGTTAATTCGGCGTTTAACCTAGGTGATAAGATTCTCGATAATCGAGTGATTAAGAAAATTTTGCGATCATTGCCAAGTAGGTTTGATGCTAAAGTGACCATTATGAATTCCTTAGTATGCTTGACTCGTCGAAACTAGAAGAGATCATAGGTGAGTTACAAACCTATGAACTTGATATGTTTACCTCCAGGCAAGTGCCTAAGAAAGAAAAGGTCATTGCTTTGAAAGCCCTAAAGGAGGAGACTAAAGTTTCGTATGACGGCTCCGATTCCGACTTTAAGGATGTCGTATTTTTGGCAAAAAATTTCAAGAAATTTATTCAAATTCATAAACAAACGAAAGATGCTAAAAAGTTTGAAAAATTCAAGAACAAGGGAGACTACACCCCCTAAGGATAATAGTGAGAAGCCTAAGAGAGATGAGTCTGATAGGTGTTTCGGGTGTGAGGGGTATGGTCACAAAGTTAAGGAGTGTCCCATTAGACTTACGAAAGAGGAAAAGCAACCAATTGCATACAACCCCACCTTAAGTGATAGTGAACCGGAAGATGGAGAGAGTTCCCCCATTGAGCGTTACTTTGTTGCGTTTATATCATGTCATGTGAGCGACGATGATATATCTTCCCACGAAGATACTCATGTACATGACACTTTCGAGGATGTTAAGAGAGCTTCCCGAAAGGGTGAGGGTGATGAGAGAGAGGATGAGAAGATCAACGTATGAGAGTTGCAAGTTACATTTTGAGAGTTGTTTGAGGAGACGGTAAAGGTGAAAAGGCTAACTCGAAATTGCAAGCTAAGTTGAAAGTGTGTGTTGTGGAAAATAATGATGTGTTGATTGAGGATATTAGAGCAAGGGATAAGAAGCTTAGGGAGAAGATAGAGTACGTCGAGAAGGAGAGAGACACCCTTAGAGGTTTGATGGAGGCTTTGAAAAATGAGGTGCTAAAGTTTGAGGAGTCTAGGCGTCTACTAGAGTTTAGGATTAAGGAGTTGGAGGAGAGTTTGAGAGACTCGTCTAGAGTTAAGTTTGACTTGGAGGCTAGAAGTGAGAAGTTGGATAGGATGCTAAGCACCGCCCAAAATAAAAGAGATAGAGAAGGTATTGGTTTTGATGATCATGTTGTTCCCATTCCCCCCGCACGTGTGAGAGAGCCACATAGGAACGTTAGAAAAAGGTCCACACGTAGGTCACTTTCTATACCATCGCTACACTTGCACATTTTGTGGTAGGAAATATCACCTTAGAAAGTTTTGCTATGACCTTAGGAATGCTCCTCGAAAGTTTAGGAAGTTTAGGAATAAAGTTGCCCCGATTACCCCCACCCCCATGCGTCGTTACACACCTACTTGGGTTAGGAAATCGGATTTAGTAGATTTAGGAATAAAACTTCATGGTTCTCAATTAGTTTCACTTGAACTTATTCAGATGAATAAATAATATCCATGTAAAATTTTAAAGTCTTGGCACAACGGTGGATATTATTTATTCATCTGAATAAGTTCATATTAAAGCAATCATTGATCACAATGATCCATCAAGAATTTTTTAATATTCCTTTCACATTAATAACATAATCTCTCTTCAAGATTGGGGATCCCATCCCTCTATTTTGAAAACCCTCCCAAGTCACCAAATTCAATTTAGTTATTATGATTATATTGAAGCATGGTTTAAAGTCTTCTTTTACCAAAATGAGTTATTCGCTTATATATATATATATATATATATATATATATATATATAGATATAAGAGACTTCAATGTCATTTCTTGAAACATTTTTAGTAAAGCACCTTTAAAAAAATATCTCAAAAAGATTTCCTCAAATTTTTTCTTAATATATAATCAATTTGAAAATTTTGATATTAAGATTTTTCATATCAACCTAAATAATGGATCGAATGGGTAAATTTTTTTAAAGTTACATTATTTTTCATTTGACATTAGCCTAGAGTTATATGTAGGTCAAATTAATAAAACTTCTCTCCCAATTCCACACAAAGACTAGTGTCCCGTTGTAAGAAATAATCATCATGAAACACTGCCATCATGTACCACGACCACACCATCACCCACCATTGCAGAAATGTTACAACAACATTGCTCAACTGCCATTGTTGTTACAATCTACTTATATTTTTTTCTTATAGAAGAAGAAATTAGTTTTTACTTTGTAACTCTTTATTTAGTTTTAAGTAAATATTCACTCTTATGTGAATATTTACTTACATGGGGTTATTTAGGAAACAAAGTTTCGCGTATAGTCGCGTCATCCATGAGCTTCCACTGCCCACATACTCTGTTAATGTTTTCTACGCACACCGGCCTCACCACCCACTATTAAATTTATGATAGTACTGTAATAAAGCTAATTATCGTGAGTCCTTCATTGGATTTTGTCATTACCTTGTAGCTTTAAGGTTGTTGGTCCAACGATGATGCGAGAGAAAGAGAGTGGTCGACCCTTTAACAGAGTAAACAAAATAACCTAACTGTATATTGGGGATGGTGTTTTGAGAGTTACAAGTTGGGTTGTTACAGATGCCCAGAGAATATCTCAAATATGGTAGATCCAGAAAAGCATAATGGATGAAGTTTGTGGGGGTTTTATGTTTTATTTTAAGGAGTTAACAACGTCGGATCTCAAAGTAAGGTTCTGAATAAACTAAAATATAAGGTGAAAGAAAGAGAGATTAAGGTACCCAAATCTCCACATAAACATAGGGAATATAAAAGACAAAGGTGTGTTACGTGGGAGAGAACGTGTGAGAAAGTAATAAAGTATGCTCTGACACCACTTGTGAAAGTGGAAGGCTCTAATACCACTTAAATAATTCGGAAACAAATATGCTCGTAAAAATTTCCATAACTTTTGCTTTAGAGTGAGGCCACAGAAGAAGACCACACACCTGCTCTATGTTAAGCAGGGGAATAACGAAAGCCTAAGAGACTATATAGCCAGATTTAACAAAGAAAAGTTAGAGGTCGAGGATTACGAAGAGAGTATAGCCATGACATCCCTCATTGGGGGACTCCAGAAGGGGAAGTAATTATGGAAGCTTGTCGAAGACCCCCCAAAGACGATGGTTAAATTGCTGGCAACAACGAGAAAGGTGATGAACGCCTAAGAGGCGATGGTCGCAAAATACGAAGATGAAAAAGGAGGCACTAGTGGGGCTAAGTACTAGAAAAAAAATAAAGAGGGGAAGAAGAGGCTAGCAGATGACAAATTCGCTGATTGCACCCCTCTGACGGTCAGCTGCGAACACATTCTGAATGAGAAAAAGAGCGACCAATCCTTGAAGTGGCCTCAGAAGTTGAGGGCAGCCCCTCACAAGAGGAACAAAAACCTGTGGTGTGAATTTCACCAAGACCATGGCCATGTGACCAACAAGTGTTTTTCTCTGAAAGATGAAATTAAAAAAATGTTAAAAGAAGGGATGTTAAGGAAATATGTTGATAAGAGTGCCTTCAAGAGGGGCCGAAGGTATGACCCAAGGAAGAAAAGGGGTGATACATGCAGAGAAGATCCTCCAAATAGAAGGGACGACCCTTCAGATGATGAGGAGGATGACCCTAACCTCCCACCGAGAGACGACCACGTCCCTGTGAAAAGACTTAATATGATCTCATTAGGCGTTAGGATGATCTATGGATGACTAGCAGGAGGGGGATCAGAGGTTGCCGATAGGAAGGCCCGTGTAGCTGAAGCCAAGGTGGTGAAAAAAACTGTGCATTCAACCTCTATATAAGCAAAGACAGAAAAGAGAAAGAAAGTTTATATGGATACCCTGATAGTGGGATTCTCAAGAATGGACTTCAAATGCCTCTTAGCTCCACATGATGATCCTCTCGTCATCACTACTAGGGTACATGGATGCGAGGTGCCGAGGATCTTGGTAGATGGGGGTAGTTCTGCAGATGTGATGTTCTGGCCGTACTTTAAAGCCTTAGGTCTCAGCCATGCTAGGCTCGTCCCATACCATCACACCTTGATTGGTTTCAGTGGGGAAAAATTTCATCCTCTAGGAGTGTATGAGGTCGATGTTAGAATGGGGGATGAGTGGCCGAGAGGGCTTACCAAAAAGGTTAACTTTTTTATGATGGATGAACAAGTCTTATCAGCCTATAACATTATACTGGGGTGAGTGTCCCTCAAGGAATTTGAGGTCGTGCCTTCCACGGTTCATCAGATGATAAAATTTTCGACCCCTTACGGGGTAGGGGAAGTTCAGGGAGACGAGACGATGTCACGGGAATGCTACTTCAATTCCGCCAAAGAAAGAGAGGTGCACAAGAAAGCAACAACCACTTACAATATTGATACCCTCGACCCCAGGGATGAGATAAAACTGAAGAAAGGAGAAGCCACGAAAGAGGTAGAATCCATCATCCTCAATGAGGATGAGTCAAAAAAAATTGTCCAAGTTGGCAAAACTCTAAAGATAGACGTAAAAAAAGACTTCATCAAGCTGCTAAGGAAAATATAGGATGTATTTACATGGAGTCATGCAGATATGCCCAGGATCGAACCCAAAATCATGAGCCATAAGCTCAACGTGTTAAAGGGCGCAAATTTGGTAAAGCAGAAGAGGAGAATTTATTCTCGAGAAAAATATGAAGTCATAAGGGACGAGGTCAAGAAGATAGAAGATGTTGAGTTTATTAGGGAGGTCATCTATCCCGAATGGCTCTCCAACGCAGTCATAGTCCCCAAAGCCAACGGGAAATAGAGGATATGCGTAGACTTCACCGACCTCAACAAATATTGTCCCAAAGACAGTTTCCCTATCCCCCGCATTGATCAGATGGTAGACGCTATCGCGGGCCATGAGCTTCATGAATGCCTATTTAGGTTACAACCAGATCTTTATGAGTCGTGAGGACTCAAAAAAATGGCTTTCATCACCGAAAAGGGGACATACTATTATAGGGTCATGCCCTTTGGCCTAAAGAATACGAGGGCAATGTATCAGTGCCTTGTGAATAAAATGTTCGAATACGAAATCGGCAAGTCCGTGGAGGTCTATGTAGATGACATGTTTACCAAGAGTTTGAAGGCCGAGGACCATGTGGATGACCTTGAGAGGACCTTTAATATGATGGACAAGTACCGGATGAAGCTCAACCCAGCCAAATGTATCTTTGGGGTCGGAGCAAGGAAGTTCTTGGGGTTCATCGTCAATCAAAGAGGCATTGAGGCCAATCCTGAGAAGATAAAGGCCCTCCTAGATATAATTACCCACAGGACCATTAAAGTCGTTCAAAGACTCACAGGACGAGTAGTTGCCTTGAATAGGTTCGTATCCAGAGCCACAAACAAGTGTATACCGCTATTCAAAACTCTGAGAAAGGCCTTCGAATGGAACGAGGAGTGTGACCAGTCTTTCAAAGAACTAAATTTATACCTAGGGTCTCTCGTGTTGTTGTCACGAGCAGTGCAGGGTGAACAACTACATGTGTACATAGCCATCTCAAAATTAGCCATCAGCGCGGCCATTATGAGAGAAGAGGACGGGATGCAGAAGCCTGTGTATTTCAACAGTAAGGCACTCCAAGGGGCAGAGCAAAGATACCCAAGGATGGAGAAGTTAGACTATGTCTTGATCCATGCATCAAGAAAGAAGCCGTACTTTCAGTCCCATACAATGGTCATCCTCACTTACTCCCCTCTTAGGCAGGTCTTACGCAAGCCAGAAAAATTGGGGAGGCTAATGGCCTGGGCTATAGAGATGGGAGAGTTTGACATTGTGTATCAACCTAGGATGTCCATTAAGGGGCAAGCATTAGAAGATTTTGTGGCTAAATTTACTTGGGAAGATGATGAGGCTGAAGATAAGAACCTTGAGAAAATAGGTACCCTGCAAGGCAGAATTGCTGACCCATCCACAGATAAGGCTGAGACCAGCACCACTAGAGAAAAAGTTATCAAAAATGAGGAGAGAAGATATCTCTTTAGAGAGGGATCCCTCATAGAGGGAAGTTTTTCTGAGGAACACGCTGTATGGAATCTCTTCGTTGACGGGTCCTCTTGTGAAAGCGGAAGTGGGGCTGGACTAATAGTATCAGTGCCTGACGGCACAGACATTGAGTATGCCCTGAGGTTCAACTTCAAAGATTCTAATAGCGAGTCTGAATATGAGGCCCCGATAGCAGGCCTCTCCTTGGCCAGGTCTCTTAGTATCGGCCAGATCTTGGTCCATAGTGATTCAAGACTGATAGTGAATCAGATACTAAGAGCATACGAGGCTAGGGATGAGAGAATGGCCAAATATATTGAAAGAGTGAAGTCACTATTAAAGAGCTTTAGAGAAGTGAAATTGAAGAGGATACTTAGGCTTAATAATGGCCGAGCCGATGCGCTTGCTAGGTTGGCCTCAACAACTAGCACAAATATCAGGAGGACAGTCCCAATGGAAATTTTACTTCGACCAACAATTGAAGAGGCAGAGGGAACACTCAGCTCTTGCTTAAATATTAACAGGGAACCTTCGTGGATTGACCCCTAGTCAGATACATTAAACAGAGGGAGATACCAGAAGCAAAATAAGAAAGAAAGAAGTTTAGATACAGAGCTGCAAAATTCACTGTCATCGGAGACACCTTGTATAAAAAGGGGTTCTCGCTCCCCTTGCTCAGATGTGTTCACCCGTCTGAAGTCCCACACATATTACAACATGTGCACGAGGGGTCATGTTCAAGCCATATTGGGGGAAGGTCGTTAGCAAAGAGGATAGTAACCCAGGGATACTGGTGGCTGACCTTGGGGAAAATACCACGGTATACGTAAAAAAGTGTGATAAATGTCAAAGGTTCACCACCATCCCTCACTAGCCCCATCATACTTTTACCTCCATCACATCTCCATGGCCATTCACAGTATGGGGAATCGATCTAGTAGGACCCTTGCCTAGGACTATCAGTAACTATCGATACTTGATTGTAGCAATTGACTATTTCTCAAAATGGGTGGAGGCGGAGTCGATGGTAACGATCATCGAGCAGAAGACCTTCCAGTTCATTTTGAAAAATATTATATGCAAATATGGTCTCCCCAACACCCTCATCTCAGATAACAGAACTCAATTTAAGAATGCATCCCTGGAGAAATACTGTGAAAGAGTGGGCGTCAAATAATTCTTCTCTACCCCAGGCCGACCTCAGGCAAATGGGAAAACTGAGGTTACAAACAGAACAATCCTAGACGGAATCAAGAAAAAGCTCGAGGAGGCGAACGGAAGATGGGTCAAAGAGGTATACGCTGTGCTGTGGGCTTACAGGACGACGGTAAAGACCCCTACCGGGGAAACCCCTTTCATGTTAGCATATGGGTCAGAAGCCATCATCCCCACTGAAATTGGGTTTCCTACTCACAGAGTCCAAATGTATGACCCCCGGAGAAATATAGAAGAAAGGAGACTTGATCTAGACTTGATCGAGGAGATACGAGAAGATGCCGAGATAAGACAAGCAGCCTATCAACAAAGGACTGTCAGGTTTTACAACCAGAGGGCGAAGCAAAGGCCAATCATCGTAGGGGAATTAGTCCTCAAGAAGACGTGGCAGAAACCTAACAAGATCCACCCAAATTGGCATGGACCATATAGGGTCATTGATGGAGTTGTCCCTGAACCTATAGACTAAAGAACCTTGAATGCAGATCATTTAAAGAAATACTATCAATAATGTTGTAATGTCCTATCGAACCACAGTTGTAATGAATGTGTTGCTCCAACAGAACACTTGGAATGTTAATGAGAATGTTATATCGGTCCCTCATCTTGTGTTTGTTAATTTTGGTATGATTGGGGTTATCCTCGCTAAACCCCCTCGCCTAAGATGAGGGTGAATGGTAGGGACGACCCTCCATTCACTCTCAAGAAAGACGAAGGGGACTTGGATATTAAAACATCATTAATTTGGTGGTAGTCATCCTCGGGTATAATGAGGGTGAATGGTAGGGACGACCCTCCATTCACTCTCAAAAAAGATGAGGGGGACTTGGATTTTAAAACATTATTAATTTGGTGGAAACCACCCTCGCCTATAATGAGGGTGAATAGTAAGGACAACCCTCCATTCACTCCCAAGAAAGACGAGGTAGACTTGAAATGGAAAACATCATTAATATGGTGAATATCAACCATCGACTATAATGAGGGTGAATGGTAGGGACGACCCTCCATTCACTCTCAAGAAAGACGAGGGGGGGCGTGAATTTAAAACATCATTAATTTGGTAGAAATCACACTCGGCTATAATGAGGGTGAATGGTAGGGACGACCCTCCATTCACTCCCAAGAAAGACGAGGGGGGACTTAAAATTGAAAACATCATTAATATGGTGAATATCAACCCTCGGCTAAGATGAAGGGGAATGGTAGGGACGACCCGCCATTCACTCTCAAGAAAGACGAGGGGGACTTGGATTTTAAAACATCATTAATTTGGTGGAAACCACCCTCGACTATAATGAGGGTGAATGGTAGGGACGACCCTCCATTCACTCCTAAGAAAGACGGGGGGGACTTAAAATTAAAATCATCATTAATATGGTGAATATCAACCCTCGGCTACAATGAGGGTGAATGGTAGGGATGACCCTACATTCACTCTCAAGAAAGACGAGGGGGGACTTGAAATTGAAACATCATTAATTTGGTGGAAACCACCCTCGGCTATAATGAGGTTGAATGGTAGGGACGACCCTCCATTCACTCCCAAGAAAGACGAGGGGGGACTTGAAATTGAAAACATCATTAATATGGTGAATATCAACCCTCGGCTATAATGATGGTGAATGGTAGGGACGACCCTCCATTCACTCTCAAGAAAGACGAGGGGGGACTTGAAATTGAAAACATTAATTTTGTAGAAACCACCCTCGGTTAAGATGAGTGGGAATGGTAGGGACGACCCTTCATTCACTCTCAAGAAAGACGAGGGGGGACTTGAAATTGAAAATATCATTAATTTGGTGGATAACCACCCTCGGCTAAGATGAGGGTGAACGGTAGGGATGACCCTCCATTCACTCTCAAAAAAGACGAGGGGGACTTGGATTTTAAAACACCATTAATTTGGTGGAAACAACCCTCGGCTATAATGAGGGTGAATGGTAGGGACGACCCTCCATTCACTCCCAAGAAAGACGAGGGGGACTTGAAATTGAAAACCTCATTAATTTGGTGAAAACCACCCTCGGCTAGGATGAGGGTGAATGGTAGGGATGACCCTCCATTCACTATCAAGAAAGACGAGGGGGGACGTGGAAGATGGTTAACACAAATATCACAACTAAGATAAATCATACAAGAGGCAAGCATAGAAGACAGGAAGAGAACGATTCCATTATAAAATTAAGTGTTACAATATTTGTAAAAAAGGAAATTAAATACAAAAACTTTACACGCTGAGGGTATAGGCTACAGACGGCCACCCTATTGAGCAACATCAGAAGGCAGGGCTTTAACATCAATAAGAGGAGTCTCTTCGATGACCAAGACAGGAGGTCGATCCTCAAATGTATCGGTACCTTCAACATGCACTTGGGCCTCTACATGGGCCAGAGCCTCGGCAATAAGGGGGTCATCCAACTCCAATGCTTCCAGAGAGGGGCAAACAGATGACACGACGTCAGAAAACTTCAAGACGACCCACCGACAGGCCGTCTTGATTCCCCTTTCCATGTACTCAAGACCGAAGCCCTGAAACTCATCTGAGAGTTTGTAAGCCTCCACGGCATCGACTTCGGCCTTCTTCACTTCCTCAGCGAGTTCATCCTTAAATTGGACCCCCTGATTGGTCAAGGCATCTTCCTTTGCTTTGATAAGGGTGTCCTTCACGTTCAGATCGGCATCATACTGCTTCACTAGCTCATCCAAGACCCTTTCATGCTCGATCCTTGCACTCTCCAGCTTAGCCCTGGCAGTTTCCAGCTCAGTCTTCAAGTCGGCCTCATGCTGAATAGCTCTCTTGGCCTCATGGAAATTTTGCTAGTTTGCAGTCATCCACTTCGTGGTAGAGGTAAAGGCGCAGATAGACTGCACAAATACAAGCACATAGTAAAGGGCCGAGGGATCATATTGATAAAATGGTGAATCAAAAAATAAGTTAAAAGAAATACCTGAGACAGTGTATGCAGACCGTAGTCGTAAACTTTGGCTGGGGGCATCCTTAACAGAAATTCATAATTTGCGACCGAGGGTGCAGAAAACATTGAGGCTTTAGCTTCCCTCAGGTTGGTTATGAGGGAGGAGGGTTCGGCCTTCAGGAAAGTCAGATTCTGAGACCAGTAGGCACCCATGATGGAAGAGGAGTTGGTCCCCTCAATGTGTGCCTGAGTGACCTCTACCCTCGCCCTCGTCCGTGAGTCAAGTCGAGAGCCCCCAGGGACTTCAGTCTCCTTCCGTCTGTGACTGTCAGCAGTCGGCTCCACCTGTGTCGGCCCCATGACCTTTGTCTTTCTCGAAGGCTTGAGGCTCTTTGCCTTTCCTCTTTCCTAGGCCAGACATCAAGCTGGGGGCAGTCATTTCCCAAAGTTAATCAAAGACGTTTATAGGCCACCCGGAAAAAGGGATGATACATCATAAACAAGCAGTAGCAACAAGGATACACTTGAGAATAATAAAATGGAGCAAATATCAACTCACATAATTCTGTCAGGGGGCCAACCCTCATACCAGCTTCTTTGAGGAAGCGAGGGGTCATCAAGTCTTCAAATTTGGTAAGTCCACCCTCTTTACCTTGTTCCCTCAGATAGTCAACAACATCCCTCTCATCCAAGCTAAGTTCGGGGTCTGACCCTGCTTTTATTAAGGGGTTGGACCATGCCCTTAGGACCCTCGGACTGTCTTCTACGGGCTCATCCCCGACTGGGAATTCCCAATCCGCAAAGATGAAGAAAAACCTCTTCTTCCAATCATGGTTGGAAGTTTGTGCCACATGAAGAAGTTTTTTATCATACTTCCTCGCCCCTAGATGAAAATACCCAGGCTTCTTGGACGAGGAAGTGATATTATAGCAGGCTATGAATAAATCGAACGAGGGCTCTTCGGTGAAAGTATTCTTCCAAAGGGAGATATAGCCGAGGATAGTCCTCCATGAGTTGGGAGGAAGTTGAGAAGGACCAACCCCAAGGGCAGAGAGTATGTCAACTACTGTAGAGTGCAGAGGGAACCTAACACCTACCCTGAGCATCTGCTCATAAACAGTAACTTCCCCCTCACTCCCCTGAAAGACCCTCTCGTCTGCATTGTGGACCCTCATAGTTATATTGGGCTATACACCAATTATGTGCCTCCACAGTAAGAGGTCACGGTCCCTAACAGATGAGACGTAAGTCGAGTCACTAGAAGTGTCAACTTGATCATCATCCAAATTTTCACTATTGTCCTCAGCCCTCTCATTCTCAGATATCTCAGCCTCATCGACTATCAGCGGGCCACCTGGAAAGGCCATCTGGAAAGAAAGAGGGGGAAGGGATATCATAAGGACAGCCTCAGAATGAACTGTCCCCTTTGCCTGTCGTCTTGGGTTAAGTGTGGACGTCTCTATCATCCCAGAAGGCCCAGCACCCGTCGGTGATGATGATCTCCCATTCATCTCTCCCTCGTATGTCTGGCACTCGGCTGGACGACAGGAAGACCCAAAGGGCTCACATGGTATAATTATGGCTAAAGGAATGGGGAAGATGGGTCGTAGCCAATTAGGGTCGACCCCTCATCTTCGCTCGTTCTCCTCTTTTGTTCACCTAATCTCTGCCAAGAATTTCTCCCTCAAAGTGGGAAACTCCTCGGCTAAACCGTAAAGTCTTTTGAGCATTAAGGGGAAGACCCTACACTTAAGTAATTTGTTGATTTTAGCTACAAACAAGTTTACAGTTTGTCCAAGCTGACTTTTGGATCAAACTTAAGGAAATAAAGGGTTTTGTGGATGAACACTCAAGAACAAGGGGAACGCAGTTCACCGAAGAAGAACGCTGATGAACACAAGAAAACCTAAGAAATGCCAGAAAGGGGCACTAAACCACCATCGCAAGGTGGAGGAAGAACCCGAAGGGACCTAAAATCTAATGATCAGCCCTACAACCACCACAGCAAGGCGGGCCTCCACGCGTGAAAAATATAAACTACTAAGAAAAACTGGGAAAGAAACCCAAAGCAAGAAAGCAAATAAAAAATGGAAGATAAAGAGGGAGTTAGAGCAGAAAGGTTACCTGAGGATGGAGACGAAGACTGAACGCATCCCGAGACACAGAAATCGTAGAAATAGCAGTTTGAACTGGTAAGGAGCTAGAGAGAAAGCTTGCGCGAGAAGAAGAAGAAGAAGAAGAAGAAGAAGAAGAAGAAGAAGAAGAAGAAGAAGAAGAAGAAGAAGAAAAGAATCATTTAAATACCTTGTTACTATTGGGCCTAGTAATCAATGCAAGGCACGACCCACAAGGAGAGGAATCATTAGGGCACAAAGTCCCATGAGTGGTGTGCAGTCGTCGCACCAGGGAAACGTAAACAATGATGGATATCTGACAAGATAATAATCAACTTGATAAATGTCACTCATCAAACTGACCATACGGCATTCAAAGACAACATTACCCCACAGCCATCTTAACAACATCGGTGACTAAAGGTTGGGGGTGATTGATATACCAATATACACCCTCAGCCAGGCTGAGGGTGTCCCCATCTCAGACGAGGGCTCAAGGCCAGGACGAGGGACCAACTATACCATGATTCCATCGTAGGAAGGGTCGGCTAAGTCGACCCCTCATCATAAAGAAGAATGGCGACACCTCAAGGGGCCGAACCCTCACCATGGATAAGACGACACCTCAAGGGGCCAACCTCTCACCATGAATAAGACGACACCTCAAGGGGCCGACCTCTCACCATGGATAAGACGACACCTCGTGGGGCCGACCCTTCATAGCAGGCCAGACAACCCAGTGAGGGGATGATAGTATGAGGCCCATATCTAGCCAGGTTCACTGCCAACAGGAACCTTACCCTCGGCCTAACATTATAAGTCGAGGGTGACATCATCACAGTGCGTGATCTGGGAGACGCGTGGGATAGTGCGCATGGGACTCATATAGCACGTGGACTAAACCGTTAAAATAATATCATCCCCTCACGTGAGGGAATATTATGTCATCATTAATCACAAGTGGCACCTCCAGGTGTCAGTAGGGAATTGGCTAGATCGTTATTCACATGCTCAATGCATGCTTGGGGGGTACACTACACCACCCAAGCCCTATATATACTTGGCATCTTCAACCTTATAAAGGGATCGAGAATTTTAACCCTAGCTAAAACTCTGTTGGCACACAGAGTAGAGAGAGAGTGAGCTTATGAGCATTGTATCTAAGGCCATTAGTGCCCATATTTAGTGGATCATACACTCACAGTGGATGTAGGCCTGATTGGTTGAACCACTATACATCATTGTCTTCATTCCACTTATACTCATCCCCTTCTATATACTTATACACATATCTAACTCTATTGCTTCCATTGCTACTGTTTGAGCTCTCCACCTCTTATCTGGTGGTGCTAAATCTTAGCATCGTCATCACCCAATGTGACTGTCGATAATGTCAAAAGTCTTAAACCCATCTTTTCCTGGAAGGAGGATGAATTTAAATGGAGTGCTTATAAATCTTGTGGATTAAGATCTATTTCGGGAGCCGTTACCCCTGCCGAGTTCCACCGCATTATGACGTGTACCACATCTAAATTACCTTGGGATACCCTCAACTCACTCACGAGGGAACCAATGTTATTAAAGCTTCTAAGATGTAAAACCTCACCACACAAATTGAAACTATCACTATGCCTGAGTCTGAATATTTTGATGAGTTTTACTCATGTCTGTCTGATATATTTAACTCGAGTATAAATTTAGGTGAGAAAATCCCCGAGACGCGCGTTATTAAGAAAATTTTGAGGCGTCAGTGAGTCAACTCAAAATTTTGAGACGCGCGTTATTAAGAATAGGTTATGATGGTGCATCCACTTTTAAATCCGCAATCGATTCGGTTCTAGAGTTTATGATGGATCCTTATGGCCCTCGTCCTAACCAACGCAAGAGACCTAGCACACCTAGGAGAGCTTACCCCATACATTTTTGGAAGTCATACTGCTTGCTTTTATCTCTTCTATTAGCAGGATATTTCAGCTTCCCTAAACATTTGAGGATATTATCTTATTTAATACTGGCCAAGATAGTTTCAATTTTATAGTTTAGAGTGGTGAATTTCTTATATGTCATTTTTGAATGATCATCGTGATTCCTCTTTTTCCTTTCTACTGGTTCGACCTCGATCTTTTTTTATAGGTCGTAAACACTGCCTTCATTTTAGGGTCTTCGGCCTTCAATGTGTTTGTAAAGGACATGGACTCAAGCATAAGAATTCTTTATTCGAGGAGGTTGATTTGTCCCTAGAGTGAGTCCTGAACTTCATTAAGATGGCTAATTCACCTCATCAAGTGAGATATGCCTCAGAATGCTGATGTCCTAATCTTGAGTTGGCTTCCATGAAGTCTCTCTTTAAATTATTCGTTCCTTAGAAGATATTTTCTCTGAGACAAACTAAACGCAGGGAGAAATCTAAGAGTTATAAAGTAAGCAGAATCAACCATTGAGCTGGAAGTAATAATGAGATGAAGCCTATTTTATGGAGGCCGCTGCTTGTCAGGCCAATAAGGGACGAAGTCATGGTTTTTTCCTATATAAGTAGCTTTTCCACGGCGATTGATATAATCGAACACGATTTCCTCCTGGGGTGATTCCACCTAGTAGAAATTTTTTTGAATATATTCCCTTGGACAGAACAATAATTGAATAGTTATGAAAAAATCTCAACCATTCTTGAGCGGTTTAACGATCCTTAAGGCAAAAGCCCTGTTGGATTTTTCCCATAGAATCATCGGTTTTCAATCCTATGACTTAGCCTTATGCAATTTAACCCAACCCATAAAACATAAAACATGTTACGGGTATTTTTACGCATCTTGTAGAATCTTTGGTCTAAAAGAAAAAAATTATTTAACAAGAAATGATAAATGTGCCAAAAATAGGAAAAATGGCCTAAGCTGTCAATGAGAGACCGCGAACTGTATCACGATAACATGTAAAGTCGTATACCTTAGGGCTAAAGCAAGTATTCTAATGCAAATTTTGCCCAAATGTGATTTTCAACCCTAAGAATTATACTAAAAAGTATTTGAGGTGTTGATCCAAGGTATAACAAGTTCTTATGTGCAAAATAACATAAGTTTAGTAGAAAATGCCTACTATATAGGTTATAGTATGGCAAAACTACCATAAAAATATAGAGAAAACAATAAACAAGCTCATCCCTAGTTCTCAGTCCTTATGAGGCCATGTCCTGTCAGCTACTTAGCAAGATTTGAACATAGATACATCATTGGGGTAGATGGATCTGCCCAAAAACATTAAGATCGTCTTGGGACAACATACATGAAAAGATAAAGGTACCCTAAACGGGTTTATATAAAAAAATATGGGTCTAAACACCAAGATCTCACTTATAGGATGTAGATCCGTAGATCCCTTATGGATGAAATAAGGCATAATCGAGTAGATTAGTGATAAACTTGGTAGAGCACCTCATTTCCCACAAATGACACCAAACTCTTGTTGTCAAAAATGGATCAACTAGAGTAAACCATTCCATCAAAGCCATACACATCAATCAAAGTATAAAAATAGAGTAATTGAGAGATAAAGTGTGATAACCACAAGATTTAAAGTGGTTCAACCGTTAAAATGAGACTACGTCCAATATGGATCATGATTCTCATTAGCTTCATGTAATAATACAAGTTTGGGGGAATTAGAGGCATATAAAGGAGAGATATATAGGCTAAATGTATAATCATACAAGTTTTGTATAGTGGAAGTTACAAAATCTATTGTACATACTAAAATAGGTCGCGACTGCTACTGACTTAGGCTTTCGGAGCAGGTGATCCGAGTGTGGACTTCAGTGTAGAGATAAGCTAGAGAAAATCAAGCAGAACTTCGTTACCCAGATCTTGCATGTCAAATGAGGAGGTGAGAACCTCTATTTATAATAGTTGGTAAGGGTGTCACATGCACAGTACATGTGACATATGGATAAATATTGATGACATGGAATCTTTTTAGAAAGTGGACAACTGGCAATCCAATGCTGGCATGTCAGGGTCAGCGGCCTATACTTTTGGGGATAGCATATGCTTGATGGTAGCGTCTCGTTACACACACGGTCATGGCCTTTTGATGTAGTCTTGTTCCTAGGGTTCGCGGAATATACTTATGGGGTCATACTATACTTGAGGGGTCGTGGCTTGTGAGGCACCTGGGCATTGCCTTATGAGGAAGTATGTGTTATAGGTCATGGTCTCATATGCTTTAGATGGTAAATGCAGCAACGTCCGCGACCTGGTTAGGTATCAGGTCGTGGCCTTCCTTATAATCCGAGGCCTTTTCCAATACTTAAGCTTATCTTCACTGGGTTACTGTGGGCTCCTTCCATGTGTCTCTTGATCATTGGATGACATATTTTGGGTATAACATTAAATAAATAAGTTCAAACAATCATTCATGAAAGGAATACTCAATCATTTGAAATAAAGTCATAGATTCGTAAAGTATTACATAATTCCAAGTAAAGCTACCATATTTCAAACAAAAATCTATTTCTATTTTTATTTCCAGTTTTTTAATTTCTATTTTTTATTTTCAATTTCGAGAGACAATTTATAAAACTAGGGATACAAATTCATTTATTAGAAATAAATCATTACTTTTAAAATATGTTTTATATATAATTTGAAAGTCAAAATATATTTTATTGAAAGTTTGACCTTTAAATGTAATTTACCGAATGTGTAATGACCAAAATTAAATTTATAGAAAGTATAGGGACGATAATGTACATTGCAAAAAATTTAGCGAGCAAAATACAATTCACACCAGTGTTTTCTTAAAATTTAGACATAAAATGTAATTTTTTAAAGTTTTAGGTCAAGATGTAATTTGCAAAAAAGTTGGGGTGTGAATGTAATTTTCAAAGACAAATGATGTTTTGAAAATTTATTGAATACATATTGAAGTGTTTTTTCAATTTTCTCAAAATTTTGAAAATTAGAAAAACTATTTTCGAGATTTTTATTTGGAAAAATAAATTTGAACCCATTTTCCAAATTTTCATTTCTATAGAAAAAATGTAGATTTTTTTTTAAAAACAGCCTTATTTTCTACAACTAAACAAGCCCAAAGTGTTTCAAGATATTGATTTGCATTTTCTAATGGTCTAAAAACAATGAAAATGAAAAAAAACATACAAAACAACGCAGTTTTGTAATTAGTGCATTAAAATGTCGTATGCCCTAATTACGCTAAATAGTGTTAATAACGCAATTAGTTCGAAAAAGCATCAAAATCACGTACCATGTTCGCAATCGCGTACACTATTTGGGTTGCCCACAAAATAGCGCAATCGAACTCTATGTCGTGCGCAATCGTGCACTTTTTAAAGCACTGATCTCAAGCACACTCTACTGGTTTCCAAGGTACCACCTTAATAACTTGATTACCTTTCCGATCGTGTTGTTAATTTGTTACAATCTGATTTGACTAAGTCGACCCATCAGCTCACCCAAAACTTTAACGCGGTCATAAAAAATCAAGAGGTGTTACGCAATAAGTCTGATTTTTAGTTTTCTAGTTAGAGGAGGAGCTTTCTTGATTATAGTGGTGATGCTTACTTTGTGTTATGTAGAGGAGAAATATAATGATGACGATGAGTAATGTTGTGGCTGATGTAGATGGAGGTTGGTTGATCTGCTGTGTTAGTGGTTTTTTATATTTTATGACTCTTTTTGTATACCACTTTTTATATTGATGGTTTATCGGATTTTTGTTTTGGATGAGTTAGGTTATATTATTTTTTTGTCATCTCCTGTAATCTTAAACTCTCTTTTGTGTCTTGTGCTTTATACTCATTGTATCTTATGTTGGCTACATATTTTGAATTTTATGATATGTTTTTAGTTGGGAATAATTATTCTGTTACTGATGATCCGAGATATGACATATCCTCATTATTGTGAAGATTTTACCCCTCTACCTTTATGGGTCAGCCTCATATGGACAATTTTAAAGGGTCCACCTCACAGGGGTCGGACAAAATCAAACAAAAATGTATGAACCTCCAGAATTTATCTGAAAGGGTAATTTTGTCATTCCAAGACCAAGTGAGTGGGTACACGTGACATCATCACACATGGGGAGAATAATCACATTCCCCCAGCAAATTTTAAAAGGAAAACTGGCATGCATCCAATGGTGGAAATAAACTAGACATTCTCCGTGTGACTTGGGGTGTACACTATACGCTAATTCACGTACAAATAAAGTTGTATTGTTACTTGCAAACTAAGTCATTTATTATGTACTAAAACTCTGCAGAAATCACTCTAGAGAAAGAAAGTATTTGTACTCTTATAACTTGTAACTCATCTCAATCATATAATGGAAAGTGAACCCCACGATGGTTGTAAGCCCAGTTGGGATGAACCCCTCTAAAATTATGTGTGTTTGATCTTATTTATTGTACTTAAATGCTATATTTACTGTTTGTCACTCTTTTCCAGAACGAGTTCTTAACATAACTCATTGAGTTACCTTCATACTGTTTGAGATAATATTTATGTGTATCATTAGTTAACTTTGATGAGTTATAACATTTTAGCTCGCATATTATTGTTTAGTTAAGTTTTTCACAGCTTTGTATGTGCTTGATGAATTTAATACAGCATATACTACTATAGTAATTTGATATAACAAATAATTTTATCATTAACTAGACCTATTTATTGATTTAAGGTTCTTTCCCTTGTCAATTACATGACATTAAGGGGAAAAGGTTAAATCAAGGGTGAGTTATAACTTGATGACACTATGACATTTTTCATGTGAAAAATGAGTTAAGAGAGTATACACATATAAGAAGTGAAGTACAATACATCATTTTTATATCTCAAGATGCATGAATTCAAAACTTCGGATATACTTTATGTGATTAGATAATTCAAACTTTAATATTCATATCTATCTTACTCATATTGTTACATCTTTATTATATATCTTATATATATATTTGTATTGTGATCCTCTTTACTAGTGTATAGCAAGTTAACATGAACAAGTTCTCATTTCTGGAATTATTGGGTTCTTTGTTATTGAGGTTATAGGTATTAGGTTGATCTTTTTTCTTTGGTCAAGCTTTGTCATGCGTCATAAGTTGATAGATATACTTACTTATCTTGTAATATTTTATATTTTGTATTTTGTCACTAAATAAATAACGGGGAATATTCTAAGAGTATATGTATATTCATGTACCCCACATTTGGATAGTCTTATTCTGATTTCCCAATATACTTCGACTCTTTAGTCCTTAAGGTCGTTTCGATAAAGCTTCACATTAAGTCAAATTGACCGAACTTCATTAAAAAAAAAACGCATGTTTTAATATTAAGATTGATCAAGTACCAATATTAAACTATAAAAATTGCTATAATTTAAAATATCATTCTTAACATGTGAAGAAATGTGAGATATTTAAAACTTTTTCCAATAATATAAGAAGCGGGAGATAACAATATGAATGATGACCCAAAATAAGTCCAACTATAACATCCTCCAATAATCCAACAATATATAGATGTTTAAATACAATATCCCAAATACAACTTTAAAGTCACAAGTGAATTATAAATCCAAAAGTTGATAGCAATATCAATGATCATAAAAATAGTCCAACAAGATCCTCAAATAATCCAGCAATATACAAAAGTTTCAATACAATATCCTAAATATAACTGTGAAGTCACAAGTGACTTATAAATCCAAAAATTATCTTGTATGACATACACAAAAGAACGAAAACTAAACTGCGCATAAAATAAATCTCCAAAGTACAACTTGCTCTCCAAGATCCAATCTGCTCCTAAAAGCTCAACCCTAACCTGAGAGGTTAGTTAGAGCAACGGGTCAGAGTCCACTGCAAGAATACTAGCTATGTTTTCTAAAAAGAATAACATAACCCGGCCAATAGTAGAGTATGAAATAAATACCACATTAGAATATTTTATATAACATTAGTAATTAAACTCAATATCTTTATCAATGTTCACCAGATACAACAAAAATGAATATTTTAATAACAATAGGATTTATCAATGTTTCACAATATCAAGAGTATAAAAAACTATCCAATTACTAATCAAGGTTTAACAACTCATCATATAGCATCGGGACATTTACAATAATCTACATAAATCAATATTGATTATATAACTTAAAGAGGAGGGTCTTATCAACTAATGGGTTATCGGATCAGTATTGATTATATAAACTTAAAGAGGAGGGTCTTATTAACTAATGTGTTATCAACCGATACAAACAATCACATAATGACCAACTTATAAATATCGTTACAAGTCTTTTATTCACTTTCCAGTTTCATGTTATGTTAAATTTTTCTTTTATTAAGTCACATCGTTTCACATTTCATTTCTATTCTAGCAAAGCAATCTTATAAATATCATGTTTAAAGAAACAATGGACACTTATCTATTTCATATCTTATTTATGTTATATTTATCAGGTGTGGCTATCCCCACACCCTAAGTTTCTCCCCCACACCCTCCTCCACACCCTAAGACCAAAATACCCTCCTCACCTTTAAAATATAATATAATTTTAAAACATAAAATATTTTAAGTAAGATAAAATTTATACTTTAAGATAAAATATAATTTATTATTATTATTAACTCGATTTTTTACTTTAATATATTACTAATTATTTTAATTAGACTACTTGTAACAAAATTAAAACTTTTTATAACAAAAAAAAATTTTAAAAAAATAATTTATATCTTTAAAAATTCATAAAAAACAGTTTTACGAGGTTAAAAAAAGCTTATAATGAAAAAAACAGTTTTTTAACAACAACAAAAAAAAATAGTTTTTTAAAATAAAACAGTTTTTAACAAAATAAAAATAGTTTTAATGAACTTTTTTTAACAAAATAAAAACTGTTTATAACAAAAAAAATGGGAGTTTGACAAATAAGTCCCATTTACATGAAATATTTTCTAATATGTTCTATCACAATATTTTTTCCTCAATAGGTCATATTTGTATATATAGTGAATATTTACTATATGTTTACAAATAGGACCTATTGGAATAAAAATATTTTTTCATGGGGCCTGATGGAACAAAAAAAATATTAGGACCTATTGAACTACAAACTTAGTAAACGGATCTAATTGGTAAAAAAAATAAAAAAAATCGTTAAAAAACAATTTCTAACAAAACAAAACAGCTTTTAACAAAATAAAAAACAGTTTATAACAAAGAAATATTAAAAAAATAGCTTTTTAGAAAAACAAAAACTCTTTAGTGAAAAAAAAAAGTTTTTAAAAACATTGTGTATAACATTTATGGTTATTACTATAATTATTATAATTATTGTTGTTATTAATATTATTATTTGGATTTTTTGACTTTAACCCATGATATTTTTTTTATTTTAGACCTTACTACAAATTAATACTATTTTTTATTTTGTTAGAAACACATTTTTGAAAAATTATTTTTATTCTTTCAAAACTGATTTTTGTTAAAAACAGTTTTTTTCACTAAAGTAATTTTATTTTTCTAAAAACTGTTTTTTTAAATATTTTTTATTCTTTAAAAACTATTTTTTTCAAAGATATTGTTTCTTTGTTATAAACTATTTTTATTTTGTTAAAAATAATTTTTTTTTGTTAAAAGTGTTTTTTAAACTCTTTGTTGTTATAAACACTTTTTATTTTGTTAATTTTTTTTTCGTTAAAACTGTTTTTATTTTGTTAAAAACCGTTTTTTTGTTTGTTAAAAAACTGTTTTCTTTTCATTATTATAATAATAAAATTATATTTTATCTTAAAGTATAAATTCTATCTTACTTAAAATATTTTATGTTTTAAAACTATATTATACTTTAAAGGTGGGGAGGGTATTTTGGTCTTAGGGTGTGGGGGGAGAAGTTAGGGTGTGGGGATAGTATCTCGTTAACTTTATTCTACTTAACAGGCCTCATTCACGACCCCCAAGTATCACAATACAACCAATTAACTTTTATTTTCATCAATTAATTACAACGTAATTGACATGTGCTCCTTCTCCCCGGCTATCTCAAGGAACATGCAGTGCGTCCATAAACAATCATCCCACAACTCGTAGCCACCTGTTTCATAGTGAAAAAAAATCATTGCCAACTTTCTACGTGTTTCCAAAACTCCACAATACCGTGTGAAAGGTTAACGAAAGTTTTCAAAGAGTATGTTACAAATATGAGGTACATTGTACGATCCATCATGAAAGAATACAATGCTGTGAAGGCATTTATGTTCACTAGGGAATATATTCCTGACCCTCACATTGCACATGATGTATATGAGTTCGCCGAGGAGGGTAGTCAAGTTATGGGCAAACGAGTTAAACTAACAAATTTTCAATATGAGCAAATGGCTAGTTATATGTTTGAAACCCATGAAAATGTCAGCGAATGGATAGAGGAAGTTTGTGTTGTAATTTTACTTTGTGTTGTTATCTTATATAGTTAGTCACCTTCTTGATAAATTTTGTCATTCAACATAAAAAATATAATGCTTCTGGGCACAACAAAAAACGAAGGATGGTTTCACATTCAAATATTGAATTTAGACTTTGGGTGTCACAAGAGGTAATTATTACGTCAAATGTCCCATATTAAATGATAAATAATTGTAAGTTTTAAAACTTATTTAATCAACTTATGTACTCCATAATTTCAGTTGTTGAAGATGGGTGATGCCATTTCAAGGTTTAGTCGTCTTACTACTAGACCAAATTTCATGGCGCATGATTATAAGAAGTACCGGCTGAACGGATATGTATTCTCGTCGAGGTTGTACGAGCAAAATATATTGTTACAAAATAATGACATTTCATATAAGGCTCTTACATATTTCAGGGCGAGTGCCAATGAATCTCGTTGAAGTAAAAATGGCTTACTATGGTGTAATTAAAAACATTTTTGAATTAAACTATACATATTTCAAATAGGTTATGTTTATTGTGATTGGGTAAGAGATTAGGAAAAAATGCTTATAAGGTCGATTTGGGTACCAATGTGATAATGGTAGACTATTCTAAGATGGAGAGCAAGGATCATATGAATTATGAGCTATATTTTGTGCATTTAAAAAGCTCAAGCAAGTGTTTTACCCGAACTATATCAATAACAAACTGTGGTCAGTCATCTTACATGCGCCAAAGCACCTAACCATTGGCATGGATGAACTGAATGCCCCTACCAAATATCAATTCATTTTGGATGATAACTTGAACCTAAAAAAATTTCTAGATACTTTATATGAGTAGAACTATTTGGGATGCAAAATGTATTGAAGATTTCAATTTTTAATTTTTAATATGTAGTTTGTTAAAATTAATGCAGACCTCAAACATTAATTTATTATTCGTTAACTAAAATATTGGTTGTTAATAACAAAATTTCCTGAAAAAGAGGCACGGTCACATCACACAACACTAAACTAACTTGTAGAAATAACCGGTGCAGTCGTGTGAGTATTTCAATTTGATTCTTATATCCCGATTAAGTATTTCCATTTGATTCACTAATTAAAATAAGTGGATAGAATAGTTTTGCGTTATTTAAATTCTTATATCCTGAACTTGAGTATTTCCATTTGATTTGTGTTATATATTATAATACTAAAGCCACTTTTTTTGCAAAATATGTCTATACCGTGCCATTGGACACCGAGAAAAAGTGAGTGACGGGGAATTGTCTAACATTAAGTCACTCAAGTTCGGTAATGTTGAAAACAAGACTGGTCTAGAAATTATGGCGTTAGAGTTATTAAAATCAGTCATTGGTTTCGGGTACGATGATTGGAGGACGGTGCCCATAGAGCTAAAGATGGTCGTTTAGGAGGCTTTAGAGGTATGAAAAATATCAATATTTATATTAAATATCAAACTTTCATATAAGATTTTCTTATTATGTTTTTTAATGTTAATTCATTAAATTTCTTATATTATATGTTTGTTGGACAACAACAATTCAACTTTCCCCTGAAATCATGGGACGGTGTATTGGTCGTTGTACGCGAAAAATGGAAGACATGGAAGAAAAACTCGCACACCCACTATTTTTGGAAGGATCGATAGTCTGTACTGAGGTGTAACGGCCCCGTCTCAGAGAAGGAGACAATAACATTGACCAACTAGCAGAGGTTTGTGGATAACGAGGTGTCCGAGAGACAGTAATCCTCCCATGGCTCGACAAGGTGTAAAGGATCAAAGAAGGTGGATGTTCACTACTTTAGTCCGACATTTTCCACAGAGGTGGAGCATAGGATGGTACGTAAATTGATTTAAATTACATTTTGTTTGGTAAATTACTTTAATTTGGTCACATTTTGTAGGAGTCTGGGAGTGTCCTAGGGGGAAGGCCACATAGGATTGACTTCTATATAAAGATTCGGATGAAGAAGGGTGAGACTACTAATTCGCAGGTCGTCGAGACCATCGTAAGTTATAATTGAAATTATATTTTCAATTTCATATTGTTTATTGATATTCTTTTTCAAAGTTAATAAGGTGTTTTTATATTATTTCGGGATAGGCTAAAGGCGGTGAAAAACACCTATAGCGATGCCGACAAGGCATCTCTGAGTACGGATGCACTGAGCTAAGTACAGGCCCAGATAGAAAAACCTATACTTGAGGTGTCAGCTCCCGGATAGGAAAGTCGAAGCTGATGGGCGTTTCTTGCAGTAACAATGGAATTTCCTCCAAGTTGAACACGTACAAAGTAGACACGGACTTGAAATTGTAAAGTTTCCAACAAACAATGAACCATGTGTTCGAATGGGTCAAATGTACAGTCACCAATATAGGGAAAGGGAAGGCAAAGGAAATGGAAAGGAGAAGGTGGGTGAGGGGACCACTACTCCATCCCCCTCACCAAATTCGACTGACTCATTATCCCCGTACAACATTTACTCTACCACCAACCCAATTATATCGACTCCATTTGAACCAACTCCAGAGAGAGTATACATCTTTGACACGCATGGAGGCAACTGAATTGCCAAGGGAGTGAAGGACATGAGTATCACTCCAGGTCCCATCGTAAACACCCATCCACTATAGCATTTTGATTCACGGGTCCGGGTTAATGATATTTTAGTGTAAAAAGAGGACGAGGTATTGTGGTTGGACCGACAAGCCAGTGTCCAGCATATTAACGGCACGTTGGGGGCGTACGTCGTTTAGACGATTTTTCTCCGTGAGCCTTATTAAGCTCCTGTAGGATGTTACATTTGATAAAACTTGGTTGATGTAATTAAACTTGTGATGTTTTAATGTAATTAACTTGAAACATATTTAATTTGGTTTGATATATGGAATTAGTGTATATTTTTTTATTTCATTTATATGTCGTATTATATTGTTGATCATGTTAATGTTAGTTTGAACAAAAATAGGACACTTTTTAAAAAGGTTTACTGTTGGGCAATAGCTATTGCCCAACTAATTTTTTTCATGTTCAATGATTTTATCACGCTCAAGGACCGTGACAAAAATAAGGGGGCCATGCGCACGACCCTAATTTGGACTGTGCACATGGATACTCTCACATTTCTCCCCAATGGAAACTGTGCATAACAAAATTGATTCGCGTGCATGGCCAAGTATTCACTTGTTATGGTCATGGACCATGATAAGACCATGACAAAGGAATTCTTATTATGATTTTTTATAATGGTAAGATCGTGACAAATTAATAATTGTCACGATCAAGGAACGTGACACGGGATATTGTCGCAAAGGAGTGTAATTAAACGTGCATGATTCCTTAGTGTAATTAAACTTGGTTGATGTAATTAAAGTTGCCTAATTTATTATTGTAAAAAATACCTTGACAAAAGAGTGTTTTCATAGTTAAGTACCATGACACAAGATGTTGTCTCATCCAGAGTTATCACGGTCCTTGACAATAACAACACTAATTTTCACGGTCAAAGACCATACAAATCCTGCTCAACTGGTGTACTGATAACTCCCCAAAACAATCATCGTATACCAACATCATCCATCACCTCTTCAATAACATATAAACAATATAAATCATAACCACGATTATTATTATCTAGTGATCAAAATCTTTCCAACAACAATTACCATTCAACAAACCTAAGTCCCATCAACAAATTAAAATAACAACGTATCAAAACAAATCCTCTTCAATAATTCTCAAGATCCCAATTTCCATAATATGAAAACCAAATACTCATCAATCACTCAAAGGCAACAATAGACAATAACTATAACCCAATGAGAAAAGTAAATGCTAACCACATATATTCTTCAACATCAATAATATATCAATACCCAAGTCCTAACACTAATAAAGTAGAGCTAAAATAATAATCCTCTCGATAAACACATATATAATTCATAATCTCAAATCCTATGTTAATTTATTTCCAATATTTATTATTATTGATTCCCATGAGAATCATCTCGATTCCCAAGGGTACAACTACCATTTCTCCCGAGGGTACAACTACCATTTCTCACATTAATGGTTTATACGCATTTTAAGTGTGATTCATAATATTTTTCAATAATTAAATATTACTGAATAAGTATGCTCATAACTTATATTTCAATTCTCTAGTTCATAAGGCACATAAGTAAAAAAATTCCCATTTGACATATTAATTTCCTCATCTACACAATGATTAGATTATTTAGCTCACATAAGCATTTTCTAGAAATCCTTATTATATAAGGTACTCCCAAAGTCTCAATAGAAAATAACAACAATAAGAAATTAATTAGTCGTATATCTTGACAAAATTAAACCTAGAATCTCTTTAATTTACAATAAACATTTTTAAGGCAATATCTAAGTCATTAAGCACTAAAGAGGAAAAGTAGAGTAATCTTGTATTTTAATATTTATGAAATTTGACTAGAGCTCCATGATCTCCTAAAAAATTTGAGCAACTTTGCATCTTGAAGCACTCCTAAATTTTAAGTTTAAGGTCCTCAAATGGAGGTTTAGAGTTTGCATTTTAATGGGATTTAGGGTTTTAAAGGTTAAGGATGAAGAAAAATAACGGTTGAGGTTTTTGGTTTAATAAAAAAATGAAAATTTGGCCAAGTGAAACAAAAATAAGGCTTCCTAGCGTGACCCGCGGTGTGGGCCACCACTATGACTGCAACCTATACTACCCGTGGTCGTTCTACCCTAGTCGCGGTCGCAGTCTGGCTAACCGCGGTCGCGAGTTCCACCCTTGCTAGCTGCCCAGTTCTCTCTGTAAGGACCTAAAATGTGATTAGGAATGTTAAATACAAATTAAGTCTAAGTTATGAGTTATAAGTTGCTGATGGGTGTTAAACATTTTAATTATCATGTTTAAGGGATGCATACTCATGTGATGTATATATATATATATATATATATATATATATATATATATATATATATATATATATATAGAGAGAGAGAGAGAGAGAGGAAGGGGATCATAAGTGGACCTAAGACGCGGACTTTTTAATGGACTTTAACAAAAAAAACTAACAACCCATTAATTTTAATTCTTATAGTATAATTGGTCCACGCCAGCGGCAACGGACATGCGTGTGACTCGAGACCCCCTTACCACCCACCCCCAGCAACCATAGCCCGTCCTCCCTTCTAACCTAGTTTCAAACCTCCTTAATGCTGAGATTCATGGGTTTATGATATTATGTAAACTGGACCTGATGCTCCTCCATTTCTGACGCTTATTGAAACCCCGACCACCTGCCATGACAAGAAGGTGGGGAAATACCCACATAACAACTCAATCTCCGGCCATGGCAGAAGCCAGCCAAGCTATACCCATACCGAAACCACCACCTCCGACTACACCTTGACCCGGAGCTAAACCCCAAAACCATCCTCTAATTTTCGGCCACCTGAACCCACTGTCACCTCCGTCCAGTTATGGAAACCTCATATCACTACCCGATCATCTTATACCTCTGGTCAGGAACAATGAAAACCAACAACTCCTTACTGACAGAAGGTTCCTCTTTGTGCTTGTTGGTGATGGGAGGGTTGGGGGTGAGGGGTGGTAAAAAAATTATTACATCGACATGCGTGTCCGTTGTCGCTGGCGCAGACCAATAACAACATAGGAATTAAAATTACTGGGTTGTTATGTATTTTTTTTGTTAAGGTCCATTAAAAAGTCCTCTTTTTAGGTCCGCTTGTGATCCTCTCCCTATATATATATATATCTTGCATTAGATTCTAATTGAGCTTATGATTAGTGATAACATGTTAAGAGGATATGCTTAGTTATGTGGTTAAATGCAGCATGGAATATGTTTTAATGTATCATTATGTTTATAAAAATAAACTAGGTTGTTGGTGAAAAATTGTTGGTGTTTGGTTGCCAAATGTGAAAGTTTTGAGATTTTCGGTACATTGCCACTCTCCTGTTCGAGCCCAAATTAGGCGTACTAGTTTTATGATTTTGGAGAAACACAAAATATAAAAGTTGTATATATATAAGTTATCTACACGTATACGCAAAGTTGAAGTAAATCGTGGTTTGTAACAGTGATTTATGATGATTTTACCAATGTGGGACAAATTTATCATTAGTGAAATTGTGTGATTGGACCTTTTGTCCAAGCAATCGTACGTAAGCACGAGGCTAATTTCTATTGGACCCCTTAGAATGTATCTTCTTATTCAAAATATGATATAAACCTTCTTCTTCATGAGAAATGAGAAGGTTTGAAGGCTTTTTCCTAAGGAGAGAGAAAGGAAGGTTTAGTGAAGAAATTTCTTTGAAAATTTACCATAAGTCGAGGAGATCTTATAAGATTATTACCTCTTTATTAAAGTTGATCAATGAATAAGTTTTATACTTTGTATGTTTTTGTTTTTGATTTTGATAAAGATTTGAATGATAACCATATTACCAAATTGTGTTAAAAAGAAAGATGTCTTAAGAACATACGTGAGAACTTGTGCTAGGATCATAAATGTTAACTTTACAGTCATGGATTTGAATAACCATCTTGAGGAGATTTCAATTTGGGAAATTATTGTATATGATGTGTGTATATGTTAAAAACATTTTTAGTATATGTTTCCACGATTAATGCCCGAGGTGGAGAGTATATATGCTTAATTATGTTAGGATTTGCTCTAATTCCCTATTTCGGCCAAGTTGTGCTAAAAAGGGAATAAAGCATTGAATACTCATTGGAATTAAGAAATTCTAGTTGGAGATGTTAGAGAGCATATATGATTATAACATACTAGAAGATTAGAATAAAATAGCTTCTGGTTTGTCTTGGAGGTTGTGTTGAAGTTGAAATTTTGTTGTTGTTTTTTGGCAGAAACAATTTTGAATAGGTAATAAAACGGGCATAACTTTGTCTAGAGAATTCATAATTTCATTTCGTAAATTATGTTAGAACCCTAATTAATAGGGTTCTATAGAAATGTGAAGTATCATATTTAATTCCTTTTTAGTTATTTCATATTGACCAAATGATGTGATGTATTACTGGATTTAATGTTATTTGGTGTATTCAAATACTAATTATGTTGAATTGTTAGGTGGGGAAGAGAATAATACTACCATACCAAGCATATATTTTTGTATTAATCTTAGTACCTACTTCAAGGTGAGTGACCTGCCCTATGAAATATAAATGCCTATATTTTTATATGAAAATGTATAGTTAAATGCATGTATTGGAATGATTATGGAGTGATGTGGTATTTATGAAACATATGCATATGATTAAAAATGTTAGGCGAAGTTATCTAATGTTATTGACTGTAGCAGGTCGTTCATTTAATGTTAAGGACTATGGTGGGTCCTTCGAAATGTGGCGGTCCCGTTTATCCAACTTAAAATTTTGTGTAGTCGAGTATAATAAAGGGATGTGGTGGACCCCATTAACTGTGGTGGGTTAATTGGACTGCGGCGGGTCCAGGCTTGTGAGAGTTTCATAATTCTTATTGGGTTATAACATTAGAAAATAAAAATGGTTATTCAGATTGGTTATATGTGTGGTATGTGCGTGTATATAGTCATTCACTAAGCTTTTATTCTTTACACTCCTTTAATGTTTTGTTTCAGGTATGCCTGTCGTTTAGGGTTCACTGCCAAGTTAGGATGTTAAACGAGGGAGTGGAGGATAAATAACGTGGGTTGAATATCAACAAGTTTGGGGAGTAAATATTAAAGTAAGAAACTTATGTAAGTAAATTTGTTTAGTACTTGTAAATTATATGTAAAGGTAGTTATGTTTTTATCTAAACATGTCTTTGAAAAAAAAAAGATAAAAAAATCTGGTGATATTTTACAAAGATTTTTAAAGTAAAGTATTGTTTAAAGGAATTTATTTATATATAAAATGATGATCTTAACCTAATTAAGTCAGGGGGCAAGAACTTGGTATCAGAGTATGGTTAATAGGTTTTGGACAGGGTGTGAGGGTTTAGATTGGTAGTGGACAATAGAAAGTGGGTTTGTTATGGGTTAGGATTTTGACTAATAATATAAATGTTAAACTGGTGCTATTGTATTTTGTTCAAGTTATTTGCATTGCAGTAAGTGATAGATCCACACGAGCCGCATGATAGAACAGAGGGTGATTAATTCTATGTACCTAATAGTCAGCAAGGACTGGGACATATTGAAATGGATAAACCAGAGGTGCAACACCAACCTATTGATGACATGGGAAGAATATTATGTGTTGTGGCATAACTAGTAGAACAAGATAAAGGTGGAGCACCTGGTGGAGATAGGGATAAATTACATGAAAGGTTCATGAAGTTAAATCCTCCAGCATTTATTGGGACTACTGATCCATTAGTGGCAGAGGGGTGGATTAAAAATATGGAAACAATATTCAAGGTGATGGAAATGCGAGATGAACAAAAGGTTTTTTTAGCAACCTTTAGGTTAGAGGATGATGAAAAGTTATGGTGGGATGTTACAGAGAGGTTACTTACTGCGATTGGGGGAGTGGTGCCAGCAAATCCTCCACCAATTACATGGGAGAGGTTTATGAATGTGTTCTTTGAAACATATTTCCCAAGGCTTTATAGGAAAGAGAAAGAGGAAGAATTTATCATGCTAAAATAGGGGAACTGAACAGTGGCTGAGTATGAGACTTTATATATATTTCTATCTATATTTACACCTGATTTGTGAGGACAAAAGAAAGTAGGTGTGATCGGTTTTAAACTGTGTTGAATGTAGATATAAAAACCATGTTTGATAATATGAAGATGACAAATTACGTCGACTTGGTGGATAAAGCTATGGTGTCAGAAAAGTCAATGAAAGAAATGCAAGTTGAACATTCAAAGAGAGTAAGACATGATGGTACAAAATTATATGGATGGGATATGAGAACCTTAACTCAGAGTGTAGCACGATGGGCACCTAAAGGTCAAGGATTCAAAAATAAAATAAATTCACCTGAAAGATTTAAAGCTCGAGGTGGAAGGGATGGGATGAGTCGGTCAGAAAATGCATTTGTATTAGTACCGAGGGCCATATTTTGTTATAGATGTGGTGTTCAAGGGCATATGTCTCGGGAGTGTATAATAGCTTAGACGACACCTTTATGTTTCCATTGTCATCAACCAGGGCACTTACGGAAGAATTGTCCAGTGATGGGAGCTACAACATCAGTTGGGAGCATGACGATAGGAAGTAGGATTTCGACACAGAATGTACACGGGGGAGGTAGAGGACGTATATCTCAAAGCCAATGTCAAGGCAGAGTGTTTTCACTGACGTGATAAGATGCATAAGCTACACTGAATGTAGTGACAGGTACACTTCCTATTTGTGATAAAGATTCTTATATGTCGATAAATCCTGGTTCTACACATTTTTTTATGTCTTCACTTTTTCTTTTGTATCTTAATAAACCATTCTCATCATTAGATTTTGGTTTAGCTATTATTACTCCAGTGGAGGAGTGGTTTTTATTAATAGGGAGTGTGTGGTGTGAATACGTGAAAAGGAGTTGTTGGTTGATTTATTACCTCTTGAGACGCATGACTTTGATATGATACTAGGTATGGATTGGTTGGCTTCATATCATGTATGCATAGACTGCTTTAGAAAGGAAATAGTGTTCTGATTATCGTGTGAACCTGAGTTTAAATTTATAAGGGATCGAAATGTCACTCCAATATGTTTGATTTCTGCTACAAAATCATATAAACTGCTAAGGAGAGGATGTCAAGGTTATCTTGCTCATGTGGTGGACACGCGACAAGAGGCTAGAAAACTATCAGATATATCATTAGTTAATGAGCTTGCAGATGTCTTTCTAGAAGAACTTCCAGGATTACCATTAGACCGTGAGGTAGAATTTGTGATTGAATTGGTACCAGACACCACACCGATATCTGTTGCACCATATCGTATGGAACCTGCCAAATTAAAGAGCTAAAAAATACAGTTGCTAGATTTGTTAGATTGTGGTTTTATAAGGCCTAGAGTATCACCCTGGAGAGCTCCAGTATTATTTGTGAAGATAAACGATGGAATCATGAGACTGTGCATTGATTACCATCAATTGAATAAGGTAATGATCCATAATAAATATCCACTACCCCGTATTAATGACTTATTCGACCAGTTGCAAGGCGCCAAAGTATTTTCTAAGATTGATATCAGGTCCAAATATCATCAGTTGAAAGTAAGAGACTGTGACATTTCTAAAACTACTTTTCGTTCCAGGTATGGCCATTATGAATTTCTTGTCATGCCATTTAGTTTAACAAATGCACCAGCCGTATTCCTAGACTTGATGAATCGAATATTTCACCTATACGTGGATTCTTTTGTTACTGTCTTCATTGATGATATTTTGATATATTCTCATAGTAGGGAGGAGCATGAACATCATCTGCGTGTTATTTTACAGACCTTGTAAGAGAAAAAATCATATGCTAAATTTTCTAAATGTGAATTCTCGTTAGACAGTGTAGTATTTTGGGGGCATGTTATGTCTATTGATGGCATTTGTGCTGATTCCAAGAACGTGGAAGCAATAATGAATTGGGAATGACCAACTAGTGTGACAAAGGTACGTAGTTTTCTGGGAATGGTTGGATATTACAGGAGATTTATACCAGGGTTTTCTTCTATTGCATTGACATTGACTAAGCTTACCAGAAAGGACAACAGGTTTGTGTGGGATGATGATTGTGAGAAAAGCTTTAAAAATTTAAAGAGTAAGTTAACATCAACTCCAGTATTGACGATTCCAATGGGACAAGAGATTTAGTTATTTATAGTGATGCCTCGTATCAAGGACTCGGTTGTGTGTTAATGCAGCATGGAAAGGTAATTGCCTTTGCTTCTCGACATTTAAAGATACATGAACGCAACTACCCTATACATGATCTTGAGTTGGTCGCAGTAGTTTTTGCACCAAAGATTTGTATGCATTACTTATATGGTATTAGTTATGAAATTTTTACTAATCAACAAAGTTTAAAATTTTTGTTTACTCATAAAGACTTGAACTTGAGGCAAAGAAGGTGTATGGAACTTATAAAGGATTATGACTGCACAATACATCACCATCCGGGTAAGGCTAATGTTCTTATTGATGCTTTAAGTAGAAAATCTCTAGGCATGGTATCTTGTATTTATTGTATTCGTATTGACCTGCTAAGAGAGTTAGCTTTAATGGGGGTGGAATTAATTTTAAATGAGTCATGTAGAATGGCAGTACATTTAAATGTTAGACCTATGCTGATAGTCTGGATACAACAATCACAAGCAGGAGATATAGAATTGGCGAAAGATAGAATCAATATGAAAAAGGGTAAAGCCAATGAATTTTTTATTCGTGATGATGACATGGTTATGTATGATAATCGGTTATGTGTACCTAATGTGCCTGATTTAAGGAGAACAATTTTCAAGGAGGCCCAATGTTCTTCATATGCTATGCATCCAGGAAGATCAAAACTGTATAGAGATTTGAAATAATGTTATTAGTGGTCGGGAATGAAACATGACATTACAGATTTTGTTGCAAGATATCTAGCTTGCCAATAGGTGAAGGCAAAACATCAGAAGCCAAGTGGTTTACTACAGCCCTTACATATTCCTGGGTGGAAATGGGAGCATGTTTCTATAGATTTTGTTATAGGTTTACCAAAATCTTCTGAGGGTTTGATTCGATTTGGGTTGTCATTGATAGATTGACTAAGTCTGCACATTTTCTTCCTGTTAAAACTACTTAATCCATGGATAGATATGCCAAAATATATGTGGATGAAATTATTATATTGCACAGTGCACCTGTTTCTATTATTTCTGACCGACATCCCAAGTTTATTTCCCACTTTTGGCCTAATTTATAACAAACTTTGAGGACTAAATTGAAATTTAGTACAAGTTTTCATCCTCGGACTGATGGGAAGACAGGAAGAACGGCCCAGACACACGAAGATATGTTATGAATTTGTGTATTAGAGTTTAAGGGAAGTTGGGATGAACACTAGTCAGTAATAGAGTTTACTTATAATAATAGTTATCATTCGAGTATTGAGATGGATCCTTATGAAGCTTTGTATGGGAGAAAGTGCAGGACTCCAATATTTGGACTGAAGTAGGGGAACAAAAACTACTTGGGCAAGAAATTGTGCAGAAGACTATTGAAAAGATAAGTCTTATTTATAATCATTTGAAGGTGGCGCAAACTAGATAGAAAATTTATGCCGATAATCGAAAGAAAAAATTGAAATTTAAGGAAGGTGATCGAGTATTCCTACGTATTTCTCCTTGGAGAGGGGTTATGAGATTTGGGGGAAAGGGAAAATTAAGTCCTAGGTACATTGTCCCTTATGAGATAGTGAGACGGGTTGGAGCTGTAGCCTATAAATTGTCATTACCACCAGAATTGTCTCGGATACATGATGTTTTTCATATATCGATGTTGCATAAGTTTGTACCTAGTTCTTCACATGTGTTTATTTCACTACCGATAGATCTTCAAGATGACTTGACCTATGAGGAAGAACCGATTGCTATTGTATATTGAAAGGAGCAAGTGTTACGTAATAAAACCATTACATTAGTTAAGGTAATGTGCAAAAGTCAGAATGTGGAGTGTGCCACCTGTAAAGGAGAGGATAACATGGAGAAGCAATATCCTCATATGTTTGGTAAGTTTGTTATGCGTTAAATTTTGAGGACGAGTTTTTATAAGAGGGGTAGAATTGTAAGGCCCTAAAATGTGATTAGGAATATTAATTACATTATTAAGTATTAGTTATGAGTTATAAGTTGGTGATGGGTGTTAAACGTTTTAATTATCATGTTTGAGGGATGCATACTCATGTGATATATATGTTGCTTGCATTATATTCTAATTGAGCTAATGATTGGTGATAACATGTTAAGAGGATATGATTAGTTATGTGGTTAAATTCATCGTGAAATATGTTTTTAATGCATCATTATGTTAATAAAAATAAACAAGGGTGTTGGTGTGAAATTGGCGATGTTTGGTCGACAAATGTGAAAGTTTTAAGATTTTCGGTACATTGTCACTCTCCTATTCGAGCCCAAATTAGGCATACTAGTTTTATGATTTTAGAAAAACACAACTGGAAAAGTTGTAAATATATAAGTTATCTACAAGTATAAGCAAAGTTGAAGTGAATCGGGGATCGTAACAATGAGTTATGATGACTTTACTAATGTGGAACAAATCTGTCATTAGTGAAATTGTTTGATTGGACATTTTGTCCAACATGTCGTACGTAAGCACAAGGATAATTGATATTGGACCCCTTAGAACGTATTTGTTGATTCAAAATCTGATATAAACCTTCTTTCTCATGGGAAATGAGAAGCTTTTAAGGTTTTTACCTAAGGAGAGAGAAAGGAAGGTTTAAGGAAGAAATTTCTTTGAAAATTTACCATAAATCGCGGAGATCTTATAAGGTAATTACCTCTTTATTAAAGTTGATCAATGAATAATTTTTACGCTTCGTATATTTTTGTTTCTGATTTTGATAAAGATTTGAATGACACTCATATTTCTAAATTGTGTTAAAACAAGGATGGCTTAAGAACATGCGAGAGAACTTATGTTAGGAACGTAAATGTTAACTTTAAAGTCCTAGAGTTGAATCACCTTCTTGAGGAGATTTTTAAATTGGGAAACTATTGTATATGATATGTGTATATGTTAAAAACATATTTAGTATATGTTTCCACAATTGATGCCCGAGGTAGAGAGTATGTATGCTTAATCATGTTAGGATTTATTTTAATGCCCTATTCCGGCCTAGTTGTGTTAAAAATGGAATCAATCATTGAATACTGATTGGAATTAAGAAATTCTAGTTGGAGATATTAGAGAACATATATGAGTATAACATACTCGAAGATTAGAATAAAATACCTTCTGGTTTGGCTTGGGGGTTTAGTTAAAATTGAAGTTTTGTTTGCAGAAACGATTTGGAAAAGGTTGTAATAAAACGGGCATAACTTTGTCTAGAGAATTCATAATTTAGTTCCATAAATTATGTTAGAACCCTAATGAATAGGGTGTTATAAAAATGTGAAGTATCATATTTAATTCATTTTTACTATTTCAAATTGACCAAATGATGTGATGTATTACTGGGTTTAAAATTATTTAGTGTATTCAAATACTAATGATGTTGAATTGTTAGGTGGGGAAGCAGATAATACTACCATACCAAGGAAATAGTTTGGTATTAATCATAGTACCTACTTCAAGGTGAGTGACCAGCCCTATGAAATATAAATACTTATATTTTCATATGGAAATGTGTAGTTAAATACATGTGTTGGAATGCTTATGGAGTGATGTGGTATTTATGAAACATGTGCATATGATTAAAAATGTTAATCGAAGTTATCTAATGTTATGGACTGCGGCGTGTTATTTATCTAATGTTAAGGACTGTGGTGGGTCCTACGAGATGTTGCTAACACACCCCAACCCAGTTACTTATAATTAAGTTTAAAATTCAAAGTGAGTCAAACCATAATTACCTTAACCAAACCAAAAACACGAGTATCCTTTTTTAGTCATCAACATAAATCCATAAAACTAAAAACTTTTCACAATTTTAAAGTAATTATGCTTATTCAAACTTACTTAAAGGATAAGTAGGCTTAGATTTATCGCATTTATATTTGACCAAAAGCATTGTTTTATGCATCCATTACTAACCCCACCCGATCTCCTAAATTTGGCGGTGACATCACAATACCTAAAAATATAAACATAGGAACCGTGAGAAAAATATCTCAATGAATGCATTACTACTACACTATTACATAAAATTAAATACAATAAATCGTATCCATATAATAATATATAAACTTAGCCGGACCATTCTCAATGAATGACCAACCTTTCTGAATCATGATTCACATATCATGTTTGTAATAGACAATTCCCCCCCCCCCCCCCCCAATTCCTGGCTGAGGAGTAATCACTTGTCTGTAATAGACAATTCTCCCCGATTCCTAGTCAAGGAGTAACCCCTTGTCTGTAATACACAATTCTCCCCCATTGCTTGTCGAGGAGTAACCCATTGTCTGCAATAGACAATACTCCCCCATATCGGGTCAGGGAGTAACCTCCCATTTTGGTAAACCAATTTGAATGATTTCATATTCATAATATTATAATCATATCCATAACCATGTGTAAATATATCTTACCAGTGAGTAATGTTCTAATCATAACCATAACCATGTATAATACATCTTACTAGTGAGTACACACACCTTGGCCACTTAATGGGTTTTTCCCTTGCCTTTGCCTGGCATTTGTTCAACTGGTTGTTCCTCCCTTCCTAACATTGTTAAAATATTAATATCATCATAAATATCAATAATCCAAAGAATAACTTAAACGTAACTCAAATCATAGGAAACATATAATCCCATTCAAATCATTTATCAAAAGTGAAGTCCCATCTAATTTCATGTTAAGCTATTTAACATATCCAAATCATAACCCAAACATACTTCAATTACTCCTTGGCAATTCCATCCCTAACATATTAGGTCTCCAATTCAAAATACGGCGCATCATTTCAAGTTCCCTAGAGCAAAATATGCCCATTTCTTTACTACATATCAAATCTGCCATATAAGCTCCTCTATCGTCCAGTCAACTTCCAAGAACTATCATAATTTTTATACATCATAACTTTCTATGATCTTACAAATGCACATATTGAATAATACAAAATTAAAGTTTCATAATTTTCAGAGTTCATTTGCTATGTCAAAAGCTTTATCAAACTCAAGGCATATCCAAGCGAATTATGCATATAGAAACTATGTACCGACTTACAACCATCACCAAAGTTTAACCACAAGGATTTTAATTCTAATTTTTGAATATGATATGAATATGTGAGTATATATTCTTATCCAACTAAAAATTCTCAATTCTAGTAAGTATGCAAAAACTTATGAAAGTTTCAACACACAAGGATTCTAAACAAGACAATATAAAGGATTTACACCTTCAACTTTCTTCAAACTCATATCTATCAATACATATACATAAAGGCATTAAAGTTTAGTAAACAATTTATGATTTCTATCATTTCAATCAGTAATACCAAAAAATAACAAGATGTATTGATAGAATTACCTCAGGGACTCTTACGTAATTTTCTATGGATTTTTCTCCAAATTCTCCTCGCACTTCCCTTCATAAACTTCATGTTTCTCTTTCTTCATGCCTAACTCTCTCATGGATGAATTTTGGTGAATAATAAGGTAATTATAAGGTGTTTAAGTCGGCCAAACCAGCCTCCCATTCCAACCAATCAAAATAGAACACAAGGTGTGCTAATAAAATAAAATACAACTTAAAGGATGGATAGATTTGCCCTTGTTTCATAATTTCACTATAACTTCTTGACCGGACCTCCGTTTAACACACTGTTTATTGTTTTACAAACCTAATTCATATATCTACAACTATATATTTTTCACATCAAGTTAATTGTTATATTATAATGGTCAACACTAGTCTCCAACATGAACATTCCTACCGAAAACTTTAAAATTTTGTATTTATAACCAACTCGATATTGCATGATTTTCGAAGGTTGGATTAGACTAAATATAATAACCTAACAATATATATATATAAAATATCATTACCCATTTCACATAAGTTAAGCATGATTTAAATAGAATTTATCATAATTATATCCGGGTTGTCACAACTTTCCCCCCTTAGAAAATTTTGTCCCCGAAATTTAATATGAATGTCACTTACCAAAAAATTGGTGATATTGTTTCCTCATGCTATTTTCCCTTTCCCAAGTTTCTTCTTTAATTTTCATGACTCCTCCACAAAACTTTAGCTACGAATATAACTTTATTCTATAATACTTGCTCCTTCCGATCAAGAATTTCCACTGTTCCTCGATGTACGACAAATCTTCTTTCATAACATCTTCAGTTTCTTTACCATTTATACATAAGGATAATCATCTAATGATTTCTTATCAATAAAAAACAATTCCCGACTCATATATTACTTCATACCTTTATATATGTATGTCGAACATTCACAAATAGATTATCGATTGTATCATCTTATATTTACAATGAGTGAACATTCTTAATAAACTAGTATCACTCTTTACGTTTCTCCCTTCATTCCTATAATCTATCTTTATCATCGTGTAATATTTCAAATAATAATTATTCTATTACAAGACTAGCTTCTTATACTCTATCTCTCCATCTTCCATTCAATACCAAATACATGTGTTTGACTTTAACTATTATTCACATCATCTCTTAAGTTTAAGAGTACGTTAAATATCATTTTTACAACCCTTAATCTAAATATAGCCTCACTACATTTCATATATCGATAATGAATAATTATTCACTAAATGTCTATTTTTAACCAAGATTCCATATGCACTTTCATGTATATTGTGTAGTCATGCACTATGAACTCAATATAACTTCTCACTATATTCCTTTTTTAGCATTGTTTGATTGTTATTTAACTAAATATACAATGATCTTAACAAGTCATGAACCCAACACAATAACTTTACAATCATAATCTTACCCCAGTCCTTAATGACATTATCAATGGTTTTTCACATTCATCAACATTATTCTTAAAGTAACACCGTATAATATGTATATGTGTCTTCAAAATATTTTCAAACATCTCTTGTGAATTTTATGGTAAATAATACATGATAGTATTATACAACATCACCATTACACTCACTTTACCAATTTGGTAACATGGATGTTAAACATAACCTAACCACTTAAAACCTTAGCCATACTCACCAACCCCATAATACTTCTCTATCTATTATATATCGTATTTCTTTCAAATAGCGTGTATGAGTACCTTAATGTATCATATTATGTTATCTCACATAGCACATTATCCTTACACATACTTCTTGGTGACTCATTATAATGTCAACCATATTCATTATATGACATACCCTTAGTGATAACACATACGTACAATGACAAATACAACTTACAACTCAATATCCACCCAAACCAATTGTTGATATTCCAACCCGATTAGCATCTTTCCTATACTCATACACAACACATACTTTTAAAAGGGCTCCTCAATATTTTTAAACTTCCAACTCTTTAACACATCGTCTCAACTTTACTATTCATATAAGCATTTCAAAACATCACAAGAGTAATATCCACTATATGTACTCATACTATTAAATAAGTACATCTCAACTCTCATTACTCTTTTCTTCTACTTATCATAATTCACCATGAACCCATATTAGGATCAATTGTGATATATTGACTAATAATTGAATTTCAGACCATTTCACATATTAAATTTAAACATATACAACTACTAATATTCTCACTTCACCTTTACTATGTGAATCTTCATTTTATTCATACTCTAACAATTTAAGTGTCATCATAATCATGTAATAGTAATTCTCCTCACTTCTCATCCTTTAATGGAATATGGGTTCCCGTACATCACTCTCCCATACAGATGAGGCGCCCATGCACCCATGGCTTAACAAGTGACACAACTCAAGTCCACATATACTAGTATAGGAAAAGATCACTTCTAATACTTCACAATTTTTCATATCACATTTTGTCTTTAAAAATTTTCTTCAGTGACACGTTTGTCCATAGAACATATAAAACTATGCAATGATTCATATTAAAATACCTGTATTCGTTGTCATCCCCGAATAAACCTCAACATCTTATTTCCTTTCCTACAAGATCCTTACACTACATATCTCGTACAATAATATATATATATATATATATATATATATATATATAACTAACAAATATTAGTCAATAAAGCTAATTTAAAACTTAATAACAAACCTTTCATGTCTATGTCTCGAGAATCCAACATACTTATTTGTATCCTTTAAAATTGAATACTTATGACTCAAAACAATCTATGTCCACTGCCAAATCTATACGCTTTTAACTCCAAAACCTCTAAAACCTAGGCTCTGATACCAAAAGCTAACATACCCCAACCCAGTTACTTATAATTAAGTTTGAAAGTCAAAGTGAGTCAAACCATAATTACATTAACCAAACCATAAACACGAGTATCCTTTTTGAGTCATCAATATGAATTCATAAAGCTAAAAACTTTTCACATTTTAAAGTAATTATGCTTATTCAAACTTACTTAAAGGATAAGTAGGCTTAGATTTACCACATTTACATTTGATCAAAATCATGGTTTTATGCATCCCTTGCTAACCCCACCCGATTTCCTAGATTTGGCAGTGACATACAATACCTGAAAAACATAAACATAGGAACCGTGAGCAAAATATCTCAATGATGCATGACTACTACACTATTGCATAACATTCAATACGATAAATCGTATCCATAAAACAATGTATAAACTTATCCGGCCCATTCACAATGAATGACCAACCTTTTTGAATCATGATTGACATATCCTGTCTGTAATAGACAATTCTCCCCCATTCCTGATCGAGGAGCAACCCCTTGTCTGTAATAGATAATAATCCCTCATTCCTAATCGAGGAGTAACCCCTTGCTTGTAATAGATAATTCTCTCTCATTCATGGCCGAGGCCTTATCTGTAATAGATAATTCTCCCCCATTTCGGGTCAGGGAGTAACCTCCCATTTCGGTAGACCGAAATGAACAAATTCATATTCATAATATTCTAATCATATCCATAACCATGTATAAATATATCTTACCAGTGGGCAATATTATGATCATAACCATAACCATGTATAAATACATCTTACCAATGAGTACACACACCTTGGCCACTTAATGGATTTTTCCATTGCCTTTGACTGGCAGTTGTTCAACCGATTTTTCCTCCCTTCCTATCATTCTTACAATATTAGTATCAGCATAAGTATCAATAATCCGAAGAATAACTTAACGTAACTCAAATCATAAGCAACATATAATCCCATTCAAATCATTTATCATAAGTGAAGTCCCATCTAATTCCATGTTAAGATATTTAACATATCTAAATCATAACCCAAACATACTTTAATTCATCCTTGGTAATTCTATTCTTAACATATTAGGTCTCCAATTCAAAAGACGACGCATCATTTCAAGTTCTCTAGAGAAAAATATGCTCATTTGTTTACTACATAGCAAATTTTCCATATAGGCTCCTCTATCGTCCAGTCAATTTCCAAGAATTGTCATAATTTTTACACATCATAAATTTCTATGATATTTCACCCAATTTCAATAAACATATTGAATAATACAAAATTAAAGTTTCATAATTTTCAGAGTTCATTTGCTATGTCAAAATCTTTATCAAACTCAAGGCATATCCAAGCGGATTATGCATATGGAAACTATGTGCCGACTTACAACCATCACCAAAGTCTAACTACATGGAGTTTAATTTTAACTTTTGGATATGATATGCATATGTAAGTCTATCTTCTTATCCAACTAAAATTTCTCAATTCGAGTAAGTATGAAAAAACTTATGAAAGTTTGCACACACATGGGTTTTAAACAAGACAATATAAAGGATTTACACCTTCAACTTCTTCAAACTCGTATATATCAATACATATACATCAAGGCATGAAAGTTTAGTAAACAATTGATGATTTCTATCATTTCAATCAGTAATACCAAAAAAATAACAAGATTCATAGATAGAATTACCTGAGAGGCTCTTACATAATTTCCTATGGATTTTTCTCAAAATTCTCCTCACACCTCCCTTCCTAAACTTCATGTTTCTCTTTCTTCAGGCAAACTCTCTCATGGATGAATTTTGATGAAGAAGGAGGTAATTCTAAGGTATTTAATTCGGCAAACCTGCCTTCCCTTCCAACCAATCAAAACCACTATTCTAAAAAACCCGCCTAGGCACGCCTAGACTTGAGGTTTGGGAGAAACTCCCCGCCTTACGCTTTTCACGCCTTATTCTTGGTAAAACCCTTAAGGTGCACTTTTTTCTAAAAACAACAATACTTTAGTGAAACGATATTGCCTTTTGAAGATTTTTTTTACAAACCGGACCATTATCTCGTCCAAAATAATCAAATAGTATTTTAATTTGCATATATTCAGACATATTGTTATGATATGTACCGTTTTAGTATTTCAATAGCCTTGTTATGGTTAAAAAATATTAAAATATATTATGAAGGCCTAAACGCCTTTTCACGCCTTTTTATGCCTAAGGCCCGCCTAGGCTTATAAGGCTTAAGGCTTGACCTCCACGCCTCGATCACGCCCCGCGTTTTTTAGAACCTTGATCAAAACATAACACGTGGTATGCTAATAAGACAAAATACAACTTAAAGGATGGACATATTTACCCTTGTTTCGTAATTTCGGTATAACTTCTTGATTGGACCTCCGTTTAACCAACCTTTTGTTGTGTTACAAACCTAATTCATATATATACAACTATCTAGTTTTCACCTCAAGTTAATTATTATATTATAATGATCAAAACTAGTCTCCAACATGAACATTCCTACCAAAAACTTCAAAATTTTGTATTTGTAACCTACTCGATATTGCATGATTTTTGAAGGTAGGATTATACTAAATATAATAACCTAACATTATATATATTAATAATCACATTACCCATATCACATAAGGTAAGCATGATTTAAATAGAATTTATCATAATTATGTCCAGGTTGTCACAGTGGCGGTCCCGTCAATCCAACTTCAAGGTTTGTGTACTCGGGTCTAATAAAAGGATGTGGTGGTCCCCACTAACCGTGGTGGGTTCATTGGATTGTGGAGGATCCACGCTTGCGAAAGTTTCACAATTCCTGTTGGGTTATAATATTAAAAAATAAAAATGGTTATTCAAATTGGTTATATGTGTGGTATGTGTGTATGTGGTCATTTACTAAGCTTTTATTGCTTACACTCCTATAATGTTTTGTTTCAGGTATGCCTATCCTTTGGGGTTCACTGCCATGTTAGCATGTTAAATGGGAGAGTGGACGATAAATAACGTGGGTTGAATATCAACAACCTTCTTGGGTAAATGTTAAACTAAGAAACTTATGTAAGTAAATTTGTTTAGTATTTGTAAGTTATATGTAAAGGTAGTTATGTTTTCATCTAAACATGCCTTTGAAAAAAAATCTGGTGCCATTTTACCAAGAGTTTTAAAGTAAAGTATTGTTTAAGGGATATAATCTTAACTTAATTAAGTTGGGGCGCGAGACTCTCTCTCTCTCTTTGTTTTCTATTCACACTCAACAAACATATACGAATTTGAGACTCTTAAAAATACTAACTTAGACACCAAGACATGCTAAAAAACCATTTGACCTCAAGGTTCCAACTTAATTCCCACAATGTAATTCAACAATTAAAAAGGGAAACTTAATCAATTAATTCGCACTAAATTATTGAAAATTCTATAAATTCAATATTTCTCATTTAATTTAAATTTCTTCCAAAATAATTAACCCGGTTCATAAATTCCCAATTAATAATTCATCATTAATTAATTTATTTAATAATTCAATCACAAATATGGGGTACTACAATCAAACTTCATCCCGACATCGTACACAATCATACTCTTGGAATGCCACCTTAGGTTAAGATAAAAGGACTAAGGAGACTTCAAATACACATTTATGATAATTAATTTTATTTTTCATAAATTGAAAAATTAGTATGTGTGTGTATGTGGAGATGAAAATAGGGATGCCAAAAATCCTCGTGGGTTCGGGTCTCTATGAAGATCCACTCCAAATGGGGCGAGAATGGAGGGCAAAATTCGAGATAGAGACAGGGCTTTCTTGGAATCCCTGATGCGAGTTCGGGGAAGAGGAAGGGATATAGGGTCCCCGTCCACATGGCAATATGATCTCTACCCAATCTGGTTAAAAACTTATTTAGTTACCCAAATAAAAAAATAGTTTATTTTTTAGATCCTTTTTGTGAAGTCCACTTAAAAAAATTCGCACGTGCTTGTTTTTACTCCCCTTTAAACTATTTACAGATTTTTATTTTTCAAATGGTGATTTTATTATACATAAAATTGACGTGATAATTTCTATGACGGTTGAAAACATATTTACCAAATATAATTAAAAAAAAAGTGATCATTTAATGCATGAAATTGCAAATAAAAAATTCCAATAGTTAAAATTTGCTCTCACGCATTAATTTGCAATTTTAAAACTTTTAAAATTGAGTTGGGTCATTTTGAGTTATTCCCTCACTTTTATGACCAATTTTGCAAATAGACTCCCATTTTTTTACAAATTAGCAATACACTCACATTCATTTAACTCTCCGTCCAAATAGTTAGTCAAGAGTAATTATTGTTCATATTTTGAGTCCCTCCACCCCACCCCACACACGCACACTTTTATGACCAGCCTTGTAATAAGCCTTCACTTATTTTAAATGCGGCAATACACCCCGATCTATTAACTCTATTTTTTGTTTAAAAGACTTTAATCGACATATATTAAAAATATTCAAAAATGTTATCAAAAAATTGAAAACGTCATAACAATAATGATTTGGTATAGTTTTTTTTTTCACTTATTATAAAATAGTTCTTACATTTTTTTAAAAGATAACTTTTATATTCTCTAAAACAGTTAACATATTTTTTTTATTTTAGATCATTTTTTGCATTTTTAAAACACTTAAAAAAGAAAAAGAAAATAGCTTTTTTATATTTATAAAAAAATAAATTTTTATTTTTAAACTACTTTTGTAAATAAAAAACTATTTTTGAAAATAAAAACTATTTTAACTCTTTTAAAATTTAAAATTTAAAAAAACGTTTTAACTATTTTACAAAAAAATAAAAATTTGTTTTTTCAAAGAATGAAAAACTACTTTTTTTTTTAAAAAAAAACATGTTTTGACTTTGAAAAAAATGTTTCCAAAAATAAAATAAAATAAAAAAGTAACTTTTTTAATTTAAGAAAATACATTTTAAATTGTTTTCCTAGTATTTATTTATAGAAAAAAAATTTAAAAAGTTATTTTATAACTAAGATATAGTTTTTTATGAATAACGTACATGTAGAAAAATAAATTTGTTTTATTATTTTTTGTATAACTTTTTTTAACTTTTTTATTATATGCCAATTAATGTTTTTAAATAAAAATACAAAATTTAGAGAGCCAACCGATTGGAGGTGTATTGCAATTTTTTTTTTTTAAATTGGGGTCTATTTCAAACCGGTCATAAAATGGGGGGAAAATTCAAAATGCCAACAATAAACACAACCGTTAACTAGCTCTTTGGATGGAAAGTGTTGACATAATGGGAGTGTATTGCAAAGTTTTAAAAAAGTGGGAATCTATTGTGAAAGTCATCATAAAAGTGGGGAGAAACTCAAAATAACCCAATGGAGTTTATTAATAAAATTTGATGGCAATCTCTTCAATCTGGAGATTATTTCCTCTTTTTTTATTTCCTCTACATATAAAGAAAAAACATAATATTATACTTGATAAGAAGGTAGTAGTAGTTGTAGTAGAGATGGTGGCGGTGATGTGGTGGTGGGTAGGGACGTAAGTATCTTCTCAATATATTGCGATTCAATGTTTGAAGACAAACAATGTCCAAAGTTTTTGAAATAGTTGAATTACTCGAACACACCTATATTATCGCGAAAATGTTGTGCGTACCAAGTTGGTCCCCCACGTGCATTAAAGTGCTGCACCATATGTTTATGTACAACACTTCAATGAACTTGGGACATTACTCGTTTTATCAGGTCAGCTATCAAAGAGAGAGAGAGAGAGAGAGATTCCAATCACTTCAAAACTAATGATGTTTCGTTCAAAAATAATATTTTTATTTGCAATTCCCTAAAAGAGAAGTGACTAAGCAAAGCCTGCACATAATCAAATATACAGCAGGTTGAATGATTGTTTGATCATGTATACATAATTTACACAAATTGTACATGCATCGAGTAAACGTATCAACCATGGGTTGAAGTATGCTACGCGATTACAGACATTGTTGAGCTATTCAGGCAAAAGTGGAAGCTGAGCTACACTAGTAGCTCCACCACCACCGGTTACTAGTAATGACTTATGCAAACTCGAACCAAACTTTGATTGTTTTGCCGAAACTTTCTTGTTCGACTTGAGAGGAAGAATTTGCAACCTGGGGTTCATCTCAGTACCTGAATTCTCCACGGCAAGTTGATAACTTTGAACGAGCTCAAGTTGTCGAGCAACAATCTCGGAGCGTCGGGGGAGAAGCTCTACAGGCTCACCACCTGGAATCACGATATACTCAATTGCCAGTCGTACCTCCTGCAGAAAATTTTGGTTATTCAGAATTTATTTTATATTATACATGATAATCTCAAGGTCAAGTTTACGCGAAAAAACAGTGGGATCCAAAGAAATAATGATGTACACTCACGTAGCGAAAACAGAATAAGCTCCAAATCTCTTTCTAAGCAAAGTTTGTAATATTTATTCAATAATTTTTCAAAAGATGATAACAATCGTATTAATAGCAAAAGGATTGAAGAATTCTTACCTACAAGGAAAACATATTACGACTACCTAAACTAACTAGCTAAAGTAAGGGCATAATAAAAATTCAAATACTCTCTCTCTCTCTCTCATATATTGACATTCTAAGTTGACCGTTACAAGTCATATAAATGACCAAAATATTTTCAATTTTTCCCCCATTTACATAATCAGACTCATAACCCTCATTTTATATATAATCCTACATTTATGGACTAAACATAAAAAATGAGGGGCCAAAGTCCAATAATGAAAATTTTGGGGACTAAAAATTCATTAGCATTATAGAAGAAAAGGGATAGTTATATTGGGAAACAAGTTGGTCATGAGAGAAAAATGAGAACACCTCCAGCTTCTAGCAGATGATATGATTAGAGTTAATAATATATACTTCTTTTTTTCACACTTCTCATATTTATATAAATACTATAGCTGTTTTCTTAATTTCTATTTTCTTTGGTACCGTTTAGAATATCGAAACCATATTTATGAAGAAAAAAAAAACTACAATGTCACTAAGGTAAGGGAATTTTGTTAGTTACATCATTGGAACTATATTTGTTTTATTTAAATTACAACCTTGATTTCTCAGTAATAAGGAAAAAGTTAAAACTAAGAAATTGAGAATTGAATTGCACCTCTAAGGCATCAATCTCCTCTAATGATGGTTTTCTTTTTGGTGCATCGTCTTCAATTTCAATATCAGATGAACTTTCTAGTGCCTGCTTCGATTTCAAACCAAATGAATCCATCCCAAGAATCATGCGAACTGCTTTTACCATTTGTGCCATGGTATTTGACTGCATTTGCATTTTTAGATCATTAACATCCATTTGAGAAAACATATATGAATCTAAGGGTGATTTTGGTTACAAAGCTGGAAAAAGATTGAAAAGCTGTTCATTTTTATAGAAAATTAGAAAAATGTGGAAATAGAGATAAGTGGTTTGGTGAAATGCTGTTTGTGTTTTGTGTGTGGTGTGGTTTGGGGGGGGGGGGGGGGGGAGGGCAGGGGCAAGGGCAAGGGCAGGGGAATATAATAATTGAATCCCTCGAATGCGGAAAAAAAGTAAGAGAGCATCATATCAATGCACTGATAAATTTTCTGCTCTTTTCCTAACTTTTCATGAAAATGAATTGTTTTTCAAAAAAATAATATAATCAAACGCACCCTACGTACTTTTTATTGCATTAAAAATAAAGAAGAAACACAGGAGGGTACCTTAATAACAAACACTGGCAATTGGTGAAATTTCGCTGCACCGCGGATCCAAGGGTTTTGCTTCATTTCGGAACTGGATGCTAAAATAGCATCTGCTGTACCAATATCGACAGTTATGTCTATTTCATCCTCAATCCCCATTACCATAGCTACTTGTCGTAGATCGGCTTCGAGGATCTACAACACACCCAAACACAAAATCATCTCAATTTTAATATAATAGTAAACTCAATATAACCCTTTTTTTGGGTGGGAGGTGGGGGGGGGGAGGGGATTATTTTGAGTTTAAGCCCCATTTTAATGACCATCCTCAATTTTATAATAATTTGCAAAAGCGGGGTGCATTGAAAATTATTTTAAAATGGGTCGCAACTCAAAAGCGGACATAAAAGCGGGGCTAGGCGGGAAATAAACCTTTTGTAACGTACAAATTTCATTTCTGTATAAAAACAAACTTCACTGATTTACCTTATAAGTATAAACATATGCTGGGGAACTTCTCTTGCTCTCTTTATTAGTTCTCAATTTGTTGAAATTTGAAGTGTAATCTTCATCCTTCAAATCAGACTCTATTTTAACCTTCCTCTCTTCATAATCAACCAGTTCAGAGTTTTTTACATGGTTCCCTTTGGATGTTCTGGTAGACTTTAAAGAGTCATAAGATTCATCCTTCACACTAGACTCTATTTTAGCCCTTTTAAATTCATTATCGGCGAGCTCATAGTCTTTCACATGCTTCTTTTTGGGTGTTTGAGTAGACTTCAAAAATTCATAAGCTTCAACCTTCACGCCAGACACTATTTTAGCCCTTCTATCTTCATCATCGGCGAGCTCAGAGTTGGGTATTGGAGTGGGATTCAAAGAATCATAAGCCTCAGAATTCATGCAACGGATTTCAAACAAAGGAGATTTCCCTATTAACCCGAAAAGAAAAGAAAAAGCTTCTAATCAATTCACTGTGTAAACAAAAAGTGCAAGCACTATATTTCATTAAATATTTTAAAATTAGCTAAAGTTTAAAAAAACTCCCCAAAACTTTAATTTTTACAAATTCCCCCATTTGTGACTTTTAGTGACACGTAAGAGCGTGTATTGAACAAAATGCATAGTTCATGGGGATTTCTTGTAGTGAAAATAGTTCAGAGGCTTTCTTGTAAAATTGAGAAGTTCATTTTTCTCTTTTCCCTTTTCACGTTAACCTTCAAATTTTCGGAATGTTCAGAATACCTGCTAGTATAGCATCTACAGTTGCACCAAGTCGGTGATGAACACGGCACTCGGTTTTAGATATCATCTCAACGGCACACGTAAATGTAGGTGGCCCTTTCCTCTCAAGAATTGTCTTCTGTACTTTCCGTTTCCTTGCTTCATCATCTCCAAGAGTAACACTCTGTTTTCAAATGAAGTAATTAATTTCAATCAATATACGCTTATAATTAGAAAACACGGAGTTGACAAAATTTTAACCCAAAATTACAATTAATAGCAAAGAAACTATTCCACGTGCCCACTTCAAACACATCAAAACCCAATTCATCGCGTATCACGAATATTGCAAGCTACAGTGCAAAATGTAAAAAATATAGTAAAAGATAAATAAATGAATAGAGAACACATTATAATAAATAATTTAAATTTTGTAAAATTAGGACTTAAACTATTAGTGGTTATGCTTTAAGGACTTTCAACATTTGTTTTGTAAAAATGGTCCCTATTTTAGTTTTTCGTAATACTCCCTCACCAAATCCATATGATGTTTTATAGAAATGGTTCCCATTTTATGTTTTAGGGACTAGAAGTGGAATGAAAATATTGATTGTCATATTTGTGGAATGGAAAAGTTAAGGAGTCCTAAATACATAAAGCCCCTAAATAATTACATCGTCTAATGATAAGACTTTTGCCTTCGTGTGTTTGAATCCCACTGTAATCCTTAATCTCGTTTTGTACAAGAATATTAGAATATAATAGACAAAGATACGATAAAGATAATGAATTTTCATTTGGGTTTTTTTATAGAAAGAATTTCTGAATATAATTCGGACCGATATGAAACGATCAATACAGACAGATATAGCTACGATACAATGCTACTTGCAATACATCCATGCGATATGTATCTTTTGTTATTGTATCGTATCATTCGATACTAAAAACTATGGATGAATCTGTATAAATAGCAGGTACACTACCGCCACAATGAAACAAAATCTTATAAAATATAGAGTGTAAGATGGGTAGCGTTTTGCACCTCTATGCCACCGACGAGGATCTGCAGAGAAGGGTTTTTTATTACATTATCTATAGTCATTCCATGTGCAGTTCCAACAAGCTGAACTCCTCTCTGAGCAATTGTACTGGCAGCCAATGCTTCAAGCTCTGTTCCAATCTCGTCGATTATGATGGTTTGGGGCATATGATTTTCAACTGCTTCAATCATTACCTGCTCAGAATGAACAAGAAAGATCACCATAGACTCAAATGAGAAATACCCAAAACGTATAGACAATTGTGCAAATATTATAGGGTCACATTATGTCTTTTAAATTTTAATACAGACTTTGGCCCCCAAAATTTTCAGTTCTTTTTAAGCCCTTAATTGACTTTTAGCACCACTTTTAAAACTTTCTGCGACGCATTTTGCATTTCTAAAAGTCATTTTGTGGGTCAAACCCCAAGAAATGAAAATATTGGGGGCTAAAGTCAATATCAACGAATTAATGGGGCAAACACCAAATCACCCAATATGAACCGATCAAGTTTCAAAACTCACATTGTGCTGCATATTGACGTTTGGTACTTGCATCCTTCTTGCACGTCCAATTCCAGAATGAGGAACATCTCCATCACCACCAATCTCGTTTGATGTGTCTACTATCACAACACGTTTCTTGCGCTCATCTGCCAGCATTCTAGCTATTTCTCTGCATAAACGAAACAGCATCAAATAAATTAATTGTTTAATAAGAAAATTTATAGTCTTAATGTTGAATGTCGTTATTGAAGAATAACAACTAAACTTTCCCAATATCATATAAATCTAAACAAAACCTCGTGGTTCGACTAGGGGTGTAAATGAACTGCGTGGAGGCGTACTGTAGGTGGCACAAGCTTTATTTGAAAAGCTTAACAAGCTTAAAAATATGTCGAGCTTGGCTCGTTTATACACAAGCTGAGATTGAAGGAGTATCTAAGCGAGCAAGCATGATTCAAGGTCGAGTAGCTTGCTATTATGATATTATATTTGTATGATTATTTGTAATAGAGAGCGACCTTAACACACGCGTTCAAGCTTAGCTCTCTCTCTCTCTCTCTCTCCATGAGGACTTGATATGCTGAAAGTACAGCTGATTTTGTTGTGTTTTACATTCGAGTGATCTTTCTCCATTCTTCTTTGTGACGGCGGGATGTCCACACACATTTCCGTCGAGAAGTTTGAAATCGAATGGACTCAATATCAACTTATCTATATATAAGTAGTTCTTTCGCAATTCTTGTTTGCACGCCTTTAACTAATCGACATGGAATGTTAACAATGACAAAGATGGAATGTCAACACCAGAAGTTTAAGAAAACACAATTAAATGATAAAAATGCATTGATAGGTAAAAGCTACTAATCACACAATTATTATGTTGATAGCAATCAATCTTTCATGCATCAATACCAAAAATATACTGATTTGCTGAAAAGAAAATAGAATTGCATATACCTGATTAAGGTTGTTTTGCCAACTCCTGGAGGTCCTATAACTAAGATTGAACCTCCCCCTTCAACCAAGTCACGTATGATTTCAGCACTTCCAGATATAGCTCGACCTACCCGGCAAGTAAGGCCGATTATTTGCATTTTACGATTTCGAATCGCACTTATACGATGTAGAGAATGATCAATCCCTGAGCGATTGTCATCCGAAAAATCACCAACCTAAATAAAAGCAAATAACTTTAGTTTGTGTTAGAATGACATTACATTTTTTTCCTTCAAATTTTCTTCCTCTTACTATTTTGTAATGTATCTTGATAGCGAACATCTTTCAAGGGAATAGTCATAAATGTGATGCCAGCTACATTCTTTTCTCATTTTCAGTGAAAAAGATTTTTTCCCACAATAAAAGAATTGAATTCTATTGGAAACTTGAAAACACTCATCTCTTTTTCCCACTGTTCTAAAAAACCCGCCTAGGCTCCGCCTAGGCTTGAGGCTTGGTAGAAACGCCCCGCCTTAAGATTTTGACGCCTTATTCTTGGTAAAACCCTTAAGGCGTACTTTTTCTCAAAAACAACAATGCTTTAGTGAAACGATATCGCCTTTTAAAGATTTTTTTACAAACCGGACCATTATCTCATCCAAAATAATCAAATAGTATTTTTATTTGCAAATATTCAGACATATTTTTAGGATATGTACAAGTTTAGTATTTTAATAGCCTTGTTATGGTTAAAAAATATTAAAATATATTAAAAAGACCTAAACGCCTTTTCACGCCTTTTTACGCCAAGGCCCGCGGCTTCTAAGGCTTAAGGCTTGGCCTCCACGCCTCGATCACGCCCCGCGTTTTTTAGAACCTTGCTTTTTCCAACTTTTCATAACCCATGATTTTGTTTCAACCATTCAATATTATTGGGTTTTATCAGCCATCAACACTAAGTTTGACCTCACATTTAAACATGATACACCCATAAAGCATATTTACAGGGAAAATGATTCGATATTAATCTTCCAATAAATTATTGGAAAAAAATAGTATGCCATTGTTAGTACGCGTGCGGTCCAAGATTTTTTGTCTTTAAGATGTGACGCCTCACTTAACCGAATATAACAACTAATATAATAAACTGTTATATTACAAAAAATTTACCCCCTTTGTCCCAAATCAATAGCCCTACATTATTTTTTGGGCTAAATTAATAATCGTACATTCTTTATTGGGCCGTCCCAAATTAAGAGTTCATTTTCATTTTCTGGATATAATCAATGAACCAAATTCCACGATAGTTGATCTTGCCCATTAATTGAGTGCATACTTAAAAACATTTGTTTTGAATAGCGACTATTAATTTTGGACGGAGGGAGTATTATATGTACAATACAAGTATTCAGTCCCATTTGTAAAGATTCACTATAAGTTTTATTTTTTCGTTGTTGGTCATATTGTGAAAAATATGGTACACGTGTCATCCTCTAACAAAATGAAGAGGGACGGTTATAAGTAGTTATGTGGGTTATGAGACTGATAACAATTTTAATAAGCATGGGATCAGTACCCGCTAAAACTATGAAAATGAGATAAATGTCTACTCAATTCAACAAAGTCTTTTCCCAATTATTTGGGATCGGCTATATGAATCCTATTTTTCCATTTTTCTCTGTTTAACGCAATATCCTCGGTTAAACCAAATGATATCATGTCCTTTTTTATAATATATCACCAAATCAATTTAGGCCTACCTCTACCTCTAGCGTTACCATCAATACTATTAAATCATTCTTCCTTATGAGTACATCTATTGGTCTATGTTTGACGTGTACAAACCATCTAAGTTGATTTCCTCTCAATTTATCTTCTATAGGAGCTACTTTTATTGTTTCACGAATTTGTTCATTTCTAATTTTAATTATTTTAAGTTTTACCACAAATCCATCTTAGTATCCGCATTTCCGCCACACTCATTTTCTTCACATTTTGTTTTTTGATTGTCCAACACTCTGACATAAAATGACAAGTCTAAAGACTTAAAAACTATATTAAAATATTGTTATGATAACACAATATGCCGAATATAATAAGAATTATAGTAAATTGTAATGTGAGAGAACCACCATGAATACTAAATAGGGAGTAAAAGTATTTAGTCATATTTTTAAAAATACATTTGAATCAATCCCAAGTCGTCATTTTTTTAGTTGTTGGTGTTGTTTTAATAAATGTGGGACACATGTCATTCTCTACCAAATGAAGATAGGAGGTTAGAGGTGGTTGTGGAATGGTTTTCGTGGTTTTGAGTAGTTATGGAACTAAATACAATTTAAGAAATATACTATAAATGTATGGGTAAACTATACTAAACCCCCTTAATTATATATATTTTATATACCACCAACAAAAATTTGATAAAAACTTGTTCTTATGCATACAAGATGCTAATTATTTTATAATAAGGGTGGTCCATAAAACAACTTTATTTACCCAATGATAAACATAGATTAATTCTAGTCCGACACAAGATTCCGACTCAATCACGTGTCGTGTCTGCATTATTACCAGGTCCAATGATTATCATTTAAAAAACCAACCAATGTGGACGTGTGGTCATAGAAATATTTATAAACATACGAGGAAATTACTTAAATAACCTTTGATATGGCATGCTTTAGATCTTCACCCAGAACAACCTGCTCCGATATCACCCAATCCCCAGATGGGAACCTAGCAATAGGCTTTCTCCCCAAATCCATAACCACCTCAATCAAATCCCCAATCTCCGGGTGCTTAAACAACTCATTTCTCATCCTCAAAGGCACCAAATCAAGAAACAAGTCCAGCTCATGAACACACTCCGATTTCAAAACCGGCCCCACATATGAACAAACCGACAACGACCCATTTCCCGGATTGCCCCAATTATTCGGCCGACGAATTTCCGGCGAATAAATCGACCGGATTAACGATTTAAAATCCGGTCTTTTATCCCGCCCACCACTTGTTCGACGAAATGCCGCTGAGAAAGATGAAGAAAAATTTGATCCTTTAAGGTACCCAAAAGTTGAGGTATGAAGGTCTATGAGGACGAAGTTTGAGCTTAATGCTCTCATTGTAGTTTTTTGTTGTATGGGTTAAATGAATTGGTGGTGTTTATATATGGGTGTGGGTGTGTTGAAGCTCATGATATTTTGATTTGTTGAATTGTTGAAGATGAAGGAAGATTCTTTTGGGATCTAACTTGGTACTCGAAGAAAAGATGGTAACTGTTAACGACTATTGAAGCTTGTCCACGTGGGGGACTTGTATACACCACACATTTTGGTCATTGATGGCGTGTGTGTTGGGAGTGAGATGAGGGGGTATGGTCGTCTAATGTCAAGACGAGAAAAGAACTCTCTTTCCTTTTATATGGGAGTTTTTCACTTTACCCATTATTTATAATAAAGCTTAATTTTACTTCTTTATTTTATAGTTTCTTTGATATACCTCGTATGTCAACCTCAATCTAGTAGAAATTTTTTAATTCATTAGTTGACATTTCTTTGTAAAACTTTATAATATGAGTATATCACCGAAGACCCTTTTTTTTCGATCAACAAAACTTATATTAAAAATGTATAGAGAGATGCACCCAAGAAATATTGATCATGCAAAAACGACACATAATATTTGTAGTTCGGTAACTTGCATATGTCCACTGGGGAGAGCTTCTTTTTACTAATCACGGGGAGAAGATAGGAATATGATTGAACATAAGTTTCACACACGGACTTTTCCCATGCTAAACCTAGAGGGGGTGCCCCTTTTTTGTATTATACCATCTAGAGTCCAACACCGTTGGGCTCCCCCCGTAGCACTTATCATATATGAAAAGATATTATAGATGTTGATTTACTTTTATCCTTTTATCCTCACTTGTCAAATAAGTGGGAGACGTGGGCAACACGCTCCTGAACGTCGAATGCATGTGATGATTCCAGTCCCACCCCCAAGTCTCCCACCTTATCTTTAAGCGATGGGCCTTGTTAATTATTTTAATCCTTTTGTGGGGAGATATTAGGTAGTTTCATGTGAAGGCTAAGAATCACTCTCGAGAATTGTTGTTATAATGATGGGATGCACTAGGTGAAGTGAAATGACGGTTTTCGTCCCCCAAACTTCCTTTACTTGGAGACGAATCTCATTTTTCATCATCTAAAGTGACAAAGTGCAAAGCATTTTCAACTCTCGAAACTTCAACTTCTTTCTCACTCTTTATAAGTTCCTTCCTCTCACTCTTCCTCATTTGTTCCAGTTTCTAGCCTCACATTTTACTTTTTTACCCGTGGGAGTTTATAAGATTGACGAAAACATCATTAAAGAGTTTAAGCATAGATATGTTCCGGAGTGGGTGGTTGTATTCAGATAGATCTAGTTGACCATTACAACGTTAACAGTGCCTATTTGAATTCCCAATGGATCGTTGAAGTTGGCGTTATGTTTCCCCCAAATCCACGTTTTCCATATTTTGTGAACATTTCAAAATAGTTTTGACTTATATCATGCCAAATATGTGACGCATTAATGACGACACCTAATGCCTGAATGATCGAAAACTTAGCATTCTTTGGTCCTGAATCTTCTAGATTCCAACAAAGAGTATTGAAATCATTATTTAGGAATTGGGAACACGAACCCATACCGGAAGGGGGGCTTATATGGATAGTTTCTTGAAAGATAAGCTTGAGTTAAAAGACGTGTGCTTACGTTTCACATATTGCATTTGATGTCTCTTGTTGATTTTTCCATTTCCATTATATGTGCATTTGAACATAAGAAACGAGGACCTTGCTTCGATTAAGTGAGTTTCATTGACCTCAAGAATATATGGTAATAAAACAACCAATCAGTGTCCTCAATGACCCTGGAGGGGCAGATAATACGAGATAGTGATCGAATGACTAATGGAGAATTGTAAGTATATTTTTTATTATCTTATACCCCTGTGATTTCTCGTGCACTGTCGTAAATCCACTTAATGAACCAAGTTAGCCCACGTTTTATTATCTTATACCTCCACCGGCACTTATTATATTTTTAGACCAAATAATAAGTCACCGGTGGTCCTTTCTGGCTATGAGGTTCATAATCTATAAGTTGTTGTCCTTGTAGATGTTCGTATCTCAAGGGATAATACTAATAAGACTTCCAACTCCTTTTATTGATAGGATGTTAACAAAGTCTTCCTCCCTCAATCGGGACATTATTTCGGTGATGAAATCTTTTAGATAGATTGAGAACAAATGGCCCTAAAGACAGTCTCCCCCAACCTGCTCACTAGGCATGTGGGTAGCCCTCCTTAAGCTCACCAAAGACCTATTAGTTAGAAAATGAAGAACATCCTTATATCCTTAGAGGTAATCTAGTTAATGATTCTCCATTAAAGGCGAAATTTATTGAGGCTCAAGTGTAATACCCCATATTTTATGTGTATTATTTAATTGTGAAATTTATTGTATTTAACTATTATAACATGTGATGTTACTATTTATGGTTTATATGTATTATATAATTCATTTGTGAAAATATAATTAATAAACAATGATTCATTAATTCAATATTTGGAAGTGACAGGGTATTATGGCGATTATGGAATGGTCGGTGACTAGGCGCCGAGGGTTTCCTTGTTTGGATTATCCCCGTTTTGGCCATCCCGGTGTCCATCCTCTCCTCCCCCCGTGGGGGCGGGGGGAAAAGGGGAGGAGAAAGGTCTCGCGCCCTCATACTCTCTAGGAGCGCTTTGACCTTCGTCGGTGTGTGATGAATGTAAAGAGATGGATTCGTCAGCATATTTTGCACAAAACAGACAAAAGAATATGTTGTCGCTTCGAGAGAGCGGCATTAAAGAAAAACTAATGCTTACGAACCAATAGTTCAAAGGTTCAGGGGCTAATTTACAGAATGGGAAGGTGTTAGGCACCCATCCCGCCCTTTCGATCTCTCATGGGCTTGTGTTACTGCTTTTCTTTATTTTTCCGTGAAGTGTGTGTGCGTGTATATATAATAGAGATCGAAATCACCCAACTCATACCATAGAAGAGATAGAGTGAGGTCATCCATAGGAATATTCCCAAAAATAATATTAAAAATATTATTTATCCGTTTATCGTAATATTGATCGCCATAATGATATAATAATATGTGTTGGATAAAACTCTAACATGGATTAAAAACATAATATGTATTAAGATAATATAAAAATATGATAAGTACGGAAATGGGGAATATGGGAACTTTGGAAATTTGGAAAATTAGAAAAATAAAAAATTTGGACTCGAGTCACGGGTTTTAACCCGAAACGCCTACGTAGCCTATAAAGGCATCAAAGTTCATATAGTTCGCATGAGGAATAGGGGTGGTGTTTATCTCATAGATTCGAACGGAATTTTATTATGTGTGTTTGTGTGTGTGTGTGGAAAATGTGTTTTAGTTTTGAAAAAGTATGATGGATAATCCCGTTGAAAATTATAGGTATAACCCTCTTTTTGTTTATTTGGGTTTTTTATAAAAAAAATAAAGTATGTGCAATATAACTAATAAAAATGTGAGATGTTGATGATTATGAACTAAAATAAAAGTTAAGTTATGAGTTTATGTAATTAATACAAAAATAAGAAATTTAAAGAGATAGGGAAGGATTTGGACCTCCTTTGAAGAATTGAAGCTTGATCTTGACCTTGGATGAACTCCCTCGAATGTTGAGATGAATGTTGGATGAGAGAGAATGAGAATTTGCCAAATTGGGTGTGAAAAGGATGGGAATTTAAGATGGAATGGAATTTCACATAAGGAAACTTCGCTGATTTTGCAAGAAAATGTTGCTGAGATCACTGATGCTGATGGATCTGAGGTGTGGTTTAGAGTGAGGTCATGCCCTCTATTTATAGGGTAAGGAGGGTGTCAATCGGTATGGTACTAGCCTTGCCAATCGACAGATAAGACCAGGCACATTGCCGATAGGCAGGGAAATGGACCTGCCAATTGGCAGCCTCGTGTAGATTTTTTCAAAAATGGTCGTAGAATCGTGCACGGGGCATACCATTAGAAAGGTAAATCAGAGACCTTCAAGAGTACTTTAGGCCGCTCCCGAGTCGGGTAGTTGACTTTGGGTCAAACGTGGCTTGAAAGCGCTTATCGATCCTTGGGATGGGAGATCGTCGAACGAAAATAGATCGTTTGTCCTGACGGTAGACCGTTGGAAATTTTATGTGAGGTACTTTGAAATTCCAAAGAACTTTTCTCGATTCGGAAAGTTGACCTTGGTCAACTGGGGCCCAAAAACACTCGATGACTCTTCGGAGTAAAACGGATCGTTCGTCCGTATCGTAAAACTGATTCGTGCATGGGGAGGACCGTTGGAAAGGGTATTCAGTGTCCTTTAAAGATTCATTCAATCTCATTCAAGCTGAAGAGTTCACCTTAGTCAAACGGAGCCCGGGAGATCCCAGTGGCCTCCGAATCAATTTTTGGGAGAAAACGGATCTTTCGTCAGAATGATTATGCTATTTTACGCATGGGGTTGGCCATTGGAAATAGGTTTCAGTGCCCTTCAAAGATTTAAAGAGCTTTCTCTCTTACGTTTAAGTTTAATAGGGTCAAATCGGGGTCCGGGAGCGCCCGGTGGCCTCCAAATTGATTTTTGATGGTTAAATGGACTGTTCGTCTTAACCGTTATGCTGATTCGTGCATAGGGCAGACCGTTGAAAAAGGGATTCAGGTACCTTCGAAGATTCAAAGATATTTCGCTCTAACGATGGAGTTGATCGGAGTCAAACGGGGCTCGGGAGCGCCCGATGTCTTCTAGATCAGTACTCGAAGTTTGACCTAGGGTTTATAGTGAAATGGGGATGTGCTAGGGACATAAAGAGTGACTTAGGGGGTCCTAGAATGTGGTGTCTATAGAGCCCATCGACGGGTGATCTTGGAATAAGTTAAAGCCGTTGAATAGACACCACATGATGTTTTGAAAAGAGGTCAATTCTGCGTACCTAATGGACAAGGATGACCATTTCAGAGGGTTGAGGTCGATTCTGAGGACCTAAGGAAATATTGAGGATAACCAATTATGTGGGCCATTGTCAATTATGAGGACCTAGGGTAGGGATCGACCAATTCCAAGGGTCGAAGCTAATTTTAAGGGCTTAACTAGAGGTGACCAATTATGCGGGTCGAAGCCAATTTTGAGGGCTTTAAATGACCAATTTTGTGGGTCAAAGTCGATTTTGAGGGCTTAAGTTATAGCGAGAAATTCTATGGGTCGAAGCCAATTCTAAGGGCTTTAAGTGACCAATTCTGATGGTTGAAGCCAATTCTGAGTGCTTAAGTAGGAGCGACCAATTCTGAGGGTCGAAAATAATTCTGAAGGCTTAAGTTAAAATGACCAATTCTGAGGGTCAAAGCCAATTCTGTAGGCTTTAAGTTGTAGTGACCAATTCTGTGGGTCGAGATCAATTCTGCTGGGGGATATCCAATTCATTTTGGGAATTCTGCTGGGGAAGTAAGTGTTCTGCTGGGGAAGTAAGTGTGGTAAAAATATTTTTCTTGGTGAAAAAAGGTTCTAGAATGCATTTGATAATTTTAGGATTTTTGGATTTTTTATGATTTTCCAGCATTTTGGGGAATTTTTGTACAAAATTTCAGGAAGAATGCCGACCGACATGGTGTGAGAGGTGCCAAATGGCAGTGGCACGGTCTTTTAGGTTACCTCGAACAAGTGAAGTGATAATGCCGATCAGTAAGTTCTTTTTTCCTATTGGGACCATTTTTCTTTGATGTCCTTTTCAAGATATTGATTTTTCCTTAGGGATCTTACAGGTGACCTTCTATCCCTAGGGGATGGCCATCTAACACACGGGGGTGACAGGGGGAATGCGCAGCGACGTCATCTATTGATGCGTGAGTTTGGGTACATCAGATTGGGGTGACATCCAATTCTGATTCTTTCCCCTCGGGATTCCTTACAGATTCATCATTAAATGTGGGAGCTTAGTATTGACATGCTTGATGTGATGACATTTACACTTGAGAAGAGACTCAAAAAATACAAAAAGATATGCATATTTCATTTGATTATCTTGATTTAGTGTCTTACTCTACATACACTTTAATTTTTTGCTGAGTTTTTATTTTGAGAAAGAATAAAAAGAGTGTGTTTTTAAAAAAAAACTTGAATATATTTGAGTAGGAGATAGCCTCAAAGGCTTGGTTGAAAAATAGCTTCCCTTTTGAAAGGATTTACTTTGAGAAAAAGTAGGAAAATGAGTTTTTTGGAATTTTTTAGTGAAGGAAGGCCTCGGAGGCTTGGTCGGTATATTAAAGAGGAGATAGAAAGCTTGGTTATAAAGTGGAGCTTGCTGCCTTCGTTAGATTTTGTTGAATATATTGTGTTTAAGAGACTGTACTGATGTTGGAGCTGTTATCCTTAGCTTAGTTTCAAAATTACTGTTGGTGACTGAGGAATTATTGGTAGACCCACAACTTGCAGCCATCGCTTTATGGATGTCGTACTATCGTAATCCTACGACGATGATACTTGCGAAGACTCTGAATAGTCTAGACACTTGGCAGGAAGGACGTTCTGACTTTCTGAGGGGTAGACCAGTTATGCTGTTCATGTGGTTATCGGAGAGATTCCGTATGGCAGTCCTTCCTAAATATCCCTTGGCAGCTGTGCCAAACTTTTTTCTCTCTACTTTATCAGTGTGGGCTTAGACATTGAGAGTTGGAAAAACTGGTTTTTAGAATACGGGGCTCGAGGCTTGCATTGGTCAGTGCCTTGGTGGTGAGAATTGCTGACCATTCTAGAACTGGGGGAATACCTGTATGTTTAGTTGGTTGGCCTTCGACAGACCTCTGTCTACTTTCCCTGGTGACTTTTGTGCCAATTTGGCTGTGAGAAGATTGTGCCACCTAGAATATTAGACTTCTTTCTTATGGAGGATTTGACAGTACGCAAGCGCATGTGGCTGGGCTCTCTGTGGGAGAATCGTCAATCGTCAGCCTATCCTTCCCAATCTGTTGGTAGAGTCTGACATGTTTTCGGGGATTACATGAAGTGGTTATGAAGGAGGGTAGTTTTCAAGATAGTGGCTACAGATACTGAGCAAAGGTGGTTCGCCATATCTGACACCATATAGGGAGTTATTTTTATTTTTCCCAGGTTGGTCTGGGCTTATCGTTCCATGGAGCGCCTGCAGCATTCTATTCAAGCAGGGGAAGTTTGGGGACCCCAAGATATAGAAGATGATGGGGCAGGTTCCTCTGGAAGCTGCAGGTAGGATCCCTGGGGAATTTATTTATGAAGCTCTTGTGATGTGTTTGGTTATGTATGGGAATAAATTTAGAAGGGTTGTTTAGTAGTAGTTTGGCTTGTTTAAGTCTAGTTTTAAGAAAGTAGGTGTAGGTTGACAAGGGAAGTTGTTTAACTCCCTGTGCCAATGTAATTGTAACGTGAAATTTTCATTAATGAAATAAAGAAAAATTTAATTATATTGTTGTGCCTCTTTATGAGTTTTTTGCATTTGAATTATCTATTCCAATCATTAAAGCATACATAATTCTTTTGTTCATGTAATTGATACAAATGAACCGTCATTCTCGGGGATTAAAAAAAGAATAGCATTTTGTGAAAAAGAAGGGAGTCATGCTCATGTAAAGCGTATGAGTTGCCTACGTACCTTTGGGGGTTTTGAAAATTTTCTGAGTTTCATTTTGAGAACAAAAAGGTTTTTTAGAGGATGAGGCCCACGTAGTTCTGAGTAGAGGGAAATAAAGATTTTTTTTTTATAATGGAAGGGAGATGAGAAGAGTCGTAGCTCGTCGAGATTAAGGGTAGAATTTCTTAAGACGGTCTAGGTTGACTGGACGGGCCATCTTTTCCCCATCAAGGTCGGTGAGCATAGCGATGCCACCGGATAGGATCGTTTTTACAATGTAGGGGCCGCACTTGTTAAATAATCATGCTCTTCGACAATGGTATCCTTGTATGTGATAAAGATCCTTCAGTCTCCTTTCATCCAAGAGTGAAAACTCATCATGACAGTTTTGATGCCAATCTTCCTCGCTGACTTTTCTTTCAACCATGATGCATAGTGAAGGAATTTCCAGCTCAACGGTTAGGATTGCTTCTATGACATATACTAGAGAGTAAGGGGCAGCCCCAGTAGATGTTCGAACTGAAGTGTGGTAGCCCTATAAGGCGTAAGGGATCCGATCGGCCCAATCTCGGTAACTCTCGATCATCTTGCTGATGATGGCTTTGAGGTTTTTATTTGCGGCTTGAACGACACCGTTGGTTTGAGGTCTATAGGGAGAAGAATTGTGTCTTTGAATCCCATACTCGTCAACCACTTATATAACCTTTTCTTCGAAATGCAACACATTGTCCGACACCAGCTCATGCGGGATCCCATATTGGAAGATGATATTTTTTCGAATGAACTTGGCCACCTTCTTGGCATTCATCACTGCGTATAATTCGGCTTTGACCCATTTAGTGAAGTAATCAATGGCAACTAAGATGAATTCTTGCCCATTGGAGGCCTTGGGTGTAACTTTTCCTATGATATCAATGTCCCATCTGGAGAACGGCCAAGGAGAAGTCATATTATACAATTCCCGCGAAAGCAAGTGTTGGAGGTTGGAAAATTACTAGCATTTGAGGCATCTCCGAACATAGGTAGTGCAATCTTGAACCACGGTAGTCTAGTAGTAACCATGTCGGATGATTTTCTTGGCGAGCATATGGACATTCAAATGGGGTCCGCATTCCTTGCTGTGGATTTTCTACATCATTTCTTCAATGTCAGCCCCTGTGATGCAGTGTAATTGGGTTCCATCGAAGTTTTTCTTGAACAGTGCTTTATCACAGACAATGTATTGGGTAGCTAGTTTGTGGAGAGTTTCTTAGTCTTTCTTATTAGAATTTTGGGGATACCTACCATGCTTGAGGAGGCACTAAATATCATAGTACCAGAGTCGGTTATATCAGGATCTTCTTCTGTGATGAGCTTAATGTGGTAGTAGTGGGTTGGTTTATCTTACTTTTGGACTAGGAAGGGGGCTATTATTATTCATTCGGGTATGTTAACCATAGAGGCTAAGGTAGCAAGGGCGTATACTAAGTTGTTCTTTGCTCGCGGCAGGTAGTGGAAGGTGATGTCTTGGAATTAGGAGGCTAGCTCTTCTAGGTAGGCATGAAAGGGTAAGAGTTTCTCGTCCTTAACTTTCCATCTTCTGAGTACTTGATCAATGATGAGGGTTGAATCCCCGTATACATATAGGCATCGAATTCCTTCCTTAAGAGCAACTTTGAGGCCTACCGTGCACGCCTCATATTCAGTTATATTGTTGGTGCAGGAAAAATCCAGCTTGATGGCAGTGGGAGTGTGAGAGTCATCAGGGGAGATTAGGAGTATCCCAATGCCGTATCCTTTCTTGTTGATGGCTCCGTCAAGGAACATTTACTACCGGAGGTATTCTTGGGAGGTACAAAGGATGTTCTTATCTAGGAATTCAGAAATCCAAACATCGGATTCTTCCATAGGGTATTCAGTGAGGTAGTTAGAGATAGATCTTCCTTTCATATCTTTTTACGTGACATACATAATATCAAATTCGGCTAAAAGCATCAACCATTCGGCCATTCGGCTAGACAGGACAGGTTTATGGAGTATATACTTGATCAAATCCATTCGGCACACGAGTTTAATAGGAAAGGGAAACATGTAGTGTCGTAGCTTTGGGGAGACCCAGACAAGAGTGATACATGCTTTTTCCAAGGTTGTGTTGTTAACTTCATACCCAACCAACTTGTGACTAGCGCAGTAGATGGCTCTCTCTTTGTGGGATTCTTTGGGGTATTGGGCTAGCAAAGCCCCAGCTGCAGTGTCTATTACAGTCAGGTATAGGAGTAGGGGAATGACTAGGCTGTAGTGGCATGAGTACCAGAGGTTGGGTTTGGTATTTCTTGATTCGGTCAAAGGATTCCTAGCAAGCTTCGTTCTAAACCTTGGTTGAATCCTTTCGGAGGAGTTTGAAGATGGGTTCACAGATAGAAGTCAACTGGCGGATGAACCGACTGATATACTGTAATTTTCCAAGAAATTCTCGAACTTCCTTCTCCGTTCTGGGTGGTGGCATTTCGAGTATATCTTTCAGCTTGGTAAGATCTGCTTAAATCCATTTCTCACTAACTATGATCCTAAGAGCTTTCATTTGGTAACTCCAAAAACACATTTATGTGGGTTAAGTCGCATATGGTATTACTGTAGTCGTTCGAAGAACTTTCGGAGAGCGGGAACATGACATTCTCTAGTCTTAGACTTGATAATCATATCATCCACGCAGACCTCAATTTCTTTGTGTATCATATCATGCAAGATGGTTGTGATAGCCCTTTGGTTGGTAGCCCCTGCGTTTTTTAGACCAAATGGAATAACACTTTAACAGAAAGCTCCCCAAAGGGTGATTAATGCAATTTTCTCTTGATGATCTGGATGCATCTTGATCTGATTGTAACTAACAAAACCATCAATAAATGACTTGAGAGCGTGACTATCTATGTTATCAATAATCATGTCAATATTGGGTAGCGAGTAATTATACTTCGGAGAGGCTTTGTTCAAGTCTCGGTAGTTAACGCACATATGAACCTTCCTTCCTGATTTCGATACGGGTACGATATTGGCTAGCCATGTGGGATATTCGATCACACGAATGAAACCCACATTTAACTATTTGACCACTTATTCCTTATCCTTGAGTGATCATTCAGTGCGGAGCTTTCACAGTTTTTGTTTGATCGGTTTGCATACCGAGAGAGTTAAAATTCCATGCTGAGTTGTCTCTGGATTAATGTCGAGCATGTCGTCATAGGACCATGCGAAGACGTCTGTAAATTCCTTTAATAATTCTTTGAGTTGAACGCGCTCATGCTAGTCAAGGGTGGACCCTATCCTAATCTCGCGCAGTTGGCTATTGAATCGAGATTAATAATAACAGTTTCATTTTCATTAACTTATACGCGATTCTGTTGTTTGTTATTATCGTTATTTAGATCAGTTAAGAATTGTTCATTTGTAAAATCATCATCATCAAGAGTTTGATTAGAATCAAGACAATTAATGTAAGGCACAACAAGATACTTAAAATCTTCGTTTATTTAATTGTTGGGAAAAATAGCATTGAGAACCTCATCAAAGAAGGTATCGATTACATCAGAATAAGGAAAAGTAATAAAAGAAGAGAAAATGGGATAAACATCTAGGTTGGGATGTATTTCAGCAGGTGAAACTGGTACAGCATGCCAGTTGAGGAGAGGTGCATTAGAAATTTTAATCAGGCAGGATGGATCCGATGATGTGGTACTTGAGTGGACTATACAGAGTGTCAGCCCCAGTGTTTCCTAGTCGAATGAATCCTCGGAATCACTTCCCTCGAAATCTTCGGTATCAGCTATGGTCTTTTCAATGAGTGGTTGCACATGATACTAGGAACTTTTAGCCCATGAGTAGTTGTCTTGAAAAAGGATCTCCATTCATGGTTTCATCTTCTTGTCCATATGATTATACCACGGTTCAGGAAAGCCGCAGAAGAGGAAATCTTCACCCTCTCTGATGAATCTTCCGTTCAAGGAATCTCTTAAGATAATTATAGTGCTTTCTATCCTTCTCTTCAACAGAGGTTGGTGGAGCATTCTGAATTCTTCTACTGATGGTTGATAACCCAAGTCACAAGAAGTAAAAGCTTTTTTCGATACTATGGGTTCAAGTATCCTCTGTTATCATCTTCCTAACCCCAGTCCGGGCATGAAGTGCATATTCTTGAACATCTAGATCAGATTGATATTGCCATGAGGGTCATACTCTGGACAAATGATATATATGAAATCATCCCCTGCTGGGAGTAGAAGTGGTTCAACTCGAAAACCTGATAGAAGCTTATCATTCGCTCCATGTTGTATATTTAGTACTGGATCGCTGGTGCTTGCATTCTCAGTGTTATCATCGTCGCCCAAGATGGTGATAACCTTCCCATTGGTGAAGAACTTCAGTTTCTGATGAAGGGAGCCCTTAATATTATGGAGCCATGGTTGTCCAAGTAACAGATTGAAACAAGTCGGGATGTCGATGACTTGGAATTCAATAATAGGATTTATAGGGCTGATCCATATTGTAAGGTTTATGGATCCCATCATTTTCGATAAGTATTATCATAAGCGCACACCACGGCACAGGTTGGAGAAATGTCGTTCACTTTCAGTACCAAGCAATTGAGGGTTCTTAATGGACAAACATTTAGAGTTAATCCATTATCGACAAGCAAAAGTGGGACGGTCTTTACCATGACTTCGATAGAGATATTGAGAGTATAGAGTTGGTTTGGTCCAATCTCAAGGATTTTTTCTTCGGAGAAGGAGAGCATTCTAGTAGAGGTTAGGGATCTGACAAGATTCATTACTTCTTCTGGTATGGTGGAAGGAAGTATTATGGGTCCGGTGAGTAGTTTGATCAAGGCATTTCGGTGAAACTGGGAAGACATAAAGAGTCCCCACAAGGTGATGTTAGCTTAGGTCTTCTTCAACTGATCGAGGATCTTGCTCTCCTCGAGGGTCATTTCTATCATAAGAAGATTCTCAACACCTTTTCCCTTATCGATCACTGATGATTGCGGGTTTGGAACGTAGTCATGCCTCCCTGATCTAGTCATATGGTTCACTGAAGAGTGGAAAAAACCCTGTTTCCTCATCTATCTCGGGTTATTCAGCCACCTTATTGATTTATCCTAACAGCTCCTCAAATGATATCATTCCACATATATTGATTAATGGGCTTGTCTTTTCTGGGTTTTGCTCTTTATCTGAATCATCAAATTCGTCCCCCATCCGGTGGCAATGACATCATCTTTCCACGAGAACTCAATATACCCACAACCTCAGCGTCTTCTTCGTATAAATCCTCCCATTAGATGGAGATATGTATAAGTGAAGGGACTAGGCACCCTTATAGTTTCAAAGCATCAAGTAGCTCGAACATGCTGCAAATTTCAACGGGCTTTTGGAATAAGTCTGTCATGATCTGGACGAAATCATCTAAACTGACTTCATCGGTAGGTACCACCCAATTATCTGACTCTCGAGACCATTTACGAGCATCCAAGAACAGTGTAATGAATCTCTAGCAATCAATGGTCATCTTAGAGGGCAGTTTTAGCCCGAAATATAGGAGCTGGTTCAATACTGCTAATAATTCTATATCTTTTCCTCCAGAATGGGTACGAACAATAATGCATACTCTAGTAAGAAGTGACAGGGCCTGATCGGCAAAATTGGTAGGCAAGAGAAAATATTTGTAAACTTGGAGGGGATTAGGGGAATATATGGGTATAATGGGTGATTTATTGGGTACGATTTGGGTAGAAGGATAAAATTTTGAGTCTTTTTCTAAGAAAATGGAATGTGTATGATTTGGGAGTGGATTATAGGTAGTGTTTGGCTTAGGATTGGCTGGTGGGGTGATGACACCCCATTCAATCAGACCTTAGATCACATTTCGGAGGTGGAAACATTGATTAGTGGTATGGACGATAGTTTGGTGAAAGTTACAATGAGCATCAAGCTTGAAATTTTTGGTAAGTGGGTTTGGTAACGGACGAGGGTCCAATGGTTTGATAAGATTTCGACTTACAAGGGCCTGGTAAACTTTAGATAGGGGACTGTGAAGCTCTGTGTATTCCTTTTTTACTGGGTTAAGGCGAATTTCTGGTGCCCATGAAGTGGCAGGCTGGGAAATGTTATTGATGGTTGAAACAGGGGTACTGGCATGCTTTTCATACTTTTTGAGAGTGAACTGTCCGAACAATTTCTTTGGTTCAGGATCTGTTTTGGCAAGGATTTCTTTGATTTCCAATCCTTCTTCTAGAAGGGCTTAGAAATGAGGGTAGTATTGTCCTCCCATCATCGCTCGGACATGGGGTAAGAAATTCTTCTTCGCGATGCTGACTTACTCCTCTTCGGAAGGTCGGTTGGTCATGGTAGCTGCTTTCTCTCTCCATCTTGCTATGAAGTTACTGACAGATTCCCCAGGATTATGTTTGAGCAGTTCTAAATCACAATGGGTAACCTCCAACTCTTCGTTATACTTATACTATAACATGAATTCGAGAGCAACATCCTCCCAACTACAGATTATGGACTCCTCGAGAGATAAAAACCATCGAATAGCATTGTCCTTCAAAGTCTGTTGGAACATTTGGGCCATTATTTCCTTGGAGGCACCTAGGAGAGTCATAGCTCAGTGGTAACTTCAAAGATGGACAATTGGGGGTCCACTACCCTCGAACTTCTCGATGTTGGGCATTTTGAACTTTTCTGGCAACCTTGTTTTATGATAAGGAGACAAATGGGTGTAGTCCATGTAGTTCCCAGAGATTCGAACCTGGTCAATAAATTGAGGTCTTACTTGAACTTGTTCAATTATTCCTCCTTCGGATCAACGGTTATGGGTAAGTTAGCCCCTGGTTGGGCAAGATTTGGCATAGGGAGTTGGGCTGGCAGTGGCCCATTAACAGGAGGGGCACGTGGAACTTGTTGATATTCCACCGGGACCCAAATAGGCTCGGGTGCGGGTGGACCCATAGCACGAGGTAAGAGGACCTCGACCTCTTTAAGAACCGGGAATCGATTTATTTGCATCTCATGAACCTAGGTTTGAAATTTGTCAATCTTAGCTGTGAGTTGGACTAGAACCGTCATCAAATTCGGTACTTGGTTTGTGTTCTCCATGAAGAGTGGATGAAGGTGAATTTTGGACTCGGAGGAAGTAGTGAGGGAACTAAAAGAGCCACGGGGCGGTTCGACGGAAGATTGAATCTAATAGGGAGCCAAGCCAAGGGTCGGGTATGCGATCGACCTGAGAAGGAGAAACATTTGAATTTATTTTCGAAAGAGAAAGGGGAAAACTGTTGTTGAAAAGGAGAAAAATATTTGACATTTTTTTTTAAAAGACGAGGACAAAATGTTATTTGGTAAAAAAGAGGAAAAATATTTTTGGTTCAAGGAAGGAAAAATGCTTTTGGTATTTTGATAAAAGAGGGGAAAATGTTTTTGACACTTTTGGTAAGGAAAGAGGAAAAATGAGAAAAAGGGTCTCAGCGTGATTATTATTATGTTCTCACTTGTATTAATTTTTCCTAAATGTAAAAAGAAATGTCGGACGGGACCCAAGCCTGAAAAATTAGGTTTGAAAAATATGTAAAAACATTGTTGGAATTTTTGTCAGGCTCATGGATAGGGTCCCATTTTTAAAAAAGACGAAATCACGCGAAAATTTGGGCAGCATGCCGACCCATTATTTCGGCAAAGTTTCGGGTAAAAATCGACAAATTGAATATGAGTGCCCTAGGTTTGACGCTTATATGAGGGTATGCATTTGTTGGGTGATAGCGCGGGAGAAGTGTGCGTGTGTAAGTGTACAGTCGTTGTTTTCTGTCTCATCGCGACTATACAAACAAACCTAAGTTACGGCTACACTTGCGAGGCAAGCACAGCGGTAAGTCGGGTATCGAAAATTCACAGGGACGAGATGCTTTTATAAGATTTAATATTCCGAAATAAAAGTGTAAAAGATAAATTACAAACTAAAAAGTAAAAAGATGCATAAAAGGGAAAATGATTAATCTAGGCAAGGGTATTGAAACTAGACTAACAAAGCGAGTAAAACTATAGGTTGCGTCGAATATCCCTCACCCGGGTTAATTTGTATAAAATGGTTACATGGGTCAACGAGTTATTATAAATATGCCTCGTTTCCACAGTTAATTAAATCAAGGGCTGTCACGCCCCTAAATTCGCATAAAAGCCTAATAAGATTTTAGCGTCAACAAATACCCCAGAAATTGCGCACGAAAGGTCGTAAGCACGAGACATACATGATATGCCCCGTCAAATATCCTAGGCGTAATAACTAGGACAATGCACCCAAAATAGACCCGTAAACACCATCACCAAAGTAAAGCAACGCGTCAACCCGAGTGAGTTCCATTCAAACACAACCTAATTTAAATTAGCTAGAAAGCATTGTAAAAATGCCGTAAATAAACGCGGTAAAGTTATACTAGAAAGCACAGAAATAAAGCACGGAAAGAAAGCATGTAAACATAAATTAGAAAGCTTGTAAATTATCTAGAAAGCAAGAAATTAAGGAATACAAAATATATTAAATGATAGGGAAGATGAATAGTGCACACTTACAAACCCAAAATGGGTGTCAAACCAAGAGAGGAAGAAGCGTGAGCTCTCCACCTCTAAACCCTAACTAAAACTATCTACCCTCTAATAATATCTAACTATATCTGATTATTATAACAAAAATTTATATTTATAGTAAGTGAAAAAGAAATAAAGGAAAAATAAAATAAAAAGAAGGAAGAGCAAAATATCTGGCAAGCGCGATCGATCTCGTCTGGGGGATCGGTCCCTTAGGCAAAAGCCCACTGTCTCCATCCCATGATGAAATATCAAACCGCGGTCGATCGGTACTCTGTTTCTCAGCAATCCTTGTTCATCACATGGGAGAAAAGTGCAATAACGGAAAAGGGCATAACTTCTTCGTCCGAACTCCAAACGACGCATCGTTTATGGCCACGCGATGCTAACTCAACCAACTACGCATCCGTGGAATTTCCATGATGTGGATAAGAAATGTGAATTGATTAAAATGATCTTGAAGTAGCATCCGGTGACGAAACTTCTTCGAAATACAACGGATCCTCACTTTTAGCGTTCCAATACCTACAAAAGAACAATTAACCCCTGTAAAACATGTATATATCCAAATCCAAGGTTGTCTGGTTAATGAGAATAAATATAGTCATTAAGGACCGTAAAAGCTCTAGAATACATAAAGATAATGGGCGAAAATATGCAATATTTGATACGAATCACACCCCCTAACTTAAACATTGTTAGTCCCTAGTAATGAAACAAACAAAACAAAACCACAGAGGGCGGTACAAGATGTATATATGCATCAAAATATAAGTGCTACTTTCGTAGGGAGAACAATTGCATTTAGCATATGCGATAAGCCGTTAAATCCCTAGGTTACCCTAGTGGATGAGTGTCATCTCGTGAGGGTTTTCAGGGATGATACCCACACACATCACATGGTTTCCTCAAAACATGCCCAAACCAACATGCGACAAGCCCAATAATAGCGAAAAAAAAAATTATATGCATTATTAGCAAAGTGAATGAATTCACACAAAAGTCCGAAATCATTAACATTATAGAGTTCACCTCATAGAATTGAAACCTTAAAATGTGGGAGGAGAGCGAGCACATGCAAAGTGTGATTTGGAGAAAAACTTATATAAATCGAATACTAAATAAAGCAGGCATATATTCAATCCTCTTGGGCATTACACTCATCAAGCGAATTCACTCGAAACAGGGACGTAACACACGGAACATGCGGGCTAAAGAGTAAATGGAAATGGAAACTAGGCCGCACACATGTCACAAATGAAGAACGCTATATATAAAATGAAAAACTGTAATCTCAATGAGAGGATACCGCACACTAAAGGAGGCGAAATGCATTTTCACAGATTAACACAACTATTATGACTTTTAAATTACATCAACCTAAGATCACATAGGACTTTACTAGGGTTGTAATGTAGGATAGGCTAGGGTATGAAATGAAAGGAATGTATGTACGGATTCTAAGTGTTCGGAATGAAAACTCGGGAAAATGTGAAAATGCAGGAAATATCAAAATTGGAAAACAAGTTCCAAAACGGCATTAGATATATCATTGGGGAGAGTAATCAAGGCTTATTGAACTATATACACAACATTTACAACTTTATCTTTGTTTTCTTTTCTTCTTTTTCTCATTTTTCTTTTGTTTTCTTTTGCTTTTTTGCTTTTTCTTTTTCATCACTTTTTCTTTTCCTTACTTTTCAAACTCTCATATGCCTAAATTGCAACCGACATCATAACATCAACATTCAATCCCAAGTAACATTCCAAACAAAGTTATGGAAAGTGTATATATGGTGTATAACTCCAATTTGGAGTTGGTTATGGGATTTTGGGTTATAAAAAAGGGTAATATTTAGGGTCAAAGGGGTTAACGAGGGTAAACTTATATGGGTGAGGCCAAGGCTAATATGGGTGATATAACAAAGATGGCCTATTATCATTTCACAAAGTTTACGTAATTATCGAGTCAAAACAATATATTAAAATCATGATCAAGTAACACATTTCAAGAATGAACTCAATTAATGAACGATCAAATGAAAGAATAGTGATATTACCAACGAATTCAACGTTTTTAATGAGAAAAGAATAGTGTATACACTCACAAACGACGAAAGGTACAAAGCTTACTCGGTGTAAGTATATATAATGCAACAAAAGATTACCGAGTTATAAAAATCTTAAACCAAATCAATAGAATGATAAAAGTGCATGTGCTCATGGGATTAAAGTTTAATTCATGAAGTTATTCATAATATCAATAATGGAGACTAAAGTCTAATAACTTCTAAAGTCGAGAACATGCATCATTGGGTTGTCTATTGGATAGGGCAATTATTAAAATTTATTATCGGAAACAAAGGAAAAATGCCCAAAAAAGGAGAAAAAAGAAAGAAAATCTTTTTGAATTTTTTTAATTTTTCTAAGAAAAGCATACTAAGTAATTAACATGTGAGCAAAAACATGGATTAAAATAAGAAATGGATAGAATATCCCACACCCCCTAACTTAAAACTTGACATTGTACTCAATGTGAATTAAGAACCAAGTTAAAGAGAGGAAAAGAGCGATATTACCCAAAATTGGAGGGATCCCCATAAGAACAAGTCCAAAGAATCTACAAAACAAGTTAGTACCGAGCATAGCAAAAACAAACAACAAAAAGTTAACTAATTACAAGAGACTAAATTACAAAGGAAAGAAAGAATAAAAAGCTAACTATATACAACCTACTATTTAGGCTTCACACCAACTATACACTAGAAGTCTAAATAGTTGAGGGTCCACCGTGAAAATGATTTGACTTTGGAGGATAACCGGTGTACCCTCACATACAAGCATGCCCTCTGAAAAATATGAATTCCGTTTGAACAACGGAAGGCATGTGTAAGGCGAAAGAAAAGAACCATCGTTAATTAAAAAATTTGGAGGGACGATGGGGAATTTGGATTAAACGGATGACAAAAATATGTGAGAACCGAGAAAAGCCGAATACCCTCCCAATAATTTTGAAATTGGAATGGGAGGCGGCGTACACAAAGGCAAAGATGCGATCATGGAAGGCGACTCGAGCAAGTACTCCTCATCGGCGAAAAGGTTTAAAACATTAAAGTTTGAAACCGAATCATCGGGTACTTGTGACGGTGTGATAATAGAGAATGAAAATGGGGATGAAAGAAATTCAAACTCATGAGATGAATCATCATCGCATGAAGATTGAGTTTCGAAGGAAATAATATCATTTTCGATGAAATGTTCTTCTTTGGGGGCCAAAGAAGAAATCATTTCATTGCAAATAGATATTACTTCATTTCCATCCTCTCTTTCAATATCTATTATGCAATGGGCAAAGTCTAGAATGGTTTGTTCCAAAGTAGGTAAAAGTACCTCATTTGGTTAAAAACATTCTTCGACTTCAAAAGTCTCGGAAGCAAAATCGTCGTCGGACTCAAATAATAAATCCAACTCGTGTTCCCACGAACTATTTTCTTACTGATAACGATTTTCAAGTTTCTCATTCTCATACATACGCAAACCCTCACCGAATTTCATGGGTCGAGGTGCAGATGCATGAAAATGGGAACTTTAAAAATTACCATCGGACTTAAATGAAAACTCATTATTATAGGAATTTTGAAAACTATTACAATTTGTTTCAAAATTCCTATTATAAGGAGGTAAAGGCCCAAAATCATTGTCATCGTCATCAAAATTCCAATAACCCAAGTTTTGACTTTCGTTATACTCGCCCAAAGTCAAATTTGAATTTGTTATACTTTGGGATTCTAAGTATTCACCGAAAATCATAGGATTATGAGCATTTTGAGAATTATAACAATGATTGCCGAAAGAATTGGAATAAGCCATGCTTACCCTAAAAATGGCTCGAAGTGGCGGATTCCACAAAGTAAGTGGGCACGGGAAAAATTCGAGCGTTTTTAAGTGCTCAAATGTGGAAGTCTTGCAAAAAGGTTAGCAAATAATACAAATAGAAAGAAAATACTATGAAATACTAAATCAAATAAAGTCTAAAACAAAATCATCCCCAGTAACGGCACCATTTTGGTAGCGCGCGAGAAGTGTGCTCTTGTAAGTGCACAGTCGTTGTTTTCTGTCTCGTCATGACTATACAAACAAACCTAAGTTACGGCTACACTTGTGAGGCAAGCACAGCGGTAAGTCAGGTATCGAAAATCCACAGGGACCAGATGCTAGAATTTATAAGATTTAATATTCCGAAATAAAAGTGTAAAAGATAAATTACAAACTAAAAAGTAAAAAGATGCATAAAGGGAAAATGATTAATCTAGACAAGGGTATTGAAACTAGACTAACAAAGCGAGTAAAACTATAGGTTGCGTCGAATATCCCTCACCCGGGTTAATTTGTATAAAATGGTTACATGGGTCGACAAGTTATTACAAATGCATCTCGTTTCGACAATTAAATAAATTAAGGGTTGTCACGCCCCTAAACTCGCATAAAAGCCTAATAAGATTTTGGTGTCAATAAATACCCTGGAAATTACGCACGAAAGGTCGTAAGCACGAGACATACATGATATGCCCCGTCAAATCTTCTAGGCATAATAACTAGGATAACGCACCCAAAATAGACCCGTAAACACCATCACCAAAGTAAAGCAACGCGTCAACCCGAGTGAGTTCCATTCAAACACAACCTAATTTAAATTATCTAGAAAGCATCGTAAAAACGCTATAAAGTTATACTAGAAAGCACGGAAATAAAGCACGTAAAGAAAGCATGTAAACCTAAATTAAAAAGCTTGTAAATTATCTAGAAAGCAAGAAATTAAGGAATGCACAATATATTAAATGGTAGGGAAGATGAATAGTGCACACTTACAAACCCAAAATGGGTGTCAAACCAAGAGAGGAAGAAGCATGAGCTCTCCACCTCCAAACCCTAACTAAAACTATCTACCCTCTAATAATATCTAACTATATCTGATTATTACAACAAAAATTGATATTTATAATAAGTGAAAAAGAAATAAAGGAAAAAGAAAAGAAAAAGAAGGAAGAGCAAAATATCTGGCAAGCGCGGTCGACCGCGTCCGGGGGATTGGTCCACCGGTACTTTAGGCAAAAGCCCACTGTCTCTATCCCACGGTAAAATATCAAATTGCGGTCTACCGGTACTCTGTTTCTCAGCAATCCTTATTCATCACATGGGAGAAAATTTTAATAACGGAAAATGGCATAACTTCTTCGTCCGAACTCCAAACGACGCACCGTTTGTGGCCACGTGATGCTAACTCAACAAACTACGCATCCGTGGAATTTTCATGAGCCGGATAAGAAATGTGAATTGACTAAAATGCCCTTAAAGTAGCGTCCGATGACGCAACTTCTCCGAAATGCAACGGATCCTCACTTTTAGCGTTTCAATATCTACATAAGCACAATTAACCGCTGCAAAACATGTATATATCCAAATCCAAGGTTGTCTGGTTAATGAGCATAAATATAGGCATTAAGGATCGTAAAAGCATTAGAATGCATAAAGATAACGGGCGAAAATATGCAATATTTGATACGAATCATTGGGTTAATTGGAACTGTTCCCCCTTTGACATGACTTTCACGATATACATCTTGCTTTTGAGGGCAGTCACTACATGTGGAAAAGACATTTGATATACCTGAGTGTACGTGAATTGCCTCACTATATACCTCGTGGGGACAGTACGTGTAAGAGAGAATACGATATACTCAACATACGTGAACGAGTTTCCAGCGATATACCTCCCGTCATGACTTTGGTCAAGCGATACGATGTGGGGGGACCGTTTGTTGTACGTCAAAGGTACTTAAACAATGGAAGGTGAGAGTCATATCGCTTAGGCTAACTGCGACCTGTCGGACCAGCGCCCATCAACTAGTGACTCTCCAGTTACGAGACAAAATTTGGTCAATAACCATGCTCTTGAGTGATGTAGTGTGCAGAATGCATGATTTTTTATTAGTATATTATGGAGAGATTATGTTTATTTGGCATGGTGAGAATTATACTAATGGGGGAGAATGTGCAAGTATAAGAAAGTAAATCTAACATGGAGCATGAAGATTATACTAAGCATGGATATGTGAGAGGGAGTGATGTGTGAAAATCTACAAGTGTGTGTGTGGTTGTCAACCTAAGCATGGATCAACTGCAAGTGGTGTGTGACAAGTGTGAGTAAGCATGGATAAGTGTGATAAGTGGAGGTGTGTGTTAGTGACACCTAAGCATGAATATTCTAAGTGGTGTATGCAATATGTGGATATAAGTTATCCTGGGTGCACGTAGTGTGAAATATACATGGAGAACATCTATAAGTGTGTGAGTGAGTAGTGATACAAGCATGAGGTATATACGTGCAAGAAATAATAAAGGAGAAAAAAGGGACATACAGGTAGGTGCATACGCACACAAGCAGAAAAATAAAACACCCATGCGAACAGAGTCTCGCCCTCTTATGAAAATTGTCCCCAACTGAGTCGCCACTATGGCCATACTGATGTCCATCCTCTTCTCCTCCCGTGGGGGCGGGGGTGGGGGGAGGAAGGGGAGGAGAAAGGTCTCGCGCCCTCATACTCTCTAGGAGCGCTTCGGTCGTCGTCGGTGTGGGGTGCATGTAAAGAGATGGAGTCGCCAACCTATTTTGCACAAAACAGGCAAAAGAACATGTTATCGCTTCAAGAGAGCATCTTGAAAGACAAACTGATGCATACAAAACTAATAGTTCAAAGGTTTGGGGTCTAAGTTACGGAATGGGATAGTGTTATGCACCCATCCCGCCCGTTCAGTCTCTCATGGGCTTGTGGTACTGTTTTCCTTTATTTCTTCATGAAGTGTGTGTGCGTGTATATATAATGGAGATCAAAATCGCCCAACTCATGCCATGGAAGAGATAAAGTGAGGTCATCCATACTAATGTTCCCAAAAATAATATTAAAAATATGATTTATACGTTTATCGTGATATTGATCGTCATAATGATACAATGATATGTGTTGGATAAAATGCTAATAAGGATTACAAATATAATTTGTATTAATAAAATATAAAAATATGATAAGTACGAAAAGGGGGAATATGGGAAGATTGGAAATTTGGAAAATTGGACTCGAGTCTCAAGTTTTAACCCAAAACGCCTACGTAGCCTATAAAGGCATCAACGTAGTTCTCATGCGGCATAGGGGGTGTTATCCCATAGATTCGAACGGGGCTTTATTATGTGTGTGTGTGTGGAAAATGTGTTTTAGTTTTGAAAAAGTGTGATGGATAATCCCGTTGGAATTTATATGTATAACCCTCTTTTTGTTTGTTTTGGATTTTTTTATAGAAAATAAAGTATGTGCAACATAAATAATAAAAATGTGAGATGTTAATGAGTATGAACTAAATTAAAAGCTAAGTTATGAGTTTATGTAATTAATGCAAAATTAAGAATTTTAAAGAGATAGGGAGGGATTTGGACCTCCTTTGAAGAATTGAAGCTTGATCTTGACCTTGGATGAACTACCTTGAATGTTGAGATGAATGTTAGATGAGAGAGAATGATATTTTGCCAAATTTGGTGTGAAAATAATGAGAATTTAAGATGAAATGGAATTTCACATATGGAAACTTCGCTAATTGCAAGAGAATGTTGTTGAGATCACTGATGCTGATTGATCTGAGGTGTGTTTTGGAGTGAGGTCATGCCATCTATTTATAGGGTAAGGGGGTGTCGATCGATATGGTCACAACCCTGACAATCGGCAGGTAACCCCGGGCACACTGTCAATAGGCAGGGAAATGGACCTGCCAATTGGCAGTCTCGTGCAGATTTTCCTGAAAAATGGTTGTAGAACGCAATTCGATCCAAATAGCGCACGGGGCATACCATTAGAAAGTTAATTTAGATACCTTCAAGGGTACTTTGGGACACTCCCTGGTCCAGGAGTTGACTTTGGGTCAAACGTTGCTCGAAAGCGCTCGTTGGTCCTTTTGACGGGAGATCGTCAAAAACGGATCATTCGTCCTAACGGTAAATCATATTCGTGCATAGGGTGGACTGTTGGAAAGTTTATGCAAGGTAATTTGACATTCCAAAGAGATTTTCTCGGTTCAAAAAGTTGACCGTGGTCAATCGGGGCTCAAAAGCGTCCTGTGACTCTTCGAAGTAAAACGGATCGTTCGTCCGTACTGTAAGGCTAATTCGCGCACGGGGTGAATCATTGGAAAATGGTATTCAGTGAGCTTTAAAGATTCATTCAATATCGTTCGAGCTGAAGAGTTAGCCTTGGTCAAACAGAGCCCAAGAGCGCCCAGTGGCCTCCGAATCAATTTTTGGGGTGAAATGGATCGTTCGTCTGAAAAGTTATGTCGTTTTGTGCATGGGGAGGACCGTTAGAAAGGGGTTTTAGTTCCCTTTGTAGATTCAAAGTTCTTTCACTTTGACGTTGAAGTTGATCGGGGTCAAATTGGGGCCCGGGAGCGCCTGATGGCCTCTATATCTATTTTGGTGGTAAAATATACCGTTTACCTGAATCGTTATGTCGATTCGTGCACAGGGGCGGACCATTGTAAAGGTGATTCAAGACCCTTAGACGATTCAAAGAGCTTTCACTCTGATGATGGTGTTGATCGGAGTCAAACGAAGCCTGGGAGCGCCCAATGGCCTTTACATCGGTACTCAAAGTATGACCTAGGGTTAATAGTAAAATGGGAAGGTGATTGGGACCTAAGGAGTGACTTAGGGGGTCCCAGGATGTGGTGTCTACACCCTCAATTTCGGGTCCCACTGATCATGAAGTAGTTTCTTATAATATCGTATCACAAATAAGTAATTAATAATTAAATAATTGACTTTTTGTCTAATACCGGTTAATATTTTATTTTATCAAGATAAGTAATGGGTTAGAATATGTCATATATAGGATTGTTATTTGGGACGCTTAAAATAACCGTTTTTACTTAAAATAATGAATTAGTCTATTGGGTTAGTATATAACTTGGGTAAACTTTTGGAACATTTTGGGGTGGCATTTGGGCTCATTGGTTTAAAGCCCATATAGGGCCTAAGGATAATTTTATGGGAAAAAACTTTAGTAGGTCATTAGTCATAACCTAAATCATATTATAACCATTGGAGAGAATCCCTATGGCTTAGAGAGAATAGGCACACAAGAATTAGGGAGTTAAAAGGATTAAAGGATTGGATTCAACCTATTTGTCTAAGGCAAGCTTACTTAGATTAAGAATTTAATTTGAGTTTGTGTTAGAGTAATGATTACTCATTGAAATCTGAATTAACATATTTATAAATCCGATTTTTATTAATCAAAACTTAGTTTTGAAATTTATTTAATTGTTAATTAAACTTTAGTCACATGTTAATGTATTAGAGGATTTTATTATAAATCTTATGACTTTTTTACTTAGAACCTGAGAAAGATTGTTATATACTGAATCGTGTGAATTAATTTAGTGAAAACTCGTTATCTACTTCGAGTATTGATTCAAATATGAGAATAATTTGTTAAAATTATGAACCTAGGGTTCGTAACTTCATAATGTCAAATTAACCCTTAAATCCATGTTATAATTGTTTAAAACATGTAGATATAGGCTAGTTAGGTTTCCATGTAACTTATATCTGAAGGAGATGTGTTGTTAATGAATCTTAGAGGCTTTTAGGTTGGATTGGTATGAAATTTGGATGCCATTTTTATGGTCCTAAAAAGCTTCATTGGCATATGGGTGAATCAATTCGCACCAGGGGAGAATCAATTTGATCGAGCGAATTGATTTGAGTTTAGCAGAATTCGTGTAGGGGTTTCTTTATGGACGTTCAATGGTATTAGTTTAATTATTTCACTTATAGGATTAATGTGATAATTAAAATACCTTTCTAATCAATAGGGTAATTGATTTATATCACTAATAAGTAACCTAGCAAGTTTGGGGTAAAAAATATGGAGATTTTGTTATGATTCGAACGTTAAGAAAATCGTACGAAAAATTATTCTATTAAATCACTAGATTAGGGTTTATATTTGATTTATTGAATGATGCGTAAACATACTAAGTGTGACTACTCTCATGGTGACGTACTGGGAAGGATTTCTTTATGGGGCACGTACGACGTTGACCACGCTGATACCCCGGTGATAGGATAGCAACAGGCTTACATTGATCATTTTTACCCCGATTCCTACTACTGACATACCTGTATCTCGAAGGGGAATAAACGGGGGTACTCTTCGTATAGTCTTGGGTATGGAGATCTATATGAATGATGGTGCATCTATCCTTCACATCCCTCTACTGACGTACCTGTATCCTTCGCATCCCTCTATTGATGCTTCGAAGTTATAGGTATGGGATGACCTATAATTATATTAGTACGCACGAGTGATCCCCGAAGGCGATAGGGATAGGCCTTTGTAGTTATGTGTGGACTCATGAAAAGCCCATTTACTCATATGTGTTAAGGACCATACTTATGTAAATATTATACATTGATATTATCTTTTATTTTTTGATATTATACTTGAGATGTATACACTGAAATTTAATATGGAACCACTTAATTATATTCAATTGAGAAGATTCATAATTAATCATTGAATTAACTTGGGCTTGGGATTAAAACCGCATGTTATATTTAGGGTTGTTTAGGTTGAGCTAACTTAAAAATAATGAAAATATGAGAGGAATGTGCATGGTTATAATTATTTCCCAAATTCGGTTAAATTCTTACTCTTTGTAGACTTGTTGCTAACGTTGTTGTTGAAATTTATTTTCCACATGTCTTAGGCCATTGTTACTATCCTGGACTTGGGTCATTCGTTGGATGAGTATCTCTAGCGACATTATATTCATCCTTTCTAGGATGCAGAAGTCGACTAGTGTAGCTCATTTACTACTTTATTTTTAGTATATATTTCAGTACAGACAATTATTTTTATTCCAATTTATCCCGAGTCAGAGATTGTATGAGATATCTGGTATTCCGAGATGTATTTTCTAAATTTGAGATTTATATTCAGAGTTAAATTTATATCTATTGGTTGTGATTGGTATTAGAAGGGTTGTAATTGACTTTAGTAGGTTGTTATATTGTATTGTATATACATACTTCTTTTATGTATTTTCGTATGTTGAGAATGTTACCAAATATTTTGTATTCCCATGATTTTTATATTAGACCAGATCAATTTATTTATGAATTTTACGGGGAGTCATTGTTGGTATCACCGCATTCCAATTTCTAGTTCCCTAGGGTGTTGAGTTCGTACGTCATTTTTCTGCGTTGATCAAGACAACCCATCCTAGTACCATCCAAATACCTCCTCGGGTCCCTAACACCATTCCTTTCACCCACAGACACCAGGTCCTACCCCAAACCTTGACTTAGAGGCCACTGGGCACTCCCAAGTTCGGTTTGACTTTGGTTAACCCTCCAACCTAATTAAATCTCATTACACTTTCATAGGTTTCTGAATCCCCTTTTCAACGGTCCATACCATGTACGAATCAGCCTTTTGGTTCGTGCATACTTGCCTTTTTACTCCAAACCCAAATCTATGTGTCTCGTTTGACTTTGGTCAACTCTCTAACCCCGAATGAACTCATTTAACCTTCATATGGATCGGAATCCCCTTTCCAATGGTCCCTACCGTGTGAGAATTCGCCTTACGGCTCGCGCGTACTTGCCTTTTTACTCTGAAAAAACCCCGTTTAGAGTCCATCGGGCACTTTTGAGCCCCGTTTGACTTTGTTCAACCCTCAAACCTCGGTGAGGCTCATTTCACCTTCATAGAGATCTAAATCCCCTTTCCAACTGTCCCTACCATGCGCGAATCAACCTTATGGTTCACGCACACTTGCCTTTTTACTCCGATAACCCCCATCGAGAGTCCACTCGGAACTTAGGATCCCCATTTGACATTGTTCAACCCTCTAAACTAAGTAAGCTCATTTCACCTTCATAGAGCTCTGAATCCCCTTTCCAACGGTCATTACCATGCACGAATTGGCCTTACAGTTCACGCTTAATTTCCTTTTTACTCCGAGAAATCCCCTTTAGAGGCCATCGAGCGCTTCTAAACTCCATTTGACTTTAGTCACTTATAGAACCCAAGAGTGGCTCAATAGATTTTTATAGTTCTCTAAATTCCATTTCCAACGATCCCAGTCGTCAGCAATTCGGACATACAGTTTGCATTTTATGCTCGTTTTTTAAAAAAAAGTCATTTATGGACTACCTATAGGAACCCCAAGCCCTCTGCCTATAAGCAGAGTTGTACTTTACTTCATTAACAATCCAGGGGTATGTCGACTGGAAGATTCTGGCTTATGCTGGTCGGCAGGCCCCTAAACCTAATTTTAATTATTTAAGGAGGTCATGACCTCATTCCCAATGACCCCTTTTTTAGCAATCAGAACATACTCTGCCTCGAAATCAGTGCGCCGCCACTCCAAAAAATCCAACTTTTTAATATTCCCTCCATTTTTCTTACATCACTTTAATCCCACCTACCTCGTCCCTATTTCTCCATCATTCTAACACCATAAAATCAGCCCACCCCTCTTCAAAAATTAGTAGCAAAATTTTCTGGGAGGTGTACTCCTACTCTTTTCTACTTCATTTGATATGTGTTATTTATTTGCCTTTTCTATACCATTTATATATTTAAGTCTTGTTTCATTCTCTCACATCAACTAATATCCTTTTTTTAATTACTAGTAATCACATATTATATTTTCATAAATTAAAAAAATAAAAAAGAATTCACCAATAAAGGATTTCCTCAATTTTTCTACACTTTTACACTTGAGCATGTTTCCATCAAAACTAATGAAAGAGTATTCCTAAATTTGGGTTTATTGATTTAATCCCCCTTATGATTCGAGTCATGTTTTATTCATTATGTTATTACTTTTAGATCTCATATTTAGTAGTATTGAATGTATGTATAGCCCCACAAATTACCCTCCCCCCTGATGTGCACATTCACTTCCTCACAATGTGATTCGGTGGTCAGTAACATCATATTTCACTATTATTCTCGTTCTTTTGCATACTCCTTAGGATGACTCCTTGTCTATCAAGCATATATTTGATAGTCACATTGTGTTCTAGTATAACTATACTTATACAATTCCTGAGCAATTATAGGAAAATGTAAGGACCAATCGATAAGAATGAAGTTGTAGCTTTCATAATCTTATTTAAAACTTCTTATCAATTATAATGTGTCTGTTGCTAGGTCACTGTTATTGTACATGCATCCGACACCGAGGAATTTTCTGAACTATCAACCAAGCCTTTACGATCCCTTCCCTACGATTCACCAGGGTAGACATTTATGGCGCTTGAAAATCCTGAAGGGGTCCCTGCAGTTGGGAAGTTCTCAAACACGTTGAGGTTCATTGTTAAAGAGGTACTACTTGACTCTCTTCTGTGCGCGATAAAATAATGAGATTATATATAAGTAAATTTTTTTGTAAAATTGCTCATGTATACAGTGTGACATAATTCCAGTACAATATTGAATCTTCATTTGTTCTGTTTATATTCGTGGGAAAAATCTAACCCACCCTATTTGTGGGAAAAAAATTATGCCCCGCTAGCTTAATCATATTCCCTCATTGGCACCACCACAGGTTACTTTAGGATCACTTAATGCTTTTTCTTACTTATTATTTGTTTGTCAACTTTTCTTCAATTATGTATTGTGACTATAAAAAATTTAAAGTGAACTAGTTTTTCAATTTGTTTCTCTCTAGCTGCCCTAGGGATCCATCTATTTGGTTATCCTATAGTCCTTTTTTGTTGTCGTGAGTGGGTCTTTATATAGAACTCTAGGTGATGGGGGATAGCAGAACTCACTTTTAGAGTCTTAAATTATACCCCTCCTACACCTAAAATATAAAGTGCATAGGATTATAATTTGCAATTCTCATAAAGTTCGTAGGCCAAGGCCACCCGTTGCACCCTTGGATTTGACTTTGCCCTAAATCTCAAAATGTGTCTCTGGCGACCCACCACCTATTATTGTATACCATATTTGGAGGTTAAAACTGGTGATTTGGGTTATGTTGGAGTTCAAGGGATATTTTAGGAGAGGTTAAATACAAGGAACATGTGCCCTCTTTTTTTATCGATGAGACCATTGTATTGGTTTGGCCTCACCGCATATATTCGGTATGCAGTGTTCTGCAAGAATTGAGAAATGCAATGAGGACGTATTTTATTGGAGTATTGAGTATAAGGAGCTCGAGTTTTGGTGTCGAACACAATGCTCAGAGCTCCGTGCATCCACTACAGATGCCCCTAATCATTTTCCCTTAGGATGAGCCATTCGTTGTAACCCGTTACTAGTGATTTCAACAACTGTTTCTCCTTCGCTATTGTGACTCCATCAATGTATCGTGGGAGTTACAATTCAGCACTATCCAAGTATATATTAGTGATTTCTTCAGTAGGGTTATAAATAGGTGGGATCTTGATCACGACCTGTTTAACCGCAATGGATATTGATTTTGAAATATGAATGCTTGACAACCCGTGTAGCCATTTATTAAAGGGGAATATACCAAATAGTACCTCAAACATTTTTTAATACATATTTAATCCAAGCCTGTTTATTTGTTCCAAAAATTCCATTAACATGCCGCTTGTCTGGACTTTAAAAATAAGAAAATATTGATTAAATGGGTGTTTGAGGGACTTTTTAGTATTTGATCCTTCATTAAATGGATCAAATATGGATTAGTTCCAATCTAGTTGGTTAATGATTCAATCCAATAATAATAATAATAATTATATATATATATATATATATGTGTGTGTGTGTGTGTGTGTGTGTGTGTGTGTGTGTGTGATTATTTTTCATATGATTAAATAATAAGTTTGACATATTCAGAATCATTATAACATATTGATGATCGGATCGAATATGAGTCCATTAACAACTTAACAAATCAGATTAGGATCTCGCCTAATCCTATCCGAATCCAAGTCATTTATACCCCTATTTTTCTATGTCTTTGTCGAGTGTTGATGAGTTAATCGGAATAGATGCCAAAGGGCCGAGGTGTCTGTTATAGAATATTTCTTTCCAAAGGAGGTTGTGTTATGTATCGAAGATTACTTCGATATAGTCGTTGAGATTGATTAGGTGAATACAGTCATTCTTTACACTCTTTGGGACATTAGTGATATTTATGTGTGAGTTTCATCCGAGGTTGGCTTGATTTGTCTGGCTTATGCGATTAAGAGTTTAGGGACCTAATTTGGGATATATTTGAATTCTGTTATGAGTTAGTAATTGCGCATTTACATTTGAAATTCTAGTGTGTGCTCTAGCCAAAGTGTGGCCTAGCCTTCATCTGTGTATGCTTTGGTGTTCAGTTTCTTGTCTTAGCAAGTCTCAGCGCATAGTTTGTGTCCCTCGGTTGTGGCTTGTTTTGGGCAACTAATGCTTATGGATAATCGATATTGGGGGTATTTGCATCGATTGTGATATTATCACCATCGGCTGTGATTAATCAGTTATTGTAAGTGAGGACCGTTGTTGTGTGGTTGATATAAGTTATGTGAGTTTCCATAGCTTCGATTATGATTATCGATTGTTAAGTGGCATTTTCACTTGTACCAACCCTACGCCATGATAATCCTAAAAAGCAAGTAAAGAGGGTACACCATAATATTACCCCTAGCTAAAGTACTAACAATTAAAGGAAATAACATTAAAAAGGAGCAAAAATAAACACATACAGTTAAAATATTACAATTATACCCTAGGGGCCTCACATACACATTAGTTTTCCTTTCTTTTCGTTTTAAAAAATCATTTTTTAGAATTGTTAGTACTATTGTTACTCAAAGTGTTGAATACATATACTTGAATGACAAGAAATCTTTCGGTTGTTAAGTCTATAGCCTCTCCTGCTAAATTGTTATCTGCACATTACTTTTATCAAAAAAAATATGTACTTGTTGACGCAAAAATTCTCCATCTACGAGGACCAATTAGAAAAGGACACATGTCATCCTACGTGGCAATATTTATACTTATTTAGCACCCGAGGAGAGTTAGTCGACACCTGAGGAGAGTTAGTCGGCATACCAACCAACACATAACCGAACCACTTTAAAAACCTTTGTCTCTTATGTATTTTATGTGATCACCATTTCATCTTCAATCATCATCTTCATACCTTCATTTTTATCTGTTGTTGATGCTGATAAGATAACATGGATGATATTTCTCGTCATCAACAGATTGGCGTCGTCTGTGGGAATCGTGTTACAAGCATTGTTCTCCATCAAAAGCTAAGTTTTTATTTTCTCTATGTATAACTAATTATATGCACGCATTTTTTGTTAAAATCATGATTCTCATATGTTTATATCCATAAATTTAGAGATCAAATCAATTATATATTGTGCATACATCTTTTAATTCAATCATGATTTTATATTCACAAATTGTTGAATCAATTTTTACAAATCTGCATAAATGTATATTTTATAATCATAAAGTTTGAGAAATTTGTGTACATATTATATTATTTATCTTTTAAGGAGATAAAATAATTTCTCTGTATTGGTAAATCTCTTTCATATGAGTATATACATATCTAATTCATTTGGAAATTTTTTAATTTAGTCATAATTTTTATATGCACTAACCGTGTGATCGATTTCAATTTGGGGATCTGGTGAATTTTAGACTCATAAATATTATACAAATCCTTACATATATGGATCCACTTGAAAATTTTCTAAATAAAAATGTTGGATCTAATTTTTATATATATCGGGCACTTACATTCACAAACTGTGAATTTCTTATAATCTACACACAGACAACACACAATTGAAAAAAAGGCGATTTTGTATCCCACAACATGTAGAGAGGAATAATATTCAACAAGCCGGACCTAAAAAATTCAAACTCCAAAAGCCAGATCTTCAAATAGACGTTTCTTACAATTTTAGTCCCTAGACCAATGATTAAACCTCAGAAATATCTATGGATTCCACCCTCAAAAGCCACAAGGTCGCAAAAAAGTCTAGTTTTGACCCCGGACCATTGTAAATTCGATCATGAGAAATGGATTTTTATGAAGATGATGAAGTTGGATCGTCATCCATCTGATTAAGGAGGTTGGCTTCGAAATTAGCAACACCATCACCGAATCATCTTCTAGTAGTCGACAACTCCACCGGACGATTTTTATTGGACGAAGGCAAGGTGCAAAGACCCATTAACAGACAAATCATCCTATCAAATACCTCTATACAAGAATTCCTTCTGTTTGGCGGACCATCGATTTTTGGTCGGCAATTGCAAAAACCTATTTGACGCAATCATAACCAGCTTGATACGATATAAATAAGGGAGCAAAGGCGCCTACTTGGGCTAAAGATCGGGTTAAAGATGTACCCTTCAGATTTCTCCTTCTAAAATTGGTCGGCACCAAATGATATTGGTCGGAGGCATCTGTTACTGATCGGCGGCATCTATTAATCTTGATCGGCTAAAGGTATCATATAGTTTTGAAGATACCCCGACCTCCTATTTGTTGATCGACGACTGCAGGATGGTAACTGGTAAAGGCAACAATTGCAGGTGGGTCTTCATCTAACAATCATTGATCTGCATCCTTCACGTCAACTAATTTGATTTGGTGTATAAGGATTACTTTGGTCTAAATTAACCATCGTTGACCACCATTGTGGAGCTTCTTTTGATGGCCCGACCAACATGGTGGCACCTATTACTGGTCGACACACGTATTATATAGCTTGTGAGGTTCCCAACCTCCTATTTCATGGTCAGCGACCTCTAGACTGCAGCAAGACAGAAGAACAAAGGTGTGTGAGAGTTCTCTGAAATTGAGAATTACACAAGTAGGGGTTATCTCGATTGCTGGTCGGCAACATGAATTGCGACATCAAGTATTATTGTTGTTGTTCGGAAACATGACTTTTGATATCAGGGGTGTTATTTGTGGGCAACGAGGATTGTGTTACCACGTGTTATTATTGGTCGGTGACCTGGATTCTACTGATCGGCAGAATGATTTTTACATCTCTGGTTTGGTTGGCATATCATATCACAGGTCAAAAGCTCTTATAGGTTGGTCGACAGATATATTGTAGGTCGGCAACCATGCCTGATCATTTGTTTTTGGTTCTGGGAGATATTTTGTTAATTAGTCTTGGTCGGAGGCTTTATTTTGTTGGTCGACAATATAGTGGGATCACTGTTTATTGATTCGAAGCCCCTATCGCTGGTCAATAGTACATACACTTGATCGGCAACCATTATATTACAGCTATGACAAGAGGGAGATCCCCCATGAGCTCTATCACTGGTCATCGACATCGTTACGCTACCATAGTAATTTGAAATGACGATTTGCACAAATTAAAAGCCTCTATATATGTTGGTCGGCTACTATGATACATGAACATCTGGACGACGACAGGTTTTGCCCATAAACGAGATTGGCAAACAAATGATTTTTCCAATTTGACTTTGTCAAAATAAACATTTGAAGTTTTGGTTTCTTACCCCAACCAATTTTTATTTTTAACAATGAGTAATAAAAATAAGTACGATCGGCTGAAATAATTTCTGAAAACCACCTTATTTTTAGTATTTATTGCGATTGCAAATAATGTTACAAATATTCTGAACCAAACCCTATGATATATAGTTGATAAAAAATTGCTCATATAGACACACATTTGGCACAAAACATATTATTTGGGTAAATATAGCGAGAGACAATCTATAAACAATCATTGCTCCAATAGTGGGTGGCACACAATATAAGGTGGAGTTTTACTCAAGACATTTGCAAGCCATGTCATAGTGGTTAAGAACTTGTAGTAAAAAACCTCTAAGGTTTGCAGTCATATGCAGGCCTTTATGGCACACTATTTTAAGTGCAATAACGTCAACTTATATTACTTATTATTTTTAATTGATTACCATTTTATTACACATGGAATGAGAACATAAAAAATATTACACATGGAATAAGAACAAGCCACTTATTACACATGGTAATCAGAATTCAAAACTTATTAACACATACAATTTAAACAGTCCAGTAAAGAGCACCCCTAAATACATTAAATAAATACGAAGGCTCTCCAAGGATATCTTTACACTGTGGGACTTACTGACATAATCTTTCCCACGTCTTATCATTACGCACAATTACTGTGAAGGCTGACGCATCCTAGTCACGCCATCCAGTCATAACCGCTAATAGCATAGGTCTAATATATCTTTTAACACGATCCATCTCCAATCAAATTCGCGAACATGACGAAAACGAGGAGAAAATCCTAGGCTATTCGTCCAACGCCCAACAATCCGACGTATTCTACCATGGATAACCAATCCCATAACCTTTCTATAGCATGTCTCAGTTATTTATGTGAGGAAGTAATAATCCTTGACAGTTGAATACATTGGGTAATTCATTGTGCGAGCACTGTATTGTTCACTTATCCAATTTATAGGGACTCTAAAAAATATATTGCAGACTATCAAAATTCACCAATCTCATTCACCCATCTACTATAATTTTTTAATAAAAGCTAAAACATTATCACTGACTCTTTCATGACACATTTCTTAAGAAATGTGCAGATCAGTCTTTCACGGCACATTTCTTAAGAAATGTTAATAGAAGTAAAAATAAATGTGCAAATCCACTCTTTCAGGGAAGACAGAGTCATCCATCTACTATAACTTTTTAATAAAAGTTAAAACATTATCACTCACCCTTTTATGGCACATTTCTTAAGAAATGTGCAGATTCACTCTTTCACGGTACATTTCTTAAGAATGTTAAGAGAAGTAAAAATAAATGTGCAGATTCACTCTTTCACGGAAGACAAAATCGCCCATATACTTTAATTTTTTAATAAAAGTTAAAACATTATCACTGACTCTTTCATGGCACATTTCTTAATTCATGTGCAGATTCACTCTTTCACGGCATAGTTTTTAAGAAATGTGAAGAACCTTCATGGCACATTAGCTTGCATCGCACTTTAACCATTATGGAAAATTTATAAATAGTCTGCAATTTGTTAAGTATTGAACACCATAATATAACTCAATTTATGATATTTTCTAACAAAATTAAATCATGGACTCCTCCAGTTCTAGCGATGAGGGGCAAAATCTTATGCTCCAATATGCTCAATTTAATGATGGTGCATTATCTGATGATTCGGATGAGGAGTTGATAGTTTAAATGGATATTACACGCCGATTTGTTGAAAAAGGTATAATTCGAAATGGGAAAGAACTCAAAACTAGATGTCGAGTGAATCGAGCAAGAGAAAGGGGACATGCAACACTATGGGAAGATTAATTTGGTGAAGATAAGGTGTATAACGAGTATTATTTTTAATGGAGATTTAAGATGCGGCATACTGTTTTCAATCGTTTCCTTTATTCTGTTTGTCTTTATGATAACTACCTTGTTTAGAAGATGGATGAGTGCGGTTGTTAAGGTTTAAGCTCTCATCAGAGATTGTTGGGGCAATTCGACTTATAGCTAACGGAGGTTCCCATGACGTGTGGTCTGAGAAATACGAAATGAGTGAAATAACTTTATTAGAAACTGTTATTAGATTCACATAGGCAATCGTGAGGATTTTCGGTCCCCGGTATGGCAGAAATCCGACAGCAGACGATATCACCAGGTTACTTGAACAAAATGCAAATAGATATTTTCCAATAATGTTAGGCACAATAGAATGTATGCATTGGCGTTGAAGAAATTGCCCCACAGCATGGCACGCTCAATACAGTGGACGTAAAGAATCACCAACTATAATCCTCGAAGCAGTTGTCTCACATGACCCATGGATTTGGAAATCTTTCTTGCAACGATTTAAATGTCTTTCACTGATCTAACGTCATCCAAGAATTACGTAATGGGACTCCAACTTCCGTTAAATACACTATGAATGGAAATTCATACGATATGGGGTAGTACCTTGGTGATGTCTTTTACCCTCCCTACGCTTCAATCGTTAAAATATTTAGGAACCAAAATGGGATTACACAAAAATAATAATTATTTTATAAGTAACAAGAAGCGTGCAGAAAAGATGTTGAACGTGCTTTTGGTGTACTATAAGCACGATTCGCTTTCGTTTGTGAACCTTGTAAATTATGGAACAACACGTCGCTAACAACCATAATGAAATCTTGCATTGTTATGCACAATATGATTATTGGCGATGCACGTAGAAATTTTCCATGGAAAAATGAATACGAACAGAACGATGAAACACCTGAAATAATGAGGGGCCAAACTAATTTCTACAACTACCTCACACGGGATGCTAAGATAAGAGACGTAACTAAACATTAACAATTATGAAATGATTTAGTATAGCACATTTGGAACACCCATGGTGATGAAATTGTGGGTTAATGAATTCAGATTTTTTGTGCTTATAACCGTGTCAAATTGCTTTCTCAGTTCCTTTTTCATTTTATTCTTGTACGATTGTCGTTTTGATAATATATTTTTTTATCATATTTAATATAAAATTTGAATTGACTATTTGATTTTAACAGATATTATTAAACAGCAGTGACATTACATTTATTTAAACGGTGACATTAGATTTATTGAAATGAAATAATAGTGACATTACATATATTGAAGAAAAATAACGAAAAAAATTAAACGATCGAACAATACAAGTCTAAAATATCATACTCATCATTGATTGAATCAGGTGGACCATACTCGGGGTTTGACGACCAGATTGAGTTTAACTTCAACGCCAAAATGTCAACTTCGGTCACAGTAACATCGTTGAGAGGTCGCTGAACCTTTCGAGATGGAGCTTCCGTTGTAAGGCATTCATATTAGTCATATCCAATTCCATGATTTATGACTGCTCTCGGCATAGATGTACGAGCTGATCTTATTTTTTTGTGAATTTATCAACTCGCTTCATCTCAATGAACGCATCCATTTGAGATTCAAACTTCATGTCACGATTATGCTTCCACTGTTGCTTGCCTTTAAACATTACATTGAAGTCTTCGCAATGTTTGAGTACTGTAGTGTTACAATCTGTGGAGGGAGGTCCAGGCTTAATGTTAATTAAAGCAATGCCAACACTTCACAAGAAAGATCAGGAACGGTTGCTCACACCAAGCGACTCGAAGGATTCCCACAAAGAGCAAACAAAAGAGATAAAACTTGGGAGAAACACATATTGTAATAGGAGCTTTAATTTACTTATAATTTGCTCTCTTTGTAAAAAATATAAGATTCAGTTTGTAAAGTTATGAGGTTGCTTGGTACCCTCGAGGGACCATGTCTGGCAGGACATGGGAGAGCCTACATGGCTATCGAACAATCTCATTTTACGTATCTCGCAGGGATTTGGTTTCTAAGATTAGGGTACAAGGACACTTTGGAAGAGACCAACCCTTTTAATGCACTTGGGCAAAACCTTGGTTTTTACAAACATGGATAACAATCTCTCGAGATATCATCCTTAGGAACCCGCTCGAGGGTCCTCGGTCTTAAATAGTTTCTACTAGCCTTTCGAGACACTCAAGGGTCCCAAGTTTTAAAGAGTCTTCCAAGATAGATTGACCTTGGATGTTTTTATACACAACTTTCCACCTGATGGCCTACTTTTTGAGCGATGTGACATCACCCATGGGTTACTGTTCACCAACTCTTTGACGTTAGCATATCTAGCACTTCGGAACTCGATAAAATAACACTCAAGTGAAGATACATATAAGATGGTGAATCTTTAGCTGACACACGACGTCCTATTTCATCATATCACAACCTTGAGAGACCAAACAATCTTCCCGCTAAAATATCATATCTGGTGCATTAAATGAGATATCTTTGGAATTAAAAGGGGGCATGGTTGGCCCCAACAAGGGGTCAGACGTATTTATTATAATGAGGTCACTCGAATGATTTGGGGCCCCTATAAATACCCCATAGTTATATTATTTAGGGATTGCACTTTTCTAGCCCAGAACTGCTGCCAACTTACCTCTAGACAAGAGAGTTTATCATGAGAACATTTATTGTGTGATCAACCTCATTTGCACCATTTTGTGTTTAAGGTTACTTACTTGCCTTTATTGCCCTATAGGTGCTTGTCCCCACTCCCTCCAACCAAGTCAACTGGGGGATCTCTCTTAATGATTGCATATATCATAGCATTTACATTAAAAGAACATATGTAATACAAGAATTGTATACTGAGTGTGCTGACTTTGAGACTCGCATTTATTGCCGTGGGTGATTGTTTAAAGACCATAATCACAATCTTGACAAGGCGTTGCGCCTCCCTTGACACTTGTCTTACTTCAAGAACTCACTTCCTACATTTGACGACTCCCCTGGGGAGGTATTCTCTTTTGAGAGATAGCTAACGATAATGTGGCAAAGAATATTGACTTCGATGCTATACAACGTGAAAGAGAGGAAGATCTCCCTATTTTTACAGATAGATAGCAAGTAGGGTGAAAGGAGACCGTTACGCTTGCAGTTAGTGGGGTGACTTATGCACAGATAGCAGGGTTGCTGGCCTTGTTTGCTGAGTTTATCAAAACGCTGGTGGCTCAGGAGGTATTAGGAGTTGCAACAGGACCTAGCTCATTTGTGACCACACCGGCGGATCTACAAGCTCCTTTTATCTCAGGAGGAATGGCTCAAGCGACTGACGCGACTCAAAAAGTGTCTCTAATGTGCGTTCACTCTAGGCTCAAGTGCAAGCCTGTCGTGTTAGTAATAAATTCGGTAAGTCGGGATCGTATCTACATAGAACTAGGACAACAGAGTTGTGACGACGTTGGATAGATAAGGAATCAAGGAATCTTGACTCTGACTTTAAAAAGAAAGGAAAAAATGATTTGGTTTCGAGAATCGACTACAACTAAGTGCAATTATAAAATTATGAAGAGATGCAATTAGACTAAGTTACCTAAAATATTGATGAAGAATGTGTTGAAACTTTAAACTATGTGATGAGAAAAACAGGACGGGAATACAATCCCCTAACCCTAGTGTATTACAGTTATAATACTAGTCGTAAATTTAACTGATTAATTAGACCCAGAATTTAGTACTCCCAAGCATTACGTATATAAGGTTCAACCCCGCATCATACTTAATCTGAGGATGAGTAAATCGGTATCGCATAGTGACACTCGAATTGCATTCTAAATCATCCCGATTACCCAAAGGCAAACGAGATCTAAAGAGCTACAATTGTTGTGTTCCTACGCAATACGGTCATAATCAATTACTAAATTCAGAGGATTAATGTTATACACATACAACTAACACATCAGGCTGGGTTCATGTATCCTGGCCTTAGAAAATCTAGCCTAGCATGATGAAAGTAATTAAAACAGTGTTTAATGTGCAGAAAACCATGATTAATCTAAGAAAAACTTGTGAATTGATGTAGAAAGGAATTGAAGAAAGGAAACAACTCACTAATTTTACCAAAGTAGTAACAGTAGAAATTAAGAACACTTGTAATCAAAGAAATCTGAATAATATTCAATCTTGAAATTAAAAGAATAAACTATCTCTAAACTAGGGTTTTCTGAAAAGTATGGAAAATTGTACTAATTCTCCCTGCTAAGAATGATAATAAAATGGGTTTATATACCCTACAAAGTTTCAGGAGTATTAGCTGCACTAAGACTCTCCATTAGAGGAAGATTAGAAAATTAAAATTGCGACAGCCGGACCGATCCCCTCCTCCTCCGGACCATTTTTCCTTGATCCGTACCGGTCATGTCCTCCTCCGGACCGGTTTGCCTTGGATTTGGACCAATTTTTTTATTTCTTGGGTGGACCGGTCCGTGGCGGACCGGTTCTTTTATTTTTCTTCAGTTTCGATCCGTCTTCGGTCCGAGGTTCTCTGGAATGTGGCGGTGCGGACTAGTTCTTTTAATTTCTGGGCGGACCAGTCCTTTGCGGACCGGTCTTTCTAATTTCTGGGCGGACCGATCTTGTGCAGAGCGGTTCTTTTAATTTCTGGGCGGACCGGTCCTCTCTTTATTTGACTTTTTCTTCTATCTTTGACTGCTCATAACTTTCACACCGGGACTCCGATTGAGGTGCCGTTTTTTTCAATGTTCTTGTAGTTGAAAGCTCTTCAACTTTCCAATTGGACCCACCTCTGGAATAAGGCTGAAAAATTATGAAAATTTCCTTTACTCCCCGTTTCTTGGTTTTTTTTCACTGTTTTTAGTTCTCCTTGGCACTAACTTACATGAAATACATGTAAAACACATAAGAGATATACAAAATACAAAATACTTGCCAAAAAGAGTTATTATCATAAGTATAAGCCAAATCCAAGCTATTTACACCGCACGGGATCATAAAAATACCGAAATTAAGGGGATAAATGTGAAGAATTTATGCCTAATCAAATCCCCCTAACTTAGAACTTTGCGCATCCCAAGCAATGTAAAAGAATCCTAGCAAGGCTTAACTCTTGAAAATTATTTTTTTGGGATAGAATACCTTTTTCGCGGGCAAGCAATTTCATTTAGCATATGCAACAAGCCTTTAAACCCCTAGGTTACCCTAGTAGGACGAGTTGTGTCTCGTGAGGGTTTGCAGAGAATATACCCACAAAATTCGACTCAAGGAAAAATCAAAATACCTAAAAATTGTATAAATTAACCTTTCCCAGAAAATAGTCATCATCAAGTCATGTTCAATAGTCTCAAATCATAGTGCGTGTGTGCGAAGCCGGAAATATAACCGCCAATTTCCACCGATTGATCATTACGTTACTTACCCGAAAATTCGTTTTGATTTCAAATTCTCACGGAATACTCTCACAAATGAATCTCTCGAATTATGGCTATTCTCTCGGTATGCGTGATATAAAGAGTAAATATAATGGACACAAAGTCACGCATACAAGTAGAAAGACGGAAATTTTATAGTGATAGGATCTCATCAACGGATTACAATTTTTTAAAACAGGAACATTGCCTCTTATTAGTGCATTCAATCTCTTTTATTATCTTTTGGTGTATTAGCTCTCCACGCGGTAACCAATTTCGCAATTTAGACTCGGTTAGGACTTGTTCAGGGTTTAAGGTATATTGGGTAAAATGAAAGAAGTGGGGAAGGTTGGAATTGGAAAAGTCATTTATAATGTCCATTTGTGCTTTTTCCGGGCTATTGCTCATTTTTTTCTTCTTTTTCTCTTTTTTTTCTGTTTTTCTTCTTTTCTTGCTATTTTTATTGAGCATGTCTATTTTTTTCTTGCCCCTTTATATGCACTTTTCGGACTTAATTCTGAATTTTTTCAATTTTTGCAATTCCAGACTATTTGGGTTTTTCGGGTTGTCAAACGAAAGGGAAAATCCATTTGGCTCAATTTGGGTTGCAAAAGGGGTGATTTTTCGCATCTTTTTCTGGTCAATATTTTTGGGTGACAAACGAGGGCCTACTTCATTGTCCAAAATGACAAATGCGTTACCATATGCGTTTCGAGATGAATTTAAGTTTAGAGATCACTTTTTGCACGTTTTTCAAAGCAATATCACACACGTTTTGCATAACCGATCAAAATAAAAGGGTTGAGATCCCCGACGACTTTTTAGGCGCTGAAAAGAACTTTGAGTTAACAATTAACTCGAATGGATTTAAAAACTCGCAAAAAGTGATAGGCTAGAATCTCACCGGGTTTGTTAATCTCCACACTTATTCGTTAAGTCGTCAATCTTCGCTCAATTTCCATCTTTAGTCAATTTCGGTTTTGTGTATGTTGAATTTTACAACTTGAGACTTTAAACCGACTTTTAATGATATTTTTGAAAATTTTGAATTCCAATTTTTATTTATTTTGAACAAAATTATTTTTGGATTTTTCAAAATTTTATGATTTTTTTGGAAATTTCTGGGCATTTTTGAAAATTTGTGAAGTTTTAGAAATACGCACTTATGATCCCCCCTAACTTAGACTTTTACATTGTACTCAAGCAAAAAGGACTAAAATCTAACTCAAAGCGAATGAAAAGTGCGGAAAAATAAAACAAACAAATATTAAAATGCAACAAGACACTATATGACACTCATTCATGACTCAAAAATACACAAAAATCACCCCATATGCATCGGGGGTGCGACGACCTCTCATCTCTCTACAAACTCACCCGACCCCACTCACGGGGTTCGATGCCCTCCTTGTCACTCCCGTCTTCCTGTCATATACCAACAACCGGAATAAGTTGGGCCCTTGCCCATAAATAAAGGAATGATCGGGAGACTCATCGTGACTACTCGGAAAGGGATCCATGGGATGCTTACTCAAAGCATAACTTGCGTGCACTGACTCGGAGGGAACTCCTAATTTTTGTTTAATTTTTGGAATGCATGGTGTTAACGCAAAAATTCTTCATCTACGAGGACCAATCAGAAAAGGACACGTGTCATCCTACGTGGCAATATTCAACACCCGAGGAGAGTTGGTCGGCACCCGAGGAATGTTAGTCGGCACCCGAGGAGAGTTGGTCGGCACCCGAGGAGTATTAGTTGGCACCCGAAGAGTGTTGGTCGGCATACCAACCAGGAATATCAAAGGATAACTACGTATTTAATGATCATTAATGTACATTTATATTGTAGATGACAACAGATAGCATACCAAGCAATTAGATTCGTTGAATGTAGACATAATGTATAAATGTCTACATACAATGAATCTCTTTATCCCCCACCACTATAAATACATGTATTCCCTTAGCCAAAAGGAGGAGAGATCCAAGAGATCCAAGAACCGAGAGACACCATACACAAGATCCATACCTTTTTCTCTCTCTACACCACATTGTGCTATTGTAAACCCCTGGGAATAAAATAACAGTGGACGTAGGCTTTTCCTTATAGCCGAACCACTTTAAAAATCTTTGTCTCTCATGTGCTTGATTGGATTGCTTTTATCTATTTATCTGTGATCATAAAAATGGGATTCGATCCAGTTTTTTGCATCAACAGATTGGCGTCGTCTGTGGGAACGTGTTACAACCATTGTTCTCCATCAAAAGCTAAGTTTTTATTTTCTCTACGTATAATCAATTATACATACATCTTCTGATTCAATTATGATTTTTATGTTTATATACATAAATTAATTGTCCAATTTTTATCTACAAAATATTGCATATCATGATTTTAAAATCATAACTGTTAGATTAATTCTTATTTAGAAATCTGAAAAATAATGGATTTCATAAATCATAATTTTTTGCTTGATTCTCAAGTTTCTATTTTATATCATGGAATAAATATTTTAAATGATTACATATACCAATATATACGACGATGATAAGATTTGATCATTTTCATTGTTGATTTTGAAATAAATTTTGTAAGATCTTTGATGTCTATTCAAATTACCATCATATTTTTAATAAAAGAATGGGAAAAGGTTAAAGACAATAAAAAGTCTTCTCATGGAAATCATGACCCAGATCTATTTTCTCTCTCTTCAAGTTTGAGTCTCTTTGCATTCACTTTTATGAACTATATACTTAATTTGGTTCATCTTCCATCTATGTCAATAGAGTCAAATTGATTGATTTTTTATATAAATTTGGTAATAACTTTAATCATTCACCATATTTTTATCTCTCCAAATTGGGAATAGGAAGGGATCAATATAAAAAATAATTTTCTCTCACCTAAAAAATCATTACTCACCTCTTGTAATAGAGGATCAGTAAAACAATAATGACCATATCAAGACTTTGGGCACAAATTTGATATGTTGGCCCCTCGTTCATCACATCACAAGGTTTCTTTGTGGAAATCACACGATCTAGTGGGTTATTTATTTATTCATTTAATTAACATTCTTAAGGCTTAAATTTTACATTGAATGTTATTTTTTGATCTAAAGATTCGAGATATTCTGGTCATCCAACCATATATTCTATAATTTGAGATATCCTTAAATGTTGGTCGGCAACATCCATGTTGTTTGTCGGCAGCAGTAGAATCTTGGGGTATTAAAAAATGCTAAGCACCCCCGATATTTCTTTAAACACGAGTTCGGCTTGGGGACAAGTAGGGGGCTTAAGTCTTTTTTAACTTATGATCACCCCAAAAATATTTTTAAAACCAAGTGATAAATAATTTTCAAACAGCAACTTATACCTGATTAGTTGTTGGAGATTAAATAAATTTACAAAAAACTTTACGTCTTATTTATGATGCATATTTGATAATAATTTGTCCATCTCACACACATTTGGCATATTATTAATATTTTTATTTCTCAAGCATATACATATCATATATTGATTGGATGAGTAAATTATTCTCATGACTAATCAATTCAGCCTACACAAATGGTAGAGCAAGATATTAATTTTTACAGGTACAAGATTCAACTCCGACGAATGCTCGGAAATAATCTTACTCTTCTGAAAAATATTATCATAGCTCGGCAATATGAAATTTCACCTCAGCGAGGAACTATTGATTTTATTATTGCTATGATATCTGCTCCAGCACAAATGATTCTATATATCTATTGGGATCCATATTCTATATTCATCTCAACATGGAGCACGGCGAGATACTTATTATCATATTCAGCTCTGAGGAGAACTATAACATTTATTATATTTCACCCCCAATGGATAGTTGGTCGGGGTAATTCTTATTTATATGCAAGCCCAGCAAAGTTCTCGGCCATATTCTTATGTTCTGGAAAATATTATTCTTATTCGGCATTCTGCAATTATGCCTCGACAAGATACTTATTCAGCTCTAAGGAGAATTACAACATTCGTTCGGATAATTCTTATTTATATTCAGGCCTGACAACGTTCTCGGCCATATTCTTATGTTCTGAAAGATCTTATTCTTGTTCGGCATTATATGATTCTACCTCGACTGATCGGCGAGGCACTTTATTATTTTTAATTATTCTTTATATCTATTTGGATGCATATTCTATTCTCATTTCAGCATGGAGCTCGACAAATATTTATAATCATATATTCAGCTCCAAGGATATCTCCAACATTTATATTATCTTATTCCCAATAATCTGTTTAGGAGGTCTCCAGCATTTATTATATCTTATTCAGCTCCAAGGATGTCTCCAACATTTATTATATCTTATTCAGCTCCAAGGATGTCTCCAGCATTTATTATATCTTATTCCCAACAATCTGTTGGTCATCGCCGAGGAGGTATCCTGCATTTATATTATATCTTATTCCCAACAATCTGTTGGTCATCGCCGAGGAGGTATCCTGCATTTATTATATCTTATTCCCAATAATCTGTTGGTCATCGCCAAGGAGGTATCCTGTATTTATATTATCTTATTCCCAACAAATCTGTTGGTCAGCACCGAGGAGGTCTCCAGCATTTATATTATCTTATTCCCAACAATCTGTTGGTCAGCTCCGAGGAAGTCTTCATCATTTATTATCAATTACCACCAACTCCGATTGGTAGATAAAATCCAACTCCGGTTGGTAGATAAAATCCAACTCCAGTTGGTAGATAAAATCCAACTCCGGTTGGTATTGGTCGATAAATCTCATTCAAAGTTCACATTCCACAGTTGGGGGCTTCTATTATAGATATATTTGTTCATTTGGTGGCACATTCTTATAACATCATGCAGTCGAGCATCAAATTCAACTCCACAAACTCACACGGTCGGGGCCCCAACTAATCATCATTCAGGAGTTGTTTTTCTTGCACAGGAATTACTTTTGATATTGAAGTTCAGGAGGTATATTGAAGTTCAGGAGGAATATTGAAGTTCAGGAGGTATATTGAAATTCAAGAGGTGTATCCAGAAGTATCAGGACATGATGAAAGAAAGCGACAAGTACTCCACCGAGGAACTCTGTCAGACCAGAAATTATAAGACAAGTTGCCTATATGGAGGCTATATGTAGATGGCTCATCTTGCACTACAGGCTGTGGGGCAGGGATCGTTTTGAACAGCCCAGACGAGGTCGACATGGAATACGCCCTACGTTTCTAATTCAAAGCTTATAATAATGAGGTTGAGTATGAGGCCATGATTGCAGGTCTTAATTTGTCAAATACTATGGAGGCACAGCAGGTTATTGTCTTCAGTGATTCTCAATTGATCGTAAACCAAATGTTGGAAATATATGCAGCCAAAGGAGAATTGATGATCAAGTATCAAGCAAAGGTGATGGAGTTAGTATCAGAGTTTGTTGTTGTTCAACTGGTAAGAATATCAAGAATGAAGAATGTGAGAGCATACGCCTTGGCCCGATTAGCATCAGCTACTCGTACCGAGCTGCGAAGAACGATACCAATTGAAGTATTAGAAAGTCGGAGCATAGATGAAGACCTGACGATGAATATTATTACCCTTGATTTAGGAACATCTTTGATGGATCCCATCAGAGCATATATTAAGGAGGAACAATTATCGGAGGATAAGCTCGCTGCCAAGAAATGGAAGTTTAAAGTTGCTCGGTATGTACTAATTAATGGTATTTTGTATAGACGAGGAATTATGGCAGGTTTGCAAAGATGTGTACATCCCTTCGAGGTGAAAGAATTGATTAAAGAGATCCATGAAGGGTCCTGTGGAGCCCATATAGCAGGTCGGACACTTTTGCAAAAGGTGATGACGCAGTGATACTACTGGCCGACGATGAGAGCTGATTGTATAGCTTATGCCAAGAAATGTGACAAGTGCCAACGCTTTTCCTCCATCCGAAGAACTCCACAAACATTGTTGACACCCATCACTTCTCCTTGGCCATTTGCCATGTGGGAATTGATTTGGTTGGACCACTGCCGACGACCCGAGGAAGATTCAAATACCTCGTCATTGCCATCATCACAGAATACGGAACACAATTCGATAACGAGGAGTTTGCTGCTTATTGTCATCAGTCAAACATTTTGAAGGTTCATTCAGCACCAGGTCATCCTCAGAATAATGGACAAACTGAAGTGACGAGCAGAACATTACTAAATGGTTTGAAAAAGAAGCTATGTAAGGCTAATTGGATTAATGAGCTACAGTCAGTATTGTGTGCAACACTACGCTGCCCAGCAATAAAAGCAAACACCGATAGTTCAAACCCACGATCAACTTCGGTTGGTCAGATAGTTCGAAAGAACCAAAAAATACTCCTTTGGTTAGGAGGTGACACTAGCGTGATCAACTACGGTTGGTAAGATAACTAGTGGATAGTTCGAAAGAACCAAGAAAAATACTCCTTTGGTTAGGAGGTGACACTAGCGTGATCAACTACGGTTGGTAAGATAACTAGTGGACAGTTCGAAAGAACCAAAAAAAATACTCCTTTGGTTAGGAGGTGACACTAGCGTGATCAATTACGGTAGGTAAGATAACTAGTGGACAGTTCGAAAGAACCAAAAATAATACTCCTTTGGTTAGGAGGTGACACTAGCGTGATCAACTACAGTTGGTAAGATAACTAGTGGACAGTTCGAAAGAACCAAAAAATACTCCTTTGGTTAGGAGGTGACACTAGCGTGATCAACTACGATTGGTAAGATAACTAGTGGACAGATAGTTCGAAAGAACCAAAAAATATACTCCTTTGGTTAGGAGGCGTACACTAGCGTGACCAACTAAGGTTGGTAAGATAACTAGTGGACAGATAGTTCGAAAGAACCAGATAGTTCGAAAGAACCAAAAAATATACTCCTTTGGTTAGGAGGCGTACACTAGCGTGACCAACTACGGTTGGTAAGATAACTAGTGGACAGATAGTTCGAAAGAGCCAGATAGTTCGAAAGAACCTGATAGTTCAATGATCAACTACGGTTGAGGGAAAGAACAATATTATTAAAAACGCCAATTTTGGTTGATTTGAAAAATGTACTCTCATATTCCAACTTATGTTGGTTGGAAAGTAAGATTATTACAGAAAATATAAAAGTTCCTCGAAGAACAAAATATTCCAAACTGAACCAAGTATGGTTGGTCGGGGATAAAAACCCACTAACTGTAGTTGGTCGACGAGGAGAATTTATCGACCTTGGTTGGTCGGACACATTTTATGAAAAAGACAAAAATTTACCAAGTATGGTTAGTCGAGGATAAACTCTCACTAACCATAATTGGTCGATGAGCACAATTTAACAACCTTGGTTGGTTGGAAAAAATTTAAACATTTTTATACTCATTACTTTATTATTAAGTGATCGAGCAACGTTACTAATAATTGTAACTTTTTTATTACTAAGTTGGTCGATGAACAACACAATATTGTTATCTTTTTAACAGATACATATGCATAAATGTAAAGTGTTTGATATTTACAAGACAATAGCAATTAAGATTGCGAATAAAAATGAAAGTCTTTCATTAAATTCAAAAAACAAAATACATTGAGAATGAAAATGTATACTAACTATTACATTGAGATTCCTACTCTATTGGTTTCTTTCCCTCTGCTTTTGAAACAGGTTCCTCGCCAGCAAGAGGATCATCCAAAGCATAAGGGGAGTTTATGAAGTTAAGATCTTTCAGCATTTTGATGTTCATCACTGAGGGTCTGTCCGAGCTGCTCTTTCTCATCCCCGAGAACCTCTTGCTCGTCCCCGAGCAGAGGTAGAAGTCAAAATCAGCATCTACAGCACTGAGATCTTTGCTACTACTGTCTCGACCAATAATGAAGAAGAAGTTATGTGAAAATGTTTCGAAGTCCACCACTAGCTTGGTACTAATCAGATTGAAGAGTTGGGTTCAAAATCTAGTATGTTACCCGACAAAGTATTCAGAGGATCATAAATCAGAAGAATCAAGCACGTGAAGTTAGCATTCAGTTGCTCGACACAGGAAGCATTTGGTCGGCTGGCGAACCAATCAACATACTTGAAGATTATGACAAGCTACAAGTTGCATACTATGGCATGGCTGCATCCAAATTCCTAGGGGTGATACATAGCACACGGAGTTCCTCAAAAGAAAGATTAGCAACCATCGATCAGCCTGCATCATATGTCGTCCAGGAGATAATGCACTTTATGTTGAACAAATCAAGAAGGTAGATCAAGAATTTCACGAGCACCGAGCAACACTGCAGAATAAATACTCCATCCTTTCAAGTAAACCATCAAGCATGGAGCATTGGGGGCTTCTGTTAACGCAAAAATTCTTCATCTACGAGGACCAATCAGAAAAGGACACGTGTCATCCTACGTGGCAATATTCAACACCCGAGGAGAGTTGGTCGGCACCCGAGGAATGTTAGTCGGCACCCGAGGAGAGTTGGTCGGCACCCGAGGAGTATTAGTTGGCACCCGAAGAGTGTTGGTCGGCATACCAACCAGGAATATCAAAGGATAACTACGTATTTAATGATCATCAATGTACATTTATATTGTAGATGACAACAGATAGCATACCAAGCAATTAGATTCGTTGAATGTAGACATAATGTATAAATGTCTACATACAATGAATCTCTTTATCCCCCACCACTATAAATACATGTATTCCCTTAGCCAAAAGGAGGAGAGATCCAAGAACCGAGAGACACCATACACAAGATCCATATCTTTTTCTCTCTCTACACCACATTGTGCTATTGTAAACCCCTGGGAATAAAATAACAGTGGACGTAGGCTTTTCCTTATAGACGAACCACTTTAAAAATCTTTGTCTCTCACGTGCTTGATTGGATTGCTTTTATCTATTTATCTGTGATCATAAAAATGGGATTCGATCCAGTTTTTTGCATCAACACATGGGTCGGGCTCTAAGTCAGATGAAACACAACTTTTCTCCTCACTCGCCTTCGGGACCTCTAGTGGTATGGGTAGATGGTCACAAAGAAGGAATTCATCAATTTTATCTTCCCATTCGCTTTCTTCTAGGTGACTACATGAATCCAATGGAGTTTGGGCTTCGTCGTTAAGGCTCTCATCCACCGGACCAAATTCTTCCATGCTCATGTCCCCTAGCTCTCTCTCTCGAGTAGTTCCTACGTCCTCCCTTACTTGCTCGATCTCTAACTCCACCATTTTTCTCTCTTCTAACCCCCCCTCTCTCTCAATCGCGGTATAAGTTCCCTCGCTCTCATGACTAGACACTAAGCAAGATTCTAAGGCGTCTTCACAAATATTTTCCTCAATGTGCTCTTCTACGATCTCATCAATTAGGCTCACCGCGTGAAGATCATCTTCTTCTCCCGTATGCTGGGCGATATGGAAGATGTTAGTCTCTAAAGTCATGTTCCCAAAAATGAGTTGCATTCTCCCATTCCGAGTATTGATGATTGCGTTAGCCGTATCTATGAAAAGGCGCCCAAGAATGATGGGAACATGGTTTCTTGACGTGAAGGAGGGCTCCGTGTCCCAAATGAAAAAGTCTACCGGGAAGTATAAAGTGTCAACTTGGACGATCACGTCCTCAACTATGCCTCTTGGGATCTTCATGGTTCGATCCTCTAACTGGAGGGTGATCCTTGTGGGTTTGAGATTGCCCAAATCAAGTTGCCTATAAATGGAATATGGGAGGATATTTACACTTGCCCCCAAATCAAGTAAGGCTTTTTCGATTTTATTCTCTCCAATGATACAGGAAATGGTGGGTGCACCGGGATCTTTGAATTTAGGCGGGAGATCGTTAAGTAGAATGGAGCTCACGTTCTGTGCTAGAAATACATTTTTCTTTACCTTCATCTTTCTCTTTACCGTCAATAAGTCTTTGATGACTCTTGCATAAGCTGGAATTTTCTTAATGGCATCGAGGAAAGGTAAATTCAGCTTTACTTACTTTAGCATGTCTAGCACTTCATCACGTGGGTTTCTTTTATGGTAAGGAATCAACCTTTGGGGAAACGGTGCCGCGGAGGGTGGTTTCACTACTACCTCGGTCTCACTAGCGTCTTGTTTGTCACTCTCATTCAAGGGGACATCTTTGGCCTCTTTCGTGCCGGGCAAAATCTCCTTGTCTTTCTTTACGTCTTGTGGGGGAGGTGATAAGTCAACTACTCTCCCACTACGTAGAGTGGTAATTGCGCTACATTGCTCAGGATGGTCATGGGGTGCCGAGCTAACACTAGTTTGACCTTGGAGAGGTCTTTGGCCCTGGGCAGGAAACTTGCCCTTCTCTTGGACACTCAACGAGGATTGTATCTTTGACAGATTTGCATTTATGTCACTGATCAGGCGATCATATCTAGCATTGGTTATAGTCTGGCTATTGATAAATTGATTCATAGTATCCTTGAGAGCTCTTCGCGGTGGCGGAATATATGCTCCTTGAGGTGGTGGTACTTGCACATGTCCTTGCATGTGTGGAGCTTGTTGAAAATGTTGTGGTGGAGGAGGGGCAACATGTGAAGTAGGGTTCATCGCAGCATGTTGTTGCCCATAGCTAAAACCAGGATGGTTTTTCCATGAAGAGTTGTAAGAATTCCCATGCAGTGAACCGAAATTACCCTTAAATCCTCCTATACCACTAACTTGTTCTTGAAGCATCACTTTGTAGGCGGGTATAATCGGGCATTCCTCAATTGAATGACCCGCTTCACAAATCGCACACACCTTCTCGACGGGTTTTGGTATGGATCCAGTTGGTCCTTTTCCATATACCTCACATTGATCTCGAAATCCTTTCTTCAACATATCTAATCGACTGTCCGTCATAGAACTCTGATCTACGTGAAATAGCTCGGACGCCTCTGGAGTGGTGGTCACTTGTCGATTTCAATTTTGAGCATTAGTATCAGAAGTATCCCAGGATTGGGTAGTCTCGGCGACATACCTCAGGTGAAGCTCAGCATCGTGGGCATCAAAATCGACAAATGGACCACTACCTATGGTTTCAACGAGTTGCTTGGAAGTAAGGTTCAGCCCATTATAAAGAAAAGAAATGATTTGTACCGTATCAAATCCATGATGGGGGCATGAAGCAACTAACTCATTGAAACGCTCGTGACATCGATGAAATGGCTCATTTTCAGATTGCCTGAATGCTTGAATTTGAGCCTTTATGGAGATCGTTCGATGTGGTGGGAAGAATTTCTTGAGAAATCTAGATTGCAACTCGTTCCAAGATGGAATCGAGCTTGGAGGTAGAGACCATAGCCAGGTCTTCGCTTTATCTTTTAGCGAGAAGGGGAGGAGTTTGAGGCGAATCATCTCTTGTGTGCAAGTTTGATCATTGAGAGTATCACACACATCCTCAAATTGCCTAATATGAAGATATGGCTTTCAGAATCCATACCATGATAATAGGGTAGCATCTGGATCATCCCGTTTTAAAATAAAATTGCTCGGCATTATACTGGAGTATAATGCATCCCGAAGTGACAGTGCGCTCGGGATATAAGATTTCTCTCAGCGGGCGGTATGGGGCCTCTTCCTCACCGGCGGCTACACTACCGTGTTGTGACATCTCTGTCTCTCTTAACGACTCGGTGCTCTCACTTGGTGTGATCGAGGTGTGCTCGGAGGTGTGTCCTAGGAAATAAAACGGAGTGTTATTTGAGATTGAGTGTGATGGTGTGGGAGGTGGAATCCAGAACTGTGGAGCGTTAGGAGTGTGGGGGCTATCGGGGTTGTACTCAACTATTGGATTTTCGTGAATTATGGGGTGTGGGAGTGAGTTCAGAATTTTGCATTAATAGCTTGTGAGAGATGATGGTGAATCTTTTTGTGCTTTTTGAATTTTTCTTATGTTTTTGGATTTTTGAAATTTTTGTTCAAAGTTTTAGATTGACTCGATCTAATCCTAAGTCTGCCTAAGTCCCCGGCAACGGCGCCAAAAACTTGACGAGAATTAGAAAGTGTCTCTAATGCGCATTCACTCTAGTCTCAAGTGCAAGCCTGTCGCGTTAGTAATAAACCCGGTAAGTCGGGATCGTATCCACAGGGAACTAGGACAACATAGTTGTGACAACGTTGGATAGATAAGGAATCTTGACTCTGACTCTAAAAAGAAAGGAAAAAATTATTTAGTTTTGAGAATTGACTACAACTAAGTGCAATTATGAAATCATGAAGAGATGCAATTAGACTAAGTTACCTAAAATATTGATGAAGAATGTGTTGAAACTTTAAACTACGTGATGAGAAAAACAGGACGGGAATACAATCCCCCAACCCTAGTGTATTGCAGTTCTAATACTAATCGTAAATTTAACTGATTAATTAGACCCGAAATTTAGTACTCCCAAGCATTACGTATATGAGGTTCAAGACCGCATCATACTTAATCTGAGGACGAGTAAATTGGTATCGCGATAGTGACACTAAAATTGCATTCTAAAGCATCCCGGTTACCCAAAGGCATACGAGATCTAAAGAGCTACAATTGTTGTGTTCCTATGCAATACGGTCATAATCAATCACTAAATTCAGAGTATTAATGTTATACACATACAAATAACACATCAGGCTGGGTTCATGTATCCCGGCCTTAGAAAATCTAGCCTAGTATGCTGAAATAATGAAAACAGTGTTTGATGTGCAGAAAACCATGATTAATCTAAGGAAAACTTGTGAATTGATGTAGAAAAGAGTTGAAGAAAGGAAACAACTCACTAATTTTACCAAAGCAGTAACAGTAGCAATTAAGAACACTTGTAATCAAAGAAATCTGAATAATCTTCAATCTTGAAATTAAAAGAATAAACTATCTCCAAACTAGGGTTTTCTGAAAAGTATGGAAAATTATACTAATTCTCCGTGCTAAGAATGATAATAAAATGGGTTTATATACCCTACAAAGTTGCAAGAGTTTTAGCTTCACTAGGACTCTCCATTAGAGGAAGATTAGAAAATTAAAATTGCGACAGCCGGACCGGTCCCCTCCTCCTACGGACCAGTTTGCCTTGACCCGGATCGATTTCGTCCTCCTTCGGACCGGTTTGCCTTGGATCCGGACCGATTCTTTTATTTCTTGGACGGACCGGTCCGTGGCGGATCGATTCTTTTATTTTTCTTCAGTTTCAATCTGTTTTCGATCCGAGGTTCTCTGGAATATGGCAGTGCGGACCGCTTCTTTTAATTTCTGGGCGGACCGATCCTGTGCGGATCGGTTCTTTTAATTTCTGGGCGAACCGGTTCTCTCTTTATTTGACTTTTTTTCTATCTTTGACTGCTCATAACTTTCACACCGGGACTCCGATGGAGGTGCCGTTTTTTCCAATGTTCTTGTAGTTGAAAGCTATTCAACTTTCCTGTTGGCCCCACCTCCGAAATAAGGCTGAAAAATTATGAAAATGCCCTTTACTCCCCGTTTCTTATCTTTTTTTCACTGTTTTGAGTTCTCTTTGGTACTAACTTGCATGAAATACCTGTAAAACACATAAGAGATACACAAAATATAAAATACTTGCCAAAAAGGGTTAGTAGCATAAGTATAAGCCAAATCCAAGCTATTTACACCGCACGGGATCATAAAAATACCGAAATTAAGGGGATAAATGTGAAGAATTTATGCCTAATCAACGACGACTAATGGAGCTTCACCACCAACCATTGGTGAACGCTCCCTTGTTTGTAGGATGGGGAGCCCAGAACATCACTACGCTAACCTTGGCTTCTGCCACATCTCTAGGCAGTAACACACCGATCACCCCCACCAATGGCGAATTCGGTGACGACAATTCCCATGAGGAAAGACTCAGTTCCACTCATGATGGAGGAGATGAAAAAAGAGCTCTTGAAAATGATGGTGGCCTCCAAGGGTGGAGGAGAAGCTTCTTCAGTATTTGATGATTTTTGTACCCCGTACCCAGAGGAATACAATAGTGAACCCTGCCCAGTGGGGTATATTCCCCTTATCTTTGAAAAGTATACAGGTAAAGGGAGGAATCCCAAGGAGCATATTAAAAGGTTTGTAGAGAATCTGAGCCCCACTGTAATAACAAGAGGCTGAGGATGAGAGAGTTTTCTAAATATCTAACCGAGAAGGCTTACACGTGGTGTTCCCATTTGATTCCAGGCAATGTGGCCACTTGGAAAGATCTTCACGTCCAGTTCGTGCAAAAGTTCTTTTTAGCGGAAGATGAATTCACCCTTTCACAACTGGCGCGAGAGAAGCAGAAGCCCAACGAGGATGTGCTGACGTGCATCAGGAGGTTTCATGAACGTTCTCTGGACATAGGGGAAGAGACGCGAGAAGTAAAGATTTTACAGGTATGTGCAGAAGGCTTGTTACCATAATATATATGCCACTTGATAAACAAAATTCGGGAAGGGGCGTATTCCTCGTTCCTCAAATCTGCAAGGAACATTGCTTTGGTTATAAAGCCACTGCCAACACCATCACCGACCTTGTCAAATTTGTAGTTGAAGCCATCGAGTAGCTCCGGGAGATGGCTACCTCATCGTGTGAATTATGCCAACGAGGAAAGAGGGAAGCAAGAAGGGGGAAATCTTGGCGAAAGAGGAAGAGAAAATAAGAGGAAGTTTGATAAAGAGGATCCCCCAGAGTTGCCTTGCTTAGTGGAGCAGGCTATTAATACCTACGACCTCATGATCTGGGAAAACAGTTGTCGGTCCCATTATGGCCGACACAACACCCATAACACGAGAAGAAAAAGAAGGCCCAAAGTATTGCATAATACACAACAGGGTGGGACACCCAACGAGTAAGTGTTTCGCGCTCCGAAAAATAATAGATAAGCATGTCAAAATAGGGGATATTCAGCTACCGCAAGCCGACGTAAAAAATAATCCTTTGCCACTATATGGAGCAAACATGACCAGTGCTTTTGATGAGGAGACATAATTTCTAATGATGGAGAATAGTTATCGAGAGGAAGCTTATGAGGATTCCTTAGATGAATGCTTGTCCTAAATGTCTTGTTTGACGTTGGAAGAGGAAATGGATAACAAGTGGAGTCCGATCGACGATTTGAGCAAAAAGTTTGAGGCATGTTCACTTAGTGGAGTGAATATAGTAAATAATATATGATGAATCAGCATATAGAGATTTGGAAGAAGTCTATGAGCTCGAGGAAGAACAATCTGACCCTTGGGTGGAATGTGCTGCAGTGGCGCAATCACAAAAGTTTAGTTGGTTCTTTGACCTAGTGGGTCTGTCGAAGGATTATCGATTGGTGGTTACTCGAGAAATCTTAGAGGTAGCCAATAAAAATATGGCCCCTAACCTGTGATGGAAGGGACCAATGGCTAAGCTGGTGAAGAAATTTCTTTCTGAAATTACCTTCTTGGAGGCTGATCGATCGGTTAGATATCCCCATAATAGGCTACTCTACGTGACAGCAGGTGTGAACGGGTACAACTTTAATCGCATCTTGATGGATGGGGGAGCCTCTATAAAAATTATGCCTATAGTGTCATTATATGCCTGCGACATCCCTGAAATAAGGGAAGAAAGACAAAAAATAAATCCGAATTTGTGTGGATTTTCGTGATCTAAATCGATCTTGCCTAAAAGATGAGTTCCCCTTGCCTTTCATTGACAGCATGATAGATGTAACAGCGAGGCACGAGATGTACAACTTCATGGATGGATATATAGGGTACAATCAAATCAATATGGATCCGGAAGATGCCGAGAAGACTTCTTTTCGAACCCCATTGGGAAAATTTATGTATATTGTTATGCCTTTTGGATTAAAGAATGCAGGGGAACTTATCGGAGAACTATGATGGCTATATTCCACGATCTCTTTAACGAGATTGTAAAATTTTATGTTGATGATCTGGTGATAAAGTCTAAGGTGGAAACTACCCATTTGGAGGATTTAAGGAAAGTGTTCACGAGATACAAAAAGTATAAATTGAAGATGAACCCCTTAAAGTGTGCATTTAGGGTAACTAGTGGAAAATTCTCGAGGTTTGTGGTAAATAGGCAAAGGGTGAAGATAGATCTAGACAAGAGAGAAGTTATCCTCAATATGCCAAGACCCAAGACAACGAAAGAGTTGAAAAGTTTTTCGGGGAAAGTTTCCTACTTGAGAAGGTTCGTACCAGGGCTAGCTGAAGTCACTCACCCTCTCATGGAGATTTTATGAGCGAAGGCCAAGTTTATGTCGGAGAAGTCGCATAAGGTGGACCTGGAGTAGTTGAGGGAGTTGTTAACATCCCCGCAAATGATGGTTCCTCCTCGAGCATGTATTCCTTTACACCTCTACCTTATATCCACTAAAATATCAATAGGGGAATTGCTAGCTCAAAAAGTGGAGGGTGTGGAGAAACCTGTGTATTACCAAGTCGAATTATAGACGGGCCTGAGGCAATATATATAAGCATTGAGAGGCATTGCCTGGCTCTGATATTTGTTACACAAAAGATTAGGCATTATATGTTGACTTTCACAATTAACATTATCACTAGATGTTACCTATAAAATTTCTGCTTGCTGGAACTGTGTTAATAGGCAAAGCTACTTTTTGGTTCTTAATTTTATCGGAGTATGATCTAAAGTGCGCGGTTCCTCGATCGATCAAAATTCAAGCCTATGCAGATTTAATGGTTATATTTCCTTCAGGAACGTTCGAACCGCCTACCGAAGAGCTTTAAGGAGAGGATCTTCAGGACAACTATCTTGAGGCGTGCCTGGAAGAATAGAGCATGCAGTTCGATGGTTCTTCGGCTGAAGGCACATGAGAGGCAAGAGTGATCCTATGCTAAGGGGAAAAAGAGATTAGATTATCCTTCAAGCTAGACTTCAAACGTTTAAATAACGAAGCGGAGTATGATGCGCTAATATTGGGGCTATTGGAGGCTCTACGGAGAGGTATCCAATTACTCACCATCAAAGGGGATTCCAACTTGGTAGTTTATTAGGTAAATGGTGAGTATGCACTCAAATATATGACCGTAACACCTTATCGAATAATTTACAAGGGTTCTCGACCATTTATAAGAAGTAAATATCAAAAGGCATCCCAGAATGATGAATAGACACGCCGATGCCTATGCTATGATTGCCCAGAAAATTGTCTCCGATGGGGAATCAACACTTATTCAAATTACGAAGAGAACGGTACCCTCAACAATAATAAAAATATTACCTACTGATGATAGCAACGACTGGAGGGGGAGATAAAGAAACAGTTAGAAATGGGATAACGATCAATGACGTTGGTCGAGCTGGCACAAAACTTTACCGGTTAGGGCAACCTATACTACAAAAATAAAAGGGGATGACTGTCTAGATGTGTGGGCCACGAAGAAGCTAAGAGAAGGTTGATAGAAATACACTATAAAGGGTGCAAGACTATAAAAATATCTTTGTATCGACGAATCCAGAGGGCAGGTTACTTTTGGCCTATGATGAGATAAGATGCTGTATTACTAGAAAGAGATTGTGGGAAATGCCTATTATATTACCAAGCGACGGAGTGCAACTTCATAGATCAACCATCAGATTGGAGGCAGCCATACATAAATAAGTTGGTTTATAAGCTCAATCCTATGGATAAAGATGATGCCACAAGATTAAAGCAGTGAGTTTCCAGATACTACATCTAGGAGGGGCAATTATACCAAAGAGGTTATCATGATAGGCCTTTGAGATACATTTGGGTGGAGGAAGAGGACAAGGTACTAAGCAAGCACACGAGCCAGGCCACATTAGGGGAGAAAAACTCTATGACCAACTGATGATAATGGGGTATTTTTGGCCTACTATTGAAAAAGATTCGATGAAGTTCGTCCATAAATGAAAGGGATGCTAGCTCCATAGCAGTATGCTTTATACCCCCTCGATGGACATGCATTCCCTTTCCACTCCTTTCCCGTTCCACACATAGGCATTCGATCTAGTAGGGTCAATTAATCCTTTTTCGAGGGGAAAGATCTGAATACTGGTGGCCACAAAATGTTTCACTAAATGGGAAGAGGTTATACCAATAAAGAAGGCTACGGCGGGGGTGGTTGCACATCTTATGAAATACTACATTATTTATAAGTTTGGCATCCCGAAGGTGTTTTTGTCAGATAATGGGACCCTATTTATGAATAGTGAGGTACGATTACTCACAGAAGAATATTTTATTATTCACCATAAATCAATAGTGGCGTATCCGAAATGCAATGGGCAAGCTGAGGCTACAAACAAGACTTTGGTGAATATCCCTGCGAAGATGTTGGAAGATTTCCTAGGAACTTAGGATGATAAAATACCAAAGGTCTTGTGGGCATACAGAACCACAAAGAGGAAACTTACAGGGTACACCCCTTTTTCGTTAGTGTTTCGAGCTGAGGCAGTTCTCCGAGTATAACTCTAGGTACCTTTTGCGCAATACAAACTACAAAGTGCAATGCTTCCATAAGATCGTTATGTACAACTAGAAGCATTGGAAAAGCATAAAGACAACGCGAAAAGGCATTTTGAGATGTATAAAAATTAGTTGTCCAGATCATATGACCAATTGGTAAAGCCAATAAAAGTCCAGGAAGGTGATCTAGTGTTGAAGACTTGTATAGGGGTCTCTCGCTGCCCAAGTTTAAAGCAAATTGGGAAGGGCCCTATGTTGTACGAAATGCCCATGATTCAGGTTATTATGAGATCTCTAAGATTGAAGATAATGAAACTTTTAAATTCAATAACAAATGGCTCAAAATACATTATGTTTAATTGTTGTTTATCCTTTTTTGCGTAAGATGATATGAAAGCATATTCTCGCAACTCACTAGGACATAGCATTATTGGGATTAAATGTCTAGCAGAAGGAGAATTATAGAATCAAACATAGATTTTTTTATTTTCTTCTCTCTCTCTCATAGAAAATATGCATAATCATAAGAGGCAATTCATTTCAATAGATTCAACAAACATAGTTCATTAACTTTCACAAAAGAGGATCTACTACCTCGAGTTACAAAAGATAAGAGGGATAGTAAGTCTTGGATTTTGAGATACAAAGCCAATTCAAAAATCACCTGGGTCGTCTATAACAAACCACAAACTGGAAGAGTCCAAAATCCGATGGTGATGCTGAGGTAGAAGAGGGGCTAAAGAAAACTCCTCGCTGGACAAATATGCCATCTCTTGCTGATAATGACCCATCTCATGTTGAAGTTAGTTAACCTTCGACTCATCCTTAGCCACAGACTCCCTATCAGCCACAAAATCTTCCTCAACTTTAGCTATATCGAAGTTTAAAGTGTCCATCTTCTCAGCAACTGCATTTTACGAGCGGGTAGTGTCCTGGATCCTCGCATATAAAGATGGCAAGCCAGCTTTATTGAAGGACTTGAACAAATCGATGGACACTTCAGTGCAAAACCCTCGCCAATAATAATATTTATTTGGCCCATCATTTTCTTAATCTTAAGGGGGCCTAAATTAGATAAAGGGATATGCAGTACATCATACAAGATGGTGGCAAATCCCAAGAGCTCACAAGCCAACATAACAAGGACGACTTAAATGCAACTGGAGGTAAAAGTGTAAGGGTGACGTTCCAACAACCGATCAATCAATTCATTATGAGTAGGGGTAGCAATATAAGAAAAATCCTTCAAATTTTTCTCACAAATTCAACAGGAGCCAAATCTGGCGGGTGCACACTAAAGGCACTGTAACTAGTAGATGGAAGGACAGTGTTCGGAGCCCTATCATCTTATTGTAAGACACGAGTTTTGTCTCGTTCTACTCCTTCCATGTTCTGGGCTGCCAGAGGAATACTGTCGATTTAAAAAAAGTTCCAAACAGATTTCAGGGGAATATTCTCAAGAGGTACTTGCTCGGGAGAGGCAACAAAATCCCTCAAAGCTCCTGACGAGATCACTTCAACCTAAAAGGATGAGGAACAAATCAGTGCGGGAAGAAAATGAGGTACAGATGTGCTAAAGGTCTCAAGCCTCAGTTTGCCCAAAGCACCTATTATGGTTGCTCGAATGGGTAAACTGTTGTCGCTTAAAAGTCCCAATTTTACTTAAAGCACCTTTATAGTAGCTCGACTCACTAAGATTGGGCATTCTCTAGCCTCAGTTTGCCTAAAGTAACTTTATGGTTGTTCTACTAGGTAAACTGTTGTCGCCTAAAAGTCTCAATTTTACTTAATGCACCTTTTTGGTAGCTCGACTAAGTTTGAATGGGCATTCGCAAGCCTCAGTTTGCCTAAAGCATCTTTATGGTTGCTTGACTAGGTAACTGTTGTCGCTTCAAACCCCCAATTTTACTTAAAGCACCTTTATGGTAGCTCGACTAAGTAAGATTGGGCATTGTAACACCCCCGCTCAATTAAATATTGGGTGATTAGTCCTATACCCGATCGAATCAGAGTATGAAGTTGGTTCATTCTTAGCATCACTATCGAAAAACATTTTTTTTTGTTAATCACCTAATACTCAATTTAGCTGGTGTTAAAAACTTTCAAATTTTAATTTAATAAAATCTCATTTTACCATTACAAGCAATTTCATGTAATCCATTCCACAACAATGCATAATAGATAAGTAACATCACAACTGAGTTAAATGTAACTGGAATAAACTCCCCAGTTTAAATATCTCAATACAACAATCCAAATAAACTGAATGTATCAAAACATACATAAGTAATACCACTATCTGAGATATAATCGAAATAACTAAAATCCTTGGGCGACATGCCTGTAACATCCCGTATTTTTTACGATTTAAATAATTATGGGATCAATTATTATTATGGGAATAAGTATGTAATTAATTATTGTTGTTGGATTAATTAAATTAAAATGTGAGAAATTAATTTGCTATTAATCCGGATTAAAATAATTATTAACTAGCGGGCCAAGGGTTAATACTTATTGTTGTGAACTATTAAATATTACTGTGTGATATGTAATATGGATTTATGATAATTGATAAATTATCGGAAGTGAGAAATACGGCAGTTTGGTAATTTAAGTCCAACACGCGTGTGAGTCGTGTCGGGACTAATTGATTGAGATAAAAAGAGAATTTATTTTTAGTAACTCGTATGGTCATTTCGAGTGCACCGTTGAGTCCGAAAGGGTAGAGATAGTCAAAATAGTATACCCGTGTGTTTAGTTTGGGTCCCGATGCGATTTTAGGCCTAACCGGCACCCCGAGAGGGCATTATGGCAAATTGTATTTTTGGGCTAAATTAATGGACAAAAATTGGGATTTATTATATCAGCCAAGAAAGTCCATTAGGGTTAAGAAGTGATAAGAAGTTAGAACGGCCATGGAGGGTGTGAGAGAGAACCAAATTTCAAGAGAGAAGACTCATTTGGCATCACCTTGCACAACCGTGACCACCAATGCGTAGAACGAGAAGAGAGAAACGCGTATGTACCAATATCACCAATGGATCAGACCGTCATATTCGAGGCAAGTGTTTATTACTTGCTTTCTTTTAGCAATAATCATGCTCATGTTAGTATAAGTGGAATTAATCATGATTTATATGTTAATTGGGTGAAAATTGGAGATTTAAATTATGATTAAGGATCGTCTTAATTAGTGGTTGGAATTCCTTCATGTATGTAGATGATTAATCACGAAATTTGATTATATATTGATGAACGAATCTGGGTTGATTGGGTTCTTTAATTGAAAATTTGGAAACTAGGGTTCATATGAATTAATTTGGGGATTTTATATATTCATGATGATTTATAACGAATTAATGATCCTAGGAGGTTAGGAATGATTTATAACCTGTTAGGTGTTGATGGGTATTGATGATGAGTTGTTGGAAATTGAATCTTAGAGTTTTTTAGGTTTAAAAATGGTGAAAAACGCTGAAGTTTGGTGAAGAAGACGAACAGTGCAATCTCGCGCGATCTTGCGCGAAGTGGTTCAAACGAGATGGGGATCTCGCGTGAAGTGGTTCGAACGACATGTGAAAGTGGTTCGAACGACATTGGAAGTCGTTCGAACGACATGTCATTCTGGTTCAAACCACATGTCATTCTGGTTCAAACCACAGGGTGAATTTCTGGGAATTTTCTTCGAGCCCAGTTTGGAGTTTATTGGTTTATTGGAGTGAGAGAAACTACCAAATAGTAAATTCAAATAAGAAGGAATTTTGGGAAAAGTATGTGGAAATTAATACTTTAATTATTTTGGTATAGAGAGAATAAACCTTGGAGATTACGAGAGAGATAGTAATATAATTATTTATACTATACGTAGTAATGAGGTTAAAATACGTATGGGGAGTATATATGTAGGTTGGAGAAAATACCTATAAATTATAATAGGATGTGTGTATGCCTATTATGTGATATTATTATTAAGAGCACTAATGGGTGATAACCCGGGGGTGCTGAATTATTATTGATAGGTGCATTAATGGGTGCTAACCCGGGGATGCAATACTCTATTGTTAGGTGCACTAATGGGTGATAACCCGGGGGTGCTGAATTATTATTGATAGGTGCATTAATGGGTACTAACCCGGGGATGCAATATTCTATTGTTAGGCGCACTAATGGGTGATAACCCGGGGGTGCTGAATTATTATTGATAGGTGCATTAATGGGTGTTAACCAGGGAATGCATGATTTCCAGAATATGTGCACTAATGGGTCTTAGCCGGGGGTGCAGGATTAGTATATATATATGTGTAGGGATGATGTGACTATATATATATATATATGGACTTGTGAATATTGTTACTGTGTGAAATTAGTAGACTTGGTAATAATAATAATCATTTCATTGCACCAAGTGGTCTTAACCTAAGAGTGTAGGATTAGTGTATATATATAGGGATGATGAGACTATATATATATGTATGAGTGTACTTGGGTAACATTCTAATTTGTGAGACTAGTAGAGAAAAATGAAAATGAGAAGTAAAATAATCTTAGTGAATAAAAGATTTAACCATTCAAACGGTGAATAATGAAATTTAGTACGTGATATAAACTATCTGAAAAGCGTATTGTATGGGCAATACGGGAATACTACTAGTGAGCATAGTTAGTATTATTATGGTTTCTGACTAGTTAGACTGGGAGGTATAACTAGGGGGAGAGTACATGTACGTTAGGCGTGCACAATAGACGAGAGGCGAGAAACTCATGTGAGAGTTCGATAACTAACATGCGTATAAGACTTGTTTTAAGAACCATTATTAAATACTTGATAAATCATTTTTACACATCGGGCTCTGAACCGTTTCTCGTATCTCTTCTCTCTTTTGCTATATATATGTATTATATCAGGTGCTCAGCCACAGGAGTATCAGATTTAGAGATTTGGACTGCTTGACGTGCTGCAGCTGTTGTGGAAGCTGTAGGTCCTCGCAGTAGACGCATCTATCCTTTCCATTCAGTTTTATCTAGACTTCTTGTTTAGGGCATATGTCGCCCACTTTTAGTTCTTTCATCAGAGATATTGTAATCAGTTTATTGTATGGTTTGGAGTTTTGAACTGGGAGGTTTTATCCAGTCTTATTTATTTCAGTACTTGATTCATGTTCAGTATTTATTTACATTCCTATGTGTGGTGAATGGTTTATATTTTACGATGGGAAGAAATGGATTTACTTGGTTTTATTAAAATTGGAAATGTTTTGACACCTAGTTTAATTTTATATTAGGTGATTATTATGTTAAAAAGTTTTTTGACAGTGATGCTGAGAATGAACCTGTAGGAGGGGCTTAATGATAAGCCTCTCATTAAATTATTAAATGAGATTAGAGATGATTAATATTGACAATAGTCCATGCGTTTATGCGACTGAGGTATTATTATGCGCGTCGGACATATCACGCGTATTTGTGTGTTATTTACATATTAACTAGACAATATTCTAGTATTAAGAGTTTTGACATATGTTATGGGACACATGCCACTTAAAATAGGACATGTGTCACCACGAGTAAATTGACATGTGGCGACCCACTTGGGTTGGTTTTGCTATAAATAAGCCCCACCCCCATACATTTGAGGGAGATCTTCTTGGAAGAGGAGGGTGATTTTCTTATCTTATGAGGTTTTAGAGAGAGTTTTGAGATGAGTTCTTTGAGAAGAGTGGCAACACCTCCCATCTCTCCGAAAAACCACCACAATGAGTTTTTCGGCGAATAGTACGAACCCACGAACTACGCTGACTTTGATTCCGAGCATAACGGATACGTAGGCGCAACCGAAGTTGCTCAAGTCAAACACGTACAAAAATCGGGTATTTCCCCAAAATTAGACTACTCTCTTACATTTGGCGACTCTGCTGGGGAGGTATTCACGATTTTTATCATGTAACGCCTCATTCGTGAACGGAAAAGTGGACGGAGATAGAGGAAAGCGGTTGACAAATCAACATTCTGCTCTAACATTAACCAGAGAAATGTTCAACTCCATTTCAGATAAGGAATCCAATACTTCTATCTTATGATTTCTCATGCTTTATATAAAAAAAAATGATATATTTATATGTAAATATTAGTCGAGATGTCTATTTTAAAAGTATACTCTAGACATTAATATTTACACAAGAGATTGAGTAATATGTGTTTGCATAAATTTTTTTATTGACAACTACTCAGACTCATGTATATTTGTTTTTGCACGAGAGAGGCTAAAAAGAAAGTTATCATTTGAAGTATGAAGGCTAACATGATGCAATTGTTATCCACCGATGAGCCTTAAATTGTCTCTATAAGGTGACTGATGATCATTTGGCCTGAACTATTTACAATGAGGTGACTCAATTAAAAAAAAAATTGTCATGAAGAGACATTCTTGAAAAGATAATGATGTACCTCGATTAAATTAATTGGCAGACTGTACTCTAATAAAAAAAGGTTGCCGAAAGGAGGAGGTCACTGAAAAAAAAAGTGAATGAGCCACGTGAAAAATGATGAGCGTTGAACTAAACTAGTGTAGGTTGAAAATCTTTGCACTATTATATTAATATATTGAGATATTTTATAAATGTAAAGTACAATTGCGGACAAAACCGCGTGGGTAGCCTGTAGCTGTCACAGTTTGATTAGAAAAATATACAGTACATTTATGAACAACCCTTTATGACTTTAGTACAAGAGCCGAAAGCCTATGCCAGTGAAAACCCCTAGCGTGTCTCTTCAGCAATAGTACTCCCCTGAAATGATTAAGATAAATATTTTATTATTTTCCCTGGTGTTATATACATATTGGGTCACAAAGTATACTCGGTCAACAATCACGTTTTTTTTTATTTAAACAAAGCTAAATACCCTTGTTCCGAGGAACCTCTCGTCGGCAGAAACCGACGTGGCTTTGCTCCGACGAACTCTTCTCGATGACGCTCAGACTGAACCCATAACACCTGGTTCGAAGAAAATGAAAACTGATATACCAAACATTAAAAGGGCCACATCTGAGATTTGACTGAGTTTATATCAAGCGAGTTACCACAGAGGGGCGAACAAGCAACCGTGGTAGCTTGAAGTCTGATGAACCTCCATAAAGAAAAAGAAAAAAAAAAGATCGTGGGAGCTTAAAATCCGACAGAAGTTGATCCGGCAAAGACCTTGGCTACCAGACGTCACTACGAGTTACGACTGTGGAATTGAAAAACTCGCCATGAAATTTTGAGAAAGGGTCAAACGAACCACCACGAATTTTGAGAATCGTTTTTGCTGAGAATTAAAATCCGATAAACCATCATTTCTTATGACCGACTCAGCTGATCTTTGAGTTTGAGAGGCGATTAAGCACGGAACCAAGCTTCAGGTTCATCGTTGTTGTTTTTTCTTCTTTTTTGGGTGACGTTTGACGAACGAGGATAATTGTTATCAAGATCCAACGAAGCTTTACTCCGGTGAATCTCTTCCCGATGAAGCTCGGAGTGAACCAAAATAAATGGTCGAGGAAACTCGTTCGAAGAAACTCAAAATCCAGCTACCATTTTTATGTGTATGTGTAGATCCGGCAAAGAATTCAGCGGATTCACCTGAGTTTTTTTTTTCTTTTTTTCAAAACCGATGGAACTTTCTCCGAAGGACCTCTAACCGATGAAACTCGAACTGGTAGGAGACCTTGCCTGTTACCCAAATAAACAAAACCACCGTAGGAGCTTGAAAAATTTGGCAGACCTCGATTGGAAACCGACGGAGGTCGTTCCAAGGAACCTTTACCCGATGTAGCTTAGACTAATAAGAGACCATCACTACTCCTAATCACCATCTGGAAAAAAAAAATCCAACTTGATCTGGTGTAAATCGAGACACCGGCGTTAACTTGATCTGGAAACCCGTGGGAGCTTAAAACCTGGCATAACTTGATCTGGCAAGACCTTGGTTGCCAGACGTCACTAAGAGTTACAACGGAGATTTGAACCGACCCACCTAACCGGGTTCAGTTTACCCATCATGGGTATGAAAATCGATCAATCTTGAGTCATTGGATTGGTTATATAAAACCCTTGGTCCTGCATTGTCAGATTACGTGATGCCATTGGATTGGTTCTCATGTTCTTGTTAATAGATTGTTAAGATCTCACGAATTAATGAAATAACCTAGGGCCCCGTGTTAGACAGTCTATACAAGATAACCCCTTTGGGCCCCACGCTGATACATAAATCAAATTGTTGGTTGATTGAGTGATGGATAATACCAAAGGGACAATTCTCATTAATGCTTGCACGTTAAAAAGACAAAATGATATATTCCATCTTATATTTTTTTCTGCCAACTGCTGAAAGCAAATGATATATTTTATTTTTTTGGTGAGAACAGGAAACATAAAGAAAAGCAAATGGTATTTAATTTTAGCTCAAACGCTAAAATGTTGTCTTAAAAAAAAAATCTGTTGATATTTTAAATATGCGATTTGAGTGTACATTAAAAAGTACACGTTGCCCTACACGATTTTCTGTTGGGTAGAGATATTTTGTAAGTTATGTGGCTTAAAATTCGATCATTAAATTGAATAATTCTATATTCATTAGCCACGTATTTACTTTCTAAGATTGGAGGCAACAATACATTTTATTATTTTGAGTTTATTCTATAATATGAGAAAAAAATATATATACGATCGAGGGACATATCTGAATATTGTATGGCATCGCATAAATAGTTACAAGAAACTATTTCGTGAGTTTAGAATATATTGAATATGGTGCATCGGTCTTGAATTTATTTACGATACATGTGGAGATTTTTTTTGCGATGAACCATGTCACATGAGATACAACTATTGTGGTTTGCTAGTATGATCTTTCACTAGATATATCTATATGTTATGTTATAACATAAAGCTCAAAGTGAGTTAGAGGAAGCGTAATGAATCTTCATCTAAATACCGAGTTTTCATAAAACATTTTGTAAATGTTATTGCTGGAGATCATGTTGAGACGTGACTAAAATATTACGAAACATTTTGAGTATGTTTCACAATTCAGAATTCACCTTGACATTTTACACACTCGTGAGTTTGATAGGACGTGTGCTTAAACAACATTAAATTGTGCATGATACACCTACGAGTATGGGTGATTACGATTCATTACACAAATATCCCCGTACTTTATTTAAGTTTTATTATTTCAAATAAAAATAAAATAAATGGGGCATGATGAGAATTGTACTTGGATATTTCTTGAGTTTTACTAACCATTTGCAATATTATATTATTGTGTCAGAAAGATATTATTTTGCAGATGCTTCTGAATAAGCGGATATGAAGCAATACTGACATCAAGCCATTGTTCAAAGATATGGTAGTTTGAGATACACCCCATGAAATGTAATAATTAGATTGCTTTCATTTTTCTCGGGTGGGAATTGTAAATGATATATGTAATTTATTTTATTTTATCTTGAGATAAAAATAAAATAAAGGGGGCAAATGGATATTATGATGTAACATAGCTTGTAGTGCAAAGCTTCTTCGACATCCTCCGCGACAAGGTTGGATTGATGAACCTTCAGAGTATAGTAACATCCAAGCAGGTCATTACAAAATCTTCTTCAGTTTCTTTCGCAAAGAGTTCAAACGGGTTAATTAGTTGTCACTCAGAAATCGACAAAGTCATAGTCCTCCTTCATATATGACATCATATTACAAGAACTTTGTGAGCATTGAGATAAGTCTTCTATAAAGGTGTATCAAAATTGTTGCTAGCTGAACCACGATCGTTATGACTTAACCCGTCCGAAGAAGTTGGTCATGGAAGCAAACAGACGAAGGACCACGCTCAGTTTGTCAGGTACGGGATCCTGTCCTGAAAAGAGATACAGAAGAATGAGTTTACAAAAAAAATCTTAACAAGCGTTTTCGTTGTTAAGTCACCGTTATAGGTGGAGTTTATGAAAATCTTAACAAGTGTTTTCATTGTTAAGTCGCCGTTATGGGTGTCACCGTTATTGGTGAAGTTTTACAAAAATCTTGACAAGCGTTTTCGTTGTTAAGTCACCTTTATAAGGTGGAGATTATATAAAAATCTTAACAAGTGTGTTTTCATTGTTAAGTCACCGTTATAAGGTGGAGACTATATATAAAAATCTTAACAAGAGTTTTCGTTGTTAAGTCACCGTTATAAGGTGGAGATTATATAAAAATCTTAACAAGCGTTTTCGTTGTTAAGTCACCGTTATAAGGTGGAGATTATATAAAAATCTTAACAAGCGTTTTCGTTGTTAAGTCACCGTTATAAGGTGGAGATTATATAAAAATCTTAACAAGCGTTTTCGTTGTTAAGTCACCGTTATAAGGTGGAGATTATATAAAAATCTTAACAAGCGTTTTCGTTGTTAAGTCACCATTATAAGGTGGAGATTATATAAAAATCTTAACAAGCGTTTTCGTTGTTAAGTCACCGTTATAAGGTGGAGATTATATAAAAAATCTTAACAAACGTTTTCGAAAAACCTTAACAAGTGTGTTATCATTGTTAAGTCACCTCTAACGGTGGAGTTTGAGAAAAAACCTTAACAAGTGTGTTTTCATTGTTAAGTCACCTCTAACGGTGGAGTTTGCGAAAAAACCTTAACAAGTGTGTTTTCATTGTTAAGTCACCTCTAACGGTGGAGTTTGCGAAAAACCTTAACAAGTGTGTTTTCATTGTTAAGTCACCTCTAACGGTGGAGTTTGCGAAAAAACTTAACAAGTGTGTTTTCATTGTTAAGTCACCTCTAACGGTAGAGTTTACGAAAAAACCTTAACAAGTGTGTTTTCATTGTTAAGTCACCTCTAACGGTGGAGTTTGTGAAAAACCTTAACAAGTGTGTTTTCAATGTTAAGTCACCCCTAACGGTGGAGTTTGTGAAAAACCTTAACAAGTGTGTTTTCATTGTTAAGTCACCCCTAACGGTGGAGTTTACGAGAAACCTTAACAAGTGTGTTTTCATTGTTAAGTCACCTCTAACGGTGGAGTTTACGAAAAAACCTTAACAAGTGTTAAAAAGTGTGTTTTCATTGTTAAGTCACCTCTAACGGTGGAGTTTGCTAAAAACCTTAACAAGTGTGTTTTCATTGTTAAGTCACCTCTAACGGTGGAGTTTGCGAAAAAACCTTAACAAGCGTGTTTTCATTGTTAAGTCACCTCTAGCGGTGGAGTTTGTGAAAAACCTTAACAAGTGTGTTTTCATTGTTAAGTCACCCCTAACGGTGGAGTTTACGAGAAACCCTGACAAGTGTGTTCTCATCATTAAGTCACCTTATAGGTGTGAGTTTGTGAAAAAAACATTAAAAAGTGGTCCTTTGAGCGAGTCAATAATACATGCATGCACAAGAAACCTCATCATGATTAAAACAAGTCAAACAACATGTGCATGCACTAAAAGATTAATCAAGGACGATGAAGTAGTTATTATGTAAACCGTAATAATACTTTCACCAAGCTTGATTGAGAATGACGAAAGAGAATGCTGAGGTAGTTATTATGTGTTCATGATAATACTCTTTAGCAAAGCAGAGTTACAAACAATCGCAATAAAAATGTGGATGCATGATCATTTAAATAGGAATGGGGGCAACACTCGGTGTATATCATTCGTATGAAAAATAATGATAAATAAGGTCCTTCGGAATAACCTGTGAGATCAAAGCTACAAAATGGGATTTAAGATATGAGATATAAAATTGATGTATATCATATAACTGAGATATGAAATATAAGATTGCATTATATCATAAAATGTGATATATGAGGTAAAAGTACATCATCAAGATGAAATGAGATATGAGATTATTACCCACGATCCACAGGTCGATCGAAAATATGAAAACTGACTAAAATTATTTCGTACATACAGTCGACATATTTCAGACATGTATCAATATATCAACTATATGTACGAGGGGGCAAATGTAGGAGGGGCTTAATGATAAGCCTATCATTAAATTATTAAATGAGATTAGAGATGATTAATATTGACAAAAGTCCATGTGTTTATGCGACTGAGGTATTATTATGCGCGTCGGACATATCACGCGTATTTGTGTGTTATTTACATATTAACTAGACAATATTCTAGTATTAAAAGTTTTGACATATGTTATGGGACACATGCCACTTAAAATAGGACATGTGTCACCACGAGTTAATTGACATGTGGAGACCCACTTGGGTTGGTTTTGCTATAAATAAGCCCTACCCCCATACATTTGAGGGAGATCTTCTTGGAAGAGGAGGGTGATTTTCTTATCTTATGAGGTTTTAGAGAGAGTTTTGAGATGAGTTCTTTGAGAAGAGTGGCAACACCTCCCATCTCTCCGAAAAACCACCACAATGAGTTTTTCCGGCGAATAGTACGAACCCACGAACTACGCTGACTTTGATTCCGAGCATAACGGATACGTAGGCGCAACCGAAGTTGCTCAAGTCAAACACGTACAAAAATCGGGTATTTCCCCAAAATTAGACTACTCTCTTACAGAACCAACTGAATATCCTGTTTTAAATTGGTAGAGGATTGATCACCCTATATTTAATTGGGCGGGGTGTGACAATGCCCTACATGAACTAACTACTACAGATGTATGAATCAAGAGAATGAAAGTGTCTAAGCAAAGTCTGCAACTCCATAGCATCCATAGTACGTTAAATATCCAATCCTCTATGCTTGGCGTTCCTGTGACTGGACACCTAATATAGAAGATACACGGGAGGCGAGAATATGCAAGAAAACGGGTCAAAGCCCGATGGTAAAATATTTTTAAAAATAGAAAGTGATTAACAAGTGCAATCAAGCAATAATTATGTACATATTAGATTCTCGAACTCTCTCTTAAGATTCTCACCTCTCATCTAGTGTGCACGCCTAACGTACCTTCAAATCATACTAGTTACTATTCCTATACTAACTAGTTCTTTCCAGTCTAACATCTAAATATATTCCAATATTGTTCCTATGTATTTCTCTCGCAATATAAGTAATACATATATATCTAATTTCTCTTTAACATGGATAAGCACCTTTTCAATTTAATGTAATAAAGTGTTCACCAACTTAATTCATTTCAAATTTCATTATCATTCATGTATACTTAATTCACACAGTATATATAAATATATATATATATATATATATATATATATATATATATATATATATATATATATATATATATATAACACTGCACCCCGAGACTCAGTTGCAGTACATGGATACTCTGCTATCATGTCCAGGTACATCTCGTCACTATACAAAGGACTGTCGATTTGGTATATCCCTCAAACCATAAATAACAACACACAAATATCGGAGGCGAACATAGTCCTAAGTCTTTCGGCTACGCACATACCTACGCACCCAAATGAACGTTCAATACCATTGTTTTCACACATGATAATCCAACCTAAGTCCTATGTTATGAGACACAAGTCAAAAATCCCCCTTAAGGATCATCAGGATATGACTGCCCTTAACGCGCAAACCTCCCGTCGATAGCAAGTAGGCTAGGTATGTCATACACACAAATCCGCATATAGGTATACACTCAACCTATATATATCAACAATAAGGCATAAGCATATCCCATATTACAAGTCTCATACATAGTATACTTATATCTCGAATATCCTACGTATTATGGTATTTTAAACCACAATTATATTATAGGTATTCGCTCCACCTATGTATATATATCAACAAATGGTTATACTCTCATCCCATATACAAATCCCACACGTAGTATATTTCAAGTTTATCCCATAAACTAATAATTCACATTTTGTTCATATTTCCCATTACTCTTAACATCTCTTGTTAACCGAAAGGATTTAATTAATTAGTCCGGTAGCTACCTTCAACCCATAGTTATTGTGCCAAACCCCAGACTCATTGTAATAAGCCCGAATTATATTTTAATTCCCAATAATCTTTTTTTTTCTAGATAAAGTTACATTTTGCCCAGAAATATAAAATTATAATTAGAGGCTTTTCTGCTCCGATTTTGAAAAAACTTAAAACTATAAAGTGGTTCATAACGTGATTTTATACAAGAACTCGCGTGCACATTACCAATTTCCCCTTAAAACAGTCCTAAACTTATCATACAATGTTTGTCCTTTTCTACATATTGTGACACCCCGCTCAATGAAATACCGGGTGATCAGTCATAAATCTAATTAAACAGGAATCTCAAATGGACCATCCTTAGCATTACTGTCGAAATTTTATAAAATTACTAACCACCTAGTATTCAAAGTTGATGTGAAATTTTAATCTTTAATAATCAAGATAAAAGTAACTGCGGAAATTAAATTAACACAATCCATGCTAATAGAAACCATCATCACAAATAATAAAATGCCATGCCGAAAAAACCATCGGCTAAAATCCCATACAAATATAAAGACAGATAATAAAAATCTCATAGTATCTGAAATGGATACTAAATAAAACTGTGAGCAACTTGCTCGAGTATCTTATATAAAGTCCCTATTCTAAGATTAAAAGAGATAGAAGCGCCTATCCAAATCTTGCAACATTCACATATGCTGCAACAACGAAATTCCTGGAATGAATCAAGTCTGGCATCCCTGTGGCTGGACACCTAAAAGGTTTTGGAAATAATTTATAGCAAGGGTTAGAACCCAAAATATTTTGAAAACATTTAGCAAATGATTAACTTGCAGAAATAAAATGCTTGTATGCGCTTCATATTTAGGTTAGTGTCGCACTCTCTTGAGGACATCGTCACCCCTCCTCTAATGTGCACACCTTACAAGCTGCTCGAGAAATCTCCAGTCGAGCAACCTTCCATCCAATGAACTACTTTTTGAGTGATGTGAGAGCATATTACCCGTGGGTTACTGTTCACAAACTCTTTGACGTCGGTTTATCTGTCACTTCGAAACTCGATAACATAATACTCAAGTGAAGATACACATAGGATGGCAAGTCTTTAGCTGACACACAATGTCTTATTTCATCATATCATAAACATGAGAGACCAAACAGTGTTCCTGCCAAAATATCATATCTGGTGCATTAAATGAGATATCTTTGGCATTAAAAGGGGGGCATGACTGGCCCAATAAAGGTCAGACGCATTTATTATAGGGAGTTCACTCGAATGATTTGGGGCCCCTATAAATACTGCAAAGTTACATTATTTAGGGATCGCACTTTTCTAGCCCATAACTGCTGCCAACATACCTCAAGACAAGAGAGTTTATCGTGAGAACATTTATTGTGTGATCAACCTCATTTGCTCCATTTTGTGTTTAAGGTTCCTGCCTTGCCTTTATTTCCTTAAAGGTGCTTGTCCCCACTCCCTCCAACCAAGTCAACTAGGGGATCTCTCTTAATGATTGCATTTATCATATCATTTACATTTAAATAACATCTGTAATACAAGAATTGTATGCTGAGTTGTGACACCCCGCCTAATTAAACATCGGGTGATCGGGCCTTTATTAAATTAAAACAGGTTTCTCAAATGGTTCATTCTTAGCATCACTGTCGAAAACTTTTTAATTACTAATCCCCTAAGTAAAATTAGACCGATGCCTAATTTTATCTTTCTTAAAACAGATAAATCAACCATGCGGAACAAAGTAAAAATAATTATGTACTATAACCCAATCAACAAAGTAAAAGTACAACAGAACAAAAGTATTACTGAGTAAACCATTGGCTAAAAATCCCAAAACAACAACAGAATAAAAACTAGTCTGAACTAACATCTGAGACTGATACCGGACCACAAGTCCATACATAGAATAGTGTGAGATCCTGTACTAGATCTGAATGAGAGAAATCATCTAATCAAAATCCTGTAAGCATCCACTGTGCTACAGCTTCGAGTCCGTGGAATGAAATCATCACACATGGCATCCTTGTGGCTGGACACCTAAAAGGTTTTGAAAATATTTTATAGCAAGAGTTAGTACTAAAAACATTTTGAAAATATTTAGCAAGCGTTTATCACGATATAAAATGCGGTTATTGATTACACATGTTAGGTTCTCGTACACTCTCTTGAGTTTACTCACCCCTCATCTTTTGTGCACACCTAACGTTCTACACTTAGCCCACCTAGCCATATCTTCAAAGCTATCTAGGACTAAGTAATCATCTGAACTTATCTATACTTAAGTTCTCATATTTCCCACACCGTACGTTCATTACATTAACATCTCACGAAGGTTAATTAATACACAAGTAACATTTCCTCTATGTTATGTTTCAAAACTTCCCATTTAGTTTCACTACTAAATTTCTACAATAATCATAATTTCTGTCTTCCCACTTTTGTAATTAAGTTTCACTACTTAAATTACTAAATAGATATTCTCTATCTAACGTTACATTTCGTAATTAAGTTTCACTACTTAACTTATCATTTCGGTATGTATCTTTGAATACATAATATATATCAATCTACTAATACACAGAAGTAGAATTTCATCAAGTATATATTTCACACACAATATATACTAAATATCAGTCATTACTATTTTGCCATTTTCACGCACGTAAAGGGCTCTTGGTTCGGAATGATTCATCGACCCCAAGTAAGAAATGGTTCGGAATGATACATCGACCCCAATTATTTATATACACAAATTAAGAATTCTTGGTTCGGAATGATTCATCGACCCCAAGTAAGAATTGGTTCGGAATGATACATCAACCCCAATTATTTATATACACAAATTAAGAATTCTTGGTTCGGAATGATTCATCGACCCCAACTAAGAATTGGTTCGGAATGATACATCGACCCAATTATTTATATACACAAATTAAGAATTCTTGGTTCGGAATGATTCATCGACCCCAAGTAAGAATTGGTTCGGAATGATACATCGACCCCAATTATTTATATACACAAATTAAGAATTCTTGGTTCGGAATGATTCATCGACCCCAAGTAAGAATTGGTTCAGAATGATACATCGACCCCAATTATTTATATATACAAATTCTGGCTCGGACTCTTTCATCACGCCACCAGTTCAAAGGTTTGGTTCGGCATTTTACATCGACCCCAAACATATAATAACCCTATGTTAGTTCGGAATATCATATCGATCCTAACATAGTTACTTTAGGTATAAATCTCTCGACCTAAAAGATCATATAATTCAGTAGGTACACGCCCGACCTATTAATTATATACGTACGTAATATTTTAATCTCTTATATTTACCGTACAATATCTGCTTTATGATTTATCTCATTAATCGCATTTACTTGAGTATTCACACAACTCTAAGGGTCTTAGTTACCCCTCACACATAATTTCAATAGTTATTACTTACCCTACCGTCTATTACTTAAATTGAATTTACTTCGACTCGTAACTCAATTCTGAATTCCCCGATACTCTACTAAATCGGGTTATTCTCATCGGTCCATAATCCAAGCCCTACACCCAATGGCCTTATCGGACCTCAACAATATACCTGCTGGTCTTATTCTCACTCCCATATAAGTATAATATAAATCCTAGGATACTCATTCATTCCTGAAAATCAACGAAGACTTAAACACGGAAAATTTGAGAAATTCAGCTTGCGTCGATCGATCGACTGCTGGGTTCGATCGATCGACCTAGTCGATCGATCGATAGTTCGAGATCGATCGATCGATCGAACATGGACAGACGCAGTTCATCTTCTTCGTTAAACTTTTCCTCCATTAACAAATCTCCAAACTCCATTATAGTCCACCAAACTTCGACCCCAATGATCCTAATATGTTTCCACATATACCAAGACAATATCTAACATGTCAAATACACCAAAATTCCAATTCCTTTAAAGAAATAATGAATTAAACCCAGAATTTCTTGAAACCCTAGTTATGGTATTCTTCCCATATTTTCATTCAAAATCCAGATTTTATTCCGAAATAATCATCAAGTCTAATCTGAATATTAATCCTCTACATATTTTAAATCATTCTACATGCGATTCCTATCCCAACATGTATAAATATCATTATTTTCTTATCAAGATATTGATTTAAACAAGACTATTCAAAAACCCTACACATAGGTATTATAACTTTATAATTTTTGCAATAAACAACTTGCCTTATGATCAGTAGGGTCTGGTTTCGTGGTTGTTGTTGATGATTGATGATCTTCATCCTTCAATCCTTCTTCCCCAATAAGTTGATAGTGAAAATCTCCTTTGAATCCTTCCCAATTCTTCCTTTTGCCTTGAGAATGTTTTCTCTCTTATCTCTAATGGCTATGGTGTGTTTTCATGGGTTTTCTAACCCTAACCCCTCTATCATACGGCTGATATAAAGCTCTCAATTTCGTAGTTCTCCATACCCTCTCATGTTAAAAGACCAAAACGCCCCCGAACGGTCTCGATTTAGTCCAAAATTACCCCGGGACTCAACTAGTACCCCCGGGTATACTATTTTGACTAATTTGACCCTTCCGGACTCATCTGTGACCTCTAAATTATCATTTGAGTCACTTAAAAAATATTACTCGTTCTCACCCCAACACGGTCTACATGCGTTAAGTAACTATTTACCACTCGCACTGAGTAAATATAATGAGGCAATATAAACCGGTATCTATCTCTCGATTAATATTCCAAAATTACAATTTTAAATAAAACTCTATAAATTACTACTCTTACGTAATTTAAATTGAGCCGTATTTTCTCATTGAATTCTCCAATTTAATTAAATATAATACTTGGAATATTAAGAAATACGGGGTATTACATGAGTGTGCTGTCTTTGAGACTCACATTTATTATTGTGGATGATTGTTCAAAGACCATTATCACCATCTTGACAAGGGGTTACGCCTCCCTTGACACTTGTCTTACTTTAAGAACTCACTTCCTACACAATCCAAGTTGTTAGAATGCGCACGTTGACGTACATGTTGTTTCTCACCCTTCCTGCCTGGGTGTCTGGAAGGTACGTCCCGTACACCCGGACTGTCCTCTTTATTTATGGGCGTAGGGCTGTTGTCGTTCCCCGCTGTGTTTTGCAAGTCAAAATTTGACAAATCTTTCAAAATTTAATAGCAATTATCGAACACGAATGGTTTGGTTCTTTTAGCGTGGTACACCTCGCGGGCATTTGTTGCCGCTTGGAACTCGTTTCGTGTCGTTTCCCATATTACTGAGTTGGTGAGAAAGCTTTACTACATATATCATTACACAATGTGACATATGATTGTAACGTGTAGAGAGCATGGATTTCGTACGAATAATTGTAATACCAGGCGTGATGCTATACTCATTTATTACGGTATCCTAAAATGTCCCGAATGTTATCGAGTTCCCTTTAATACCTCGTGCAATATATTTTGTGTAGAATCCTTAAAGGGAGTTATATTAGGTTGTCGAGGAGTATTAGTAATCGTCGGTTGGGAGGAAGACATTATTCAGAAAATTTAAAAAACATGTGATGGAAAAAATGAAATATGAGGGAAGAATTAAAGTGGGAGAAAATGGGGTGTGTTTGAAAAATAGAAGGAATTTTGGTTGAATTTTTAAGGAAATGGCCATCTGTTTTACTGTGTAGTAAAATCCATCTTACGAACTTCTTTTGTTTATAGGAGTTCTTACGATTTTCTAAAGTTCGTAGGAACTCCTACGAACAAAAGAAGTTCGTAGGAAGGTTTTATTGAATTTGCAGTCGTTCAGTAAATCTAGCAAGCCTCAACCTTTTCTTCTACACATTTTGTACGCTTTCATCCACCATTGTGAGTTGCTAAGTTTGTAAGTTTAACAATTAGATTGTCCTTTTACTCAACCATTGTGCATACTCTAAGCGTTGAAAGTCATTGTAGCCTAACAAATGGGGTTAATATAAAATAACCCCAAAAAACTTGAAGTTAGCTTCCGTTAAAAAAACTCCACTCATATGTATAGGGACAGATCCGCAAATTCCCCACATACTTCAGTCGCGAACGTAAAGATATATATATATATATATATATATATATATATATATATATATATATATATATATATATATATATATATAGAGAGAGAGAGAGAGAGAGAGAGAGAGAGAGAGAGAGAGAGAGAGAGAATAGAGTTTGATAAGGACTAGGGAGATCGAGTGTTTTGTTATTAGATCTGCAATTACGATAAATCGAAGTTTAATTTCCTCTATTTCTATTGTCAATGGTGAAACTCGTTAAGAAAGATGATGATCGTGATGAGGTAGGTACACTTCTAATTTCTGAATTATATCATCATAACGATTCATAAATTTTATTTTTCAGATTCACATTGTTTTTAATTTGGTACCTCAGATAAATGTGTTTAGATCATTCAGATCTGCAGTAAAAAATAATGATCATGAAATAAAATGAAGAAATATGCAGTTTTGAAATAAAAATCTACAATCAAAGAGACCCATGTGGAGAATAAGGAAATAATTAAGCAATTAGAGCTCATCTCTTTTCTTGCAAAGAATTAAGTCACTTGGCACATTCATAAATTGAGACACCATTTTTATATAGAGAAGATATTAGATTGATAACACAAATAAAATCTAATATACTATAACACCTTTAAAATAAAAATAATTTTAGCTGAGGTTACCATGTTTGTAAACATACCAGTCAGGTAAGAACAACAATTAACCGAGGCAAACCCTCCGACGAACAACCTATCTAAGATTAGGGGGGAGATCCTCAGTAGTGGTGACCCTTTCACGGATTTATACATGTATCGAATGCTGATATGGGAAAGTGGATTCCTGGGTCTGGAACCGGGTTTTTTTTCTGAGTAATCCTTTATTTCTCGTCCACTGAGGGGGGGGGGGGGGGGGGTGACCTTGTTAAGTTGAGATCCTATTAATGAACACAATCTCACTCTCTCTTTTTACATAAGCTAAAAAACATTGGCGATATACGATAGAGCTATAACAAAATAATTTTTATTTCCGATAAATAAATAAAAAATTTTTACTGTACATGTCACTCTTTTTTGTTTTTTTTTATTCTGACAATTTTTCGAGAAATTTGTAATATTTAAAAGGATCTTTAGTTTTTAGTCCCATTTTTCAAGATTTATTTGTAGTCACTTTTATATTTTTATTTTTTTTAGTTGTTGGTCCTATTGTCATTTTGGAACAAGAGTCATTCTCTGCATAAATGAAGATGAGAAGTTACGTGGTAGTTATTGTTGGTTATGGGACTTACTATAATTTTAATAGTTATTTTGTGATTAGTCCTATGGCTTGTATTTTTAGATGCCACCGATCCTGCATTATTTTTTTTAGTTGGCAGTCCCATGCTCACAGCAGTTATATTGATTTTGTATATTCTGTAAAATAAACTGCTTCACTTTTAGTGGGTTGACAATTTTATTTTAGTCAGCACTTTTATAGGAAATGGGACTAACATCCAAAATGAAAAAGCTTGTGACTGCCTACTAAGAAATCTTGGAATAGAGGACTAAATGCATGTAATCCCTAATTTTAAAAACACATGGGCTCAGAGCCTAACAAATCTTGGAACTGCCCACTTTTAGTGGGTCCGTTTGGTTGGCAATATTTGGCATTGCAAACGCCAAAAAGTTGACAAATATGAAAATTTGCCAACTTTTTTGTTGTTTTGTTGCATAATTTGTCGTGACATTATTTGCGAGTGTACAACACCCTTTATGCATAAGGTGTTGTCAAACTTTGCTTACATATTTGAGTGAGAGATATTTGTCAACAAATTCGCTAACTTCTTAAACGGTTTTAATGTTTTAAAAAATAATTCAAAAACTGTTTTAAATAATTAAAAAAAACTGTTATGAATATTTAAAGACTGGTTTTTAATGTTTTCAAAACTGTTTTTAATATTATAAAAAATTATTAAGTAAATGTTTTACAAATATTTCTAAAACCATCTTATAAAAACTATTTTGAATAGATTATAAAAATTGTTTGAAAATTTTAAAAAATAATTTAAAAAATTGCTTTAAATTGTTAAAAAAATTGTTATGAATATTTAAAAACTGACTTTTAATGTTTTAAAAATTGTTTTTAATATTATAAAAAATTGTTAAGTAAATGTTACCATCTTATAAAAATATTGTAAAAACTCTTTTTAACATTTTTAAAAACTGTTTTTAATATTATAAAAAAATGATAAGAAAATGTTTTATAAATTTTTTAAAAACCGCTTTATAAAAATATTGTAAAAACTGTTTTTAACATTTTTAAAAACTGCTTTGAATATATTATAAAAACTGTTTTAAAGTTTTAAAAAATAATTTTAAAAACTGTTTTAATTAGTTTAAAAACTGTTTTATAAAAACTATTTTATAAAAATTGTTTTAGAAATGTTTTAAAAAATGTTTTATAAAACTGTTTTAAAAATTGTTTAAAATTATTTTTAAAAAATGTTAAAAAAATATTTAAATAAACTAATTGGATTACCTTTAATTTCGCCTAATAGTTATTTGATAGTGTGGTGTGAAAGAACTAGGTAAAATTTGTCATGGCAAATTTCACCCATGACAAATTTTGCCATCCCCACTTTTGGCCACTTTTGAACCAAACGGACCCTAATATTTAATGGGGAAAGTACTCTTAGATCCATCGCAAATAAATTTTAAACACAAAAAGAATTTTGACAAATTCTAAACACTTAGGATAACTGATTCTCTTCTTGTAGAAATTTACGCTAGTGACATAATAGGTGAACCTAATAATAAATTGTCCTTAAGTGTTTAAAAAATATTTACGAGGGATTTAATTATAAATTGTCCATATTTAAATAGGATGGTAAATATGGGGGAAATTATTGTTGCTCCAAATACTTGTAGCCTAAGGTTGTGTTTGTTTTTTCATCTGAATCTGAAGTCTGAAGACTGAATTTGAAGTCTGAAATCTGAATCTGAAAAATACGTTTGTTTATATGTCTGAATTAGGCCTGTCAATGGGTCACCCGAACCCGATCTGTATAATAGGGTCTGAGCATATTTTTTTGGCCCCGAGACCCGAATACCCGAAGAACCGTTTATTAAACGGGTAGGATTTGAATCTTATACACGACCCGAACCCGAAGACCCGACCCGAATTGTACATTATTATTTTTTAAATATATATTATATATACTATAAATTTATATATATATTTATAAATATATCTTATCAATATAATATGTAAGTAATATATATATAAATATATATTTATGTATATAATAAATATAAATAATATATATTTTATTTATACTAATAATATTCTATAATACATTAAAAAATATTTTAATTTAAGATTAAAAAGTAAAGAAGGGGGATAATATAAAATAAATGTATATATTTGGCCAACCCGGATCCGAACCCGAAGACCCGAACGGATCGGGGTTTGGATCTAATATTGTAGACCCGATGAAGATCCGGGGCCGAACCCGATGAAGATCCGATTATACGGATCTGAATCTTCCTAAACCCGATCCGACTTCGACCCATTGACATGTCTAGTTTGAATGTACCTCTGAATGAATGTATTTAGACTCATTCAGATTTTAGATTCAGACTTTAAATGTTTCTCTACCTCTTAATCATTTAAAAAAACAAATAGTTTTTATTATCTCTGAATAATTGAGATTCACTTAAGAGGTAAAAATAAGGGGTAATTATATCTAGGTCCCATTTATCGGGTCAATAAGCTTATAAGTCCTATTGACTTTTTAATAATCTCATAGGTCCTATTCCAACTTTTTAGGAAATTTTTTCACAATTTTACCTTTTTAAAACCAACCATCCGTAACTTCCTTGAGGAAGTTACATAAGTGGTTGGACTTTTTTTTTTTAATCTTTAAATGATCATAACTTTTGATTCACAAATCCTTTTTTCACAAAATTACTATTTTTGAAATCTGCTCGACGAGATCTATCAAACAAGATCCATGAAGACTATAAAATTACAAAGATTTTTTTTTACATAAACAGTAAACTTTATTGTATGCACTAGAATATGAAATAGTTTTATATATGTGACATTTCACAAACACACAGTAACATTTACTGTGGTAATACTACACAGTATATATATATATACACACACACATCCGGTGGATCCAAACCCTCTTTTTTTAAAAATACCTTATATTTAAAGATTCGCGCTAACCGCATCCAATCCTTACCACCATTGTTGGAGCTTCAACGACCTTCGTCAGAGCTCCGATTTGGGGTGGGTAAGGGTGGCATGTGGTGCCGCTGGCGCGGACCTTTGAAAATAAGAGACTTTTTAATAAATGGGCTTTGGATCCACCGGAGTATCATGGGGTGCCGCTGGCGCGGACCTTTGAAAATAAGATTGGATAAATGGGATCGGGATCATTTGGAGCGCCAATTTGGAGTGAATAGGGGTGGCACAAAACTTTAAAAATAGGAGCATATTGGATATATATATATAATTTGTAAAAATGTCATAGATATTAAACTTTATTGTATACACCAGAAAATGAAATAGTTTTATATCTGTGACATTTTCACAAACAATAACATTTACTGTGATAATATATTTATGAAATAGTTTTATATATATAACATTTTCACAAACAGTAACATTTACAGAGTTAACATTACATAATATATATATATATATATATATATATATATATATATATATATATATATATATATATATATATATATATATAGAGAGAGAGAGAGAGAGAGACACACACACACACACACACACACGGTAGATCCAAACCACTATTTTTTTTTTCAAAATTATCATATTTTTAAATGTTTACGCTAGCGACATTCAATCCCCACTACTACCCACCCCCATTGTCGGAGCTTCAACGACTTTCATCAGATCTATGATTTGGGTTGATAGTAGTGGCATAGGGTGCCGCTGGTGCGGACCTCTGAAATTAAGAGAATATTAGATAAATGGGGTTTGGGTCGACCGAAGCTCCGATTTGGGGTGAGTAGGGGTGGCATTGAGTTAGGTTTATATCTATAACATTTTCACAAGCATTAACATTTACTGTGTTCATATAACACAGTATATATATATATATATATATATATATATATATTCAAACCTCTTTTTTCTGATATTATCTTATTTTTAGCGGTCCGCACCAGCGGCATCCAATCCCCACCCCCTTTATCGGAGCTACAACAACCTTCATCAGAGCTCTGATTTGAGGTGACATGGGATGCCGATGTAACATTTTCACAAACAGTAACATTTATTATTTGTGAAAATATTACAGATATAAACCTAATCCAATGCTAGCCCTACCCACCTCAAACTGGAGCGCCGGTGTATCCAAACTCCATTTATTCAATATTTCCTTATTTTCTAAGGTCCGCGCCAGCGGCACTCCATGTCACCCCAAATCAGAACTCTGATGAAGGTTGTTGGAGCTCCGACAATTGGGGTTGGTGGTGGTCAGGATTAGATACCGCTAGCGCGGGCCATTAAAAATAAGACAATATCAGAAAACAGAGGTTTGGATCCACTATATATATACATTGTGTACAAAATGTTATAGATATAAACCTAACCCACTGTCACCCCTACTCACCCCAAATCGGAGCGCCAGTAGATCCAAACTCCATTTATCTAATATTCTTTTAATTTCAGAGGTCCGTGCCAGCGGCACCCTATGCCACTACTACCCACCTAAATCATAGCTCTGATGACAGTCGTTGAAGCTTCGACAATTGGGGTGGGTAGTGGTGGGGATTGAATGTCACTAGCGTAAACCTTTAAAAATATGTAATTTAAAAAAAAAGAGGTTTGGATCTACCGTGTATATATATATATATATATATATTAACTCAGCAAATGTTACTGTTTGTGAAAATGTTATATATATTGTGTAATATTAACTCAGTAAATGTTACTGTTTGTGAAAATGTTATATATATAAAACTATTTCATAAATATATTATCACAGTAAATGTTATTGTTTGTGAAAATGTCAGAAATATAAAACTATTTCATTTTATGGTGTATACAATAAAGTTTAATATCTATGACGTTTTTACAAAATATATATATATATATATATATATATATATATATCCAATATGCTCCTATTTTTAAAGTTTTGTGTCACCCCTATTCAACCCAAATTGGCGCTCCAGATGATCCCGATCCCATTTATCCAATTTTATTTTAAAGGTCCGCGCCAGCGGCCCCCCATGATACTTCGATGGATCCAAAGCCCATTTATTCAAAAGTCTCTTATTTTCAAAGGTCCGCGCCAGCGGCACCACATGCCACCCTTACCCGCCCCAAATCGGAGCTCTGACGAAGGCCGTTAAAACTCCAATAATGGTGGTAAGGATTGGATACCGCTAGCGCGAACCTTCAAATATAAGGTAATTTTGAAAAAAAAGGGTTTGGATCCACCGTATATATATATATATATATATATATATATATATATATATATATATATATATATATATACTGTGTAGTATTAGCACAGTAAATGTTACTGTCTGTTTGTGAAAATGTCAAATATATAAAACTATTTCATATTCTAGTGCATACAGTAAAGTTTACTGTTTGTGTAAATTTTTTTCTTTGAAATTTTATAGCCTTCATGGATCTTGTTTGATAGATCTCGTCGAGCAGATTTCAAAAATAGTAATTTTGTGAAAAACGGATTTGTGAATCAAAAGTTATGATCATTTGAAGATTAAAAAAAAAAGTTCAACCACTTATGTAACTTCCTCAATGAAGTTACGGATTGTTGGTTTTAAAAGGGTAAAATTGGAAAAAAAAGTTCCAAAAAATTAGGAATAGGACTTATATGTAAGAGAAAAGCATGATGGGACTAGAATATATATAAAAACGTCTAATAGGATCTAAACGTAAATGCCCCTAAAAATAAACATTACCTAAGAAATGGGTCAAACTCAAAATAAGCGTCCGTTAAAAATATTGAAATTAGCGTCCGTTAAAAATCTACACTCGTATGTATAGGTAGAGATCCGCAAACACCTCCCCACAGACATACTTGAGTCGCGCGAGAGAGAATAGAGTTTGATAATCCGCAAACTTCCCACACACTTCAGTCGCGAGAGAGAGTGTTTTGTTATCAGATCGAACTTTAATTTCCTCTACTTCTATTGTCAATGTCGCAACTCGTTAAGAAAGACGATGATCGGGATGAGGAAGGTACGCTTCTAATTTCTCAATTATATCTTCACAACGATTCATAAACTTTATTTTTCAGATCCGTATTGTTTTTAATTATAAATGTGTTTAGATTCTTCAGATCTGCAGTTAAAAATAATAATCATGAAATTGTTGGATCACTCAATTCGATTATAATTTTGTCAACTTCGTGTATGGTAGAAGCAATATTCAAATTTAATCGAGGCCAAATTTTTTTGTCGCTGTATCATATCTGCATTGTTGTTATGTTTGTTAATTAAATGAATCAACAATAGTGAATGTAGGTTAGCAGATCTGTTGGCTCTTTAAATTTTTAGTTTAGTTTATTTGTTTTAAAGTGCCTGTATCTCTTATAATTGTCCAATTTAGTTGAACACGGTCTGGTTTGCGAAATCATTCAAGGAAAGTAAATGAATGAAAATTCAAACCAATTTTATGTTTTGTTTATTAGTTAGAGTTTCAAGTATGCTGTTATGTAGACTTGTGGTCGATAATTTTATAGCAATTTTTGCACTTTCTTGATATTGTCAATAAAAAGTTTTATTTCCGATAAATAAATAAAAAACAAATTAATATACTCTTGTTTAGTTACCATTTAGAAATTGAGAATAGAAATTCCTATAGAAAGTAATGGAAATTTTTTTAACTGTACACGTCACTCTTTTTTTTTTTTTTCTTTCTGATTGTGGCAAATTTTTGAGAAATTTGTAATATTTAATTGGGATAGTAAATATGGGGGATATTACTTTTATATTAACCACTCATTTCCTTATCATTTTCCCTAACCACATGCACAAACCAAACAAACAGAAGATTTTTCTTGGTTTCTTAGTTCTTAGTTCTGTTAATTTCGTCACACATAATTGTGTTACTTGTCATTGGTGACAATGCTATTTTTTTTGGGCAGGAAGTTCTATCAGTTAATTTTATTTAGAGAATTTGTTGGGGGTGGGGGGGGGCTCGGGGGCTCGTATGAGGGGCAATTTAGTGTGAGGTCCAACACTTTTTAGTGTGTAGTTTGTGGTACCTCATAACACGACTCCCTCACACTGTAATATAACTATTTTACAGTGGTATATCAGGCAAATTGTGTGATGATATAACTATGTTTAATAATATTTTGTAATATGACAGTCTTATATTCGGTTAAGTGAGGGCCGCTTTTGAAAGCATCCTAAAGCTGAAGGACTGCAACCTAAAGACAAAAAGATCTTGGGCATCAACTTAAAGGGAAAACAATCTTGGACCGCACCCTAACACATTTAAGTAGGGGTGGGAATTTGTGTTTTTGGGTCGACGCCATGCTATTTAGACACCAACACAACATGCCACATTCCGAAATCGTGTTTTTTTACCTATCATGAACGGGACTCATTAAAACACGATACGACTAACACGATTAATAGTTTTTACACTCAATTAAACATGTACTACACGAATACCGCGACTAACGCGAGTTATAATTTTGACATGAACATGACACGGACGGCGTATTGTGTCAATTTCGGGTCAATTTTGGGGTTGTTTCATGTTGAGTTATCGCGACGTATGTAAAATTGTCACCCTACTTTTAAGTGCTAGGGACTAACAGCTGAAAGCCCCAATTTTATTTTAGCTCGTTTTTTTTCCCTTGACATCTTATATGTTAATTGGTCCAGCTACTTGATTCTTGAAGCATAACTAATAGGGAGTTTGTTTATCATTCGCAGCAGAGTACTCTCCCTTTCTTGGAATTGAGAAGGGAGCTGTTCTTCAGGAAGCTAGGGTCTTCAATGACCCTCAGCTTGATTCAAGAAGATGCTCACAGGTGAATTTTGCTTCTGTAACCTAGATCTATCTCAGCAGTTTGCTCATCTTTGTCGTTCCTTTAGAATTGATTTTCACTGGTGTTGGTTTATTTTTTGCATTTACAGGTTATCACGAAGCTGCTGTACCTTCTGAATCAGGGGGAGACATTTACAAAGGTCTGGTTTCTATGCAACAGGTTACTTGGAAAAATAAACATGCACATAGGCATTTACAGCATGTGCAGATCATGCGGGGCAGGGCCATTGGCCCCAGCATATTAAAATGGGAGGATTTACATTTCTGATCAATATCTTGATTTCTAAACATCCTCCCTCCTCTTTTTCCCATACAGAATTTTTTATACAGACACCGGCACCCACATGTGCATATAAATATATGCGTTATATTGTAGGCTTGTGATTGGATTGGGCGTGATAGGATTGGATTGATTTTTCCGTGACCTCTTTCTGCTTTTAATACACAGGTTGAAGCCACAGAAGTATTCTTTGCTGTCACTAAACTTTTTCAGTCAAGGGATATTGGTTTAAGGAGAATGGTTTACTTGATGATAAAGGAGCTCTCGCCCTCTGCAGATGAGGTTTTATACACATTGATTTCTTCCATTTGTTTACTCATGAAATCCTGCTTCTTGAAAAGTAGACAATGACATGTTACATTTCATTTTCATAAAAGGTTATTATAGTCACTAGCTCCCTTATGAAAGACATGAATAGCAAGACTGATATGTACCGGGCAAATGCTATTCGGGTTCTCTGTCGGATCACAGATGGAACTCTTCTCACACAGATCGAGAGATATCTGAAGCAAGCTATTGTTGACAAAAACCCTGTAGTTGCTAGTGCCGCCCTTGTGAGCGGAATCCATTTGCTCCAGGTACTGATTTATGTGTTTAGGGATGGATTTAATTTGTATTTTTATTGAAACTCTCCTCTTATTGTTTGTTATTTCCTTTACAGACAAACCCAGAGATCGTGAAAAGATGGAGCAACGAAGTACAAGAAGCTGTCCAATCAAGGGCTGCGCTTGTACAGTTTCATGCACTTGCTCTGCTCCACCAGGTACAGAAGACTTGTGGCTTTATGTGTATAGAAAGTGAGGGGAATTTTAAAGGAATATACTCGAGATCAGATCAATTACTCTTCTAATTCCTCCCCCCATCTCTCCAAAGACAAATCACATACACGTACACACATGCACACACAAATATCACCTATTTTTAGAGGGAAGTTCTGGTGGCCATAGGAATAATGTCGAATAGATTTTCATCGGTCTTTGTTCATATAATACTCATCAACTACAGTCTGGAAACCAGGATTACTTAGAATGCTAGTTTTATTTTGGACTTTTGAATCATGAGAAGTTCTGTCTGTTTCTTACCATACACGAGAAGTTTGGTCATTTGTGACTTCACTCATGAGAAGTTCTGTCTGTTTCTTACCATACACGAGAAGTTTTGTCATTTGTGACTTCACTCATGAGATGAGATCTTGATTGTTTTGGACTTTTGAATAATATCTGTATGTTTCTTACCATATACAAGAAGTTGTCATTTGTGACTTCACTCATGAGACGAGATCTTGATTGTTTTCAACTTTTTATTAATATCTGTCTGTTTCTTACCACACACAAGAAGTTTTGTCATTTGTGACCTTTGTTTGAGTAATTTTTGTTACTCTACACACCTTTAGTAAAAATAGGGAAACAGAAGGAAAAATACGGTGTTGTGATCCTTTGCCAATCTCAATAATGACTTTGAACTTCTATGACAAAACAAGGGCCCATATTTTCTTACTCTTCCCTCCAGAAGTTTGAGCAACTTTTAGCTGACTTTCTCGCTGCTGTGGATATCTCCTGTGGTAATTTCCTAGCAAATTGCTATGGCATACTTATACCTGGCTGGTAACATAACAAAATGTTCCTTTTGATGTGGCCTTAATTAACTGAAGATAAAATGGTTCATATGCTTCTATGTATTCCACATAAATAGTCCCTCTCTCTCTCTCTCTCCCCCTCCCTAAAAAAAGCATCTCTTTGTAAAATATAAACATACATTTTTATCCTTTTTTTGTGCATAAACGTAATACGATTCTTATGTTTTGACTTCCATGCTTGCTGATATCAGCAAATATGATGTATAAAGCCTTACTTTTCTCGTCCCTCATTTATTTACCCTTTATTTACTTGTTGAATGTTAACTTCTGGTTAGAGTGGCATTGATTCACCTTCATTGACGGTCACCATTTTTAGGCTTCTTTTTACATCTAGTATTGCTTCTATGGTAAAGATAGGCCCTTCTACAAGAATCACGAAGAGCATTGTTGTGTCTTGAATGTGTATGGGCATAACTTTCTTGTCTGATTAAGGTTCCTACGAATGATTTTCCACATTATGTAATCATTTTCATTACCTTAAAATAATGTGTCCATGCAGTACTTCGAGTTATGTTTAGGTAATCCTCGTGAGAATGAAGTCATTATTGTGAAGAGCTCTTCAAGGGCAACGGCCCTGAGCCAATTGGTGTGATATCATGCATTTGTAAATTTTAATACTTGCAGATACGACAAAATGATCGATTAGCTGTAAGTAAGTTAGTGACCAGCTTAACGAGGGGGACTGTTCGTTCACCTTTGGCCCAATGTCTCTTAATTCGTTATACCAGTCAGGTGCTTGTCTTCTTTTGAAATATAGATTTGTTGTTGGCTGGCTGTCTTTTGAATTATCAATTAAGTAAGCATTGCACGATAAATCTGTGATCAGGTTATCAGAGAGTCAGGTGTGAATAATCAAACTGGGGACCGCCCATTTTATGACTATCTTGAAGGTTGTCTCCGCCACAAAGCAGAAATGGTTATTTTTGAAGCAGCTAGGGCAATCACAGAGTTAAATGGTGTGACAACTAGAGAACTGACTCCTTCAATTACCGTTCTACAACTCTTCTTAAGTTCTTCTAAGCCAGTACTTCGATTTGCTGCCGTTCGTACTTTGAACAAGGTGAGTTGTAATGAAAGAATAAAAAGGTCTCTTGAATTTAAAACTTATTTAGATATTTAGCGTATTATATGCGTAGTTTTGTTTTAATGGGGTTTTAACTCAACTCAGCAATGCCTTTTCCCAATTATTTGGGGTCGGTTACACAATCGTATTTCCCCATTCTGTTATTTTTAGCCCATCCTCGGTTCATGCCCTTACAATCTCCCTCAAGTCAATTTAGGTCAACTTCTTCCCTAACCATAAATGAGGCACTTTGTCTACTTTTGATGTGTCCAAACCATATGTGAATTCTACTTATCTTGTATAGGAGCTGTGTAAGAAAGGGTCGTACCCAGTGCACAAGGCTTCCTCTTAACTACATATTCTGGGAGAGGCGGATGTCGGTTGACCTTACCCCATATATGGAGAGGCTGCTCCCATGTCTCGAACTCGAGACCAACCGTAGCTTGGGTGAGGGCACTTGCCATCGCACTAAGGTACGAACATAGGAGCTATGTGTATCGTTTCAAAAGATACTTTCATTTCTAATTACATCTTTTTTAGTTTTACTACGCTTCCATCTTGAAATCTGCCTCTCCGCTGCACCTCCGCCACATAAATGTTATTTTTTGGATGTCCAACATTTGATCATGATAGTCGTCCTATAAAACTTCCCCTGAAACTTCATACTTAATGCTTATCACATAATATGTCAGTAAAACTTCTCCACACATCCTATTTTAATACTATGGGTAACAATGTTGATCAAGCCTAAATAATAAAAATGACAAGGTCTTGAAACCTTTTGTTAGTAAAAAAAATACATTTTTGTCGACATATCTATGGCAGTATGGAAACTAAAAAAGGACGTCAAATACTTGAACACAACTGTTGCAACTTCATTTTTTTTTACAAAAATAATAATTAATTTGCAAGGCCATTATGGAGGCTGAGTATTTTGAGCTGTTTACATGCTCATGATTTTGGTTTGGAATAACCACCTTGTTTATCATGAATATAAATACAATGGAATTGGCAAATGGCTGACCTCTTGTTTATATTTGTACCTTATATTAATTTTAATAAATTCTTTGTGCCTCCCCCCCGCACCCCTCAGAAAAATAAATACATAAAAAATTCAAGGGACAAACATTCCTGTGGTTGTAATATCTATTGTCATTTTATTTAATTTGGTGGGAATACCAATGACAATGTTCTGTTTCGAGTTACTGATGGTTGTATTACATTCAGGTGGCTATGACCCATCCGACAGCTGTCACAAATTGTAATATTGATATGGAGAGCTTGATTTCTGACCAAAATAGAAGCATAGCCACCCTTGCCATCACCACATTGTTAAAAACGGGCAACGAATCGAGTGTTGATCGCTTGATGAAACAAATCACCAATTTCATGTCAGACATTGCTGATGAGTTCAAAATCGTTGTAGTGGAAGCCATTAGATCTTTGTGTTTAAAGTTCCCCCTTAAGTACAGATCTCTGTGAGTGTGCTTAATCTTTCCCTTGAAAAATGAGGTTTACACATTTGATGCGCATCATTATTTTTTGACTTCTTAGTTTAGGTTTCATCTTGTAAATCTGGTGATAAACATTTAAATTCCTCTTGGTGAGATTAATAGTTTATTATATTCTCCCTTTTTGAAGGATGAATTTCTTGAGCAATATTTTGAGGGAAGAAGGTGGATTTGAGTACAAAAAAGCAATCGTTGATTCAATTGTGATACTCATACGTGATATCCCAGATGCAAAAGAAAACGGGTTGCTTCACTTGTGTGAATTTATCGAGGATTGCGAATTTACATATCTTTCTACACAGGTTAGCATTTTGCTCCTTCCCTAGCTGCACTCTATTTTTAGCTCTTGGTTATTTCTGTCACTTCACTTTAGTGATCATTTTGTTAAGATAGTTTAGAGGAACTTTATTTCATTGATACATTGTCGTATACTATTTTTTATACTGGTCAGATACTTCATTTTCTTGGAATTGAAGGACCAAAGACCTCAGATCCCAGCAAATACATACGTTATATCTATAACCGAGTGATACTTGAGAATGCAACTGTTCGGGCCAGTGCAGTGAGCACGTTGGCTAAGTTTGGTGCCATGGTTGATTCTTTGAAGGTAAGGTTGCTTCTTTTGTGCTATTGAAATACAGCAATTTCAGATGGATTGTATAAGCTACTAATTTGGAGTTAAATTGCTATATTGTGTTGCAGCCCCGTATATTTATATTGTTGAGGCGTTGTCTCTATGACGGTGATGATGAGGTCAGTTGTATTCAATTTAAAGTTTGAAGATTATGTCATCTATGCTCTGTTAAACATATATCCACTGTGTTCTTTATTTATCAATATTTTTAAATTAGAATCTCTCCCTCTCTCTCTCTCCCCCTCCCCTCTCTTTAGAATAGACAAGAGAACATGTCATAAGATTTAAGAATCTCATTAAACTTGTTTCAGTCTAAGCTTGTGTATATTATCATGTTTCCATTTTCCGATGGCAACTTAGCTTAAGATTTAAGCCTTCCACTTTCCTTTATATAGAAATGGGAAGAAAGATATCTTCTTTGTTCCTTTCTCATTACCTCACCTACTGATCTCTGGTTTTGTTACTTAGGGAATATGGAAATTGATGGTTGTCGTCGCATGTCTTATATTATATCCTTCTTATGTTGATAATTTAAACGAATAAATTTCCTTTGGATGAGTGTCTGACGTAAATCTAAGAATACGAAAGCGTTATTATTACACTGCACAACAACTATTAACTACACAACAACAACAAATAAATCTAAACAAGTGAAATGAGTTTCTCTCTCTCTATTCTCAATATTCAAGTGTGATTACAAATGAGGACCAAGGGGCCTATTTATAGGAGAGGTTAGCTTGCTAACCAAGCTAAGACCCAAAAAGACTAAAAAGGGCAACTAATAACTAAAAATGACTCATTAGTATCAAACATTTGGAGACTAATTAAAGACTAAAAATGAACGAAAATGACAATAATACCCTAAACTAAAAATGGAAAATAAAAGGTAGTCTTCTCTCGGGAGCACAATCACGCGCCACGTGTCACTATATATCTTATACACATCATTCTCACTGTCTTCGAAAATGCTCGTTCTTGAGCTTGGAGGGTGAATCATCAATGCCACATGATATGAACCAAGAAAAACTTCGGACCTCAATCAAAATCAACAAAAAATGGGCGTCCCAATTGGAATTTGTCCCATGCGTATGAACCTCATAAAAAATGGGTCTAATAAATCCAAATCCCGACGATGTCCCTTTACGAAATCCGAGCAACCAAAAGCTGATGACCATACACACCTTCTCGACACGACGAGTACATGGTTGCAACTTGGAGTGGTGGACCCTTGAATCTGGCCGGACGGGAACTCCGACGACTGCACCTTTGCAAGTATGATGGCGACGTAAGCAGATTGAAGGTGGCGACATTTTGGAAAGCCGGACCCAAAATGGCAAATAGTCGAAAAATGGATCCCAAGTCGGATACATTTTTCATGAAAGTCATATGTTGTGTCACAAAGAGGCTCTAAGACCAATCTTGACCAGATTTGAGGTCATATAGAGGGTGAGGGATTGGATTGGAGTAGGGAAGCTCATTATTGTTGGGTTTGATCGTGGTTGGGCATAAATGAGGGAGAAAAGCGGGAAAATAGGGCAAAAAATAGGGTGGGGCTGGTTTCTTGTGGGCAAAAAAAGGGTGAGAGGGGAAATCCTAGGAGTGGGCTACCCTAGGGGTAAGGGGAAGGCTGTCCGGAGTAAAAAAATTGGGTTTGAGGGGTGCAGGGGCAGATTGGGGGTAGGGAAGGGCTGGATCGGTGGTTGGGGGGAGGTTTTGAACTGGGGTAGTTGAGGAATGGGGGTTGCCGGCGCTAGGGTTGACCTCTGGCAGCTGCTGACCAGCGCTAGGGCCAAACCCTAGCAGCCCGGCGCCGCTAAGGGATGGGGATGGCCTGTCGACCACCTGGGGTGTGGTTCGGCTAAGGGGAGAAAGGTTGTGGCTGTCGGGAGTTTATTTAGATGGCAGTGAAGGGGCGGCACCTTCTGGGGACTCAGGGGGGCTGGTCGGCGGGAGGTTTAGGGTTTGTAGGTTCTTGAGGATTAGGGTTAGGGTTTCGGTTTCGATTTGGGGTAGTGGGTTTCTTGGGTTAGGGTTTGTGTAAGATAGAAGACGGAGATTCATGTAAACGGGGTGGTGGTTGTGTGGCAGTAGGAGGTGGAGGAGGGTGGAGGTGGAGAAGGCTAAAAGGGTTGACATCCCTCTTTTTAGTGGTGGAGTTTAGGGTTTCCATCCACCTGATTCCCATTTGGACATTTATCAATCTATCGATTGAAGGGTTGCCGGAATTGGAATCACAACTCGTTGCCCGCTTCACGCACCACGACGAATACCAATAACAAACGCAATTCTGATACCAATTTGACGTAAATCTAAGAATGCGGAAGCATTATTATTACACAACTATTAACTACATAACAACAACAACAAATAAATCTAAACAAATGAAATGGGTTCTTTCTCTTTCTATTCTCAATTCTCATTATTCAAGTGTGATTACAAATGAGGGCCAAGGAGCCTAATAGGAGAGGTTAACTTGCTAACCAAGCTAAGTCCTAAAAAGACTAAAAATGACAACTAATAACTAAAAATGACTCATTAGTCCCAAACCTTCTTGGAGACTAATTAAAGACTAAAAATAAACGAAAATGACAATTATACCCTAAACTAAAAATGGAAAATAAAAGAGTCTTCTCCCGGGAGCACAACCACGCGCCACCTGTCGCTATATATCCCATACACATCAATGTCAATTCTGTTTATTTGGTTTCTTAAATTTTTTGTTGTTTCATGTTTGAAGCCTCTAGCCCTTCATTATTTTTTTACCTTCTGTGGCATTACTTATCTACTTTTTATTTTATTTTCCTTTGCGGAAAATACTTTCAGTCTACTTTATGAGAATTTTATACATGAATCCTCTTTGCAGGTGCGTGATAGGGCTACACTCTATTTGAATACTCTTGGAGGTGATGGTTCAGTAGTTGAAACTGATAAAGATGTGAAGGAATTCCTCTTTGGGTCACTGGATGTCCCACTGGTCAACCTGGAGACAAGCTTGAAGAACTACGTGAGTTTTGGTGTTGAGTTGCTGGTTCTTAATGGCTGTGTGTGCTGATGAACTTATCATCTTATTTGTTTGTTTCAGATACAGGAACCATCAGAAGAACCCTTTGATGTCAATTCTGTACCAAGGGAGATAAAATCTCAGCCACTTGCAGAGAAGAAAGCCCCCGGTAAAAAGCCCACTGGTTTGGGCGTTCCTCCTCCTGCCCCCACTTCCACCGTTGATGCTTATGAAAAGCTCCTTTCCTCTATCCCGGAGTTTTCAAAATTTGGGAAGCTTTTCAAGGTTTGTTTACTGGATAATGCCTTTCATTATGAATATTGTGTCATTCTTCTATTTTCCTGATTAAAGGGAATTTTCATTCATATGACCAGTCCTCAGCGCCAGTGGAGCTTACAGAGGCTGAAACGGAATATGCTGTTAATGTTGTCAAGCATATATTTGATAGTCACGTCGTGTTCCAGTACAACTGTACCAATACAATTCCTGAGCAATTCCTGGAAAATGTAAGGACCAATTGATAAGAATGAAGCTGTAGTTTTCATAATCTTATTTAAAACTTCTTATCAATTATGATGTGTCTGTTGCTAGGTCACTGTTATTGTGGATGCGTCAGACGCCGAGGAATTTTCTGAACTATCAACCAAGCCTTTAAGATCCCTTCCCTACGATTCACCAGGGCAGACATTTGTGGCCCTTGAAAAACCTGAAGGGGTCCCTGCAATTGGGAAGTTCTCAAACACGCTGAGGTTCATTGTTAAAGAGGTACTAGTTTACTCTCCTGTGCCTGAGAATGCCTGACATCTTTGATTTCACAATTATGATTTGTGTTTGAACTGTTTAAGGTTGCTGAATGTTCTGATAAAATAGACACACAAGGCCTTGTTTGTGTATGTCGTCTTGTTAGGCAGAACACATAAAATTGTGATGATGGTACTTGTGTGAATCTCTGTTGTTTTGATGTGTCTGGGTAACTCTTTTTATTTTGTGGGAAATGAAAGGAGGGGGAGGGGATAGTTAAAATAGTTGTAATTATAATTTATATTATATATGGACATGCCATACACCGAGTCCATGTCCTTGGACATGGACTTTTGTGTCATACCTATACTATATATCAACGGAGAGGGGATTTTTTGGTATGTCCATAAAATGGCAATAATACCCGCATCAAATTTACTATGTACAATTCAACAATAACCTACTATTATATCTTACCCATATTACATAAAATCTCCCATGTAGTAATAATGAACGTTAATAGAAATCCACTAACAATTTATGTGAATGTCATTAACATTTCATACATTATAAAATAATGACATTATATATAAGTAATTTTTTTGTTAAATTGCACATGTATACAGTGTGACATAATTCCAGTACAATATTGAATCTTCATTTGTTCTGTCTGTGTTTGTGGGGAAAAATCTAACCCACCTTATTTGTGGGAAAAAATTTCTGCTCCACTAGCATATTCCCTCATTGGTACCACCACAGGGCACTTTAGGAATACTGAATACTTTCTGTTCTTTACTATTTGTTTTCAACTTTTCTTCAATTATGTATTGTGACTATACAAATTTAAAGTGAACTAGTTTTTCAACCTGCGCGATGCGCGGGTCTCTTTTGTTTCTCTCTAGCTGCCCTAAGGAGCCCTCTATTTGGTTATCCTGTAGTCCTTTTTTGCTGTTGTGAGGGGGTCTTTATATAGTACTCCAGTTGGTGGAGGACAGCTGAACTCACTTTTAGAGTCTTAAATTATACCCTTCCTACACCTATTAACATATTATCTTTCTTGCAAAGTATAAAGTGCACAGGATTATAATTTGCAATTCTCATAAAGTTGGGAGGCCAAGGCCACCCATTGCACCCCCGGATCCGCCTTTGCCCTAAATCTCAAAACGTGTCTCCGGCGACCCACCACCTATAATTGTATACCATATTTGGAGGTCAAAACTGGTGATTTGGGTTATGTTGGAGTTCAAGGGATATTTTGGGAGAGGTTGAATATAGGGAACATGTGCCCACTTTTTGGATCGATGAGACCATTGTACTGGTTTGGCCTCATCACGTATATTCGGTATGCAGTGTTCTGCAAGAATTGAGAAATGCAATGAGGACGTATTTTATTGGAGGATCGAGTACGAGGAGCTCGACTTTTGGTGTAGGACGCAATGCTCAGAGTTCCGTGCATCCACCACAGATGCCCCTAATCATTTGCCCCTTAGGGTCAACCATTCCTTGTAACCTGTTATTGGTGCTTTCAACAACTGTTTCTCCTCCTCTATTATGACTCCATCAACGTATCGTGGGAGTCACAATTGAGGACTATCCAAGTATCTATTAGAGATTTCTTCAGTAGGGTTATAAATGGGTTGGATCTTGATCAAGACCTATTTAACTGCATTGGGTATGGATTTTGAAATCTGAATGCTTGACAACCCATGTAGTCATTTGTTGAAGGGGCATATACCAAATAGTCCCCTCGAACATGTTTTAATACATATTTAATCCAAGCGTTTTTATTTGTTCCAAAAAGTCCCTCAGCATGCCGCTAGCGCAGACTTTAAAAATAAGAGAATATTGATTAAATGGGTGTTTGAGGGACTTTTTGGAACAAAATAAAAAGGCTTGGACTAAATGTGTATTAAAAAATGTTTGAGGGACTTTTTGGTATTTGATCCTTTATTAAATGGATCAAATATGGATTAGTTCCAATCCAGTTGGTTAATGATTCAATCCAATAATTATTATTTCTATATATGTTTATATTAATATGTACACATATATATTTGTTAACAATTAATATATACATATGATTAAATAATAAGTTTGACCGATTCGGAATCATTATAACATATTAATGATCAGATCGGACTTGAGTCCATTAACAACTTAACAAATCAGATTAGGATCACGCCTAATCCTATCCGAATCCAAGTCGTTTATACCCCTATTCTTCGATGTCTTTGTTGAGTATTGATGGATTACTCGGAATAGATACCGAGAGGCCGAGGTGTTTGCTATCGAATATTTCTTTCCCAAGGAGGTTGCGTTATGTATCTAAGGTTACTTCGATATTGTTGTTGAGATTGATTAGGTGAGTACAGTCATTCTTGACACTCTTTGGGACATTAGTGATATTTATGTGTCAGTTTTCCGAGGTTTACTTGATTTGTGTGGCTTGTATGATTAAGAGTTTAGGGATCCAATTTGGGATACATTTGAATTCCGTTATGAGTTAGTAATTGTGCATTTACATTTGAAATTCTAGTGTGTGCGCCACAGATGGCCCAGTCTTCATCCGTGTATGCTTTGGTGTTCAGTTTATTGTCTTAACAAGTCTCGGAGCATAGTTTGTGTCCCTCGGTTGTGGCTTGTTTTGGGACCAGTGCTTATGGATAATTGATATTGGGGGGTGCCTGCATCGATTGTGATATTGTCACCATCGGCTCTGATTAATCGGTTATTGGAAGTGAGGACTGTTGTTGTGTGGTTGATATAAGTTATGTGAGTTTAAGTAGCTTCGAATGTGATTATCGATTGTTAAGTGGTATTCTGACTTGTACCACCCCTACACCAAGATAACCCTAAAAAGGGACTAAAGAGGATACACCATAATATTACCCCCTAGCTAAAGTACTAACACAATATAAGGAAATAACATTAAAAAGAAGCGAAAATAAACACATACAGTTAAAATATTACAATTATACCCTAGGGGACACACATACGCATTAGTTTTCCTTTCCTTTCGTTTTAAAAAATCATTTTTTAGAATTGTTAGTACTATTGTTAAAGTGTTGAATACATATGCTTGGATGACAAGAAATCTCTCGACTGTCAAGTCTCCAGCCTCTACTGCTAAATTGTTATCTGCACAATATTTTGATAAAAAAAATATGTACGAGTATTTGCATGATTAGTTATCAAGTTTCGAATATTTTTTTTTGAAGCATTCAAGTTTCGAATATTTATTTAGTAGAATATTTGAATATAAGAAAAATTATCCCGTCACAGTATAAAGTATATAAATATATTGATATTTATTCCAGGTTGATCCCTCAACTGGGGAGGCAGATGAAGATGGAGTGGAAGATGAATACCAGCTTGAGGACCTGGAGGTTGTTGCAGCGGACTACATCCTCAAAGTGGGGGTCTCCAATTTCAGGAATGCCTGGGAAAGCATGGGCCCAGATTTTGAGCGCGTAGATGAGTATGGTCTCGGCCCAAGGGAAAGCTTGGCTGAAGCTGTGAGCACTGTTATCACCCTTCTCGGCATGCAGCCTTGTGAGGTATGTTGCTATAATTTATTCTTATATATTCGTCTTGAGATATTTTGTGTTTGCATCCTATGTGTTGCTGCTTTTGCACCATAATCTGAGTTTTTACCCTAGAATTTTAAATCTCTTGAGTTTGAACTCTCATTAAATATCAGCTGTTGGACTTTTTAAAGTACCCGCGAAATCCAATGTCTGATATTCAAAATGTGAGGTGCAGACCCAAAGGATTTAACATGTGAGGTGTATACTCAAATTACAGTGCAAAACATAGGTGCATGCTAAAGTTGTCTTCTTTCTTTTGGAAAAATAAAAAAACCTTTATCTTTTGCACAAAGCATTTGTTGACTTTCTAACACTTGAACGTGTTAAACAGTCCTATGAAAAATTAGCATTCCACTTTTACTGCAATTAGTATTACTAGTAAAGCTAAACCTACTAATGATAGTACTTTTTGTTTCTTCTCTTCATTAATTTGTAAAAACAGTTGTTTGCATGAAAAATTTGTAAGCCTAACATTCCATTACTATGAATTCTACTGTTAAAACTACAATTTCTATTTTTATTATTGTGTGCCTTGAATATTTCTGGAAGCTGAGTGTTTCTATGTCATTTTATTTTAGGGAACGGAGGTGGTCCCGAGCAATTCGAGATCGCACACGTGTTTGTTATCGGGTGTGTTCATAGGGAATGTGAAGGTGCTTGTTCGGTTATCATTTGGAATTGATGGTCCAAAGGAGGTTGCAATGAAGCTCGCTGTGAGATCCGAGGATGAATCTGTCAGTGATGCCATTCATGAAATAGTTGCAAGCGGTTAGTTAGTGGTGTTTGTAGGCGGGAATTATAGCTGCAAACAGAACATATATCTGTGAGATCAACTAAAAGAAGTCACTCTGTTTGAGAGTTTTGCTTGCCCATGGGATTTTTTTTTATATTGTAGTTCTTGGAACAATTAAATAGGTTCCATCAAGCTGCTTGATATACTTTTGGTCATGTATGTGAAGAGAAATTGGAAGCACGAGGATTGCTGTACTTTTACATTGAACAGAAAATTTGTGTTGGAACCTGATGATGTTTTATAGAAAATAAATTTATTTTCAGTTATTTTAAAACCTATGTGCAATTGGCGTGATTGCAAATACGTTGTCTGGTACTATAGGTGGTAAACTGCATATCAACGTTCAATTTGCAGTTTGCCCTGAATTGGACGTCTCAATGTCTTTCTAAATCTTAAGTTTTAAGTTTAAGCCTGTGCATGCTTCTTATGCGTTCTTAAACCTAGGGGTGTAAAACGGACGGATATGGAGCGGATATCATGGTATTCACATCCGTATCAGCCAACTCTCCACACTAATCCGTATCTTATCAGATTTTCCGGATTCGGATAATATCTTTGTCCGTTTTATTGTTTAAGATACATTAAGATACACATAGCTTATTAAACACTAATTTAATCAATGAATTAAATATATAATATTCCATTCCATGTAAGATATAGAGAATGTGTAAAGCATCAAATTAAATTATAAAAGAAGGTTCGAACATAAGTACTAACTTCTTATTCAATTGTGATAATCCATTGAAATTTTTATCCTCTTTTGTTACTCTAATGTTTGAACAGAAATGAAGTAAAGCATCATCTTACCTGGATAAATAAAATTAGCCCTGAATAAAAAAAACAGCAAACTCACAATGTTCCATTAAGGGGTTGCATGAATTTAAAAAAAGGCCTGAATAAAACAACAACAACAAACTCACTATTCCAACAACAAACCAATAACAATAAAGAAAATCGTTCACAACAGCAATAAACAGCAAACTCACAACATTCATACATATAGACTAACATACATAAAAAAGAATACATACAAAAAAGAACGGATAAAATCGTCCATACAGACAAAAAAGAATACATACAGACCAACATATTGCCTTTAGAAGAGAATATACACAACAAAATTTATTGCCTTTAGAAGAAAATCGTGAGCTGTGATTTTCATACAGACCAACATATTTTCTATTTAGAAGAAAATAGAAGAGAATACATATAGACCAACATATACAACTGTGATTTTCATAAAGAAAATCGTCCATACAGATAAAATCACAAAGAAAATTGTCGAGTAGTGTTCTAATTTGCCTTCAGAAGAGAATCAGTAAGGATAGACAAAAAACTGAGCTTGAGCTGTGGTTTATATACAATCGAATCGACCAACAAAGAACGGGTGTAAAATCACCAATATACATACAATCGACCAACATACATACAATCGACCAACAAAGAACGCCTCTTGCCGAACTGGAGCTTGAGTTGTGGACCGATGGTGGCGTCGCTTCTAGGGTTGGGGGGAGTGAATTTTGGTGAGAGGAAAAAAATAAGAGACTAAAATTGGCGTGCGTTTTGGTTTAGGCTTAAGAGGCGTGCGTGTGTTTGTTTGTTTAGTTTGTGTGTGTAGCGTGTGGGTTAAAAGGTGTGGTAAAAATTAAATTTAGTATATTTTATTTAGTTGGGTGGTGATATTATATAAATAATAATATTAATTAATAAATATATAATTATGTTACGGATATTTTCTAATACGAATAGTCCGCATCGGATACGGATTATCCTCCACGGATACTATCACTATCTATATCCGTATCCGTTTTTTCGGATAGTAAAAATGCTTATCCGTATCCTCTCTTTTAGATAATTTTTCGAATAAATATCCGCTAAATTCGGATACGAATAGCGGACGAATTCGGATTTTCGAATATCCATTTTCACCCTTATGTAAACCATAAAAATAAGCATGAGATGCTTAGCCGGCTACTTAATTTGGGTAAATATAGGGAGAGACAGTCCATGGACAATCGTTGCTCAAATAGTGGGTGACACAATACAAGGTGGGGTTTTGCCCAAGACATTTGCAGGCCATGTCATAGTGGTAAGAACCTATGGTAAAAAACCTTTAAGGTTTGCAGGCCTTTATGGCACACTATTTTAAGTGCAATAACGTCGACTTATATTTCTTATTATTTTCAATTGATTGCCATTTTACTACACATTGAATGATAATATAAAAAATATTACACATGGAATGAGAACAAGACATTTATTACACGTGGTAATCAAAACTCAAAATTTATTAACTCATACAATTTAAACAATCCGGTAAAAAGCACCCCTAAATTCATTAAATAAATACGAAAGCTCTCCAAGGATATTTTTACACCGTGGGACTTGCTGACACAATCTTTCCCACACCTCGTCATTACGCATAATTACTGTGAAGGCTGACGCATCCAATCACACCCGTCAGTCATAACTGCTAACTAGTATAGGTCTAATATATCTTTTAACACGATTCATCTCCACTAAAATTCGTGAACATGACGAAAACGGGGAGAAAAGCCTAGGCCATTTGTCCAACGCCCAACAATCCGATGTATTTCGCCATGGGTAACCAATCCCATGACCTTTTCGATAGCATGTCTCTGTTATTTCTGTGAGGAAGTAATAATCCTCGACAGTTGACCACATTGGGTAATTCATTGTGTAAGCACTATATTGATCACTTGTCCATTTTATAGGCACTCTAAAAAATATATTGCAGGCTATCAAAATTCACCAATCTCATTCACCCATCTACTATAACTTTTTAATAAAACATTATCACCGACTCTTTCATGGAACATTTCTTAATAAATGTTCAGATGCACTCTTTTACGTCACATTTTTTAAGAAATGTGAAGAACCTTCATGGCACATTAACTTGTATGGAACTTTAACGTTTATGGAAAATTATAAATAGTCTGCAATTTGTATGTATTGAACGCCATAATATAACTCAATTTATAATATTTTCTGACAAAATTAAATCACGGACTCCTCCAGTTCTAGCGATGAGGGGCAAAATCTTACGCTCAAATATGCTCAATTTAATGATGGTGCATCATCTGATGATTCAGATGAGGAGATGATAATTTACACGGAGATTACACGCTGGTTTGCTAAAAAAAATATAATTCGAAATGGGAAAGAACTCGAAACCAGATGTCGAGTGAATCGAAGGAGAGAAAGGGGACATGCAACACTATAGGAAGATTACTTTGGTGAAGATAAGGTGTATAGCGAGTATTATTTCCGACGGAGATTTAGGATACGGTATAATATTTTCAATCGCTTCCTTTATTCTGTTTGTCTTTATGATAACTAAGTTGTTCAGAAGATGGATGCATGCGGTCGCCAAGGTTTAAGCTCTCATCAGAAAGTGTTGCGACAATTCGACTTTTAGCTAACGGAGGTTCCCATGACGTATGGTCTGAGCAGTACGCAATGAGTGAAATCATTTTATTAGAAATTGTTATTAAATTCACAGAGGCAATTGTAAGGATTTTCGGTCCCCATTATGGCAGAAATCCGACAGCAGATGACATCACCATATTACTTGAATAAAAGCTAAACATAGATTTTCTAGGAATGTTAGGCAGCATAGAATGCATGCATTGGCGTTGGAAAAAATGCCCCACGACATGGCACGCTTAATACAGTGGATGGAAAGAATCACCAACTATAATCCTCAAAGCGGTTGTCTCATACGACCTCTGGATTTGGAAATCTTTCTTTGGGGTGCGTGGATCTTGCAACAATTTAAATGTCTTTCACCAGTCTAACGCCTTCCAAGAATTGCGCAATGGGACCGTAGCTTCCGTTAATTACATTATTTGTGGAAATTCATACGATATGGGGTACTATATTGGTGTTGTCATTTACCTTCCCTACGCTTCAATCGTTAAAACATTCAGGAACCAAAATGGGATTACACAAAAATAAAAATTATTTTGCAAGTACCAAGAAGCGTGCAGAAAAGATGTTGAACGTGCTTTTGGTATATTATAAGTACGGTTCACTTTCGTTCGTGAAACTAGTAAATTATGGAATAGGGCGTCGTTAACAACCATAATGAAATCTTGCATTGTTATGAAAAATATGATTATTGACGATGAACGTAGAGATTGTCTATGGAAAAATGAATATGAACAGAACGATGAAACACCTGAAATAATGAGGGGCCAAACTAATTTCTACGACTACCTCACACGGGATGCTAAGATAAGAGACGTAACTAAACATCAACAATTATGAAGTGATTTGGTGGAGCACATTTGGAACACCCACGGTGATGAAATGGTGGGTTGATGAATTCAGATTTTTTGTGCTTATAACCGTGTCTAATCGCTTTCTTAGTTCCTTCTTCATTTTTTTCTTGTACGATTGCCATTTTGATAATATATTTTTTATTATATTTAATATAAAGTTTGAACTGACTATTTGATTTTAACAAATATTATTAAACAATAGTGACATTAAATTTATTTTAACGGTGACATTAGATTTATTGAAACGAAATGACAATAACAATACATATGTTGAAGCAAAATAATAGAAAAATTAAACGATTGAACAATACAAGTCTAAAACATCATACTCATCATTGATTGAACTGGGTGGACCATACTCGAGGTTTGATGACCCAGTAGTGTTCGACTGCAACGCGAAAATGTCAGCTTCATTCGCAGCAAACATCGCTGAGAGGTCGTTGAACCTTTAAGATGGAACTGCCATTGTAAGGCATTCATATTGGTCATATCCAACTCCATGATTTATGACTTCTCTCGGCTTAGACGCACGAGCTAATCTTATTTTTTTATGAATTGATCAACTCGCTTCATCTCAATGAACGCATCCATTTGAGAGTAAAACTTCATGGCACGATTATGCTTCCAATTCTGCTTGCTTTTAAACATTGTATTGAAGTCTTCACAATGTTTGACTGCCCAAGTGTTACAATCCAAGCTGTCAGAACGTGCACGTTGTTTCTTACCCTTCATGCCTGGGGGTTTGGAAGGTACGTCTCATACACCCGGACTGTCCTCTTCATTTATGGGCGTAGGGTTGTCGTCGTTCCCCGTTGTGTTTTACAAGTCAAATTTTGGCAAATCTTTTAAAATTTGTTAGCAATTATCGAAAATGAATTGTTTGGTGGTTTCAATGTGGTACGCCTCGTGGGAATTTTTAACTGCATGGAACTCGTTCATGCCACTTCCCATATTACTGAGTTAGTGAGAAATCTTTGTGACATATATAATTACACGATGCGATATATGATTGTAACGTGTAGAGAGCATGGATCTAGTCCGAATAACCGTAATTCCAGGCATGATGTTATACTCATTTATTACGGTATCCTAAAATGTCCCGGATGTTATCAAGTTCCTTTCAATACCTCGTGCAGTATATTTTGCGTAAATGGTACATAAAGTAGAATCCTCAAAGGGAGTCATATTAGGTTGTCGAGGAGTATTAATATTCGTCGGTTGGGAGGAAGACATTATTCAGAAAATTAAAAAAATATGTGATGGAAAAAATGAAATATGAGGGAAGAATTAAAGTGGAAGAAAATGGAGTATACTTGAAAAATAGAAGGAAATTTTGGTTGATTTTATAAGGAAACGACCGTTTGTTTTACTGTGTAGTAAAAACTATCCTACGAACTTCTTTTGTTCGTAGGAGTTCTTACGAATTTCTGAAGTTCGTAGGAACTCCTAGGAACAAAAGAAGTTCATAGGAAGGTTTTACTGAATTTGTAGACGTTCAGTAAATCTAGAAACTCTCAACCTTTTCTTCTACAAATTTTGTACGCTTTCATCCACTACCGTGCACTACACCAAATCCAGCGAATGGTCACCCCAAGGGGGTCACGACCCTCAGTCGTGACCCATTAAACTTTGACGTGACAATATCCATGACCTAGTGTGGTCACGGATGCTCCTGGAAGTTATCACGGTTCAAAGCCCTAACCAACGTGGGTCACGACCTATAGTCGTGACCAGGTCGTGACCTTCATGGCGCCAAATTCGTGCCAAAGTTCCATCTTATTTTGGTCACGATGGAGTCACGGCTTGGGGCCGTGACCAAAGGAAGAATCCATAACCAATGGGTCACAAATTTGGGCCATGACCAGATCAATTTTCTCATGCACGAGAGTCACGATCGTGGGCCGTGATGACAATGTTGAATACACGTTGATATGTTAAAATTTTTAAGGGTTATGGTTGGGGTCACGGCTTTAGGCCGTGACCAGTGCCCTCATACTAAATTCAGGAACTAAACATTTCTTTTCTTCCCACGTCAATCTCTCTCTATCTCTTACTCAGCGATTTCAATGAAACCCTAATCTCTCTTTCTCTCTTACTCTCCATCTCCATCTCCATCTCCATCTCCATCTCCATCTACATCTCCATCTCAATCAGGTAATCTCTCTCTTTTACTTTATGTGTGTGTATGTATAGTACTCTGTGTGTGTGTACGTGTATATTTTTGTGTGTATATGTATGTATATCTGTGTATATCTGTGTGTATGTGTGCGTTTATATGTGTGAATGTGCATGTAAATCTGTATATATGTGTGTACGTGTGTATATGTGTGTGTATTTAGGGTATGTTATATTTAGGGATTGAAGTTTATTGTCTATTGTTAACATTGACTGGGAATTGTTATTTATAGTTTGAAATTAATTGCGTATTATTGGTATTAACATAAAGGTATTGTCATTTAGGTCTTGAATTTATGAAGAGTTTGAAATTAATAGAGTATTATTGGTATTGACTAAATGTGGTTAATTAGGGATTAAAATAAATTGCATTAATTAAGGGTATTGTCAAAATCATTTACATTCTCAAAACCATAATCAAACTAATATACCTTTAAATACCTTAATTGTAGGACTCATGTTCGCGGCCTCGTATATTTTTCTCAGGAAAAATGAGGCACGGTGATATTCACTGGCAATAAAACTTGGAGAGGTTGCAATTGGACCGTACACATAACTCTTTTATCAGTGAATGTCATATAGAGGGTACTCCTATTTATAGGTATGGAAATAAAAAGACCGAATAATATAACTACCTTGTAAATCATGGAGTTAATATCCAACAAGATTACCTGTTCGATCGTATTACATTTCCCTTGCAGAAAATTAGGATGGCATTATAAAAAATATATTTCACACACATAATCTCGACGTATCCCTGACCTTGGTTACATTGTTGAAGAAGGCGAAAAAGAAGATCCACCCATTATGGATACAACTACGTGTGGGTACCCGGAATTTAGTACTATAGGCCTGGACGAGTAGCCCAGTCCTAGCGGCCCAAAGTCCAGGCCTCTCATCTTTTGTATTAATCCAATCTCCCCACGATCCCATGAAGGGAAGTTATAGGGGAGCACGATCCCATGAAGGGAAGTTATAGGGAAGATGGCTAATATGGAGGAACCCATCATCTCCACTAACTAACCTACACATATATAAATTAAACCCTAGGTCCGGGGCAAAGGACAAGCTGTATTCTCTGTACTCATTCCCCAGAATATTGAGAAATAATACTGACTGCACCACCGTGGACATAGGCATCTCTTTGCTGAACCAAGTATATCCGTTGTTGTGTGATTGGTGTTTTATTTGTTCTTTCTTGGTCATTACGTCTCTCATACTTATTTGTGTTGCATAATCATTGTCTCCATAATTGGCGCCGTCTGTGGGAAACGATCATCTTTCCCTGAGAAGAGCCCACGCCAAGAAAAGAATCTAAGATGTCTGGTCATAGCAGCAACGCTCCTCAACCAGGAGATATTCAAGAGCCACCTGCTCCTCGTAGGATTAGGTCTGAAGTCCGACGTTCAGATCGTGGGGCTCGCTTGGAAAGGCCAACCTCAGAAGAAAGTCAAGGACCAGCAAGGTCCACGCAGATATCCAGATTGATTGATGCATACGAGGCAAGGCTCCACGAGCAGAGGGAGTCTTCTCGCAGATACGAGGCTGAGAATGCTCGCTTGAAAAGAAGACTGGAAAGACTGGAGAAGGAACTACGTCCTGATACCAGAAGACACCCCTATCGCACTCCTAGCCCTCAGGCGAGCAAATCTCGCAGTCGAGGAAGGAGCCCTAGGCGGGAATATCAAGGGGTCGAAGGTGGCGACTCAGACGACGACCTCCGCGAACAACTAAGAAGAGCTCGCCGCTATCAGAACCCTGCTCGCAGCGACGAGAACATACGGAACCTGGTCCGCAGAGAAATGGACCAACATCCAACTCACCGCGGCACCAGGTCGACCAGAGAACTCGCCAGGAGAGCCCTCAAGACCCAGATGAAATCACCCTTCACGAGGGAAATTGAAGAGGAAGAGGCTCCCAAGAAATTTTCCATTCCAAGGTTCAAGATTTACGACGGGAAGACTGATCCCATTGATCATGTCAGGTAGTACCGGCAGGCCATGACCCTCTGGAATCACCGGGATGCACTGATGTGCCGTATTTTCCCCTCGAGCCTCCATGACGTGGCCCAGAAATGGTTCGAAAAACTCCCTCACCGATCCATTAAAAATTTCAAATCCCTAGCCGAGCTCTTTACGGCCCGGTTCATCACCAGCAGCTCCCATCCCAAAAGGATGGATGCTCTATTAACCATGAAGAAAACGCCTCAAGAAACACTCCGAGACTATGCGAAGAGGTACTGGGAGTTATTCAACGAGATCGAGGACTGCGCGAAAGAGGTGGCAGTGGCCTCCTTCAAAATTGGGTTACCTAACTCTTCCCTCCTTTACCAGTCCTTGACGAAGAAGAAAGCTATGACCATTGACGACCTGATGGCCCGGATTGAGAAATACGCAAAGGTGGAAGATGTCACCCTCCTTAATGTAGGAGAAAACGGTTGAGACAAGCTCACTACCAAGGGAAGTGAGAAAGTTGAGAACCAGAAGAAAGAAGGAAAGAGTGGGGGCAAGAATGGCTCCCGAAACGGAGGGAACCCTGACGTAACAAAATCGTTCCAGGCGGTCAACACTGTCTTCAAAGAGCCAATTTACAAAATTCTCGCGAAGATCAAGGATGAGCCGTTCATCAAATGGCCCCGGAAAATGGGAGGAGACCCCACGAAAAGAAACAATGCATTAAGATGCGCTTTCCACAAAGAGGGAGGGCATAAGACCGAGCACTGCAAAGCTCTTAAGTCCCACCTCGAGGAGTTGGCCCAGTTTGGACATTTGAATGACTTTGTAGAAAAGAAGGTAGAGAAAGTGGCTGCCCACAGAGAGGCAAGACCCGACAACGTGCTGGAGGATGATGCCGGACATGAATTCGCAGTAATCCACGGAGTATTTGACGTCAAGCAAATACAAGGGAACTCAGCTCGAATGGAGGTAAAGAAACTGACAGCGGTAATGCAAGCTTTTCAGATTGAACCAGCAAAATCACAGTCAGGAAAACGTAGGCGAGCAGAGGACGTCAACTACAACAAGCATATTATTTTCACGGATGAAGACCTAGTGGGAGTAAGGACCCCACATCATGATGCCTTGGTCATTACACTCAGGATAGCCAACTTTGACATCGACAGGCTGCTCGTCGATCAAGAAAGCTCATCCGAAGTAATGTACATCGACCTGTTCAGGAAATTAAAGTTGAGCGTCGCCGACCTAAAGGGAGTTACTGTCCCTCTGGTCGGCTTCGCTGGAAAAATGACCATGCCCCTGGGCAAAATAGTACTGCCAGTGCGCGCTGAAAATGTTTCCAAGATGATCGAGTTTTTAGTGGTCGACATTGATTCACCGTATCAGGCCATCCTCGGCAGGGGATGGCTTCATGCGATGAAGGCAGTCTCCTCGACCTACCATCAAAAGCTCAAATATGTTACCGAGCGAGGAGTCATGGAGATACACAACGACCAGGCGATGGCAAGGAAGTGCTTCATAGCGGCCATCCGAACAAAACCAGAGAAAAAAGCCGATCAACCCAGCGAGAAAGTGGAGGAAGGTGCAATTCCTTCCAAATAGCAATTAAAATATGGAAGGCCTGGAGTGGAAGAGACCAGGCTCCTCCCCTCCGAGCGTGTCGTCGAGGACCTGGTAGAAGTGGCGGCTAGGGAAGGCGACAATAGCAGAGTCTTCCTGATCGGAGCGTCACTCACCGACCAAGAGCAAAAGGAGTTGTCAACCTTACTCAGAAGCAACATAGATGTTTTCGCTTGGGAACCTTATGAGCTGCCAGGAATCGATCCCAATATGGTATGCCATCAGTTGCACGTCGATCCCATGTTCAAGCCGATAACGCAGAAGGCACGGCGAACTGCTCCCGAGAAGGCCAGAGCAATAGAAAAAGAGGTCGAAAAACTGCTGGAAGCAGGATCCATACGGGAAGTGCAATTCCCCAAATGGTAATCCAACCCAGTGGTAGTTCCGAAAAGCAACGGAAAGTGGAGAGTTTGCATAGACTTCACTGACCTCAACAAAGCCTGCCCCAAGGATAGCTTCCCTCTTCCAAAAATAGACCAACTATTAGAAGCCACCGCAGCTCACGAACGAATGAGTTTCCTGGACGCGTACTCAGGATATCACCAGATTCCCTTGTATGCCCCAGATCAGGACAAAACGGCGTTTATCACGACGGTTGGTTTATATTGTTACAAGGTCATGCCTTTTGGGCTAAAAAATGCAGGGGCAACCTATCAGCGGCTAGTTACTAAAATGTTCAAGAATCAAATGGGAGACACAATGGAGGTTTACATCGATGACATGCTCGTCAAGAGCAAGGAGAAGGAGAATCACCTCTCGGACCTGTCAAGCACCTTCTAAATCCTCAGGAAGTACCGAATGAAACTTAATGCGAGCAAGTGTTCCTTCGGTGTCCAGTCAGGGAAGCTCCTTGGGTATTTGGTCAGCAAGCGAGGCATAGAGGCTAATCCGGACCAGATTGATGCAATCAACAGAGTGCAACCTCCTCGCACAATTCGGGAAGTACAGAAGCTCACTGGGATGCTCATTGCTCTAAATCGTTTCATTTGTAAATCCTCCGAGAGATGCAAGCCTTTCTTCCAACTCTTAAAGGGCAGAAAAGCAGTAGAGTGGAGCCCAGATTGCTCACGAGCATTGGACGAGCTCAAGTCCTACCTAAGCACTCCCCCACTTCTTGTCATACCACAACAAATGGACTCTTTGTACCTCTACCTCTCTGTATCCAGTCATACTGTCAGCTCGGTGCTAATGTGCGAAGTTACAGGAATCCAACATCCCGTCTATTACACGAGCAAAACCTTATTGGATGCCGAGTAGCGCTACCTACCATTGGAAAAGCTTGCATTCGCCCTAGTAATAATATCGAGAAAGCTGAAGCATTACTTCGAAGCTCATACGATCATCGTCCTTACATCACACCCCCTCAAGGCTGTCCTAAGGAAGGCGGATTTGTCAGGCAGACTGTCTAAATGGCCAGTCGAGCTCGGCCGGTTTGACATCCAATTTCAACCAAGGACAACTATCAAGGTTCAAATCCTCGCTGATTTCATAGCTAAATTCACAGGCGAAGAGCCCTCCGACCAGCCTAAGCCAACAGAGCAAAACAACCAAGCTACAGTGGAAAGCTAGAAACTATTCGTTGATGGAGCCTCCAACTCAAAGGGGGCAGGGGTAGGAATTGTTCTCATAACTCCAGAAAACATAGTCCTTGAGCAAGGAATCTGGCTGGGATTTGCAGCCTCCAACAACGAAGCAGAATACGAAGCCCTAATAGCAGGTCTCCAAAAAGCGCAAACTCTGGGAGCAAAGCGTTTGCAGGTATTCGACGATTCGCAACTAGTTTCCAACCAGATAAGTGGAGACTATAACGCAAAGGATGAAAGAATAGAAGCCTACCTCTCCCTGGTAAAAAACTTAATGACGAGCTTTGAAGGGATCAGCATCCAACAGTTTCCCGGGGGCAAAATAGCCACGCTGATGCGTTAGCAACCCTGAGTTCGGCAGTTGATTCTAGCCTTAAAAGAGTTATCCCTATCGATTTCCTTAGTGGCCCAAGCATTCACCCCAACTGCGAGCTGCCAAACGCGAAACCAATACTCCAATTGGAATAAGCCCCCAGCTGGATAGATCCCTTGAAGGACTATTTAAAGGACGGAACGCTTCCAGAGGACAAGAGAACTGCCCACCAGATAAGAGTCAAAGCTGCTCTCTTTCACTTATCCACAGGAGGCGACTTGTATAAAAGATCTTTCTCCGGTCCCTACCTTAGATGCGTCCACCCAGGCGATGTCAAGGCAGTACTTCACGAGCTTCACGAGCTTCACGAAGGAATCTGTGGAAGTCATGTTGGAGGAAGGTCTCTAGCCTTCCGAGCAATGAAGGAAGGCTATTGGTGGCCATACATGCAAAAGGACTCCGCAGTATATGTCCGTAAATGCCTGAAATGCCAACTTCACGCTCCTATGGTCCACCAGCCCGCCAACGAATTAAAATCCCTGACCAGCCTCTGGCCTTTCGCCCAATGGGGAATGGACATCGTGGGACCACTGCCCACCGCTGCCGGCAATCGCAAATACCTGTTGGTTGCAACTGACTACTTTACCAAGTGGATCGAGGCAGAACAACTGGCGAACATCCGAGATGCTGACATGATAAGGTTCGTATGGAGGAATGTAATCACTCGATTCGGAATCCCCAGAACCATCATCACTGACAATGGAACACAGTTCGAGAGTGGCCCTTTTCAGGACTTCTGCAACGAACACGGGATCAGGCACCACTTCAGCTCGGTGGCCTACCCTCAAAGCAACGGACAAGCTGAAGCTTCCAACAAAACAGTGATCGCTGGATTGAAGAAGCGGTTAGAGTGAGCCAAAGGTGCATGGGTAACCGATCTACCGCATATCCCATGGGCATACAGAACGACTCCTAGGCGAGCAACAGGAGAAACGCCATTCTCACTAACATATGGTATGGAGGCAATCATCCCACTAGAGGCGGGATTGACAACAATGAGATCCGACCTTGTCGAACAAGGCCAGAACGATGAGGCTTTGCTCGCTGAACTCGACCTAGCCGACGAGCACAGGGAACTTGCCCTAGTGAAACTAGCGAGCTATCAGCAACAGCTCGCGAAGCACTACAACAAAAGGGTCAACCCGAGGAGATTCAAAGTTGGGGACTATGTTCTAAAAAAGGTCCTGGGCAACACGGTGAAGCCATCAGACGGTAAGCTGGGCCCAAACTGGGAAGGACCTTATAAGATAATTAGAGACGACCTGCAGGGTGCCTATCATTTGGAAACGATGGAGGGCAGGGAGATACCACGAGCATGGAACGCAGCTAATCTCAAGAAATTCTATTTTTAGGAATTCTATTATTAAATCTTTTATTGTATTCGTTATGTGAAAGGACAGTTAATTTTCCATCTCACTAATGGAAATCTCTCAGTTGATCACTCTCTAATTAGTAACAGTTATACTTTATTACACATCCCTTCCAAATCACAGGCATAATGGTCGACATAGCAGGGGAACACCCCTCCTCAGGTCATCGTCATGAAGCACGACATACCTCTTAGCATTGCCCCTGGCAATATATGAAGCCCTATAGAGTATTCTTAGGCATCAAACCTACTTTGGTTAAACAAAATCCTGATCGGATGAAGACATCCAATATCAGGTGTGTCCTCGCCAATTGCCCTACTTAGGCCTAAGGGAGTGTGACGACACAACCTAAAAGGTAAAGTGAGGGGACAATGGCATTCTTGCATTATACTGGACTGGGAGGACACTCGCATGACAAAATAAAAAAGATTATGAAGCAGCGAAAATATTAAAAGATTGGATGAACACGTTTAGTCGGCAAAATCGCCCAAAACGCGAACTTTTCATTAATCCTTTATATTTACAAACAATGATAATACATGTTTAGTCGGCGAAGCTCGCCCAAAGCATTTACATTATCAAAAAGAAAAAAATAACAAAATCTCAAGGAGGTGGAAGACTCCGAACAAGATAATCAGCAACTTTAGCTCTTCTTCCATCATCAGGAGAGGGGGCTAGCTCTTCCACGACCTCATTTGCGTCCAATAGTTGCCGGGGAATAGCATCAATGGGGATCCATCGATCATCCCTCCTGAATGGATTGGGGATCAGAGTGGAGGAGGACATCTCGTGTCGATACCATAACACCGAGTTGCTCGGGACCTGCAGCTCTTTCAGGGCACTCAACCACCCTCTGATAAAGGAAAGTTCCTCGAACTCTGATAGTCTTGTTGGAGCATCCAGCCAGCCTTGATCGTAGCCATCAGACCACACTTGTCGAGGACCCTTCTTGAACAAATGCCGTAGTCGGGTGACGTCCCTCTGGAGCCCAGCAGCAGTTACATAAGCTCGCCGAACATCGTCGCGCAGCTCTTCCATCTCCCTCTCACGCTGTTCCTCGGCTTCCCTGTTCCTACCCCTGGCACTCCTGCTAGCACGCGGGAGGGGAGGCCGAGCAGCTCGCGACGAAGAAGAGCCTTGCAGGACTGCCGAAACGGTGCTCGGCGAATGTTCCTTAAGCTTTAGGACCTCCCTCCTCAAGTCTTCATTCTCCTGCTGCAGGAACTACCCAACCTAGTTAATCTCGGTGGCCTCCAGCAACCTTGCTCTCAGTGCACTGACTTCTTCTTGTACTGAGGCACCGATTTCTCCCATCTCCTGGAGCCTGTCCTTCAGCTTGGCCACCAGCTCGGACTGATCCTTATATTTTTGGTTCCTTGACTTAGCAAACCTGCAAAGTCTAGCAAAGGCCTGGTGAACAATAGGGATTGCATTAGGACCAAGAGTCCTACCTAGTTGGGAGGTAACAGGAATATAGTCATCAACATCAACCAACTACAAGTAAAAGAAGGAGAAGAGAAAGAGATCAGCATAAACAAAAATGAAGTCTTTTCATTAATAAGGAACGAGGTTACATCAGATTGAAAAAGAAAAAATTACAAAGCAAGCCCTATCAATTAGCAACCTCGGATGGCCCCTTGTCCCTATCAGCATCAGCAGGGGCATTACCCTCTGCAGGGGTGTCCTCTGTCCTCTCAACCAAAGGGGCGTCAGCAGGAGTCGCCTGGGAAACAGGATCAGTGCCTTTAGCAGTTGGGGCAGGGTCCTCATCTACGACTGGCCTCGGCCCTAGATCGTGCTCGTCAAAAAGCAGAGATGCAACGTCTACCCCAGCGACCACGAGAGCCTTATTACATCCTTTCTTGAAGTTCAGACGACTGATATAGCCTATCTGAACTTCAGCGTCCTCATACGCAGTAGCCCAGCCGGAATTATAAGAATCTTCCTTGGCAGTAACAGCCTCGGACTCCTTCTTCTCCAGCTCTTCAGAGAGAACCCTTTTCTCCTCCAGCATAGCTAGTTTGCTCGAGCAAACTAGGTCGTAGGCCTGCCTCAGCTCTTTTAGTTCCAAGATCGCCGCACTTCTCTCCTTATTTGCAGTGGCAAGGGCCAAATCAGACGAGATCCGAGCAGCATCGACATCCTTAAAACTGGCCTCGAGCTCTTTACCCTTTAGTTTCAGAGCAGAGTTTTCTTGCTCCAGTTCACCATTCTTCTTCACTAGCTCGTCGCGTGAGCGATACAGCACAGCGAAGTCGGTAACGAACTACGAAAAAGAAAAAGATATAAGAAGAAGAAAGCAAGAAAAGTCAGCAAAACACGAGAGGAAAAGAAGCCTTACCAGAGCAAGCCTCTGACTAGCCTGAAGGGCCAGATGCTCCGAACCTATTGCCCGTTGGCGATCAGCCGAAAGGACAACTCTCTCGAGCAGAGCCGGAGCTAGCTGAGGGGAGATTGCCACGGAAGCTCCCTCTGGCAGAGCGGACACTGGAACTAAGGCCTACCCGGCCTTCGTCCTTGCCTCAGCTCTCCTCTTCTCCTCCTCCTTCTCGCTCTCTCTCTTCCTCCTCTCCTCGACCCTTTTCCTTTCTTCCACCTTCTTCTTCTCCTCCTCCTTCTTTCTTTCCCTCTCTTTCACCTGCTCTTCTTCTCTCCTCTTCCTCTCTTGCTCCTGAGAGGAAGGCCGAGAACCTGTAGCCACAAACCCAGATGCAGACTTCTGTTTCTTTGACCTTTGAGCGAGGAGCACATGGTCATCATCATCATCATCTCTGATCAGGTTCTTCCTTGGAGGCATATCTTCACCAGATCTGGTGGAAGTACTCGACGATCCTCGAGCCTTAGAAGCCTCCTCAGAATCAGAAGAGCTGCTACTATCAGAGCTCCCTTCACCGAGATTACCTGCAGGCTCACTTTCAGAGTTGCTCTCTTCTTCGTCCAACGGTATCGGCTCAGCAGTAGTCTTGAAAGAGTTGGAGCTTGCGTTCAATTAAGAAATAATATAATAAATACCATTTATTAACCCAAATTAACCCTAAGCATGCAACTAGGTGTGATTGAAACAATATGGAATCATGCACAAGATATTCAACACACAAAGTTTAAGGAAAAATCCCCCACAGGGGCAAAACCATTTGTATATCACTATAATTTGTAAGAGAAACGGCTTACAATCGGATTACACTGAAATACAAGTTTTTTGACTAAGAATTACCCTCGGGTATTGGATTCTGTAGTCGCGGCTGGAATATCCCTTTTCAGTAGGGTTGGCGGCTGGAACTATCCCTATCCAGTAGGGCTGCAATGAAGAGGAAGGAACGGTCCACTTCACAAGGGTTGAACAACAACAATGGTGTTCTTGGGTTACCAAAAGTGACTCACAAATATATGAAATTTGTGTGAATCAAGGGTATGAATCAATGGACTCAAATACCATGAAGACTTAAGAGTTATGGAACTCAAAAAATCGTGTGGAAGTCTTATTAAACCACTTCCCCGTAGTGGGATTAAATAGAAGCTCTTTGCCCGAGAAAATCTGATACACGGTCTGGGAAATTCTATCCAGGGCGGACCGGTCCAGGCCTTAGGCGGATCGATCCGATAGCGGACCGGTTCTTTTAAATTGAAGCTGATTCGGTTCGCATTTGGTTCGGGGCACACTGGCTTCAAAGTGCAAGGCGGTCCGGTCCGGTATTGAGCGGATCAGTCCGCAGTCGGATCGGTTCCTTTTTTATTTCAGCGGATCGGTCCGAGGCTAGGCGGATCGGTTCTTTTTAATTAGAGGCGGACCGGTCCGGATGACTGGATTTCTGAATTCTTCCTTTCTTTTGATCTTCGGATTCCGTTGATGATGAATGGACTTTGAATCTTTGCAACGGTGTTACGGCTAATGACATATACAAGTATGTTGGACAAAAATGTCCTTACAAATCTCCCCCTATGTCTATGCCGGAACAAACATAAAAAATCCGAATTATCTATAATCACAATGCCTATACAAATCTACCCTTCCATGAACCCAAAAACTAAAAGTGGTACAAATGACTAAGGCTGCATCGTTTGATCTTCGAATCTTCAGAAATCTCACCGCTTTTCTCATCAGGGTGTGTATCATGGGATTATCAAGGATGTACCTACACACATGAGATAAAGCAAAATACCAAGGACATATCGAGTTTGAAATGAGATAAATCTAGATTACAATTTATGAGCAAACTCAAAATTTCAAAACTCCCCCATAATATGATAATTCTTTCTCCCCCTTTTTATGATGTCTCCAAATAGACAAATGAGAGAAATAAATCAAGCAATCAAGTATCGGGGTGACACAAGGCATAAAATCACACCATGAATGAACATAAAACAACCAAGTCGGTGATAGCGTAAAAGAATGGGTGTGATCAAAATTCGATAGAAAAATCAAAGCATACAAGCATGACATATGTGCACGATGAATATTGGATATTCCTAACGAATGAACTCAAATGCTTCCTTTGGTGTAAAAGATTGGAAATATAAGACATTGACTATATCAAATCTACAAATCAAAGCTCAAAGTGATTTCTACACCAATAACGTCCAAAATGATTTTCATGCTTTTTCAGGACTTTCAAGGAAGTGCAAACCCGTTTTTTAATCTCCAACCAAACTCCCTCAGATTTATATTTTGAATAGAGGAATACTAAATTCTCAAACTTTGGAGAATTGGGTGAAACCTAAATGGCCCATATTTGGCATGAATTGCTTTTTATTGCCTTATCAATTTTTTTGGGCTCTTTTTACCTCTTAGGACCTCGGATATTAAAATTCCTCCATTTTTTAGGTCCTTTTTAACGGTGGCTTTTGCGCAAAGGATAAGAATCAACTTTCGCAGTCCCTCCCCGTTATGAAAATATACACACAGTCTCACCAAAACGGTTTTTACATGCAATCCAATCTTGTCAAGTTTTATCGCATTTTATACATTGTATAGACAGGATTGAGATGGAAGCACTTAAGCCAACATGAGATTGACAAGTGTAACAATCAAATATAGCCGTGCATGTGTGCAATAAAGGATATAGGAGTCAAGCATGTAGGAAATATCACTAATTACATCTCAAGGACTCCAATCAATGTTAAGCACATGGATGAAATGATGTAGCCTCTCAAATCTCTATCAAACAGTCACATGGATATATGGAATGAAGTTGAGACTTGGCTATCTTAAATGCTCATCCATAAAAGGCAAATCTCTTTTTGAATTTTTCAAAAATTTTATCAAAATAAAATCTTTTTGTGTTTTTCTAAAATTTTTCTAAAAAGAGAATCTTTTTGTATTTTTCAAAGAATAATAAAAAATACATAAAAGCTGTACAACAAATCTATGGTACATATAAAACAGACTAGCAATAGGAAGCATATGATATGAACATGAAGAAGCATCCTATTCTAGACATAGACCAACCCCTCAGTCAACTGTGCAAATCCCTAAAGATTTCCTAAGATTCTCAAATCTAAGGGCATCTAAAGGTTTCTTGAAAATATCGGCTAACTGACGGTCGGTAGGAACAAAACTCAGGGATACGACGTTCTCTTCAACTAACTGACGTATAAAGTGCTCACGTATCCTGATGTGTTTTGTGCGCGAATGCTGAACTGGATTGCGGGATATGTGTATCGCGCTCGTGTTATCACAGGAAATGGTCATGGTGTCCTGTGATATCCCATAATCCTCCAGCATTTGCTTCATCCACAAGAGTTGTGTGCAACAACTCCCGGCGGCTATATACTCAGCCTCCGCAGTGGACAAAGAGATGGAATTTTTCTTCTTGCTCATCCAGGAGACAAGAGCATAACCAAAATAGAAACACCCACCAGAAGTGCTCCTACATCCATCTACATCCCCAGCCCAATCGGCATCCGAATAGGCGGACAAACGGTCATCGGTATCAAAGGAATACCAAATCCCGTAAGAGAGAGTCCCACTCACGTATTTAATAATACGTTTTAGAGCAAGTAAATGTGACTCTTTTGGGGATGCCTGATATCGCGCACAGACTCCAACACTAAAGGTTATGTCGGGACGACTGGCAGTCAAGTAGAGAAGACTACCTATCATACTCCGATACAAGGTTTGCTCTACGTCCTTGCCTGTAGTGTCCTTACTAAGCTTGGTAGTGGTACTCATAGGTGTACGTGCATGCTTAGCGGAGTCTAAACCAAATTTCTTCACTAGGTCTCTAGCATACTTGGATTGGGAGATGAACATCCCATCCTCTAGCTGACGAACCTGGAGACCAAGGAAGAATGTAAGCTCACCAACCATGCTCATCTCAAACTCACTTTTCATCTCCTCCTCAAAGTGATGAGCATGCTGGGAGCATGTGGATCCAAAGACTATGTCGTCCACATAGACTTGGGCAACCAAGATAGCACCATCATCTCTCCTGACGAACAACGTCATATCAACTCCCTCTCTCTTGAAGCCACGGGCTAAGAGATAGGAAGTAAGCCTCTCGTACCAAGCACGGGGTGCTTGCTTCAAACCATACAAGGCTTTTCTCAGATAGTAGACGTGATCATGGTGCTTAGGGTCTTCAAACCCTTTTGGTTGTTCCATATAAACCTCCTCCTGTAGAATGCCATTCAGAAAGGCACTCTTGACATCCATCTGATATACCTTGAAGCGCAGATGACATGCGATGGCGATCAGAAGACGAACGGACTCAAGCCTCGCAACAGGAGCAAATGTCTCCCCAAAGTCTACACCCTCTATCTGTGTGTAGCCTTGAGCGACCAACCTAGCCTTATTTCTGATTATGGTACCATATTCATCCATTTTGTTCTTAAAAATCCACCGGGTACCTATCACATTAGTCTCACTAGGTCGGGGGACTAATTCCCAGACATTATTCTTTTTAAACTGAAGCAACTCATCCTGCATAGCAGATATCCAGTGTTCATCCTTGAGTACTTCTTTATGGTTCTTGGGCTCGACTTTGGACGTGTATCAAAGATGGCTAACAACGTTCTCTAGCTGAGCACGAGTCTTGACCCCTAGAGTGGGATCGCCAACAATGGCTGAAGGATCATGACTCTTGCGTACCCAAGCAGGAGTGTCCCCTAACACAGGAATAGGGTCCACAGAGTGTGGGAGAGGAACAGGAAAATCACTGACAGAACAGTCCTCATCCTCACACTGAAGGTTGGGATCAATAACCGTCGGGGGTTCGTCATCTTGCACGGTGACGTTTATTGATTCCATGATCTTAGAGCTCTTCAGGTTAAACACCCGGTACGCTTTACTATTCGATGAATATCCTAGAAATATTCCCTCGTCACTCCGGGAGTCGAACTTTCCTAATTGCTCTCTATCCCGTAGGATGTAGCATTTACTCCCAAAAACACGGAAATATGCCAGGTTGGGCTTCTTGCCAGCCCATAACTCATAAGGAGTGTGAAGTGTGTGTGGACGCAGATACACCCTATTCACCGTATGGCATGCAGTAGACACTGCCTCTGCCCAAAATCTCCTAGAGACTTTACAACCTAGAAGCATAGATCTAGCCATCTCTTGGATCGTTCTATTCTTTCTCTCAACAATCCCATTTTGCTGAGGAGTTCTCACAGCAGAAAACTCATGTTTGATCCCAAGGCTATCACAGTACAAATCCACCTTTGCTTCCTTAAATTCAGTGTCGTTATCACTACGTATTCTGTTAATAGTGACTCCGTGTTGATTTTGCAGGACACGGCACTTGGTCGTTAAAAATTCTACAGCATCGGATTTCTCTCTCAGAAAACCTACAATGGAGTACCTGGAGAAATCATCTACCATCACGAGGATGTACCTCTTACCACCTAGACTCTCAGTACGAGTAGGACCCATAAGATCCATGTGAATCAACTCTAGAACACGAGAGGTGGTAATGGAATGCAACTTCCTATGAGGACTACGAATTTGTTTTCCCAACTGACAGGGTCCATAAACGGTCGAAGTTGACTTTCCAAGAGATGGTAAGCCACGTACTAGGTCCTTTTTAGCTAAACGATTAAGATCTCTAACGTTCACGTGACCTAGACGTTGGTGCCACAGATCCATAGGAGTGATCGTGGCGCTGTTGCAGACAAGTGAGGATGTGGGCTCAGTCCCATAGCAGTTATCCTTTGTCCTCACCCCTTGCACTAAAAGTTTACCGGCTTGATTATAGACCTTACAAGCTTTCCGCTCAAACTTCACTGCAAAGTCATCGTCGCACAGCTGGCTGATGCTAAGAAGGTTTGCTTTCAAACCTTTGATGTACAGCACGTTCTCTAGCTTTGGAAATCCTGGTAACTCTACTGTACCTCGTCCTACTATGCTAGATTTGCTACCATCTCCAAAAGTGACTCTCCCATCATTATAATCCTCAAGATGGGTAAAATATGAGACATCACCTGTCATGTGTCTGGAGCATCCACTGTCAAAATACCACTGAGAGGTATTATGTGCTTTGAGAGCAACATGGACAACAAGGGCCTTTTTCTCTTTCTTAGGAACCCAAGAGTAGGTACCTTTTTGTATTCCCTTGTTGTTGTTGGTTTTAGCCGGAATGCGGGGCGCTTTCATTGATGGTAAGGTCATCCGTCGAAATTCCTCCATCAAACTCTGTGATGTGGCGGCTAGAAACTCAACTCGCTCTCTCAGACTGGCAAACTCATCAGTATGATGTGGAGAAGTAAAAGTACGTCGTGTCCGACCAAATCTATAGCAAAACTCCCTAAGGTGTCCATTTCTTTTGCAATGGGAGCAAAAGGGCACAGTATTAGGAGGACCTTGGATTGCTTTTCTTGGTCGAACTCTCCTTCTTGGTTTTTGATGACGGCCATAAGGAGTCGTAGTAAACTCAGGAATTGGTCCGGGTGCAATTTGGGACGTGGAGGCACCATCAGAACCTATTCCTTGCCTGTCACCAAAACCTAAAGCGGGACCGAGGAGCATCTTTCCCATCTTCCCAGATCTGTCCTCGATTTGTACCTTGACTTTCCTAGCTCTCTCAAGGTCATGAGTAAGCTGAGCAACAAGGGCTTCAAGTTTCTTCCTAGTCTCCATGGAGGAATGGAGCTCACTAGTAAGACTAGCCACTTGTTTAGTCAAGTCCGCTTTCTCTTTCTCAAAACTGCTCTCTCTCTCTCTAAGCAAATTCTCTTTACTAACCCAGGCAGACTCTCTCTCTCTCAGGGCGGTGCAGGTGGAGGAATCTCTCTCTCTCGTCTCTTCTAACTCTTCTTCAAACGCGGTGATTCTAAGAACTAACGCCTTGTTACGTTTTTTAGTTTTGAAATACTCATTATATAACTCGGCGTAGGCGCGTTGAAGGTTACTCTTGTCCTCACTACCTTCCTCCTCTCCCTCACTCTCTTCGCTCTCGCTGTCGAGGTGTCCCTGTGAAGTAGCATCCTCATCGTCGTGAGATGCACTAGGAGTACTCACATGACTAGCCATGAACGCGGTGAAGTTACGCTCATGCGGTGACTCATCTCCCGAGTCCACCGACTCGACCTCACTGTCGTCACTAAGGGTAGCATTTAGGACATCTTTACCCTTTTCCCTATTCAGACGAGTGGCACACTCAAACGCTCTGTGTCCCTTACCGTCGCACTCAAAACACCTCTCACTGTCTTTAGGGGGTTCTTTGAAATCTTTCTTTTCAAACTTATTTTTCTGAAAATTCTTTTTATCTTTGAAATTCCCATTTTTCTTAAATTTCAGAATTTTCTTGAAGTTTTTAGCAAATAAGGCCAAATCATCTATGTCAAACTCACATTCAGAATCAGAAGTTTCTACCTTTCTAGATGACTCGACTCTCTTTCTTGCCGACCCCTCACTTTTTCTCTCTTGGGCTTTAAGGGCAATTCCCTTATCTTTTGGCTTGGCAGATTTAGGAAACATGTCTATTTCATAAGTTTGTAAATCTCCTACCAGTTCTACCAATTTTAGTATATTTAAATTACCCAAGGAATTTAGCACAGTGACTTTAGGTATAAAACGCTTAGGAAGGGAACGAAGAATCTTTTTAACAACTCTAGCATTTGGAATATGTTCACCAAGATTATAGCTAGTATTAACAATGTCAGAAAGCCTAGCATAAAATTCATCAAAACATTCATTTTCATGCATGGTGATGGTTTCAAATTGAGTTGTTAAATTTTGCAATTTTGACTCTTTAACAGCATTTGCTCCTTCATGGGTAAGTTGCAAAATATCCCATGCTTCTTTTGACGTGGTACACGTCATTATGCGTTTGAACTCATCAGGTGTGACAGACCCAGAGATAGCACTTAGACCCTTAGAATTAAAAGATGACCATTTAAATTCATCATCAGTCCAAGAAATGTCAGGTTTCAAGTTGGTCACATTATCAACAGTCACAGAGGGAGGAGTCCACCCTCGTTCAACTAAAATCCAGACATGTTCATCAATGGCTTTTAAAGCCGACCTCATACGGGCTTTCCAATAAGCATAATTTGTCCAGTCAAAAATAGGCATTTTATAATATGATTTCTCCATTTGAACACGCTCTTTTCAAAAATCAATTTATTTAAAAAAAAATTGATATCTTTAGAAAAATTTTGCGAAAAATAGGAAAACGCGATAGATTAGCGTAACCTGCTCTGATACCAATTTGAAAGAGTTGGCGCTTGCGTTCAATTAAGAAATAATATAATAAATACCATTTATTAACCCAAATTAACCCTAAGCATGCAACTAGGTGTGATTGAAACAATATGGAATCATGCACAAGATATTCAACACACAAAGTTTAAGGAAAAATCCCCCACAGGGGCAAAACCATGTGTATATCACTATAATTTGTAAGAGAAACGGTTTACAATCGGATTACACTGAAATACAAGTTTTTTGACTAAGAATTACCCTCGGGTATCGGATTCTGTAGTCGCGGCTGGAATATCCCTTTCCAGTAGGGTTGGCGGCTGGAACTATCCCTGTCCAGTAGGGCTGCAATGAAGAGGAAGGAACGGTCCACTTCACAAGGGTTGAACAACAGCAATGGTGTTCTTGGGTTACCAAAAGTGACTCACAAATATATGAAATTTGTGTGAATCAAGGGTATGAATCAATGGACTCAAATACCATGAAGACTTAAGAGTTATGGAACTCAGAAAATCGTGTGGAAGTCTTATTAAACCACTTCCCCGTAGTGGGATTAAATAGAAGCTCTTTGCCCGAGAAAATCTGATACACGATCTGGGAAATTCTATCCAGGGCGGACCGGTCCGGGCCTTAGGCGGATCGGTCCGATAGCGGATCGGTTCTTTTAAATTGAAGCTGATTCGGTTCGCATTCGGTTCGGGGCACACTGGCTTCAAAGTGCAAGGCGGTCCGGTCCGGTATTGAGTGGATCGGTCCGCAGTCGGATCGGTTCCTTTTTTATTTCAGCGGATCGATCCGAGGCTAGGCGGATCGGTTCTTTTTAATTAGAGGCGGACCGGTCCGGATGACTGGATTTCTGAATTCTTCCTTTCTTTTGATCTTCGGATTCCGTTGATGATGAATGGACTTTGAATCTTTGCAACGGTGTTACGGCTAATGACATATACAAGTATGTTGGACAAAAATGTCCTTACAAGTCTCTCCCAAAGAATCAAACTCTGGTACACTGTCCACAGGCCGTGCTATGAAGCTAGAGCCTACGTTCTTATACTCTAACAAGAAAGCGGCAGATTTGGGATGCTCGTCGTCACCCAAAGTCTCTCTGATGTTCCAAGCTTTAACCAACTCAGAAATTCGGACCTTGGTGAAGGCAGGCTCTAAGTTCTTCGACCTCGCTATAGAAGAAAAAATAAAGAGGAGTTAGAAAAGTCATAAATCAGCAGAGATTGAAACAATAGTATGATATCTACCTACATATTCTTCCCCATAAAAGGGTACAGTGACCCTCTCAGACCTCGACCCTTCAGATTGGGGAGAGAACTGCCAATTCCTAACAAGAAAACCTTCTTGCCAGTAGTCCTTATGGGAATCAGGTAGATTTACTACCAATACCCTATCAGGGCTCCTAGCTTTGAGGTACAGGACACCTGAACTAGTTCGAGAGAAGGAGTAATAAAAGCAGACCTCGGCGAGCCCTATCCTTGTGCCATACAGTTGATTTATCCTATGCACGCCGTTCACTATTTTCCATACATTGGGCGAACATTGTGCAGGTACAATACTAAAATAGCTAAAGAAATGCAGGAACAGATCATTAGGGGGAAAAGTAAGTCCCCCCTGGGAAAGCAACAAAGCATGGATCCAGTGGGCATCCTCTATATCCCTAACGTTCCTAGGAGGCGAGGCACAACACTCAATCTCTACCCACTCAGGAATGTTGTAGAATTTTCTAAATTCCGAGATTGACCTATTTCCAATCTTCGCCATTGGAAAATACAAGAAAAGCTACAAACCAAAGAGAAAATGCAAAGGGCACGAGAAACTTACAAGACAGAAGATCAGGTCAAATGGCGAAGAAGCAACGAGAATGGAGATCGAAAGTAGAAGATACGAAGCGCAAGAGTTCTCAGAAGATAGAAGAGTGCTGGAAAAGCTGAAACGACGAAAAGAAATGAGCCTTATTCTAACAAACCTTCAAAATCTAATCATATCGCACAGCAAGCGAAGCGACTGCCGCCAGAAATCGACTCTACAGCTCCCGAGGAATTACAACACAACTATTATGGCTAATCATTTAAATCTGTTGGGCCCACATGCAAGGCACAACAAATTTAGGGGCAATTGTGGGTACCCGGAATTTAGTATTATAGGCCTGGACGAGTATCCCAGCCCTAGCGGCCCAAAGTCCAGGCCTCTCATCTATTGTATTGATCCAATCTCCCCACGATCCCATGAAGGGAAGTTATTGGGGAGCACGATCCCATGAAGGGAAGTTATAGGGAATATGGCTAATATGGAGGAACCCATCATCTCCACTAACTAACCTACACATATATAAATTAAACCCTAGGTCCGAGGCAAAGGACAAGCTGTATTCTCTGTACTCATTCCCCAGAATATTGAGAAATAATACTGACTGCACCACCGTGGACGTAGGCATCTCTTTGCTGAACCACGTATATCCGTTTTTGTGTGATTGGCGTTTTATTTGTTCTTTCTTGGTCATTACTTCTCTCATACTTATTTGTGTTGCATAATCATTGTCTCCACACTACGTATAAAGAGCATTGACATGGACTGTGATGTCTCGTGCCATATGCATGTTAAATTGAATCTTGCCAACAAGTTGAAAATGATGGGATTCGGAGTTCATGTCATGGATATCTACACATCAATCATAGATACCCTTCCTCTTAGTTGGCCACGCGCAAAAATTTATAGGTTCTTAAAAACTAATACCGAATGGATAGAGATCAGACACATTGAACAAATTCTAAAGTCTTACTCTGAAAAGGTATATATATATATATAGTCATAAGGTTGATTAATTAGTTATAATTTATTATTATAATTATTTAGTCACTTATGGTTTTTCATTTTGTAGATAATGTCGGGAGGAAACAACCAAAGGTTGCCAAGTGACGAGGTGACATCGTAATGAGGTTCACCATCTCCTTCCCAACCTAAATTCTCAACACCAATGGGTGAATAATACACAACTCCACCAATGGTTCACTCCTCACCAAGTCCAACTGCAGCTGTTGCGACACCCTCATATAGCACTCCCATTGCTCCACCGTCCCCATCCAACACTGTCGACGCCTCCTGCTCAATCCAAAAGAAGACCCTTGGGCTATCCCTTCTCGGGAATAACCTGACGGGTGATAAGAATGACATGATGAACTTTAAAGCACGATATTTGGCTCTGGGGAAAATGAACATCGGAGTTGGTGGAGGAGAAACCTGGAACTAGGTTGATCAAGCCGTTAAAAATGACATATACGATCAACTCTCGAAGTATTTCTCATTTCTCGACAATTCCAAGAATAAGGTTCTATCTTAGGTCGCTGAATCATTGAGGACATACACGAGAAACCTTCGAAAGAAACATTTCCTGAAGGAGGCTGCGAGCTCCAATATGTTATCTTTGAAAGAGAGAGTGTCTCCAAATGTTGAAATTCCGGTGGAGCAGTGGAATAAGTTTTTAGAGAATGAGGCGAAGGAGAAGAAGTTGGTCCAAAGAGACCAAAACAAAAAAAATAGGGCAAAAAAACTGATATCCACAGGCTGGGATCCAAATCATACGAGGATTTGAAGACCGAATGGGCAAGTAAGACAAAGGATGGTCCAGATATGGGTAAAAAACCAAATCGGTCCAACTTATTCATTCATGCTCGACGGGACAACAATAATAAATTCCCGCCGCACTTGGCTGAAATGCTAGAATCAATAGAGGCCATCAGCAGTCAGTCAGGTTCGAATCCTACTGATGAGTTTGACCTGGAAAATGATTCCCTGGCCCAGACCTTTGAAAAGGTCGGAAGGGGGAGAACGAGAGGTGTTTGCTCACATATGCTAAAAATAAAATTTTAACAGACCGCACCTCTCGTGGACAAGTTATCTTCTATCAATGATCGTTTCTCGTCCAATGAGGAATGAAACGGGATATAAAAAATAACCTGGTGATGTTGACGAATCAAATTGGGCAACTTATGTCCCTTTTTTAAAATTATGGTTTCCCAATGCTACCTCCTCAAGGTTACCTTTACCCTCCTCCTTAAGGTTTCCCTTATCCTCCTTAAGGTTTCCCTTCCCAAATGTCGCCTCATCCAACATTCCCCTCCCAAATGCGGCCTCATCCACCTTCCCCTCCAAAGTGATGACTCCTTCAACATTCCCATTCCCTCGTGCCTCCACCTATCACGGGACTTGGATTATCATCAGCAACTCACGGTGACTATGCCGAAAAGTATTATTTTAAAAACCTGGTTAACAAGAGGGTTGTTGGGGTGTGCACACTCATCTCGAGGGTTGCCGAAACTCCAGTACACAACCGACCTATGTAGACGGGTGAGGCTAAAATATTGGTCGATGAAATATACAACGGTTGCGGAGATGTACCTATGCACATTGACAGCGGGGAAAGGTCAGAATTGAGGAATTATGCAGACTGTTTTATTGTTTGGACAGTTTATCTTTTGGAGAAGATTTAATAACATTTTTTTATTTCATTTTAGTTGTAATAACATTTTTTTTTCAGTTGTAAGAATATTGGTTTGGTATCAGTTTAAGAATATTGGTTTTGTTTTAGTTTTAATAATATTTTTTACTACTTCGGTTGTAAGAATATTATTTTTGTTTAAATTGTAACAATATTTTTTAACCTATATCCACAGGACTGAAATTTGAAGATTATTACATGGATTTCCCACTATACAAAGAGTGGATGGGAGAGACTAATCGATTTTCAAATAATCATGTAAATGGCATTCAAGAATTTATATAATACGCTTTCAAAAATCTTAAAAGTGAGAAGATTCCGTGTCCGTGCACCCGTTGTGAGAACAAAAAATATAAGTAATTGGAATACGTTGAGTTTCATTTAATAAAACGGGGAAACTGTCAAGACTATACAATATGGAGATACCATGGTGAAAAAAATGTACCTTATGTTATGGAAGAATCGCCGGTACCTGACTGCGTAACGGAACCCCAACGAGTGGAAGTGTTACATGATTTAGCAACACATCGTCCATTGACCGACTTAATTGATAATGCTTACGAACTCCACAACCATCAAAACCACAAACATATGGAAACGGATAATGCGCATTATGGTCAACTGAATGAAAATTTTGATGTTGAACTTCCAGGAGATCAGGAATACATACGGCTGAAAGCCAATGCGACTAGACCGTTATATAAAGATTGCGATGAAGATCACTCGGTATTATATGCAATGATTGGCTTGCATAATATGAAGAGTGAATTTGGTTTGTCTTGGAATAGTGTAGCCGAAATTCTTAAGTGGGTTAAAGATATTCTCCCTAAGGAGAACACGTTGCCAGACAATTATCCTAGAATAAAGAAGAGCTTGAAGGGTTTGGGTTTGAAATACAAATCTATTCATGAATGCAAGTATGATTTCATATTGTACCACAATGAGCATGGAGAGAAGGATAAATGTTTTGCATGTAGTGAGCCTAGATATGTGGTTTGTGAGAATGGAAAGGACAAAGGTGCAAAAAATCGCGAGTGCTCGCAAGTCCCATAAAAGGTTTTGAAGTATTTTCCACTTGGGCCATGGTTAAAATGATTTTTAATGTACCATGGATAACGGAGGCAAAGACATGACACATTTGATGTGAGGTGGGATGGAATCTGATGCGTCATCCAACTGATTCACCCATCTGGTAAATTTCCAAATGCACAACACCATGAATTTGCAAATGAACCGCACAATGTTCGTCTTACAATCTCAACCGATGGGTTTAACCCTTTTCAAAATTTAAGTACTAGTCAAAGTTATTGGTCAGTTCTCATGGCGCTTTTAAGTCTCCTTCCGACACTATGCATGAGAAAGGAGTTCACCTTGTTGTCTTTGTTGATATTCGGGATGAAGGCTCCCAGTGATGATATTGATGTATTCTTAGCCCCATTAATCGAAGAACTCAAATAATTATGGGATAAAGGCGTGACGACGTTCGACTCTCATAAGGGTGAAGAGTGCACACTTAAAGCAATGGTGATGTGGGTGATCCATAACCTTCCAGCTTATGGGACCTTGTCCGGTTGTAATGTTCATGGTTATTATGGATGTCCCATATGTGGGGAGAAAACTGAAGCATGTTGGCTAAAACATAGTGGTAATATGAGTTACACGGGTCATCGTAGATTTTTACCGACCAATCACCCTTTTAGGAATGACAGATTTAATTTTTTGCCTGTTGGTCATGAGTGCAGAACGCCACCTGCTCGACTTTTTGGTCAGCAGATCGAGGAGAAATCAATGGCTGCGACTGCCGGGAATAGGTATGTAGGCAAACACCCAAATTTTTTAAACTTGAAGCGTAAATCTAGGGGGGATTCGAACGACCCTCATAAAGCGAAGCCGTGGTCCAGGCGATCAATATTTTTTATTTGTCGCATTAGAAAGATCATCGTGTAAGGCATGTAGTTGATGTGATGCACATAGAGAAAAATGTTGCAGAACATCTGATAGGAACATGTCTAGGTGGATCTCGTTCCAAAGATGGAGAGCGGGTCCGCCTAGATCTACAGGATATGAAAATAAAGAAGAAACTGTGGTTAAAAAATGATCCTACAATAGGAAGAATTTCTACCCCCTGTGCGGCTTTCAGTTTGACTAGTAGTGAGAAGAAGATCCTCTTAGACACGTTGTTCAACTTGAAGACTCCAACCTATTATTCTGATAATTTACGTAGGGTAGTATGCTACCACGAAAATGACTTGAAACCGTGTAAGTCTCATGACTAGTATGCAATCATCCAATTAATCCCTCTATTATTTCGGCATTTCTTTTCTGAACACAAAGATCTCCATCGGGCAATTATGCAAATCAGTTTGTGTTTTACCCTACTTTGTGTAAAAGTGGTAAACAAAAGGCACATTAAAGCTGCGAAATCAACTTTAGTCGAGGCAGTTTGTGTATTAGAGAAATATTTTCCTCTATCGTTCTTCGATATCACCATCTACCTACTTGTGCATTTTTGTGATGATGCTTTATTATGTGGTCCCATTAGGTATCATTGGATGTATCCTTTCGAGACCTTGATGAAAACCTTTCAAGATTACGTAAAGAATTCACGATATATTGGAGGGTCAATTACTGAAGAATACGTAACGGTGGAATAATCGCTATACGCTAGGGAACATATGCTAGAAAAGAGGTGAGGAGGTTAAATCCTCGTGGAGATCGAGTGATCGAGGAACTTGACGAGTTTGAGGATGAATTACCGTTTGGGAACCCTAAAGAGGCGAAACTCACAAATCTACAATACGAGCAAGCAAATCGTTATGTCTTCGAATCGTAAGATGAAGTCGAAAACTGAAGAGAGTGATTATCTATTGAATTCTCCTCCTTTGATTATATGTTTTTTATATTTTATGATCCAAACTTTACAATTTACTGGTAGGAAGTACGAGAACGAAATTACCCAAGATCAAAGGAGAAATTGTATAACAACTGATTTTAGGGCATGTGTATCAAAAGAGTTAAATTTCACATCTTATGTATGCAGATATTTATTCGTGTGTGATAAAAAGATGCCCTGATATAAATTTATTAATAAATACAACTTTTAAAAAGAGGTGATGTCTCTTCTAGGCTTGCACGCCTAGCAAAAGACCCTAGTTTTCGTGCGAAAGAGTATAAGAAATTTCGCACCAACGATTTTGATTTCATTTCAAAACCGTATGAGGAAAAGCTTTTGACACAAAATAATGGAATACCAATTTCTTCCTTGACCACCTGTATCGCTAGCAAAAGTGATTAAAATCCAAAGAATATGGTGCTAACCTATTATGGGATAATCCAATAAATCCTAGAACTTGATCACTTAGATTTCACAGAAACCGCATTTTATTGTGATTGGGTAAAGGTGGAGGATATAACGAATGCTTGTAAAGTTGATATTGACTCCAAACTTATTATGGTAGATTTATCAAAGCTGAAGAGTAAAGATCGTATAGTTGACGAGCCTTTTATTTGTGCCTTTCAGAACGTAAAGAAGGTATTCAACTCGAAGTGCATAAATGATGGCAATTGATCTATTATTGTGCATGAACCAAAGGGTATGACTACTGAAGTGGATGCGTTAAAGGCTCTAAAAGAGTTCTAGTCAGCTCTTGATGACAACCCTAATTTGAAGGATCTTTTAGTTAATTTGAGGAAGATTGAGTGTAAAAATATTATGTTATATCTTATTTGTATCCTATTATGATATTGACATTGTATTAGCGCTTTACTTTGATGTATGAATGTTTAGTTACTTTTACGATTGTTTAATATGATTTATGTAAGTTAACTTTCGATAATAAATTATGCTCAGTGGAATGTTTAGTTACTTTCAGAAGACACTTTGTTTGAGAATAGAGTCATTTGAGTTTGTGATTAGATCAAATTGACCCAGCTCAATTTCCACGTGTTCCTATACATATACATTTGTTGATCAGTTTCATTTATGCAAAGTTCATAAAATGAAGTTAAATTAGCCTGATTTTATAAAGATTGTATTAAAGTAACTAATCAACAAATGTACATGTAAAAGAATACGCTGGGGGCTCCAAGATCAATTTGGTCTAATCACGCATTCAGAAAACTCTATTTAATGGCCTTCTTAGATCGCAGGAATCAGGTACTCTTTACTTTAACTGAAGTAGTTATATAATTGATATTCATTATATTTTAAATCTTTTAGATGATAAAACGAGTACGGGAAAATTATTGGTTTTGTTTAGTTTGGCTGTTGGATAATTATCGGTTATTGGCTTGTTGTTAGATAGTATGTTAGAAGGAGTACGGGATAATTATTGTTTTTTTTTGGTTTGGCCGTTGGATAAATATTAGTTGTTGGCTTGTTGTTGCATCGTATGTTAGAAGGAGTACGAGATAATTATTTTTTGTTGGCTTGTTATAGATTTTTAGCCGTTGGATAATCACAGGACCCGCGGTTTGAGAACATGACGATATTTTTAAACCTAATGCTAGATATTTTTAAATTATCGTCATATTCTCAAACCGGGAGTCCCGTGACCACGCGGTCAACTCGTAAGAACTGGCTGCGTGGTCAACTCGTAGGAACTGATCACGTGGTCACGGGACTCCCTGTTTGAGAGAACGATGATAATTTGTGAATATCCACACTTAGGCTTGAAAACATACCGTTAGAGGGAAAAAACCCGTAACACCCCCAAACGGTCTCGTGAGCGGCCCCAACACCTCTCACGGGACCAATGCAACTCATAAGAACTGATCCCGTGGTCATGGGACCCCCGGTTTGAGAGAACGACGATAATTTGTGAATATCCACGCTTAGGCTTGAAAACATGCCGTTAGAGGGTAAAACCCCATAACACCCCCTAAACAAACCTGTGAGCGGCCCCAACAACTCTCACGGGACCAATGCAACTCATAAGAACTGATCCCGTGGTCATGGGACCCCCGGTTTGAGAGAACGACGATAATTTGTGAATATCCACGCTTAGGCTTGAAAACATGCCGTTAGAGGGTAAAACCCCATAACACCCCCTAAACAAACCTGTGAGCGGCCCCAACAACTCTCACGGGACCAATGCAACTCATAGGAACTGACCGCGTGGTCATGGGACCCCCCGATTTGAGAGCACGACGATAATTGACGAATATTCATACTTAAGCTTAAAAATATAAACATGCCGTTAGCAGGCGAAATCGCGAAACACCCCCCAAACGACCTCATGAGCGATGCCAACACCTCGCACAGGACCAAATGCAACTCGTAGGAGCTGATCGCGTGGTCACGGGACCCCCAATTCGAGAGCACGATGATAATTTATGAAAATCCACACTTAGGCTTGAAAATAAATTCATGCCATTAGTGGGTAAAACTACGAAACACCCTGAGCGGCGTCAGCACCTCGTACGAGACCAATGCAACTCGTAGGAACTGACCGCGTGGTCACGGGAGCCCCGGTTTGACAGAACCACAACAGTTTGCACATATTTTTTTTTAAATACAGTTAAAAATGGTCACGACCTAGAGCCGTGACAAATTTTTGGAAGGTTAACAAATGGGTCACGGCTGGAGAACGTGACCAAGGCTATGAACATTCAAATAAATCGAAGGCTGGGTCACGGTCAAGGACCGTGATGAATGCTACAACCATTTTAATAAATCAAGGGATGGGTCACGACCTGTGACCGTGACCAGGGCAGTAACCACTCCAAATATATCAAGGGACACCACTCCAATGTATCAAAGGATGGGTCATGGTTCAAGACTGTAACTTGGAGAAAGTGCGGGTCACGGCCCAAGGCCGTGACCAATTGTTGTGACCCTACAGGACCGTGACCGTTTTTTAGTCAAGGCTTTGGGCCGTGACCCACGAAATGGTCACGCCAGAAATGGTCACAGCTCAAGGCCGCGACCCACAGTAATGGTCAGGGTATTTGGTCGGGACCATTCGCCTAATATGGTGTAGTGGCGAGCAGATGAGTTTGTAAGTTTAACAATTCGACTGTCCTTTTTCTCCACCATTGTGTATGCTCTAAGTGTTGAAAGTTATTGTAGCCTAACAAATGGGTCAAACTCAAAATAACCCAAAAAACTTAAAGTTAGCTTCCGTTAAAAAACACCACTCATATATATAGGAAGAGATCCAAAAATTCCCCACATACTTCAGTAGCGAAGGTAAATATATTTATATCTATATCTATCTATCTATCTATCTATCTATCTATCTATCTATCTATCTATCTATCTATCTATCTATCTATCTATCTATCTCTCTCTCTCTCTCTCTCTCTCTCTCTATATATATATATATATATATATATATATATATATATATATATATATATATATATAGAGAGAGAGAGAGAGAGAGAGAGAGAGAGAATAGAGTTTGATAAGGACTAGGGAGATCGAGTGTTTTGTAATTAGATTTGTAATTATGATAAATCGAAGTTAAATTTCCTATATTTCTATTGTCAATGGCGCAACTCATTAAGAAAGACGATGATCGTGATGAGGAAGGTACGCTTCTAATTTCTGAATTATATCATCACAACGATTCATAAAATTTATTTTTCAGATCTAAATTGTTCTTAATTTGATACCTCATATAAATGTGTTTAGATTCTTTAGATCTCCAGTCAAAAGTAATAATCATGAAATAAAATGAAGAAATAGGCATTTTTGAAAAAAAAATCTACAATCAAAGAGACCCAGAGGGAGAATAAGGAAATAAGGATGCAATTAGAACTCGTCTCTTTGCTTCCAAAGAATGAAGTCACTCTACACATTTATAAATGGGTACACCATTTTTATATAGAGTAGATATATAGCCGTCGAAAGTTACTGCACGAAATTCTTGTGGATGAAGAAAATATTGGAGGATTACGGAATTTCACAAGGCATGATAACGAATTCTTGTGATAATATGAGTACCATACATATTTCACGTATAAATGGAGACCGGGAGACCGAGAGAAGTCATTATATGAGTACCATACATATTTAAAAAATCTACAATGAAAGAGACCGAGAGAAGATAAATGGAGACACCATTTTTATATAGAGAATATATTAGATTAATAACACAAATAAAATCTAATATACTATAACACCTTTGAATAAAAATAATTTTGGCCGAGGTTAACATGTTTGTAAACGTGCCGGTCAGGGAAGCACAACAATGAACCGCAACAAACCCTCAAACGAATGATCTATCTAAGTTTAGGGGAGATCCTCAATAGTGGTTACCATTTCACTGTTCCACGGACTTATACATGTATCGAATGTTGATCCGGGAAAGTGGACTCCTGTGTCTGGAACACTGGGGGGTGTTATGAGAAATCTTTTCTTTCTCATCCACTCTAGGGGTGACCTTGTTAAGTCAAGATCCTATTAATGAAGGCCATATCACTCTGTCATTTGATAGAAGCTAAAAAGCGATGGCGATGTATGATTGAGCTATAACAAATTCATTTTTATTTTCGATAAATAAATAAAAAGTTTTAACTGTACATGTCACTTTTTTTTTTTTTTTTTTTATTCTGGCAAAGTTTTGAGAAATTTGTTATATTTAAATGGGATAGTAAATATGGGGAAAATTACTTTTATATTAACCACTCTTTTCCTTATCATAGTCATTATTCCACTTGTTAAATTTGTAAATTTAAAAATTCCTTTTTCTCCGCCATTGTGAATTTTGTAAGTATTGAAAGTCATTATAGCCTAACAAATGGGATCAAAATCAAAATCAAAATAACCCCAAAAAACTCGAAGTTAGCTTCCATTAAAAAACTCCATGCAATTAGAATTCGCCTCTTTGTTTGCAAAGAATTAAGTCGCTTAGCACATTTATAAATGGAGACACCATTTTTATATAGAAAAGATATTGAATTGATAACAAAAATAAAATCTAATAGACAACAACACCTTTGAAATAAAAATAATTTTGGTCGAGGTTACCATGTTTGTAAACATACCGGTCGGGTAAGTACAACGATGAACAACGACGAACCCTCAGACGAATGACCTATTTAAGATTAGGGGGGATATCCTCAGTAGTGGCGACCCTTTCACTGTTCCACAAACTTATACATGTACCGAATGCTGATATAGGAAAGTGGACTCCTGGGTCTGGAACCTGGGGTGTTGCTCTAAGAAATCCTTTCTTTCTCGTCCACTCAGGGGGTGACCTTGTTAAGTTTAGATTCAATTAATGAAGGCCAACTCACTCTCTTATTTGACCGAAGCTAAAAAGAGATGGAGGTGTACGATAGAGCTATAGCAAATTAATTTCTATTTTCGATAAATAAATAAAAAAATTTAACGATACATGTCATTCTTTTTTGTTCTTTTGATTCTGGAAATTTTTTGAGAAATTTAAAATATTTAAATGGGATAGAAAATACAGTGGAGATCATATTTTTATATTAACCACTCCTTTCCTTATCATAGTAAATATTCCACTTGTTAAATTTATAAGTTTAACAAATCCTTTTGCTCCACCATTGTGAATGTTGTAAGTGTTGAAAGTCATTATAGCCTAACAAATGGGGTGAAACTCAAAAAACCCCCCAAAAATTGAAGTTAGTTTCCTGTAAAAAAATCCACTCATATGTATAGGGAGGGATCAGCAAATTTCTCACATACTTCAGTCGCGAACGTAAATATACATATATAGAGAGAGAAAATAGAGTTTGATAAGAACTGGGGAGATCGAGTGTTTTTCTATTAAATGTGCAATTATGATAAATCAAACTTTAATTCTTTTATTTCTTTTGTCCATGGCGCAACTCGTTAAGAAAGTCGATGATCTAGATGAGTAAGGAACGCTTATAATTTTTTAATTTTATAATCACAACGATTTATAAATTTTATTTTTCAGATCTGCAATGATTTTAACTTGGTACCTCAGATATATGTGCTTAGATTCTTCAGATCTGCAGTAAAAAATAATAATCATGAAATAAATAAAGTAATAGGCATTTTATAAATAAAAACTACAATCAAAGTGACCCAGAGGGAGAATAAGGAAATAAGGATGCAATTAGAATTCGTCTCTTTGCTTGCAAAGAATTATGTCACTTGGCACATTTAAAAATGGGGACACCATTTTTATATAGAGAAGATATTATATTTATGACGCAAATGAAATATAATATACTACAACACCTTTGAAGTAAAAATAGTTTTAGCCGAGGATACCATGTTTGTAAACATACCGATCGGGTAAGCACAACAATGAACCACGACGAACCCTCAGACGGACGACCTATTTAAGATTAAGGGGAGATCCTTAGTAGTGGTTACCCTTTCACTGTTCCACGAACTTGTACATATACCTAATTCTGATACGGGAAAGTGGACTCCTGGGACTGGAACCTGGGGGGTTGCTCTGAGAAATCATTTATTTCTCGTCCACTCAGCGGGGTGACCTTGTTAAGTCGAGATTCGATTAATAAGGGCCATCTCACTCTCGCATTTGACAGAACCTAAAAATCAATGGCGATGTACGATAGAGCTATAACAAAATAATTTTTATCTCCGATAAATAAATAAAAAGTTTAACTGTACATGCATGTCTGTTTTTTTTTGGGGGGGCGGAATTTTTTTGAGAAATTTGTAATAATTGGATGGGATAGTAAACATGGGGGAAATTACTTTTATATTAACAATTCCTTTCCTTATCATAGTAAATAGTCCACTCGCTAAATTTGTAAGTTTAACAATTCCTTTTGCTCCACCATTGTGAATGTTGTAAGTGTTGAAAGACATTATAGCCTAATAAATGGGGTCAAACTCAAAATAACCCCAAATAACTTGAAGTTAGCATCCATTAAAAAACTCCACTCATATGTATAGGGAGAGATCCACAAATTCCCCACATACTTCAGTTGCGAACGTAAATATACATATATACAGAGATAATAGATTTTGATAAGGACTAGGGAGATCGAGTGTTTTGTTATTAGATCTGCAATTACGATAAATCAAACTTTAATTTCCTCTATTTCTATTGTCAATGGCGCAACTTGTTAAGAAAGATGATGATCCCGATGAGGAAGTTACGCCTCTAATTTCTAAATTATATCATCACAACACTTCATAATTTTATTTTTCATATGTGCATTGTTTTCAATTTTGTACCTCAGATAAATGTGTTTTGATTCTTCAGCCTACAGTAAAAAATAATGATCATTAAATAAAATGAAGAAATAGGCATTTTTGAAATAAAAATCTACAATCAAAGAGACCCAGAGGGAGAATAAGGAAATAAGGATGCAATTAGAACTCGTCGCTTTGCTTGGAAAGAATTAAGTCACTTGGCACATTTATAAATGGAGACACCATTTTTATATTGAGAAGATATTGGACTCATAACAGAAAGAGAATCTAATATACTACAACACCTTTGAATAAAAATAATTTTAGCCGAGGTTACCATGTTTGTAAACATACCGGTCGGGTAAGCACATCAATGAACCGCGACTTACCATAAGATGAACGACCTATCTAAGATTAGGGGGAGTTCCTCAGTAGTGGTTACCCTTTCACTGTTCCATGGACTTATACATGTACTGAATGCTTATATGGGAAAGTGGACTCCTACGTCTGGAACCTGGGGGGTTACTCTGAGAAATCCTTTCTTTCTTATCCACTTAGGGGGTGACCTTGTTAAGTCAAGATCCTATTAATGAAGGCTATCTCACTCTCTCATTTGACAGAAGCTAAAAAACGATGGTGATGTACAATCGAGCTATAACAAATTAATTTCTATTTCCTATAAATATATGAAATTTTTTAACAATACATGTCACTCTTTTTTGTGTTTTTGATTCTGGCTAATTTTTGAGAAATTTGTGATATTTAAATGGAGTAGTAAATATGAGGGAAATTACTTTTATATTAACCACTCCTTTCCTTAACATAGTAAATGTTCCACTTGTTAAATTTGTAAGTTTAAGATTTCCTTTTGATCTACCATTGTGAATGTTGTAAGTGTTGAAAGTCATTATAGCCTAACAAATGGGATAAAACTCAAAATAACCCAAAAAAACTTGAAGTTGGCTTTCGTTTAAAAATTTCCACTCATATGTATAGGTAGAGATCCGTAAATTACCCACATACTTCAGTCGCGAACGTAAATATACATATATATTGAGAGAATGGAGTTTGATAAGGACTAGGGAGATCGAGTGTTTTGTTATTTGATCTTCATTTACGATAAATCGAACTTTAGATTTCTCTATTTCTATTGTCAATGGCGCAACCCGTTAAGAAAGTCGATGACCGGGATGAGGAAGGTACACTTCTAATTTCGAAATTATACCATCACAACGATTAAGGGTGCAATCAGTAAGGGGTTTTACCGTATCGTTCCATTTTGGTCCGATAAAAAATGGTTTTGGTTTCATATTATGAAATACCGAAAATCGATTTTATCGAAATAAAAAATACCATAAAAATTTTGGTTGGTTTTGGTTTTTAGATATAAAAAACTAATTTACCGAATTTACTGTACTGACTTATCGTATCGAATTTACTGTTCCAAAATTACCGATTTATCGTACAGAAATACCATACCAAACTTACCACATATTAGCATATCAATACAGCCCACCTAAGTTTTTCTAAATTTTTTGGACCTTTGTGTAATGTTTCATATTATAAGGTATTAAGTTTGTGGGGTACAAATAAAAATAAATATTATTCTAATTTCTACGCACGTTATTTGATATACAATACACACGCTGTTTTATAACTTTTTACCTAGCCGGCTTTATCTCTCCTTCCTCACACACTATCCCTTTCTCCCTCATGATCTCTTCCTCTCCTCTATGTCGCACAAATCCAGTAGCAACATGAGCTCCCTCTGGTTTTGAGAAGCTCTACTCTTCCTCTCCTCCTCTCTATCTCCTCCCTCTCCTCCTCTCCACCGGCATCTTAGCCGCCTGCACCCCAAGTTCCCCAACTGCATCTGAGCAGGAGCAAACCAACGATTCATTAAACTTCGTTACAAGTTCCAAGCTCCAAGAAAACAACAGAGCATCTGAGTCTTCTGAGAGAGAGACCAAGCCGTAAGCAGGTAATTTTTTTTATAATTTTTGAATAAGTTAAACATCTATTATATATGGTTGAAATTAATTTATTATAAAAATTAATTTTTGACATTCTTAGTTTATTGTAAACCATATTTACCGAATGCATAAGCCGATTTGAAATTCAGGTATTTACCGGAAAAAAACCTCATGAAATCGAAACCAAAAAAACCCAAAAATACCGAAAAAATCAAAAAATTGAAAAACTGACCGGTTTGGTTTTGGTTTTTATTTTGATGTACCGGTCGGTAAATTGGTACGACGCATTTTTACCATTTAGATTGTGGTTTTGGTATTGGTAAGGGGTCATTACCTACCGGTTGCACCCCTAACAACGATTCATAAATTTTATTTTTCAGATCTGCATTGTTTTTAATTTTGTAACTCAAATAAATATGTTTAGATTTGTCAAATCTGTAGTCAAAATAATAATCATGAAATAAAATGAAGCAATAGGCATTTTTGAAATAAAAATCTACAATCAAAGAGACCCAGGGGGAGAATATGGAAATAAGGATGCAATTAGAGCTCGTCTCTTTGCTTGCAAAGAATTAAGTCACTCGACAGATTTATAAATGGAGACACCATTTTTATATAGAGAAGATATTAGATTGATAACATAAATAAAATCTAATATACTACAACACCTTTGAAATAAAAATAATTTTAGCCAAGGTTACCATGTTTGTAAACATACCGGTCGGGTAAGAACTGCAATGAACCGCGTCGATCCCTTAGATGAACGACCTATATAAGATTACAGGGGATGTCCTTAGTAGTGGGGACCCTTTCACTGTTCCATAAACTTATACATGTATCGAATGTTGATCCGAGAAAGTGGACTCCTGTGTCTGGAACACAGGGGGTTGCTATGAGAAATCCTTTCTTTCTCATCCACTCTAGGGGTGACCTTGTTAAGTCGAGATCCTATTAATGAAGGCCATCTCACTCTCTCATTTGACAGAAGCTAAAAAGCGATGGCGATGTACAATTGAGCTATAACAAATTAATTTTTATTTTTGATAAATAAATAAAAAGTTTTAATTGTACATGTCACTCTTTTTTTTTATTCTGGCGAATTTTTGAGGAATTTTTATTATTTAATGGGATGGTAAATATGGGGGAAATTACTTTTATATTAACCACTCCTTTCCTTATCAAATTAAATATTCCACTTGTTAAATTTATAAGTTTAATAATTCCTTTGGCTCCACTATTGTGAATGTTGAAAGTGTTGAAAGTCATTATAGCCTAACAAATGGGGTCAAACTGAAAATAACCCCCCAAAACTTGAAGTTAGCTTCCCTTAAAAAAACTCCATTCATATGTATAGGGAGAGATCCGTAAATTACCCACATACTTCAGTTGCAAACGTAAATAGATATATATATGTAGAGAGAATAGAGTTTGATAAGGACTGGGGAGATCGAGTGTTTTGTTATTAGATCTGCAACTACGATAAATTAAACTTTAGTTTCCTCTATTTCTATTATCAATGGCACAACTCGTTAAGAAAAACGATGATCGGGATGAGGAAGGTACGCTTCTAATTTATGAATTATATCATCACAACGATTCATAAATTTTATTTTTCAGATCTGCATTGTTTTTAATTTCGTACCTCAGATAAATGTGTTTAGATTCTGCGGATCTACAGTAAAAAATAATAGTAATGAAATAAAATGAAGAATTAGGCATTTTTGAAATAAAAATCTATAATCAAAGAGACCCAAAGGGAGAATAAAGAAATAATGATGCAATTAGAACTCGTCTCTTTGCTTCCAAATAATTAAGTCATTTGGCACATTTATAAATGGAGACACCGTTATTATATAGAGAAGATATTTTATTGATAACAGAAATAAAATCTAATATACAACAACACCTTTGAAATAAAAATTATTTAAGCCAAGGTTGCCATGTTTGTAAACATACCGGTCGGGTAAGCACATATAAGAACCACTAGGAACCCTCAGAAAAATGACCTAGCTAAGATTAGTGGTGAGATCCCCAGTAGTGGTGACCCTATCATTGTTCCACGGACTTATACATGTACCGAATGCTGAAACGGTATAGTGGACTCATGCGACTGGAACCTGGGGGGTTACTTTGAGAAATCCTTTCTTTCTCGCCCACTAATGTGTGTGTGTGTGGGGGGGGGGGGGGGGTGACCTTGTTAAGTTGAGATCCTATTAGTGAAGGACATCTCACTCTCTCATTTGATAGAAGCTGAAAAGCGATGGCGATGTACGATAGAGTTATAACAAATTAATTTTTATATCCGATAAATAAATAAAAAGTTTTAACTGTACATGCCACTTTTTTTTGTTTTTTTAATTCTGGAAATTTTTTGAGAATTTTGTAATATTTAAATAAGATAGTAAATATGAGGGAAATTACTTTTATATTAACCACTCCTTTCCTTATCATAATAAATATTCCACTTGTTAAATTTATAAGTTTAAGAAATCCTTTTGCTCCACTATTGTGAATGTTGTAAGTGTTGAAAGTCATTATAGTCGTGAACGTAAATATACATATATATAGAGATAATAGAGTTCTATAAGTACTAGGGATATCGAATGTTTTGATATTAGATGTCCAATTACGATACATCAAACTTTAATTACCTCTATTTCTATTGTCAACGACGCAACTCGTTAAGAAAGAAGAATATTTGTATGAGCAAGGTGTGCTTCTAATTTCTGATTTATATCATCACAACGATTCATAAATTCTATTTTTCAGATCTGCAATGATTTTAATTTAGTACCTCAGATAAATGTGTTTAGATTCTTCAGAGTTGTAGTAAAAAATAATAATCATGAAATAAAATGTAGAAATATGCATTTTTAAAAATAAAAACCTACAATCAAAGAGACCCAGAGGGAGAATAATGAAATAAGGATGCAATTAAAACTCGTCTCTTTTCTTGCAAAGAATTAAGTCACTCGGCACATTTATAAATGGATACACCATTTTTATATAGAGAAGATATATAGCCGTCGAAAGTTATTGCACGCAATTCTTGTGGATGAAGAAAATATTGGAGGATTACGAAATTTCACAAGGCATGATAACTAATTCTTGTGATAATATGAGTACCATACATATTTCACGTAATCCAGTCCATCATTCGCGCACAAAGCACATTAGGATACGCGAACACTTGATTCAAAACTTAGTTGAGCAAAAGGTTGTGTCCTTAAACTTTCTGAGCACCGATCATCATTTAGCCGACATTTTCAAGAAGCCCTTACATTCACTTAGATGTGAGGATCTTAGGAAATCTTTAGGTATTTGCACCATTGGTAGAGATTGGATATGTTATCTAGTATAGGATGATTTTAATGCTTATTCATATTTATTCCTATTACTAGATTGTATCATCATTGTAAATATCCTTTTCCTTTTGATATATTTAAAAAAAAAATCCAAAATGATTTTTTTTTCTTAAAAAAATTTGGAAAAAAATACAAAAAGATTTCCAGTTTCTTTTTAAGAAAAATTGAAAAAGACAAAAAGATTTTAGTTTTGATAAATTTTTGAAAAATCCAAAAAGAGTTTCGTACCTTTTTTACACCATATGCGGATGAACATTAAAGATGTCTAAGTCACCCATTCATTCCATATCCATGTGAATATTTTATAGTGTTTTGAGATGTGACATCATTTCATTTATGTTCTTTATAATGTATGGAGTCATTAAGACGTGATATGATGACTATTTACTACATGTTTAACTCCTTGTCACCTTTAATGCATACGATCACGAACTTATTTGAGTATTGCATTTACCTTTCGCGTGTTGATTGCCATATTTTTATCTCAATCCTTCTTTTAAAACGAACCAAATGTGAAAAAATAGATAATAAAAGTAGTCCATGTAAGGATCATTGCCCGGATTTAAAAAATAAAAAATCATTTATTTGGTAACCTTGGTATATTTAAGCAATGGAATCGACTTGCGAAATACATGTTGACTTACGGTCAATTTCTAAGAACATTGATGCTTTGCTACATGTGAGCATTAATTTATTCAAAAGAATTGAGATAAAAAAAAAATATGTGAGCTTTGAGGGAGTTAAGTCGAAGATTAATGGGTTTGCACGTCCTATAAAAATTTATAAAGCATTGCATAGTTTTGAGAATTATTGGTATGAAAATCACTTACGGTCTTGATTAATTGATTAGGTTAAGTCAATTTCACTTGAGTTCACCATTTTTACACCTAAGGTGGCCTTTGAGATCTTTCATTAGAGGTGTCTCATTCCTTCGTGCACATATGTTATGTTTGTCTATGTTGATTAACCTATAGAATGTGTTCACACCCCTACATTCCGTTTCCATAATTCAAGTATTTTTATGTTTCTCCACGATGTGTTGTATTTATTAAAAAATTTATACTTGAAAAAATTAAAAAATAGTTTGTGGAGCCTTTGAGTTTATCATTGCTTGTTATCCATCCATATTTTTTTGTGATGATATCTTATTCTTATTTGTGATGCTTGGCACTTCATGATTAGTTTCCACTCCTTGTCTATTTCGGACAAAATAAATGGGGTAGAACAAATTACGAGAAAGTTTGATTTATGGGAGAGATTTTATCTCTGTGCATTTTAATTTATATGTCAAACTCGATGCATCACTGGGTATTTGCTTTGTTTCATGTGTGTAGGTACTTTTTGAAGATTATATTCTCATTACACTCAATGAAGACAACGTTCCCAAAAGAAGTCAAAGAAGAAGTGGAAATTTGAAGACATCATTATTCTTGTACCTATTCATTTTAAAGTTGGGGGGGGGGGGGGGGGGTATTAGGATATTGTTTTATATCTTAGGGGATTTCATTGTAATTTGGATTTTGGTGTTATGTTTGTACCAAAATAGCCAGAAAGGGGGAGATTTGTAAGAGAAAAATTTCTAACATTTGCTTATAGCTTAGGCCAACATAGTTTTTGGCATATCACGATCCATTTGACTCGATCTATCATAAAGAACCGAGTTTTTGTCATCTCTAAATTCAAGATGATCTCCACATTACGAAGGTATAAAATAATTTAGGATTTTAAATTCATTTATGTTTATAATTGGGAGATGTTTTATTTTTAAAAATGAAGGCATTTTTCTTTATTTAAAAATTTTCAAAGTTCGTGCATCTCTTTCAAACGAGATGGGAATCTCATTCTAACGAGATCTCTTTTTCGTGAAGTTTCATTTGAAGTTTACTTCGATCGAATATCGAATGAGGGCATACTATTTTGCATCGTTCGAAGCTCGTTTAAGCTTGTTCAAACGAGATAGTTGTTTCGTTCGAACAAACATGCTTTCGTTCAAATGAGATGCTATTCTCGTTCGAACGAGCGTAGTTTTTATTCGAAAAGTGTCGTCGCCTCGAATTTTGAGCTTTTCATATAAATACCTGTTTCAAAGGTATTTTAAAAGAGACTTTTGGAAAAATAATTTCTGCATACCTGGTGCAAAAGTTCCCACTTTATTTAGGTCTAAAACACCTTTTGATTCACAAATCATCACTCCAATATATATGTGAACCCATTTCAAACACTAGATAGTTACATATCTAAGTTACTCTAGTGAAGAGATCCTCTTCACTGCTGACCTTGTGGTTTTTTAGCTGATCATTGCTGAAGGAAGACGAAGGTTGATCGATGGATACCAAGGGTGGACCACCACCAGTGGATGACTCAGGAAAGAGCCGTATTCTTTAGATGTTTTGTAAGTTGTGTCTAGTAAAACTCTAAAGTGCTTATTGAAAAAGGTTTTACCCGCAAAATTTTTTTTCCTCATATTTGTCTTGTCTATGTGCATACCTTAATTTATCTGTTTTTTCACCTAGATGCTTATTTGGGATAAAAAGATAAAATTTGGAATTATGTGTGCTGGACACTTAATTATGTAAATAATCAATTAAGATCGCAAGCGCATTCTTAATAATTAGTAAAAAATATAGGGTGTTACATGTGAATTGACCACGCATGAGCTGACAGGGGTTCTTTTGCACCAACGTTACTGCCTGATGGATTTTGACCCTTTTGCCCTTGATCGACTCCTGCCAGATTACACACATACCCTTGTATTTACCCTTCCATTGTCGCCCTTAGATTCCCATGGTTATTTACGTTTATGACTGTATGGTTGTTGGTATTTATGATTATACCGTGTTGTTTCTTAACCCTTCCATCATCTCCTATATATGAGGTTGTGGCTCAGTTTAAAAACAAAGATTTTATTTCCAAGACTAGCCCAAATGCTGTAGAAAATTTTCCTCAATTTCTCTCTCTTATTTCTAAGCGTTTCTATCATACTTTGAGAGTTTTCCATTTACCTTAAAACCTAAACTTCACCTCTATTTTTGTTTATATAAACATGTGTGGGATTGAGTGGTCATTTGGTTTTAGGGTTTGAGATGATGTTGTTCTATTTTGGCGATTTAGAGTATAAGTTTAAAAGTTCTTTGCAAACATTATAGGCTTGACTTGGAGTTAATTTTTCTGCCTTACAACTGATCGAAACCTTGCGAAGTTCAAAACCTCAATTCTGTCATTCTTGCATCTGAGTGTTCTTCATTAGGGTAAATTAATTTCTTTACTTCCTCCATTATATATATATATATATATATATATATATATATATATATAAACTTTTTAGAGTTTGTCTTTGGCCTTGCATGTTTCAAACTGCAACTCAGTATTTTAGATCAAAATTTTGGACTTGCATATTTGGAACATTATAACAAATCTTGATTACTTGAAAATTAAACTGTTTTCTGGACTCATTTTTTAGGTGAACTTGATTTGTATAAGTCTTGGGTCTCTGCATGTCATTATATGGCTCAAACTTTATTCTGGTCGAACTTAATTTTTGAAATCCAAAACTATATATCTTCTGTTTATATTAGATCTATTTAAATGATTTGTTTTAACTGATTTATACTATGCAAGTATAATAGATATGTATCTACTATTTTGGTTCAAAACTTTGTGTTGACCTGAGTCTGTCTTGAATAAATTTTAAATCCTTAATTCCTGTTTAAACCTGATCTAATTTTTATGTGTTGATTGCAACTCCTATACTATTTGCATATTTTATTAGACCTGGTTATTGGAACCTAATACCTTTTTAATTTATTTTTATCACAAGACTAGCCTTAGGCTGTTTTATCTCAGTTTTATATAATTATTTCTAATAGTATATTCTCTACTGTTCTTTATTTGGACTTCTCACAAAACTGATTTACCTTTAGGTTTATTCATCTTAGTTAATTTTAAACTACTAAAGAGGTCCTTATATGTGTCTTATAATTTTGTAATCCCTTTATATTTTGATTAAACCAAACTCATATTATTATTGTTGTTGTGTTCATCTTCACTGATACTCTTGTTTTGAGTGTGAAGCTCTGTATGCGTGTTCCTAAGTTGTCACTGCCTTGGTTGTTTAGTCAGATTCAGCTGTTGTGGGGTTGTTTAGTTTAAGCCTTGGTGTACTAGTTGTATGGGCTAAGCTATTTCATTTACATTTATTATTTTGTAATCTGTACTTAAATATTGGTTATAGTGGACTTAGGTGTGTACATGATCCTGGAACCAAGGGACCCGGGGTTTTTCAGTTAGTTGGTTTTCTCGTGAACAAATACGGTATATTTGCCTCTTCTCCTTATCCCATTTTCTTTTAATATTTGTTGACTTTTATCATAACAACCTGTAAAGCTTTTTTTTTTTTTTTTTTTTTTTTGTGTGTGTGTGTTTGTGTATTTCAACTATTGAAATTTACACATGTTTTTACTAAAGAATTTTATTTAATCTTAACACAATAGTGTGTTAGATTATTTCAGATTTATAATTAAATAAGAAAAACTATAATTTAGTTTAAGATCGCAGAAATTGAGGGGATATAAAACCCTACAAGATATAGAAACTATACCATAAAACCCTAACAAAATGAAGAGATTTAGATGAAAAAAAAAATGAACGCATACAAAGAGAGCAAATAATGAACAAAAAAGAGGGGCAAGGATATATTTCGTCTTTTTAATGTGATCTTTGTGTCGTACCATATATGCAATGTTTTTTAATGTATACGTGAATTTTACACTTCATTGAGTGGTCCATTTTACACTTCGTTGCGTTGGAACAAGTTTGTTGTTGTATATACGGGAATAACTCTTTTTCGAATATTTACTAAGTTTTTTAAAATACAAAATTATCACATGGGTCAAATAATAATAAATAAATAAAACTCATATATAGTGTTTTTTCTAAGTATGTTTTATCAAATGTGATAATTACCAACTACAAAAGTTAAATGGAATTAGTCAAATTACCCATTTTACGTGGTGAGAAAAGAAACTTAAAACAAAAAATTTGACATGCCGGATTCGAAACAACATAAGAGTTTACCGTAATATTAGAGAAAGAAAATTTTACACTAAATCTTTTTTACACTAGTGTTGGAGACACTCTCAGCAAAAAAGATTGGTGAACATCTTTGATACTTGTATATAATATTAGAGTACCACTACTCTGACCCATTTTTATACCCATTTCTCATACCCGCCTAATAAGACAATGCAATAGAAGATTGTACTTTGTGCCCTGACAAGACCCACAACAATAAGATATAAGATTTCAATGCATTGGGTATGAAAAATGAGCCATAAAGTGGGTACACATATATTTATCCATAATATTATTGTATATCCTATTCTTGAAATAGATTTCACATAAAAAATAATTTTTTTTTTTGAATTTATTCTCTTGTAAATATTTTTTAAGGTTTAGACAAAATGAAAAGATTTTTTTGAAAAAAAAAGGTCAAGGATACTTTTCGTATTTTCAATGTGGTATTTGTGTCGTACTATATATGCAATTTTTTTAATGAATACGTGAATTTTTTTCATGTGTATGTAATTTTTTTAATGCATGCATTTTCTAGTGTGTACATTTAGAATTGTGTATACGCTAATATATGACGTATACACATAGGGTAATGAATCTTAGTGTACAAAAAATATGCTAGTGGATTATAGCAAAAAATTCATATTGGTTAGAGATTGAATTCGAAAGTTCCAAAAAATAGTACAATACTTCATTTCGTACTCCAAAGTTTTATTTGTTAATTATTGGGTATAAATTGAATAAATCAATGAGACACAAACACGTGTAAAATGAGTATTTTCCACCACTGTTTGTTAAAGAATTTAATATACATATATATTTTTTATCGGTATATCTTAAGGGATACTTTTCAAAAATATAAATTTTATTATAATCGCACATGTAAAATAAATTATATGACATTTACAAAATTTGGATGAAAGATAAAGTTGACGTGACGATGTACAAAAGTGATCCATATTAAACTTCATTGCGCTGGAATAAGTTCATTCACGTATATGTGGGACTCCGAGTACCAAGTATTTTTATATACTAAATTATGGTATGGGTCAAATAAAAAAAATAGGCATAAAGAGTGTTTTTTCTAGTTATGTTATTTTCAAGTGGGATAAATATCAACCTAATAAATAAAACAAATCAAATTAACCCTTTTACCAAAAATCCGACCTACCGGATTCGAACCAGTGACCTAAGGATTGCTATGATCACACTACAGTCCTCCGCTCTACCAACTGAGCTAAGGTCGGTTTTGGTTAAAACAAGAACCAAATTGGTTATATACCTACATCTCGGTATTATTACCATATAGCCTCAAACTTCAAGCTGTGTGATATATATGATATATATTATATTTAAACCTACTCCCATTCCTAGATAAACTATTTAAAATTAATGTAGCATATCACTATATCTAATAATACAGGTAAAGAGAGAGATGTAATATAAAAAACAATTATATGAATCATCGAAGTAAACAATTATGTAGATTTTTTATCTAACAAATCATGATAGCTATAAGTTGACAGGTCGGTCCTAAGATTGAGAGTGCTTTGTATGAAAATTAATTTAGAGCGCTTTAAAAAAAATATTGCACAAAGATATTTAATACTTAAAATGGGTTCCTAAAAAATTATACTTATTTTTTAGGGGCCATTTTAGTTGGGTGAGATTTTTGGGTAGTTGAATCATTCTTTGTACAAATTGAGATTTTTGGGTAGTTGAATCATTCTTTGTACATATTATTTTCGAGTAATTAAAAAAATAGGCCTTGAAAAATTAAACTGATTTTAAAAATTGACATTTTTAATACACATAAATTATTTTTGAACCCCTAAAATATACATATATAAGTGCATACTCTAAAATGGGTCATGTGTCATTGTCCATTTGGTATGTGACCAGCGTCGGCCATGATTGACAAGTTAATTAGGATACGGTTTCTTGAATTAAGTCGAGTATTACTTTTTGTTTGGGACAAGATAGAAAAAGAATTTGCTAACATTATTATTATGTCTACAAAACACATAATAATTTTGTTATAAAATTAGTTGCTATAATTATTCAATATATAAAATGTCATTCTATCATTTTAAATACAAATACTTCTGTATCACCTTTATTTTTAAGATAATCAACTTTTATTTTATAAAAATAGTAGGGGTATATACCAAATAGTCCCTGAAACTTTTTTTTAATACACGTTTAGTCCAATCCTTTTTATTTTGCACCAAAAAGTCCTTCACCATGCCAAAAACGCTTTACCATGTCGTTGGCGCGGCCCTTTAAAGATAAGAGAATAAGAGACTTTTTGGTACAAAATAAAACGCTTAGACTAAATGTGTATTAAAAAATATTTGAGGGACTTGTTGGTATTTGATCCAAAATAGTACTATTTTAATTGTCTTTAATTAAAGTTGTTTATTTTCATAAGGGGCAACTGTAGAAAAAAAAATGACTTTTTAACATTTTCAATATATTTATAGGACACAACAATTTTGTTATAAAATCAATCCCTAAAAATTATTCAAAATATAGAATGCCCTTTTAACATTTTAAAATACAGTTGTTTTAATGTTTCCATCATTTTCTCATACCCGAACAATTAACTTTTTTTATAAAAAAAATAGTCCCTATTTATTTGTCCTTAATTAGAGTTTTTATTTATTTTTATGGAAAAAAATAATTTACCATTTATTTTTCTTTTTAAATTTAACCCCCTTTTGGGGCTTAGAATGAGGTGTTTTTTAAAATACTAATTCTTCTTTTTTCGAACATTGGATAAAGAATAATGTCATTGAATCTCCTGTCATCAAAACTCCCTCCGCCAACATTAATTCGCAAAGTGCAAAATTAATTTTGTAACGTTAACTTTTTCTATTTTATTTTGATGTTTTATATGTAATATCATTTAGTCACTCTTTATCGTCTTATTATTGTCATTCCGCCGCTAAATTACAAAATTATATTTGTATTTTTTTACTCTAAAATTAAATTTGCAGTGTTAATAAAACAAACTTATTTCAAAATGTAATACTAAAAAAATGAGTGTTTAACTTGATTATATTTTTTTATGAAAATGGAAAATGGAGGATATAAACATTAAAAGCGACTGAAAAAACAAAAAATATATATTGCAATGCAAATTTAATTTTGGGTCAGTTTGCCTTTGACATCCACTAATTTGTCTAGTTTAGAGTTTGAAACCCAATCTTTTTGTTTATGCAGGTTTGGCACCCATTTTAGATGGAAACCGTTTGGTCAACTTAGTTGATCGTTAACTCTAACCAACTTTTTTTAACAAAACTCGAAAATACCATTCTATTTAACAAAATAATAACTTATTCTTAACCCCCACCTATTTTTAATAACAAATAGTCTTTTCTTTTGAATTTAAAATTATTTTTAATATTAATATTATTTTTAATATTAATATTAATTTAAAACTATTTTTAAATATTGTTTTTAATATTAATATTAAAACAGTTTTTAAAATTTTAAAACTGTTTTTAAACACAATTTTTAATATTAAAATTTTCAATTATTTTTTTTATACGTATATGGTTGAGGGTATGTTTTCTATTTTTGGGCTTATAGGATGTAATTTTTTTTTATATTGGTGCATCTCATTCATTTGTTAGTTATACCTTTGCTCGGTTTTTAGGGATGGTACATTTAGCATCAGATATTTTGTTTCATGTTGATTCACCCGTGGATAGAGGGGAACTTATTGGTGTTGTTGTTAAGATAATGGTGTTGTTAAATCCATATTTTTATGAAGAATGATGTAGGTCATTATATTGTGCTCCACATCATCGCGGTACCAAAAATAAGCTGAGCGAAAAAAATGGTGAAGCGAGATTATAAAATACCAAAAGTTATTTCCTCTTATAATCACACTTTCAACTCAAAACACGTAAACCCTCCATAATAACACTATATTAATATACATGGATTTTATGCCCAATCCCCAACAACTCTACTTAATCAGTGTGAATTAACATCATTGTTGATGTAAAAAACTGGACTCGATCCAACTTTTTAATCACGAAAAAAATATATAATTGCAATGGTAAATAAAGAGAGAGAGAGAGAGAGAGAGAGAGAGAGAGAGAGAGAGAGAAAGAGTTTAAAGTGGTTCAGCTGTGTAAGAAACCATACGTCCACTGTTATTGTATTGATCTCCGAGGTTACAGAAAGCTAGGTACTCTTGTAAATAAGAATATTCCAGAATTCGTTCGACCGTGACCTTGTTAAAAGGGATACAACTACAACTGTTAAGGGTTGGAATGTCAAGGAATGGAATGCCTTTATATATTTAAGGATTTACATACTTACATAATGAATGTGACGATTGGTTGTGTAAACCATGTGTAGTATGACCCTTGATATGGTGATGCTTCATTGGTCTTGTTGGTCGGCCTTCCTTGTGTTGGTCGGCATTCTTCATGTTGGTCGGTAGAGTTACTATCTGTTAGCTAGGATTTTGACCATGTAGGGGGACACGTGTTCACTTTTGATCAGTCCACATAAGTGGATAATTTTTGGCATTAACAGAAGTCCCCAATGTTCCATGATTGATGCTTCCATGAAAGTATGGAGCATTTGATTCTAGAAGTAGCTCAGAGTATTTCATGACGCTTGGTGGGCAGCCGACCTCCCACACTTGTAAAATTTTACTGGTACTATTTGAAAATGGCATTTTTGCAAATTATTTAAATTTTAGCGAACCGCCAAAGGTTAAATGGGTATTTTTCACCTTCTACATTGCAAAGCCTTCAGAATGTCAATCGTTGGTACATTTAATCATTACATACGTTATTTTAGAGACAAACTATAAAAAGGCGGGTGGCTTTTTCCAGATTTCTCTTTACCCCAAATTTTTGAACTTAGCAGCCATTTCAGAGATTTTACGTGATCATTTGTCGTCATTCGTATTTTCCTTCCATAGTTCTTGTTGAATCCTTAATCTTTTGTAAGAACTCTTTCTTTCTCTCTGGTTTTTTCATCTCCTTCTTTCTGAACCATGGTGTTGATGTAAAAAATTAGATTATCTTTAATTATTCAATCACAGATAAAATAAATAAGACAAAAGGTTTTTAAAGTGGTTCAGCCTTGAAGGAATGGCCTACGTTCACTGTTTTGTTATTGCTGACTGTTTGTTTGGAATTCTCGATAACAGGTTTTACCAAGAAATTTCGAGTCCCCTTATAATGAGGATGATACAATGTATTTATAGCCCTGAGGCTGTACATGCGAAAGAATAATACATAGTTGTCCAATAGGCGTGTGCATCTGTGTGATGATAATGAGCATTTAATGCGCAGTCATCCTCTTGATTATCCGGATATGAATGCTCTGTACGAGATGCAGCTCGGACCGCCTAAGTAGCTCGGTATACATGAGTTGCTCGGTACAATAAAGTTCCTCAGAGAATACTTGTTGCTCGGAGCACCTGAGTTGGTCGGGGAGGTTGAGTTCCTCGGAGTCAAGGTGTTGTTCAAAAAATATTTGCGGGTGCCATGTAGATTGACACGTGTCTCCTCATAATTGGTCCACGTCAGCAGACTAAATTTGGTATCAACAGAAGCCCCCAATGTTTCGTAGTTTTATGTTGAAGAAAAGTATGGAACATTCTGCTGCCTAGACTTTATGGATTTTAGACAAACTTTCGTTGTTTATACTCCTTTTTTGAGTGCATAGTATCAGGCTTTTAAAGTATTTTGAATTTCCATAACCGCTTCGTTTTTCGTGCCTTTTTCTTCTTTTTAGCCGCCGGATACGCAATTGTCCATCCCGGTAATCATTATTTTTCTTTATTCCCGAGGTAAAGTATTTAAACGCTTCAGAAAATTCGATCGTCTTTTACTTTTTCAAATCTGCATCTTAGAACTTCTTTACTTCTTCTCTATCTTGTGCGTTCATTTCTTCCATTGTTCGTTGTCGACTGATCCACCCTTTTCCTGTAAGATCTTCTTCCTTCTCTTTTATTTTCTTTGTTCATCATGGTTTACCTCGTTGAGTCGCTTGATAAATTTCGTTCTGATTTTTCTATTCCTTCATGGGTAATATTGGAAGAACTTTCTGAACCTTTAGACTATTTTTCTTTGGTCGAGGGACATTGGTTCCCTAGTCTCTTTGTGGCCGAATGTGGCTTTTCTTTTCCTCCAAATCCCCTGTGTTTGGAATTCTGTCAATATTTTGACGTTGTTCCTATAAAATTAGCTCCCAATACCTGGAGAATAGTTAATGAAGTCCATAGGTTAAATCAGATTCATGGAACCCGTTTAGGAATTCCAGAAATTATGTTTTGCTATAGATGGGTTGTCAGCGATAGTACTTTTTACTTAGAAACTAGGTTTTTCAATAGGGCTTTAGTTGTCAGTCTCCCAGATGCCAACAAGGATTACTTCGAGCATGGGGTTGTTATGAAAAATTGGCAACATGCTCCCTTAAATGGAAATGATGTATATCATGGTCCCAGATGCCCTCCCTATGGCAATGGGATAGGTTGTTTTTATTTTATTTTTCTTTTTATTTTTATGTTTTCTTCATGTTTGATAAAATGCGTCATTGACATTTTAATTTTTGTTTATTTACAGTTGACAGCAAAAGAAAATCCCTAAAGGAGGCAGAGGTTAATTTAAAGCATTTGAAACTTATCTGGAGTTTGCACCAAACCGTTGCTGATGAACATATTAGATCAGCCTCTTACTTGTTGCAGTACAAGAGCTATACTTCATCCTTTACTGCTCGTCCAGTGGTGGGTGACATCGACCCATTACTAGCTTCTGAGGGTTCTTCCCCTGAATCAAATATTCCCCTCAGTAGCAGAATGAAGAGAAGACGAGCTCCTGCCTACTTTGACAAATCGGACTCTGCTAATGTGGAGGCCAAGAAAAATAAGCAGGATGTCCTAGAGGAAGGGACAAGAAAAATTGATGCAGCCCCTTCAATTGCTGCTAAGAAGGTTGTTGAGAAGCCCCCAGTGGCCCCGAGCAAGGTTGTTGCTATCTCTCCTCCCAGTGAGGTTATCGTTATATCTCCAGCAAAGACATCGTCTTTGGTTGAAACTGTTCCTGCTCCCTCGAGGAGGTTAAAAAAGAGTTTGTCAGAGAAACCTACTGAAACTATCCTTCAACCTTCAAATGTTGAAGGTAGTGTTCCATCCTTTATTACTCCGAGCTCCGTTGTGGGCTTGTTTTAATCTTGGACTATCCCAGAGGTCCCAAACATTGAAAACACTCTTAGTCGTGAGAGAGTTACTGCTTTGGCTGCTCAACACATTGCCTCTGTAAGTATTATTGATTTGACCCTTCTATCTTTAATATTATGTTAATACATTGACTTATTCCTCTTTCCAGTTGGTGACGTGTTTCAACAACATTGTGAAGAGAGATGAAGCCATCCGAGCTTCCAGTTCCTCAAATGGAGTAGAAAAGGCTTTTACAAGACTAACCCAGTCTTTAAAGGAATCTCATCAGAAGTATGAGGAGAATAAAATTGCTTGGGAGAAGCAGGTTAAGTCTGTCGAGCAGGAAAGAGATCGAGTTGTAGAGGCCTCCAAAGATTTGGAGAAGAAGATGAAAGAGTTTGAGAAGAAGAATAAAGAGCTTGGGGAGAAGCTCAAGAATGCTGAGGAGCTTGAGAATAAGCTCAAAACTGCTGAAGAGGAAGTCGGTAGACTTCATGAAGTTGATCGCCAAAAGATGGAGGTGGAAGGGAGATTGAAAGTTGCCGAGGAACTTCTGGATGAGAGGATTTCCGTGGAGAAGGCCAAGAGAAAACTTGGGATTAAAAAGTCTTTTAGCACTAGTTGGGACAAAGGCCTAGCTGCCATGTCTTCCCAGATGGAGTTCGCTAGTGTTAAATACTTTAGAGATGGATGGGTTGCAGCTCTACAGGAGCTAAAGGTCGCTGAGACTTTAGACTTGTTCCAGCGACATGCTCATGGTCCTCCTCTCTCTCCTGGAGAAGAAGAAGAGGACGAAGCTGCCTCTGAGGAATCCTCCTTGAAGATTGGAGATCAGATTCCTCCTGTTCCAGTTATTCAAACTTTCTACGAGCAACTCCATCCCACCAGTGCTTCAGCCGAGCAGCTTCAATCTACCAGTACCTTGGCCGAGCAACTGCCAATATCTTTTGAGAAACTTTCTACGCCCACCGAACAACCTACCTCTTCGTCCAAGCCTCTCGAGGAAATATTAGGAAGCAAGGAGAAGGTGTAGAGTTGTTCGGACCTTTCTCTTTGCTTTTTTTTGTTAAATGTAATTCTGGGCTATGTACTTCTCTTTGTGATGTAATAAAATTCAAACTTTTGGTTGTTCCTATTGACTTTTTCTTCTACTTGCTTTGTTTGCATCCTTATTGATTCTTTCGGTCTGTTCTCTTTACTAGTTTATGGCCAGAATGGAACTATTATCAGCCCACGATACTGAACTGATGAAAAAATGCAATGATTACTTCAAGGCTGGCCATGCTGACCTGAATGAAGCTCAAATCATCAACATCCTTGGTCCAGACACTTCTGAATGAGCAGTCGAAGCCTATCAATATTTGAAGTGTTTGCTCGACCGTGCAGTTGCCAACAATGTGACATATTACGAGATGATTGAAGATCTTCAGGGTACCATCGAGGAACTCCAACAACAATATAAGGAGTCCTCTACCCTTTTGCATCAGGGGTATGAGAAAAAATATCAGCAACTGAATGCTGACAAAGGATATGATAAGTTCATCGATGCTTACGAGAAGAAAGAGAAAATTCTAAAACTTAAGGTCGAAGAGCAGAGGAAGATTGCTCAACTATTGGAGCAGGAGAATAATGTTTTGCAAGAAGAGATATCCCAATTAAAATCGACAGCGTCTTCCTCGGGAGCCATTGTCCCTGTTAATGATGAAGGTTTCTCTTTCTTGGAGGTGGAGAATGTCAACTTGAGAGATGAATTGGAAACCTTAAAGAGGATTGGACCCTTTACCTCTGCTCGCGGACGAGCAAGAGCTTATCGGGGACGAGCAAGGGCTGCTCGGGTTACTGTTGAAGAAGCTAGAACACAGGCGGCCTTGGAGAATCAGGCCTTCCAGTTGATGGCGAAGAATCAGGCTTTGTCAGAGATGTCCAAGAAGATTCTGAACCACACCGAGCAGCTTTTCACATAAAATTCTACCTTGGAGAATAAAGAACTTTTAGTGAAGAACCTCCACGAGCAACTGGAGAGGTTAACCTACCAGTTTCACAAATAGCCCAGAGAGTTTTGGATGTCTGGTTACAATGAAGCCCTCTACCATCTCGATGATCGGATCCAGAATTCAAATAACGAGGGTTACAAGCAAGGATGGCTGAACGCACTGGGGGTGTTAAAGTTGGAGCAGGGCCATTATCTCTGGGATTACTATGACCCTGGGTTGCTCGAGTTGCCTGTGCCACCTTTTAAACTTGATATGAGCTGGATTCCTGCTCGGGCAATTCCTCAGTGCTTAATCTCCAAGTATCTCGGTGACTACAGTCTTCATTCTAATTTTGAGATATCTCGCCCGAAGCACTTACTTGATCGGCCATCAGTAATGAATGTCAGGATGCTTAGAGATCTGAACTTCATAAATTCTCCTTACGCCTTAGATGATCCTCCTGCTGGAGTAGAGCCTGTTTCAAATGCAGAAGGGAAAAAGGTAATAGCATAGGATTTTTGATGTAATGATTCCTCCTGTAATATGTAATTTGTTCTCTATATAACTTGTTTTAATTTTAATGAAGAGATTTTTAGTTTTCCCTGCAATCTTGATTGTCATTACCTTATAAAACACCTATTTTATTCACTGATGAATGTGTATGTATATCTATAAAAAGACAAAAATATCTTGTGTTATTTTAAATTACCGACCAACTGGAGTTGGTGAAAATTTATTGTTAACTATCTTGAGTTGGTGATAATTATTTGACGACCAACCAGAGTTGATGATATTTTGTTTCCGAACCAACTTAGAGTTGTTGGTAATCTGATATGTCATAAGTAAAGGAATTCTATTTTATTTTTTTGCTTATAGTGACTTATCACTTTTTAATTCCAAGTCATGAAATGACTTTCATCCCATGATCCTGCTTTGTTTAACCAACTGTTCCCGACCAACCGTAATTGGTGGATTTTTATTCCTGACCAACCGTAGTTGGTGGATTTTTATTCTGGACTTGATGCGTAGTGTGTAGCACTAGTATTCCGAAAAAATTTCAATAAAAAGAGAGAATTGGGTAAAACATCCAAAACTTTATTCATCTTGAAGAAAACTGCATTACATAGGGATTGAACTACTGAAAATATTTGCGTAGATGCTCTGCGTTCCATACATTCTTAAACTCCTCTCCTTCTAAGGTTTCAATCCTATATGTCCCTGGTCGAACAACTTCTGCTACTCTGTAGGGTCCATGCCAGTTAGCTTCCAGTTTGTTGTGTTTTTGAATTACTTTCTTTAGCACATAGTCCCCTTCTTTCAAATCACATTTCTTTACTCTCTTGTTGTAGAACAAAGTTGTTCGTTGTTAGTATGCATCATTCATGATTGCTGCTTCTTCTCTAACTTCCTCGAGCATATCCAAGTCTAATCTTCTTATCAAGTCACTGATAGGAGAATTAAAATTCAGCACTCTGTGTGTGGGGAGGCCCATCTCGACAGGTATAACAGCTTCACTTCCAAATGCCAGCATATATGGAAATTCTCCTATTGCTGCTCGTGGTGTAGTACGATAAGCCCACAGCACAGAATATAGCTCGTTGATCCAATTTGCCTTCGTATCATCCAGTCTTTTCTTCAAACCATTCAGCAGCGTTCTGTTTGTCACCTCAGTTTGTCCATTGCTTTGGGGATGGCCTGTTGCAGAGTGGGTTTTCAATATGTTTGACTGATGACAATATACATCGAACTCCTCGTTATCAAATTGAGTTCCATGGTCTGTGATGAATGCATGAGGAAGACCATATTTATAAATGATGTTCTTCCATATAAATTGATACACCTTGTCGTATGTCATATCAATAAGGGGCTCAGCTTCTACCCACTTAGTAAAGTAATCCACCGCGACCACAAGATATTTAAATCTTCCCCTGGTCGTTGGAAGTGGTCCGACCAAGTCAATTCCCCACATGGCAAATGGCCAAGGGGAAGTAATGGGTGTTAACAATGCTTGGGTAGTTCTTAGGATAGAGGAGAAGCGTTGACATTTGTCACATTTTTTGGCATAGGCTATACAATCAGCCCTCATCATTGGCCAATAGTATCCTTGCGTCATTATCCTTTGCAAAAGCGTCCGACTTGCTACATGGGCTCCACAGGACCCTTTATGGACATCTTCAATTAAGTCTTTTACCCCGGAGGGATGCACACATCTCTGCAAACCAGCTATAATTCCTCGTCTATATAGAATACCATTAGTCAATACATAACGAGCAGCTTTAAACTTCAGTTTTTTGGCTGTGAGTTTATCAGTTGGTAAAGCCCCTTCTTCAATATATGCCCTGATGGGATCCATCCAAGATGGTCCTAAATCAAGGGAAATGAAGTTCATCATCATATCTTCGTCAATGCTCTTGCTAGCCAAAACTTCTATTGGGATGGTTCTTCGTAGCTCAGTTCTTGTAGCTGAGGCTAACCGAGCTAAGGCTTCTACTCTGGCATTCTCCAATCTTGGTATTCTAATTAATTACACTGCGTTAAAGGTTGATACAATCTCCATTTCTTTGGCATGATACTTGATCATTAGCTCTCCTTTCGTTGTGTATACCCCCTGCATTTGATTTACGATCAACTTTGAATCACTGAATACAATGACCTATTCTGCCCCCATGGTTTTTGCTAAACTAAGACCTGCAATCATAACTTCATATTCAGCCTCATTATTGAAAGCCTTGAATTAAAAGCGTAGAGCATACTCCACATCGATCTCATCCGGGATGCTTAAAACAATCCCTGCCCCACAACTTGTAGTGCATGATGAGCCATCTACATATAGATTCCATATAGGTACCTCATTATCAAACTCTTGGTCAATCAGAGTTCCTCGGTAAAATATTTGATGCTTCCTTATATTCTCCTCTAGCATTTCTTGCTGCTCTTCGACCATCTCTCATTGATCGTCAATCAACTTAAGTTGGTCGGAGTTTAAATTTGATGATCCTGTAACATCCACAGATTGGTCGGTATTCAGCTTTTGCTCCTCGGAGGTGTCGGGATAAGTGAATTCTGCGATAAAATCTGCTACTGCTTGCCCTTTCAGCGATAATCTAGGCTCATAAACTATGTCATATTCACCAAGTTCTATTTTTCAGTACATCAATCTCCCTGATTTCTCTGGTTTATGAAGAGCTTGCCTCAACGGCATATCGATATACACAACTATGGTATGAGCTTGGAAGTATGGCCTCATTATTCTACTCGCTTCGATCAACGCTAGTGCCAACTTTTCCAGTCTTGGATATCTAATCTCTGCTCCTCTAAAGGCCTTGCTAGTGTAATAAATTAGTTTTTGCACTCCATCCTCCATTTTTATCAATGCCGAGCTAACTGCATTCTCCGAAACTGCCAGATATAAGTACAATCTTTCTCCCATCACTGGCCTGGACAACAGTGGAGGTTCTTCAGGGTATTTCTTCAACTCTTGAAAGGCCTTCTCACATTCATCATTCCATTTAAACGTTTTTCGGAGTGTTTTAAAGAATGGGAGGCATCTATCAGTTGCTCGTGATACAAATCTATTAAGTGTTGTAACTCACCCTGTGAGACTTTGCACTTCCTTCTTCGTCGTTGGAGATCGTAGTTCCAATAGAGCCTTGATGTTTTCAAGGTTTGCTTCAATACCTCGTTGGTTGACAATATACCCGAGGAATATGCCTTCTCGTACTCCGAATATGCATTTGGTAGGGTTCAACTTCATTTGATATTTATCTAATTGATCAAAGGTCTGGCCTAAGTCAATTAGATGATCAACAGCTTTCTTACCCTTCGTCAGCATATCGTCAACATAAACTTCCATATTGTAACTGATTTGCTCTGCAAACACCTTGTTCATCAGCCGCTGATATGTTGCACCTGCATTTTTCAACCCAAAAGGCATAACATTATAACAATAAGTTCCCCTAGGGGTAATAAAAGAGGTATTCTCCATGTCTTCAGGTTTCATTTTAATCTGGTTGTAGCCAGAATAAGCATCCATAAAGCTCAACAGCTCGTGTCCCGAGGTAGCATCCACTAATTGATCAATTCGGGGCAAAGGAAAATGATCCTTTGGGCATGCCTTGTTGAGGTCGGTGAAGTCTACACACATCCTCCATTTGTTATTCTTCTTTTTCACCATCACCACATTAGCTAACCAGTCTGGATATTTGATATCTTCAATAAAGCAAGCTTTCTGGAGCTCCTCGACCTTCTCTTGTATAGCTTGGTTCTTTTCGGGGTTGAACACAGTCTTCTTCTCTACTTCACTGGCTTTAATTCCTTGTTCACATTGAGCTCGTGACATAAGAAATTTGGGTCTATACCTGGCATATCCTCATGGCTCCATGCAAAAGTTTGTTTTCTGCTTTTTAGGAAAATTATCAATTCCTATTTTAGTGAGGCATCGAACGACGAACCTATTTGAGTTGTTCGTTCCGGGTGCTCGTCATCCAGAATGACATTTTACGAGATGCGACTCGTCTCTGGGATCTAACATTTCAATTTCTGCACCTTCATCCACTTGATAGGTAGTAGTCTTTTTCCTAGATTCCTCCATTTCTTCCTGCTTGGCAGATGAATAGTAGCATTCCCGAGCTACTTTTTGGTCACCCTTCACAATTCCTACTCCAAAGTTAGTTAGAAATTTTAGGCATTGATGTACAGTAGATGGTACTGCTTCGAACTTCTTCAATCCTACCCTTCCCATGATGATATTGTAAGCTCATTGAACATTCTTATCCATCACAAAAAAACGCACTCTTTCTGTTCGACAAGCAGGCCATGTACCGATGAACATATCCAATTTGATCGTCCCAAGTGGAAAAACTTTCTCACCAGCAAAACCGAGGAGGGGCTTGTGATAAGGCTCTAACTGAGACAACTTTAGATTTAAGCTGTCAAAGCATGAGTAGAACATGATATCCGCCGAGCTACCATTATCCACCAGTACTCTTGAGATCATTACTTCCTTCATCCTCATTTTGATCACCAATGGATCATCATGAGGATATAGCACACCTGCGAGGTTGTTCTTGGAGAAATCGATGACCAATTTTTCTTTGTTTACCTTCCTCGGGCGATCATCCTCAGATAGATTTATTCGCTGAATGTACGAACAAGCTTGAGCCTCATTGCGGTAAGCTTTTCTTTCTGCAGTAAGGTCTCCACCTCCTGCATCTCCACCTATAATAACATTACAATCAAATGATCCCAAACGAATTAAAAATACCTCACATTCTGGTTGTCTTGGTCTTTTGGGGAGATCGGGGTCATCTTCTGGATTATCTTCATGATCTCTTTTCTTGTCTTCTTTTGTTCGACGAGGAGATCTGGATCTCTGTCTTTCTCGGTCGTTGCTCTTTCCTTCCTTTCTATGATCAACATACTTGGCCAACTTTCCTCGTCTGATGAGTGCTTCAATTTCATTATGAAGAGCTATGCAATTTTTGGTCGTGTGACCATGGTCTTTATGGAACTCGCAATATTTGGCCTTATTCCTCTTGTCAGGATCTGTCTTCATTTTCTCTGGCCAGTTTAGCTCCTCGCTGTTCTTGATTTCTTCCAAAACGTGGTTTATGTATACTTTCAAAGGAGTATAATTTCCAAATTTTTTTAATATTTCCCATGATGGCTTTGCTTTTGATTGTTTGTTACCACCATTGTTCTTCTGATCCTTCTTTTCAATCTTCTCGGCCTCAACTTTGGTCTCCTTAGTATCCATGTTCTTCTTCGCAGCCATAGCTTCCTCGGCATTCATGATTCTGGCTGCTTTTGCCATTAGTTTTGACATAGTCCTAGGCGGATCTTTGTCCAAAGTGTTGTACAATTTATTTGGCAATAGTCCACTCATCAAAGCAGTAATTGTTGTCTTTTCCTCGTAATCAATAACTTCGAGCTTCTCATTATTGAAACGAGTTATGTAATCCCTGGTGCTCTCACCTGCTTTTTGTCTAACACTTAACAAGTGTGCTACTCGTTTAACTGGTTCTGCTCCAAAATAAAAATTTCCAATAAAGAGCTCGGCCAGTTGAAAGAAAGTTGAAATCTTCCCCCGAGGAAGATTATTGTACCATATTTGAGCAGATCCGATAAGAGTTCCCAAAAATGCCCTGCATCTCATCTCATCTGGCACGGCATAGATATTGGCAGCAGCTTGGTATTGTTCTATATGAAGGACAGGGTCAGTTTTTCCATCATATTTAGGAGTCACAACAGGTGCTTTGAACTTTGATGGTGTGGAAAATCCATAATTGCCTGGATAAAAGGTGTCCCTTGGACAAAAGTTCTTTGTAGAGGATTCTTAACCTTAGCCATTTCCCCTAGTCTATCCTCCAACCTTTGAATAGAGCCTTTTCATGCATCATTTCCCTCTTCGGGCCAGTTGGTTCGAGCAACTGATCGTGTTTAATTTGCCTCCTGGGATCTTTCATTACGAACAGTTGGTCATGATTGGGCAAAACCCTCCCTTAGATTGGATGGTCGTCGAAAGTTCCTCGACACAGCCTTAGGAGGACTTCTATTCCTCCTAGGGCCCAAACGATCAAAAGGAGAGGACCTACTTAATCTCTCCAATGCACTAGTCCTTTTCGGAGAGGGAGTGATGTTTTGTTCAATATCTGTAGCTCGTACTGATGAAGTTCGACTAGGTTGATAAGAAAAATCATTAGATCTCTCAGTGCGATATAAATTGGTGCGTCTGGATCGAGATTCCTCTAAGAGTAACGTTCGCCTAGAAGATAATCGGGTATTTCTTTGAGCGATTCATTGTCCTGAATGAGTAGATACTTTGCCCTGGACAGTTTGTATGAGTTGTCGCGTAGTCTCTTGCATGGTCATCTGGCCCTGGGCCAAATTAGCCATTATTCCCGCCAGATCTTGAATATTTGGGGGAGTGGATGGATTTGGGGGAATCCCAGCGTTTCGATTACTGGATTCTAGATGATCTGCCATTGATGATGAATGATTTTGGTGAAAAATAAAAATTACAGTCGATTCCCACAGACGGCGCCAATCTGTTGAGGTAAAAAATTAGATTATCTCTAATTATTCAATCACAGATAAAATTATATAAGACAAAAGGTTTTTAAAGTGGTTCAGCCTTGAAGGAATGGCTTACGTCCACTGTTTTGTTATTGCTGAATGTTTGTTTGGAATTCTCGATAACAAGTTTTACCAAGAAATTTTGAGTCCCCTTACAATGAGGATGATACAATGTATATATAGCCCTAAGGCTGTACATGCGAAAGAATAATACATAGCTGTCGAATAGGCGTGTGCATCTGTGTGATGATAATGAGCATTTAACGCCCAGTCATCCTCTTGATTATCCGGATATGAATGCTCTGTACGAGATGCAGCTCGGACCGCCTAACCTGCTCGGACCGCCTAAGTAGCTTGGTATACATGGGTTGCTCGGTATAATAAAGTTCCTCGGAGAATACTTGTTTCTCGGAGCGCCTGAGTTGGTCGGGGAGGTTGAGTTCCTCGGAGTCAAGGTGTTGTTCAAAAAATGTTTGCGGGTGCCATGTAGATTGACACGTGTCTCCATATAATTGGTCCACGTCAGCAGACTAAATTTGGTATCAACACATGGTTTACATAGTTGATACTGATTCTTTAGAGGAATTCAGGGAAGAACAGAAAATTCCTTCGTGGGTTGATTTTGAAATATGCATAAACTTATCTTAAATTTCTTCTTGATCGAACTGTAACCAATAATGTTGCATACTATGATATGATAAAAGAATTGTAGGCAGAGTATAATGAAAGCAGAGCGTTACTGCTCATTAGTTATGAAGCTAAACACAAGACATTAAGCGAAGAACGAGGTTTTAACGATAAACTGGAAAAATATGCTTCTGCCTATAGAAAAAAGGAATTATTTATGAGCATAGAGGTAGATGAAGCCCGGGAAATGGCTAAGCTCCTAGAAAAATAAAATAATAAACTTCAAAATGAGCTAGATACTTTGAAGAAATCTTATGATGCTGATGCTGATGCTGATAAAGGGGCTTCCTTTTTAGAGAAGGAGAATTCTAAGCTCGAGGAGGAACTTGAGACTCTAAAGAAATCCAACCCTGGACAAATCTCCAGGTGACCAAGAACAAGCCAACCAATTGTTGAGGAGGATAGGACCAGAAGACCTTAGTCGACCAAGCTGCTTAGTTGAAAGCTAAAAGTCAGGCTGTTGTTGATTTGTCCTCAAAGATGGAAGCTAAAGATAAAGCCATTGTCGACCAATCCACACAATTAAAGGTGAAGGATAATATTTTAAAGAAGCTTCAACAGCAAGTTAAAAGGTTGACCTTTTAATTTCACAAACAACCTCAAGAAGTATGGATGGAAGGCTATAATGAAGTTTTGGGTCATATTGAAGATCATCTTGCCTAGAGTTATGATGAAGGGTAACGGTGGGGATGGAACACTTGTCTAATTTTGCTGAAGCATGAACAGAATAATGGACCGTGGTATTGGAATGGACCTGATCTGCTAGATTGTAACAAGCCTCCATTAAAGTTTAATAAATCAGGGATCCCTCCTGACGCCATCTCCAAATATTTAATCACTAAGTACTTGGGGATTATGGTCTCCATGATGTTCATGAAATAGTTTTTCCTTTACATCTGACTAATGCCCCAAGCAGCAGTAACAGAAGAATGTTGGGAGACTTCAACTTTATCAACTCTCCCTATACGCTGGATTATCCTCCTACTGGGACGGAGAGAGTGCAACAGACTTCCAAAGTTGAAGGCAAATGTCCAGCTGAATGATATTTTTACATTTTGTTATTCATTTGAATGTAATGTAGTTTATATGAATGGAAATCCATATGTTTGTTTTGTTAACTTATGATTATTTTAATCAATTAGCTAACTTGTGATTCTAATGCCATTGATTCTACTAATGCACTTAGATATATTAATCCAAATTTAGAATTAATTATTTGTGGTGACCAAGTGTATGTGGAATGTATGTTTATATTCCAGTATCTAGAAATTTTTACATGTCTTCCTGCATTTAACTTAGTTGGGTAAAACTCGTGTATAACGTTTTTAGTTTTATACGAAGTTTTACACTTCTTGTTCTTGACTTGTTTATACAAAATGATACATGAAGTAATCATCTTCTTGTTCGTGATTTATTTTTACAAAGTCATACATGAAGTAAATTATTGTCGCCGACCAAATGCTGAGGATTGTAATCCTTTTTTTACTTGGTCAATTATTATTTTTATTGTCGACCAAGTGTTGAGGATTGTAATCCAATTTTGACTTGGTCGGAGCTAAAGATCAAAAGACATATGTACTGGGTTATGTTTGTTCTGGGGGATGTATATCATCACCGTACTCAGGAGAAAATAAAAAAATTGAAGAGACTGAAATCAATATTTTATTGATACATAAATAAAATAAAATAAAATATAATAATGGAAATCCTTTGAATTACTAATAATACTTTTGGAGATGCTCGGCATTCCAAGGATTTTTTAATTCTTTACCATCCAAAATCTCTATCCGATAGGTCATTGGTCGGATGACAGTTGATATGCGATATGGGCCATGCCAGTTGGCCTCAAGCTTAGTTTTCTTCTGGATAACTTTCTTAAGAACATAATCAACCGCTTTCAGGTTAGTCCGCTTGACCCTTTTATTATAAAAACGAGCAGTTATGTGTTAGTAAGCAGCATTTCTCAGAGCAAAATCTTCTCGCACTTCCTCCAACATGTCAAGATCTAATCTCCTTATCAAATCACTAATTGGAGAATCAAAATTTAGTACCCTATGGGTTGGTAGGCCAAGCTTGGCTGGTACCATGGCTTTAGTTCCAAACGCAAGTATGTATGGTGTCTCTCCAATTGCTGTTCTTGGCGTTGTTCTGTAGGCCCAAAGAACAAATTGTAGCTCATTAATCCAGTAGCCCTTAGCAGCATTAAGCCTCTTCTTCAGCTCGTTCAGTAAAGTTCTATTTGTCACTTCTGTTTTAGCATTACTTTGAGGATGGCTTGATGTAGAATGCAGTTTTTAGATTTTGGACTAGACACGGTATGCTTCAACTCCTCGTTGTCGAATTGGGTGTTATGATATGTAATGAAAGCATATGGTAAACTATATCGACATATTATATTCTTTCGGATGAACTGATACACTTTATTATAAGGTATATCAACTAATGGCTCTACCTCCACCCATTTGATGAAATAATCAACAGCAATAACTAAATATTTGAAATTGCCTTTGGTGGTTGGCAGTGGGCCGACCAAGTCAAGTCCCCATATAGATAACGACCAAGGTTAAGTTATTGATGTTAAAGCAGCATTATGTGCTTTATGAATGGCAGAGACTCTTTGCCACTTATCACACTTTCTCGCAAAAGCTATATAATTTTCCCTCATAATTAGCTAGTAGTATCCCTGAGTGTTGATTCGTTAGAAAAATGATTATCTAGCGGAATGATCTCCACAGAACCTTCGTGTACTTCTTTGATCAGATCTTCCACCTCCATTGGATGAACACAACATTGCAAGGAGATCGGCAATCCCTTTTTGTATAAAACTCCTTTGTCTAACTCATATCTTGTTGCTTTATATCATAGATTTTTAGCCTCTTTAAGATCAGGTGGTAGGGTTCCATCTTCAATATAAGCTTTGATGGGATCCATCTAGGAAGGTCCTAGATCTAAAGCAATGAAAGTAACCATCAGGTCCTTATCAATACTCCGATTAGCCAAAATCTCTATTGGGATTGTCCTTCTTAGCTCAATTTTTTTGCTGACTCTAGTCGAGCAAGTGCATTAGCTCGAGTATTTGCTATTCTTGGTATCCTATTCATTTGGACGGTAGGAAACTTGGTTACAACCTCCATAGACTTACCAATACACTTGGTCATTAATTCTCCTTTGACTCCATACAAATTCAGCACTTGGCTAACGACCAGTTGTGAATTATTATGTGCCACTGCTTGCTCGACGTCCAATGAATTAGCTAAATTTAACCCAACTATCAAGGCTTCATATTCCACCTCGTTATTTGATGCTTTGAACTGAAACCTGAGAGCATACTCAATATTAATATCATGAGGAGTATTAACTATTATACCTGCTCCAATGCTAGTAGCACATAAAGATCCATCCACTTACAGATTCCACAACGGGACATCACTATTGAAACTTCCCGCTATCAATGATCCATATTAGAATATCTTCTTACTCTTCTCCGCATATTTTAGGCCATTGTCAGAATTCTAGAAGACTCAGGTTAATCGATAACAATTTTAGCTTGCTTTTTAGCTCAGCTCTCTTCTTTCGAAGTTTGCTTGACAGGCAAGTTTTGTTACTCAAGAACCTCTAAATAAGTAAATTTAGTAATAAAATCTGCCAAAGCTTGGCCTTTCAATGAAGATCTTGGTTCATATATAATATAATACTCTCCCAATTCTACCACCCAGTACATCAATATTCCTGACTTCTCAGGCTTGTAGAGTGCTTATCGAAGAGGCAGATCAGTATACACAACTATGGTATATGCCTGGAAATAAGGTCACATACGCCTAAAAGCCTCAATAAGTGCTAAAGCTAACTTTTCCAAGCATGGATACCTGATCTAGACTTCTCTGAACGCTTTGTTGGTATAATAAACTAGTTTTTGGATTCCATTATCCTGTCTGACCAAGGCCGAGCTCACTGATGACTCATAAACATCTCAATATAAATATAATTTCTCTCCCAAAAGTGGTCGGGCGAGCAATGATGGTGATCCAGGTACTTTTTTAACTCTGGAATGCTTCTTCACATTATGTATTCCACTCAAAATTATTTCTCAACACCTTGAAGAACGCTAAGCACCTGTTCGTTGCTTGGGAAATAAATCTGTTTAAAGATGCTGCTCTTCCAGTGAGCCTTTGTACGTCTTTCTTGCAAGTTGGTGACTGCATTTCGATTAAGCTTTTATCTTTGTTGGATTAGCCTCAATTCCCCTTTGATTAACTATGAAGCTGATGAACATCCCTTCTTGTACTCTGAACACACACTTGTTCAGCTTCAGCTTCATCTAATGCTTTTCCAACTGATCAAAAGTCTGACTGAGGTCGGTGATATGATCTGAGGCATTTTTACTCTTTGTTAACATATCATCCACATAAAGTTCAATGTTCTTGCCTATATTCTCTTCGAAAACTTTGTTCACCAACCTTTTATACGTTGCTCTTTCTTTTTTATCCCAAAGGGCATTACATTTTAGTAATAAGTTCCTCAGTTGGTGATGAAAGTTGTACTTTCTCCATCTTCGGGTTTCATCTTTATCTGGTTATACCCAGAATAGGCATCTATAAAGATTAAAAGCTTATGTCCCGACATAGCATCAACCAATTGATCAATTCTAGGCAAAGGAAAATGGTCTTTTGGGTAAGCTTTATTTGAATCGGTGAAATCCATGCACATCCTCTATTTATCATTCTTCTTCTTAACTATTACAACGTTAGCCAACCAGGTTGGATACTTCACATCTTCAATAAACTCGAATTTTTGAAGCTTCTCTACTTACTCTTGGATAGCTTGGTTCTTCTCAAGACTGAAAACCCTACGTATCTGCTTGATCGGCTTGGCCTCCTTACTGATGTTAATCTTACAATAGAGGAAATTAAGATCAATCCCAGGCGTATCCTCATGGCTCCAAGCAAAGATATATCTCCGTTACTTTAGGAACATAATCAACTCCTGTTTAAAGACGGGATCCAGTGTTGAGCCGATCTGCATAGTTCTCTCTGGCTTATCATCGTTCTGAATAATGCTTTCAGTTATTTCCACAATTTTTCCCTTGACCAACTCCGTTTCATCTCGTGGATCTAAAGTTTTAACTTCAAATTTATCGTTAGGCTCAATAGTATCCACCTGGTAAGTTGTAGTCTTTTTTTTTCAATTCAATCAGGTCCTCTTGATCGGCTGAGAAGTAATAACACTCTCTCGCCACCTTTTGTCCTCCTTTCACTACACCTATGCCAAAATGAGTTGGAAATTTCAAGCATTGATGGATTGCTGATGGTACAACTTTAAAATTCTTCAATCCTACCTTGCCGAGGATCACATTATAGGTAGATTGAACGTTTTTATCCATCATGAAGAAGTGTATTTTCTCTGTGCGACTTGCTGGCTAGGTGCCGAATAACACTTCTATCTTGATCATCCCAAGAGGGTAAAATTTTTCACTAGAAAAACATATTAATGGCATTCGGTAGGGCTCTAGTTGACTGAACTTCAAGTCCAAACTATGAAAGCAAGGGTAAAATATAATACTTATTGAACTTAACTCTGGCGATGATAATATCTTGGATTCTGAAGTAACAACCAGCGGATCATCATGGGGATAAAGTACCCCAGAGAGGTCATTTTTGGAGAAGCCAACCACCAGCTTGTCTTTGTTGATCTTCCTCGGCTGATCATCTTCATTCAGATTATGTCTCTGGATATAAGAGCAAGCTTGGGCCTCATTCAAGCGATCTTTCCTTTTGATAGTGTGATCATCACATGTAATCACATGACAAGTAAATAAACTAAAACTGATAAATGCTACCTCACGTTCTGGTTGCTTTAGCTTCTTCGGCAGGTCTAAATCATCTTCATAATCATCTTCATGATTTCTCTTCCGATCATCTCTAGGTTTTCATGGAAAATTTGACCTTCTTGTAGATTCTCTGCTATCATGTCGATCAATTAATTTATTGATTTTTCCTCGGCGGATGAGGGACTCTATCTCATTCTGTAAAGCGACGCAGTTATCTGTTATATGACCATAATCCTTATGGAATTCATAATATTTGGATATATTCCTCTTGTTAGGAGGTGCCACTAACTTCTCAGGCCATCGCAAATCCTTATTGTTCTTGATTTCTTCTAGGATATGGTGAATGATAACACTCAATAGAGTATATGTTCGATATTTTTTTAGCTTGTCCTTTTTCTTTGGCTTTTTCCCCTTCTGCTCTTTTGGGTCCTTCTTCTCCGGCTTCGTATCAGGCTTTGTGGCTGGACTCTATTTTGCTGACATCACTTCCTCGGCATTCATTATTTTTCCTACTTTTGCCAATGAGTTCAACTATAGTTTTCGTAGGATCTTTGGCCAGGGTATAATATAGTTTCTCAGGAAGCAAGCCACTCATAAGAGCAGTGATGGTTATTTTTTTCCTCATAATCAATCACCTCCAATTTATCATTGTTAAAATGCGTAATGTATTCCATGGAACTTTCCCCCACTTGCCATCTTACACTCAAAATATGAGGTACTCTTTTTACTGGCTTGGCTATCAAATAGAAGTTGCTAATAAATAACTCAGCAAGCTGATTAAAGCTGGCAATTTATCTTCGGGGAAGGTTATTGTACCATATTTGGGTTGAACCCGTGATGGTTAGGGGTGGCAATTCAGGTCAATGGGTTGTGTTTTGGGTCGACACGATAAGATTTTTTCAGACACGAACACGACACGAATTCGTATTTTTTTAGTTGACACGAACACGAGACGACACGATAATAATACCAGAATTTCTTAAATTTCACGTCTAAAAAACACGATAACACGACACAACACGACTCATAATTAAGATAGGAGCACGAACACGAACACAACACGACTTCGTGTTAAAAAACACGACACGAACACGACATATTGTGTCAATTTTGCGTTAATTTCGTGTTATTCCGTGTCCTTTATTCGTATCGTTTCTAAAATTGTCACCCCTAGTGATGGTACTTGAAAATGGCCTGCACCTGATTTCATCAGGGATTGAATAAATATTAGCTGCAGCTTGATATTGCTCGATATGGAGAACTGGGTCAGTTTTACGATCATTTTTGGGTTAACCACAGGAGCTTTTAAATTTAGATGGAGTAGGAAAATCCCCAATTTCTTGAACAAAAGGGATCCTTTAACAAAACTTCGTTGTGAATGATTTTTTCCCTTTGCCATCTCCCCTAGTCGATCTTCCAACCATTGGATTGATCCTTTCCATGAAGGATTACCTGTATCAGATCTATGTTAAGCAGTTCGATTATTCTAACCACGTGTCTAGCTTAACTCTCCTCTTGAGAGGTCTTCTTGGAGAGCACAGATCATCGGACGCTTGATCTTGATCTATTGAGGCCTCATGTTGGTCGGTTGGATATTGAGTGTTTCTGGATAACGCACTAGGAGGGTTTCTATTTGCTCGGGGTCCCAAATGGTAAAAGGGAGAAGTTGTGCTTTGCCTCTCCAAGACACTCGATCTTTTAGGAGAAAAAGAATGGATATCATAGGGTTCCGTGAACTTGAGTGATGAACTTGCTCCTGGACGATAAGACGTATCTCATGAAGATTTAGAGTAACCATTTCTGATAAATGTTGGAGGTGGAGGAGACATTTCTCTTCCGGATGAGGGAGCCATTTTCATTGACTGAGCCAATTGCCTCACCGTTTCTTGCATGACTTCTTGTCCTTTAGCAATACTAATAAGGATTCCAGTTAAGTCTGTTGCCATAGGTTGAGCAGATTGAACAGGTGGGTTCCCTTCGTTTCTGTCACTAGACTCAGGATCATTCATCTTACCTTGAATAAAGGTATATGAGAGTGAGAACGTCAATCAGAAACACATTCTCATAGACGGCGCCAATCTGTTGATGTAAAAAAATGGACTTGATCTAACTTTATAATCACAAATAAAATATATAATTGCAATGGTAAATAAAAAGAGAGAGTGAGAGAGAGAGATAGTTTTTAAAGTAGTTCATCTATTTAAGAAAGCCTACGTCCACTCTTATTGTATTAATCTCCGAGATTATAGAAAGCTAGGTACTCTTGTAAATAAGAATATCCCAGAATTCGTTCGCCCTTGATGAAAGGGATACAACGTATTTATAGTGACCCCAATTTTAAGGGTTGGAATGTCAAGAGATGGAATGCCTCTATATATTTAAGCATTTACATCCTTACATAATGAACTAGTGATGACCCGTGCAATGCATGAGCGGGTGTAACACGTTTTAAAATATATCATTTTAATATATAATTTTTAGTAGTATTTAAAAAAATTATAGCCATAACGAACAAGTAAATTTAAGTAATGTGGAGTGAAATGCACAAGAATTTCAAAATTGTTTAAAAGTCTTTCTCGATATTTTAATAATTTAAAAAAAAAATCAGTATTTTTTGGAATTTAGTTTGTGCAGAGTTTTCTATAATTTTCATTATCTTAATTTTTTGTAATTTTTAATTTTTTGTAATTTTCAGTATTTCTGTCGTTCTTTTTTCCATTTTTTATAAATCCTAAATGTTTTTTTAATTACTAAACTTTAAGAATATGTTTCTATAATTTTCAAATTTTGTATAATATTTTTATGTAATTATAAGATTTTGTAAATATATTTGAAATATTTTTTGTAAAATCTATATTTTAAATATTTATAATGACTTGAACCAAAATACCTTCATGTTCAAGGCACATGACCAATTTTCCAACTAAATATTTAACACTGTTATCCCAGGATGTCGTTATGAAAGTTTTGGGATTTAAGTACAAAAACTGAAAGTTTCGGCGATGAGGTGAAAGGGAGTAAATTTAGGGACTGGTGTAATTAATAATGTATCATATCTAAAAACTTTGTTGATGAAGCTTGGAAGCATCACTTAAGTATATTCTCAAACCAACATTTTGAACCACCACCCAAAATTGAAGGAAAACATAGAAATTCAGAGCACTTTATAATTGAATTAAAATACAATTTTGATTTATTAAGTCCATCAGAAGCACAAAGATATTGTTCATTTAACGTTGATAAACCCATTTATCAACAACTACAACAAACATTTTACATATTTTCAAATCCACCCAAAATTAATTTTAATTCACTCATAAACGACACATAAGTACTTTATTCGATAGCCTTGAGATATTGTCCAAATATTATCTTTCTTTTTTATTTCTAACAACTGAAAGTAAATCTTAAACACATAATAAACAAATATAACCACCAAATTATTTTTATAAAGAAAAAATTAATACAAATTGGAAGAAGTGGCCTTAGTTATATGACAATGTTGAATAGTAAAGTATCACGTACGATAATATATTAAGTAAATGAAAAGAAAAAGAAAATGAAAAAATAATCACTCACAAACATGAAATTATTTAGTCAACAACAAACTTAATTATTTGACATCAGAGCTAAGCATATATATTAAAATTTGCAGTTCACCTATTTCTTCTTGCAACTTAAACTCAGAAATCACTATATAATTAATTTAAAATTGTTCCTCACAAGCAACCTTAAATTAACAAATAACAAAATATAGACACGCACCCAATCAATCAAAGCCATTGAGCTAGACACACTGTCACTGAATATAACTAAAAATGCATAATAAAAAAGTAGCAACCATAGTAAAAATACATAAAAAAAAAGTAGCAACCATAATCAAAGATCAGATACATATACAATTTTTTGAGGAGGGCGAGTGCTCTTTTTCAGAGCCATATGGGTATCAAGCCAACCATAAAGAAAACACATATTGCAACATAAACACACATAGTCACATACATATACATGTCGTCACTCATCACAACATTAAAAAAACTCCCCATACACAAAACAGAAGGGGCAAAAAATCATGAAAGAGTATAGTTCATAAAAGCACGCATAAATAAAGGTAAAATCACAGTAAAATGAACATTCTACAAATTGTGAGGCCTTTTTGGTAACCCAAATCCAAGCCATGGAAATGGAATTGAAATGGCAATTTTAATTTCATAGAATTGAAATTGACCTTCCAATTCCAATTTCAAGTCTTGGAATTGGGTTGCTAAACAGGCTCTGAGTGAAAACGTTTTAAAATTTTTCACCAAAAACCCATATATCAGTAAGGCTTGTAAAACCCATGTATCTTTGTGCTTGATTGGGGGGGGGGGGGGGGGGGAGCAGAGAGAGGAACTTGTTGAATGCAAACAAAGTTGATGAAGAGGAGGAGAGGTAGCAGCATTAGACATCTTCCAAAGGTGTGGTGACGACTAGGTGTGTGCATAAAGGGGAGAGACTGTGTGTGTGTGTTGAGGGGATGTAAATAGGTAGAGGTTTGAGAGGAGTTGGCATTAAATGTGTATAAAAACGTGGGGGTTTGGTTTGTAAGTATGTTTAACGTGCTTTGTTTTAAGAGGAAGTGCATGGTGAGAGACAATGTAACCATTAATTATGTATTAAAAAGCTAAGCATTTGGAAGGATCAACGTCTTATGGATGAAGCACATGTATTTGTGCTTTTTAAAAAAAAAATTAAAAAACTGAGAAAATTAGGTTTAGGGATTTGACGCTTCTCATCAATTCAGACTACATATTTATATATTATAAGATGTGATGATTGGTTGTATAAGCCACGTGTAGTATGACCTTTGATATGGTGATGCTTCATTGGTCTTGTTGGTTGGCCTTCCTTGTGTTGGTCGGCATTATTCATGTTGGTCGACAAAGTTGCTATCCGCTGGCTAGAATTTTATCCATGTAGGAAGACACGTGTTCACTTCTGATTAGTCCACGTAGGTGGATAGTTTTTGGCATCCATAATCATATTTGATCATTTTTCATAATTAAATAATAAATTAAAGATTCTAGGAATTAAATCTTAATTAATTTAACCCAATTCCAAATTTTACAAAAAAAAGCCTAATTATATCATTATAACTCCAATTTTCAAAGATCCCAATAAATTAAATGATGTAATCACAACATTGTGATACCCTACCTATTCTAATAATGGGGGGTCAATCCTTTTCTAAAATAAAATAGTAATCTCAGTCTTGTATTCTTAGCATCACTGTCGAAAACCAATTAATTACTAATAACCTATTAAGCCCGGTATAAAATTTTAAAAGCTTAATAACATTCTTTATTAAAACATTCAATCGTATAAATAAACATTCACCACAATTGAATATAATGAGTACCGATGGCATAAATAAATAAATAAATAAAATGAATAACTCTCGATAAATCCCAAGTATAATCGTCCAACTAATAAATGAAATAATATGAAAAAGTTTGAAAATGAAAGTTGACCAACTGTGGGCGACATGCCCAAAATAAATACTGGAGTAAGCATCCTATCTAGACATAATGGATAAAGGGGTCTAAGTGAGCCCTGCATGCATCCACCTGCAGCATCATCTAACTTGAAGGACAAGTTAACCCTGACATCCTTGTGGCTGAGCAGCTAAAAGGTTTTGAAAAAATATTTTTGATACGGATCAGCACCCAAAAGAATTTTAAAATTATTTTTAAGTATTTAAAATGCAAAAATGAATATGCAGCAGAACTGTTCATTTTCATCGGGTGTCGCACTTACATAAGATTATCATCGCCCCTCATTTATATTGCGCTCTTAACATATGTATTTTAATTTTCTAGTTATGCTACCCTGCCTAACTAGTCTAGTCTTAACATAGTCCAATACGCTAAACCTCTAGCCCAACTATTCTACACGTATTTTACTTCACTTTGTTTATCACCCAGCTATCACATAAGATATACCATTGTAATTCTCAATTATACTCGTACTATTTTGTGATTACGTAATTGTACACTAGTTATAATTTAATGTTCACACATTCATTTGATGAGAAGTAAATAAGTAAATAAGTCATTCTCAACCATCATATCAAGTATAAAAGTATAAACAAGTAAATAAAGAGAAATAAAACACAAGGTGTAGAGTGGTTCAACAATAAAATGAGCCTACGTCCACTTTGGTGCCTTACTCTCATTATATACAATTGTTAATACACGAGGCATACAAGAGGGAGAGAGAGAGAGAGAGAGATGAATGCATGAGAAATGTAGCCCTGTGCAGTGAGGGATGCAGCTTGCAGAGCAAGTCTGTAGAGGGTTACAGACTGTAATGGACCAGGTGATTTGGGAGTTTCTAAAGAGAGAGTGGGTAGAGATTTGGGCAGGGCTTCGCTGCCAAAACTTGTCTTACTAAATAAGGGGTGAGCACTTATATTTATAGAAGTCAAAAGGAGGGATCACGTGCATGGAGCACGTGACATGTAGATAAGTGATGTAAGTAGGGAATCCTTTTAGAAGTTGGATAGTTGGTAAGTACATACTGACGTGGCTAAGTCTACGGTAGGGTATGTGTTGCTGAAGAGGTATGTGGTCGCGACCTACTAAGGATACAGTCGTGTCCTTAATAGGTGTTGTAATTATAGGGATTATCGTGGCTTGTCTGACCCCAAGTAGCGACTATGTACTTAAGCCTTCCGCGGCCTAGGTACCAGTGTTGGGAATATCAATAAGCCCCCATGCCTCAGTGCCAAGAGGTTATAAGTTTGTGTTATGGCTGTGTTTTTTCCCATTTGTCACGGTGTCATTGCATATGGTCTCATTATTCCTTTGTTTGGGATGTATAGGGGTACCACGGCCCATGATTCGTGACACTTCAACTTCCATCGCCCTCTTATATAAATGGATCTAGTTCATGGCCTCATTACCTTACGAACACCTTTGAGAGCTCAAGCATTTTTGACGACAGTTCAAGCTCGTTTGTGGTGGTTTAGCAGTTGTTCTGCGGTGGTTCATGGCGGTTTTCATCAACCGTTCTCTTCAATTTCCAAGTTGGTTTTTCCTTGTCCATGGATAATTTCTTCACACCATGTCTTCTAGAACCCCTAATATTTGTAAACCCATATCTTTTCTAGCTTCTTAATCCCACACGTATACATGTTCTGCCTTGATAGGATTGAAAGGAACTTAAATTTTGTATAAAATATGCCTTCCATAACCTATTTGTTGCTGAGATTGAGTTGAATGGATCAAATCTAGGGCTTTATTTTGTTTGGAATGATTATTTAGTTTTATGGGGTTTTGAATAAAATTGGGTAGTTCCTGATTTTTTTTCTGCATATAAAAAAGTGGAAATTTATGTGTTTGGCACGTAATCCTATGCTTGTGGTGACTAAAAATGGGTAGATTTGTCATATAGGGAGTTTTCAAGGTTTAGGTACCCATTTTGGATGGAGTTTTTGGCCAAGAACACGAACAGGTTGTTTTTGGTGTTCTTGGCTATAACCCTAGGGTTTTAGATTTTGATCTTTAGAAACCAAAAGTGAAATTGTTTATCTGTCTATCCCCATTGGCTGCGGCCTATTTCAAACTTGAATTACCTAGTTGCAGATTATACCTTTAATTTTATAACTTATACTGGAATCCTTATTTCCTTCTTTTTCTCGTGGTTGTGGCATTTTAGGAAACTTAAACTAAGTGGTTGTTACCTCGAATAGAACTTGTAAATTTTCACACTTTTTTAATTTCTTTATATATTATCTGGCCTTAATAATCAGGCATACTTCCATCTTTTATATTCTGATCACGATAGTTGTGGCCCCTAACTGTGGAGTCCTTCTGCTGTTATAGGTTTTTGTTGCGGCCTTATGCATTGGAATACTCGGGAGTATCTAGAGGAATTTTGGAAGATAAACTTTGGTGTCCCCCCTCCCGTGGTCCTTCATAAAAACCCTTGAAGACCAGTGAGCTCCGTAGGCTTAAGGACTGCCCAAACTGCGTCCAAGTAGACTCTGACTCCATGACTTCTTCTAATTGTAAGGATCCCAAGGAGGCTACGGACAATCTTAATATGGAGTAAGATACTTTCCCAAATAATTATCCCCTCATAAACTTTGATGTCGTGGCAGATACCCCTATGATAGTTGTGGATGCAGAGGCAAGGAACACTGAAGTTGGGACCTCTAGACGTAGCCAGGAGTCTATAAAAGAGCCCACGCCCCTTCACCGCTCTTATATTATGAATGAGTAATGGTTAGCCACCTCGAAAGAAGCCTATGAGTTCCTAGAGGGAACAATTTGTATACTGCCTTCTGTAGAGTAAAGGTTATGCTCCCCAATCCCACATAATGGGGTTTATTTCCCCCTTCACGCTTTTCTTTTAGGGTTGTGACTACCTGTTCCAGTGCCTGTGAGAAAAATCATAAGTGTCACGAACTTGGCCCCAACCCATGTTAATCTTAATGGATGAAGGTTCGTCTTTGTCACACTGGTCGTCTGGAAGAAAAAGTTTAGGAGAGATATAATGGCCACAGAGTTTTTTGACTTTTACAGACCAAAGGAGAACTCCATGGATAATCCATGGTGTTTTTACATGGGTATACGGAGTGGGAACGGATAATTGATGAGAGGGAGAACTTTTAGTGTTAAAAATCAGAAGGGCAAGTTCTTCTTTATTTATAGGGACAACTGGGAGATCCACCCATGAGAAAATGAGAGAGATAAAGAGTTTAGGGTGCCGCAAAAATGGGGCCACCCAACCAAAGAAGGTATATATATGGTTGCGGACTTTATTTATTTCTTCAAGTATTTTCTTACTGCAGCATGTTCTTTCTTCATTGATAATATCTGTGGCCTTTGCTAACCACTTAAGATACAGTTCGTACAGATCTGATACCTTCTAAGAGACAAAGGGATTTGATTGAGGTTGCGGTCTCAATTAATAACGATAAAAAAGTTTCCCTAATATAGCGACTCTTCGGTTATTATACAAAAGTGGATACTACCTAGCACACGAAGCTCCAATGAAGATTGCGAAAGTTACTTTTTGTTTTAATATTTCTAGAGTATTATTTTTTATTGGCCTTTAATACCGACTTTTTCTTTTTCAGGTTGTGTCAAGGAAGAGATTGACAGGGAAATCTTAGTTTCCCAACTTGACGAGTTGAAGGAAGTTGTCTATGGCCTTAACCAAGCTCCAAGGAATAAGGGGAAAAAGTAAGAGGGCAGCTAAAGAGGCTGCCCTTCAAATTAAAAAATAGTTACTCCTCCAGCTAAGACGGAGCCATCTTCCACTGATGGTGCCACAACCATTGTGCTAGAGGTTGAGGTTCTTGCTGCAGAACCCCCGCATGTTGATGATGACATATGGGCAGAGCTTATCGCGATCGGTCTGACTTTCTTTTATGGCGGGGACTTCCATGGAGGTTCTAATCTCATATATGCTTCTAACACTAGGTCCCCTATGTGGACTATCATTACGATGAATAACAATCTGTCCAATCCCCAAAGCAAGGAAGAGAGATGTATTGAAGGGCGGTTGCGGTCGCGCCTTAGATAATCGGACCCCAATTTCCCATGGGACATAACAACAAATGTCATCCCAAGGATGAGGCAAGCCGCAAAAGTCTCTGATATCAATTTTTCGGTAGAAGAGGATGCGTAGGACCTTGAGAAATAATCTCTGCACAGTCTGCTGAGCCTAAGTAATCCTTCAATTATTTTATTTATTCTGCCTTTTTTTATGTAATTGTACTAATTACTTCGATCTTTTCCTTTCAGGCTTTGGAAGTTACTATGGCCTAAAGGGTGAAGTTTGAGAAGAACTTTTCCTAACATAAGGTTACGGAGTCCATCCATCAGTCATAGCTGGGGGGTGCCAAGTCTGCATCCTTTGAGGCTGGAAAGAAGTCTTTGGAGGGTGCCCTCCAACCCTATAAGATGGATGTAGATAAAAATGTAGAGGCCGAAGTCAAGGTCCAAGGTGAGGCTTAATAAAACTTCAACCAGGCTGCGAAAGCTTTAAAAAAAATTTGAGGCAAAAGCACTAGAGGCAACAAGGAATATTACAGCCTTTTAAGAGAAGTGGACTGCTGCCGAGGCAAATAATCAAGCCTTAGAAACAAGCCATGCTGCGGCCCTGAAGGAACTTGAAGAACAACATGCTGCAGTAGACTTAAAGAAGAATACTGATCATGCCGCGACCATTCAAAAGGCTGTTGAATGTGTTGTTGTCTCTTTTAAGACTTTAAAAAAATCCTCATTAACCGCAAATCCTACCTCTACGATTACGAAGAGCTGAGGCACAGGGTAACAAAGATTTTTCCAAAGGCTAAGGAAAAAATTTACTCCTGGATGTTCAATGATCCTGAGCACCTTGCCTGCATAAAAGAGCTCAGGGATGCGAATGAACTTGCAATGAAGCAATGCGAGGAGGTTATAATAGAAGAGAAAGAAAATATGTAGATTGTGGCTGATGATGCTGGGATGATGAAGACGAGGACGAGGACATGGACTCTTAATTTATATTTTCCATTTTTTATCTTATTTTGAACTTGTTGTTTCCTTCCATAACCTTGTACTTCCGAATTTGTATTTTTTATTGCCATATCTCTGATATATAATTTTTTATTGAACTGTATTGGCTCTTTACCACCTTTAACTTATAATTATTTTGCTATATTCAATCAACTCTATAATTTTATTGGATTTATATTTGAATCTTTGCATTATTTTCCCTTGCTGAGGCTTCTATCTTGTTAGCTTTGTATGCTTATTTGTACTGTAGGTTCATGCAGTAGGTTAAAACTTAGATAATGGCTTCGCAACATTTAGGAATAGATTGCAGCAGATTTCCACAGTAGTTATAACCTCAGGAACAAAATTGACCGTGACTTTAAAGATGTAGTCATCTTAGTAAAACAGTCTCTAGGTTTTCTTGAGATACCTGCCGCAGTAGTTATAAACTGAAACTGGGTATCGAACTATCCTTCCGCGGACTCTAATATAGGATTATCACTTATTGATTTTACTACTGCAGTGTTGTTGGATTGTGATGGTTCTTTGAGAACTGATTCCCTTGCTGCGGACATCATGTCTATAACCCACCTTCCTTATCAAGCTGTAACTTTTCTCATAGAATTAAGATCTCTTCTTTTTTTGGGGTTGTGGCCATCCCCCGATCTTCACGGAGAGAGAGATTAGAGAGGGAGGATCTTGGTCCCGTGCATCCCTCTAGGGAGCGCATCGGCCGTCGTCGGTGATGTGTGAGGTGAAAAATGTAAAGAGATGGAGTCGTCAGTCTATTTTACTCAAAAAAGACAAAAGAAGGCGGAGCCATCCCGAAGGACAACATCAAAGACATACTGATACATACGAAACCAAAAATAATCCGAGGAGGGTTCGGAGGCTAAGTTACGGAATGGAAAGGTGTTAGGCACCCATTCCGCAATTGCTATCTCTCATGGATTTTTTATTATTTCCTCTAATTCTCCATGATATGTGTGCATGTGTATATGTAATGGAGATAGGGATCATCGACTTGTATCATGGAAGAGATAAAGCGAGTCATCCGTAGGGATGTTTATAAAAGTAATATTCGAAAATGGGATTTACGCAATTATCCTTGCGTTGATCGTTATAACGAAACGACAACACGTATGGAATAATACTCTATTAAGAATAAATACATGCATATGTAGATATGAGAATCTATGATAATTAAGTTAAAGAATTAGGAAAATAGAAGAATAGAAAATTAAAAAAAATAGGACTCGAGTCTCGGGTTTTACCCCGAGACGCCTACGTAGCCTATAGAGGCATCAAAGTCCATGTAGTTCGTATGAAAAATGAGTGGTGGGGTATATCTCATAAATCTAACCGGTGAATTCTCTTTTATGTGTGTGTAAAAAGGTGTTTTAGTATGAGAAAAGTGTGAGAAAGGTGGGAGTATCCCCGTTTCGAATTTATAAGGAAACCCTCTTTTTCTTGTTTTTATATGAAAAATAAGAAATGTGCAATAATACTAAATAAAAAGTATATTAGGATATGCGAGACGGGGAGAATAAAAGTGCTAAGTAATAAAACAAGTTGCGAATTTAAGAGAGTTTAGAAAGTTGGACCTTCTTGAGGATCTTGAGCTTGATATTGAATGTTAGAGAACAACCCTTGCACTTGGATGATGATGATGGATAGTTAATGCACCAAGTTTGGTGAAAAGGATGATGAAAAGTGAGGGTTGGAAAGGGATTTGGATGTAGAATTCACGCTAACTTCTAGAGAGGTTTTCTGACTTCGCTGAGAGTGATAGATCTCAGATTTCTGGGTGCTTTGCAATAAGGTTAGGCCCTCCTTTTTATAGGACCAGGGAATTACGATCGACATAGGTCTGGTCCTACCAATCGGCAAGTGTCTTTAGACACACTGTCGATAGGTAGGATTTTGAACCTGACGTTAAGAAGGCCACCCAAGTAAATCTGGTGAAGTCATCAACCATAACAAGAATGTAACTGTGTCCACAGAGACAAACAGTTCGAGAAGGACCCATTAGGTCCATATGGATGAGCTCCAAGGGTTTAGAGGTAAAGATATCCTTAACTTTCTTATGAGATGCTTTAACAATTTTTCCTTCCCGACATGATCCACAGACAATATTAGAAATAGGTTTGATCTTTGGAATTCCTCTAACTGTTTCTTATGAAGATAATCTACTAAGGTTATCGTAATTTATGTGATCCATCATATTATGCCATATTTCATTGTCTCTATTCTGGCAATGTTACAGATTTCAGTACTGTTCATGACAATATAATAATTGTCAGGGGTTCTGAATGCTGTAATTATGCACTCACCTTTTTCATTTAAAATTTTGCAATTATTCTTCGAAAAGTTGATAGTATGATTTGAGTCACAAAATTGCGAGATACTAAGTAGATTAGCCTTAAGACCTTTTACTAGAAAAACATTTTCAAGTATAGGTAATCATTCTTCTTTGAGTGTTCCTTTACCAATGATTTGAAATGATACACCATCACCAAAAATAACTTTTCCTCCAAAAAAGCTGGTTTTGTTTAAAAGTTTTGTATCATCCCCAGTCATATGTTTTGAACACCCAGTGTCTAAATACCAACCAGAAGAGGTGTGTTCATCTTTTAAAGCAGTAATGACAATGTTACACTTCATCTGGGGTAGTAGCTCATCTTTTCTAACCCAAATAGCTCTTGTTTTCATTTTGCGCTTATTTGCTCTCATTTGATAAAATTTGCGAGCATTAGATTTTTGTTGAAAAATGTTTTGCGCATGAGTTTGAATTTTATGAAAAATATGAGCATTCGGTTTAGGAAAGTAACTAGGAATCCTTCTTGTAAATGATCTTTTAGGTTTGGTCTTTCTCTTTCTATAGTTAGAGTTTTTATCTGGTTGTCTAGGCAGAGCATAATTGTTATGACTTCTCCTAAAGTAGTTAAAGTTCTGGTATAGAGGAGTATTACAGACAGGTTTTACTAAACATCTAGAGTAGCAACCTTCAAAATAATGACCGTATATGTCATAGTATGAGCAATATAGATGGCTTGAATAAGGTATCTCCTTAGGAAAGTCTCTAAAAATAAGTTTCATGGGATTTTGATGTTGAGCCTTATTCCTAGGGAGTACAATTTGAAAAGCAAAAACACTCTTCCTAATTGGAGGGAAGATGTATTTAGCCTTAGGTTGACTATCACACTTAGAGTAACTAGATTACCCACTATCAAACTTTTGTTATTTTTCATCAAACTCATCTTTTAGGGAATGAAAATCTGGGAAAGTTTCTATAGGTCTTTTGCCACTTGACACGAACTTGATTGATTCAAAGTTTTTAGTTTGTGTCTTTAACTTTGGGAAAAATTCTATTCGAGTTCGATCACCATAATTGGTTTTTGAGTCAGCAACAAAATCATCAAAATAGTTGGAATTGTTTTCAAACTTAGCAATTTTTTTAAAAACAGTTGCTGTCTTTTCTTTAGCTTGTTCCAATTCTAATAATGTCCCTTTATATTTTTTCTCCAGATTTCCATTTGTTTCGATCAAAATTTTCAATTTTTGATCAAAAATTTTGACTTCATTTTCATGAGTTAGATATTGGGTAGTATACTCTTCAACGTTAAGTTTGACCATTAGACTAAGGTCTTCTAGTTTCTTAGTAAGATCTTTCACTATCTTCTCTAGTCTAGAGCTTTTCTTGAGAGTTTTGGCATAAAGTGTGTGAACATCAGGGAGGTCTTCAGTATCCGAGTCACTAAGCGTAGTGTGTGAAATGACCCCTAAGGATTCAATTCTTGAACTCACACACACATTGACATCGTCATTATCGCTTTCCCTTTGACTCACCCCCCTAGAACTAGCAAATGTTCTCAGAAATTAAAGCATCTAAACCAGTAGCAATATGATTTATAACAACAGAAGTAGAGCTATTATCATCATTCTCATACAAAGGCACATGCATATCATCATTATAGATTATCTTGGCAAAGAAGGACATGCAAGGATCAAAAACATCAGATGACTCGGGTTCCTTATTATCAGAGTCACTTGAATAATCCCATGTCTTGCAAATATTGGCCCTAGTATGTTTATTAGTCGTGTTCAGTTTAACTCTACAGTCTTGTGATATATGACCCAATTTTCCACATCTAAAGCATTTAATATTCTTAAAGTATTTGTTAAGTCTCGTATGAATGTCCTTGTGATGTTTGTCTTGACCTTTCTCATGAGGCTTGTGGTTAGACTGAGTTGGATAATTTGGCTTGCCTTGTCTGTTTGCCATTTTATTTCTAAATTTGACAATTTTTTTAAACTGTTTTGACATCAAGGAAATTTGATTATCCAAACTATCTATATCACATTCCTCATCAGAGTCATTATTGGGAATATTAAGCTCAATTTTCATCATCTTAGAAGAAAAACTCAAATTGGAACTAGGTTGTTTCCTATGGGACTGCGTTAATTGTTTCTTAAATTATAATTCCATTTCCACAGTTATCAGTTTACTACTGAGTAATTCAGGAGTGAGATTTTGATCACTCATTTCCTCAATATCATATCTTTTGTTATCAAATTTATGTGGTAATGATTTTAGAATTTTAGAGACAATTTCATGTCTATCATAAGTTATCCCATTAGCATGCATTTTGGTTACAATGTCAGTTAATTTTATATAAACATCATCAAAAGATTCAGAGTCTGACATAATTAAAGAGTCATACTACTGGACAAGCATCTGTGTTTTAGCAGCCTCAACTCTAGTGTCATCATGTGCAGTAATCAGTGTATCCCAATCTTCCTTAGAAGTGGCACAAGATGAGATCCTTTTGAACTCATGTTCATTTATAGACATAAAAATGGCATTCTTTCCTTTGTTATTATTTCGAGAAACTTGCTTCTCTTCTTGAGTGAATTCACTTAACACTTTCTTAATCATCTCATTACTTCCTTCAGTGGCTGGTTTTGTAGGATAAGTATATCCATTTTCAATAATATCCCAGACATCATCTCCCAAGGTTCCTTGAATGAAAGCAACCATCCTTACTTTCCAGTAAGCAAAGTTGTTTCCATCAAAGAGAGGGGGTCTGGTCAAGTTACCAAATCTTTTATTTTTCTCGTTCATTGTTTTATTTTAAGAAAACAATTTCAGAAACACAAGATCTTTAAAGAAAATTTCCAAAGCTCTGATACCGATTGAAAAAGATATTACTTAGGCTGTTTAATACAAGATTAAACTATTGAAGTAACTCCGAACTGTTTTTTGAAGAAACTCTTTTCTTTAAATCAAAACAGATTAATCAAAAGATGTGTTTAATAAAACATGCATGAGATTTGTTCAAGATTAGTTAACTAGTTTTGAAAAATAAAACTAAAAGGTTTAAATCAGCACACCAGCAAGAATGAGATGAGGAGATGTAGAAAGATTAAGAACAAGGCGTTTTTAACGTGGCAAAACCTCACCCAACTGAGGAAACATCCACGGTGACTTCTAAGTCACAAATAAAAAATCCACTAAAATAAAATATACAAGTTACAAACTATTTAACACACATGCAAACTAATCAGACCTATACAAGTTTAGAAATGTACCCATTGGTTTGTTTCTAACTTTTCTGCAGTTCTGAAGTTGATGTGACTTTTCTAGTTTACTAACTTATTCACTTTGTTCCGGTCTTTACGTCGACTCTTGTAGTTTCAAGATCTTATAACCAACACTTTTGTGTTGTAGTGTGACAAGTGTTTGTGAAAGTGTTCTAACACATGCATGCACACACACAGATACACACACACACACACTTATTTATACAAACAAGTCCTAGCAAATTATAGATCAGATCTAAATGATGCTGTTTTCAGTTTCTCTCTTCTTTAGAATCGAAAAGACTTTATTTGACCTTTAAAATAATCCCGAAATCTAAGGCTACCTTGCTCGAAAGACGGTTCAAGGTCTTAATCAATTTCATAAGGTTTTGAAAATATTTTTGAAATTAAAAACCGCCAATTGTGCTTCCTACTTGGTCAACAGTATTGTTTCATAAAAACTAGAAATAAAAAATAGATTTATTGATTCTAATGTTATGGAAAACATTTACAGAAAAGATAATCAACAAATATGATTTCTCAAGTTGAGAAACTAAAATATGCAGATCCAAGTGTAATATGACACGCAATATTCAGATCTATTATTTTTATGAAAGAGAAATAGAGATCTAACATGAAATGTCTAAGTTGGAAACAAGATCTTGAACTCAGAGGATTAAACTCTTTAAACAACCTTCAAACCCCAACCAACAACACTCTCAAACACACAGGTATAGTGTTTGGTAAATACTGTTTAAAAAAAAGTTTAGGGTTTGAAAATGAAAAGGGTTTGGACGATTTAGGGTTTCTTTCTCTCTGGTTTCTCTCTTCTCTCTCTCTCTCTCTCTCTTCTCTCTCTACTTGGACGAACTACTAAAAAGTTCCCACATGCTGAGGGTAAGCCTCCTTATATAGTAGGCTAGGAAGGATCGAGAAGGTTGGTGCAAATCTAAAGGCTAAGATTTGGTCTTGGACTTTTAACTTTGATCCAACGGTTTAACATCAGCGGTGGATTAAACAATTGTTGATTGGTCTAGAGAGGTTCACAGGGATTGAGTTCAAACGCATGCATAGCGTTGATTACAGAGATCCAAGGGCTGAGATAACACAAGGGTTTTGAGTCTTCAAACAAACACAAATTATGTCATTATAAGTATGACAGGTGTAGGACTAGGATGAGCTCTCACACGCGTGTTTTAAACATAATTACACAGCACCCCTGAAGTCTCAAGGGCTTTCGGATCCTACCCAATCCAACTTTCAGGTATGAAAAGGTAATAACAGTAATTACAGAATGACCCCAAAAGTTTTATAACCCAAATTTTAATTTCCAAAAAATCATTTAAAAATTATTAAAAATTCCCAACAAATTATTAAAATCAATTTAAATGGGATTAACCACACACAATAAAATAATACAATATATGAATAATGTATGCAACCCTAGTGTGTGTGATTGAGAATTATACTTTCAAATGAATCAAGTGTGGCTTAAGAAGAAGATTCTGAGGCTCTTTGGTATCTAAGGAATGGTACTCTAATTTTGTCACAATTTCCAAACTAGATGAGCACTTATACAATGTAGACTCAAGTGAGTCAAGAGTATAAGGTGCTTCAGTGTTGGCTTTTGGGAGTGAAGCAGTGATACCTGCTGAACTAGGCTTACCTACTCATAGGGTGCTTAACTTTAATTCTCCAGTAAGAGATTTAATTAAACGCTTGGATTTGGACATGCTTGAAGAAGTCAGAGAAGACGCAACAATCCGAAATGCATCCTATCAGCAAAGGACTACCATGGTCTATAATAAACGGGTCAAGGAATGCGATCTAAAGGAAGGTGATTACGTGCTCAAGAAAGTAATTCAAAAGCACAATAATTTAGAGGCCAATTGGCATAGGCCCTATCGTATCACAACTGTTGTCCGACCTGACACCTACAGAATGAAAACTCTTGAAGGGGAAGAATTCAAAAATGCCTGGAATGCAGAGCACTTGCGAAAATACTATCAGTAATATAATTTCCCATGCAACCAATGGTTTCGGTATGAATAATAAATGATGTTTTCCCATTTCATTTTTTTTCGGAGTACTAATGCTACACACTACACTTAACAAACTTCGCCAGCACGCAGCATGTGAACACCACCAACTAAAAGTTGGTCGGAATCAATAACCACCAACTAAAGGTTGGTCGGCATCAGCAACCACCAACTAAAGGTTGGTCGGCATCAACAACCACCAACTAAATGTTGGACGGCATCAACATAAACATCAACAATGTTGGTAAAACAATCGAACAAGGCAAGTCCTGCTTGATTATGGGTGACCCAAGAAGGCATATAAACTAGGTAAGAAGTTGGGTAAAATATCCACTGCTTAGGAGCCAAGGCAATCTGGATAAGATTGTTACAACTAAGGAGGAACATGGGATAAAAATAATTCCATTACTTAGGCATTTATGGGTGATAAGTCACTATAACTAGGCAAACACATGGGGCAAAAGTTCTATTGTCTAGGCAATCAAATGAAAAAGGGCAAAATGTCCATTTATATATATATATATATATATATATATATATATATGTATATATACACTCAATGTTATTGTTGTAAGTACAGCACTACTGAAAAATAACCCGTTATTGTTGTAAGTACAACACTACTATAGTTGATCTCATGTTATGAATAAAGGTTGACAGAATAAATATCATGCAATTGTTTTATTTCTAAGGAAATAAAATTACAAAAAGATGATTTTTCTTCATTCCCACCAAAAATTACTAACGAAATACAAATAGTCTATTCTTTTGGGGTTTTCCTTCAGATTTAGATATAAGATCCATCCCCGTTGGAGGGTCGTCTAAAAAAAAGAAGAATTGATCAAATTCAAATGCTGAAGCATTCTCGTATTACTCAAACTTGGTTGGTCTAGCAAATGAGGAGGTCGGGATATCTCAAATTCTTCGTGAAGACTATAATCACCAAGGTATTTGGAAATCAAACACTGAAGAATATAGCTAACTAGAATCCAGCTAACATCTAGCTGGAATGGTGGTACTGGAAGATCAAGTAACCCAGGCTCATACCAATTCCACAGCTCTGTGCCTTGCTCAACTTTCATTACGGTTAAAGCATTCAACCATCCCTGCTTGTACCCTTAATTATTTGTCTGTTTTAACCTGGCATCAAGATGATATAAAGCTTCATTATATCCCTCCATCCAAAATTCTCTGGGCTGCTTGTGAAACTGATAAGTTAATCGTTCACCATGTTAATAAATTCTTTTCAGCACACCTTCTTTATTCTACAACGCAGAACTCTGATTGGATAGTTGATCTGTAAGAGTTTGAATCTTCTGGGACATATCTACCAGAGCTTGATTTTTTGCCTTCAGTTGAGCAGCTTGATTTTCTAAGGCTTGCTGAGTTTTAGTCTCTTCAATACTACTCCGACCAGCTCTTGTTCTACCTTGAGAAGTGGATGCATGACTGACTCTTTTCAAAGTTTCTAATTCTTATCTTAATGAAGGATTCTCAGTCTCCAAAAAGGAAATACCTTCATCGTTAACTCGGACAAGAGCTCCAGAGGAAGAATCAGATTTTAACTGTCCTAATTCTTCTCTTGAAGAAATATTCTCTTCCTCAAGCAGTTTGGCAATGTTTCTATGCTCCTCAATTTCAAGTTTCAGTACACTCTCTCTTTTATTATGGGCAAAGATAAATTTATCATAACCCCAATCATCACTTAACTGTTGATACTTCTTCTCATAAACTTCATAAAGAAGTGCAGTGGCTTTCTTGTATTGAAGTTGAGGTTCTTCAATCATTTCGTAGTAAGCTACGTTATTCACCACTGCACGATCAAGTAATCATTTCAAATACTGGTAAGCCTCAATTGCTCGTTCAGAGACATCAGAACCAAGAATGTTAACTATTTATGCTTCAGTAAAATCTCCACGACCAGCTTTGAAGTAATTCTTTATCATGAGCTGACAATAGTTCCATCCTGGTAATGAACTAGCTAGGAAAAGTAAAGACAAATCAATAACAGCATAGCTATATTAAACAAGTAAAGGAGAAATTCAGATAAATAACAAGTCAATTTCATTTATCATAATAGATGAAGGTACAACCAGAGTACAAATAAAGGGAAAACAGAGGAAAATAAAAAATTATCGAACTACATTACACCTTCTCCTTATTCCCCACTACGTCTTTAGCTGATTTTGAAGAAGGAATTGGCTCCTGGAGTTGCTCGGATGGCAGCTGACGTTGTTCGGAAGAAGTTGTTGTCTGCTGAGTTTGCTCGAAAGGTTGAGGGATAATGATAGTAGGTGCTTATTCTACTATCATGAAATAAGATTCATCAGATTCAACTTCATCTTCTTCTTCAATAGCAGGAGGAGGGTCGTGAACATGTTTATGAAATAATTTAGAGTCTTCATCAACATTCAACTCTTTCAACGCTGCAACCCATCCATCCCCGAATAACTTCAAACTTGCATACTCCATTTGAGTAGAGGCAGAAGTTACAGCTTTGTTCCATCTTTTGTCCCAGCCAGAGTTAAAGGATTTTTTCACAGCAGACCTTTTATTTATTTTCTCTGAGGAAGCATTCTCCCTAAGTTGACCTTTAACAAATTTTACTTTTTGTTCAAGATCTTTCTTACGCTGTTCAGCTTCTTCAGGTTTGCTCTCAACTTCCTCCTTGCTGGTAACGACGACCTTCAATTTATCCTCTATCTCCTTGGAAGCAGCTGTAACTTTTTACCGAGTTAGAGCAGCTTCTTTTGCAGCATCCACAACTTTTTATTGAGCTGTCTCAACAGCTTTGATTTTATTCTCCCAATATGCTTTGTCATCTTAATATGTTTGTTGGGAGTCCATCAAAGATTTTGATAACCCAGCAAGGGCTTCTTTTACTTCACTTGAAGAGGAAGTAGCTTTGATAGCTTCATCCTTCTCTTGGATATTATTAAAATACACTAAAAACTACAAAACGAAGAGAAACTCAAGATTAGAATATGAAAATTAAAAACAAAACTGAAATGACAAGGTATAATGACACTTACTGATGCAAGGTGTTGGACTGACAAATCAGAGACCTATCCACGAGGAGTAGAGGTCTCAGTAGCTATATGGTCAGGAAGAGTTCCAGACTAAATCAATTTCGTAGCCAAACTAGGAGTAATGAATGCTAGAGGACCAACCTTTAAAGAAGGTATTTCAACCCCATTAGGTTTAACAACAACATCAACGGTCTTCTCCGCAAGACCCCTTCTCAATCTTCTCAAAGGAGCAGCTTCTTCAATTAAAGGTGTTATCTCTTTTCGAATAACAGCAGCTTCTTCAATCAAAGGTGCTGTTTCTTTTTAAACAACAAGGGGCTTCTTGATGGCCTCCTTGACAGATGTGATTGCTCCTCCCCTAGATGGAGCAATATTCTTTTTCTTAGTCCCTACAGCTGGGACATTTTCTCTGCTCTTTTTTGCCCCATCAGCACCAGGGAAAATCTTTGCAAAAAGATCAGGCATTCTTCTCTTCTTTATCATCAAATCAGTAATGGAGGTAGACAAATCAGAAGAAGATTCTTCAACAGCTTAAGAAGATGCTGGAGCCTTCTCATGATCAATCACCAAAGGAGGAGAGCGATAAGACGAGCAATAAAAGAGGAACTGGTGTTCTTATATTTTAACAAATAGGAAGCAGCTCTCACGTGCTCCCCAGCAACTGATTGATGCAAACCCCAGATAAATTTCAAATCTTTTATATTGATATCACTCTCTTTTGGGGGTTTTCTTTTACTGTTAACTGCAAATTAAAATTAAAGAAAGCAAAAGTCAGTGACACATTTTATCAAACAAAAATAGAGTTAGTTTAAAAAAAATATAAAGAACAACCTATCCCATTGCCATAAGGAGGACATTTGGAACCTTGGTACACGTCGTTCCCCTTTAATGGGGGGTGTTGCCAATTTTTCATTACAACCCCATGTTCAAAATAATCCCTATAAGAATCAGGGAGATTAACCACTAAAGCTCTATTAACAAACCTAGTTTTTAAATAAACACTAGTGTCACTAGTGACCCATTTATAACAAAACATAATTTCAGGAATCCCAAGATGAGTTCCATGAATTTGATTCAGCCTATGTACGCCATTAACTACCCTCTATGTATTTGGAACTACTTTTGCATGTACAATATCAAAATATTGGCAAAATTCCAAACATAAGGGATTAGGCGGGAAAGAAAAACCGCATTCTGCTACAAAATGGTGGGAAACCAGTGTCCTTCGGCTAAAGAAAATAAATCAAGGACAAACAAGTTCTTCTAAGTCAACCCAAGAAGGAATTTCAAAATCGTCTCTAAACTTATCTAATGACTCGATAAGGTAAACCATGATGACTAAAGCAAAAAAAGAAGAATGAAGGAATAAATTCTTACAGAAGATTAAGGAATCAGCTAAGGCAGATAACAGAAAGAACGATCATAAGAAGAAAAGCGAGAAAATAAAGATTTTGGGAATCTAGATGGTAGAAGACAATCGGATTTTATCGCCTTTATATACGCTGCCTTGGAAAACGAGAAAAGTAATGATCACAAGTGATGGTGATTGCGTTTTCGGCTGCTAATCAAGGGAAAAAGATGCAAGTACCCAAGCATTCGCCAAAAATTCAAAATACTTACAAATTTGCCATTTCGCGCTCAAAACTGTTTCGCAAAGAATTTTTTTTTTATAAGTGTTGAAGGTTTGTAATTAATCGAGGCATGAGAAGTGTGCCCGAAACATTTTTGTGTAAATGTTCCACACTCTCACATCCAACCTCAACTGTGAAACATTGGGGGCTTCTATTGATATAAAAATTAATCAGCTTATGTGGACCAATTATATAAAGACACATGTCATCCAACATAGAACAAGTTCAAATGCCGAACTACCTAATTTACTGATCTACTCAGCGTACCGAGCAACTTATTGGGAAGACTAAACGACCAAGAGAGATTCAATATTTATTGTATTACAATCATTCCTTATCATGTACATATACATATATATATATATATATATATATATATATATATATATATATATATATATATATATATATATATATATATATATATATATATATATATGTATGTATATATGCCTATTCGATAAAGGCTTATTATCTATTCACACTGATAACCCAAGGGCTATAAATACATTGTAATACCATAATGGCAGGGCAAGGAATCATAAGCAAACATAATCGAGATCAAGTCAAGACACCCAGTAATACAAACCAGTGGACGTAGGCCACTTTTCTTAAGGCTGAACCACTTTAAAAACCTCTTGTCTTATTTCTTTACTCATAATTATCTGTGATTAACTAATTATATAAAATCTAGTTTTTTACATCAACAATATCTCTTCGAAGGAGAGCTCTGTTCTAAATAAAACTGAGGTTGTCACCGACCAATCGAAAACATCAGCTGCCCAAGAAAAAGATCAGTGATTAGCTGAACAAAGAAAGAAGATATTAAAGCATGGAATATTATAATAAAAAGACTTTAAAAATGACATTCCAGTTTGGAAATTATTCGTGGATTGATCTTCATACACCACTAGTAGTGGAGCAGGACTTGTCATCAACACTACTGATGACCTAGATGTGGAATACACTTTAAATTTTCAGTTCCAAGTATCCAATAACGAGGCCAAGTACAAAACAGTGGTTATGGGTTTGGAATTACCCTTATCACTGGGTGCCGAGCAGGCGATAATACACAGTGATTCTAAAATCATTGTCAATCAAATGCTTCAGATATATGAGGTCAAAGTAGAACTTATGGTAAAGTATTTGGACAAAGACATGGAGGTTATCTCTCTATTTTTTGAAGTAAATATGGTTCGGATCCCTAGAGTGGAGAATGCCTGAGCAGATGCACTTGCTCGGCTAGTGTCAACAACTCAGATAGAAATCAGACGAACCATTCCAGTAAAGATTCTAACACATAGAAGCATCGATGTGGAAGCTATCAATATTCTCTCTGTAGAATTGGTACCTTCTTGGATGGACCTGATCAAAGACTATATTGACAAAAGGTTGCTGCCATCCGACCAAAGAGAATCCAGGAAGCCGAGATACAAAGCAACCAGTTATGTTTTGGAGAAAGGAATTTTATATAAATGGGGATACACTGTCTCCCTACTTTATTATGTTCATCCCACTTAAGTAAATGCCTTGATAAAGGTGGCACATTAAGGCTCGGGTGGAGCTCAACCAGTAGGTCGATTATTGGTACAAAGAATAGCCATGTAAGGCTATTACTGGCCCACTATGAAAGTAAGTTGCGTTTCTTTCACCAAGAAGTTTGATAAATATCATAAGTTTGCTACTATTTATAGAAAATTGGTGTCTACTTTAACTCCCATCACATATCTTTAGTCGTTTGCTATTTGAAGGATTGACTTGGTTGGTCCACCACCAACCACCAAAGGAAGGTTCAAGTACTTGGTTGTAGTAATGGATTACTTCACCAAATAGGTGGAGGTTGAGCCTTTAGTTAATATGCCTTATCAGAGAGCTTTTCAGTTTATATGGAAGCAAATCATATGCCTCTATGGGATACCTTATGCCTTCATCACTGATAATGGTACTCAATTTGATAATGAAGAGTTTGAGGAATATTATATTTGGTCCAAGTTTCAAAAACATCATTCATCACCTGGACATCCATAATGCAATAGTTAGACAAAGGTCACTAACAATAATTTGCTTGTCGGGTTAAAGAAAAGGTTGAATGATGTTAAGGGGAACTGGACTAATGAACTACACAACGTCCTTTGGGCTTACAGTACTACGCCAAGAATGAAAAATGAGAGACTCTATACATGCTTACTTTGGGTACCAAGACATTTATACCAGCTGAAATAAGTCTTTCGACTCATAGTGTATTAAATTTTGACTCCCCTAAAAGTGATCTTATGAGAAGACTAGATCTAGACATAATTAAAGAGGTCAGAGAGGATGTTGCACTTCGAATGGCTGCTTATCAACAAAGGACTTTTAGATTCTACAACATGAGGGTCAAGACGACCAACCTGAAAGAAGGAGACTATGTCCTTAAGAAGGTAATCCAGAAGGGAAACAAGTTGGAGTTGGCATGGTCCTTATCTCATCTCGGTAGTCATCTGACCAGGCACCTATCGCCTGGAAATGCTTGAAGGGGAAGAATTTAAGAATACATGGAATGCCAACTAACTCTGAAAATATTATCAATAATTTTGATTTGATGTAATCATTTATTCAATTTAACGAAGTTGTGAGTTCCTACTAATTATACTTCCTTTTTATGTTTTTTGGGGATATGGTGATACACATCCAACACTATTAAACTTTTCCAATTTAAAAAAAGTCAAACTTTTCCAACTCCATAAAGTTTAAAAATTTCTTTTAGACTTCATGTATGATTTCGTCTTTAACAAGTTAAGAACAAGAACTCATTAAAACTTCATATTTGACTTAAAGTTAAACACAAGAAGTATTACCTGACTGGGTTAAATACATGAATAAATATACATTCCTAACACACTTGGTTGCCAATGATAACTGATGCAAACACTTAGCTCAATAAATTATTTACAGATTTACCTAAGTGCATTAGTAGAATCTAAGGCATTACAAATTAGGTTCAACATTAGACCAAACACTTATTATTTAAGTAGATTACCTAGTCGGCAAGACGATTAACTAATCCCAAGCTTAAGTGAAGGCTAAATGTATTAATGAACATACATAAAAGCAAAATCTATTTTATTCCCAACATATTTTGTGTTACAATACATAACAAAGAAGTAGGAAATGCAAGTATATTCTACTGGGCATTTTCCTTTGGCTTTTCTCATCGGAGTAGGAGTCTCATTAAGAGTGTTGGGCAAGGTTGTAGCTATAAAATCTCTTGGCCTATTACGTCTATTGTCGCTCGACTAATCTAACTGATGTGGGGGGTGAACATATTCATATTTTCCTTGAACGCTATAATCCCCTATTTATTTTCTCACAAACTTTGAGGAATGACATCGGTCGGAATTCAGTTGACATCAATCTTGAATGTAGGATCAGGTTAATCCAACATATCTAGATCATGCCAATACCACTATTTATTTTTATCGTGTATCTTCAACAACCCCACAAATTCAACCAACCCAGTTTATATCCTTCCCGACGAGCTTGCTCTATGTGGTCATCTAGATGAGTTAAAGCTTTATCATATCCATACATATAGACATTCTTAGGCTGTTTATGGAACTAAAAAGTTAGTCTGTCTAATTTATCCTGGAGGTTTTTGATGGCTTTATCCTTCTCCTACAACAAAGCTACTTAGTCGGCTATGGTTTTCCTAGTTCTCTTCTCATCCAAAGTTGGACAAGCAACCACTACCTATCTAGAAGGTTGGCCTGACTTGGTTTTTCTCTTTTTTAAGTTTTTTAGCTCCTCTAGTAGTCTAACATTCTCCATTTCTAGGAAATAGGTACCTTCATTTAACACAGTATCAACTGTCTTCTTCAATCTCTCCAGCTCATTCCTCAATTGTTGTTATTTTTCTCAAGAAAAGTAATAACCTCCCGAGTACTTTAAACTTCTCAATTTAATATAATTCCCTTCTTCTTCTTCTTTAAGGCAAATGTGATTTCTTGTAGCTTCTTATCAAATCCCCAACCTGCACTTAATGCTTCATACTTGGCTTCATAATTAAAGTGTAACAGGACTCGAGAAAAATCACAACCGTTTTACAGTTGTTCAATCATATTGCAATAGATATCGTTGTTCACCATTGCCCTATCAAAAAGACTATGTAAATGAACATATACATCTTTCACTTGATATGAGGCATCTCCATCGAGCAACCCTATCAACTCTATTTTAGTCGAAGCTATATGAACAACTTTAAGAGGACTGTTGCAGTGTTTCATCAGGCCAAATTCAATAGAAATTATCACATTCTTCCTGGCATCAAACTGGAAATGCATAAGTATAAGAACATAAATCCGACCAAGGAAAACAAACAACAATAATCAAATAAGCGAATATTATTAGAGATATTAACAAAACTTCTTTATTTCATTGATAAATCAAATGTTACAATTTTTATTCCATTAAAAATAAAGAAGGAAGAAAGCAAAAAGGAAAAATACATAAAAAAATAGGCAAAAACTGCAGCTAAGTCAGAAGAAGGAGGTAAGTCAGTCACAACAGGTGGAACCATGGAGGACTTCCCATATCCCTCTTCATCTTCTAACTCCTCATCCATATTGGGTGGGTTTTTTAGGTTATGCCTTTGGAATAATTCAGAGCCAACCTATGTGCCGACCTCCTTTAAGGCATCCGACCAGCCATATTTATAGGAGAGCTTCTTGGTATACTCAATTTGGATGACTGTAATAGCAAATGCCTTGTCCCATCCTTTATTGGTATCCTCCTCTTTATCTTTCTTACTCTTGGCCTTCAAAGTAGTAAGTTCAGTATTCAGGCTGGTAGTTTTCTCCTCAACAGCCTTTGCCCTGCTCTCAGCTCCCTTAACCATCTCCTCGATAAGAGTTACTTTATCATCAACATCCTTTATTTTATTTTTTACTACAGTTTCCTTATCCCCGGACACCTTCAACTTCTCCTGCCAAACCTTCCTCTCTTTCCCATTGCATCATCAAATTCTTGTAAGGACTTCTGTAAGTTTTTAAAAAATTCCTCTACATCAGCCGATAAAGATTTTAGATGGTCGTACTTTTCCAACATTGGTTATAATCAACCAAGAACTGTAAAAGAATAAATACACAACATCAATACGAAAAAAGTTCAATAGGACATTATTAGATATAGACAAAAATGTAAAATACTTATAAGTGCCAAATTATGGTTAGCCCTTTTAACCAACCGGGCTCTTAACTTTGGGGCTTCTGTCAACCTGTCCATTGGAAGAGTTCCAGCCTTAGTCAGACCCCTGGCCAACCCAGGGTTTATATCCACGTAGGCAGACTCAACTTTGACTTAGTCGACATAAGCTTTATGGGCTAAATCCTGTTGACTATGAAAATATCTCTTCAACCTTTTGAATTGAGGCTCAATAATTCTTATTTCTTCCAAATTGAGGACCCTAGGCCTCTTGTCAGTGGATATACTCTTCTTGGCATGAGGGGGACATTCAGACCCAATCATCAGGTTTGGGATTCTTCTCTTCACCATTTTTACAGAGAGTGAAATTGGAATGGTTATAAGATCAAAGGATTCAAAGGAAGATGACGTTCCTCCTTGTGCAAACTCTCTCTACTTTAGTTGACTCAGTAACAGGGGAGGTAGAAACTAGTTTGATACGGCGGAAATATTGCGTATTTCACCCGTTAACCTACGCGTTATTAGCCCCCTCGGGTATCTTATTCCCTATATTTATGCTCGTTAACCAGACAACCCTCGGATTTCTATGTTAACATGTTTTGCAGGGGTTAATTGAGCTTTTGTAGGTATTTGGATGCTTAGTGTGAACTTCGGATGCGTTTCGCTCGATTTCCGTACACAACCGCACGTGCAAGGGCATTTTAGTCTTTTGACAGCTTGGGCACCTGGCCCGACATCTACACGGAAGTTGTAGCCCTCCTCGCTAGCTTCGTGTGGCCGCGAACGGTGCGCGATTCCGATGCATAACGACAAAGTTACGTCGATTTGAGCGACGTTGGATTGTATGCCAAAACAGGGGATTCTGCATACTGCCTGCTTGATCGATCGATCGACCATAAGGGTCGATCGATCGACCCTTCTTATTTTTGCCACGATTACAACGGTCGATCGATCGACCAAAGCGGTCGATCGATCGATCCCCTGTTTTCCCCTGCAGATATTTTCTTTCTTTTATTCCAACTTACTATATAAGTTGGTTTTTGGTTGTAAGACTAAAACATATATATACTTAGAGATATTCTGAATTAGATAGTTTAGTTAGGGTTTGGTGTGGAGATTTCCTTTCTTCTTCTTCTTGGATTGACAACCCATGGGTTTGTAAGATTGAACTATTCACTTCCTCTCCATTAATCTAGTTTGTTCTTCTTCTTCCCTTGCCTTGTAATTTAGTTTCAATGCTTTCTAACTAGTTTACATGTTTTAATTCTTGCTTTCTTAGTCTAATTAGCATAATTTAGTTTAACTCACCATGCACCCTTAGATAAATAGGGTCGGGATTTCATTTCCGCCATTTTCGGGCCCCGAGCTCCGAAAACTAGGTTTAGTGCAAAATCGCGTTTAATTGAAACCGCGCGTATCAAAGTTGGATTGCTAAGCGTTTATCTTTCTTTGTCACGCAACGTTAGAGTTTATAGCGACAATCCGAGTTTAATCCGCGCGTGACCATTTTTCAGTTAAATGTTTAATCTCGCAACTTTGGGTTAAATTCCTTCTTGTGTGATGTTTATGCTTAATTGTAAATGCTCGATTAGATTGCTTTCGAGCCTTAACTCTAGTTAGTAGTTGTTTCGATCCGTTTGGTAGAATGCGATCCCGATTCTCGCTTTCCTTTAATTTAGCGTTAACTTCTCTTTTCTTTTGTCACCATAACCACACATCACCTTTTACACTTTTATTCTTGAAGTTTTAAAGTAATTAACATCTAAAATTTAATAACTCCCTGTGGATTCTCGATACCCGACTTACCGCTTTACTTGCTTGTCAAGTGTAGCCGTAGCTTAGGTTTATTCTTTTGCATGTTGAGCGGGAACCGAAATCAACGATAGTGTCCCTACACGAACACTCGGTTTCCCTCGCATCAAATTGGTGCCGTTGCCGGGGAATTATTATTTTAGATAGTAATTGTTTTATGATTTCGTAGTATTTTTCCTTTTCTATTTGTATTCTTTCTTTTAACCTTTCTTGCAGGAATTGCATACTTTGAGCGCTAAGAAACTCCTATTCGCGGTTGTTCACTTTCTTTCTTGGATTCTCCATCTTTCAACAACGAGGTAACCATGTCTTTCTTTTATAGTTATTACGGTAATTCTAATGATTCTTACTTTGGGGATAGTTTTCAAGTTTTCCATTTTCAAGATTTTCTTGAGAATGAAAGACTTGAAAACATTTATCGAAATGAAAATCGTCATTGGGAGCTTGAGTTGGATTCACTATTCGAATCCAATGACGATCTTCATCTCATTACTTTCGAAGACGAGTTTCAACCAAATGAGGAGTCCGAGGCTTTTGAGCCGAGGAAGCCTACTTTGGAAGAGACTTTTCTTCTTTACTCCCAAGGTTTGGAAGGCTTAAATGATGCTGGAATGAGACTTTATTCACTTTGCGATGAGATTAATTCTTATACACAAAACAACGAGGAGGTGGAAACTTGTGTTTCACCTCAATTCTTCAAAGAATTTCTCATCGAGTGTGAATCTCTCTCCCTCGAAATTCAATCTCCTTCCGACGATGAGTCGATTGAGATTGAATTTGTTTCATCACCATATTCGTTTCCGTGATCGAACCATTAGAATCACCGGTTGATTCCTATGAGTCGGTAGAAACTTTTAAAATTTCTACACTTTTTGCCGATGAGGACTCTTTACCGAACTTGTTGTCGACGGTTGTTATCCCGATGTGTGCACCATCTCCCATTCAATTTGAAAAACCTTTGGGGGATGAATCGATTTTTCTTGGACCTCAAGTGTACTTTTCCCCCGTTGTATCCAAATCCCCCATCCTCCCTCCCAAAATTTCAATCGGGGATGGTTCAATTTCACCGCCTTACACATGCCTTCCGTTGTTCAAACGGAATTCCTATTTTCCGGGAGGCATGCATGCTCGGGAGGGTCCACCGTTGATCCGCCAAAGTCAAATCGTGTTTTGGATGGACCCTCAAAAATTTCGACTTTTGGTATATAGTTAAGTGCACATTCTAAGCGTAGGTTGTATATACTAACTTCTTTATTTTTGTTTTTCTTGATTTTAGCATAGTGTAATTACTTAATCTCTTTTTATTTCTTTTTGCATGCTTGGTTCTAACTCTTTTGTAGGTTCAATGGACTTGAATTTGCAGATATTACGCGCCCCGGCACGCACTTTTATTAAGAAAATTCACGAAAATCACAAAAACATTTTTTTTGGTTAGCGTAGGCCTATGTATGTGTATATTTTAGCCTATATCTATATAATTTTATTTTTATTTTTTTTTTAATTTTATTTTTATTTTTATATTTTTATTTCATATTTTTATATATATATACTTATATATACTCTATATATATTTATATTACATTAAAGCCCCCCATATTGCCCCTAATTCAATTCTCCTCCCCTCATTTCCAAACAGCCAATGCAGTGAGGTTTTCCTGTTTGGTCGATCGATCGACCCTTGGGAGTCGATCGATCGATCGACCAGTAAAACCGAATCTGCCTCTTTATTTTCCCCTTTCTTCTTATTTCTCTCTTCTCCTCTCTATACGATTTCGTGCCCTAGTTTTCCCTACATCACATTTCATCATTTTTCTTCCATTCTCTACATTTTAAAGGTATAATTCTTCCCACTTACTTATGTTTTTGTAGATTAGGGTTGATTTTTGTCACAATTTACATGTTTAAACCCTTTATTGACACTTGTTGAATGTGTATGGTTTTTTCCCTTATTCCAACTGATTTTTGCTGTGATTAGTGTTATATATCCTCTCATGAACACATGTAAATTGCTGCATTGTTGTTTTGTTCATGAGTGGGGCTTTTTGTTGGTTCATTGGCACATTTCGCACCCTTGACGCACATTGCGCACGCCAAGTGTTCGCCAAAATGCCCAAAATAGTTTTCAATGCATTTTTTGGCGCACACTTGGGTGATTTTTACTCGTTGTCGTATTCCGACATATTTTATCGCAATGTTGCACTTTGTTACCTCGGTTTGGCGCACTCGCACCCCATTTCAACTCGTACACTAAACTAACCATTAATTGCGCTTACAATTTTTTGTATTGCTTAATTCTTGTTTTGTAGGTTGAAATGGCACAATCGAAGAAATATGATTCCACTGTGTGCGTGCCCACCCTGGGTTTTGAGGGTTTCCGTTGCAAGAAGGAACGGGAATGGTTTCAGGCTTATTTTGAGATTGCTCAGAGGCCGTTGGCCTACAATCTTGCCTGGAAGCTTGAGGATTTGCCGAGTGAGGCGCGTGTTATTTTGAGGCGCCAGGGATGGGAGCCTTTTCTCGCCATTAATGGGCGCATCAATGAAGAATTGGTCAGAATCTTTTATGCGACATTAGTGGTGGTGAAAGGTGGCGGGCCGATCATTTATGAGGCCATGGTTCGAGGGGTGAGGGTACCTTTCCGCTTATCCGATTTGGCCGACTTCATGAATGTACCGAACCCCGAGAATGCTGTCAGTTTTACCGATGGGGATGTTTTTGGGTTAACGACATTGATAGAGAGCCTTGCACCGGGTGAAGAATGGAAAAGAATGGCTTTTCGTTCGGCTGCAATGGAGGACCTACCGAGGCTACTTCACTACATCAATGTCCACTCCTTTATGGTGACGAGCAACCGATCTGAGGTGCGTCACAAGCACGCCGCATTTATCTACGCGCTGATTAATAATTTGGGCAATATCAGTTTGCCCAACATATTTCTGGATATGATGTGCGCAACGGCCAAGGAGAGAGCCAAGACATTTTCCCTCCCTTTTCCTGCCCTCATCACGAAGATATGCTTATCACACGGTTGCCCAGAGTTCGACGCCGACCGCAAACACGATCCACTCGGGCTTCTAACAAAGGCCAACATTACTAAGATGCTCAAGCACGAGTGGGGGCAACCGGCGACGAAGAGGCAGAGGGCAGAGGTTGCTGACGATATGGCCGAGGAGGATGAGATCAGAGAGATGGAGACTGGTGAGGGTTCTGGCATGCCACACACAGAGGATGATGCCCGCTTTGCGGCATTTCAGGCTGTGCAGGACCAGCGCTGGGAGGAGACCCAGCTCAGGTGGGCGACTTGGGAGTCGCGCCTGGACCAGTTGCAGGCCGAGCAGCGGCAGCATTGGTTACAGCAGCAGGCTCATTAGGAGCAGTTTCAGGCCGACCAGCGGCAGGAGTGGTCAGTGCAGAGGCAGGCCAGGGCACAGAGCAGACAGGATTACCGGATGATGCAGCGGATGATGAGAGATCTTTATCTGCAGCGCAGTGATTCCGACGCACCAGTGCCTCCTCATTTTCAGGACCCTTCCGATCCTAGTGGTTCTGGCCACTAGGCTGTTGCTATGCTGGGTTTCATTTTTGTATTTTGGGGATCGGATAGTATATTGTACTTTTTATTTTTATTTTTATTTGTATTTGTATTTCTTTTATTTCAGAAGTTGTAATGTATTAAGTAATTTTGTATTGAAGTTATGAAATGAGAAATGAAAATGTAGTTTGTGGTTGTTTATTGGATTTTGATGTGTGTGACCTTCCATTTTATAAAATCAAAAAGTTCACCATCAATTTATCTAGTATTTGCACTTCAGCCCCTATATATTATTGTGACTTGTGACATAGATTCTCTTCACTTGATACATCGGTACATATTCTTCATATGCTTTGTACTAACTTGTTTTGCAGCTTCATTTGGACTTGTACTTATGGAGATCGCTCCACGTGTGGGTAATATCATTCTTTTCCTAGCTTTGTGTTGTGTTCTTTAATGAACGCATTGGGGACAATGCAACATTTAAGTTAGGGGGTGTAGGATAGTCTATCCATTTTGCTGTTTAGTCCTTGGATTGGATTACAATTTAGTTACAAAGCATGTTTTTGTTAAAATTTGAAAAATTTCAAAAATATTTTCTTTCTTTTTTCTCCCTTGTTGGGCATTTTGCCCTTGTTTCCGATGATAAATTTTAATAATTGCCCGATCAAATAGACAATTCAACTATGCATGTTCTCGATTTTAGAAGTTATTAGATTCTAGTCCCTAAATCATTAATATTATGAATAACTTCATGAATTAAACTTTATCCGTGAACATATGCACCATTCTTGTTATATTGAATTGGCTTAAGATTTTTATAACTCGGTATGCTTTTGCTGCATTGTATATACTTACACCGAGTGAGATTAGAGACTTATCTTCATTTGTGAGTGTATACACTATTCTTTTCTCATTGAAAACGTTACAGTTGTTGGTAATCTCTTTATTCTTTCATTGACCGTTCATTAATTGAGTTCATCATTGAAATGTGTTACTTGAGCATGATTTTCATATGTTGTTTTGACTCGCGAATTGCGTATACTTTGTGAAATGATCATAGGCCCTCTTTGGTATATCACCCATATGACCTTGACCTCACCTTTATATGTTCCCTAGTCAACCCACTTGAGCCTAAATACTAGCCTTTCTTTTCATTACCCAAAATCCCATAACCAACTCCAAATTGGAGTTTTATACCATATATATTACCTTACATACCCTTGTTTGGATTGTTGCTTGGAATTGAATGTTATTGTTGTATTGTGGTTGCAATTTGAGCATGAAATGAGTAAAAAGGATGAAAAGAAAAAGAAAGAAAAAGAGAAAGCAAAAAGTTAAGAAAACAAAAGAAAAAGTGAGAAAAAGAAGAAGAAAAGAAAAAGAAAGAGAAAGTTGTAAATATTGTTTGTAGTGTTTCAATAAGCTTTGATTACTCTCTCGACTGTTATATCTATGCTCGTTTGGACATCTTTGTCCAACTTTTGATATTGCCCATTTTTTACATTATTCCGAGTTTCATCCCCAAACACTTTGAATCCGTATATACATCCCTTTCATTTCGTACCTTAACCTAGCCATACATTACAACCCTATTACAAGTCCTATGTGATCTTAAGTAGATGTAATTCAAATGTTTAAATGGTGTTGATAATCTGTGAAAATGCATTTCGCCTCTTTTAGTTTGTGGTATCCTTTCACTGAGATTGCAATTTTTATTTGCTATATAGCGTTCTTCTTTTGTGACATGTGTGCGGCCTAGTTTCCATTTACATTTACTCTTAAGCCCGCATGTCCCGTGTATTACCTCCCTTTTCATAGCGAGCGTAATGCCCGTGAGGATTGAATATATGCTTGCTTTAATGTTTATCCGGTTTATTTAAGTTTTTCGCCAAATCATACCTTGCATATGCTCACTCCCCTTCCACATGCTAGAGTTTCGATTCATTGAGGTGCATTCGATAATGTTAATAACTACGGACTTCTCATGCGAATTCGTTTGCTATGCTAATAACATGTTGAAATCTTGTCCGCACTAATGAGTTTGTCTTACTTGATTGGGCATATTTTGAGGAAACTTTATGATGTTTGTGGGTTTCATCCCTGAAAACCCTCACGAGACGACACTCGTCCACTAGGGTAACCTAGGGGTTTAACGGCTTATTGCATATGCTAAATGCAATCGAATCGCCCGCGAAAGTGGCCTTATCTTTTTATTGCTTTTATACCATACTTTTGTACTCTCTCCTGTGTTGGTTTACTTGTTCTTCTTGTTGCATCTTATTTCATTGCTAGGGACTAGCAATGTGTAAGTTAGGGGGTGTGATACGGCGGAAATATTGCGTATTTCACCCGTTAACCTACGCGTTATTAGCCCCCTCGGGTATCTTATTCCCTATATTTATGCTCGTTAACCAGACAACCCTCGGATTTCTATGTTAACATGTTTTGCAGGGGTTAATTGAGCTTTTGTAGGTATTTGGATGCTTAGTGTGAACTTCGGATGCGTTTCGCTCGATTTTCGTACACAACCGCACGCGCAAGGGCATTTTAGTCTTTTGACAGCTTGGGCACCTGGCCCGACATCTACACGGAAGTTGTAGCCCTCCTCGCTAGCTTCGCGTGGCTGCGAACGGTGCGCGATTCCGATGCATAACGACAAAGTTACGTCGATTTGGGCGACGTTGGATTGTATGCCAAAACAGGGGATTCTGCATACTGCCTGCTTGATCGATCGATCGACCATAAGGGTCGATCGATCGACCCTTCTTATTTTTGCCACGATTACAACGGTCGATCGATCGACCAAAGGGGTCGATTGATCGATCCCCTGTTTTCCCCTGCAGATATTTTCTTTCTTTTATTCCAACTTACTATATAAGTTGGTTTTTGGTTGTAAGACTAAAACATATATATACTTAGAGATATTCTGAATTAGATAGTTTAGTTAGGGTTTGGTGTGGAGATTTCCTTTCTTCTTCTTCTTGGATTGACAACCCATGGGTTTGTAAGATTGAACTATTCACTTCCTCTCCATTAATCTAGTTTGTTCTTCTTCTTCCCTTGTCTTGTAATTTAGTTTCAATGCTTTCTAACTAGTTTACATGTTTTAATTCTTGATTTCTTAGTCTAATTAGCATAATTTAGTTTAACTCACCATGCACCCTTAGATAAATAGGGTCGGGATTTCATTTCCGCTATTTTCGGGCCCCGAGCTCCGAAAACTAGGTTTAGTGAAAAATCGCGTTTAATTGAAACCGCGCGTATCAAAGTTGGATTGCTAAGCGTTTATCTTTCTTTGTCACGCAACGTTAGAGTTTATAGTGACAATCCGAGTTTAATCCGCGTGCGACCATTTTTCAGTTAAATGTTTAATCTCGCAACTTTGGGTTAAATTCCTTCTTGTGTGATGTTTATGCTTAATTGTAAATGCTCGATTAGATTGCTTTCGAGCCTTAACTCTAGTTAGTAGTTGTTTCGATCCGTTTGGTAGAATGCGATCCCGATTCTCGCTTTCCTTTAATTTAGCGTTAACTTCTCTTTTCTTTTGTCACCATAACCACACATCACCTTTTACACTTTTATTCTTGAAGTTTTAAAGTAATTAACATCTAAAATTTAATAACTCCCTGTGGATTCTCGATACCCGACTTACCGCTTTACTTGCTTGTCAAGTGTAGCCGTAGCTTAGGTTTATTCTTTTGCATGTCGAGCGGGAACCGAAATCAACGATAGTGTCCCTACACGAACACTCGGTTTCCCTCGCATCATAGTTCCTCCTCCAAGTTTATAGGGGATTGAAGAAGAATAATTATTGGTCGAGTAACAAATTAGGTAATATAACTCCTATATTCTAGTAGAATAGAAGCTGCTTGGGGATTCTCTTCTCCTGCTCTTTAGCAGATGGCCCACAAATATTTAAGATCTTGAATGTCCCCTTCCTTTGGACACTTTTTTTTTATTTTCCTCCGCACAAGAACAAAGCGAGACAGTTAGTCGACAAATCATCAAACGGTCAGCAAATAAGGAAAAAAAAATTAAAGATAAAAATATTGTACAACCTATGCTACGCCATTTGTAGGAGCACCTGGTCCATCATATCTTACCCCCTCAGGGAGGGGGCATGTTGCCAATTCTTCACTACTACACCATAATTCTACTAATCCTTGTTTGAGTCAGGAAGATTAATCACCAGTTCCCTATTGTCCTGCTTGGTTTTCAAGTAGTAGGTGTTGTTCCCCGTGGTTCCCCATTTATAATAAAACATTAACTCAAAGATGCCAATGCGAGTCCCATGGAATTCATTTAACCTATTTACCACGTTATAACACTCCATGTATTAGGGGTTACTCTCTCTTGGACTACATCAAAATACTAGCAAAATTAAATAAAAAGGGGATTTGGGGGAAATGTGATGCCACGCTCAATAATGAATAGAGTTGTGATCTAGTGACCCTCAGACTGTAACAACATATCAACAGGGACACTTGTTATCTCTAAACCTACCTAACTAGGGATTTTTCTTCTTTCCCTAACTCCTTTAAAGAACATTCGTCTATAATGTACACCATGTTTGAATGACAGAAAAATCAAAGAGGAGAAGAAGAAGGCAATAAAGCTTACAGAGTTAGAAAAATGAAGACAAAGAGCAAACAACCGAAGAAAAGAAAGAAAGCTTGAGAAGAAAGAGAAAATCTAAGTTCATAGTTGGGTGGTGAAGAAAAAAGGGGGGAAATCACTGTCCTTTTGTAAGTTATCTCGAAATTAGAAATAAAATGATTAAACTAAACAAACGATTGAACTGTTGACGGTCGCATGATTCCCAAAATATAGAAAGACCAATTAACCTTTGGCGGTTTGTTAAAGTTCAGGCTATTTATAAAAGTGCCATTATCAGATATACTGATGAAATTTTTTACAAGTCCACGAGGTCGGTTGCCGACCAACACACGCCAAGAAAGATTTTGGAATAAATACTCTATAATTCTGATCAATCATCAAGCATGGAGTATTGGAGGCTTTGGTTGTATGTAAGTATTATTCATCTACGTGGACCAATGAGAGATGGACACTTGTCCTCCTACGTGGATATCCTCATAATACTTACTTTCTTGAACAGCTCCAGAGACACTTTGTCGGCTAACAGACTGGCCAACCTCGAGAATAAGAACCATCGAGAATAGCAAAAGTCACTTGGGGGGAATAGCTATCAGCCTTTGTACACGTACCTGTGAATATCAACAATCCTATTTATTGTATATAGATGTAAATGGTTGAATATATAAAGGCATTCCATCTGTTAAGTTACTGACTAAAAATACATTGTATCCCTTAGCTCAAAGGCGCGATTTAACGAGGCTCAAACATACTCAACCCTGAGCTATTGTAACCATCAGAATTACTAAAAACAGTGGACGTAGATTTTTCTCATAGCTGAACCACTTTAAATACCTTGTTTGTTGTGTGTTTGCCTTGCTTGATTATCTTTACTTTATCTATGATCATAGATTTGGACCCACTTCATTTTTAGACATCAACAATTGGCTTGGCTCCTCACTGGGGCATGAATGGATTAGTACAAACCAAGTTGTCTTGCATATTGGGTAGGTAAATATACTTCCCCATAAGACTTGTAATTGAGGAGAGTGGGAGGTAAGCTTCCATAGTATAAATCTCTAAGATCAAAAAGCTCACTCAATAGAGAGATTAACCCATAATGCATTATGATGATTCTTCAGAATCGGGACCAAAAAAAGTGACAGTTAAATGAGGGAAATAACGTTACCATAATCACAAGTCGTGTATTTATGTAAAGGTGTAATGATGATCATATGTGGGATAATAGGATGAGAGAGCTCAGTAGGCCACTAATTATTTATTACAAAACATCAATTAGTGCAGGGGTATGTTTACACTATATTATCACGGTCCATTGAAGTGTTGCCACGTAAGTCATAAATCGATATATGTGACACTTGTCATAATATGAATATGGTATTTAACAACCAGAAGGAGACAATTTGAATAGGGCGTTAGTACACCTAAAGAGGCAAATCTCAATTGGATGAACAACCACCCAACAATTACTAAATAAATGACGTTGCATGACTAGAAATACTATAAATAAGAAATGAGTCCACAAAGGAACAGAGGATTCCCTCACTAAAAACTAATTTTACATACGTTTATCCTTTATTTCCTTTTCCTTTTCCTTTTTTTTATTTTTCTTTCTTTATTGCATTTCTTTCAATTCGAAGTAGATTGTAATTATATTTCAAATTTATTAAAAGTTTCTTGCCTTTACATTTGTTTCTTTTACTTTCTTGCTTTAAGTTCCTTGACATTCTTTCTTTAAATTTCATAGTGCAATCTTTTACTTTCAAGCATTTATATTTCTTTTATTCAAAAGTTTTACTTTTCTTTTAGTTTATGCAATTTACAGTTTCTTCTGTCTTAGTTGATTAGCACATTGTAGCACTTTCATTAAAGTTTTCCCTAAGGGAAGCATATGTCCTCTTAATCGAGGCATCGAATGCAACACAATCGCTTAATATCGTCATTGGGATAATATCTTTGGTATACAAGACCACAAATCTTGCCTGGCATGCTCGTATCCCTAATTATTCACCAAGATAAATGAAAAATATTCAAATAATATCGAGGTCCAAAAATTAAGAAATAATGTGGCCAACGTCCAGATAAAGACAATTTTTAAGGCAAAATGACAAATAATTCTCTATTCCCCCAGCTCGGAAATTTAGGTTCCAACTACCAACCTCGGGCTCACCATGAATCTACCCCTAAGTTGAAAAGTTTTTATTTTTATTTTTATAAATGCTCGATCGATTTGGGATGAATTATGCACCTTTTCTTGCTAACAGAAACATATCAATTTTTTTTTTATTATAATCCCTTTAATGATCTAGATGAATATTTAAGGTAATTTATATGTATCACCACTATAATTTTAGTTTTTACCACTTAATATTATCATAAATTTATAGGGTCTCACTACCAGCCTTTTATAAAAAAAAAATATTTATACGATGATGTTATAAAAATATTTTTGAAGTGCTATTGTATGATCAAACTTTTAACCATTAAATACTGCCAAATAAGTTAAACCCATTTTACAAAAGGGGTAAATCCATGCACTTGGGCATTCTTTTCCTTCGACATAAAGTCTTATGCCGACCAACTGATAGAAAATATATAGAAATTGAGAAAAAAATTAGGGCAACAACTCACTTGCTGTGTGAAGTAACAAAAAAAAAGAATAATGTTGGGTCAGTGAGTGAGTTTCCTCCTTAAGTATGTTCATTGTCCATCACGCGAGACCCTTATTTTTAGTAAAAGAGAGCACATGTGTTAAGGGCGTAATTTACAAGCACAGTTTTTTTCATAGGAGGGCTTGTATAAATATTTTTAGCCCGCACAGGCTAGACCTAACCCGAGGCTTGATAATTATTATATGTATATTTATATAATTGCATATAATAGAATAAACTATATGTTTTAGATACGTTTATATGTTTAATTTCTAAAATGGAGATGGGCATAATAAACTAAAATATTGGGGATACATTTTCAATTTACATTTTACATGCCATAATGATTTATTTTATTATGTACACATTCTTAATAAACACTAAAGTTAACTGCATTAAATATAATAATTAAAATAAAAAAACTAGTCCTATATACGACACTTATCATTATAAAGATTTCAGTTATAAAAAAGGTTCACACAAAGATAATTACTTGGATGCACCATTTATAAGATTCGTGGTAAAAGAAAAAATATATAGGATCATTGTAATATCCCGCATTTTTATTATGTTAAATAATTATGGGATTCATTATTATTATTGGATTAATTAAATTAAAAATGTGAGAAAATTGATTATTAATTAATCCGAATTAAAAATAAATATTAACTAGCGTGCTAAGGGTTAATACATATTAATGAGAATATTAGAATATTACGATATGATTACGTAATACATAATTATGAAATTTTATAAATTATCAAGAGTGGAAAATACGACAGCTTGGTACATTCGCGTGTGAGTCGTGTCGGGACTAATTTAATGGGTTAAAGAATTAAATTATTTTTAAGTAACTCATATGTTAATTTTGAGAGCGCCATTGAGTCTGTAAGAGTCGAGATAGTCAGAAAACTCTACCCGGGTATTTTATTTGGACTCCGGGATGTTTTTAGGCCTAACCGGCACCCCGTAGGGATATTTTTGTCCTTTGAATTTTTGGAGAAATATTATGGACAAAAATTAGGAAATTAAATATAGAGGTTCGTGGGTTAGAGGGGAGTTATCAACTTTAAACCTACGAGAGAGAAAAGAGAAAGGCACAGAGGAAGGAAGAAGAAGTCATGGGAGTTCTTGGTGCATAACTAAAGAACACACACCAAAAATCTCACTAAAGTGTAGATCGGGAGACGAAGAACACACCTATACTAACATCACCAGGAGATCAAACCTTCGAAATTGAGGCAAGTGTTTAATCCTTGCAAAATTGTAGCAACAATCATGTTCATGTTAATATAAATATATAATAACCATTTGTGATTTATAAATTTTGATGAAATTGGAGAACTAAGGACATTAGTTAAAGTTTGGTATCTAATTAGGATGAATCCCTCGTGTAGATAGGTTAGAGATCACAAATTGATGAGTAATTATGATGGACGAATCTGATTTTTAGTTCTTGTATAGAAATTTGAAGAACTAGGGTTTGTTTGATTAATTTTGGGGATTCTCAGAATTTATTAAGGTTTATGCATGATTAAATAATTCTAGGTTGTTAGATATTATCCCAACGTGTTTAATTAATGTTTGGAAGTGATTGCTGGGAGTTGGGAAGAATCTGAAGAGGTTTTAGGGTAGAAAAAGTTAGAAAACGTAGCAGTTAGCAGAATGGAGACGACGACGTCTCGTTCGAACGAGACGTAGGGTCGTTCAAACGACCTGCTGATTTGTTCGAACGAAACCAGCTCTGGTTCGAACGACAGGTTCCAAAAATTCCTATTTTCCCCCCAAATCGTGTTACACAGTTAGTTGAGTGAGGAAAACTGCCATTTACTGATATGAGCGGTGAATTAACCTTTGAAATTTCGAAAGTGTGAATAATTGAGTTAATTACATAATAAGTAGTAATGATAAGTATACTACGTGTAGAAATATAAGTATGGGTTGGGTGAATACCTGAGTTTTAATAGGGCTTAGGGAATGCCTATTATTATATGATTATTATTATTATTATGTGTATAACATACCTACCTTGCTTGCTATCGGGACGTAGGTTATCACGCAGTGGACAGTCTTATCCTGGGGTGACCTAATGGGGGGATATTTGACTTGTACCCAGAGCATATGAACTTGGATACGTGCTATCTGAGACGTAGGATAGTTACGACGACTGAATGAGAGCGTAGGTATGTGCGTGACCCATTTGGCTGGTGAGTATGCTCGCCTCCAATGTTTGTGTTATGAGATTTATGGTTCGTGAGAGACGTCGAGCCAATTGTCCTTTACGCAGTGAGCGATGCATCGGGACACGATAGCAGAGTATGCATTGCGCCAAGTAGTCCTTACCAAGGGGCGCAGGAATTATATATATATATATATATATATATATATATATATATATATATATATATATATATATATATGTGAAATTAGCAAATTTATAAATATTGGCAAGTAAAGTGATTTCAGTGGATAAAAGATTTTCTATCAGATCGGTGAATGTACTATACGGTTAATTGACATAAAAGAATATTAATAGCGTATTATATGGGCGATACGGGTTACTCATTTGAGATATATTTAAAAGTATAAGTTTATAATGTAGTTGGGAACATTATGGATAACTAGGTTATGATAGATGTACGTTAGGCGTGCACAATAGTGGAGAGGTGAGAATCTCATGTGAGAGTTCGAAACTAACATGCACATAATAATTGCATTATTGCAATTTTAAATATTTGCTAAAACAAATGTTTTTACAAATCGGTCTCTGACCCATTTCTTGCTATTCTTTTCTCTTTTGCTATATAGATATTATTTATCAGGTGCCTAGCCACAGGGTTACCAGACTTAGACGCGTGGATCATTTAGCAAGCTGCAGCGGTTGTGGGAGTTGCAGACCTTTGCACTTAGACGTTTCTACCATTTCTTTCTACTCTATTCAGATATTCCATTTAGGGCATGTTTCACCCCTTTCTCAGTCATTTATTAGAGACTGTACCCAGTTCATTTTAGTATTTTATTTATATTTCACTTGAGGATATTATGGTTTGTTGGTTTGTGATTTTGAACTGAAATATTTTATCCATTTAGATTTATTTCAATATTTGATTCATGTCCAGTATTTATTTTATTCTTGTGGAATATGAGTAGCTTATATTTTAAAGAATGGAAATTTATCAATGGATTAATTGGGTATAATTAAATGGGAAAATATTTTGACACTTAGCTTAATTATTTATTAGGTGATTAATAATATTAAGTGTTTTCGATAGTGATGCTAAGAATGAACCCACCGAACATTCTGTTTTAATTTTAATAAATGACTGATCACCGAGTATTTAATTAGGCGGGGTGTCACAATCATATCTAACAAAATAATCTCAAATGAGACTATACATAAGGGTGTGCAAGATCCAAACCAAAGTGATGAAATTGATCGATCCGATCCAATTTAGAAACCAACCTCATTCGATTTTGATGCTGTAAATGTAAGACCCGATGAAATCGATCCAAAACGACTATATATAAAATGTGTTATAAAGAATGTGTCATAATTTTATTGTTTATATTAGGTAATTAATCAGTATTAAATTTTATTGTATTGAATTTGATAAATTGAATTGAATATATTGCATTGTATTGGATTCTAAGCCAATCCAATTATGTTTTAACAAAGCATTAATTAGAAAAATCAAAATCGATTAGAAAAACCGATCCAATCAAACCTTAATTAGATTGGATTCCAATTTTAGTTCTGCTTCGATTGGATTCTGAAATTGAAAAATTGATTTCAATCGTATTAGATGAAATTCTCTATAAATAAGTCGGTTTCGAACTTATGCATACCCCTAGTTATACCCCCCAAAAAATGAGAAACTAAATGGTTCAAAATCTAATTAGAAAATGACTATACATACACTGATCAATTTGAATATTGCTTCAGTATCAAAATGAGTTGTGGAAATAATTGCAAATTGTTTAAACTACTTTTACAAGAGTAATAATATGAGTCACAAATACATCACTAAATCTTTGGTGGTATATCAATAAAATATTGTGTAGTGATGCAACATCATTTAAGCTGAATTTGGGAGATAGTTGAAGACTATTATAATTTTCTATTTTAAAATCTACGAAAAAATTAATTAATTAGGGATGTCAATTTTAGAACATCATGAAAACACGGCACAGAACGATCCAAAATTAATATGATATGCCGTGTTCATGCCGGTCTTTTTAACATGAAGACATATAGTGTCACGTTCGTGCTGAAATTAATAGTGATTTTATCCAACTCAATTTAACAAAGCCTTTTTTCTCCCAGCGAATTAAGACGGCTACATGAATTTAACAAACAATGTTAGTCCGATCACGTTGTGTTCGCGTTACTTAAAAAAAATACAAATCTCTATATACTATAAAATGCAAAACAAGGCATTTATGAGCATTTAAGATTCCTCCTCATTGAGAGTGTCCACGTGGCACTCTAATGCTATACATGCATTTATCACCCTTAAACCTAAGGCTATCCACGTGGCTGGCCAATTTGTGCATAATCTATACTACTATACATGCATTTATCACTCGTAAACCTATGACTATCCACTGTTCGAGGTAATTCATTTCCCCTCTCTACCTTTGTCTCTTCCCATTTCTTCATTTAATGGCAGAAAGCCTGCGCCTTTCTGATTTCTAAAAGACACCAATGCTTCTCATTTCCACAAGGTTGTGCGCCTTTCCAATTTCCAAAAGGTAAAGTCTTTTTATCTTCTCTTCCTCTTCCAGTATAAATATAGTTTGTTCATGTTTCATCACTCTCTCTCTCTCTCTCTCTCTCTCTCTCCCGCCGGTTTGTCTACACGGGGTCAGGTACGATTGTTTCTCATTTCTCTTTATTTTTTCTGAGTTGTTTTTCTCCTTTTTTTTACTCGGGCAACTATCTCTCTAACCCGGCAACTGTGTATCAGATTTTGGGATTACGATGTGTTATTCCCTCTAACCCAGCAACTGTCTCTCTCCTGAGTATATATATGATGCGGTGTGGATGACAAATACCAAGATGTATTTCACCTATGCTAGCTTATGCACTTTGTTTTGAGTATATATATGATGCAGTGTGGATCAAAGTAATATTGTATATATGTTTAGGTATGTGGGGGTGGATGAATGGGAGGATGTACAGCTGTTCTACTATGTTAAGTCATATAGAAATCCTAAAGAGGATCCTCTTAGCCTTTGGCTAACCGAAGGCCCTTGCTCCTACACTCCAAAAATTATTTGGTACTCATTTATTGGAAAGTTTTTCCCCACATTTGCAATTTATATTTAATCCTTGATGATTATATTTCTATGGAAAATTATTAATGCTAGGTATTGAGATTATAATTTAGGCAAACAAATTTGGCCGGTGTCATTGTTAGAGGAAACGTCACAAAGGTATGTATGTATGAAATAATTGGATGAACTTACAATTTTTGTTTAAATCTGTGTATGCTGTTTATGAATGTTAATGGTGTTTTTTTGAGTTTTTTTTTTATAAATCAGTGTTAGCTTCGTGTTAAGTATTGCTGGAATTTTTTGTTTGGGAAATTTCATTTGTTCCCTATGTTTGGGAAATCTGAGCTAGGGTTTTTTTGGGCATTTTTTTATGATTTTTTTTCGTTTCCTATTTTTTATTAAAAATTATGCTGGAAATACTTTTATATTGGCAAAAATCATTATTTTATGGTTGGAAATCATATTTTATTTGCTTGAAATAATTTATTATTGTTGAAAATCAATTTTAAATTATTGGAAATCATTTTTATTTGCAGGAAATACTTTTATACTTGTGGAAATCATTTTTTTCTTCTGAAAATCGTATTAAATTTAATGGAAATATTTTATTATTATTGAAAATCATTTTTTTTTTATTTCTAAATCTGACTTAGTTTCGTCTTAAGTCTTTTTTGAATTTGTTTATTTCAGAAATTTAGTTTTTTCCATGTATTTGGGAAATATGAGTTAGGTTTGTTTTAAGGGGGAATTTTTTTCCTTTTTTTAATTAAAAATTTGTTCGAAGTGATTTTATATTGCTTCAAATCATTAATTTATTGTTCAAAATCATATTATTTTTATTGAAATAGCTATTATTGTTGAAAATTATTTTTTATTTGCTGAAAAATCATTTTTATGGTGAAGTTTTTTCCCAAACGATGTACTTTTATATTGCTGTAAATCATTAATTTATTCTTGAAAATCATGTGTAATTTTGTTAAAATAATTTATTATCGCTGACAATTATTTTTTATATGTTGGTAAATACTTTTATATTGCTGAAAATAATTTTTTTATTGCTACAAATCATATTTTATTTCATTGAAATAATTTATTACTGCTGAAAAACCTTTATTATTTTGCTAGGAATTATTTTCATAAGCTTGCAAAACTTTTAGATTTCTGAAATCGTTTATGTATTGATGGAAGTCATATTTTATTTGCTACAAATGATTTCTTTATTCAAAAAATCATTTTTCATTTTATAGAAATCATTTTTATAAGCTGAAAATACTTTTATATTGCTGAAAATCATTTTATATTTGATAGCAATAATTTATTATTGCTGGAAATCAATTTTTCTTTCTGGAAATTATTTTTATATGCTGAAAACAGTTTTATATTGAAGGACATTGTTTCTTTATTGGAAATCACCTTTATATGCTTGAAATACTTTTATATTATTGCAAATTATTTTTTATTGGTGGAATATGTTTTATTTGCTGAAAATAATTTATTAAAGTTGAAAATATTTTTTTATTACTGCGAATTACTTTTTTTGTGGGAAATAAATTTTTCCGTAATTATTTAAATTTATTTTCTAAATTATTTTTTAGAATTTTTCAAAAAATATATATTGTTTATTCACGTTTTCCAGAGTTTTTAATATAGATATTTTTTTCCAATTGTTTTATAAAGTTCGTAAAATTTCCCATGTTTATTTCATATTTTTAAAGTATTTTTAGTAATGTTAAAGTAAAAACATATATTACATATTTTTTCAAATTCTAATTATATATAAGTTTTATAAAAGGGAAAAGGAACACTCAATATTTGTCCCGATATGATCATTATAAACGACAGTCAAAGCATCCTTCTGGGAAGTCAACTTTCACATCCAGTTTCCTTTCACAGTCAAACAACTTTGTTGTCATTGACGTTGAAAATTAAAACGCTTCAAAAAGGAAGTGGGTCATTCGGTAATTCAAAATAATCTCATCTATCTTATTAAAACATATTTCAATTGCATATTTACTTATCTTAGTAACATATTTTTCTAATTACTTTGTTTCAGGACCATGGATGAACATGGATGAAAGGAAAAAAAGAACCATTAGACAAGTGAAGCTTGGACGTTTTCTATAGTGATAATAAATATCTACATATTTGATTTATATGTAGAACCGTGATATTATGTTTTCAGAATTATTCTACGTTTTTAATTGTCAAAATTATTGGAACAATTTTTGGCTCTCCAATCATGTTAATTATCATTGTTTCATGTTTGCATCGTCTACGTTACGCGCGGGTTTTCAACTAGTATATCTATTTTCGAGTTCAAAAAAACATTGTCATGTGGTGCATTCAAAACTCAATCGAAACTCCAAAACACAAAATGACATATATAAATAATTAATTTACCGTTCCCACCCACAAAACGTGGGCTTCGCTTCAACCCTAATGTGAGGCCCTGAACTGTCCAATTTTGTCAACACTAGACAACATTAAATATGGCCATGTCCCACTTTAGCGACCACACCCAGTATAAAATTCCAAAATTTGAAAAATGAGAATTATGTGGCCCTGGCTTTCGTGTGCAAATGGGTCCAATCCTAATTAGAGGATCTAAGTGCAATTTATTATCTTATATTAATAATCGAAAAGTCGGTGGAGGGTATATTAGGTAATAAAGTTATGTAAAAGATGGCTTATCCACTCAAGAATCACTCATCCACGTCAGCAAAATGAAGAAAGATTCGAACTTTTGAGAAAATTGAAGACAAGTTACGAACAAACCAAGAAACATACAAAGAAAGCGACTGAATTGTGTGAATATAAGAGTTTGTATGTGTAAATATATGTTGAATGAAACGCACTCTTAATTCTCTCGTCTCTCTCTTTTTTGAAGCCCCCCAACAAGGTGTTCTCTCTCTCTCTCTCTAGAATGTTTAAATAGGATTTTGTGTGTTATTGCATTGCCAGTTTTGTTAAAAAATTAATGGGTTTTGTGGGTTTTTCTTTTTTGGTGGGTGGGTGGGGCTTGGGGGTTCTCCTTCTTTCTCTAGAATTGTTAAATATAATTTTGAGTGTTATTGCATTGCTAGTTTTATCAAAAGATTAATGGGTTTTTGTGGATATTTTTGGGTGGGTGGGTGGAGATTGGTTGTTGTTGGTTGGTTGGTTGGTTGGTTGGTTGGTTATCTCTCTCTCTACACACACACACACACACACACATATATATATAATTGCTAATTTTTGGTGTTATTGCATTGCTAGTGTTGAAAAAATTATTGGCTTTTTTTTTTTTTTTTTTTTGCGTGTGTGGTGGTGGTTGGGTATTCTTGTATTGCTAGTTTTGCCATGGGTTCGGGTCACATGTCAGGGTACGTGCCAAAATTTCTCAATCCATATACAACCTGTTGATAAATTGGTTCTAAATTACAAATCTAAATCCGAACCGTTACCGTTTACGGGTGAAATGACCCAAACCGTTATTGTAAGTAACTAAAATTCTTCATAAAAAACAATATAATTAATTCCTACATCCTAAATTCCAAATGTTAACACCGACAGAGTCCCCAAAACAAAATATCCCTTACCCAAATTTACAAATAATATATTTCCAAACCTGAACCGTTACAGTAATGGGTCGATATATTGACCCAAACCTGATAAGTCTAAACCCGGGGGGTTGGGGGGGGGGGGGGGGGGGGGTGTATTTGATTTGTGGTTATTTGGGGACTCTTTTAAAATTGGTATCTTAAGTACTTAATCCCGTATGAGATGATTTGGTTGCATCCGATCACATGTATTTTTATTTTAAAGTTGTACGTCCTATTGAGTGGTGGTTGAAAAGTTCATTGAGTGGTGGTTGAAAAGTTCATGGGGCATGTTTTCATTTTTTAAAGAAATGAAGAAGGTCGGTTGGGGGTGGTTATGAGACTAATTACAATTACAATAAAACATGGGTGAAAATTAAAGCTTTTAAAGTGGGACTAAAGCCTAAAAAGCTATTTAAAATTTGTGTTCATGTGATATAGGTGTTCTCGTTTAATTTTGTTGTAGAATATGTATTATGTTAATTAAGTTAGTTTTTTGAAGTAGATGCTAAAAAGTTTTAAAATTGGTAATTTGGTGTTTTGGGTGAACTAGTGAGCATATTGTAATGGATCTCGAAGGCCCAAATATGGGGTTTGAGGTATGTAATTAATAGAAGTTGTGATGTTTATAATGTTTGTGATTTGGAATTTAGGAAGGGTATGTAATCTTGGAGTGAATTGTGGGTATCCATGAGTTGTAAGCTCAAATATTGATGATTTTCAAACTATATGTCCCACAATGTCTAGGTACAAGAGGATGCACAGCTAAATTTGTGTTTACTAATTCGGTCATTGGGGGAAAGGGTGTGGATGAAGTGATTTAAGTTCGGGATTTTACTAAATCTGTGTCATCTCTTTTGGTCGGATATGAATCAACATACAAATGTGATGCAAACGCTCGGGAAACCAGTTTTGAATTGTGTACCAATCCAAGGTTGCGTTTGTTTCTTTATATGAAGTCTGAAATCTGATTTTTTTGGCTGAATGAACCTTTGAATGACTGTATTTAGTCGAATTATGTGTTTTCAGTGTTCACTGCCACTTTAACCTCTTAATCACTCAGAGCCAAATATAGCAATTAGCCTCGTAATATTTAAAAAAGCAAACACTATTTGATACATCTCAAGTCTGAATGCTTTAGGCAAAAAAACACCCCCCCTAATGCCTCATAAAATCAAATAGATTACCCATCCGCGAAAGGATAGAGGCCTTTCAAAGTGAAGGTTTATGGGCTTCTATAAGTTCCCTATTGACCACAACTTAGTTCCACGGTTCCACCTCTCTCATGTACTACATAAATTCTTAAAATGATTGAATACCGAAGGGATTCTTACTCTAGTTCACCACAACCATTTCCCAAAGACGGATTTGTTTAGGAGAAATCAGTGGCTCATAAAGAATAGAAAGAAACATGTTTTATTTGATCTCGAAGTCCTTATATGACACTTCTTTCAATCTGTGTTCCCCACAGCAAAGGAAGCATCGGTTTTTTATCTCATTATGACTTGGTCGTTCAAAATAGTCTTTCTCGATCATAGGAAAATGGTAAAAAGGTCGATTAGAAAAAAATTTGCAAGAAGGCAATTCAGGACTCCAGCAAAATTAATCCTGGAGCTGTGGATGATTGAGACAGCTCTAAGATTTTGGTCGTAGTTTTTGTTTAATAAGTTGTACTCAATGCTTTTTCTGAGAAATGTTTGGGAGAAAGATGGTGAACTATTAGTTGAATCAGGTTTCTCATATCTCCTGGAAAGCCTTTGGGTTGTGGGTATAAAAAAAATGAAGCTGCACTAATGTTGTGTCGGAGGAAGGAAATTTTTGGGTTTAAAAGTTGAACATCATTCAGAGCCTTATCATGTTGATTGGATCACTAATACCAAGATTGATAAAATCTGTCTAGTGACATACATAATTGACAAGCTTAAGGAGAGTATCACGTGTGATGTTTTGTCGCTTAGACTTTGTGATGTGTTTTTGGAATGTATATGGATTTGGGATGGAGATGCTAAATATATCGGACATGCAAATACTTGCCTGTTGTCAAAAGTAAGTACTCTTTTTTGCTGTGTTGCAGATATGCCAACATTGAAGTGGAATCAGTTCATTATTGATTCATCGGTTTCCTTCATTCATTCGTATTCTTGGGCATGTTCTCCGGAGTCGAATTTTTACCAACTGGCAATATGGATGTAGGAAAAACTCATTGGTTGGACAATTATGATAGGATTTGAAAGTCAAAATTGAAGTTAGTTTCCTACAAGAGTTGAGAAGTCCTTTGCACCAATATAGAATTTCCTTCAAAATCATAGTCTTATCTTCTATTTGGGTAAAAAATAAAAGAACCCTTAACTATTCATCAACCCTTAACTCCCTCTCGTTTTCTGATTCTGCCATCAAAATATATTCAATAGAAATATAAAATATAATTAACTTCCATTTGGAGACCCATTGACAATCACTATATGGATGTTAAAGGAAACTTAATGTAACTATGGAAACTAGAGTACTGGTGCATTATACTGTTAGCTATACTACATTCTAGATTTTGATTGACCCAATTCCTTTAGTGAACTTTAGAAACCTTCTAAATTCTTCTGGGAGCACTCTTCTAAATTCTTTTTTAAGCCACTTGTCTAGTCCCCATCCTCTTCCTAATTTTAATCCCTTTAAAATGATATGGAACACTGAAATTTTTCCAAAAGTTCAAATCGAAAATATAAAAGAAGAGACGCAGTTCCTTACTCTCTCCTTTACGGTGCATTTTTGCAGAGAGGATAACAAATTTGTCAATCACATCTTGTAGCATTGCAAATTTTCAAGGTTCATGTGGAATAAAGCCTTTTTGGAGTTTGAGATAGAGGAGGTCTTTGCATTGTGGAGCATATGGGGTAAGAGGGAGAAGTGTTTTCTTGTGGAGATGTGTTGTCATGGCTTTGGCTTGGAACTTATGGTAGGGAAGAAACAATAGGACCTTCGAGGATAAGGAGGAAATATGGGGAAAGTCGAAATTTTTGGCTTTTAATGGGCTTCGACCTCAAACTTTTAAACGTTATTGGCTGATTTTATGTTGATTATCAGCCCTTTGATTACTTTGATCCTGAAGTTGTTTGATGATTGATATAGCTTGTTAGGTTGGTGGGATGCTTTTGTGCAGGTCTTTGATCATCTCAGCAGGGTGGAGCAGTTGTTTTGAATAGTATCCGGGGGTTGTCCATTATCAGTCATGGTGGTCTCCTCAAGATTGACCTCCTACATGTTTTTACCCTAAAATTCACATATAAAAGATTTACCAAAACGATCCCAAATTCAGGATCGGTTTGGAAAATCTTGCACATTTTCCTACCGGTGCCTCTAGCAGTGACCACTTATAGGAAAATCAGACTTTCCAAACCGATTATAAATTGTTAATTGTTTTGGAAAATCTTTTTAGATTTTTTTTTTTGGAAAATTTATGGGAGCTGAAGGGGAATATGGCATTTTCTATTTCTTCCTAATGATGCTTTCATTTTTTTTTCCCCTTTCATCCCCAAAATTACATATTATACTTGTAGTTGCTTAGATTGTCAAAATATAAGGGTGCAATTGCACCCCGTACACTATACTTGGATTTTCCTTGATTAATTTTGAAGGATCACTTCTTCCTTTAATTATCATATATTTATTTATATTTTTCATCTATTTATTACAGAGAATACATTTTATGCAGGGAATAACTGCGTTTGAATTGCGTTTCAAGTGAAGCACTTCTAAAGGAGCATTTATCACTAGTTACTGTGTGATAGTAAAAGGGAATGATTCTTTATGGAAGACAATATTGGCAGTCACCGTTCCAACGAGAAGCGACATGCGGAAGGTTCCACATCCGGCAACGAAGCAAAAAAGCCTGCAGAAAGTAATGGAAGCCCACATGTATTTATTAACCATGGTGAGTTTTTTTTACTGATCATTAGTAAAAACATGGTGAGTTTTTATAAAAAATCTTGCTAATCTGGATTTAAATTAGGAAATATTGGTTTATAGTAGAGTAAATACTAGTAGTGGCATTACCGGTTTTTATTTGTTCTGATAATCACTTTAGAGAAGTCGTCACCGATCATGTATGTAGTGCTATGAAGCACGGACTCGAAACGTAATACGTGTTTCGACAAAACACGCGACACGCGATATTTTAAAAAACTAGGATACGACATGCTAGGATATATATATATTAATGAAATAAACCAGATTTTTTTCCATAAAATTCATTATTAAAGCATTCTTAACATAAAATTAAGAGAATGGACCACACAAAACAAAGTTTAAATACACTTTAACATTAAAAATCATAAATAAAGCAGAATCACCATTACATTAGGAAAAAAAAAAAATAATTTCATGTGTCCTTTTACGTGTCCCAGCGTGTTCTTTTACGTGTCCTGGATGTGTCCAATCTAAAAAAAGGACCAACATGCCAGCAACGTATCGGAGCGTGTCGCGCGTTCGAATCGAGTCAAAGCTGGCTCGTGGCTTCCGGAAGAGTGTCCGTGCTTCGTAGATGTAGTGCCAATTTTTTTTATAGGTTTTTTGTACTTTACCCCCCCGAGGTAATTCGGTATTTACCCTCCCCCCCCCCCCCCCTCGGGAGGGGTGTGTGTGTCATGCAACAGACAATGCATAAGGTACAAGTGGATTGATGCACGTGCCGGGTGTGTGAGTATCGAGTCTAATTACCAAGTTATCTCAGGGGATTAAGTCGTAAAATAAAAACTAATTGCAAACGTTATGTTTTAACTGAGATATGAGGCAATAATATATTTAGTCAAGGAATTGTACAAGAAAGAATTGAGGGTCTAGAGATTTTAATATTTTAAGAATAATTAAATGATCAGAAAAATTAAATAAAAAGTAGGATTTTCATAATACATCTGAATGAGTGTGATTGTATACTGTAGCTGCAATTGCTTGGCATGAGACCAGAAGAAAATGGGTCGGAGATAAATCTCAAAGGTCGCAAAGGATGCCAAAAGATCCAATTATAAGGTACATGATTTCTATGTTTTTTTCAATTTATGACCTGAAAAGTCTGTTTACCGTAGTAGTAATAGTTTATGTATTCTTATGCGTCAATTCAAGTCTTCACCATTGGACCATGCTTGGTGCTAAATTATAGGTTATATTTTTTTTGGCTTTAGTCAGGTTCTCATTCCATGTGTTTTTAAAATTGTATTAAGTCCCATAACCACCCAAAACTGCTCATAACTACTCTGTAACAGTCCATCTTTCTCTCTGGGTGACACTTTATCTCATAGTGGTTATAACAGGACCAACAACTAAAAAAATAAAGATATGGGAGTGGATACAAATAAATCTTAAAAAATAGGACTAAACACTTAAGATCCCAATAGGTTATTATACATTATAAAAAAAGGGCAAGTTACAGTAAACCCTCTGAACTTAGGCCTCAATATGTGGGTGTGCGATCTTGATGCATAGTAAGGTTCTCTAAGTTGTCGCACTTACGAAAAAAGCAAATAAAATTAACTAGGACAAATTAAAGAAAACTAGGGTTCAAATATCTGTATTTCTGAAGACTCAAATTAATTATTATGGAATAATAAGAAAAATAGCCGAGGCTCCCTTATATAAGTCAACGGAAGCCCAAATTCAATAATACCTCTACTAAGAAAACAAATGGAAGGAAATAAAGACACGCTTCTGCGTCAATTAGTTTATTTTATAAAAATATCCTTATAAATATTACACACTCATCGAGTGTGCTACAATTTATAGTTTGACTATACAAAGGGGGATAAAGTAAAATTCGAAATACCCCTTATTTGGATAATCGCTTGACTTTCCATCTTATTTTGACTCTGTCCAGCATCTGTTAAAATGGACTTACTACTTGTTAGGCTTTTCCCCGAGTAAAATTTTGAAAGAAAATACCTTTACAACCCAAAACCATTTATGAAGTAAAAACCCTTTTCCACTCTCTTCTTTCTTTTTTACCTACACTAATAAAATTAAAGGACCTGAATCTAACCATCTTAATTATACACCATCTGGAATCCTTTTTATATTGTTTGTAAAACATGAATACACATGCATATTTTTTCCTCACCCATTCAGTTTATCAATATTTCTCACCATGAATATACACTGTTTTAAACCACCAATGCTACCACACATTGCAATGTGTTTCCCCAGGGCCAAAATTTATTTAAACATTTTAATAATCCAAAAATCTGCAAAAGCAAAGATATTCTTTTTTATACAAATGTACTATAGTGTGTGAAAAGAAGAATCAAAATCAACATATAAGTTGTTCCAAGATGGATGCAACATTGTTGGGTTTCTTTTTTTCTCTTGCCTATGTGGTGACTAGTGAGAAAGAAAAACATTGAGGAATAACCATCAAGAATTGAGAGAAAGCATTCAAGAACTCAACAAGAAATTTGATGCCCTCTTCCAACTCCTCTCTAAAAAAATTCACGGTGATTCCAGCCTTCTCGGCCCCGACGAAACAACTGAACTATGTGGAAATGGGAAGAACTCCGAACCCCTCGGGCACGTCGAAAAAACCAGCACTCCTCGACCAATGAGAGATTTTCGACCTTTAAAAAAAAACTAACGCCCAGCCTACCCGGGAATACCGAATCCTGCGGTGCAAATTCAAGAATCCTGAACCAGAAAAACTCCGACCTCATCGGTGGTCTAGGTGTGGCATATGCGGTCAGATTCAGTTTGCCTACCCATGGGGCCAGACTTTAAGTCAAGAAAGTCTAAACCTTCGCAATTTTTGCCTAAATTTTTTGAGTTTCTTACAAGTAGGTGCGCGAGTCGCGTACGAGGGCGACTCCCGTTTCAAATTGAAGAATTCATGGAAGGAAGGAGGCCTAACCTCGTTGTCGCTTACCTTTCAAGTTCGAGGACGAACTTTTTTGAAGGCGGGGGAGAGTGATGAAAATGGGTTCATATTAGGACATATTGGCCATTTTCGTGTTTCTTATTAGTTATCCTTTTATTTTAGTTCTTTTATTTCCTTTAATTGGTCTTCAAGCATGTTTGGGACTGATTAGATGTATTTTTATTAATAATTGCCCTTTTTAATTATTTAGGTAAGTACTTGGCTAGCAAGTAATATCCCACATATAAACACTCTTGTACTCCTCATTTGAGGTTAGCTTTGCTTTTGAATATATGAAATTATTTGTTTCTCTCTCTAGAAATTGGATCAAAATCTGTTTCAGCCTTGAATTGAATTTAATCTCTTATGTTTGGTAGGATTTAAGTGCAAACGCTAGGCTTCAGACCTGGAATCTAGATTTTCTATTGAAGGCTAACAAAGAAGTATATATGCCTGACACTCGGCATTTTATTTATCACATCAGATACTTTCCGAGTATGTGCACATTAAATTAAAACTAGGCACCTCTCTAAATCTTACAAAGAAGTATTATGTATTGTACTCATAAAGTTGCGGATTCAATCACGTCGTAAGCTCCAATCTTCATCGGCAATTTTAGAAATCACGTCGATCAGGTCAACAAATTAAGATTTTGATCAATATAAATCAACTATAGATCGAACCGATTGAATCTATTGGGTCGATTTTGATACTTGAGGCCAGATCAGATCGACTTGAAAAGTGGGTGTTCTTCAAGCCTATAACTTGAACGGATAGAATAAATTTGGTTGACGACTGGATCAATGGGGACCATAATCGATAGGTTTAGTATCTTATGATAGGTATCGTAGAATACGAACAATAGCAAAAACATATGTATCGCTTGGTTGCACTTATTGGTAATTACCGTATCGGGTCGTATTGTTTTTTTGCTTTCCCTTAAAGAATGTAAATGAATATACATTTTATTTTGATGTATGTAGGTGTGTGACATGTGCGTGAAACCGTGGCAAGGAATACTGATATTTTAATTTGTAATTAGTTGTTATTTTTACTTTCTTAGTAGAATAAGAGTATATTCCTATAAAGAATATTCCCATAATTAGTTTGGGTAATTTAGTACTTTAGTCGTATTAGGGCTATTACACATTTACATGAACCAGTAATTATGAATTAATGAGTATGACTTTGAGTGGGAGTCATCCTTGTTATATCCCTTTCGCTGTGTTTACATCATATTTATTGTAATCTTCCTGTCTCTTTTATTCTTATATTCTTATGCTGACGGGATGATTGTGGGATTTGAATACACTTTTTTATCACCAGGGCAAAATTCTTAATGTTAGACAATGTAATCATGGCCTAAGATTGGTTTTAGACCATAACAAGTTTTATTTTTAGTTATTATAATGCACATTCTACCCATGTTTATCATTTTTTTTATATTTTTGTACTGTATCGTACGATACGCGATACATAGATTTTCGATACGCAATACGATACATGATTTGGCAACTATGACGGGGACCGCCACTTCAGTAATGATGATGAGGGACTCCAAAAACAACATGACAACGATTAACAGTGAAGACGATTGACAAGAATGAATGGGTTTTGGGGCAATGATTGCGGTTAGTGAAAAGATTTTGCAGTGAATGTGAACGGACCCTAAAAATCCGATATCTTTAGAAATTATATCAATTACTTCTAGTTTAGTCCTATATACAAATACATAGTGCTTTCTATGCCAATTTTGTCACTGATATTTCACCCATTGTGTAAATTTCGTGTATAATACAAATACATAACTAGAGGTTTTAGAGAAATATCTTCCAAATTTGTTAAATCTTGGTGTTCGACCAATGTTAAACAACTTGTATGGTTAGTAAATCATGTTTTTGGCTGTTTTGTGGTTAAGGCTTGTGTAGTTCTTAATGACCATTGGTTTTGCTTCTAAATAATTAGAAATGTGACAGTTATATTGCTCATAATCTAGTATGTGGGAGCTAACTGTCAAATTTTTTGTCTTGTAGCTGGTCAACGACTTATGAAGATTTGCTGTCAACAAATGATCCTTTTTCCGAGCCAATCTCTTTACCTGTAAGAATCCTTTTTACGCTTGATGGTATAGTTTTTTATTTAATTTGTAATAGAAAATACCCTCTCTCTCTCTCATTAAAAGGATGGAGATAATTTTTTACCATATTGCGATAATTTTTCCCAGTTTGTATCATAACATTTCGATTTCCTTTTATTTTTGCATATCATTCAGAATTGGCACGTGTTGTTACAAAATGTTTAAATAATTTTTACGGCGATAGGAATAATGGTGCCTCTTATCATATTGCGATGGATCTGTTTTCACAAAAAAATTTACAACTTATTTTTTTGGTTATTTGTTTTTTATGGTCCATTAGTTCATATTTCTAGTCTGGGGTTCAAAATTATGCATATTTTCACTTTGAGGCTCATTTTCATTTTTTCCCGACACTTTTGTGGCAAAAATATTAGAAAGCATCACAAAAAGCGAAAATGGAACCCAAAGTGCAAATATGCAAAACTTGGACTCCAAAGTGCAACCCCCCTCCCCCTCCTTTTTTTCCTCTTTCTAAATGAATGAAATAAAATTTAGGCTCCTTTTAGAAATGATAATTTTTCCTTGAGATTATTTTTATACTCCCTCTTATTTATCATGATCATCTCATTTAGGGTCATTGCTAATCTGAATAAGTTTTGATTATTGCAGGAAATGGTAGATTTTTTAGTTGATATCTGGCATGATGAAGGGCTATATGATTAGATGAACATTTATAATTTGTTATTTGGGTAGAAATATGGAGAATGTAGAAGCTAAAAGGAATTGTATACATTAAATTACATTTTAACCCCCACAAATTCAGTTGACATCCAATTCTTTAGCTAATAAATCTATTTCTTGATGTTATAAAACAGCAAAAGCCTACTATAGTTGTTGGGGAGTTTATATATTATCTTGTAACATTTTAGCTTTTTAAATGCGGACAACCTTGTTGCATGCGTGGACTTCCGATCAATATAGTACAATCACGGATGCACTTTCGTCAAATTACAAAATTAAATTTGTATTGTCATTTATTAATTTTTTCAGTTGTTTTATAATGTTTTATATCCTTCATTTTTTCTTTTCATAAACAATAATATAATTACGTTGCATACTCAATTTTTTGGTATTACACTATGAAATAAGTTTGTTGCGTTAACACTACAAATTTAATTTTGCAATGAAAAAAAGACAAATATATTATTTTAAACTAGCGGGGGAGTGTCGATAATACGGCGATAAAGATTGTTTTAATGGTATTACATTAAAAGCATAAAAAAATAAAGTGAAAAATATAAAAATTTGACGATAGAAAATTAAATTTGAACTTTGGTGAAGGAGTAGTAGTGGAGGGAGTTTTGTATGGCGGGAGGCTTGGTGACATTCTTATTCCAATGTCCGAAAAGAAAGAAGTAGAGGCTAGATTTATATATAAAAAAAAGTAAATGATAAATTGATTTTTTTAAAAAAGTAAAAGCTTTAACTGTGGACAAATAAACTAGGGACTATTTTTATATAGAAAAAAGTTGATTGTCCTTTTGGTAGTAGATTATGGTCTAAGAAAATGAAGGGGATATTTTAAGATGGTGAAATGACCTTTTTCGTATTGAATAATTGTAGACTAATTTTATAACAAAATTGTTGTGTCCCCTGTAAATAAAATGAAAATTTACATTCGAAGTCTCAAATAATTATTTTTTTATTTATGTTAGATTTACACAAAAATCAATACAAGAAATAGTACACTTATGCACATTAATAGAATTAATATGTCCATATAATTTATTACTATTACACCTTTTAACACTTTCTAAAAATAAATATGATCAAGTTTGCAATGCAATAATATTGTATTCTAATAAGGTGGGCAAATTTAATACATATTATATTTTCTTCCATATTTATTACTTAAAATACTTTTTTGCAATAATTAATGTGGGTAAGTGCCGACCTTAACATCAAGTAGATTCACCACAGCTCTCACACTTTTAATGCTTATGCCACATTAGTTTGTATAAAACAAGTGTATAATCTATATGCAATATAGTAAAATAAAGTACTTTAGGACCCTCTCATTGTGACACGTGTCAACATATGAAACCTTCACTTTTATTACTCTCATCAATTTCTCTCCCTTTATTTATAAATTTTTTTATCTCCATTCATTTATCTCTCTTAATTCCCGTTGTTTTAAAATGAATTTTTATTCACGTTTTTTTTGTTCCCTACATTTAAACGGGATCGCGCGACGCTAAATACGTGTTTATACATAAACCTAGCTTTTTTCCATTGTCAATTTGAGATTATTGTAAAGCAAAAGGACTGGTGAATAGTGGTTAAAGTTCAACTCCCATGGGTAATTTTATTAGTTTACTGACCGATGAATGGTGATTCCAATTATTCTACTATTTGGGAAATTTACGATATGCAATTTTAATGATGTATGTTATACTAAATTATTCAATAAATTAGAAACATAATTTGCATGAACAAAAGCAAAAGTTACAATTTGTGATAAAAAATAATGATCGACATTTGAAGAAAACTGAGTTGAACATTCAGATGCTCTCTACTCAAGACATAATTTGCCCTCGTTGCGGTGCTTATGACAATAGACACTTGCTACTGAGAAACGTGTGTGCTCGCGTTCAAATGATCAAACCATATATAAAACCCTTTTAACACAAACAAACCCTAAACATGCAGCAGTATGTGATTGAATAAATAGATAATCTACGCAAGAACATTCAAACACATGCAATTAAGGAAAAATCCCCCTCAGGGGCAAAACCATTTATTTTCACTATAATTTGTAAGAAAACGGCTTACAATCGGATTACAATGAAAATACAAGTTGACTAAGAATTACCCTCGGGTATCGGATTCTGTAGTCGCGGCTGGAATTATCCCTTTCCAGTAGGGCTGCAATGAAGAAGAAGAACAGTCTCCTCAACAAGGGTTGAACAAACTAAAGTTGTGTTCTTGGGTTGCAAAAGGATTCACAAAGGTTTGGCAATGATGTGTGAATCAAAACATGAGTCTTGGGACTCAAAAATATGAAGACTAGATGTATTTGGACTCTCAAATTCGTCTCCTAAAGTCTTGCAAAACAACTCCCCCGAAGTTGGTATTTATAGGAAAAAATATGAAGAGTCCCACGTTCTTAAAACTCTAAAATTCTATCCAGCGTACAAAAAAAACAGCATTCTTTAAGGAATTTTCTCTATCTTCAAAAGGTCATAACTCCTTCACCGTAGCTCGGATTGAGGTGACGTTTTTTCCAGTATCTTCGTTGCGGAGAGCTCTTCAAATTTCTAGTTGACCAGACCTCCGAACTATGGATGTGAAATTACGAAAATGCCCTTGAACTCTCATATTGTGCCTTTTTTTTCACTGTTTTGACTTCCCTTGCGTACCACTTGCATTAAGTCCCTAAAATCTTGGAACGTGAAGTCATTGAGGCAGATGTGGGACATATTAGTGGAGATAATGCATGCTTGATTCCCGAAATTCGGATAGAGGCCGTCATGTGAGATCGTGAGGAGACGTGCCAAATGTAGCGGCGTACGACATAAATAAATGAAACATTTCAGACATGTGAAAAATGTCCTTACAAATCTCCCCCTATGTCTATGCCGGTACATACATAAAAAATCCGAATTATCAAATATGAAATTGCCTATACAAATCTACCCTCCCATGAACCCAAAACTGGAAAAGGTACAAATGAATAGTCTTCATCGTTTGTTCTTTAATTCTTCAGGAATCTCAAAACTTTTCTCATCAGGGTGTGCAACATATAGATCTGCAATCTTCATACCTACACACATGAGACAAAGAAAATACCACGTGACATATCGAGTTTGAAATGAGATAACATGGATATCAATATATGATAAAAATATAAGCAACATCTCAAAAACTCCCCCAGAATTCAAACTCCCCCATAATATGATAATTCTTTCTCCCCCTTTTTATGATGTCCCCAAATGGACAAATTAGAGAAATAAATCAAATAAGCAAGTGCGGGGTGTCACTAGGATAAAAACACACCATGAATAAACAGAAAGCAACCAAGTCAATGATAGCGTAAATGAAGTGGTGTGATAAAATTCGATAGGAAAATCAATGCATACAAACATGACATATGTGCACGATGAATATTGGATATTCCTAGCGAATGAACTCAAATGCTTACTTTGGTGTAAAAGAGTGACAATATAAGATATTGACTCAATCAAATCAACAAATTAAAGCTCAAAATGATTTTCACACCAATAACGTCCAAAATGATTTTATGCTTTTTCAGGACTTTCAAGGAAGTGCAAACCCGTTTAGATTCTCCAACCAAACTCCCTCAGATATAGTATTGAATAGAGGCATTCTAAATTCTCAAACTTTGGAGAATTGATGGTGAAACCTAAGTGGCCCATATTTGGCATGAATTGCTTTTTATTGCCTTTAAATTTTTTCGGGCTCTTTTAACCTCTTTGGACCTCGGATATTAAAATTCCTCCATTTTTTAGGTCCTTTTTAACGGTGGATTTTGCGCAAAGGATAGATGATTACCTTTCGCAGCCCCTCCCCGTTATACAAAAACACACAGTCTCACCAAAATGGTTTTTTACATGCATTCCAATCTTGTCAAGTTTTATCGCATATTGTACATTGTATAGACATGATTGAGATGAAAACACGCAAGCCAACATGAGATAGACAAGTGCAATAATCAAATATAGCCGTGCATGTGTGCAATAAAGGATATAGGAGTCAAACATGTAGGAAGATATCACTAATTACATCTCAAAGACTCCAATCAATGTAAAGCACATGGATGAAATGATGTAGCCTCTCAAATCTCTATCAAATAGTCACATGGATAAATGGAATGAAGTTGTGACTTGGCTATCTTACATGCTCATCCATAAAAGAAGCAAAATACAAAAATCTTTTTGGATTTTTTCAAAAATTTGGAAAAAAAGAAATAAAATCTTTTTGTGGTTTTCTCAAAATTTTTCTTAAAGGAAAATCTTTTTGTATTTTTTTTTTAAAAGAAATATAAAAAGCAAAAGGAATAAAACAAAGCTGTACAACAAAGTAATGGTACATATAAAACAGACTAGCAATAGGAAGCATATGATATGAACATGAAGAAGCATCCTATTCTAGACATAGACCAACCCCTCAGTCAACTGTGCAAATCCCTAAAGATTTCCTAAGACTCTCAAATCTAAGGGCATCTAAAGGTTTCGTGAAAATATCGGCTAACTGACGGTCGGCAGGAACAAAACTCAGGGATACGACTTTCTCTTCAACTAACTGACGAATAAAGTGCTCACGTATCCTGATGTGTTTTGTGCGCGAATGCTGAACTGGATTGCGGGATATGTGTATCGCGCTCGTGTTATCACAGGAAATGGTCATGGTGTCCTGTGATATCCCATAATCCTCCAGCATTTGCTTCATCCACAAGAGTTGTGTGCAACAACTCCCGGCGGCTATGTACTCAGCCTCCGCAGTGGACAAATAGATGGAATTTTGCTTCTTGCTCAGCCAGGAGACAAGAGCAGAACCAAAATAGAAACACCCACCAGAAGTGCTCCTACATCCATCTACATCCCCAGCCCAATCGACATCCGAGTAGGCGGACAGACGGTCATCGGTATCAAAGGAATACCAAATCCCGTATGAGAGAGTCCCACTTACGTATTTAATAATACGTTTTAGAGCAAGTAAATGTGACTCTTTTGGGGATGCCTGATAACGCGCACAGACTCCAACACTAAAGGCGATGTCGGGACGACTGGCAGTCAAGTAGAGGAGACTACCTATCATACTCCGATATAAGGTTTGCTCTACGTCCTTGCCTGAAGTGTCCTTACTAAGCTTGGTAGTGGTACTCATAGGTGTACGTGCATGCTTAGCGGAGTCTAAACCAAATTTCTTCACTAGGTCTCTAGCATACTTGGATTGGGAGATGAACATCCCATCCTCTAGCTGACGAACCTGGAGACCAAGGAAGAATGTAAGCTCACCAACCATGCTCATCTCAAACTCACTTTACATCTCCTCCTCAAAGTGGTAAGCATGCTGGGAGCATGTGGATCCAAAGACTATGTCGTCCACATAGACCTGGGCAACCAAAATAGCACCGTCATCTCTCCTGACAAACAACCATACAAGGCTTTCCTCAGATAGTAGACGTGCTCAGGGTGCTGAGGGTCTTCAAACCCTTTTGGTTGTTCCACATAAACCTCCTCCTGTAGAATGCCATTCAAAAAGGCACTCTTGACATCCATCTGATACACCTTGAAGCGCAGATGACATGCGATGGCGAGCAGAAGACGAACGGACTCAAGCCTCGCAACAGGAGCAAATGTCTCCCCAAAGTCTACACCCTCTATCTGTGTGTATCCTTGAGCGACCAACCTAGCCTTATTTCTAATTATGGTACCATATTCATCCATTTTGTTCTTGAAAATCCACCGGGTACCTATCACATTAGTCTCACTAGGTCGGGGGACTAATTCCCAGACATTATTCTTTTTAAACTGAAGCAACTCATCCTGCATAGCAGATATCCAGTGTTCATCCTTGAGTGCTTCTTTATGGTTCTTGGGCTCGACTTTGGACGTGTAGCAAAGATGGCTAACAACGTTCTCTAGCTGAGCACGAGTCTTGACCCCTAGAGTGGGATCACCAACAATGGCAGAAGGGTCATGACTCTTGCGAACCCAAGCAGGTGTGTCCCCTAACTCAGGAGTAGGGTCCACAGAGTGTGAGAGGGGAACAGGTAAATCACTGTCAGAACAATCCTCATCCTCACACTGAAGGTTAGGATCAATAACCGTCAAAGGTTCGTCATCTTGCACAGCAACGTTTATTGATTCCATAACCCTAGAGCTGTTCAGGTTAAATACCCGGTATGCTCTACTATTCGATGAATATCCTAAAAATATTCCCTCGTCGCTCCGGGAGTCGAACTTTCCTAATTGCTCTCTATCCCGTAGGATGTAGCATTTACTCCCAAAAACACGAAAATACGCCAGGTTGGGCTTCTTGCCGGTCCACAACTCATAAGGTGTCTGTAGTGTGTGTGGACGCAAATAGACCCTATTCACCGTGTGGCATGCAGTAGACACTGCCTCTGCCCAAAATCTCCTAGAAACTTTACGACCTAGAAGCATAGATCTAGCCATCTCTTGGATCGTTCTATTCTTTCTCTCAACAATTCCATTTTGCTGAGGAGTTATCACAGCAGAAAACTCATGTTTGATCCCAAGGCTATCACAGTACAAATCCACCTTTGCTTCCTTGAATTCAGTGCCGTTGTCACTACGTATTCTGTTAATAGTGACACCGTGTTGATTTTGCAGGACACGGCACTTGGTCGTTAAAAATTCTACAGCATCGGATTTCTCTCTCAGAAAAACTACAATGGAGTATCTGGAGAAATCATCTACCATCACGAGGATGTACCTCTTACCACCTAGACTCTCAGTACGAGTGGGACCCATAATATCCATGTGAATCAACTCCAGAACACGAGAGGTGGTAATGGAATGTAACTTCCTATGAGGACTACGAATTTGTTTTCCCAACTGACAGGGTCCATAAACGGTCGAAGTTGACTTTCCAAGCGATGGTAAGCCACGTACTAGGTCCTTTTTAGATAAACGATTGAGATCTCTAACGTTCACGTGGCCTAGACGTTGGTGCCACAGATCCATAGGAGTGATCGTGGCGCTGTTGCAGACAAGTGAGGATGTGGGCTCAGTCCCATAGCAATTATCCTCGGTCCTCACCCCTTGCATCAAAAGTTTACCGGCTTGATTGTAGACTTTACACGCGTCCCGGTCAAACTTTACTGCAAAGTTAGTGTCGCACAGCTGGCTAATGCTGAGAAGGTTTTCTTTCAAACCTTTGACGTACAAAACATTTTCTAGCTTAGGAAAACCAGGTAACTCGATAGTACCTCGTCCTATAATGCTAGACTTACTCCCATCTCCAAAGGTGACTCTGCCATCTTGATAATACTCAAGAGTAGTAAAAAATGAGGCATCACCTGTCATGTGTCTGGAGCACCCACTATCAAAATACCACTGTGAGGTATTATGTGCTTTGAGAGAAACATGAACAACAAAGGCCTTTTTATCTTTCTTAGGCACCCAAGCAGAGATGACCTTTTGTTTGCCTTTGTTGGTTTTAGCTGGAATGTAAGAAGCATTCACTAACGGCGAAGACATCCGTCGGAATTCTTTCATCAAACTCTAAGTCGTGGCAGCTAAGAACTCAACTCGCTCTCTCTGACTAGAAAACTCATCAGTATGTCGTGGTGGAGCAGTAGTACGTCGTGTCCGACCCATGCTATAGCAAGTTTCCCTAAGGTGGCCTTTTCTTTTGTAATAAGTACAAAAGAGCTCATTCAAAGGCGGACCTTGGTTTGCTTTTCTTGGTCGAACTCTCCTTCGAGGTTTTTTACGATGACCATAAGGAGTTGTAGTAAACTCAGGAACTGGTCCAGGTGCAATTTGGGATGTGGAGGCACCATCATATCCAATTCCTTGACGATCACCAAAACCTAAAGCGGGGCCGAGGAGCATCTTTCCCATCTTCCCAGATCTGTCCTCGATTTGTACCTTGACTTCCCGTGCTTTCTCAAGATCATGAGTCAGCTGGGCAACAAGGGCTTCAAGTTTCTTCCGAGTCTCCACGGAGGAATGGAGCTGACTCGTAAGACTAGCCACTTTCTTGATTAAGTCCCCTCTCTCTTTCTCTAGAGTACTCTCTCTCTCTCTAAACAAATTCTCATTCTCGGCACAGGTAGATTCTCTCTCTCTCAGGGCGGTGCAGGTGGAGAACTCTCTTTCTCTCGCTTTCCTTAAATCTTCCTCTAGGTAAGTGATCTTAAGAACTAACGCTTTGTTACGCTTTTTAGTTTTAAAAGACTCAGAATATAACTCAGCGTAGGCGCGTTGTATATCACTCTCGCTCTCACTTGTGTCATCCTCCCCCTCACTCACATCGATCTCACTGTCGAGGTGTCCCTGTGAAGCATCATCCTCATCGTCGTGAGGAGAACTAGGAGTGCTCACTTGGCTGGCCATGAATGCGGTGAAGTTACACTCATGCGGTGACTCATCTCCAGAATCCACAGTCTCGACCTCACTGTCGTCACTAAGGGTAGCATTAAGGACAGCTTTCCCTTTCTCTCTATTCAGACGATTGGCACACTCAAAAGCTCTATGACCCCTACCATCACACTCAAAACATCTCTCACTTTCTTTCAGAGAAGGATTTTTGGAAACTTTTTCATTTTTCTTTTCAAACTTATTTTTCTCAAATTTCTTTTTATCTTTAAAATTGCCATTTTTCATAAATTTGAGAATCCTCTTGAAATTTTTTGCGAAAAGAGCCAAATCATCTAAGTCAAAATCGCACTCAGAATCTGATGTGTCAGTCTATCTCTTTCTAGATGACTCTACCCTCTTTCTAGCTGACCCCTCACTCCTTCTCTCTTGGGCTTTAAGAGCAATTCCCTTATCTTTAGATTTAGAATTTTTAGGGAACATATCAATTTCATAAGTTTGCAAATCTCCTACAAGTTCTTCCAATTTTAGCGTATTTAAATTACCCATAGAATTTAGCACAGTGACTTTAGGGATAAAACGCTTAGGCAAAGAACGAAGAATCTTTTTAACAACTCTAGCATTCGGAATATGTTCACCAAGATTAAAACTAGTATTCACAATGTCAGAAAGTCTAGCATAAAATTCATCAAAGCATTCAGAATCATGCATGGTGATTGTTTCAAATTGAGTTGTCAAGTTTTGCAACTTAGACTCTTTCACAGCATTAGTTCCTTCATGGGTGAGTTGTAAAACATCCCATGCCTCTTTTGAGGTGGTACACGTCATTATGCGTTTGAACTCATCAGGTGTGATAGACCCAGAAATAGCACTTAGACCCTTAGAATTAAAAGATGACCATTTAATTTCTTCATCAGACCAAGAAATGTCAGGTTTCAAGTTGGTCACATTATCAACAGTCACGATGGGAGGAGTCCACCCTCGTTCAACCAAAATCCAGACACGTTCATCAATGTCTTTTAAAGCCGACCTCATACGGGCTTTCCAATAAGCATAATTTGTCCCGTCAAAAATAGGCATTTTATAATATGACTTCTCCATTTGAACACGCACTTTTTCAAAAATCAATTTTTTCAGAAAATTGATATCTTAGAAAAATTTTGCGGAAAAAAAAGGAATACGCGATAGATTAGCGTAACCTGCTCTGATACCAATTTGAGAAACGTGTGTGCTCGCGTTCAAATGATCAAACCATATATAAAACCCTTTTAACACAAACAAACCCTAAACATGCAGCAGTATGTGATTGAATAAATAGATAATCTACGCAAGAACAATCAAACACATGCAATTAAGGAAAAATCCCCCTCAGGGGCAAAACCATTTATTTTCACTATAATTTGTAAGAAAACGGCTTACAATCGGATTACAATGAAAATACAAGTTGACTAAGAATTACCCTCGGGTATCGGATTCTGTAGTCGCGGCTGGAATTATCCCTTTCCAGTAGGGTTGCAATGAAGAAGAAGAACAGTCTCCTCCACAAGGGTTGAACAAACCAAAGTTGTGTTCTTGGGTTGCAAAAGGATTCACAAAGGTTTGGCAATGATGTGTGAATCAAAACATGAGTCTTGGGACTCAAAAATATGAAGACTAGATGTATTTGGACTCTCAAATTCGTCTCCTAAAGTCTTGCAAAACAACTCCCCCGAAGTTGGTACTTATAGGAAAAAATATGAAGAGTCCCACGTTCTTAAAACTCTAAAATTCTATCCAGCGTACAAAAAAAACAGCATTCTTTAAGGAATTTTCTCTATCTTCAAAAGGTCATAACTCCTTCACCGTAGCTCGGATTGAGGTGCCGTTTTTTCCAGTATCTTCGTTGCGGCGAGCTCTTCAACTTTCTAGTTGACCAAACCTCCGAACTATGGATGTGAAATTACGAAAATGCCCTTGAACTCTCCTATTGTGCCTTTTTTTTCACTGTTTTGACTTCCCTTGCGTACCACTTGCATTAAGTCCCTAAAATCTTGGAACGTGAAGTCATTGAGGCAGATGTGGGACATATTAGTGGAGATAATGCATTCTTGATTCCCGGAATTCGGATAGAGGCCGTCATGTGAGATCGTGAGGAGACGTGCCAAATGTAGCGGCGTACGACATAAATAAATGAAACATTTCGGACATGTGAAAAATGTCCTTACAGCTGCCCAAGATGAAACTATATCCGTCAAGTGCAAGAAGTACTACAATGTGTTTGCCCCCACAAACCAACAATTGTGACACTCTGTCCAACTCTATAAAATGGAGAAGAAATGTAGAAGGAAAGGATATTCCTAATGACAAAATTGGGAGGCAAAGGCTATTATTTATAGGCGTGGAGATGCCTTTTTGGTCATAACAATTAGTTTTCCGCAAAGTGACGTGTCTGTTCATGAACAAACAAAAACAATTAACGATCCATAAGCGATGCTCAAGATTCACTGACGTTTTAATAATTTTAAAACGACGACACTTCATTAAATAAGAAAAATGGTGACGTTTTAGAAAACAACTTTAGCCCAATATTTTTAGTAAAAAATATGAATAAATTTTGTCAAAAAAGATAAGGGTGTTTCTAAGGGCACCCCAAATAATACTTCAAAATACCACAACTCATTTTTTACCACAAAATACCACTTGATTTTAATAGTTACTTCCAAATACCACCAAAGGACTACCACATATTTAAAGTTGTAAACAATCATTTATCCACTTTCTTTCCTTCTCTCTACACATTCAAACCTCTCAACCTTTCAACTTCAAAACCTCTCAACTTCAACTACAAATTAATTTCATTGTCTAAACCTCCAAAGCTTCAAAGATCTTCATCAAATCATCATTCAACACCATACAAACATGGTTATAGTCATCAAAACATATATAATATACATTGTTTGATATATTATTCATTATGAAAAATATGTTAAACCCTTGAAAAACATGTTAAACTTATTAAAAATATGTTGAACAACAATAATGTGTTAATTTTGTGTGCAAAGAACGTTTAATACTCCTCATATGTTGAGAAAACACCACATAATCAATAAACCCTAGCGTACAAAACCCTAGCTGATAACCTAGTGGTTCGGTATAAAGACCCCGAATAAAGACCCAAATTTTGTCATGTTTGCCCCCAATCAAATATGGTATGAAAATTGGATTCAAACTTCATTCGGCATAATCATCCCGAATACATGCATTTAATTCGGCATAATCATCCCGAATATATGCATTCCATTCGGGATAATCATCCCGAATGAAACTTTTTCTTAAAAAAAAATTGAAGTACATTCCAATAGGCATAATCATCTCGAATATATGCATTTATTTCGGCATAATCATTCAGAATATATGCATTTATTTCGGCATAATCATTTCGAATGAAACTTTTTCTTTAAAAAAAATTTAAGTTTGATTCGGGATAATCACCCCGAAAATCATCATCTTTTTCGGGGGCCCGACCCCGAACGATTTCTGCGATTTTTTATATTTTCAATCCTTATAAATAAACAAATATATATATATATATATAATCGGACCCAAAGTTTAGAAGAAAAATGTGATTTGGGGAGTTTTCATTTGCTTTTAAGGTGTTGTCATTGTCTTTTGGGGGAATATCCATTGATTTTTGAATATTTAAATAACAAACCCTAGTTATTTAATAATGTTGAAGATGGTTGGTTGAAGATGACTTGTTGAAGAAGATAAATGGAGAGTTTAACCCTAGTTATTTAATAATGTTGAAGATGGTTGGTTGAAGATGATTTGTTGAAGAAGATAAAGGGAGAGTTTACCTCTAGTTATTTAATAATATTGAAGATGGTTGGTTGAAGGTGATTTGTTGAAGAAGATAAAGGTAGAGTTTAGAGTATAGTGTAGAGACAGAAAATGTGTGGTATTTTGTGTTGAAAATAGTGTGTAAAATATATATATATATATATATATATATATATATATATATATATATATATATATATATATATATATATATATATATATATATATATATATATGATGTTGTGACCCTTAGTAAAAAATCCTCTTTTTTCCATTGTGGTATTTTGAATTAAATGTTGTGGTGCCCTTAGAAACACCCAAAGATAATATTGAGTCAAGAACGATCCACGAAATCTCCAGCGGGCGAGCGACGAAGGTGGTGCGCGCATGTGAGCTTTGGACTTAAAACCCACACTAGTTAGGTCCTATCTCCTCAAAGACTTTGCATACCGGGAAGACACACTTCACATAAATTTTCAATAGGGGACAAACATTTTACACCAATTACACCAAGTAGTTCATGTGAAAAATGGGTACTTTGAAGCCAAATTTCTCATTCATTTATTTCTCGTTTTGATAAAATAGATGTACCATATTTTCAACATTCGGAGAGGTGTAAGAGTGCACATTATTCTCCGGTGGATTAAACTTATTTAATTAGATGTCAATCTCCAAACAAATTCAAATTTTAATTAAACCCTAAACATGCAACTAGATGATTCAATTCAAGCAGGTAAAGAAACAAGAATTTCAGGAAAAAAATCCCCGCAGGGCAGAACCTTTTATTTCACTATTAAATGTAAATCGCAACTTACAAATACATATAGAAATACTACAATGAATTCCCATAAGAACCCATAAAGACCGCAACCTTCAGTCAACAATGATTCCCTCGAGAACCACAAAAACCTCTGTCCTCCTCCTTCAGCAGTGAACACCCTCGAGTATCACAAGATCAGCAGTGGAGAAAGCTCTCCACAAGAATAACTTTGATATATAAGTGTTTGGGTTCCAAAGAAGATTCACATAAGTAGTTGGAATTGTTTGTGTGAATCTAAAAAGTGTTTTATCCCTAAAAAGTGAAAACTACTTTGCAGTTGTTCTGCAGTTTGCATAAATAAAAGTCTTAAAGAAAAATCTTCACAAAACAGGTTTTATAGGCAAACACGAATTTTGAGGCAGAGCAATGTCATTATAACGAGTTCATAGGGTCGTTCGAACGACATTGACATCTTATTAGAAGCCCATTCGAACGACGTATCAAACGACCTCAAAAATACAAAACAATACGGGTTCGTTTGATCCGTATGAGAAGAAGGACTTCAAAAGACCTATCAAACGACATGACAATGTCTCTTGAACAACATAGCAAAGTCGTTTGAATGACAGTAAAGCGAAAAAAATATATTTTTTAAGATTTAAAACCTGTTCGAAAACTGTTTGAAAACATTTAATAAAAACTCCTCATTTTGATAACAACCAGTTTAGAAAAATATCCCAATACTTAGTAAAAAATCTAAGTAACACAAAACTAAATCCATACCAAATTTATGTCTCGCCATAGAACTTTGTTGAAGATGCTTGATATTCGGATCTGTCTTCTTGAAGGTGTGAACTTGAATTGACTTGACGGATGTAACGGGATACGCCATACTCAATGTAAACTAGGTACTAGGTACATGATGGAAAATATGTCCTTATAAGAGGAGTTTGTAGGTTCACTGACCTATGAATTTTAAGTTGTGGATTCCATATTAGTTGTGGCTCAAAGTTTAACAAAAAAAAAAATTAATATAGTCAACATTATAAATTGTGTGTAACCTACCATAATTTTTTCAACAATCCCCCATATGAATGAAATTTGGTCGAAGAGTGATAATGACATGTAGAAAAATTTAAAGAGTATCGGTGGAAAAGTGTTGCATTGGTAATGATAACTCATGGCCTTGAATCTTCCCTACTAGCCGATCAATAAAGATGGTGTCTTGAATTTGATCAATCATTTATGTAAATCGAGACAATAGTTTTCACATAATCATTTTCTGAACATTATTTTATTCATTAATTTGCCCATTTTAGCCTTGGTTACCTCCCTCTTGGTTTCATGAGTGTGTTAAGGAATTCATCGCTCGTCATTCTCATAAAATTTCCCCCTTCTCACTCACATATATGTGAATTCTATTATGAGTATCATGCTAATGCCACACATAACCCTTATGTGATCAAGATATAAACATCATTGATAACAAAGTTTTTTATGTTACACGTGATAAATAGTTCACTGACTCATACTAGGATTGGGAAGAAGAAGTGATTATCTTCTCGATGCTTACAGAGTCTTTCATAATTAGGTTGTCCTATGACCATATTTTTCAGAATCTCCAGTAATTTAGATTGGGTTATATAATGGCAACTCTTGAGTTTTTTTACAGGCTTTAAGCACATTCTCTTTGATGAACTTCTTACTTGCTCTCTAGATAGACCTTTTGTTAGTAAATACACAACATTTTTCTTTAACATGTCATAGTCAATGGATATAAGTCCATTTGAGATCAAATGTTTATCGGTATCGTGTTAGCGATGTATACGTCGTGACTTACCACCTTAGTTACTATTTTGTTCCCTTCAATTGATGATTGACTATCATGTATTATGGTTAGTGGCACTGGTTTTTAGCAATAATAGAATATCCTTTAAGAAGTTTTTAAATCAATAAATTCATATTCCATAGTATATCTTACAATGTATTTTTTCTTTGAGGATTTCTAATACACGGTCGCACCTTCAAGAGTAAGACACATCCACTTGTGTATTTTGAGTCATTGGAGTGAGATATCTAATTGGATATTTGTATCCTTTAAGTACAATTGGATATCAAACATAGTGTAGTCCATCTTTCAAAGAGTAAATTAGATATCAAAGTACCCTTATTAAGGGCTTCTAGTGTTCTTCTCCATCATTACTCGCATATCAACTTAGATGAATTACCGAGTATGCTATATTGGGTCAAGACTCAAGATCAATTTGATGGATACATGGAAATGCTTATTATACAAGAATATTTTACATAGATATGTCTTGACCTTTGTTAGTGGTGAGGTGAAGAGTTGGGTTTATCGGTGTTCTTACTAATATGATACATCAAATGGGGATATAATTTCATCTTTGGCAGTGATGTGATATGAACTTACATGCTTCTATGCCTCATAAACATTGTGGATGTTGTAGAATATTGTAGATTTGATAGTTCTTCACATGCTTCTTGGACTTTTGATGAATGTAAAATTTTATATGAAAGATATTTCTATTCTGGCAGGTTTGGTTTTACGAAACCACGGGGTTGGGGACAAGCTTGGTCTGCCTATAGGATGAGGAGGTCGCTGGTTCACCTCGGATGAAGATGTAGAGAGTGGAGAACCGCGTGTTGAACGTGTATCTATGTTGCAGCGGAGAGCTCTAAACCTCTTTGCGAATGTTGAGTTATATTTTGAATTTCTAGTATTTCCTTGATTTTTGTTTTTATACTCTCATTACCTTTGCATTGAATGTTTGTATTATCTATTGGGAGTGTGATTAACAAAGGGATATCGGGGAGATGGGTGTAACTGGTATGCTTGTTCAGATGTGTCACTTGTGTTTGGCCATTATTGGTATTTTGACAAACGATTCGTTCTTCAAATTATGGCCAAAGAAAATCAGGGTTTTCGATGGCTTTTTCAAACCATATAATAGATCTCGAGAGGATGACAAACGATGTACGGGTGATATCACTCGACCGACTCGACATGTCTTGGTAGAAAGAGTCCCAGTCACCATTGAGGGAATTCGGTAGTTGTAGGAAAGTCCATGATGCGTCTGGGAAGATTTGATTTTATTTCTTTTTTGTTGAAAACTTTTTTTATGTACCTCAGAGCTCTTTAATGATTCGAATGACTCATGATGTCTTGATAGAAAGAGTCTTGGGCACTATTAATAGGAATGAGTAAATGTAAGAAAGTCCATGATGCGTCTGGGCACATTTGATTTTTATAAGATCATAGTTATCCTTGTTGTCGAAATTCTGTAGCAACACGTAGTTTAGGTTTGTGTCATTTTTTTATTGAAGGTCATTTACCCCACCAAATTCTACATCATCTAACATAATGACATTAATGCGACATAAGGATCCATCACACCAAAGTTCAAGCCATAGAATCAAGTAATACACATGGAAAAAATATGTTTTTTAATATAACGATCAATTTTACTTTGATGAGTTTTTAAAAGTTTTAAAAATATTTTTTGAATGTTTTGAAAATTTTCACAAGTTTTTAGTGTTCAATTTTTTAACAACATTCTTTTAGTGGCACCTAAAAACGTCCTTAATAGTTTTACAACATATAGGGGTCTAAAAAATTTCAAAACAAGAAAAGAAATCATCATAGTTAGTGAACACCGTGCTCAGGCCGCAATTTTTCCATGAGAAAAAGGAGCACGCAACCACGACTTATTCCACCGCTATAGTGGCTTGAGGATGCACTATAACGAGGGCACGCTGGGGGTTTATGCTGTCGGGTTTTACTTAGTCCACAAGTTTATTTTTAAATCTCTTTTAATTGATTTGTTTAGTGGTTTAATTTGTATGGACTCTAGTAACTTATCTCAAAATGTTTATTTAAGTAGGTTGCGTGAGTGTTTTCAAAGAACTCATTTTTTAAGCACATAACCTTTTAGAGTTTTAACCCCCAAATCTCCCAAGAACTTCTTGGTATTTGGTTATTTTTGATGATCTAGAAAAAACCTTTTGCACATTAAATCTCGTATTTTAGTTGTGTTTTCTAAAACATAATTTTCCACAATTTCATTATAAAAATCTGTGGACGTTTGGCTTTGGTTGTGATCAAGGACAAAGGATATTTTTTAGATCGGTGACCAGATTGACTTGAGTTATGATACAAGGCACATTTGCGAGACTAGTGAGCCATGAATCAAATCTATGGGGGAGATTCAGGTATCGAGGCTCGAGGGTTGTGGTTGTCAAGTTAAAACTGTGGTGAAGATTGACAGAACTAGTACTGTGGAGGTTGAAGGTTCAGAATGATATATATATGTGGTTGCAGTCAAATCAAGGGATGCAAGTCCTGTATGTCCTTTCGTAATCCCCGAACTATTTTGTACTAGTGGACTTGTGTTTGGGGTGGGTGCGTCTGATTTTTTCCGATAGGGTTTCCATGGTAAATGATCATGCCCTTATACGTGTAATTGCATTTATTTTCCACCATTGTTAATTGCTATCACCTCATATAAAATTTGGACATAGTTAATTAATTAGTATATTATAAAATTAATTAATTAGTAAATTATAAAGTTAACGTGATTAATTTGATTAGGAATAAATTTAATTGGGTATTTAATTTGCACCATAGTTAGTTTGTTTTAATCAATTTGAATTTGAATTGATATATTGACCTTAGATAAATAGTTAATTAGTACTAAAATTAAAAATTATTAATTTGAGATTAATTTGTTTTATCGACCCATAGAGAGACTCGTGCATTTTTTAGTTTTATTTCTTTTTGTTGATGATTTTTTTATATACCTAAAAATTGAACTCGGAGAGAGATATATATGAAAAATGATGGTGAAATTTTACTTTATTTTGTGCTTAATTACTTATTTTAAATGCATCTTAATTTACCACTAGCATTTTATTTATAAAAATGGTAAAAAAACTTATGAATTTATTGAATAACTTAAAAGGTTTCATTAAAATAATGATAAGAACAAATATGTAAAAAAATATTTTTCCAAAAAGAGGAGGTATCGATCGGCAAGTACCCTCCTGAGTCGATCGACGTAGCCAAAAAGTGCAATTTTCTTTTTGTTGTACCAAGCCCATTTTGGAAATGAATGGCTCATAATGATGCGATGAGTAGCTGAGAATTTTTTACTTTTTGAGTAGGAAATGGATTTTTGTACTATAAATAGGTATCTAGATTGGGATTTTGAAACACACACCATTTCTCAAAGCTTTCTTTACATTATTTTTCATGTAACCTTCTTGATGGTGATTCAAATGTTTGAAGAATATAATAACTTTCTAGTAAGACTGGGGGAAATGTGCCTCTACGGAGTTGAATATGCTGCTTTAACTTGCGATCAATCTCTTTATGGAGGAATTGGCCAATTTTCCACGGTTACTTGATGGTGCAACTGAAGTTCTGGTACCCACAGGATTATGTGTTTTGCCTTGGGCTGGATGATATCCTATATTAAGTAGAATTCTCAATGATGATGGGGGTGAGCCCACGTGTGGCGTCGGCTATGGGCCAGATTTTTTCCCTTTTGGTTAGTCTATCGGTATACCCCATATTTTTATATACTAATATAATATATTTAAATTGTGTGTTCATGACTTTTTGACGTGTGATGTGACTACATATGTAGATATACATATAGGCTATACACATAAATTGGGAATCAAGACATGATACAATATTAATAAATATTAACTGTGTATTATGGGATATTATATATTGGTTCTTGATCTGATATTGTGGGTTTCCTTATTTGATTATCCCCTCGATGTCGGGTTCGAACGACTATGAAGTGGTTAACTATAGTGTCGTGTTACACCCAAACCAATAAATTATGACAAAGGTTTTTTTTAACTTAAATTGGTTAATATTTTCCATATGTGGCATTTATAAATATTTATTTATAAGGTTAATGATTTATGAGTTTTGGTAATATTTAAAATAAAGGTTTTCAATATTAAATAAGGTATTTTTGGCCTATTAGGTTAGTATAATGTTTTTGGAGATTTTTAGAGTAGTTAAGGGTTAATTTGGGCAAGTTACTTAACGGATTGTTCTAGGGCCAAGTCCAATTTCCTTTTAAGAGGTTTAATGAGTCAGTGGGAGGTTCATTTAATATATAAACATTATTTGGGATCTTACAATTTAGAGGGAGGAAGACTCAATGAAGAGGAGGGAATTCTAGAAGATTTTGGCCCTTATTCTTCATCAAATTTTGAGAAAAGTTTAATTATAATATTTGGATGATTGAATTTGATTTATATTATGCCTATCTATGTAACTCAAAACCCTAACTATGATTTAGGTCTAATTTATATGATATAATTTTATTAAATTCAAAATTTGACTAATTAAGTATAAATTAATGTCAATTTGTATTGATTTGGTTGATTTCTATATATATTTGATTGGAATTGTTAGATTATGTATAAGAACTAAATTTTAGGTTAAATCATTCATAAACCCCGTAATTATATACATAAACATGTAGAAATTGGAATTAAATTGATTGAGATTAAATTTTTAGGGTTCTTGTTAGAGAATTGGGTTTTATAATTTAAACTTGAATCAAAACTAGGGACTTTATGTTATAATCCTGTTTGAACCATGCTTTGTTCGTGGTTATATTATTTAGATGTTATATGCATATTAAATGGAGGTTTGGGGGCCATTAATGGAGTTTTGGTTTGAGTTTTGTTGATTTGAGGAAGATGAAGTCCGTAGTGGATTTTTCGCATATCTGAAGCGTGCAATTGACTCGTAGTAACAATTAATTGCTTATTTGGATTTGGGTTTAATGATTTGGATAATTGGGTTTGGGGGGATAATTTACGTTTGCCTTTGGATTTATATGACTTTAGCAAAATATTTTATTAGGGTGGTTCGCAAAATTTTAATATGTAATAAATTCATTATTTAGCTAACTTAGTAATGATACTAAAGTGTATAATTCCTATATTTTTCTTAGACTACATTTTTCTTAGATTTCCATATATTGAGAATCTCTTTTATTATGTTACATGTGTAAAATTCATACCATGTGTATACTCGTGGAGATCGTACCAAAAGGTGAATTTCATTATAGGGGTATGTACAATGCAGACTGTGATGGCACCTCGGTGAGTAGACGAGTAAGCCTTAGTCATATAACCCCTGGGTCACACGTATAGGTACCTGCGTTCGAGATGGATTGACGGGGAGATTTACTCATATAGCCTTGGGTATGGTACGACTATATGAGTGATGGGTAGACATGGCGATTCATCCCTTGCTCATGTTAAGGCCTTAGGTTTGGGACGACCTAAGATTATCTAGGTCTGTACGAGTGATACCAGAGGGCAATAGGGTTATGCCTTCATTAATATCATCGATTAAGTAAGAACCCATTTCTATGGTTTATGTTATAGTTCATGCTTTTAGACTTTGTGACTGTCCTATTTATTTTTATACGCTTAGAATTGTTTAGCATAATAATTATTATGAATCCTTTGGTTGAAATCAATTGTGAAGGAGAAAACTTAATTATGGGATTCACTTAGGATTGGGAATTTAGATTCATGCAATATCTAGGATTGTGGGATGGGATAAATCTAAAAGCCATCTAAAAATGCTTGAGGTATATTTATAGTTATGATTTATTCTAATTTTGGTTATACTTATATTCTCTTTGAACTTGTTTTAAACATCGTGGATTTAACTTTCCAGGACCGAGCCCACCCGTGTCGCAGCCTTGATAGACCTCATTGTTGTCACTCATCCTTCTCGTTGCTGATATTCGTTTAGATGTAGGTGTCCCTGTCCCGCATGCTAGATTTTATCAACATTTATTTTATTCTTAGTTTAGATTGTAAAGACACATTAGTACATACCTTTTATATTTTTGCAGTTTGGCTTGTATTTTATAGTCGACTTTATAAAGTTTCTAGACATGTCTTACAATATCAGAGTTGATGGATACTTACTTATTTATCTCTAGTTTTCCTTTATTTTTACTATTTCTGCATTCTTAGAAAGGTAATTAATTGATCAGACTGCTGTATTATGTAATTTAGACTTGATCGATCTATTATTAAATATTACGGGGCATCATAGTTGGTATCAGTCCGTTCTAGGTTCTAGTGTCCTAGGTTTTTGAGTGTATTTGTTATTTTTGACATTTCGTTCTTTAATACTTAAAAGCCCTACTTTTAGTATTTGTACTCTACGTAATTAGTATGTTATTAATGTAATTTTGTTGACTATCTTTCATACGGTGAACACTCGTTAAGTACATAGACGACCACGCCCGACCGCGAATGTCGAATCAGGGGAAGTTGCACCTCATCAACAGTAGGAACCGCCATTATAAGGGACGGCGTCAGCGATAGCTCCACTTGACTTAGTTGCCATCATATACCATAGTGTGGTCGTGACTATAGCAGCGATGCAGCAGTAACCACCACCACCACCACCCGTGCCTACACCTATATCTTCTTCTCTTGCTACTTCTTCTTGGGAGCACACTCAGACTGCGTTCGAGAAGGGGCATGTAATACCCCGTATTTTTGTGAAATTTTATTTTAAATTATGAAATTTGGATTAATTACTTTAAGGGAGAAAATTTTAATTTATAATTAATCCAATTTAATGGTAATAATTACTAGCGTGACGATAGTTAGTAGTTATCGAAAATAATTATGTTGAAATCATGTTGAGTAATAACTATGTTGAACATTACGTAGTGAGTAACATAATATCGTTTCAAAAATAATAATATGGCCGGGGATGAGATACACGACAGTTAAGATATAATTATTTGGGACGCGCGTATGAGTCGCGTCACTAAATATATATTTGGGGGTTAAAAAGATAAATTATTTTTATATAACTTGAATGACTATTTTGAGTGCGCCAGCATGTTCGAAAGGGTCGAAATAGCCAGAAACACTACTCGGGTGTTATATTTGGAGGCCGGGGTATTTTAGCCCAAAATGACACTCCAGAGGGGTATTTTAGTTTTTTGGGATTTTTGAGTAATTAAATGGAAGAAACTAGGATTAAAATAGGAACATTAAGGGTTAGTGGTCTGTCAATTGCAACCTACATGAGAACGAGAGAGAAAGAGAAGGAAAACCAAGGAGGAAGGAGACCCATTGGAGAACAAAGCCAAAAGTTGGAAATTTCTCACAAATAGTTACACCAAAGTGTAGATCGCGGTGAGAGGATCAACCACATACCAAATTCAATCAGAGAATCAGAAATTCATCCCAAGGCAAGTGTTTATCTTACTCCTCTTTTATCAAATATTATTCTTATTGATTTAGATTAGATGGTATAAACTTAGTGCAATGAAAACTTAGGTTTAATTAGACTGAATTGTAAAGAAACCTTATGAATAGGAGATGGGTATGCATGTAGAGGTTTTTCCCTTTGTTAAACTATTAAATTTTGGGAATCTTATGTCTTAATCCCTAATTATAATAAGAGTTTTGGACAATTAAAACTTTGGGTTCATTATAAAGGAAATTTTAGAGATTTGAGTAATTGTTGATTTTTCCTTTGAAAGTATGAGGATGTAAGCCCTAAATTGGGTTAGAGAATGCCCCACAATGATTAAGAATAGTTTAAAATTATCTTATTTGAGATTAAATGAAATTAGGGTTGGATTTGAGGGTTGAAATGTTAGAAAAATAAAATTTGGGGAAGAACTAGCTCTGTCCGAATTTCTCATTCGAAGTCTTCCCAGGTCGTTCGAATAAGACTTCCAACAAGAATTCCAACGACCCTTTTAACGAAATGAGGGTGTTCGTTCGAAGTGAGAACTTCATTTGAACGAGATTCCCTTGACTTCTAACGAGAATTCAAAATGGCTTTTTAGGCTCCGGTCGAGTTAAAAATTGTCCTAGGGTTATCCAAGTGAGAGTAATGACCTACGTGAGTAACGAGTGACTTAAATTCTGAATCATTAGTATGTTGGGATTGTAATAGTTCTCGGGATATAGAAAGTTTATAGAACTTAGGAGGTAATGGAGGTTCGAGAGAGGAAATATATGACCGAATCACGGTGAGTGGTAGAATAAATATTACTACTTACGTACTATGGAAATCAGGTTGTGTGAACGCCTATGGAGTTATATATAAATTGTATGCCTACTTATTACTTGAGATGTTATGTGTATTACATACCTAGCTACTGGCTATCGAACAGAGGTTAACGCGTTATGGATGACCATATCTTTTGTGCCTTTGGGGTATTTTGAGTCGTATCACTAGAGCATGGAACCTAGGTACGGGCTATTGTTGAGAACGATGGTGGTGACGGTCGTATGGGTGCGTAGGTATGTGCGTAGCCCATCGGATTGGAACTATATTCGTCTCCAATATGTGTATATGTTTTATTGGTTCCTGAGAGATTGAACCTGTTGTCCTTCACGTGTGAGCGTTGCAATGGGACTAGATAGCCGAGTTTGCCTAGCACCAAGGTTTTCTTAACCATGGGTTCAGTATTGATATATATTTATATGTATATATAGTGAGATTTTTTATCTGTATGATGAGTTCCTATTCTGTGTTTCATATTGGCCATTTTTTTATAGTATATACTTATTGGGTCACCAATTGAGAATTAAGAATGTTATGAGAATGAATTAAATCATCTTTAAACCTATTCGTGAATAATGTCAATATATTGTCTTCGGGTTATTTAGATATTTAATCCGGCATAGTGGTTATCCTACGTATAGTCAGGTAGAGTATCATGACCAATATGGGTAGTTAGGCTCGTTAAGAGTGCACATTAGATGAGAGGCAAGCATCTCGAGTGAGTACGCTAAGTTAACATGAATAATATTCATGCTAATTAACCAATTTAGACACTTGCTATAATTAAACTGTTTTCTATTCGAGATCTGACCCGTTTTTCTGTAAAACTCTTTTCTTGTTCCTTTATTTTTAGGTGCTCAGCCACAGGGACACCAAGCTTAGGATATCCCATTCAGTTGACGAGATGTAGCTGCTGTGGAAACTACATGATATTGCTAGTAGACTCTTCATAGTCTATTCTTCTTTTTCTATCAGTTATTTACTTCAGTTGGACATGTCATCCTTTCCTATTTTAGATTAAGAGATTTAGATGTTTTATTCTGTTAGTAGACTTTTATTTCATGGCTTTGGATTATTGTATGGGATTTTGATTGGAAGTGTTTACTCCAGTTCTTTATTTTAATTTTGCTAGTTCTTTCCTTATGCTTTTGGGGTGAATAATATTTGTTAATTATTTCCTTACTTGATGATGGTTAATAACAAGATAAAATTTTGACCCCAACCTTTTTAAATATTAGGTGGTTAGTTTTCAAACAAAATGAAATTTATGATGTTCGACAGTGATGCATTATCTGAGCCAACTAGATATTTTGAAATTAAGTAATAAAGGAATGATCACCCGATATTTAATTAGGCAGGGTGTCACAAGTGGTATCAGGGCATTAGGTTCTAGTTGCCTTAGGATATGTGCGACTTATTATACTTCCAGTGCTGCTTCATCTGATATAGATATCCTTGTTTAGGATTGTTGAATTCTATGGTGATATTGCGTTCTTCTTCTACAATGTGTATAGACTAGTGAATCTTATTTTCATTCGGGCGTGTTCGAATAATGAAGTGTAAATGGCGAGGGCCGTTGGGTGGACAACAAAAGGCAGGGTTAGTTGAGGTTATAGAGTATATTCGGGGATGATGACCGTAGTCGATGTCACCCCTATTATGGTACGAGAGGCCAGGACTACAAAGACGGCTAGGGCACATTATATGATTTCCAAGTGTTGCTATAGTCAAAAGTGGTGCCAAATTAGACTCACCCAACGTGGTAGGACTGGGAGAGAGTCACACAAATCATTGAGGATAACCATCAGTGGAAGATCTAGAAATGTAGAAATTTTGTGTTAACTAACGAAGGTAAAATATCCAAAGGCTTGGACATACGGAGGAGTGTGGACGAGGAGTGAAAATTTGGGGAAAGATTTTCTTGATGTAAGGACACAAATTTTCAATTGAGTCCATGTATAGTTTTGGCTCAATTCCGGACAAAAACATTTATTCATAGGATAGTATGTAATTGTAATACTCTCAAGCCTATGAAGTGTTTGTTGAAGACGTAGCGGCAAAGAGTATAAAGCTTCATCAAATATGCCGGTATGCGTGCCTCGTTTCTACGTCATCAATCATAGTTCCATGCTCCTAAGGTATGAATGCAATATTATATATATAGGAGCTTGGAATAAGTTTATTGGGTGTTAGGTTTTATAAAAACTGCGTTTTGTTTTAAGAAAGAATTAATTAAAACTTTAAATAAATGTTTATAAAGTTTTCTGGGCTTAAACAAGAATATTCAAACTTTCTGGTTTTTCGTTCGATAGAGTCGTTCGAACGAGATTGTCGTTCGAACGAAAATGTCGTTCGAATGAACCTGCCAACGAGTTCCCATATTAGGCCACTGGAATGTCGTTCGATATGTCGTTCGAACGAACCTTATGTTCGAACGAGATATCCAACGAGATTCTAACGAGTTCAATCTGGAACGTCGTTAGAAGTCTCGTTCGAACGAGATTTCGTTCGAACGAAATGTCATTCGAACGAGATGCCAGGCGGGAACAGTTATTGGCAGTTTTTTGACAGTTTTGCACCCACTTTCCCACTAAGTTTTTAACCAACTTTTTCAGACTTTATCAATAGCGGGAATAACATTTTCCAATCTAACTTTTTCTATACCATTTTCATCTCTTAGAGAGAGTTTGAGAGCAAATTGTTTTAAGGAAAATGTTCATGTTTTGAGTGAAATTTTTAGAGAAAAATATCCATCACTCTAGTGTTTACACCCAAATAAGTTTATTCCAAGTTCTCATATACATATCAATTGCTTGGAGTTTGGCACCGGTTTTCTCTACCAAATTCAAGAAGAGAAGTTTCGTGTTTTGCTTCTACCTCCCACGAAGAAAGAAGAAGTGTTTCTCATGTTTATTTACCCACACGGAGAAAGGCTCCATGTTTAGGTGACGGTGACCATATAAAGTCCTATCGGTGGATTTCGAGACCGCGGTGGTGTTCCAAGGTTATCCGCTAGGAAGAGGTGTCTACAAGAAGAAGTGTCGTGGCTTGAGAGGGATCGAGTCGTGCGTTTTAAGTCTATCTGTCTTGTTATTGTAATTCCGTATCTAGTGGATTTGTGGCTAGGGCCGTCCGAGGTTGTTTCCCGTCTTGGGTTTTTCCTCGTACATCGCGGCGTAGTGTGATTGGTTTATTTTATCTTGCATAAATAATTTAGAACGCATGCTTAGGAGAAATCAAGATAAAATTTGGTTTAAATTATCACACTCAATTTAATTTGGAACTTATATTTAATATTGGGTAATGTTTCTTTAATTCAAGTCATTTGCTAAAATTTGGTTTCGCCTAATTTGCTAATATTGATAAACATGACTTAGGCAAATTCTAGGACTTGGATTAATTAATTGGTTTAAGTGAATATATTAATTGATTAATTTTACTTCACTTGGTGTAATTTTAATTTGTTTAAGAAATTAAAATTTGTTGTGTTAAAGTTGAACCATCACACCGCTTCCGCATCGAGTTTACATAACAAGGAAATCACAATTGTTTTTAATTGGGAAAATTAAAACCCGGGCCTTGCACCTTCAAATTGGTATCAGAGCTTTGATCAAGAAAAGCTTGCACTTCCAACAAGTGGTATCAGAGCTTTGATTTAGAAAAGCACGCACTTTCAAATTGGTATCAGAGTCGGAGCGCTAAGTTATCACGTTAAAGATCCGTTTTTCGGCTTTTTGTATTTCCTTACCTTTTTAGGTGGTTCAATTTTTTATCACTCTCATATTTTTTTCTCTCTCTCAATGGGACGTCTTAATGAAAATTTGTCAAATTTTAATGAAAATAAAATTTTTGATTTTCGAGAGGAATTAAATGGGCTTAACAAATGTAACAAAAATTTAAAGGAATTAAATTTGAGATTTGTAAAAAGAATTAAATTTCTTGAAAATGAAATTTCTTGTTTTAAAGCTCACATTGAGTCTTTGCAAATCTCCTTATCTCAAAAAGATATTTTTCGTGAAAAGCTCATGGACTTACATTCAAATTTTGATATTTTAGAAAAGTCCAAGAAAGAGAGTGAAAATCGTGAAAAGACTCTTAGGGACAAGTTTGCTCATATTGAGGGAGAGCGTTTTAACCTTCTAGGAATTATTGAAAATTTAAAGAAGGAGTCCCATAATTTTGAGGAGTCTAATTTATTACTTGAGTCCGAAATTTTAAAATTGAAAAATGATTCTCAAGACTCTAGTAGTAGTTCTAATGGTTCTAGCACATCATGCTCAAATTCTTCCATTGCTAAAGCTAAAACCATTGTTTGTTTTAGAGAGTAAACTTTGTCCAAGGTCTTTAAAAAGGGTCACACCTTAGGTAACATTCCTCGTGTTTACACATGCTTGCATTGTGGTAGGAAAGGTCATCTTAGGTCATTTTGTTTTGATCTTAAAAGAAGTCCAAGGAAATCTTTATCTAGCATTTCATTATTTCCTAATCCCCATCATGTTAAATATAAATCTATATGGGTTAGGAAATCATTATTAAATGCGCTAGATACAAGATTTGTTGATTCTCATTTACTATCACATGAAACCTCCCTTGCTAAATTTAAAGGTTGAATGTGTTAGTGTTTTATGCATACTCTAGCTTTTTTTTGTGCTTCATATTATATATCATTGCTAGATGTATGCATGTTTAGTCATTTTCTAGTCATTGCCTCATTTCATATCATATGCTAGAAATTATGACTTGTTTATCTTTTTGTATTATATTTTTGTTTGAATTAACTGAATAATATAAAAAGATTTTTGTTTATCATTTGTGTTTTATCTGTTTCATTTGAGATTAATGAAAAATACAAATGATTTTTGTTTGTCCTTTTGAGTAAATATTTATTTTTGATTAAAAATGTTAAAAACTCAAAAAGATTTTTTTTGTGTGTATTTTTGTTTGACACACTTTATGTGGCATATACTTGTGTTTGAATTCCATCTTTTAGGCTCCCATGTGGCTAGAACTTTTGGTTTAGATTGTCAATCCTTAAAATGGTCTTTACCATATTTTTTGGAGTAGTTGGATTTTGTATTGATTAAATGGATTCTATTTCTATATGCCTCTTTTCACACATGCACGAGCTTTTTTGAAATCTTAATGTCACATGTTATATTTGAGCTTTTTGAGGTGTTCTCCTACCAATTAAGTCATCTACATATCTATGACCTAGGAGGACTAGTGCATGTCAAAATCCGTTGCACGTGAGCTTTGTGAGATAAAAAATTATATATCTATATGTGCATGGGGAAGGGCTCCGAAAGGATGAATTAAATCCTTTGCGATAGTAAGCCACCGTTTATTGGATCTAAAAGAAATACGTGATCCAAAGGCCTAAAAACAGAATATTTGGCATTAAAAAGAAAATAATTGCCAAGGCCTATGTTTGTTTGATATATTCATTCAAAAGCAAAAGAATATATATGCTTATTGAGAGAGAATTGGATGGTATATCAACGGTTTGCACAATGTTCGTTTATCCTAGTTGTCTTTAATGTCATGACTCTATTTGGTTTGTAGAATCATCATCATGCTAGGCTTGTATGCATTGTGTATGTTTGTTCATTGAGTTCAATCTTCATATTGCCACATGAGGTTATATTTAAATGTGATAAATTTTGCAATCAAATGAGAACTCCGTGAATGTTTATTAAGTGTTTGGGTCTAAATTTAATTGTTGCTAGTTCACACCCCTACACTTACGTTTCCATATGACACATTTTTGCCATACGAGTGTGCAAACTTATTGTATTTTATGTCATGTGTGTGTTTATATCTATATATATATATGCAAGTGCTTCATTGGTATATTTCTAATTTATATATATATATATGATATTTGTTTGTCTTTGCCTTGATTTCTAGTCCTTCTATGCTTATACTTCATTTTTAGTATCTATAATGGATTAGTTATGCTTTTGTTGCTCATATGTTTTCACGTCTTATCACTTTAAGCTTCACTGTGTTTATTAGTTCTATATCCTTTGCCTATTCCTGAACAAAAAGGGGGAGAAAATGATAGGGGGAGAAATGGTGTCTAATCCTATTGTAATCGTACCTTAATTTAGGAGATTTAACTTAGGGGGAGTCACGACCTTCTTTGGTAGATTATTTTGATAAAGGGGATAATTAATTGTGGGGGAGTATTTATTTTAATTGCATTTAATACTTTGATATTCCCTATGCGTTTGATAGTTTGCTTAAATGTGCAGGAAATCTTCTAAAGCATCATCTTTCAATGGCAAAGCGTTTGATCCTTGGGTTGAGTCAAGTTTGGGTGGGTTATTTTTGAGTCTAGTGAGCTTGACGGCCCTTTAGGATTTTTATTTGGTTTTTGTCCCGGAATAGCCAAAGGGGGAGATTTGTAAGGACACAAATTTCCAATTGAGTCCATGTATAGTTTTGGCACAATTCCGGACAAAAACATCTATTCATAGGATATTATGTAATTGTAATACTCTCAAGCCTATGAAGTGTTTGTTGGAGACGTAGCGGCAAAGAGTATAAAGCTTCATCAAATATGCCGGTTTGCGTGCCTCGTTTCTACGTCATCAATCATAGTTCCATGCTCCCAAGGTATGAATGCAATATTATATATATAGGAGCTTGGAATAAGTTTATTGGGTGTTAGGTTTTATAAAAACTGCGTTTTGTTTTAAGAAAGAATTAATTAAAACTTTAAATAAATGTTTATAAAGTTTTCTGGGCTTAAACAAGAATATTCAAACTTTCTGGTTTTTCGTTTAATAGAGTCGTTCGAACGAGATTGTCGTTCGAATGAAAATGTCGTTCGAACGAACCTGCCAACGAGTTCCCATATTAGGCCACTGGAATGTCGTTCGATATGTCGTTCAAATGAACCTTATGTTCGAACGAGATATCCAACGAGATTCTAACGAGTTCAATCTGGAACGTCGTTAGAAGTCTCGTTCGAACGAGATTTCGTTCGAACGAAATGTCGTTCGAACGAGATGCCAGGCGGGAACAGTTATTGACAGTTTTTTGGAAGTTTTGTACCCACTTTCTCACTAAGTTTTTAACCAACTTTTTCAGACTTAATCAATAGCGGGAATAATATTTTCCAATCTAACTTTTTCCATACCATTTTCATCTCTTAGAGAGAGTTTGAGAGCAAATTGTTTTAAGGAAAATGTTCATGTTTTGAATGAAATTTTTAGAGAAAAATATCCATCACTCTAATGTTTACACCCAAATAAGTTTATTCCAAGTTCTCATATACATATCAATTGCTTGGAGTTTGGCACCGATTTTCTTTACCGAATTCAAGAAGAGAAGTTTCGGGTTTTGCTTCTACCTCCCACGAAGAAAGAAGAAGTGTTTCTCATGTTGATTTACCCACACGGAGAAAGGCTCCATGTTTGGGTGACGGTGACCATATAAAGTCCTATCGGTGGATTCCGAGACCGCGGTGGTGTTCCAAGGTTATCCGCTAGAAAGAGGTGTCTACAAGAAGAAGCGTCGAGGCTTGAGAGGGATCGAGTCGTGCGTTATAAGTCAATCTGTCTTGTAATTGTAATTCCGTATCTAGTGGATTTGTGTCTAGGGCCGTCCGAGGTTGTTTCCCGTCTTGAGTTTTTTCTCGTACATCGCGGCGTAGTGTGATTGGTTTATTTTATCTTGCATAAATAATTTAGAATGCATGCTTAGGAGAAATCAAGATAAAATTTGGTTTAAATTATCACACTCAATTTAATTTGGGACTTATATTTAATATTGGGTAATGTTTCTTTAATTCAAGTCATTTGCTAAAATTTGGTTTCGCCTAATTTGCTAATATTGATAAACATGACTTAGGCAAATTCTAGGACTTGGATTAATTAATTGATTTAAGTGAATATATTAAATGATTAATTTACTTCACTTTGTGTAATTTTAATTTGTTTAAGAAATTAAAATTTGTTGTGTTAAAGTTGAACCATCACACCGCTTCCGCATCGAGTTTACATAACAAGGAAATTACAATTGTTTTTAATTGGGAAAATTAAAACCCGGGCCTTGCACCTTCAAATTGGTATCGGAGCTTTGATCAAGAAAAGCTTGCACTTCCAACAAGTGGTATCAGAGCTTTGATTTAGAAAAGCACGCACTTTCACTTGACTCGTCAGAGCAAAGTTATAATGGTGGGAGTCAACCATAACATTTAAAAATGGAATGTTGTGTCAATGGAAGGATCTTAAAGTACGGTTTACGGTTTGGCCACAAGTTCCTTCATCAGATGTTCTAGTTAAGATGTGAATGTTGTTCTGAACTCATCACAGGAAGGATAGACAGAGGTCCATGTGTGAAAATTAATTTTATTATTTAACAAATCTTATGCCAAATGAAGTTGATACAAATGGAGAAAAGGATTTCAAGTGGTAAATCGACTCGTGAAGGAAGTTGACAACACTTAAAGGGAATCCTGCTGGACAGTCGATCCATATGGTGACAATGTCACGCATTGTCCATAGAAATGTTAACGCTTCTTTGTGAAGGGAGTTATAGGAATCGAAAGATTTAGTTGGGAGTAAGACTAGATGAAACGCAGTTAGTGAGACGCCGCAAGGGGAAACCATTAGGGGACCCATTTAAACGATTCGGATAGCTGAATTCTTACCAAGCGATGGTGAATTGAATGAGGGCTATTGAAGCTAGTAGAACGTTCCTTAGGGCCAACAAAGCTAAGGTAACAATAGGGGTAGCCATCAGTAATCGAGCCTACCAAAGTTCGAGAGAAGGACAACCCTAATATGGTCAGTATGACTGGTGATAAGTGGACTATGCATAGAGGCCTTTTGCAGAGGGTGAAACTCCATGTGTTAAATTTTTCCCGAAGCGAGTAAAGGGACAAGATTATGGTACTTAGTAAAGGGCAATGATTAAAGTAGTTTTGTTTTAGTCCAGACATACGTGTTATGTCCAGAAACCATTTGAGCAGTCAAGGCGATTGGCAAGGTAGAAGTATGAGTTTTACGCTCAGAGGATGAGGCATATTTTATGTGACGCGAACGAGTCCCTATATTTTGATTTTTTCTAGATTCTCATGTGAGACAAGCTTAATACATATATCGTTAATGTTACTATTATGTGAATGTTTTCCCTGGTATACTGATGCTATCTTTAGTGTTATCCACGGAGGATGAATGGATGCATTGATAGTGGTATATACCTTATTGTGGTTACTCATTTTAGTGATGTATTATATGAGTATGTTATTATCTTGATTGGGGTTTTATAGTAATAATTAGACCGATAGTGGGCGGATATCACAAGTCTATCGGGGTTGGTGTTGTAGTGTGGGATGTTTTGTTCTAGCGAGGCCTCACCTACAAGAGGGTAGGGCTCGCATGTATACCATATATTATAGAGACTTCGAAGAGTATAGTGGTATCAAAATGTTTAATCTCGGGATGTGTAGGGACTTTGTTGTTATGATTCGGTGTATTGGGATTACTATTGAGCTGAAAGATTTAACTCATTATTACATTTAGTGCTCAGGACTTGGTGATAGGAAGAGCGCATTGTTATATCGATCCTTTAGAGATGTGGGAGTTAAGATTTATATTCATATGTTTGGGGACAGGATCTCGAGAGTCCCGATTGTATGTGTACAAGGTTTATGGAACGTGATTACCACTAATGCAGAGTGATAGTGTAATTAGCGAAAAGTTATTTGCTTAAATGTAATTGCAGAAAGAGACATGACTTTTATGTCGAGAGACGGGAATATAGGGGTACATATTATGGACTGAAGGCTTAACGGATTTTGATAATCGATAATGCTAGGTAGTAGTGTATCGGGGGGTTTCTTATTTGGATTTCGCTTTGTGAGACATCCAACGCATGAAACTTAGCGTAAGGTTGGAAGTAGGGAGATGTTTGATCATTCGTCCATAAGTCCGGTACCTCGGTCGCTATAAAAGTATGTAGTTATAACTATAAATAGTTTAATTACGATATAAGGCCAATGGAGTCGGTTCTGAGGTAAGGAGGCATTGAAAATTTTGTCTTATCACCACGAGTTAAAGGGTGGAATGATGTTAAGGAGGATTTAAAAATCCAATTTCTAGGGTGATTGAGAGTACCCAAGTGTTGTAACCACATTGTGAGAATTGGGGGCAATAAAAAATTGGGTGTTATGTGTGAAGCGTATGTGATGTCTATGCCGGTATGCACGGTTATAGGCTGTGTGGACATCTTGGTTAGCTGAGGTCAGAATCTTCCGGGTTAAATGAACGTGGGAATAGATGTGTGAAATGTATGCCTGAGGGACTAATATAACGAAGTAGAAATAGTAAAGTGGATTAAGCGTCGTGTGAGAATGATGATGATCCGTAAATACATGTGCAATCAGAATAGCACACCTGAATTTTGGTTGAAAGCCTGCGGGAAGCCATTTAAAAGGGGTATTCCTTGAGAAAGGTAAAATTTAACTATTATGGAAAACACTCGGAGCGTAGTTTTACCTAGTCAAATGTTAACAGCGACTTGTGCGTAAGTAAAATGATGATGTTAATAAGGTATAAAAAGTCCAGAAGTGCACATCGTGGAGAAAAGTGCACAGGGTTGGAACTTTCGGTATACGTCGAGGAAAGAAGGACGGTATTAAGTATCACTTAAGGTGAGGTATTAAAAGTGGAAGTCGATGTGAGTGGGACATAGTGAGTAGTCTCCGCGTGCACCACTCATAGATATAATTAGATTGGAGCAAGACGTTCAGCCAGAAAACGTTGTATCAAGCCGAAGATTTTGGTAATTAAAGAGGACAGTTAAGTCGATAAAATTTCTTTGATGGGTTGCCAACCTCAAGGTAAGGTCAAGAGTCCTTTCGAATGTGTGGAACAAGTTGACCAAGAAGCAAGAAATTGATATTCCTTTAGGGTGATTCACAATATTAGATAGTGTGCTCAGTTTACCTTTGAAAAGGAGAATCGCGCCAGTATGTGGTCCTGCCCGGCATTATTCTGAACTGGGATGAGATTCTTGAACCGCACCTTCAATATGGGATTTCAAGAAGCAGTGGGGATAACATTTCATTTGGGAGAAGTTTGTATCGCATATAGATGGGGAGTAGGTAAAAGGTGATTAACGACTAGTGGAGCTGTATGAAAGTAATTTCGAACTCATTGTGGGATTTCATATCCGTAGAAATTATAGCTGGTGAGTAAAGTATACTACGGTACTTGTGAGAAGTTATTACCTAATGTTATAGTTGTATGTAAGCACTCGTACCTGTTTATGGTGGACAAAGTACTTATTGAGGTCTTGTGCAAAGAACCTTAACAATTCTCCCTCGAGTTGTTTAGAGGCGAGCGAATAATCATAATTTTGGATTGGCCGAGTTAGAATCCGATGACTAAAGTAGAATAACCACATACTGTCTTAGGTAACATTTTAACTATCGTAAGAGTTACATTTCCAGGAATTGAGATTTGAAGAACTGACAAGAGTCGTCAGATGTTCATACGGTTTCTCTCAGGATGGGAGTTTTATATTTAGATAAATACGAGTAGTCGATACATAGTGGGGTACGACCTCCCAATAATATTGAGATAATGGGGGCCAATGATGTATAGGCTCATCTTATTCGAATGTCGTCGAGTAGGAGCAAGGTGAAGTGCCATTATTGAAATGTGACCCTATAACTGAGAAAGTGTTGAGAAAGTTAAACGCTGTGAGACAGGGGCTATAGTGATTCAGCGCCTTACTCGAAAGTTAGTTTTGCATACTGATAAATTATCCAGAATTGTTTTACCAGGTATGCCTTTTTTTTTTTTAATTTCAGGACGAAATTTTATTATTAGGGGGAAGTATATAATACCCCATATTTTTGTGGAATTTTATTTTAAATTATGGAATTTGGATTAATTACTTTAAGGGAGAAAATTTTAATTTATAATTAATCCAATTTAATGGTAATAATTACTAGCGTGACGAGAGTTAGTAGTTATCGAAAATAATTATGTTGAAATCATGTTGAGTAATAACTATGTTGAACATTACGTAGTGAGTAACGTAATATCGTTTCAAAAATAATAATATGGCCGGGGACGAGATACACTACAGTTAAGATATAATTATTTGGGATGCGCGTATGAGTCGCGTCACTAAATATATATTTGGGGTTAAAAAGATAAATTATTTGTATATAACTCGAATGACTATTTTGATTGTGCCAGCATGTCCGGAAGGGTCAACATAGCCAGAAAATACTACTCGGGTGTTATATTTGGAGTCTGGGGCATTTTAGCCCAAAATGACACCTTGGAGGGGTATTTTAGTCTTTTGGAATTTTTGAGTAATTAAATGGAAGAAAATAGGATTGAAATAGGAACATAAAGGGTTAGCGATTTGTCAGTTACAACCTACATGAGAAAGAGAGAAAAAGAGAAGGAGAACCATGGAGGAATGAGACCCATTGGAGAACAAAGCCAAAAGTTGGAGATTTCTCACAAATAGTTACACCAAAGTGTAGATCGCGACGAGAGGATCAACGATATACCAAATTCAAATAGAGAATCAGAAATTCATCCCAAGGCAAGTGTTTATCTTGCTCCTCTTTTAGAAAATATTGTTCTTGTTGATTTAGATTAGATGGTATAAACTTAGTGCAATGAAAACTTAGGTTTAATTTGACTGAATTGTAAAGAAACCTTATGAATTGGAGATGGGTATGCATGTAGAGGTTTTACCCTTTGTTAGACTATTAAAATTTGTTAATCTTATGTCTTAATCATGAATTATAATAAGAGTTTTGGTCAATTAAAATTATGGGTTCATTATAAAGGAAATTTTAGGGATTTGAGTAATTATTGATTTTTCCTTTGAAAGTATGAGGATTTAAGTGCCAAATTGTGTTAGAGAATGCCCTAAAATGATTAAGAATAGTTTAATATTATCTTATTTGAGATTAGATAAAATTAGGGTTGGATTTGAGGGTTGAAATATTTGAAAAATTGAATTTGGGGAAGAACTGGGTCTGTCCGGATTTCTCATTCGAAGTCTGCCCAGGTCGTTCGAACGAGACTTCCAACGACCCTTTGAATGAAATGAGGGAGTTCGTTCGAAGTGAGAACTTTGTTTCAACGACCTCGTTCGAACGAGATTCCCTCAACTTCTAATGAGATTTCAGAATGGCTTTTTAGGGTCCGGTCGAGTTAAAAATCATCCTAGGGTTTTCCAAGTGAGAGTAATGACTTACGTGAGTAACGGGTGACTTAAATTCTGAACCACTAGTGTGTTGGGATTGTAATAGTTCTCGGGATATAGAAAGTTTATAGAACCTAGGAGTGAATGTAGGTTCGAGAGAGGAAATATATGACCGAATCACGGTGAGTGGTAGAATTAATAATACTACTTAAGTACTATGGAAATCAGGTTGTGTGAACGCCTATGGAGTTATATATAAGTTATATGCCTGCTTATTACTTGAGATGTTATGTGTATGACATACCTAGCTACTGGCTATCGAACGAAGGTTGGTGCGTTGTGGATGACCATATCTTGTGTGCCTTTGGGGGATTTTGAGTCGTATCACTAGAGCATGGAACCTAGGTACGGGCTATCGATGAGAACGATAGTGGTGACGGTCGTATGGGTGCGTAGGCATGTGCGTACCCCATCGGCTTGGAATTATATTCGCCTCCAATATGTGTATATGTTTTATTGGCTCCTGAGAGATTGAACCTAATTTACTTCATGTGTGAGCATTGCAATGGGACTAGATAGTCGAGTATGCCTAGCACCAAGGGTTTCTTAACCATGGGTACAGTATTGATATATATTTATATGTATACATAGTGAGATTTTATATCTGTATGCTGAGTAACTATTCTGTGTTTCATATTGGCCGCTTTACTATAGTATATACTTATTGGGTCACCAATTGAGAATTAAGAATGTTATGAGAATGAATTAAAGCATCTTTAAACCTATTCCTAAATAATGTTAATATATTATCTGCGAGTTATTTAGATATTTTATTCGGCATAGTGGTTATCGTACGTATAGTCAGAAGAGTATCATGACTAGTATGGGTAGTTAGGCTCGTTAGGCGTTCACATTAGATGAGAGGCGAGCATCTCAAGTAAGCACGCTAAGTTAACATGAATAATATTCATGCTAATTAACCAATTTAAGCACTTGCTATATTTAAACTGTTTTCTACTCAGGTTCTGACCCGTTTTTCTGCAAAAATCTTTTCTTGTTCCTTTATTTTTAGGTGCTCAGCCACAGGAACACCAAGCTTAGGAGATTTCATTCAGTTGCCGATCTGTAGCTGCTGTGGAAACTACAGGACATTGCTAGTAGACACTTCATAGTCTATTCTTCTTTATCTATCAGTTATTTACTTCAGTTGGACATATCGTCCTTCCTATTTTAGATTCAAAGATTTAGATGTTTTATTCTGTTAGTAGACTTTTATTTCATGGCTTTGGATATTGTATGGGATTTTGACTGGAAGTGTTTACTCCAGTTCTTTATTTTAATTTTGCTAGTTCTTTCCTTATGCTTTTTGGATAAATAGTATTAGTTAATTATTTCCTTACTTTATGAGGGTTAATAACAAGATAAAATATTTTCACAAACCTTTTTAAATATTAGGTGGTTAGTTTTCAAACAAAATAAAATTTATGATGTTCGATAGTGATGCATTATCTGAACCAATTGCATATTCTGGATTTAATTAATAAAGGATTGATCACCCGGTACTTAATTAGACGGGGTCTCACATGGCACCCCTTGAGTTTTCGGGATCCACTCATCCTATCATAATTTTCCAGTGGAGACATGACATTGAACGTCATTTGCGAATGATGGAGTGTACTAGCCCTTACTTGTGTACATATGATTTCTAGAGAGGTTTTGTCTAGTCGTGCTTACACATTTTCAATCTTTTGACAATGGACATTTCTTTATGGGTGTGTGTGCAGATTATTGATGAGGCTCGACTGGTATGTGGATTAAGTGGTTATTAGAGCATGGATCCATTGAAATTTGTTGGTTTGTTCGGGTAGGGACAACTCGTCCCCATGTTGTAGATGGATAATTACCATTATTATTAAATTTTAGGTTTGCGATAAAATATGACACCATGTGCATTTTGGCATTAGAGGTGGCCAGCCGCGTCGCCAATCTACATCGGACGTCAAACTTAAAATACCATTCTCATCATGTGATAGAAATACGAGACAATAAAAACACTGTTTCCACAAAATATAATCCAATTTAATCCAACGAATATAGACATCCATATAATAAAATCCATCATCATGATAACTCAAAAATTAAGTCTAACTCCAATCAATAGGTTAAAACTCAAAATAAATAATCCAACATCAAATCTCCAAATGAAAAAAATAAACAACTGTGAATGGCCCACCGAATCCATAAATAACAGTCTCATAAGTAAAACGACGAAATGAAATCTAAACTACTAAAGCAATAAAGATATATGTTTAGCTACACTCCAAAATCTCTGATCCATCCTGTCCAGATTATCCAGGAACTATATATATCTTAACTATATATATGAACATATCTAAGAAAATAACATGTACCATGTTATCCCCTATCCATGCTTTGGCTCCTTCTGAGCCTATCCTGCCTGAGGTTCCCGAGTAGGAAGTACAAACACTCTAGGCATAACCGGTCCCTGCGTACCAATTGCTAGTGCTACTGGCGCTCCCTGTGCATCTGGTGCTCCTGGTTTTAGAGGTCATTGGCCTTTTTGGCCCTGTGCTTTTGGATACTTGGAAGCTTGATGTCCTATCTCTCCATAATTATAACACGCTCCCCTAAAAGGTCCAAACTTTCTAATTGGCGCTTGTTCACCCTATCGTCCCTGCCCCTGTCCTTAAGAGCCTTGTGGAATGCCATTGCCTTGCTAAAAGGCTTCCTTCTCTTGCACTACTTGCTACCTCTTCCATAGTTGGTCATAGCGACCCTTGTTCTCCCCACTTGCCTTGCTCCCAGCTTGACCACTCGACTCCTGCCTCTTACCTAACTTATTTTGACAATTCACCTTCTCATGTGATAATAGCAATGTGCCGTCCACCACCTGAGTATAATTAGTGTACGCTGGATTCCCCATAAACATTTTTTTAATCGACCACATCAAACCCTTATGAAACACTCCATTTCTTTTCCTTAGTATTCACCTCCTCTGGTGCAAACATCGACAGATTTATGAACTCTTGTTCATACTCAGCAACTGAGTTCGAATACTATTTTAAATCTATAAACTATTTCTTCTTCGTACTCTTAATCAAATAACGAAAATACTTATCATTAAATTTCACCAAAAAGTCTCCATAATTCAGATAATCGACTCTCCCGCCACTGCAACGCATCCCCAGTCAACTTAGAGGTAGCCAACATGTACTAGTGCACATATGTACAATCCATCATCCTTAAATGCCTCTCCATATCATGCCTCCATTGGACAATAAACATTGGTTTAGATCCCTAGCAAAAGTGAGAGGATTGACATTGTGGAATTGGCCCTCAACTTATCCCAAATAGAAGCATGTATACCCTGTTGCCATGCCTCTTGGTTTTCCCACCTTTGTCTCCCTATCTCAATACTAGTTGTTGTGGACTCACGAACAATAGTCGCTAACTCTTCTGCACCCAACAAAAACTGATCATGTTTCTCTTGAGTTGCGAAACCAGAAACTAAATCCCTTCTCCTATTTTCAGATCTCCTAGTGTTCGTCATCTGAAAATACCGGAACAAACTACATTAGATTAGGAAAACTAAGGAGTATAAATCATCAAAAGGAATCGAAAATAGATAATGAGGAAGCTATAGCAGACTCACAACCTACGAGATATAAGACCATGCTCTGATACCATCTTTGACACCCCACGCATTTTGGCATTGGAGGTGGCTAGTCGCAGCCACCAATCTATGTTGGGCGTCAAACATAAAATACCATTCTCAACATGTGGCAGAAATATGATACAATAAAAATATTGTTTTGGTAAGATAAAACCCAATCTAATCCAATGAATATAAGTGTCCATATAATAAAATATATCACCATGCTAAATCCAAAATGAAGTCCAACTCCAAATGATTGGTTGAAACTCAAAATAAATAATCCAACTTCAAACCTCTAACTGAAAGTCGTAAACAATTCTGGAACTGAATTGCCCACCAAATCCATAAATAACATACTCATAAGTAAAACTACGAAATGAAATATAAACTACTAAAGCAATAAAGATAAATCTCCATCTGCACTCCACAAATCTCCAATCCATCATGTGGAGCTACTCCAGCAACAATACCTGAAATGTTAGTCAATACAATGGGTCAGAGCCCATAGTATGAACACTATCTTGTCCTCCTAATTGGGATCCATAAATATAGATGTAAGCATCATACATGATAAATATTATAATAGAGTATTTTAATTTACGCGATATAAGAACATGCGAGTAAGATGAAACACTACTAACCCCCCACATAACCAATCATCCCCACAATTCAAGTCCAATTACGTTATTTCATCATTAAATTATAGATTCGCAATTATTAATTGAATTAATGCAACCAAATTCTTTTAATGTGACCCTTCTAAAAGTCCTACACATACTCTTAGCACGCTAACCGTTTTACACACCACACACATTCCCCTCACTATAGCCAGTTCACCTAATTTCGTTAGCACTGCACATACTCATGAGGTTCCACGCACGCCACGCAATTGTAGTTAGTTTGTCCAATTTCGCTAGCCCTACACATACGTGTCACGTCAACACACACCCCCTTCGCTATAGCCAGTTTGTCCAAATTGTTAGCCCTGTACATACTCACGATGTAAATTCATTTTAATACTCCTTCTTTGTCTTAGGCATTAATTATTAATTTAATATCAAGCTCTCTGCTCTCTATTAGTCCCACCTATTGTTTGGGAATCACATTATAAAACCATCCATGTCCCATACCTAGATATCATCAAAACCATAAGTATTTCCTAGCATATCACTTAGGAAGAATACCTACCAACAATTACCACCTAGTCTCGCACCTAGGCTAACGAAATAATATAACGACGTATTGCCTAGCCCCCCAGGAAATATCCAACCATAAGAACCTACACTCACTAGTCCCATAACTAGAAAGTGTTAACAACAACAAGGCCTACCTACTACTCCCATATCCAGAAAGCAACCTAAGAAACAAGGGTAATAGCATAACTAACATAAAATCCCAACGTCCCCGTGGTGTCAAAATATTGACACAAGCAATATTCTTGTAAAGCATATTTTAAATTTATCACTACCATTCTTTCAATCAATTCTATGATTACAATTATTATCCAAATTACATTCTTTTAATTATATAATTAAATAAGTCTTATTGAAAGTCACACAAGTTATTACAATTCAATAATTTTCACACAAGTACCATTTTTTCGATTTACACAAAATTCCACTTTAACATATGTATGCACAATATTACATAAATATAATCCCATTCTACAACCTATACATCAATATCGTAATTATATGAGTCGAACATTATTCCAAGTTCATATTTTTAATGCCAACACACAAAATTTCCCACCATTCTATCGTAATCCAAATCTCTAATCTAAGCATATGATTGTTTCAAGTCTTAAATGGATTTTTATATTTAATAAAAAACATCCCCGTAATTACTTTCAATTATCTTCCTAATTTATTTTAAGAAAAACACAATCAATTAAAGTTTACGCAATATCTAAAACACATAAGACTTAAGAGGAACAATTGAAGCATTTATGCCTGTAAAGAAGTCGTCTTGAAAATTTAATTAAACAGTTGCGATCCTCTCGCGAATATAGTAAAGACTCGTTCTTGACTGCTCTTGAGAAAACTTGATTTGGATCTTCAAAACTTGAGTTGAAACTCGTGTTTAATGAGGTTAGGCTTTGTAGAAGAGAGGAGATAATAATTTGCAAGCCTACTGCTTCTTGAGTGTTTTAAAAAGTCTAAACTCATGCTTTTTTAATATAGGAAAAGTGAATTATTTAACTCCAATATAAACTCTAAAAAAAGAACCAAATCTCGCAACTCTGCCGGCCCGAACCGATTTGCCCCACGGCTGAATCGGTTCGGTCCTAAGTGCGAGCCAAGGTCCCCACGGTTTTGTATAAAAGCTAAAAGTTCCAATTTTAACCCCGATGTAATTTTTGATTAAAACCTTATTTTTATATATATCAAAACCAACATTTTTAAAAACTAAAATTAATTAATTCCCAAAAAATATTTTTTTGAATTTATAAAAAAAATTATGACTAAAAAATCACGAGATGTTACACGAATCTCATTTTATTTCCCTTAGAGGATTCTAAGGTAGGTTAATAGGGAAAAAGTGATTCCTCCACCAGTAGGTAATTTATTTCCTATTAAATATCTAAATGAAGCTCTCTGCATATTGTTGAGAAGTCTCCGGAAAAAGGAGAAGTCTTTTACGATACTCGACTACTTCAACTACAGAGGCATCAACCATGCTTGATAACTGTTTGAGGTGGCTTTGCGGAGATACATCGGTTAAAACCTGAGCTCATGACATGGACATGAGGTGGTTGTTAAGTATAAAATGAGAGTGCAGCAACAGCGAAAATATTGCGACTTCTCAAATAAAAAACCAATTTCAATTAATCCCAAATTTTAGTTAAAACCCTAAGACATGCATCTAGATGATTTATCAAATAAAATATAGCATGCAGGATAAAAACAAACAATTTCAGGAAAAATCCCCGCAGGGCAAAACCTTTTATTTCACTATGAATATACAAGCCGCAACTTACAATTACATAGAGAAATCTGCAATGGATTAACGCGCAGCCAACCCACAAAGACACGCAGTCTTGAACTCAGCAAGAGAATACACGCAGCACCCTCCAAGGACTCGCAGCCCAAACAACGAAGGAAGAACCGCAGCTCTCCTCAATGACACGCAGCCATAAAACTTTGTAGAGACTCCCTCGGCAATGACACGCAGCCCTCGGTTGCAAAGATCTCTCCACAAAGATGAACAGTAGCAAAGCTTGTGTTCTAGGGTTCCAAAAGATTCACAAAAGTAATTGGGATTTTTGGTGTGAATCAAAAAGATGTTTGGCACATCAAAAAGGTGAAGACTTAGAGTATTTAGGACTCTGAAAATCGTGTTGAAAAGTTTTGAAAAATAACTCCCCGAAGTTGGATTTAAATAAGAAGTCTTTGAGCCTAAAAAATCTGCAGCGAATCTGGCAGTGATTATCCCCGTCGGATCGGTCCGGATTGAGGGCGGATCGGTCCGATTTGACCGGATCGGTTCTTTTATTAAGAGGCGGATCGGTCCGAATGAGGTCGGATCGGTTCGGCTATTTCTCCTCATCGGTTTGCCATCGGTCCGGGGTATACTGGCCTTCAGCAAAACGGATCGGTCCGTTTGTGACCGGATCGGTCCGGTTGACCCAGAAAAATAAATACCTCATTTTGCTTGATGGAGTGTACTGGCCTTATTTTTATAAAAAACATTTTATAAAAATTTCCCAATACTAAATATGAACTTTAAGGGACGTAGAAACAAAATTTTACCAAGTTCATTCTCGCAGAGGCTATGATGTTGAAGACGCTTTGATATTCGGATCCGTTGATGTAGATGCAATCTTGAATTTCTTCAACGGTGTAACGGCGTATGACATACAAATTGATAATGGACAAAAATGTCCTTACATAAAACCTATATAGGATGGCATGGTTGTTAAGTCGAAGGTTCTTAGGGCATGTAAACAAACAGGGAGAGGGAGACACTTATTTAGGTGGTAGATGCTTTGGGATCGAATAGTGGTGATAATGGCGAAGGTTCGGGCCCATAAAATGTTATGGGTAATTACGTGTATGCTTAGGGTAGGCATGTAGGATTTGTATTGGCCTTTGTATTTTTGTGTTTCAGGTTCAGGTTGGTAAAGGTGATAAGCACCCAAAAGTGTTGATTTTATACCCCGAATAGATGCATTTTTGTCACTTGTTTGAATTAAAATTGGCCTTATGTCGTATTTTATTATTTTTTAGGTCAATCATCAGTCACAACATCAAATAATGCTTAAACAGTATAATTGCGACACAATAGCGGTCAAAAGCATGCATCGAAGAAATCAAAGAGACCGCGAAGTCTGAAGTCCCATTGAGCTTGCCTAGAAGAATTCTGATGTCTCGAACCAAGCCTAAGCCTACACAGAGCCCGAACCATTCCCCGAGCCTGTGCGTGTTTAGTTTGTGCTTTTTAGATTTTTTTAAATTTTTTAGTTTGAGTCATTTTTTTAAGATTTATTTAGAATTTTTAAGATTTATTTTCTATTTTTATATTTTTTTTAGTGTAGTTTTACTTTGATTTTGATTTTTTTAGTTTTTAGTTTTTAGACTTTATTTCACCTTATTTTATTTTATTAGGATTAATTTTTAGGAATTTATTTTCTAGTTTTATTAAATTTTATTTTTTAGTTTTATTAGGATTATATTTTTTAGTTTTAATAGATTTAATTTATTTCTTTTTATTTCTTTTTGTTTTTTTTCAGTTTAATAGGTTTATTATCTTTTTTATTTTCCTTTTAGTTTGATTTATTTTTAGTAGGATTTTATTTTATATTTTTTTTACAAAGTAAAACACTCACACACATATCCTCTACACCCCACCCCCCCCCCCCCCCCCCCCAACCAAACCCAAACCATCTTCTACCTCCCACCATCCAACATTCTCTCTCCTCCATAACCTCACATTCTTGAAACTTCCACCATATACCCAGCACCCTACCAAAGACGAACCCCAACTCCACTCACCCCACAACCCCACTGCAACCCGGACCACCAGCCCACCACCGGACTCAAACCCAAACCAAGTTAACCCATTCTCTTAACCCACGAGTTCGGCCGCCCATTTTCGGCACGAAACAGTACCTGCCTCAAGCGGGTTTGCCAATCCTCTCCCTTGAAGCCCAACCCGTGACCCACCTATGCAAACCTTACCCAACCCGACTTCAAAACACATCCGAAGACATCACCCACTTCTCCACCAACAATATCTCCAAAAAAATCGGACCAAACGAAACCCACATAGTCAATCCTTAGCCATCTCCAAATCCCACAAAATCTCTCAAGGAACAAACCTTAATCATGGGTTATAAAAGAGAAGAGGAGCAGCTCTTAAAAAGGAATCTCACAGAATATATCAGATATAGAGAATACAACGAGAGACAAAAAAGAAAATGGGGCATTTACGTTTAGATCCTATTAGACGCTCTTATAGATATTCTAGTCCCATCAAGTTTTTCTCTTACATATAAGTCCTATTCCTAATTTTTTGGAACTTTTTTTCCAATTTTACCCTTTTAAAACCAACAATCCGTAACTTCCTTGAGGAAGTTACATAAGTGGTTGAACTTTTTTTTTTAATCTTCAAATGATCATAACTTTTGATTCACAAATCCGTTTTTCACAAAATTACTATTTTTGAAATCTGTTCGACGAGATCTATCAAACAAGATCCATGAAGGCTATAAAATTCCAAAGAAAAAATTTTACACAAACAGTAAACTTTACTGTATGCACTAGAATATGAAATAGTTTTATATATGTGACATTTTCACAAACAGACAGTAACATTTAATGTGCTAATACTACACAGCATATATATATATACAGTGGATCCAAACCTTTTTTTTTCAAAATTACCTTATATTTGAAGGTTCGCGCTAGCGGTATCCAATCCTTACCACCATTATTAGAGCTTCAACGACCTTCGTCAGAGCTCTGATTTGGGGTGGGTAAGGGTGGCATGTGGTGCCGCTGGCGCGGACCTTTAAAAATAAGAGACTATTAAATAAATGGGCTTTGGATCCACCGAAGTATCATGGGGGCAGCTGGCGCGGACCTTTGAAAATAAGATTGGATAAATGGGATCGGGATCATCTGGAGCGCCAATTTGGGGTGAATAGGGGTGGCACAGAACTTTGAAAATAGGAGCATATTGGATATATATATATATATATATATATATATATATATATATATATATATATATATATATATAGTTTGTAAAAATGTCATAGATATTAAACTTTATTGTATATACCAGAAAATGAAATAGTTTTATATTTCTGACATTTTCACAAACAATAACATTTACTGTGATAATATATTTATGAAATAGTTTTATATATATAACATTTTCACAAACAGTAACATTTATTGAGTTAATATTACACAATATATATATAACATTTTCACAAAAACAGTAATATTTACTGAGTTAATATATATATATACACGGTATATCCAAACCTCTTTTTTTTTAAATTACCATATTTTTAAAGGTTTACGCTAGCGACATTCAATCCCCACCACTACCCACCCCAATTGTCGACGTTTCAACGACTTTCATCAGCGCTATGATTTAGGTGGGTAGTAGTGGCATAGGGTGCCGCTGGCGCGGACCTCTGAAATTAAAAGAATATTAGATAAATGGAGTTTGGATCCACTGGCGCTCCGATTTGGGGTGAGTAGGGGTGACAGTGGGTTAGGTTTATATCTATAACATTTTTACAAACGTTAACATTTACTGTGTTATAACACAGTATATATATATATATATATATATATATATATATATATATATATATATACGGTGGATTCAAACCTCTTTTTTCTGATATTGCCTTATTTTTAACGACCCACGCTAGCGGTATCTAATCCCGACCACCACCAACTCCAATTGTTGGAGCTCGAACAACCTTCATCAGAGTTCTGATTTGGGGTGACATGGAGTGCCGCTGGCGCGGACCTTAGGAAATAAGGGAATATTGAATAAATGGGGTTTGGATACACCGGCGCTCCAGTTTGAGGTGGGTAGGGGTAGCATTGGATTAGGTTTATATCTGTAATATTTTCACAAATAATAAATGTAACTGTTTGTGAAAATGTTACATCGGCATCCCATGCCACCTCAAATCAGAGCTCTAATGAAGGTTGTTGGAGCTCCGATAAAGGGGGTAGGGATTGGATGCCGCTGGCGCGGACCGTTAAAAATAAGATAATATCTGAAAAAAGAGGTTTGGATCCACCCTATATATATATATATATATATATATATATATATATATTATATATATATATATATATATATATATATATATACTGTGTTATAACACAGTAAATGTTAACGTTTGTAAAAATGTTATAGATATAAACCTAACCCACTGTCACCCCTACTCACCCCAAATCGGAGCGCCAGTGGATCCAAACTCCATTTATCTAATATTCTTTTAATTTTAGAGGTCCGCGCCAGCGGCACCCTATGCCACTACTACCCACCTAAATCATAGCTCTGATGAAAGTCGTTGAAGCTTCGACAATTGGGGTGGGTAGTGGTGGGGATTGAATGTCGCTAGCGTAAACCTTTAAAAATATGGTAATTAAAAAAAAAGGTTTGGATCTACCGTGTATATATATATATATATATATATATATATATTAACTCAGTAAATGTTACTGTTTGTGAAAATGTTATATATATAAAACTATTTCATAAATATATTATCACAGTTAATGTTATTGTTTGTGAAAATGTCAGAAATATAAAACTATTTCATTTTCTGGTGTATACAATAAAGTTTAATATCTATGACATTTTTACAAACTATATATATATATATATATATATATATATATATATATATATATATATATATATATGCTCCTATTTTTAAAGTTTTGTGCCACCCCTATTCACCCCAAATTGGCGCTCCAGATAATCCCGATCCCATTTATCCAATCTTATTTTCAAAGGTCCGCGCCAGCGGCCCCCCATGATACTTCGGTGGATCGAAAGCCCATTTATTCAATAGTCTCTTATTTTTAAAGGTCCGCGCCAGCGGCACCACATGCCACCCTTACCCACCCCAAATCAGAGCTCTGACGAAGGTCGTTGAAGCTCTAATAATGGTGGTAAGGATTGGATACCGCTAGCGCGAACCTTCAAATATAAGGTAATTTTGAAAAAAAAGGGTTTGGATCCACTATATATATATATATATATATATATATATATATATATATATATATATATATATATATATATACTATGTAGTCTTAACTCAGTAAATGTCTGTTTGTGAAAATGTTATATATATATTGTGTAATATTAACTCAGTAAATGTTACTGTTTGTAAAAATGTTATATATATAAAACTATTTCATAAATATATTATCACAGGAAATGTTGTTGTTTGTGAAAATGTCACAAATATAAAACTATTTCATTTTCTGGTGTATACAATAAAGTTTAATATCTATGACATTTTTACAAACTATATATATATATATATATCCAATACGCTCGTAAATTTTTAAAGTTCTGTGCCACCCCTATTCACCTCAAATTGGCGCTCCAGATGATCCCGATCCTATTGATCCAATCTTATTTTCAAAGGTCCGCGCCAGCGGCACCCCATAATACTCCGGTGGATCCAAAACCCATTTATTCAAAAGTCTCTTATTTTCAAAGGTCCACGCCAGCGGCACCACATGCCACCCTTACCCACCCCAAATCGGAGCTCTGGCGAAGGTCGTTGAAGCTCCAACAATGGTGGTAAGGATTGGATGCCGTTAGCGCGGACCTTTAAATATAAGGTATTTTTGAAAAAAGAGGGTTTGGATCCACCGGATGTGTGTATATATATATATATATATATATATATATATACTGTGTAGTATTACCACAGTAAATGTTACTGTCTGTTTGTGAAATGTCACATATATAAAACTATTTCATATTCTAGTGCATACAGTAAAGTTTACTGTTTGTGTAAATTTTTTTCTTTGGAATTTTGTAGTCTTCATGGATCTTATTTGATAGATCTCGTCGAGAAGATTTCAAAAATAGTAATTTTGCGAAAAACGGATTTGTGAATCAAAAGTTATGATCATTTAAAGATTAAAAAAAAAAGTCCAACCACTTATGTAACTTCCTCAAGGAAGTTACGGATGGTTGGTTTTAAAAGGGTAAAATTGTGAAATTTTTTTCTAAAAAGTTGGAATAGGACCTATGGGATTATGAAAAAGTCAATAGGACTTATAAGCTTGTTGACCTAATAAATGGGACCTAGATATAATTTGCTCAAAGAAAAAAAGAGACTGTAGAGGATAGAAAAAGAGTAAGAAAAAAAATATAGTTTGGATTTAGAAAAACTTTGTAGGTTCAGTTTTTATTTTTAGTTTTGCAATCCAGTCGAGTTTTTGTGACAAGTTTGGGACGCGTGTTCATGCACACAGTTGACACAGGAAATTATTGCGTATCGTATTTCTTTCTCTTTTTCTTTAGTTTCTTGTTTGATTAATTGTGCTTGTGCTGAAATTTTAATCATGTCTGGATAAACACCCCATTCAAGGGGTGGGATGAAACACATATGTTGAGTTATTCAATAAATTGATCGTTCATTGATGCGTTCTAGGCTAATTAAATTGGGAAATATCACACATTAATTTATTTAACAAGAGTTAATAAATTAATGTTAAAAAATTAATATTTGATTTTTGGATTTGACTTAGAGATAGGTCCTATTCTTAAATTCAATTATTAAATCTTTGTGTGCAATTCAAAGATTCGGAATTTTTTTTGTGAATTGATCTTAGCGGATAATGCATAAAAATAAGTATGAATCTTAATTTTTTTATTTAGTGACCATTCCTGAGTTAATTGCTAAAAAAGATAAAATTGAATTTAGGTGTGTAACGAGAGTTACATTTTAAATTCAACATTATTTCGAACTATTTAATTGAATAATTAAGACATTAAATTAAATTGAATATGCAGTGTAATCCCACCTCTTATTTCTTCTCATAAATTCTTAAACTAGATTACTTTTCATTTTTCGTAGTCATTTTAATTGCATAAATTTTCGTTTCCTACCTTGAAATTGTTTTTAAACATAAAAAAACACACAAAAAGATTTTTAATAAAAATTGAAGTTGCAAGTTTTCACGATAACCGTTTCAACACTTGAAATTGGATTGATACCCGAATTTCTCACGATACTAAATTTTTAACAAGTTTTGTAGGTGATTTCAGGAAATTTTGATACTCGAAGTTTATCCGCAACGACATTCCAAATTCATATCCAAGGAAGACACAAATAAAGAGTAACCAAATGGCGCCGTTGCCGGGTTCTTGAAGATTGAAGCTCGTGAAGATTTGTAATTTTTATTTTTTATTTTTAGTGTAGTTGTTCCTTCCTCTCCCTCAAATTGGTTGTTTAGGATTATTGAGGCCTTGTAATTAATTTGGGTGCATTTTGACACCTTTTATTTTTTTTGTAATAATTATTCAAACATTATAAAAAAAAGCGAAAGGGAAACTGGACATGGTAGAGAGAGGGTGTCCAAAGGCGAGGATTTTTGAAGCCTCTCTACTTTGGGTCGGTAGGACTCCCGGGGACAACTGAAGTAGGCGTACTTCCCCCTGGTCGACTCAACTCGGTCTTCACTCCACGTGTGTAAAAACCGTGGGAGGTAAACTCTTTATCACTCGCGAATCTCCTGCAAGGGAGTCAATTTTTGTGTGCTATTTGCTCCTATGTGCTTTTTATTGCTGTATCGCACTTAAATTGGATGGTTTGATGAATAAATTTACCTAAGACCTATACCCGATCATTGCAACGAGTAAGGATTTCATCACCCACTCAATCAAATCTCTCTTTGCTTGTTACCCATGCTCTCATGCCGTTCGGACTTGTTCCCTTTGTGTGCATGTCTAAATTTTTCCTTTAGGTAGTCGATTTTTCGCTCCATCTGTCAGTTTTTCCCACGGAAGTTCATCGCTCCTTTTTCTCACTTTTTCTGAATTATTTATTTCAAAAATCAAAAATACAAAAATATTTTCCATTTTTTCTACCTTTCTTCAACCACCAAAAATATTTTTCATTTTTCCTTCCTAGATTTACAAAAATCCAAAAATATTTTTCACTTTTCCTTTTTCCAAAAATATAATTTTCGTTGTTTTTATGCCAAATTAGCACCGCATTGATCATCGATTAACACGTTCTCGTAGTGCTCCATCTCTAAATTCCCCCTTTGGTGATCGTGATCTTCTCGTTGATTTTCCTCCTTGTCTCCCCGATCCGTGTTCTTATTCATCGGAGACACCTAGTTCTCCTACTTCCACTAATTCTGTTACCCCACCCTTCATGGACGATGAATGCGTTTTAAGGGATTACTTTGCCTCGACTATGGCCACTCCTCCTTCATGTATCGTTCTTCTGCCCACTCCGACCATGCAATATGAAATTCGCCCCGCGACTATTTTTATGTTGCCCAGTTTTCATGGCCTTGACCGCGAGTCTCCTTATACTCACTTGCGAAAATTCCTCACTGTGTGCGCTACTTTTAAAAATCAAAACTTAGATGAAGAGAATATTCGTCTTCGTTTGTTTCCCTTTTCTCTCCAAGATAATGCATCCATGTGGCTCCATCCCTTACCCCCGGATTCTGTCCACACTTGGGAACAACTTGTCAAGAATTTCATGTCTAAGTTCTATCCCATGAGCAAAATAAATGAAATGCGCCAAGCAATTCAGGATTTTTGCCAAAAGCCTACCGAACAGTTCTGTGAAGCATGGGGCCATTTTCAAGACTATATTAATATTTGCCCACATCAGGGTCTCGAGAAAAGTCGCTTAGTCCATAGTTTTTACAATGGTCTTATCCCTTCTTCTCGCACCATGATTGAATCCATGCATAAAGGGAAGTTCATGCATTTAACTCTCACTGTTGCCTATAATTTTCTCCTTGAATTAGGCAATGACTCCCAAGATTGGGAGGGTACCAATCCATTTTTGAGATCCGACCCTCCATGTGTAGGGAACACTTCTGAGGTAAAAAATGATCCTGATTTTAAAAAATTTATACATAGCTTACACTCATTGACTAAAACCGTTGACGCTCTCAGTTGTACTATGCAACAAAATGTTTCACTTTATAAACAAGCAATGACTGTGAACGATTCTAGTCCTTCTTCTTGCAGTGTCTGCTTAAGTCAAGATCATTTAGTTCATTTATGCCCCCTCCTTAAAGATAATCCCGAACCCACCTTGGCCCAAGCATGTGCCTTTGATACCACTAGGAAACCCGTTCCCCCATCGTTTACTTACAATCCTAATAATATGAATCACCCCTATTTCTCTTATAAGTACGACCACAACTCCTCTCCTTCCTACCACAACAACATGTTAGTGGTCCCCCTGGGTTTCCACATAACCCACAAAGGAAATCTCGCCCTCCTGTCTGGCATCAGTCTTCTCCTTACCATCAACCGTACTTTTCATCTTCCTTTGTCCCCCATAACGAACATTTAAACAACACTAATCAACTTGTTCCTGTTCCTCCGCCTTCATATGAGGATTCACAACCACCTCATTCTTAGCGCGAGTTGGTTCCCCAACCATCTTATGCCCCTCCACCTAATTCCTCCACCTCTTCTCTCGAGAATATCCTTACTCAGTTTATGACCATTCAGAGTCAAGCCCTCCAATGACTTGAGCATCATTTCAACCAATTCGAATCTGAGCGAGAGAAAGGTCATTTTCATAGTCAACCCATTGCTAACCCTAAGGGGAATGGCAAAGACTCGACCTACGATGTTGATTCCACTTCCACTCCACCCAATTCATAAGCGGATATGAAAATGGTGTCTACTCTTTGCTCGGGAAAACAAGTTGATAATGGTGTTGATGATCCCAGTGATGTCCCCCACCCACCCATACCATCTTTAGAGCTTATCCCTAAGGTTACACCACCATCTAAATCCATATCTCACACTGAGTCCAAGCTACCTGAGCCCACCTATGTGCCCAAAGCACCCTTCCCTCATCGGTTTGCTCCCACTAAGAAAGCCCAGTAATTTGATGAGATCAAGAAAGTCTTTCAGAATGTTCACATTAACATTCCCTTCCTCATTGCGATTCAACAAGTCCCTTCGTATGCCAAATTTTTAAAGGACTTGTGCACTGTTAAGCGTACGACCAATGTTCCTCGTGATACTTTCCTCACTGAGCAAGCTATGTCGCTTCTCCATAATAATGGTGTTGTGAAGTATAAAGACCTGGTCGTCCAACTGTCTCTTGCATATTAGGTGACAAGTTCGCTACTAGTGCTTTACTTGATCTTGGGGCTAGTGTTAATCTGTTACCTTACTCCCTCTACCTTGAGTTAGGTTTACAAAACATAAAACCTATACGGGTTACTCTTTAACTTGTTGATCGTTCTGTGAAAGTACCTAAAGGAATCGTTGAAGATGTTTTTGTGAAAGTTTCAAACTTTTACTATCCTGTGGATTTTATCATCTTAGACACTCCTGTGCCCGACACAACCAATACTCCTATCATATTGGGTCGATCCTTTTTGGCCACTGCCAATGCCATAATCAATTGTCGTGACGGGTCCATGAATATATCTTTTGGCAACATGACTATCGAAGTCAATATCTTCCACCTTATGCAACAACAGGCTGATGTCGATTCTATTAATGAGGTGTGTGTGACTAACTCCTTAGTTAACAAAATTTGGGCCAAACTTACCCTGCAGATCCTCTCCAACAATGTTTGGCTCATTTTGGATCCGAATTTGACATTGACTCCTCCATCTCTGAACTCAATGCCCTATTAGATTCCACTCCACTGATGGCCACTTCCTTTTGGGCCCCTCCCTTCGAGCCCCTCTATGTTGATACTCTTCACTCTATAGATCACCCTGTTCCACCTCATAAAATCACTGCCACATCAGATTCCTCCAGTTTATGCACTGATAGTTCTCCAAACACTATTTCTGCATCTGAGTCCGATGTCATTCCTGCCCCACCTACTAGTTTGGAGCTTAAGCCCTTACCTCCCGAGTTGAAATATACTTTCTTAGGCCCCAACAACTATCACCCTGTCATCATTTCTTCCGACTTGACCCATGATCAAGAAGATCAATTAGACCACACCCTTACTCAACATAGCACTGCTATATGATGGACCATTTTAGACATTCACGATTTGAACCCCAATGTTTGTAGTCATCGCATTCATTTGGAGGAGAATGCCAAGACTTCTCGTGAACCCCAATGTCGAATCAACCCTGCTATAAAAAAATTCATGCGTGCTGAGATTTTAAAATTGCTCGATGCTGGTATTATCTACCTTATATCAGATAGTCAGTGGGTCAGTCCTATTCATGTCGTACCAAAAAAGTCTGGTGTTACCATCATAAAAAATAGTGACAATGATCTTGTGCCCACCTGTATGAAAATGGGCGGGCATATTTGTATTGACTATCGAAAGCTCAATGCTTTCGCTCGTAAGGACCATTTTTCTCTCCCCAATATTGACCAAATGCTTGAATGTTTGGCTGGCCATGCATATTACTGCTTCCTTGACGGCTATTCAGGATATAACCAAATTCCCATTGCCCCTGAAGACAAAGAGAAAACTACCTTCACATGTCCCTTTGGCACTTTTGCCTACTCTCGCATGCCCTTTGGCCTGTGCAATGCACCCGCAACTTTTTAACGGTGTATGATTAGCATTTTTAGTGACATGGTAGAACGTTTTCTCGAAATCTTTATGGATGATTTTTCTGTGTTTGGCTCTTCCTTTGAGCAATGCCTATCTCACCTCACTATGGTCCTCAAACGTTGTCAAGAAAAGAAATTGGTCCTCAATCAGGAAAAATGCCACTTCATGGTAAAAAAAGGGGATTGTTCTAGGTCACTTAGTCTCTCACGATGGGATTGAAGTAGATAAATAAAAAGTCGACTTAATTTCCTCACTTCCCATTACTAAGTCTGTTAAGAACTTTCACTCCTTCTTAGGACATGAAGGTTTTTACCGTCGTTTCATCAAGGACTTTTCTAAAATCGCTAAACCTTTAACCACCCTTTTATCCAAATATCTTCCCTTTGTCTTTGACGATGAGTGTGTTGATTCTTTTGAGCACCTTAAGGCCGAGATCACTTTTGCTCCTATCATTCAACCTCCTAATTGGTCTTTACCTTTTGAGCTCATGTGTGACGCCTCTGATTTTTCTCCAGGTGTTGTACTTGGTCAGAGGGTTGACAAGTGCCAGCACGTCATTTACTATTCTTGTAGAACCCTCTATGACTCTCAACTTCATTACACGACCACCAAAAAAGAGTTGCTAGCTATCGTATTCGCACTCGATAAGTTTAGATCCTATTTCATCAGTTCCCCTATCATCGTTTACACTTACCACGTTTCCCTGAGGCACCTTCTTCAGAAGAAGGATTCTAAGCCATGATTGATACGGTGTATTATAAGCCATGATTGATACGGTGGATTCTCTTACTTTAAGAATTTAACCTCAAAATTTGAGATAAGAAAAGGTGCAGAAATTTGGTTGTGGATAATCTCTCCCGCCTCAATGTTACGTCTAAATCTGATCCTGTCCCTATTTTTGAAACCTTTCCCGATGAGCAACTGTTTGTTATCTCCACCTCTCATTAGTATGTTAATATTGTTAATTTCCTGGTTACCGACCAACTGCCCAATCATTGGTCGAAACATGAGCATTCTAAGTTCATGGCACATGTGAAATTTTACTCTTGGGATGATCCATTCCTTTTTAAGTATTGCACTGATCAAGTCATTCTCCGATGTGTTCCCAACCATGAATAATCCAGTAATCTCTCATTTTGTCACGATGGTGCCTGTGGCGACCACTTTAGCTCCAAGAAAACCTCCACCAAAATTTTGCAAAGTGGTTTCTACTGGACCATTCTTTTTCGAGATGCCCACCACTACTGCCAGGCTTGTGCTAAATGCCAATAATCTGAGCGTCTCTCTCATCGTCACATGATGCCTCTCACGCCCATTCTCATTGTCGAAATCTTCAATGTATGGGGCATTGATTTCATGGGTCCTTTCCCCTCATCTCATGGCTTCCAATATACTCTTATTGCAGTTGATTATGTTTCCAAATGGATAGAATCCATCGCTTATCGTACCAATGACCATCGCATTGTGGTCAGTTTTCTTAAGGAGTCTGTCTTCACATGTTTTGGAACTCCCAAAGCTATCATTAGTGATGGGAGTAAACATTTTTGTAATCGAGTCTTTGAACATCTCGTGAAAAAGTATGGTGTTACCCACAAAGTTGGTCTCTCTTACCACCCTCAGACTAGTGGTTAAGTTAAAGTTTCCAATCGCGAAATCAAGCAAATCCTAGAAAAAACAGTTAATCCTAATAAGAAAGACTGTTCCTTATGCTTTAACGATGCTTTGTGGGCATACCGTACTGCTTTTAAGACTCTGATTAGCATGTCTCCTTATCGCTTGGTCTTTGGTAAACCATGCCACTTACGTGTCGAGCTTGAACATCATGCCTATTGGGCTATCAAAGCCCTAAATTTTGATATCGACATTGCTGACATCCATCGAAAGCTCCAACTTAATGAATTATAGGAGATACAGAATGATGCCTATGATTTGTCCAAGTACAGGACAAAATGAAGTGGATCCACGACCAATGCATTCTACGCAAAGAATTCCACCCTGGTCAGAAAGTTTTGTTATATAACTCCCGTCTTCATCTCTTTCCCGGGAAGTTAAAAACCCGATGGTCTGGACCCTTTGTTGTTGAATCTTTAACTCCCTATGGTTCCATCACAGTTCTAAATCCTAAGGATGGTAGCCTCTTTCAAGTCAACGGTCAAAGATTGAAGCCTTTCTTAGAGCTAGGCCCCTATCACATAGAAGAAATTGACCTTGTTGACCCCATTCATGAAGACTGACTGTTCAGTCTTATTTGGGGGTGATCATCATCACCTAATTTTTTTTCCACCCCGCATTTTCATAGTTCTTATCCTTAGGGTGAGTTCTGATCGGTCTGGCTGAAGATGTTAAACTTAGCGCTACTGGGAGGCAGGCCGTTGTTTCTTATTTCTGCGTATAAGTCTTATCCTGTTTGGGGGTGGTGTTTCACACCACCCAATGATTTTCACATGCTTTATTAACCTGTTCAAATTTTTGTGTCGCATTTGTTCTTTAGGTTTCATATTTTCTCCCTCATACAGTACAATTTCATTAGCGGTTCATTATGGTAATATCTCTCCTCCCTTGTGCTTTTCTTTTTATATATGGTTTTAAACATGGAGGACGATGTTGTCTTTTGTTTGGGGGTGAGAAATTTATCAAAATCATGTCTCTTTTGAAAAAAATTAAGAAATAAGTACTTTTAAACCTTTTGTGCAGTTAAAAATACATTTTTTATGATATGATTTGTTTATCATCCCTCTTTTAGAAATCTCGGAATACCCGTGTTCGAAACTAAAAATTACGCTTTTTACAAATAAATTAATTAATACCTCTTAAAAGCGTACTTGCACTATGAATTCCTAAACTCGACAATTTTAAACTATCATGTTTACAATCAAAAGTTTAAGAGTAATTATATTCTCAAGAGAGCCTTAAAAGATCACTAGTGGCGACTTAAACCCGTGAGATTTGAGCTTTTCACTTTTTTTAGGGGTTTTCCGTATTTTCGAGTCACAAGTTGACTCAACTTTCTTTGGGTACTACATTTATTCGTCGCACGGTCTCATTATTTTTCAAATTTGGCTTACTCATTGAGAATGACATTACTTTCGAGTTATAAGAAACATGTGTCTTGTAGTTTGTCCCAAACACTAAACTTATTCTGACCATACACTTACTATTTTTCCTTATCCCATTATCTCTCCATATTTCCCTTGTCCATTCCATATACCATGCATATATCATTTTCCATCACCACCATCAATTTTGAGAAAAAGAGTGTTGGAAATTTTTCATATAAATTGTCTTCATTTTTGTATGAAAAGAAAAATGCATCGTAATAAAAAAAGAGAAAAAAAAGCAAAGAAAAAATAGAAAAAGAAAGAAAAGAAAAAAAGAGAGAAACAAAGCATGCAATTAAAAATTCAAAGGATGAAGACATTAGTCAGTCAAGGTGTGTTTCAGCCTTATCAAAAAACCCTATCATTCATCCTCCTCATTTCATTATCCCCTCATATCTTTCATAAACCCCATTTTCACCCTTGGTAAAGTGTTCGCGCAAACGAGAAGATTATATGTTGAATAACTCGACGTTCTCACTATAGTGATGAGCATTCGTTCATGAGATCAATTTTATTTCATATATCCATCATTTTCTATAAAGTGTGTGAGACGTTTGAACTTGTTCACATTTACTCACGTCCTCACACACTAGAGAGATACACTAACCAAATTCTCAGAGAGTTCGATTCAGAGAGATATATCCGGTGAGAATTGAAGTCAAAGCTTTGATTCTATAAAGGCAATCTTGGAATTACTCTAATAACACTTAAGATTTTTCACACTAACACATAATGAGTTTTAGGAAAGATTACGCTTTTCGGTATTAAGTAATTTTATATCTTATTCTGATAGTCGAATACGATGTTCCACGACGTCTTTTTTAGTTGGGTTGTATAGAGTTTCATCGTCAAAATAATAAACTGCCATTTTGATAAATTTTGAATTTTGTGGGTACATTCACTACAAACCCTCATGAGACACCACTCGTCATGTAGGGCAACCTATAGGTTTAACGACTTGTTGCACATGCTAAGTGCAATCACCAGTGCCTGTGAAAGTGGTACACTTTTGGTTACTTACCTCCGTTTTCTCTATAATTTTTCTTGAGGACTAGCAATGTTCTGTATGAGGGTGGTGTGATAAGCACCCAAGAATGTTGATTTTATACCCCGAATAGATGCATTTTAGTCACTCGTTTTAATTAAAATTGGCCTTATGTCGTATTTTATTATTTTTTAGGTCAATCATCAGTCGCAACATCAAATAATGCTAAATCAGTATAAATGCAACATAATAGCGGTCAAAATAATGCATCTAAGAAATAAAAGAGACCGCGAAGTCTGAAGTCCCATTAAGCTTGCCTAGAAGAATTCTGATGTCCCGAACCTAGCCCCGAACCAAGCCTAAGCCTACACAGAGCCGAGACCATTCTCCAAGCCTGTGCGTGTTTAGTTTGTGCTTTTTATATTTTTAGTTTGAGTCCTTTTTTTTAGGATTTATTTTAGATTTATTTAGAATTTTTAGGATTTATTTTCTATTTTTCTATTTCTTTTTATTTAGTGTAGTTTTACTTCGATTTTGATTTTTTTAGTTTTTAGACTTTATTTTATTTTATTAGGATTAGATTTTAGGAATTTATGTTCTAGTTTTATTAAATTTTATTTTTTAGTTTTATTAGGATTATAATTTTTAGTTTTAATAGATTTTATTTTTATTTTTTATTTTTTTTAGTTTAATAGGTTTATTATCTTTTTAGTTTGATTTATTTTTAGTAAGATTTTTTTTTACAAACTAAAACACTCACACACACATATCTTATACACACACACGCACACACACCCAAACAAAACCCAACCCATCTTCTACCTCCTGCCATCCAACGTTCTCTCTCCTCCATAACCTCACATTCTTGAAACTTCCACCATATACCCAGCACCCTACCAAAATCGGACCCCAACTCCACTCACCCCACAACCCCGCTACAACCCGAACCACCAGCCCACCACCGGCCTCAAACCCAAACTGAGTTAACCCATTCTCTTAACCCGCGAGTTCGGCCGCCCATTTTCGGCATGAACCCGTACCTGCCTTAAGCGGGTCTGCCAACCTGGCCCCTTGAACCCCAACCCGCGATCTACCTACACAAACCTTACCCAACCCGACTTCAAAACCCATCCAAAGACATCATCCACTTCCCCACCAACCATATCTCCAAAAAAATCGAAACAAAACGAAACCCACATAGTCAATCCTTGGCCATCTCCAAATCCCACAAAATCTCGCAAGGAACAAACCTTAATTGTGGGTTATAAAAGAGAATAGGAGCAATTCTTAAAAAGGACTCTCACATAATAGATCAGATACAGAGAATACAACGAGAGACAGAAAAGAAAAAAAGAGACTGCAGAGGGTAGAAAAAGAGTCAGAAAAAAATATAGAGTGGGTTTAGAAAAAAATTGTAGGTTCAGTTTTTATTTTTAGTTTTGCAATCCAATCGAGTTTTTGTGACAAGTTTGGGACGCGTGTTCATGCACACAGTTGACACATGAAATTATTGTGTATGGTATGTCTTTCTCTTTAGTTTCTTGTTTGATTAATTATGCTTGTGCTGAAATTTTAATCATGTTTGGCTAAACACCCCATTCAAGGGGTGGGATAAAACGCTTATGTTGAGTTATTTAATAAATTGATTGTTCATTGATGCGTTCTAGGCTAATTAAATTGGGAAAGATCACACATTAATTTATTTAACAAGAGTTAATAATTTAATGTTAAAAATTAATATTTGATTTTTGAATTTGACTTAGAGATAGGTCCTATTCTTAAATTCAATTATTAATTCTTTGTGTGCAATTCAAAGACCCGTGCAAATTTTTTTGAATTGATCTTAGCAAATAATGCATAAAAACAAGTATGAATCTTAATTTTTTATGTAGTGACCATTCCTGAGTTAATTGCTAAAAAAATATAAAATTGAATTTAGGATTGTAACGAGAGTTAAATTTTAAATTCAATATTATTTCGAACTATTCAATTGAATAATTAGGACATTAAATTAAATTGACTATGTAGTGTAATCCCACCTCTTGTTTCTTCTCATAAATTCTTATACTAGATTACCTTTTTATTTTTCGTAGTCATTTTAATTGCATAAATTTTTGTTTCCTACCTTGAAATTGTTTTTAAACATTAAAAAAAAGATTTTTAATAAAAATTGAAGTTGCAAGTTTTTACGATAATCGTTTCAACACTTGAAATTGGATATGTACCCGAATTTGCCACGATACTAATTTTTTTTACAAGTTTGTAGGTGATTTCATGAAATTTTGATACTCGAAGTTTGTCCACAACGACATTCCAAATCCATATCCAAGGAAGACACAAATAAAGAGTAACCAAAAGGCTATATGTAAGCTAGACTCAAACTAGGGCATATGGTTAAGGATGCATTTGGTAGGCTTTGGCTTTACGAAATAAAAGGAAAGTTTGAATTCTCCTTATACAAACAAGAATTTTAATGTAAGAATATTTGCATTGTTCCTTATTGAAACGATGTAAGAGAACATTCTTCCTCAAAGGCAGAAAATACGAGTGAACCCAAAGTCACTTTATAGGTTGCCCACGTACCTCTACGGGGTAAAATACATATTGCATGTTGAGAAATATTATAATAGGATTAGGTATTACATAGTTCCACTAAGAGAGAAGAGGATTTTTTAGAATAGAGAATGATAACATGGATTTTTTAAAGAAATTCAAGGGAATAATTTCTTGAGGTGGTCAAGGTTGACTAGCGATGCTAATTCTTCATTATCGAGGTTGGCTAAAATTACAAGACCGATTGATAAGATTTTCTTAACAAGGTAAGGCCCACTCTAGTTTGGTTTGAATTTTCCATTGGGTCCCGGATTTTCTCTTTAATATCTTTCAAGCAAATCTCTCCATCTTGTACATCACTATATTTTACCTTATTGTTGAAGGAGAATGCACTACAATGGTGATAACATTGAATGTGATACATTGCTCTGAGTTTTCTTTTTCCAATATAGGTAATTCTTCACAATGATTCTGACGCTAGTTGATTTCATAAACCTAGGTTTCAACTATGTTGCGCAAAGAAGGAATTTTGAGTTTGATGGCTAATAAGACCTCCATACCTTTCACTAGAGATAAATGTGCACCCACTAGGAGTTAGACACGATCTGCGGTAGACCTAAAGCATGTTCAATATTTTATCGGCCTAATTTCTACAATAATCAATCATTATGTTGATGATTCATTTAAGACACTTGTTTGCAACCTCGACATCACCTTTTGTTTATGGTATATACCATAAATATTGATGTTGTTGAATGCCATATTCTTTTACTACCTCGATTACCTATGATTCAAAGTGGAGAACATTGTCTGATATGAGCTCGAAAGGTACAATGTAGCAAAATATGATGTTGTTGTGATGAATTTTTCTACCTTCTTCGCATTACAGACAACACATGATTCAACTTTAAACCACTTGGTGAATTATTCAATGGTGAAGAGGATATATTAATGTCCTTTAGATGCATTGGTAATCACTTCCCGATAATGTCGATACCTCATATCATAACGGCCATGGTGAGGTCATGCTATATTGCTCACGGGGAGGAAAATGCTGAAGATTAGTGAATTATTGGCACTTTAAATACCTCTTAATATACGTTATGTAATTATGTACCATGGTAGTCCTATATACCCTTGTCAGATGATGACCTTATAGAGAATGTAATCATTTATATGGGGAACACATTATTCGCTATAAATTGTGTGCAAGACTTCTTCGGTTTTATCCTAAGTTATGCATTGTAAGTGAGTAGCATCAAAGCTACATTTAAAGAGAGCCTCGTCGCAAATGATAATTATAATACAAGTCTCATGAGAGTGGTTCGGTCTTTCTTATTGTACCCTAGAGGGAATATATCATGTTTAAGCAAACACCAAATGTATTAATTTCATTGTAGTAAGAGAGTTTGTCTTATTTTTGTACCAGTCGAGGGGATATTGGAACACCTTGGGTATATCAACAATAGATATCGGAGTGTTAAGGGCATCGAAGAAGATATTTCTTGAGCGAAGAAAGTAGTGAAATAATAAATTTTTGAAATAAGATATCACTTTGGTGATCATGGAATGGTAGAAGCTTCTCGTCCTTAACTTTCCACTTTTTATGGATTTATCCAATGATTAGGGTTAAATTCCCATATACATCAATGTAGTAAATCCTATTTTTAGCACAATTCGAAATATGACTGTACAAGCTTCATATGTTGTCATATTGTTGGTATAATGGAATTATAAATTAAAAGAGATAAGGGTATGCAAGTCATCAGTCACAAGTAACATCATCCTAATGTCAAACCTTGCATGTTGGTCGTGCCATTAGAAAATAACTATCGCATACCTTCTCCAAAATATACGTTCAATATTCCATAAGTTGCGAATACATTTAGCCAATTATCATTTTCGCAAATCAGGTAACTGTGGGGATCAGAGTTATGATGACATATGACCTACACGTATTTGACACTGAGAGTGTGTGCTATCGCGATCTTAATGGAATGTTTATACAATTAGGTATTCAACACACACAAATCCAAAGTTTATCTCTTTAACCCTAAGACATGAATCTATGTGATAAAATAGATAAAGTAAAACATGCAATCAACAAAGGAAAAATTGCTTACGGACAAAATTTTTTATTTTGTGCACTTTAAAAATATTACAAGATAGTCGACTTGCAAACTGCTTGATATCATCCACAAGTATAACGCAATTTGTCTTCGTAAATCTATAAATAATACCATTTGTCTTTAAGCAGTCCCAGGAGGCCTTCCACCCCCAGTTTCCATCGATCATCCTTTGTCTTAAGTAATGATCCCCTCGAGAATCACAAGTTTCGCCGTGAAGAAACTCTATCCATAAGAGTTGTGCATGCAAGGATACAAACTATCAAGGGCTTAAATAGATTCACATAAATATATTTTGGGGATGTGAATTTTGATTCAAAAGAATTTTCTTAAATTTAAAGTATGAAAACTTTTGCAAAAGATGTGCAAAAACATTTCTGGAAAAAATCTTTAAAAAATATGAACACAAAACATGTATTTAAAAGGTGAACGCAAATTTCGAGGTGGAGCCATTTGTTTAAACAAAAATAAGGCTCATTTGAACGAGAACAACAGCTCGTTAGAACGAAAATGAGTTTGTTCAAATGAAATGCTATCTCGTTTAAACAAGCTTCAAACGACATTCAAACGAAGTGAAATAGTAGGCCCTCGTTAGATGCACATTAGATAAAATGATCAAAAGAGCTTCGAACAAAAAGGACAAGTCATTTGAACGAGAATCTAATCTCGTTTTAATGAGATCAGCGAACGTTGAAAAAAAGAAAAAAAACTCTATTTTTAAAACAAAAAATCCTGTTTCAGATTTAATAAAAAATCAAACATTCCAAAATAAATTCAATGAATAAATTTAAACTTTTAATATCATTATAACTTCATAATGTGGAGATCCTTGAAACTTTGAGATCTTGGATATTTGGGCATCGTAACGGCTCGAGTCGAATGGTAACGGGATACGCCAAAATCTATGTAAGCCTAAGCTATGAGCAAATGATAGAAATTATGTTCTTACAAATCTCCCCCTTTTAGCTATTTCGGTACAAACATACAATCAAAATCCAAATTAAATTAAAGTCCCATAAGACAATGAAAATATCCTAATAGCTTCCCAAACCCTAGAAAATGGATAGGTACAAGATAATAATGTCTTCAAATCTCCGCTTCTTCTTGGTCTGCTCTTGGGCACTTTGTCATCATCGAGTGTAATGTGAATATGATTTTTAAAAATTACCTACACACATGAAATAAATCAAATACCCGTGATGCATCGAGTTTGGCATATAAAATAAAATTTATAAAAAAATTATCCCCCATAAATCAAACTCATGTAATCTCCCCCACTGTTATTTTTTCGAAATACACAAAGAGTAAAACTAAAGCATGAAAATAGAGAGCATCACAATAAGAATAAGATATCATCATAAAAATATATGAATGACAAACATGCAATGATAATCTCAAAGGCAAACACAACCAATTATTTTTAAATTTTTTATTTTTTCAAAAAAATATAAAATTTTCAAATACAACACAATACCATATATAATATACGCAAAATATACCAAAGAAAATTTGACACACATATATAGGTATAAACAACCGCAAAACATGATACATAACACATAAGCTTTATACAGTAGTATAGTATCGACGTGTCTAAACATGTGGGATGGAATGAATGGGAGTGAACTAGATACAATGAATTATGACCCAAACAACCAAAAAAAGAACTATATACATGTGAAGTTAATATTCAAAAGCTCGTGCATGTTTGTGTGGAGGCATATATAAAATCGAATTCGTAAGGCAAATTAAGTTCGAAACAACTCCATATAAACATGAATAAGAAAAATCTAAGTATCCAAAGTCATAACCAAATATCCTTGTCACATGAAAGTTACAGAGTGAATTGGATTCAAACACACCAATATGCCATACCAAATGTGTAAAACTAAAATACCAAAAACCAATTTTTTTTTTCAAAAATTTTATCAAAATAAAATCTTTTTGTATTTTTCCAATATGGATCAATAAAAGAAAAATATAATACAAAAGATATGCATGTCACAACACTAGAAAATATATATCATGAAGAACAACTAGAGTATGACAAAAACAAATCCTGCAACCAATCATCCATAAGATATAGCATGTGAAGCATCATGAGCAAGCATGTGAGAATCAAGCGTTCTAACATCTAGTGCCTCTAAAAATAATTTCCTAACCCAAATAGATGTATACTTAATCCGACGGGCTTTTGGAACCAAGGGGACACTAGACTTCAACTTCCTAGGACCTCTTCCAAGATCAAAACAAAAATGCCTAAGGTGACCCTTCCTACCACAATGTGAACATGCGTAAAAATTAGGAATGTTACCTAAGGGTTGACCTTTTCTAAAGTACTTGGATGCGGATGACCCTCTAAAATAAACAATAGTCTTGGCCTTGACATTGGAAGTATTAGAAACATAAGAGAGAGTACCATTACTACTGAAACTACTAGAGTCTTTTAAATAATCTTTTAACTGCAAAATTTTAGACTCAAGCAAAGAATTTGACTCTTCAAGTTTAATGACTCCTTCTTCATATTTTCAATCACTCCTAGAAGATTACCTCTCTCCCCTTCAATACAAGCGGACTTATCCCCAAGAGTCTTCTCGCATGCCTTAAAATTATTAATTAAAATATCATTATCCTTAATATCATAATTACAAACCCCACCCTAGACATTTTAGAGTCTTCTAATTCTTTCTCTAAAAATAGGACTCTATCATCACTCTTTTTCTTGGACAATTCTAGAATTTTAAACTCACGATACATATCTATAAGATTCTCATGAAAGAAATCTCTTTGAGTTTGAACAGTTTATAAAAGTTCCATATCAACTTTAAAATGAAATTATTTCAAGAATTTAAGTTCTTTTAGAAAACTTCAAATTCAAACGATTTAAGTTTTCATCACTATATGGAGCCTTTCCACACATCACTGGCAGCACCGAATTTATGCGTTGCAACTTTATTAGTTGCTGGGCTTTCTTCCTCTAGCCGTTGCTCGGTACGAGTAACAGTTCATCAAGCATTTGATCGAGATTGAGATGTGTTTTCCCTTTTATCAGATGGTCATCTAGTATTACCAAATCTTTCCCCAAGAACATTTTTGTTCCCCCTGTGTCCCAAACGATCGAATGGATAAGCACGACTTAATCTCTCTAAGGCACTTGGCCTCTCTAGAGAATAAGACTGCGTGTGGAAAGATTCAGATGTCCTGGGTAATGAAGTTGACCTTGGATGATAGGTGCCATCTCTTATCGATATCAAGTGGCTGCGCTGACCACCTCTTGGTGGGGGTGGTGGCATATTTCCTTGAGCAGATAGAGCGGGTGTCCCAGCTTGAAGAGTTTGTGCAAGTTGCCTGATAGTATATTCTATGGCCTCTTGCAAGACTAGCTAGAATCACGGTTAAATCATTTGCAGATGGAGGAGCAGAAGGATCAGGCGGACTACCTTCGTTCCTGAGACTTAGTTTGATAATTTCAGTCATTTAGATGTTTGATTGAGTGAGATCGATTAGAAATATCATTCCCACAGACAGAGCCAATCTGTTGATGCAAAAAACTAGACTAGGCTAACTAATTGATCACAGATAAATAAAGATAAGAGACACGAGATTTATAAAGTGGTTCGACGTAAGGGAAGAGCCTAAGCCCACTGTTGTATATTGCCTTGGGATTGTTCAATTACCTCTCTTTTTATTTGTTTGTTCCTTGGATGTAGGGTTTACAATGTATTTATAGCCCCCAGGGGGTGTACAAGAGATGGACTATCAAAGGATGGAATGTCTTTATATCGTAGACATTTACATATGTACAATCATTAATGTATACAACTGTTGGTGTTTGCCTGTCATCGTTGGTCCACATCCCCGATGTTGGTCGGTATTCCTAGTATTAATCGGTATTTCATCCTTAATGACTAGGATTAATCTTCCACTGTACAACACGTGTCAGTATCTGAATAATTAATGTAGATGAACAATTTTTGGTATCAACAGAAGCCCCCAATGTTTCATGCTTGAAGTTTTTGCAAGAGTATAGAGCATTTGGCTCTTAAAGTTGCTCGGGCAATAAATTTAGGCCTGTTCAGTTGCCAACTTCCCCTAGTTGTAAAACTTTTATGGTTTAATTAGGGAAATATAATGCATGTGGCATTCCTGATGTTATCCACAACTTTAATGAATTATTTTTTAGAAAATCCGTATTTTCTATCTTTTAATCGCCACCAGTTCAATCGACGCTACCTTTTAATTATTACTTTTCCAGTTTTCGAGGCAACCTATAAAGAGCAGGAGAAACCACAAACATTCATTATCTCAAATTTTCTGAATGTTTTTGGCTACAGTGTCTTCAAACTTTCTTTCTATCTTCTCGTGTGATCATTTTTTGTTCTTCAGTTCTTGCTGAATCCTTAATTCTTGTAAGAACTCTTTCTTTTCTCTTGGATTCTTCATCATGGTTTACTCTGTTGATTCTCTTGATGAATTAAAAAATGAAGTTAAGATTCCATCCTGGGTTGTTTTTGAACACACTATTTTACTTGTTGATTTTTTCTCACTTGCTGAGGGTCACTGGTTTATCTATATCTTTATAGTTGAGTGTAGGTTTACCTTTCCTCCCAACCCACTATGCCTTGAATTTTGTTAATACTTTGATGTTGTCCCAGCTAGGGTAGCCCCCAATACTTGGAGGGTTGTAAATAGAGTGTATAGGTTGAATCAAATTCATGGAACCCATCTAGGGATTCCAGAAATAATGTTTTGTTATAAGTGGGTGACTAGAGACAACACTTTTTATTTAAAGACTAGGGTTATAAATAAAGCGTTAGTAGTTAATCTTCCAGACTCCAGTAGGGATTATTTTGAGCATGGAATTGTTGTAAAAAATTGGCAATACGCCCCTTTGACCGGAAATGCTGAGTACCAGGGGCCTAGATGCCCTCCTTTTGGCAATAGGATAGGTTATTCCTCATTTAACTATTTTTCCCTGTATATATCTGTTTAAATGTAACATTAATTGTTTCTCTGTAAATTTGTATTGTAGTTGATCAGAAGAAAAGGTGTCCTAAGAAAAGTTAAGTGAATCTTAGGGAGTTAAAATTCATTTGGGGACTTCATCAAAGGATTGGCGAGGAGCATGTCGGGTCTGCATCTTATTTGTTGCAGTACAAGAACACAATTTCTTCCTTTGTTGCTCGTCCTACTCCTTCCCATGTAATTGACCTTGAGCAAGAACCTCCTTCTACTTCCTCAGCTACTGCATCTTGCAGTGGTGATCTTGCTTTCCTTTTTCTCTTTTACTTAGATTTAAATTAGCCCCTTGTCATATCCATGCGAAAGAGGAAGATACCCAACATTTTGGGAGACATATCTGCCAATACCCCTTCCAAATAAGGTGATGTAGGGGTTAAAAATAAAAAAGAGACTGAGAAGAAGCCCCAGCCAAGAAAATTAAAGAGATCCCCTTGAAGAGAATAAAGAGAGGGTTATCTTCTAAGTTAGTAGAAGGTTCTTCTGCGCTTCCCGACCAACGTGAATTGGTTGATATATCTTCTTCTACCTTTCCAGTGGTCATTAGCCCTAGATTAGCAAGACAACTAATAAAGTCTGGGACTTTTCTAGACCACAGGAGTGCTGCTACTGCATTACCTCGTTCCAAGTGTTCTGACAGGGCTTCTCAAAGCCTTGCTCTGGTATATTTTTATTTTTCCTTCTTTAATTTTCTATATTTTGATTTTTTCTTCATAATACTGACTTTCCTTATTGTTCTTGTGTAGTTCCTCGTTGACTTCAATAATATGTTGGAGAAAGATGAGGCTTTGAGAGCTTCTTCCTTTGGTGAAGTTGAAGAAGCTTTCAATGAGTTGAAAAAGTCATTGCTTGATTCCCAACAAAAGAAATAGGATGAGAAGATGAAAGCTGCTGAAGAAGCTACTGGGATTGCTTGGGGTCTGGCTGACAAGTTACAGAAGGACTTAGATGCTAAGAAAGTCAAGTTTGCCCAGCTAAAGAAGGACTTGGACACTGAGAAGGTAAAGAAGGCTAAGGCTAGAGAGAATGGCTTCAACACAGGCTGGGATATGACCTTTGGGGCAGCTTCTTCACAAATTGAGTTTGAGAAGAAAAAATTGTTCAAATATGGCTGGTCTGCTACTCTGGTGGAGGTTGGCATTCCAAAAGATTTCGAGCTATTCTTGCGACATGATTCGATGAATCCTCTAAAATTGGAAGAGGAATTTGATGATAGGGTTCCAATGAATCTTTGATAATGGTGGAGTTTGTCGATCAACACCAGGATGTTGATTCTACTACGCCTTCCAAAGTTAATCATTCTCTTTCTTCTGCTCCTCCTTCAGCTAATCTTGTGGCAGATAAGAAGAAGGTGTAAAACCAAGCAGCTTTTTTTTTCCTTTTTCAATAGTTATACTTTTTCCTTTTTAAAGATGTATGTGCACTTCCCTTTTTTATTAATGAAAAGAGAAATATTTATGCTCCTCTGGTGGTGTTTTTCAATACTCTACACCTTGATAATTGATGAATTTTTTCTTCTTAATAGTTTATGGATAAATTGGAATATTTCTCATCTACTGACTCTGAGCTACTCCAGAGGTGTAATGATCTTTTCAAAGATGGTCACTTATCTCTGACTGATGTCGACCTACTGAAGTTTCTCAGGGAAGGGGTATCCGAGCAAGCCAAAGAGGCTTATGTTCATCTGAAGTGTCTTCTTAATCGGGCAGTAGCCAACAACGTTGTCAACAATAAAATAATTGAAGAGATGCAAGAGGGACATAATTAAGATAAAGCACGTTTACATAAGGATTATGAGAAGAAATTACAGGCCCTTAGTGAAGTTTGGGGCATTGATCAAAAGTTCGATAAACTTACTTCTCATTTTTAAAGAGAAGAATTCCTGCTGAAGCGTGATGTGGATGAAGCAATGGATATTTCCAAGCTTTTAGAGGAAGAGAATAACAACTTGAGAGATTAACTTGATGCCCTAAAGTCATCCACTGCTGTTGTTTTACTACAGATGAAGGTCATTCCTTCTTGGAGCCTGAAAATGCAAGGTTGAGTGAGGAATTGAAGGCTCTGAAGAAATTAAGACCTGCTTCTTCATCTTTTCGAGCTAGATTCAAAGTTGGTCGAGGTACTACAGAGGAATTCAAGACCTAACAGGCCCTTGTCAATCAAGTTGCACAATTAAAAGCCAAAGATCAAGCCATTTCTGATATGTCTCGAAAGCTACAGGTCGTGTCTGAACAACTATCCACTCAATCTTCTAAGCTACAATCTAAGGATGGAGTGTTAAAGAAACTGCATTCCCAGACTGAAAAATTAATGTTTCAATTCCATAAACAACCAAGGGAAGTCTGGATGGACGGATATAATAAAGCTCTTGGGCATATTGATGATAAGCTTTAACAAGATAAGAATGAGAGCTATAAATGGGGTTGGATAAATGCTTTGACAGTGATGAAAGTGGATTAGAACAACTCATTGTGGGACTGTTATGATCTAGGCTTACTTGAGCTTGACAATCCTCCTTTTAAATTAGATGTTAATTGGATTCCAGTCCATCGTATTCCTTAATGCCAGATTTTAAAATACTTAGGAGATTACGAGCTTCATGATGATTTAGAAATCATCCGACCTCCTCACCTCCTTGAGCGTCCTAGTAGCAGTAATACCAGAATGCTTCAGGATTTTAACTTCATTAATTATCTTTATACTTTAGATGATCCTCCTACTGTAATGGATTCTGTTTCCAAAGCTGTAGGGAAGCGTCCTGCAGAATGAAGCTTTGTATTTTGTTTTGTTAACACAGTCATGTAAATAATTTGATCGACTGAAATGGAAATTGGATAAACTTATCATATGTTGAATGTTGATCCTTTCTTTATCAATAGTTTTGTTGATGCACTTTTATTAATTTGAGTATCAATGACTAATAAGTGCAGATGTGAAGAGTGCGCTTTTGTTCAAATAAAGCAATTATTTTATTAAACACCATTTTTCAATTAAATCCTAAAAGATGCGTCTAGATGATTTATCAATTAAAATAAGTATAGCATGTGACACAACATATCAAGAAAAATCCCCACAGGGCAAAACCATATTATTTTCACTATAATTTGTAAAGAACGATTACACGGATTATAATGAAAATAAGTGTGACATACGAAAATACCCGTAAGTGTCGGTTCCGATGTCGTCGACTGAAATCTCCCGCAAGAATTCCAGATGGGCAGCAATGAAGAAGATACCGACTTCTCCATAAAATACTCCAAATGAATGTAAATGACCTCTTGAAGGTTTAGAAATGTGAAAATGTAAATGGGAATTAGTTTTCCTTTTATAAGTAAACTTAAAAACATAAAAACATTTTTTAGGAAAACATGGAATGTTTTTAGCCGAATTTTGCTCAACATGCTGCAAAAGCATTTTGACCAACAAAGAGTGGTGAAAACATTTGACACAAAAATCGAGGTTCGACGACGTCGTTCGAATGACATTGGATGTCGCTCGAACGAGATGTCTGTCATTCGAACGACAGTGACATCTCGTTTGAACGAGCACACCTTCCAAAAAAGTTCGAATCATCTTTAGAAAAAATTCTGCAATTGATAAAAAATAATTTCAGACTTTAAAAAATATTTTCTAAAAAATTCTCAAATATATATGCAAATATAAACAATTCCAATTAATCATTTTACGGATAATGTGTCGTGGAGATTGTGGGAAACGGTTGAGCAAAACGTAGCATGTATCTTGATGCATGAGTGAAGATGATGAATGCATGGATTCAGATAAAGGCCGTCGAGGATGATCGTGATGACGTGACGAATGTAACGGTATCAGACATACAAACTGTGATCTAGGGAAAACAGAAAATTCCTAGTTACTACCCGGATATTTATAAAATTATGTCCTTATAAATCTCCCCCTACATCTATGCCGGTACATACATAAAAAATCCGAATTATGAAAACTCCCCAAAACAAATGACATATGAAATAATATCCCCATTAAACCCTCGAACTGAGAATATTAAATGACATGTCCTCAATCAAACTTCAACATCTTCAAATCTTCAACATTCCAGAAACTCACAAAACTTTTCTCATGAGGGTGTGTAATCCAATAGATATCAACATTGTACCTACACACATGAGAAAAAGCAAATACCCGTGACACGCAACAGTTTGATTTATAATGATATGCAAAAAATAAATATCAATTAGTTTAAGCAAATCATAGATAAATTAAAATAAATTCTCCCCTATAATTCATTCTCCCCCTTTTTATGATGTCCCCAAATAGACAGATATGAGAAGCATAAATATGGAAAATGTTACAAAAAAATTTCTATTTTTTTGAATTTTTCAAATTTTTACTCAAAATATACAACAAAGAATCAAAGAATCTTCTATTTTTAAAATTTTTCAAGATTTGTACACAAAATATACAAAAAGAATCAAAGAATGTTCTATTTTTGAATTTTTCAAAATTTGTACACAAAACATACAAAAGGAATCACACCATGAAAGAACACAAAAATAACCAAGTCGATGATAGCGTAAATGTAGGGGTGTGAACACATTCGATAGGTAAATAAACTCAATCAATCATATGTGCACGATGCATACGTGTACTCCTAATGAATGAACATCAAAATTATCCTTAGGTGTAAAAATTATTGAATTTATATGACATCGTCTTAATCAAATCAACAAATCAAAGTAAAAGTGATTTCTACACCAATAACGTCCCAAACTATTTAGCGCTTTTTCAAGATATTCAAGGACGTGCAAACCCGTTTAAATTTTCCAACCAAACTCCCTCAGATATATTTTCTTTTAGAGGTGATAAACTAAATTCTCAAACTTTGGAGAATTGATGGTGAAACCTAATGGCCCATATTTGGCATGTAATGCTTTTTAATCCCTTTAAATTAAACTCTTTGGACCCCGGATAATAAAATTCCTCAATTTTTTAGGTCCATTTTAAAGGTGGCTTTTGCGCAAAGGATAGATAATTACCTTTCGCAGCCCCTCCCCATTTTTAAAATACCACACCATCTCATAAAACGGTTTATACAGGCACACCTTTCTTATCAAGTTTTATCACGCTTGGTTCGTTTTAAGGATAGGATTGAAGTGAAAACACCCAACCAACATGTGATAAAACAAGTACAATAATCAAACAAATCCGTGCATGTGTGCAATAAAGGAAATCCTGAGTCAAACATGTAGGAAGTAATACTTAATTACATCTTAAACACCCCAAATGTTATAAAGAACAAAGATGACAAGATATATTGTCCCAAAACACTATCAAATAGTCACATGAATAAATGGAATGAAATTTGTGACTTGGTTATCTTAAATTCTCATCCATAAAAGGTGAAAATACAAAAATATTTTTGTTCTTTTCAAAAATAAAAAGAAAATCTTTTTGTTCTTTTCTAAAAATTTTTATAAAGGGCAAAATCTTTTTGATCTTTTCATTTTTAAAAATAATATAAAAGTAATAATAATACACAAGATACAGTCTAGTAATAGGAATCATATGATATAAATATGACAAAGCATCCTATCCTAGACACGGACCATCCCCTCAGTCAACTGTGCAAATCCCTAAAGACTTCTTAAGACACTCGAATCTAAGGGCATCTAAAGGTTTCGTGAAAATATCAGCTAACTGACGGTCGGTAGGAACGTAGCTCAGGGATACGACTTTCTCCTCAACAAGTTGTCGTATAAAGTGCTTGCGTATCCTGATGTGCTTTGTGCACGAATGCTGGACTGGATTATGAGATATGTGTATCGCACTCGTGTTATCATAGGAAATGGTCATGGTGTCCTGTGAAATCCCATAATCCTCCAGCATTTGTTTCATCCACAAGAGTTGCGTGCAACAACTCCCGACGGCGATGTACTCAGCCTTCGCAGTGGACAAAGAGATGGAGTTTTGCTTCTTGCTTAACCAGGAGACAAGAGAAGAACCAAAATAAAAACACCCACCAGAAGTGATCTTACATCCATCTACATCCCCGGCCCAATCGGCATTTGAATAAGCGAACAAACGATCATCAGTATCAAAGGAATACCAAATATCGTATGAGAGAGTCCCACTCACGTATTTGATAATACTTTTAGAGCAAGTAAGTGTGACTCTTTCGAGGACGCCTGATATCCCGCACAGACTCCAACACTAAAGGCTATTTCAGGATGACTAATAGTCAAGTAGAGAAGACTACCTATCATACTCTGATACAAGGTTTGCTCTACATCCTTACCTGAAGTGTCCTTACTAGGCTTGGTAGAAATACTCATAGGCGTATGAGCATGCTTAGCGGAGTCTAAACCAAATTTCTTCACTAGGTCTCTAGCATACTTGGATTAAGAGATGAACATCCCATCCTCTAGCTGACGAACCTGGAGACTAAGGAAGAATGTAATCTCACCTACCATGCTCATCTCAAACTCACTTTTCATCTCCTCCTCAAAGTGGTGATCATGATGGGAGCATGTGAATCCAAAGACTATGCCGTCCACATAGACATGGGCAACCAAAACAGCACCGTCATCTCTCCTGACGAATAATGTCATATCAACTCCCCCTCTCTTGAAGCCACGGGCTAAGAGATAGGAAGTAATCCTCTCGTACCAAGCACGGGGTGCTTGTTTCAAACCATACAAGGCTTTACTTAGATAGTATACGTGTTTCGGGTGCATGGGGTCTTCAAACCCTTTTGGTTGAACCACATAAACCTCTTCTTGTAGAATTCCATTTAGAAAGACACTCTTGACATCCATATGATATAACTTGAAGCGCAGATGACATGTGATGGCGAGTTGTAAGCGGACGGACTCAAGCCTCGCAACAGGAGCAAATGTCTCCCCAAAGTTTAGACCCTCAATCTGTGTGTAGCCTTGAGCGACCAACCTAGCTTTATTTCTGATTATGGTACCATTTTCATCCATTTTATTCTTAAAAATCCACTTGGTACCTATCACATTAGTCTCACTAGGTCGGGGGACTAGTTCCCGGACATTGTTCTTTTTAAACTAAAGCAACTCATCCTGCATAGCAGATATTCAGTGTTCATCCTTGAGTTCTTCTTTGTGATTCTTGGGCTCGACTGTGGACGTGTAGCAAAAATGGATAACAGCGTTCTCTAGCTGAGAACGAGTCTTGACCCCTAAGGTGGGATCGCCAACAATGGCAGAAGGATCATGACTCTTTAGAACCCAAGCAGGTGTGTCCCCTAAAACAGGAGTAGGGTCCACAGAGTGTGGGTGAGGGATAAGAAAATCATTGTCAGAAAAGTCCTCATCCTCACATTGAAGGCTAGAATCAATAAACGCAGAAGGTTTGTCAACTTGCACGGTGACGTTTATTGACTCCATAACCTTGGAGCTCTTCAGGTTAAAAACCCGGTATGCTCTACTATTTGATGAATATCCTAGCAATATTCCCTCGTCGCTCCGGGAGTCAAACTTTCCTAATTGCTCTCTATCCCGTAGGATGTAACATTTTCTCCAAAAAATACGAAAATATGCAAGGTTGGGTTTCTTGTCGGTCCACAATTCATAAGGCGTCTTAAGTGTGTGTGGACGTAGGTAGACCCTATTCACTGTATGGCATGTAGTAGACATTGCCTATGCCCAAAATCTCCTAGCAACCTTACGACCTAGAAGCATAGATCTAGCCATTTCTTGAATCGTCCTATTCTTTCTCTCAACAATCCCATTTTGTTGAGGAGTCTTCACAGCAGAAAACTCATGTTTGATTCCTAGGATGTTACGGTAGAGATCTACCTTTGCTTCTTTAAACTCTGTGTCGTTGTCACTACGTATCCTGTTAATAGTGACATTGTGCAGATTTTGCAGGACATGACACTTGGTCGTTAAAAACTCAACAGCATCTGATTTCTCTCTCAGAAGACCAACAATCGAATATATGGAGAAATCATCTACCATCACGAGGATATACCTCTTACCACCTATACTCTCAGTGCGAGTAGGACCCATGAAATCCATGTGAATTAACTCAAGCACACGGGAGGTGGTAATGGAATGCAGCTTCCGGTGGGGACTACAAATTTGTTTTCCCATCTGACAGGGTCCACAAATCGTGAAAGTTGGCTTTCCAAGAGATGGTAAGACACGTACTAGGTCCTTTTTAGCTAAACGTGTCAAATCTCTTACGTTCACGTGACCTAGACGCTGGTGCCACAGATCCATAGGAGTGATCGTGGCGCTGTTGCAAATAAGTGAGGATGTGGGCAAAATCCCATAGCAATTATCTTCTGTCCTCACCCCTTGCACTAAAAGTTTACCGGATTGATTATAGACATTACACACGTCCCAGTCCAACTTTATGGCAAAGTCATCGTCACACAGCTGGCTAATGCTGAGAAGGTTTGCCTTCAAACCTTTGACGTACAAAATATTCTCTAGCTTAGGAAATCCTGGTAAAAATACTGTACCTCGTCCTACAATGATAGATTTGCTCCCGTCTCCAAAGGTTACTCTTCCATCCTTATAATCCTCTAGGTGGGTAAAAAATGAGACATCACCTGTCATATGTCTGGAACAACCACTATCAAAATATCATTGTGAGGTATTATGAGCTTCGAGAGAGATATGAACAAAAAGGGAATTTTCGTCTTTCTTAGGAACCCAAGACGTGGTAAACTTTTATATACCCCTGTTGTTGTTGGTTTTAGCCGAGATGCAAAAATCAATCACTGATGGTAAAGATATTCGTCGGAATTCCTCCATCAAACTCTGTGATGTGGCAGCTAAAAACTCAACACACTCTCTCGAGTTGGAAAGATCATCAGTATGATGTGGTGGAGCAGTAGTACGTCGTGTACGACCCAAACTATAGCAAAACTCCCTGAGGTGGCCATTTTTTTACAAAAAGTACAAAAGAACACAGTATTAGGCAGACCATGGTTTGCTTTTCTTGGTCGAACTCTCCTACGTGGTTTTTGACGATGGCCATATGGAGTCGTAGTAAACTCAGGAATTGGTCCAGGTGCATTTTGGGATGTGGTGGCACCATCATAACCTATTCCTTGCCTATCACCAAAACCTAAAGCGGGGCCGAGGAGGATCTTTCCCATCTTTCCAGATCTGTCCTTAATTTGTACCTTGACTTCCCGTGCTCTCTCAAGATCATGAGTAAGTTGGGTAACAAGGGCTTCAAGTTTCTTCCGAGTTTCCATGGAGGAATGGATCTCACTCGTAAGACTAGCCACTTGATTAGTCAAGCCGCCTATCTCTTTCTCAAAACCACTATCTCTCTCTTCAAATAGTCTCTCTCTTTCTATAAACAAACTCTCTTTCTCAATAAAGGCAGGATCTTTTTCTCTCAAGGTAGTGCAGGTGGGGGATTCTATCTCTCTCGCTTCTTCTAAATCTTATTTTAAAGCGGTGATTCTAAGAACTAGCGCTTTGTTACGCTTTTTGGTCTTAAATGACTCATTATATAACTCAGCGTAGGCGCATTGAAGATTACACTCGCTCTCACTTGCATCATCCTCCCCCTCACTCACATCGTTCTCACTGTCGAGGATTCCCTATGAAGTAGCATCCTCATCATTGTGAGAAGCACTCAACGTATGACTAGACATGAATGCGGTGAAGTTACATTCATGCGGTGACTCGTCTCCAGAGTCCACCGACTCGACCTCACTGTCATCACTAAGGGTAGCATTTAGGACAACTTTATTTTTTTCTTTTGCAAGTCTATTCAGTCTAGTGTCACACTCAAAAGCTCTATGTCCCTTACCGTCGCACTCATAGCATCTCTCACCATCTTTAGGAGGGTACTTAAAACCTTTTTTATTTTTCTTATTTTTCTCAAAAATCTTTTTATCTTTGAAATTTTCATTTTTCTTGAAATTTTTAGCAAATAGGGCCAAATCATCTAAATCAAAATCACACTCAGAATCTGATGTTTTTATCTCTCTTTTTCTAGATGATTCAACTCTCTTTCTTGCCGAACCCTCACTTTTTCTAGCTTGGGCATTAAGTGTAATACCCTTATCTTTCGGTTTGAAAGTTTTAGGAAACATATCAATTTCATAAGTTTGTAAGTCTCCTACAAGTTCCTCCAATTTAAGCGCGTTTAAATTTCCTATAGAATTTAGCACAGTGACTTTAGGGATAAAACGATTAGGAAGTGATCTTAGAATCTTTTTAACAACTCTAGCATTAGGAATGTGTTCACCAAGATAAAACTAGTGTTAACAATATCAGATAACCTAGCATAAAATTCATCAAAACATTCAGTCTCAAGCATGGTGATAGTTTCGAATTGAGCAGTTAAATTTTGTAGTTTAGATTCTTTTACAGCATTAGTTCCTTCATGAGTGAGTTGCAAAACATCCCATGCCTCTTTTGACGTGGATCACGCCATTATTCGTCGGAACTCGTCAGGAGTGACGGATCCGAAAATAACACTTAAACCCTTAGAATTAAAAGATGATAATTTAAATTCTTCTTCAGTCCAATCAGTCACGTTATTAGTAGTGACGGAGGGAGGTATCCACCCTTTTTCTACTAAAATCCAAACACGTTCATCTATGGCTATTAAGGCAAATTTCATGCGGGCTTTCCAGTAAGCATAGTTTGTCCCGTCAAAAACTGACATTTTATTATATAATTTCTCCATTGAACACGCCCTTTTTCAAAAATCATTTTTTTCAGAAAATTGATATCTTAGAAAAAAAATTGTGGAAAATTACACGGTATATTGTGTAATTGGCTCTGATACCAATTTGAAGAGTGCACTTTTGTTCAAATAAAGCAATTATTTAATTAAACACCATTTTTCAATTAAATCCTAAAACATGCGTCTAAATGATTTATCAATTAAAATAAATATAGCATGTGACACAACATATCAGGAAAAATCCCCACATGGCAAAACCATATTATTTTCACTATAATTTGTAAAGAACGGCTACACGAATTATAATGAAAATAAGTGTGACATACGAAAATACCCGTAGGTGTCGGTTCCGATGTCGTCGTCTGGAATCTCCCGCAAGAATTTCAGATGGGCAACAATGAAGAACATACCGGCTTCTCCACAAAATACTCCAAATGAGTGTAAATGACCTCTTGAAGGTTTAGAAATGTGCAAATGTAAATGGGAATTAGTTTTCCTTTTATAAGTAAACTTAAAAGCATAAAAATATTTTTTAGGAAAACACAGAATGTTTTGAGCCGGTTTTTTCCCAACATGCTGCAAAAGCATTTTGACCAGCAAAGAGTGGTGACATTATTTGGCATAAAAATTGAGGTTCGACGACGTCGTTCAAATGACATTGGATGTCGCTCGAACGAGATGTCTATGTCATTCTAACGACAGTGACATCTCGTTTGAACGAGCACGCCTTCCAAAAAAAGTTCGAATCAACTTTAGAAAAAATTCTGCAATTGATAAAAAATAATTTCAGACTTTAAAAAATATTTTCTAAAAAATTCTCAAATATATATGCAAATATAAACAACTCCAATTAATCATTTTACGGATAATGTGTAGTGGAGATTGTGGGAAACGGTTGAGCAAAACGTAGCATGTAGCTTGATGCATGAGTGAAGATTATGAATGCATGGATTCGGATAAAGGCCGTCGAGGATGATCGTGATAACGTGTCGAATGTAACGGTATCAGACATACAAACTGTGATCTAGGGAAAACAGAAAATTCCTAGATACTACCCGGACATTTATAAAATTATGTCATTACAAGATGTTATACTGTCATACTTAGATTAAAATCTAAATTTAAAGCTATTTAGATGAATACATAGGTTCTACTAGCATACTTAGATTAAAATCTAGATTTAGAGCTAGTTACCCACGTGTCTCCAAAGGTTTTACTAATGCACCCAAGTATTGGATTTTTGCACTAAATACCAGTGGTGTGACCAGGCGTTTGTGGATTATGTGCTTACATTCCTCTTGAGGAACCTTTGCAATGTTCTTCATATACTTTGCCTAGTAGGATAAAGATATTGTTTTATCCTTATGTTTTTGGACCAAGTTTCTTGAGGATTTAACATCCTGTTGACTTGGATTTTATGTATCAATGATTAAGTTTGTGGCTGCTCCGAGCAACCTATTACTTCTGACGAGCAACATTCAGGGCATTAATTGATGAGTCGATCAACAATTTATTGAGCCGAGCAACGTTTAAAATGTTTTGTCAATCAGTTAAAGTAGTGCATAGCACTATTATTCCCAAAAAAAATTAACAACAAAAATGGAAAGAACTGAAGATTTTATTAATTATGCAAGTTGATTTCAAACTGATTACAACATCATTGATAATATTTTATGAGATGCTCGGCATGCCATGGGTTTTTGAATTCTTATCCTTCTAAGGTTTCAATTCGATAGGTTCTAGGTCGGATCACTATTGAAATACGGTATGGTCCATGCCAGTTGGCCTCAAATTTGTTATTTTTCTGCAGCACTTTCTTCAACACATAATCTCCTTCCTTCAAGTTGGTCAGTGTCATCCTTTTATTATAAAAACGAGTTATTCTCTGTTGGTAGGCTGCATTTCTTAGGGCGGCGTCTTCTCTCACTTCTTTCAGCATATCTAGATCCAACCTTCTCATTAAATCACTTACAGGAGAGTTAAAATTTAAAACTCTATGGGATGGCAAGCCTAGCTCAGCAGGAATGACAACTTCAGTCCTAAATGTTAATATATATGGGGATTCTCCACTTGTTGTCCGCGGTTTTTTTTCGGTATGCCCACAAGACTGAGTGTAGCTCGTTTATTCAATTTCCTTTGTCATCATCAAGTCTTTTCTTCAACCTGTTAAGTAAGGTTATGTTCATAACTTCAGTTTGTCAATTACTCTGAGGATGTCTTGGAGCTGAATGCAATTTTTGAATATTGGACTGAGCACAGTAATTTGCGAATTGTTCATTGTCAAATTGTATTCCATGGTCGGTAATGAAATCATAGGGTAGCCCATACCTACAAATAATGCTTTTCCATATGAATTGATAGATCTTTTCATAAGGCATGTCTATCAGAGGCTCTACTTGAACCCATTTTGTAAAATAATCCACAGCGACAATGTAGTATTTAAATCTTCCTCGGGTGGTTGGCAGTGGTCCTACCAAGTCTATCCCCCATATGGAAAATGTCCATGGTGAAGTGATTGGAGTGAGATCATCCTGTGGAGTTACGAATTGTGGAGAATTTCGACATTTATCACACTTCTTGGCAAAAATTGCACAGTCTGCTCGCATTATTGGCCAATAATACCCTTAAGTGATGATTTTTTTCAAAAGCGTTCTCCCTGTTATGTGAGCTCCGAGATTCTGTTTATCTGAGCAGCTGAAAATTTTGTAATGACTTCCATCGCCTTGGACAAATACCTGGTTATTAATTCTCCTTTAGCTCCATATAAACCTAGTGTTTGGTTTACCACCAGCAGAGAGTCACTATGCGCCATAACTTGCTCGGCATTAAATGATTGGGCTAAACTTAAGCCCACAATAAGAGCTTCGTACTCTGCTTCATTGTTTGAAGCCTAGAATCGAAAATGTAATGCATACTCAATATCAATACCATCAGGGGTGTTGAGTATTAAACCTGCTCCACTGCCATTTGAACAAGATGATCCATCAACATATAAGTTCCATATTGGTACGTTGTTATCGAATGCTTGATCTGTCAAACTCCCATAGTGGAATATTTTTCTCTTTGCTTCTTCATACTTCTTGGTCTTCTCCTGTGTTCGGGAAGGGGAGTCCGGTAGGTCTGCAATTACTTCTTCTGAAGAAAGTTCTTAACATTACTTTCTCCTGATTCTTGTTCTGCCTACTCACTTTGTTGCTCGGGGACCTCAGAGTAAATGAACTCCACTATGAAATCTGCCACTGTTTGGCCTTTCAAAGAAGACCTTGGCTCATATATGATATCATAATCTCCTAATTCCAGAGACCAATACATTAATCTACTAGATTTTTTCGGTTTATGCAAAGCCTATCTTAGAGGCATATCAGTGTAAACTACAATTGTATAGGCTTAAAAATAAGGTTTCATGCATTTGGATGCTTCAATTAGTGACAAAGCCAATTTCTCCAAATGAGGGTACCTAATTTTTGCTCCTCGAAAATCCTTACTGGTATTATAGATGGGTTTTTGAACTCTATTTTCTTCTAGGATCAATGCAGAACTTACTGCCGCTTCAAAAATAACTAAGTGCAGGTATAAATTTTTGCCCGTGATTGGTCGGGAGATTAATGGAGGTGAACCTAAATGCTTTTTCAACTCCATAAAATATTTTTCACAGTCTTCGTTCCATTCAAAGCTTTTTCTGAGCACCTTGAAGAACGACAGGCATCTATCTGTAGCTCGGACACGAATCTGTTTAAGACTGTTACTCATCGAATCAGTTTTTCCACGTCCTTCTTGCAAGTTGGAGATTGCATTTCAATTACTGCCTTGATCTTATCTGGATTTGCTTCAATTCACCTTTGATTTACTATGTATCCGAGGAACATTCCTTCTTATACTTTAAAAACACATTTGATCGGATTCAACATCATCTGGTGCTTCTCAAGTTGATCAAAAGTTTGGCTGAGGTCTGCAATGTGATCGAACACCTTTTTACTTTTTGTTTGCATATCATCTACGTAGACTTCCATACTCTTGCCTATTTGTTCCTCGAATACCTTATTGACTAGCCTTTGATATGTAGCACCTGTATTTTTCAAATTAAAAGTCATAACATTATAACAGTATGTTCCTCGGGGAGTGATGAAAGAAGTGTTTTTTCGGTCCTCCAGCTTCATTTTATCTCGTTATAAAGCTGAGTAAATCATGTCCTAATGTTGCATCCACGATAGGCAAAGGAAAATGATCCTTTGGCCATGCTTTATTTAAATCTGTGAAGTCTACACACATTTTCCACTTGTTATTTTTCTTTTTGACCATAACTACATTGGCAAACCAGTCTAGGTATTTCACTTCATTAATAAAAGATGCATTCTGAAGCTTTTAGACTTCTTCATGTATGGCTTGGTTCTTCTCGGGGCTAAACACTGTTCGTCTTCATTTTACTGTTTTAACTTCATGACTTCATGACAAAGGAAATTGGGATCTATCCCAGGCATATCTTCACGACTCTAGGCAAACACATGCTTTCGCTGTTTAAAGAAGCTCACTAGTTCCTGTTTAAGAACATGATCCAATGTTGTACCTATTTGAGTGATACATTTCGGTTTGTCATCGTCTATCATAATGATTTCAGCTACTTCTACAATCTGTACCTTGACCATCTCTATTTCCTCCCTTGGATATAAGGTTTTAACCTCAGAGTCTTTATCAAGATCAGGAGTATCCACTTGGTAGGTAGTGGTTTTGTTCTTTATTTCTTCCAAGTCTTCTTGCTCGGCAGAAGAGTAGTAACATTCTTGAGCTACTTTCTGATCGCCCTTCACAATTCCCACACCAAAATTAGTAGGGAATTTTAGACACTGATGAACAGTGGATGGTACTTCTTCAAACTTCTTTAGCCATACTCTTCCCATGATTATATTATAAGTTAAATGGATGTTTTTATCCATTACCAATAAACGGATCTTCTCTATTCGGCTAGCTATCCAGGTGCCTATAATCACCTCCATTTTAATGGTTTATAGAGGAAATACTTTCTCACTTGCAAAGCCCTTTAGTGGTCGGTGATAGGGCTCTAATTGGCTAAGTTTAAAATCCAAGTTGCTGAAATAAGGATAGAACATGATATTCGCCGAGCTACCATTATCTACTAATACTCTAGAGACAATGATTTCTTCCTTGCTAACATTGATTACTAATGGGTCGTCGTGACGATACAATACTCCTGATAGGTTATTTTTAGAGAAATTAATTACTCGTTTGTCTTTGTTGACCTTCCTTGGTCGATCTTGCTCTGGAAGATTCATCCTCGGTATGTACGAGCAAGCTTGTGCCTCATTGAGGCAAACTTTTCGCTCTGATATATGATCTCCTCCACCTGCATCTCCACCTGTAAACATTTGGCAATCAAAGGAACCAAAATTAATATAGAATACCTCACGTTCTGGTTGCCGGGTTTTTTTGGGGAGATCAGGATCATCGTCCTCGTCATCTTTATGAGATCTTTTCTTCTCCTTTATGGGCTTTCAAGGATATTTTGATCTACGCCGAATTCCCTCATTGTTTTATCGATCAACATGTTGATTCAACTTTCCTCTTCGAATGAGAGTTTCAATCTCATTTTAAAGAGCTATGCAACGTTCCGTCGTGTGACCATGATCCCTGAGGAATTCACAGTACTTAGATTTATCTCTCTTGGTTGGGGAACATCTCAACTTATCAGGCCAACGCATAATTTTATGATGCTTGATTTCATCCAAAACATAATGAATTCCCATGGTTAGCGGAGTATAGTCGATGTACTTCTTGAGTCGCCTCATTACTCCTTTATATCTTGATTCCATGTGTTCTCTGGGGTCTTTATGATCTTTCTTATCATTTTTACCATCAAATTTTTTGCCCAAGAAATGCTAGGCTTGAAGAAAGGCTTTAATACTAAAAGCTTTGTTTACAACGTTGATAACAAAATGTTATGGTTGAGTAAACTCCGAATAAACTTTTTGGGCAAAACTCTTTTCAAAAAACACAAGATGTGTTATAAAAGCTTTTCCGAATTTATGGATTAAATTCGATAGTTGATTACCTTACTTTTAATTGTTAATGAACATATATTGAAGTTACCATGCAGTCCCAATCACAATAACAGTTAAGAACATTCAAAGAAATAGACACAGGAATTTTAACGTGGTAAAACCCTTAAATATAGGAAAAATCCACGGTTCTCTCTACGGCACAAAACAAAAATCCACTGAATAAAAATCAAGTTACAACACTTAATCAAACCACAAAGATCCTAACCTAAATTCAGAATGTACCTACACGAGATTATCCACTCCAAAGGTATTCTGAATTGGAACTTGATATTTTCTTGCGGCTTCTTTATCTTTTCCTTGATCTCCTTCTCTTTGAATTCTGATTCCGGCAACTCTTTTAATATCCAAGATACTCAGACATAACCACAGTGTCGAAGTGTTCGTGTGAGATAGTGTTTGTGATGTGCTACTACATGAAAAATAAAAGTTGTTTCTGAATCTTGTTTTTTCAAGCCAAGACTTCTTGATCTTTTATTTAACCACATATCTCAAGGATACCTTGCTCGGAAGACGGTTCAAGATCTTAAACAATTTCTGGGTTTTGAAAATATTTTTGAAATAGTAAACCTCCAATTGAAATCCAAACTAGACTAGAAGTCTACTTTATTAAAATAGATTCAGACGTAACATGCAAAACTGATTCAACAATTTTTGTGATAAAACTTCCTTTTCAGATCTGTACGCCTTAAAACTTTAGTAAGAGTTCTTTGTGTTCCTTTTATTTTTGTACACTCAGTATTTCATAAAATATGAAATTAAAAACTAGAAACACACAACTCTCTAGATCTGAAAAATATTTTGAAACTAAAAGTTTTTATTTCAAAAACTCGTTGAAATAGAATATATCTAAAATGATAGATCTAAGAAGAGAAACAAAAAATAAACATGAGATGTTCTCTTTTAGAAAAACTCAGTTTCAATAATGAAACTTAAATCTTTCTTAGAGATGAGTTCTGAGAGAATCAAAGTTTTGAAAAGGTCTTCAAAATGAAAACACAACACCAATGAACACAGAAATCCTAAAACATCTAACTCTCAAGAATGGGTTTACTGGTGTTTGGAATTATTTTAGTTTTGGTGTTTGGTTTAGGAGAAACACTCAAGAGTTTGAACTACGAAGAAAACTTAGGGTTTCTTCTTCTAATCTTTCTCTATTCTTTTCCCTCTCTTCTCCCTTCTCTCTCTCTTTTCTCTACTCTCTCATTTCTCTCAGACTTAACGAAATAGCAAAAGTCTCAAAATGCAGAGGCTTGTCCCTTTTTATAGTAAGCTTAGAAGGATTGAGAACTTTGGCTTCCATCCTATGGCTGAGATTAAGTCTAGATGGGTTGATTTAAATCCAACAGTTTAACACAGGCGGTGGATTAAATGAACACTGATTAGTGTAGGCTTGGTCACAAGGATTGAGACAAAATGCATGTAGTACGTTGATTAAGTTGATCCAAGGGCTGGGGATTTATAAGCGTTTTGTGTCTAAAAGAAAGCATAAATCTACTCGATAGGTTGCCAACACGTGTACGCACAATATGAAGGCTAAAATGCGTGTTGAAAATAATTACAGGGGCTACCTTGAAATATCTAGCGCTTTCTGATTCTACCCAGGCAAAGAATCAGCATAGAAGATAATTTTCTGAAATTCAATTTATACCCACAAAACTTTTAAAAACACATTTGAATTAATTCAAAAATCATTTGAAAATTATTTAAAATTATATAAAATGATTTGAATTGAATTAAATTGATTTTAAAAAGATTTGTAGTGTTGAAAAACCATTAAAACACATAGATGATATGTATGATGCAGTGAAAGTGTCCTATTTGTGGTTTTAAGGTATAGAATTAACTTCCCTTTTTGTTGATCTTGAAGGTTCTTTTGAGCTGGATTTCTTCAATGAATTTGAACCTTTGAGGAGATGGAGTTCTTAAACTAATCTAACCTATTTTGTCTAGATACCCAAACTAGTTGGAACTCCTATATATGTAGACTCAAGTAAATCAATATATAGTGTGTTCTCAATCTCCCCCTTTGGATATTAGAGACAAAATTCCCTTGAGTATTCAAAACTCATGGGTCAAAAACAAAAGAAATCTTATTTGTCCTATACAAAAATTCTAACTACCCTTTCCCATCCTAGAATCGAAAATAAGGTAAAGAAAATACATTACTCAATTATGTACTGACCAATACCCTATAAAATATAAATAATATGTACAACGGATGAAATGCCTGTAACAAGATGAACACTAAATTGCCATATTAGTTGAGTTAGAATCATGAATAGATAGAAAAATTGCTAAAAAATACTCAAGATCTTCTCCCCCAATTTTTCTCAAATATACAAGGGGTATAAATCACAAGAAAATAGAGATTAATTGAGAGTTATCATGCCAATAGCTACACGCAAATACTCAAATCGAATGTTATCTAAAGGTTTTGTAAAGAGATCCGCGAGCTGTTTTTGAGTGTTCAGATATTCAATAATGAGATCTTTGGATTCCACAAGGTCACGGATAAAATGATGTCTAATCTTAATATGCTTAGTTCGTGAGTGTAACACAGGATTTTTGGAAATATTAGTGGCACTTTGGTTATCACAAAACATGGTTAATTATTTTTCTATGAGACCATAATCACTAAGCATTTGTCTAATCCAAAGTAATTGAGCACAAAAACTACCAGCTGCTATATATTCAGATTCGGCGCTAGATAATGAAATGCAATTCTGTTTCATACACGAACAACCTACGAGATTATTGCCTACGTAGTAGCAAGCACCAAAAGTGCTCTTACTGTCATTAGAACAACCGGCCCAATCGGCATCGATGTATCCTACAATAGAACTAGTCATATCATTTGTGTACTAAATACCAAATTTTAGAGTGCCCTTAATATATTTAATAATCCTTTTTACACTTAATAAGTGAGATTCTTTGGGGTTACATTGATATCTAGCACAGATCCACACGAAGAAGGATATATCGGGTCGAGACGTGGTAAGATACAGTAGACTCCCTATCATACTTCTATAAAGAGTGGGATCTATACTTTTTCCAATATCATCCTTGGAAAGTTTGGTTGAAGTACTCATGGGGGTCCTAGAAGTTTTAGCATTTTCTAAGCCGAATTTTTTAACTAAGTCAGCAGCATACTTGGATTGAGAAATAAAAATACCATCGCTGCATTATTTTACTTTGTAATTCACCCAATTAGAGACATCTGAAATTCAGTATGCATGATATCAGAAAAATTCTCTACTTGTTCTGGATAGGTGGAACCCAAAATAATATCGTCCACATATACTTGCGCGATTAAAACATGTTGATTTTCCTTTATACCGAACAAAGTTTGATCGTTTCCGCCATGGACAAAATTGTGAGACACTAAGAAGGTAGACGGTCTCTCATACCAAGCTCTAGGAGCTTGTTTCAAACCTTATAAGTCTTTCTTAAGCTTAAAGACATGGTTTGGGTCTACAGGATCAACAAATCCTTTGGGTTGTTTTATGTAATCTTCTTCAGAAAAAATTCCATTTAAAAGGGCGGATTTAACATCCATTTGGAATAATTTTGATTTCATATGACAAGAAATTGCAAGGAGGAGACAAACTGATTCCAGACGAGTAACAGGTGCAAACGTTTCATCGAAATCAATTCCCTTAATCTGGGAGTATCCTTGTGCAACCAACCTAGCTTTATTTCTTATGATCTCCCCATTTTCATCAGCTTTGTTTTTAAATATCCATCTTGTGCCAATAACCTTCGAATCTTTTGGTCTAGGAACCAGATTCCAAACATCGTGACTCTTAAATTGGATTACCTCTTCTTGCATAAAATTTATCCAAAATGAGTCAGTAAGGGCATCATTAATATTTTTAGGTTCCTTAAGAGAAACAAAACAAGAAAACTGTGCCACTTGTCGAAGTTGGGATCTAGTTTTAACTAGTTCTGAAGTATTACCGACAATGGTTTCAGTGGGATGATCTTTAGAAACCCAAGTGGGTACAGAGGGATTCTCAGGTGGTAGTGAATCAGTATTATCTTGAAGATCAGGGGATAAAACAGGATCGTCCTTATCAAATGTTACTGGTTGACTGTCACTACTCCTAACACTTGTGTCATCTACAGTTACATTAATTGATTCCATAATAGTTTTGGTTCTGTAGTTAAACACACGCAAAGCCCTACTATTTTGGGAATAGACAAGAAAAATTCCCTTTTCTCCTTGGGTATGAAATTTTGAAAGATTCTCTCTACCTTTGCAGATATAGCAGATACTGCCAAAGGTTTTAAAATATTTTAAGTTTGGCTTTTTGTGGAACCATAACTCGTGAGATATTTCTTTGGAATTTTTTCTGAGGTAGACACGATTAATAATGTGACACGCGGTTTGGACAGCTTCTACCCATAAGTATCTAGGGAGATTCTTTGCATGTAACATAACCCTAACCATTTCTTGTAAAGTCGTATTCTTAAGTTCAGCTATTCCATTCTGCTGTGAGATTTTGGGAGCACTAAACTCATATTTATAGCCATTAGCTACACAATACTCTGAAATTACAGAGTCCTTAAACTCTCCAAGTCTATCACTCCTAATTCGATACACTTGGGTATCCTTCTCATTCTCAATTTTCAAAAGGATTCTTAAGAATTCATTGAAGGTATCTGACTTTTGTTTCATAAAAGTTACCCATATATATCTCGTATAGTCGTCCATTATAACTAGGATGTAAGAGTTTCCACAGAAACTAACAGTCCTTAAGGGACCCATGAGGTCCATGTGGATAAGTTCTAAAGTCTTAGTGGTAAGGAGATATTTAACTTTCTTGTGTGGGGATTTACTTATTTTGCCTTCCTGACAAGGTCCCCATACAGGAGTAAAAGAATTTTTAATTTTTGGCAAACCTCTAACTATCTCTTGGGAACTCAATCTTCTAAGGTTATCATAATTTGTGTGTCCCAATCTATTGTGCCTCCCAATCTATTATGCCATAGATAAGAATCCTCTAATCTGACAACATTACAAGATTCGGAATTTGGAATTACTGTGTAACAGTTTTCGTGGGTTCTATTTCCTGTTAAGATGCAAACTTTTTCATCAATAATTTTATAATCTTTTTTAGAAGAGGTAACTGAGTGATTGGAATCACAAAATTATGATATACTTAAGAGATTAGCTTTAACGCCTTTAACTAAAAGAACATCATTCCGTTCAGGAAGCCCTTACTCACTTAATGTTTCTTTACCTATGATCTGAGAAGAAACACCATCTCTAAACATGACACTACCTCCTAGGAAGTTTGTCTTATTTTTCAATTTTGTTTCATCCCCGGTCATATAATTAGAACATTCAGAGTCTAAATACCATCTGGTTGAAGTGTTTTGGGACTTTAAAGCAGAAATGACAATGTTGCGCTTGAGCTGCGGTAGAAAATCATCTTTTCTAATCCGAATAGGCCTAGTTTTAAAAATTTTATGGCCTTTTACATTAGAAAATATTTGAGGGGTCTTTCTAAAAGATTTTTTCTTAGTCTTGGACCCTCCCTTTTTCCTTTTAGAGTTAGAGTTATTTGTGGCCTGTCTAGGAAGTATATAAGTATTTCTGGATTTCCTAGAATAGTTAAAGTTCTAGTAGGTAGGAGTGTACGTCCTTTTCTGGAAACACTCACCAAGAGTATGGCCAAAATTATCACAGTTGGAACAGTGTTGTTGGTTATAGGACTTAACTTTATTACTAAAGTCTTTGAAAATTGGCTTGGATCTATTGGGTATAGTAGTCCAGTTGTCATTATATTTAGGTTTCTGTCTTTGGTCTCTGGCAGAAGGACAAACATATTTGGTTTCAACTGTTGATTGTATTGACTATATGTTAATTGAGAGACATTGAGACTAGTTTCACCTTTTTGAATATTTTGAAAAGTTTGGCCTTGTTTAATAAAAGTAACATTTCCAGGAGAAACTTTGGTCTTACTTGGGTGCACTATTTCTCCAAAACCTAGACCAGACTTATCTTCAGAGTCAAATTTGCTTCGAGTAATAATTTTTTCATAAGATTTGGTTTGTGTTTCAAAGTGTTGGCTTTTTTTAAACACATTTGAAACCTTTTGCTTTGACTCTTCTAGTTTAATAAGGGTTGCCTTGTACTTTTGTTCAAATTCGTGGTTCTTTTGAATTAAAGAATTTATTCTCAAGTTGTAATTCTCAATCTTAATCTCACGAGCAACACATTGGGCAGTATAATCTTCAGTGTTCTTCCTAATGGTATGGTTAAGCAAATCGATACGCTCACTTAAGGTCTTTATCATTTTTTTCTAGGCGAGCACTCTTCTTAACTGTTTTAGTGCATAACTCATGTAAATCAGGCAGATCATCATCAGACTCACTATGTGCATCATGTGAATTGTCACATATGTTTTGGTTCGGTTCTTTACTCACTCACACATTCAATTCGTCATCAATATTATCACTTTGACTCACACATAGTTTTTCAGCAGTAATAGGAACAGGATTATCAACAATGTCATTAATAGCATCAACAGGCATATCAAGTTCATGAGCAGGCAAGCATGCATCATCATTATATATTATCTTAGCAAATAGAGACATGCAGTACTCATTTATGTGAGTTGACTCAGATTCATCAGAATCAGAATCACTAGAGTCGTCCCATATTTTACACATATTGGCCTTGTTATTATTGTTAAAACTAGTTGGACATTTACTAGCATAATGACCAAGTTTACCACAATGATGACACTTAACATCTTTTATGTCAGTTTTAGGTCTGTTGGGGTCATAATTCCTCCTATTGTCATAAGAGTGTTTGGTATTGTCTCGGTCATGAGGTCTGTGAGATTGATTTCCTTGATAATTTGATTTGTCGTGTTTAGATGCTACAGCATTTCGGAATTTCAAAATCTTTTTGAAATTCTTACTCATAAGAGCTATTTTATTGTCAAGGTTTTCCAAATCACAGTTTTCAAGACAGTCAGTGTCAAAGTCTATAGAGTTTAATTTAGGCACTGGTAATTTAGATGAAAACATAACATTTGAACTACAGGCTTTATTAGATTGTCTAGTCAATTTCTTTTTAAAGTATAGTTCCAATTCAACAGTCCTAAGTTTATGTAACACCCCGCCTAATTAAATATCGGGTGATCAGTCCTTTATTAAATTAAAATTCAGGTGAACGGTTGGTTCATTCTCAACATCACTGTCGCAAAATAATATTTCCAATATGAACACCCAAAATAATTAAGCTAAGTGTCAAAACCATTTAAAACCTTATTTACATTTTATTAAATTCCAATATGAAAACCTTTTTAATAATAACAGTTTAAGAGTCACATAAATAAAAGGATAACAATTACTGCACCACCATTTAAACCATCTAGATAAACCAAACCAAGTTATGAACTATAAATGAAATCATCCTGACAAGAGTTAACTCCCGAGGAGTACTGAATGCTGAAAATATAAATAAACATAAATCTCTAACAAATTCAACTGGAATAGGAAATCGGTCGACACATGCCCTAACTATGAAGATCTAAAGTAGGAACTGATTCAATGACGAAGTCGTCTAAACAAGGGCCTGCAACTCCCACATAAACTGAAGTACGTCCAATCCAAAGAACCTAAGTATAACGCCCCTGTGGCTGGGCACCTATAATACATACATATATATACAAGAAAGAAAGAAATGACAGAAAACGGGTCAGAGCCCGAGTGTAAAACAGTTTTAAAAATAGTTTAGCAAGTATTTAAAATGCTTACCGGCTAATATCACAACCATGTTAGTATGAGACACTCTCTTTAGAATCCTCACCTCTCATCTAGTGTGCACACCTAACGTACCTCTAAGCCATCCTAGTTATAGTTCCCACGCTAACTAGATTAACCACATATATCCATTCTTTATAGCCCAAATTACTCCCACGTATTAACCTTATAATACATATAATGATGTTATAAACATATATATATCCATTTAGATTCAACGTGGATAAGTCCCTTATTAATTCAATTCAACTAAGTGTTTTCCTACATAAGTATCTTACATTTCTACTTTAGCGACATAGTAGATATCATCACATGTATATATATATACTATACTGCACCTCGAGACACAGTTGCGGTGCTGCATTACTCTGCTATCTTGTCCCAATACATCACGTCACTGTATAGGGGACTATAGGTTCGGTAAAGATTCCTCGAACCATAAATATCAAATCACAAATAATGGAAGCGAACATAGTCCTAAGCCTTTGGGCTATGCACATACCTACGCATCCAAATGACCGTTCTATACCATTGTTCTCATTAATGATAATCGACCTAAGTCCTATGTTCTCAAGCGACAAGTCAAAAATCCCATGGATTCATCAGGATATGACTGCCCTCACGCGCAAACCTCCCGTCGATAATAAGTAAGCTAGGTATGTCATACACAGATACATAATATATGCATAATCACACAGTCATACCTATAAATATTCATAATTTCCAAATTAGGTTCGCCCATGACCCATAATTATTATTATCCGTTCTCAACACAAATTTTACTCAATTATCTCTCATAACGGATTCGCCTCTTTTATTCTCAGTTATTATTTACTTCATACTTACTTCTTATCTCCCGAAGTATTCTCTCGCACCAAGTATAAATATCAGTAGGTATACCCTCACTTACCTTCTAGTCTAAATCTTTAACGAGTCTCAATCTTTTAATAAATGTACGCACAATTTCCAATGTATGAAAAACTCCCCGTTAACCCACAATTTTATCTCAATTTAATCTCGCTCAATGGAGTCTATCTAGACCCTACTGGTCCTCTTCATAACTCATTATACTCCAAAATAATCAAGGGTTCCTACATATCTTAACCCGATTAAACAAAAAGGAGAAAAATATGCACTTATCCAGGAGGGATCAATCGATTGAGGAATGGGATCGATCGATCGATCGTCGATTGATCGTCGATCGATCGATCAAGCAGTTCTTGCCCAGTTTGCTGCAATTTTCAACTTACGGGTTCAACCATTCTAACCCCTCCAAAACTCTATAATTTCATCCCAAACTCCTATTATAAGCAATGTGCATAAACAAGTTCTAACGTAACGACATCAATAAATCCTCAACTAATCAATCAAAAAGGGGTTTAATCTCAGATTTCTTTTTAAAACCAAATTTTGCATGAATAATCACAAACCTCTATTTAAATCCAGTTTCCCTTCCCAAATATCATAATAAATTCATGGGGAATCCTTTACATATGATCACGATTTCAGAGTATATGGATTCTCCCTTCAACACATATAAATTCTCTTCCAAAATATATAATTCTTCAATTAAAACATATGATTTTCATTCCTAGATTAACATGGAAGGTATATTAACTTGAAAATTAGCAAGATAGATACTTGCTTGGGATTCAAGGATCTGATTTGTTGATGAAAAATATATGGTTGTGTTCCTCTTCGTGCGATCTACGTTTTGGTGGTGGTGGCGATGCAATCGGGTGATTTCTAGGCCCCGGATTTGCTTGGAAACTTTTCACCTTCTGCTCTAATAGTTGGGCTTATGTTTTATGTTTGTTAAACCTAAGAGACAACTCCAAATGGCTAATATATACTAAGAAAATTCGTGGGTTTAATTACCCAAAAATACAAAATGCTAAAATACCCTCCCGGGATGACAATTAGGCCTAAAAACTCCCCGAGACCCAAACTAAATCCCCGGGTACGCTTTTCTGACTATCTCAACCCTTTCGAACACTTTGGTGCACTCAAAACGACTATACGAACGACTTATAATTTATTCACTTTAATAATAATAATTTAGTCCTGACACGACACAAGCGCGTCCCGAATTAAATTTACATAATTGCCATTTTATTCACTCGTGAAAATTTTAATAAAATCAATCTCATATATTACTTTACTCATCCAGTAATATTCAACAAATTTCCAATAATTACTAACTCACATCATGCTAGTAAATATTAAAAATAATTTCTGGATTAATATTAAATTAATATCTCAAATTAAATTTAATAAATCCCTAATTTAAAAGCTATAAAAATACGGGGTATTACATACTTCCCCCCTAATAACGGAATTTCATCCCGAAATTTGAAAAAAAATAAAGCGTAACTGGTAAGGACAATTCCGGGTATTAATCTCACATCTCATGTAATTTCCGTCGTACCACCCATACAGTACATTACCGAATACCCCCACTAATGTTATACTCCAAGCCTTACCATTTAGTTTAAATTATCTTGAGTTAAACTTTACCTAATCCTTTTATACCATCCTCATGGAAAAATTATGGGAATAACGATCCTAAGTCATCAAACAACTAAATCTGGAAGTCACAACTTCTACTTTCATTAACTTCAAGAATACTTACTGTGTCACAAATATGGAAAATACTACAATCAACCATCCAGGGCACCCATACACCCAATGTGTTTACATTCCATCATAAGGTCTAAATAAATGTGATTCCTCTGTAAGGTTACCCTTAATTCACTGACTACCTACTTTATAATCCGTATTTCTATAATTTTCACATTCTCATTTGGCGATTCCATCTGCCTTAAATCATGCTACAACTCATATATATATATATATATATATATATATATATATATATATATATATATATATATATATATATATATACATATAATGGCAAAGGTTATAAACTCATATTCTAAAGACCTAACTTACTTCGACTCCCAATGTTCTTTAGTTTCACGCGTGGGGTGTCTCGCAGAGAAAATCCAAATAAGGAACCTCCCCAATACACTACTACCTAAAATAGTCGGTCATCGAAACTCCTCAGGTCCTTTGTCTATAGTATATAACATCCCAACAGGTTTTATCTATTTATATAAAAGTCTACTTATTCACTCTCATGCCAAAGACAATATGCTGGTTGTAACGATCAATCCTGGTCTCATATACAACAAGTCAATCCATGCCGATAATCACATCACTAAAATGAATAATCTCAATAAGGTATATCACAAACGATGCGCCCATTTATCCTCCACGGATAACACTGAAGAAAACCCCGCTATACCAGGGAAAACATACACATAATAATAACGCTATAGATATAAGCACTAAATTCGTCTCATATGCGAATCCAGCAATAAAAAAAATGAAATGACTCGCTCGTGTCACATAAAACACGTTTCATCCTCCAAGAATAAAACTCGTACTTCTACTTTTCCATTCGCCCTGGCTTCTCAAATGGCTTTCGGATAAAATACGCCTGTCTGAGCCAAAACAAAACTACTTTAATCATTTCCCTTCATTAAGTAACCTACTCTCGTCCCTTTACTCACTTCGGAAAATATTTACGCATGTGATTTCACTCTCCATAAAATACCTCTACACATAATCCACTTATTACCGATCACACTAACCCTGTTAGGATTGTCCTTCTCTAGGACTTTGGTAGGCTCGATTCCTGATGGCTACCCCCGTTGTTTCCTCAACTTTGTTGACCCTAAGTAACACATTACTATCTTCGACATCACTTACTTAACTCACTATCACTTGGTAAGGATTAAACTACTCGAATCATTTAAATGGATCCCCTGATGGGTCTACCCCCTTGCGGCATTTCATTAACTGCATTTCATCTAGTCTTACTCTCCCGATAAATCTTTCGATTCCTTTAGCTCCTTTCACAAAGAAGCATTAACATCTCTACGGACGATGCGTGGCATGGTCATCATATGGATCGACTGTCCAACATAATTCTCTGTAAGTGTTGTCAACTTGCCTCACTAGTTGATCTCCCACTTGAAATCTTCACTACCATTAGTATCCACTTCCACTGACACAAGATTGGCTAAAAGTCTAAATCCATTTACAAATAGACCCCTGTCCGGACCTTCCGTGATGGGTTCCAAACAACGTTCACATCTTAATCTGAACAACTGATGAAGGAACGTACGGTTAAACTGTACCTAAGGTCTTTCCATTGACGTAACATTTCACTATTAAATGTTGTGGTTGACTCCCGCTATTATAACTTTGCTCCAATGAGTCAAGAAAAATTTTACCTTTAATTTTCACATATAGTTAACCACGATCCGCCATATTCCCACGTCTTTGAATATATTACCTTCATTGGGTAACACACAATTCCTGCATTTTTTTAGAATTTCCGCTGACGGCTCTCCTCAATTTTTCATTTGACCCTCTCCCAAGCGCGCCACGTTGGGTGAGTCTAATTTGGCACACTTTTGACTATAGCATCACTTGGAATTTGTAGGCTGCGTCCTAGCCATCTTTACAGTCCTGGCCCCTCGTGCCATAATAGGGGTGACCTCGACTACTGTCATCATCCTCGAACATACTTCATAACCTCACTAGGCCCTGCCTCCCGCTACTCGCCCAACGGCCCTCATCTGCCATACTTCATTGTTCGAACACTCCCGAATGTAAATAAGATTCACAGATATATACATGATAGCAGTAAAATGGAATCTCACCAAAGAAATAAACAATCCTAAACATAGGGATCTATATCAAGAAAGTTACGTTTGAAGCATAATAAGCCGCACAGATCCTAAGGGACACTAGAACCTGATGCTTTGATACCACCTGTAACACCCCGCCTAAATAAATATCGGGTGATAAGTCTTTTATTAAATTAAAATCCAGGTGAACGGTTGGTTCATTCTCAGCATCACTGTCGTAAAATAACATTTCCAATTTGAACAACCTAAATAATTAAGCTAAGTCTCAAAACCAATTAAAACCTTATTTACATTTTATTAAATTCCAATATGAAAACCTTTTTAATAATAACAGTTTAAGAGTCACATAAATAAATGGATAACAATTACTACACCATCATTTAAACCATCTAGATAAACCAAACCATGTTATGAACTATAAATGAAATCACCCTAACAAGAGTTAACTCCCGAGGAGTACTGAATGCTGGAAATATAAATGAACATAAATCTCTGACAAATCCAACTGGAATAGGAAATCGGTCGACACATGCCCTAACTATGAAGATCTAAAGTAGGAACTGATTCAATGACGAAGTCGTCTAAAGCAAGGGCCTGCAACTCCCACATAAGCTGCAGCACGTCCAATCCAAAGAACCTAAGCATGACGCCCCTGTGGCTGGGCACCTATAATACATACATATATATACAAGAAAGAAAGAAATGACAGAAAACGGGTCAGATCCCGAGTGTAAAACAGTTTTAAAAATAGTTTAGCAAGTATTTAAAATGCTTACCGGCTAATATCACAACCATGTTAATATGCGATACTCTCTTGAGAATCCTCACCTCTCATCTAGTGTGCACACCTAATGTACCTCTAAGCCAGCCTAGTTATAGTTCCCACGCTAACTAGATTAACCACATGTATCCATTCTTTATAGCCCAAATTATTCCCACGTATTAACCTTATAATACATATAATGATGTTATAAACATATAAATATCCATTTAGATTAACCATGGATGAGTCCCTTATTAATTCAATTCAACTAAGTGTTTTCCTACATAACTATCTTACATTTCTACTTTAGCCACATAGTATATATCATCACATGTATATATATATTCACTATATTATATATACTATACTGCACCCCGAGACACAACTGCGGTGCTGCACTACTCTGCTATCTTATCCCAATACATCACATCACTATATAGGGTACTATAGGTTCGATAAATATTCCTCGAACCACAAATATCAAATCACAAATAATGGAGGTGAACATAGTCCTAAGACTTTGAGCTACGCACATACCTACGCACCCAAATGACCTTTCTATACAATTGTTCTCACTAATGGTAATTGACCTAAGTCCTATGTTCTCGAGCGACAAGTCAAAAATCCCATGGATTCATCAGGATATGACTGCCCTCACGCGCAAACCTCCCGTCGATAGCAAGTAAGCTAGGTATGTCATACACAGATACATAATATATGCATAATCACACAGTCATACATATAAATATTCATAATTTCCAAATTAGGTTCGCCCACGACCCATAATTATTATTATCCGTTCTCAATACAAATTTTACTCAATTATATCTCATAACGGATTCGTCTATTTTATTCTCATTTATTATTTACTTCATACTTACTTCTTATCTCTCGAAGTATTCTCTCGCACCAAGTATAAATATCAGTAAGTATACCCTCACTTACCTTCTAGTCTAAATCTTTAACGAGTCTCAATCTTTTAGTAGATGTGTGCACAATTTCCAATGTATGAATAACTCCCCGTTAACTCACAATTTTATCTCAATTTTATCTTGCTCAACGGAGTCTATCTAGACCCTACTGGTCCTCTTCATAACTCATTATACTCCAAAAATAATAATCAATGGTTCCTACGTATCTTAACTCGATTAAACAAAAAGGAGAAAAATATGCACTTATCCAGGAGGAATAAATCGATCGAGGAATGGGGTCGATCGATCGATCAAGCAGTTCTTCCCCAGTTTGATGAAATTTTAAACTTACGGGTTCAACCATTCTAACCCCTCTAAACCTCTATAATTTCATCCCAAACTCCTATCAAAGTAATCTAAATGTATAAGAAATGTGCATAAACAAGTTCTAACATAACGACATCAATAAATCCTCAACTAATCAATTAGAAAGGGGTTTAATCTCAGATTTCTTATAAAACCAAATTTTGCATGAATAATTACAAACCTCTATTTAAATCCAGTTTTACCTTCCAAATATCATAATAAATTCATGGGTAATCCTCTACATATGATCACGATTTCAGACTATATGGATTCTCCCTAAAACACATATAAATTATCTTCCTAAATATATAATATTTCAATTAAAACATATGATTTTCATTCCTGGACTAACATGGAAGTTATATTAACTTGGAAATTAGCAAGATAGATACTTGCCTGGGATTCAAGGATCTGATTTGTTGATGAAAAATATATGGTTGTGTTCCTCGTCGTGCGATCTACATTTTGGTGGTGGTGGCGATGCAATTAGGTGAGTTCTAGGCCTTGGATTTGCTTGGAAACTCTTCACCTTCTTCTCTAATCTCTACACCTTCTTCTCTAATGGTTGGGCTTAGGTTTTGTGTTTGTTAAACCTAAGAGACAACTCCAAATGGCTAATATATACTAAGAAAATTCGTGGGTTTAATTACCCAAAAATACAAAATGCCTAAAATACCCTCCTGGGATGACAATTAGGCCTAAAAACTCCCTGAGACCCAAACTAAACCCCCGGGTACACTTTTCTGACTATATCGACCCTTCTGGACAATTTGGCGCACTCAAAATGACTATACAAGTGACTTATAATTTATTCACTTTACTAATAATAATTTAGTCCTGACACGACACAAGCGCGTCCCGAATTAAATTTCCATAATTTCCATTTTATTCAATCGTGACAATTTTAGTAAAATCAATCTCATTTATTACTTTACTCATCCAGTAATATTCAACAAATTTCCAATAATTACTAACTCACATCATGCTAGTAAATATTAAAAATAATTTCCAAATTAATATTAAATTAATATCTCAAATTAAATTTAATAAATCCCTAATTTTAAAAGCCATAAAAATACGGGGTATTACAGTTTACTGCTAAGTAATTCAGGAGTCATATTAGGGTCATTCATTTCCTCTATAGCATATCTCTTGTTGTCAAATTTAGATGGCAATGACCTAAGAATCTTTGACACAATTTCTTTTCTACTATAGGTTGTACCATTTGCATGAAGTTTTGTAAAAATATCAGTTAACCTTATGTAGAAATCGTCAAAGGATTCATTGTCATTCATAATCAGGGTATTATATTGCTGAATAAGCATTTGGGTTTTTCCAACTTTGACACGTTCATCACCCTCATGGGCAATGACTAAAGTGTCCCATGCCTCTTTATAAGTGGAACATATGGATATTCTTTTAAATTCATGTTCGTTTATGGACATAAAGATGGCATTCTTTCCTTTGTTATTATCAAGAGATAGTTTTTTCACTTCCTTAGTAAATTCACTAAGAAGTTTCTTAATCATTGTTGGATCAGTGGCAGAGGTAGGTTTAGAAGGATGTTCAAACCATGTTTCAATCATTTCCCAGACTTCATCACCCAGGGTCCCTTGAATGAAAGTAGTCATTCGCACTTTCCAGTACGAAAAAGTGTTTCCATCAAAGAGTGGTGGTCTAGATAGGTTACCTAACTTCTCAAAATTTTCTTCCATACTCAGAAATTTTTCAAAAATAAGTTTCGAAAATAATTTCTCAAGTTTCAGGATCACAAAAGGTGTTCCTGCTCTGATACCAGTTGAAGAAAGGCTTTAATACTAAAAGCTTTGTTTACAAGGTTGATAACAAAATTTTATGGTTGAGTAAACTCCGAATAAACTTTTTGGGAAAAACTCTTTTTAAAAAACACAAGATGTGTTATAAAAGCTTTTCTGAATTTATGGATTAAATTCGATAGTTGATTACCTTACTTTTAATTATTAGGGAACATCTACTGAAGTTACAATGCAGTCCCAATCACAACAACAGTTAAGAACATTCAAAAAAATAGACACAGGAATTTTAACGTGGTAAAACCCTTAATCAAGGGAAACATCCATGGTGCCCTCTACGGCAAAAAACAAAAATCCACTAGAATAAAAATCAAGTTACAACACTTAAGCAAACCACAAATATCCTAACCTAAGTTCATAATGTACCTACACGAGGTTCTCCACTCCAAAGGTATTCTAAATTAGAACTTGATATTTTCTTGCTGCTTCTTTGTATTTTCTTTGATCTCTTTCTCTTTGAATTCTGATTCCAGCAACTCTTTCAATATCCAAGATTCTCAAACAGAACCACAGTGTCTAAGTGTTCGTGTGAGATAGTGTTTATGATGTGCTACTACATGCAAACATGCTACTCACCCTCTCAAGATTTATACAAACTTTCCTAACAAATTATAATAGTTTTAAGATGAAAGTTATTTCTAAATCTTATTTTTTCAAGCCAAGACTTCTTGATTTTTTATTTAACCACAAATCTCAAGGATACCTTGCTCGGAAGACGGTTCAAGGTCTTAAACAATTTATGGGTTTTGAAAATATTTTTGAAATTATAAACCTCCAATTGAGATCCAAAATAGACTACAAGTCTACTTTATTAAAATAGATTCAGACTTAACATGCAAAACTGATTCAAAAGTTTTTGTGATTAAACTTCCTTTTCAGATCTGTACGCCTTAAAACTTTAGTAAGAGTTCTGTGTGTTCCTTTTATTTTTGTACACTCAGTATTTCATAAAATATGAAATAAAAAACTAGAAACACACAACTCTCTAGATCTGAATAATATTTTGAAACTAAAAGTTTTTATTTCAAAAACTCATTGAAACAGAATAGATCTAAAATTCTAGATCTAAAAAGAGAAACAAAAAATAAATGTGAGATGTTCTCTTTTAGAAAAACTCTGTTTCAACAATGAAACTTAAATCTTTCTTAAAGATGAGTTCTGAGAGAATTAAATTTTTGAAGAGGTCTTCAAAATGAAAACACTACACCAATGAATACAGAAACCCTAAAATGTCTAACTCTTAAGAATGGGTTTACTGGTGTTTGGAACTGTTTTAGTTTTGGTGTTTGGTTTTTTGAGAAACACTCAAGGGTTTGAACTACGAAGAAAACTTAGGGTTTCTTCTTCTAATCTCTCTCTATTCTTTTCCCTCTCTTCTTCCTTCTCTCTCTTCTCTCTTTCTTCTCTTTACTCTCTCTTTTCTCTCAAACTTAACGATATGGCAAAAGTCTCAAAATGCTGAGGCTGGGTCCCTTTTTATAGTAAGCTTAGAAGGATCGATAATTTTATCTTCCATCCTATGGCTGAGATTAAGTCTAGATGGGTTGACTTAAATCCAATGGTTTAACACAAGCGGTGGATTAAATGAACACTGATTGGTTTAGGCTGGGTCACAAGGATTGAGACAAAATGCATGCAGTACATTGATTAAGTTGATCCAAGGGCTGGGGATTTGCAAGCATTTTGTGTCTAACAGAAAGCACAAACCTACTCGATAGGTTGCCAACACATGTACACACAGGATGAAGGCTAAAGCGCGTGTTGAAAATAATTACAGGGGCCACCTTGAAATCTCTAGAGCTTTCGAATTCTACTCAGGCAAACAATCGGCATAGAAGATAATTTTTTAAAATTCAATTTATACCCACAAAACTTTTAAAAACACATTTTAATTAATTCAAAATTCATTTGAAAACTATTTAAAATTATATAAAATGATTTGAATTGAATTAAATTGATTTTAAAAAGATTTGTAGTGTTGAAAAACCATTAAAACACGTAGATGATATGTATGATGCAGTGCAAGTGTCCTATTTGTGGTTTTAAGGTATATAATTAACTTCCCTTTATGTTGATCTTGAAGGTTCTTTTGGACTAGATTTCTTCAATGAATTTGAACCTTTAAGGAGATGTAGTTCTGAAACTAATCTAACCTATTTTGTTTAGATATCCAAAATAGTTGGAACTCCTATATATGTAGACTCAAGTAAGTCAATATATAGTGTGTTCTCATGGCTACCATTGCTTCCTCGACATTCATGATTTTTGCTGCTTTAGCCATCAATTTTGCCATTGTATTCAAAGGATACTTGGCAAGAGTGTAATACAGTTTTTTAAGAAGCAATCTACTCATGAGGGTAGTTATTAAAGTCTTCTCCTCATAATCTATGACTTTTAGTTTCTCGTTGTTAAAACAAATGATGTAATCTCTAGTGATATCTCCTTCTTTCTGTCTCACACTAAGTAAGTGTGCCACCCTTTTCACAGGCTTTGCTCCAAAGGAAAAGTTGTTAATGAACAGCTCGGCTAATTTGAGAGTGCGCGCTATCGCGACCTTAATGGAATATTTATATAATTAGATGTCCAACACATACAAATTTAAATTTTATCTATCTATCCCTAAGATATGCATCTAGGTGATAAAAATAGATAAAGTAAAACATGCAATCAACAAAGGCAAATTTGAGGAAAAATCCATTGCGGGAAAAACCTTTTATTTTTAGAACTTTAGAAATATTACAAGGTAGTCGACTTACAGACTACTTGATACCAACCACAAGCATAACGCGCTAGTTTTTGCAAATTTCTAAAGAATACCACTTGTCTCCAAGCAGTCCATAGGTGACCTTCCTCCCTCGATAGCCATCGATCAACCTTTGTCTTCATTAATGATCCCCTCGAGAATCATAAGTTTAGCCATGAAGAAACTTAATTCACAAGAGTTGTGTATACAAGGATACAAACTATCTAGGACTTAAACAGATTCACATAAATATAGTTTGGGGATGTGAATTTTGAATCAAAAGAGTTTTCTAAACTCAAAAGTATAAAAACGTTTGCAAAAGATATGCAGAAATATATCTAGCAAAAGTCTTAAAAAATCTTAATACAAAACAAGTATTTATAAGACGAACATAAATTTCAAGGTGATGTCATTCGTTCAAATGAAAATAAGGCTCATTCAAACGAGAACAACAGATCGTTAGAATGAAAACGAAGTTCGTTCGAATGAAACACTATCTCGTTTGAACCAACTTCAAATGACATTAAAATGAAGTGAAATAGTACACTCTCGTTAGATACATATTAGATAAAATTATCAAATGAGCTTTGAACAAAAAGGACAACTCATTCGAACGAGAATATAATTTCCTTTGAATGAGGTCAGCGAACTTTGAAAAAAATATAAATAAAAAAACCTCGATTTTCAAAACAAAAAATTATGTTTCAGATTTAATAAAAAAATAAACATCCCAAAATAAATTTAATGAATAAGTTTAAACCCTTAATAGCATTATACCTTCATAATATGGAGATCCTTTAAACTTTGAGATGTTGGATATTCGGACTTCGTGACGGCTCGAGTCGAATGCTAACGGGATACGTCAAAATTTATGTAAACCTAAGCTATAAGCAAATGATAGAAATCATGTTCTTATAGGAATAAACCCATTAGCTTCTTGTGCATCAAGTTAGTTAAGAATCCAAGTCACATAGGGTTCCCACATATATATCCCTTGGAACAACTTAAATTGATAAGAGATAGCTCCAAACTTCTAAGGATAGATATTAATGAAATACGGGACTCTTCTAAGCTCCTATATAAATATAAACCGCTCCCCTCCTTGAGAGGGGCATGTGATATTGTAATGTCAAGTAGTACTAAATCTCTACTGACCAGTTCTTTAAGTTAATAAAAGAGCAAACCCCAAATCTGGTGGACACAGGCACGTTGTCGAATCACGTATATTATTGTGTTGTGTGCTTTTAATTCTCATCCTTGAGTACTTTTTTTATTTAGCTTGCGTGCATTGAATACAAATTTCGTAGGAAATTACCACATATAATTGGTGTTGCCTATGGGAAATGATTTGAGTTCTTTGCCACTAGCTAAATTCTTGGGATGTCTCATTCACCCAACCCAATTATATAAATGTGAATGACCAGGATTTTTACCAACAACAGAACTATGGCGACCCGAAGGGTTCTCCCCTCCACCACGAAGATTACGACGACTAGGAAGGTCGTTATCTAACCCCTCCCTATTAAAGGGTTAGATATGATAATGGTAGTTACTTCTAATCCTCAGATGCTCGTTACCATCCTCGGAAGGATAGAACAATGAACAGTCATGAGCTTAAGCAATCCAACCAAATCTAGAGGCTCGTCGATAACTACGAGAAGTGCGTCCAGGATGAAAGGGCTACTAACAGGCTCCAATAGCAGTAAAATTCCGCACTCCAGTGATTCCTGGAAAAGTTGGAGAAAGAAGCCCATAGAGACAAGTGCAAACGTGACTACCACTTAAGAATTCCTAGCCCTTAGGAGAGTAGTGCTCGCAACCGATGAAGGATCATCTAATGACAAAAGTAATATTCTCCATGCCGAAGGTCTCTTAAAGGGAGACCACGCCCTAATGATTGGCAATGAGGGCAAAAGATCTATGACTTTATCAGGAGGGAGGTAGAGAAACACCTAACTCATCAAGGGATTCTTACTCCCAAGGAGCTCTCCATAAGATCACTCATCTTCCAGATGAACTCACAATTTAGCCGATCTATTGAAGAGTTTGAACCACCAAAGAAGTTTTCTCCCTCAAGATTTAAGATTTATTATGGGAAGGCTAATCATTGGCGGATCTAGGATTTGAAGTGAAGTGGGGCGAATTTCTTTTACAAAGCCCGAGGGTTCGGGGAGGGAGCCCCTGAGGTGATTTTTTTTGGGTTGTTTTTACTTATATTTTTGCAATTTTTAACCCTAAAAATGTTGAGGTATTAATTAACTAAATTTGGATTCCTAAATTTTTCCGTTTTCGATGCGGTTGAACCTCAACTTCGGATATGATTTGTAAGGACATTTTGTCCAGTATTTATGTATATGTCATAAGCCGTTACATTGTTGAAGAAATTCAACATCTCATCATCATCAACGGATCCGAATATCAAAGAATGCAAGGAAGGAATCAAAAATCTGGACAGCCGGATTGGTCCGCCTGTTTGGAAAACGAATCGGTCCGCCCCCGGATCGATCCGTCCTCTACCCGGATCGATCCGCCTCACTCCTGAACCTGTAGACCCCGGACCTAATGCAAACCGAAGAGACCAATTTCAAAAACGAACCAGTCCGCCTGGGATAAAATCGTGCAGATCGTGTTCAGTTATTTTCGGCCCAGGTTTTCTTTTATAAACCTACTACGGGGATTTCGTTTCCAAGACTTCTACATACGATTTTCAGAGTTCTTAAACTCAAAGTCTTCACTTTTGTGAGTTACCAAAACTCATGTTTTGATTCACACAAATTTCCAAATCAATTGTGAATCCCTTTGAAACCCTAGAACAAAATAGTGTGCCTGTTCTTACCCTTGTGGAGAAGACCGTCCTTCTTTTTCATTGCTGCCCTCCTGGAAAGGGAAATTTCCAGCCGCCGACTACAGATCCGACGCCTTCGGGTAATTCTGTGTCACTGTAGTTTTCATTGTAATCCGAAATTGTATGTTACAATATTATAATGAAAATAAATGGTTTTGCCCCTTTGGGGGATTTTTCCTCAATTGTGTGTGTTTGATCGTACTAGCATGTTTTACATTTTATTCAATCACACCTAGTTGCATGTTTAGAGTTTAATTGGGTTAAATTGGGATTTAATTATATAATATTTCTATTTGAACGCACGCGCACCTCTTCACGGTTGGTGTGGTGTCTCCTCTTTTTCGCTTAAAAATTTCTCCACTGACTTCCTATATTTACAACAATTTTTAATTTAATTTCAGACTAATAGAGTCACACTAAATTTAATTTAATTTCAGACTAATTTTACATTATAAACTAAATTTCACACTAATAGATTCTAGGGATTTTAATTTTAATATTCATTATAAATTTATATATATATATATATATATAAACAAAAACACATATTTTATTTTGCTAAACAAACACATATAAACATATCTCTATCTCTATCTCTATGAACAAATTCATATAAATAAACATATAAACAAACACAAAATATAAACAAAAGTATAAATAAACATAATTTTTTTTATAAAAGTTGAACTGGGGCGGTCGCCCCGCTTCGGCCGGGGCCAGATCCGCCCCTGAGGCTAATCCCACCGATTATGTCAGCCAATATCGCCAGGTAATGACTCTGCGGAACACTAATAAAGGATTGATGTGCCAAATTTTCCACTTCAATCTTAGAGACACTGCCCAAAAGTGGTTTGAAAAACTGCCACACCGATCGATAGCCTTCTTCAAAAAACTGATTGAATCCTTCATAGCTATATTCATTACTAGCATCACCCACCCCAAGTGGATGGACTCATTTCTAATGATGAAGAAAAATCCCTAGAAAAAACTTAGTATGCTAGAGGGTAATGGGAGGTATACAAATAAGCACTGTAATGCACCGAGCAAGTGTTGGTGACATCCTTCAAAGTTGGCCTATATAGCAATTCAATGATCAACCAGTCCCTTTACAAGTGGGAGGCCATCACGATCGATAAACTCATGGATAGGATCGAAAAATATAACAAGGTTAAAGATCCGATGACCATATTTAGACAAAATGGAGAGCGATAAAAGTAGCCCAAGAATGGGGGTAAGGAGGGATGAATAAAAAAGTAAAAAGGAAATAGAATGGGAAGAAGAAAAGAGCTGAGAAAAAGGATCCTAAAAAGTCACTCAAGGAAGTTAACGTTGTGTTCTCCGACCCAATTTATAAAATCTTTTACAAGATCAAAGGGTGACAGTATTTTAAATGGCCTGAGAACATGTTCAGTTATCCAAAGAAGAGGAACTAGACACTGAAATGTGTATATCATAAGGATCACAGTCATAAGATTGAAAACTACAAGACACTAGAGTCCCACCTCGAGGATCTAGTTCAGGTTGGGCACTTAAATGACTTCATAAAGAAGAAGGAGGGCACAACGCAACCCATGTATGATCAGAGCCAAACAACATCCAGGACAATGACACGGGATACAAATTCACAATAATCCATGGGGGTCGCCCAAGACCAGACCACATCTTAGCCAAGTGTTTAGTCTCTAAATCTGCAGTGGTTCATGGAGCATCAAACCCAAGCCAAACTAAGGGGAAACCCTCAGGATGGAGGTTAAGAAGGTAACTATAGTGGAAGCCTTTCAGATTGACCCAGCCAATCCCACTAATGGTAGCCATATAAATATATCCTCGACAGAGGATGGTTACATGCCATGATGGTTCTACCATCCACTTACCATAAAAAAATAAGGTGCATAACTGATAAAGTAATCATGGACATACGCGAGAACCTAGCTTTGTCCAGAAAATGTTTTATAACTTCTTTTTTACCTAAGCAATAGAAGAAGAAGGAAAAATCACTAGATCCAAAGGAAGTCTCTATGCCCTCCAAATAGCAATAAAAGTTTAAGCGACCTAGTGTTAAGGAAATAAGGGCTGCCCCAACCGATCGTGTTATGGAACCTTTATAATAGGTAGAGTTTGATAATAATCAAGATGAAAAGAAGTTCTTGATCGGACGTTCACTCACGGAAGAAGATAATAAAGAGTTGGTTAATTTTTTAAAAGGTAATAAAGACATATTTGCATGGAGGCCATATGACATGCCGAGAATAGACCACGTAAGTGATGTGTTACAAGCTCCACGTGGATCCATTGCATCCACTAGTGGCTCAAAAGTCACGAAAAACTGCGCTCGAGAAGGTGAAAGATATTAAAGAGGAAGTAGGAAAACTTTTATAGACACAGTCCATAAAAAAGTTTAATTCCCCAGGTGGGTGCCGAATTCGCTAGTCGTAAGGAAGAGCAAAGGGAAATGCAGAGTCTGTGTAGATGTCACTAATCTGAATTGTGAATGATCGAAGGATAGTTTTTCCTTTCTAAAGATAGACCAATTGGTCGATGCCACCGCTAACCATAAGCGTATGAGCTTCCTCTATGCCTACCCCGGTACCAACAAATCCTATTGTTCTCCCCCGACTAGGAAAATATGCCATTCATCACCACTCTGGGGCTATATTGCTACATGATGATGTCGTTTGGATTAAATAATGTCAGGGTGACCTACTAGAGACTTGTGATGAATATGTTCAGGAAGAAATTGGGAGACACAATGAAGGTATGTATCGATAATATCCTTGTAAAGAGCATAAGGAAGGGGTATTATCTTCCATACTTGGCAAAAACTTTTGAAGTGCTTCGTTATTATAGGATGAAACTAAACGCGATGAAATACTCCTTTGGGGTACAATCGATAGAGTTCCATGGATACCTAGTTAGTTAAATAGGTATTAAGTTAAAAATCGACTAAATTAAAACCATCGGGAAGGTGCAGCCACCCAAGACTGTGCTCGAGGTACAAAAGTTGACACGCATGCTAACCGCCCTAGATCACTTCATATCTAGATTCTTAAATAAATGTTGACCTTTCTTTTAATCTCTTAAAAAAGAAAGGAATGAAGTATGGAATGACAAATGCACGAGAGCACTTGAAGAAATAAAGAAGCATCTGAGAAAACCACTACCGTTGTTTTAGATGATAGAATACCTTTATACTTATATTTGACGGTGTCAAGCGATGCTATAAGCTCAGCCTTGGTTTGAGAGAGGAATGGGAGTCAGGCTCTGAGTTATTATGTGAGAAAAATAGTGATCGACGCTAAAAAGATAAAACTTTCGTGGGGAAGCTTGCATACGTGCTGATGATTACCTCCAAAAAGTTAAAACACTACTTTAAGGCATGCACTATTATTATTCTAACCTCCTTCCCTCTAAAAGTAATCCTCAGAAAAGCTGACCTATCTGGATAGATGTCCAACTCGTCGATAGAACTCGAGAGGCATGAAATCTAGTTTCAGCCTATAACCTCGATCAAAGGGAAAGTCACAGTAGACTTCATCACCAAATTTTTCAATGATCAAGAACCGTAAGAGACTGGAAACAGAAGTATGGACTCTATCCCATACCCAATCGAAGAAGGTGATAAATGTATATAATATGCTAATGAAGCCTTAAATTATAAGGGGGTGGGATTAAGGATTATATTGGTATCATCGAAGAAAATAGTTCTTGAATAAGCAATTCGTTTGGGATTTGAAGCCTCCAATAACTAAGCTGAGTATGAAGCCTTACTCGGTGGACTAAGGAAAGAACTCTCCCAGGAGCTTGTCAGCTTGGTATCTTCTGTGACTCAAAACTAGTATCAAATCAAATATCAGGAGACTACAACGCTAGGTATAAGCGCATGGACACATATTTTGAGGAAGGCTAACATTTAGCCACCCAATTCGTGTATGTACTAGTGCAACAGTTCTTAAGAGGGAATAATAGTGATGTCGATGCAATGGACACACTTGTTTCCACCGTTAAGGGGGCATGAATTGGATGATTAAAGTGGAGAACCTCAATCAACCTAGTATCAACAGAGGAAAATATGTCGAGCAAGTTATGGTCATCAATAGGAACCTAATCTGGATAGATCTGATCATGCACTACCTAATGGAAGATGCCCTAGTAGCTGATAGGAAAGAAGCACATAAGGGCCTTACCTCCAATGATTGTAGCCGGACGACATCGAATAGACCCTCTACGAGCTTCATGAGGGGATATATAGGAGCCACACAGGGGTAGATCGCTAGCATTTAGGGATATAAAATAAGGATATTGGTGGCCATACATGTAAAAGGACGTAGTTTCCTGCATTCAAAAATAAAAGAACTGACAACTCTTCTCACCATAGGTAGACCAACCGTTCAGTGACCTCAAGTCCCTCCCAAGTCCATAGTTGTTTGCCTAGTGAGGACTTGACATTGTTGGCCCGTTACCGTTTGCATCTAGAAGTAGGAAGTATTTATTGGTCAACACTGAGTACTTTTTTAAATGGGTTGAAGGGGAACCCTTGGAGAATATTCGAGATGTTTATATGAACAAGTTCATATAGAGAAACATCGTAACATAGTTTGGCATCCCTCAATTTATCATCACAGTTAACGACACTCATTTCAAAAGAAGGATCTTTTAAGGCTTCTGTAATGATCACGGTATTGGGCACTATTATAGTTAGTGGCCTATCCATAAAGCAACAAGCAAATAGAAGCTTCCAATAAGACAGTTCTTGACAGAATCAATAAACGGTTAGAAAAAGTAAAGGGATTTTGGGTCGACCAGCTCCCCCATGTTCTCTAAAAATTCCAAACAACACCCAGACGATCAATGCGGGAAACAACCTTTGCCTTGGCTTATGAAATGGAGGTAATAATCCCACTAAAAGTAGGTCTTCCAATTATAAAGTCATCCTTAGTCGATTAAGACCTAAACAATGAAGCAATCAGATCAGAGCTTGACTTAACCGATAAAAAAAAAGAATTTTCTCTTGTAAAACTAACCTCCTACCAGTATCAGTTAGTCAAGCAATGCAACAACGGGGTCAAAGTGAAAGTATTCAAGGTCGGAGACTACATGCTATGAAAGATCGTGGGTAGTGCCAAAAAGCCCTCTGATAGAAAACTAAGGCCCTGCTAGAAAGGCCCATTCAAATTCATCTGTGATGACCTAATGGGAGACTACCACTTAGTAATAATGGAGGGTATAGAAGTTCCCCAAGCTTAGAACACCACTAATTTAAAGAAGTTTTAATTTTAGATTTTTTAGTTTATAACTAAGCTTATTTTGTTTATGTAAGTTTTAAAATTTCCTTAAGAATTTATTTCAAACTTCTCGGACTTATGTATATTCTTTATTCCAAGTTACAGGAGAATGAGTGATTAATAAAGAGGATAAATTAGGTTGAATGAATTTTCCTTAACATAATACTTATCACTGTGATAATTATCTGCTCTCAAATGTTTTCTTTTAAATCCAACTAGCTGAGCAACTACAAACCAATCTGGATATAGTTTGACCAACGCAAAGAGTTTTGGCGAATAAAAAAATGTGAATAATGGCTTACAGCCAATGAAAGGCCTACTGGGAAACCTTAGGCACCTACGACCAGCTGGGTCACAAAAATTTTCATTGGGGAACGACCCACAAACAGGTGTATTTTTTCTTTTCTGGTTCTAGGCCTAAGGTTAGATGCGATGACATCACCTAAAAGGTAACAACCTAAGACCACGCATCAAATAGGGAACCAGAACTGTAACACTTTCCATCAACACTTCTAAGTTATTACAAGGAAACTGAAAAATGTAAATAATTTATAATAAAATGGTGAATATGGTTGGGTCAATTATGTGATCGGGACAGCTTATTTGTTGAACTCCTAACTCCAGCAAGTGGAACGTCCTATGCATACGGAGTAATGATTATAGTCATATCTCTGATCACCGATGACCCATCAGAATTTACCCAGTAAACCAAGTGCCGATGTCGGTAAAGTTCAGCGTCTCCATCAAAATCAAAATCGTAGAGGTATTTCCTTATAAGATTAACTGGAATGCCATCCGTTGGGATCCACGACACATTGAGAATGTAACGAGGATCTTAATGATCTAAGAAGCATGAGGCATACCAATACCATAACTCAAAATAATGTGGGATATTCTCCATGGCAAGGGAATTAAGCCAACCGTGTTTATAACTAACATTTTGAGCATCGTTTAGGGAAGGATCCATATTGAGAAGAGCCTCAACATAGCCATCCAGACCTGGCAAGGTTATTTGTGTAACTGGAATGCGAGACAATCAATCTTCTCGATCAGACTTTTAATAGTTGATACTTTATTGAGAAAAGTCTTCTTGGTCTTCTCTAGATCTTTTTCTAGGCAAATTTTCTTCGTCCCTTGAGAGGAAGAGTGGCTCTTAGCATTTACATCTTTGGCATTTAAGGCCTTTTTAGCCTTACCTAACTCCTCCTTTGTCTGGGCATTCTATTTTTCTAAAAATAAAGTGCCCTCCCCAACCTGTTCGCTTGGTCTGGACTATTTGAGTCTCCCAAGCTCAGCCCTCAAGTTATTACTCTCATTCTCAAAGATAGTGGAGATCTCTATGACGCCCATTAGATTGACATGCAAAATAAATTATTTCCTTGAATAAGCGGATCCCATGGTAGCTAGTCTCCCATCCAACCCACTTTTTTCGATCAAATAGGCAACCTATCATTCGAAGTTGAATTTTAGATTGGATAATGACCCTTTATGCCTGCATTAGGAATTAAAAATAATATCATAAAATGCAACACTGTCTGCTACTTTCTAATAAAAGAGGCGACGAAGATTTGAGTATGCCCCTCTTGCTTGAGTTGACACATTGGACGTCAAGCTCCATTATCCTCATCATCTTCGCCATGACCAACAATAAACAACCTTTTACATCTTTTGTAAAAGTTATTTTGATCAGCGATTAACGCTGAAATTATTATGTTAAAATGAATAAACAAGTGGTTGGATATATAAGTTTGTCAAATAAAAGAGAATACTTGTAAAAATCAAGCAAAACGACAATGATTAAATCAAACCATCAATTCCACTGAAAATGGATTACAATTGAGACATGCCTCTACATAATTGGGAAACAAAAAAATACAATATTCCCTAACAAGAGGCACTAAGAAGCTAATTTTCTAATATTCTACTTCTCGATCGCATGCGCAACAGTCATCTGGTTTAGATTGACAGCCTGCACAACAGTCGCCTAGGTTTGATCGACATTCTTCTCCTATGTAGAAAACTCACCATCATCATCCTAAACCTTTCATCGAGTTGAGTGGGGAACCTGGATGATGCTTTCCAAAGAGGTCTGACCCTTTTCTCGTGTTAACCTTTACTAGAGATTCATTATATCCATTCTTAAAAAAATACCTTTTTTCAGGTAGGCTTACTGCATTTAATCATTTGCAAAGGCATTATCCTAACCATGTGTGAAGGCAACTTCCTTGATCTTCACCACACTAGCCAAGGCCTCCTAAACTTTGGCCTTAGCTTTAGTTGTATGTGTCTTGGTGAGGTCAACCTCAAACTTCATGTAATCTTATTCTAAAGAATGACCTTCTCAGCCTTCAAGTTCTTAACCTTTTATCGAGCTTATTTTTCTTAGTCTCCTAATTATCGTTGACCCGCTTAGAAACTAAAAGATATTTCCATAACTCTTAAAACACGATATCCACTTCAATAGAGGATGCCTTCATCCGATCATTCATCTCCAATAATTAATCGTAATCAATCGAAAACTACATAATAATAGGACAAAAAATGAGAAAAATACAAGAGACAGACGTAAAAGAATAGTATGAAGGTGATCAATTTACAAGGGAAAGGTTATTGTTGACACGCTCCAATAACGTGGTGTGGGGTAGGGAAGAGACAGTTGCTTTTTCTGCAGGAAAACCCCCAGAGCTAATTAAGTCCCTGTCAAGATTGAGATGAGAGATAATAGACTCGGTAGCACCCTTGACTTTATTAGTAGTCTTCTTCCCCAGAATCTCCAATTAGGTTAGATGATCCTTCTTTTTCCTCTTTAAAAAAACCTCGTGCTCCTATTAAGGGGAATCATCAAGATCAGTGGGGTTAGTGTAACCCCACCGTCAGTTTTCTTTCATGTCGATCAAGTAAGATCTTTCTCTTTACTCGAGGGAGAGTAAGGGGAGGAGGTCTGGTACTATCATGTGAAACACTAACATCGATAGCGATCAAGTTAGTGACCTTTCTCTTTACCATAGAACTGCGAGAAACTATGGAAGGGACCAAAGAAATGTCACTAGTTAAAATTAGAACGGTGTGCTTTCCCCAAATGATTTATCCCTCTTTGAATCCTGGGAAGACATGCTCTCCTCGGATAATTTGTCCCTCTTTGATTCAGGGGAAGTGGAGGCTTCTGGGTTATTTAAGGTAATGGGGATCACTAGCCTTCTCTCTATCATCTTTGCAAAAAAGGAATTGGTATTACTCTTATAGCCAAGTAGAAATGTCATCGACCTGGGATGCTCAGAAACTCTAACTCACAGTTAAATGGACCAAATCATCCAAAGGTCAATAAAATTAACGTTGTGGTCACGAGGAATCTTCTTATTACTCTTCGTTGTAAAAAAATAGAGAAAAGAGCAAAGCAATAACATCAATCAAGGAAGAATCACAAAGATAATAAAATGGCTTTTAATCTATTCCTATCCATTTCTGAGGGTATCTTGGCCCTTCATATGACAAGCCCCCATAAAGGAGAAAGTACTGTTAATTTTTCACAATCAAACCATGATCAATCAAGGAGGTTCACAACTAGGGATCAAGTATCCACCCTCATCCTCATATAGTTGATATTCGCGATGATCATCACCCATTGGTAACTGTATATGATCTCAGTAATTTTTAGATGGGTCTCGTAAATATTATTAATATGATTAACCCCAGTAACGATTCTTCATGTGCTTGGAGTAACTTGGGATGGACCACATTAAAGTATTGGCATAAAGAAAAAAGTTAGTGATTGGGGGGGGGGGGGGGGAGTGACCACACACTCAATAATAAAAATTGAAAATAACCAGTGGCCTTTAAGAAGGGCACAAAGGTCACAAGCACCATTAACTAATTCAACTGATACCCATGAGAGGATTTGATGATCAAGTTTAAATTCTTCCAAGGTGTTTTCGTCTATAATGTACACCATGTTTAAACATAACAAGCTCAACGAAAGAACTAAATAGAGAAAGAGAAGAAGAGTGAAATGAAGAAAAAGTTTCGAAAAACTTCTTACTGTGAAACAAAGGGAGAGGCGATAATGAAAATATAACCTTTGAAAGATTGAGGATTGCAAGTTTTTCAAACGAACAGAAAAATGAGCAAAAGTGTGGGAACCATAATCTTGTATTTGGAAGTGCCTGTAATACTCCGTTTTTTAATGATTTTTAATTGTGGGATTAATTACCTTAAAAACGGGAAATTTATTTATAATTAATCCTAATTTAATTAAATAATTACTAGCGCGATGAGAGTTAGTATTTATTGATGTGAATTATGTTGAATATTACTTAGTGAGTAAATTAATATGTAATTATGAATTAATTGTCGCGAGAAAATAATACTACAGTTATGAAAATTAAGTCGGGACGGGCGTGTCAGTCGTGTCAGGATGCAATTTAATGAAATAAAAAGTAATTTATTTACAAGTCACCTGTATGGTCATTTGGAGTGCGCCAAAGTGTCCGAAAAGGTCGAGATAGTTAGAAAACTCGAGGGTTGAGTTTGGGTCCCGGGGCATTTTTATGCCAAACCGGCACCCGGGAGGGTATTTTAGTCATCTTATTTTTGGTATAATTAAACCCACGAAATTACAAACTCTATATCGGCTTCTAGGGTTAGGCTTTGTAGAGATATCAAACATAAAATCTTGGGAGACCATAGGAGCAGGAGAGTGAAGGGTTTTCAAAGGCTTGAACCACCATTGGAGCACCGTTTGCACCACCATAGCCGCTAACATATAAATCGGAGAGAAAGGATTAATCACATACCTTTCATCACCAATGGACCAGACCTGCTACATAAGACAAGTAATTATCTTGCGTAAATTACTGAAATAACCCAAGGAATAGAAGGAAACTTAGTAACCTTTTGGGATAAGGTACTTGAAGTTATGCGATGTGAGTTACCGCGTTAAGTAAAATATTACGTAGGATATTCAAGATATAAATATACTACATATGAGACTTGTAAAATGGGACGTTCGTATACCTATATGGATTTTATATATACTTAGGTTGTGTGATAACCTGTAGTATGGGTTATTATGTGTAATGCATCATACCGCGCTACTTGTTATCATGGAGGTTTCTGCACTTGTACAGTCTTATTTTGATGAGCCCATCGGGGGAATATGGACTTGTACCTTATAATCAAAGAACCTTGGTACATCTTATCTGTGTATAATAGTGAAGACGGTCATAGGGGTGAGTGGGTATGTGCGTCTCCCTTGTGACCTGGAACTATGATTCGCCTCCATTATTTGTGATTTGTGTTCATACGATTCTCGAGTGATTGTGAACCTTTCATCCTTCATATAGTATGTGATATACTAGGAGTTGATAGCAGAGTATGCATACACCAGAGCTTATCTCGGGGTGACTTATGAGTGTATATATATATATATTAAGAATGTGATGTATATATATCCACTAGTGATTATTCTACTACGTTGCCTAGTGGATAAGAAAGAATACGTCATATAAAATATGTTATAATTATGGGAACTGATATGAATAAATAAATACTTGAATTGATTAATAAATGCTGGAAATGCAAGAATGTATTATTCGAGTAATACGGGTGGACATAATGACTTAGGCATCATAGTGAGAGACTTTATTCAAACTAGTTAGGTGGGACAGTATAACTAGGATGGGTTAGGAGTATACGTTAGGCATGAACAATAGTTGAGAGGTGAAAATTTCAAGTGAGAGCACGTGACTAACATGTATACAATATCTAGTATTTATGCAATTTAAATACTTGTTGTTTTTAAAATATTTTCAACTCGGGCTCTGACTCATTTTCTGTCAAATCTATTTTGTTTTTGTAAAAACCCTCAGGTGCCCAGCCACAGGGACACCAAGAATAGGAGATTCAATCAGTTAACGTGTTGTAGCTGTTGTGAAAGTTATAAGACCTCGGTATTAGATGCCTCTGCATTCATCCTTAATTCATTCAAGGACATTCTTTTCAGTCAGGGCATGTTGCCCGTTCTTATTTAGAGATAGTAGTTTTTAGACTGTCATTTACATTTTAGTTGTTGGATATTTCATTTCAGATTATTGTATTTGGGATTTAGACTGGAAGTTTTTACTATAGACTCAGTTTATTTCATTATGTTGTTTTAATTCCTATGAGTTGCTATTGGATGATGAATGGTTAGTTAATCATTTAATTGCTTGCATGTTTTAAATATAATAAAATAAATAAAATTTGGCATCTAACTTTTTAAATACTAGGTGATTAGTAATTAATAAAAAAAAAAATCGATAATGATACTAAGACTGATTCCAACTGGATATTTGATTTTAAATTTAATAAAGGACTTATCACCCGGTATTTAATTAAGCGGGGTGTCACAGGCGGTATCAGAGCATCAGTTTGTAGAGTCTTTAGGATTTGTACGGCTTATTATGCTTCCAGCGTAGCTTTCTTTGACATAGAGCCCTATATTTAGGATTGTTGTATTCAATAATTGCGCATTTTTCGTCTTCAGCTATTTTGAGATATTTACTGTGGACTTATAATCTTCTCTCTCATTTCAGATTCCTCCCAGACATGCACAATGAGCTTCTAGGGATGCCCAGCCCGAGCCCGAGTCAGCTCTGGCCCAGGGCACGATGAATGTTATGGAGGTTTCCGCTATCATAACATAAGCAGTAAATGCAGCTTTAGCCTTGGTACAACAGACCCCACCCCAGGCACAGGCGGTGTCCCCAGCACCAAGTCATGCGCTCCCTTCTGCTTGGGAGTGAGTCAGAGATGCCTTCCCAAATGCACTTCCCCTGGAGTTCACGGGGAGTTATGATATTATGGTCGCGATCCAATGGAAGAAATACATACAGTGACACTTGAGGATGTAAGAGTGCACTGAGGTTCAGAGGTAGATACTAGCTACTTTTAAGCTAGTAGGAGCGACACTACAGTGGTGGGAGTCTATTATCACTGCTAAGGAGAGAGACAACATGACTATTCAGTACTTCTAGGTGAGGTTCGACCGTAAATATTTTCCTTCAGCCTTTTAGACTGAGATGAGGTAGAAATTACTAGATCTCGCCCAGGAATGGAAGACCATTGCAGAGTACGAGGAAGAATTTATGAGATTAATTAATCTGGTGCCAGATGAGGTACCTACTGAGGGGAAGAAAATTCATGGACATCTTAACTTGGAGGATTCGTCACCAACTTTTGGATAATCTTTCATTGGGTACATATATTGATGTACTTAACGCTTCCCTGCTACACTACCAGGATCACCGCTTTCATTTGAAGGGAAGAAAACGAGCGGGGGAGTCCAGCCAGCAGGGCAAGACAGGAGGTAATGGTGCCAGTGGAGCACAACCAGCTCAGAGACAGGGCGAGTAGAGTTCCCATTAGAGGGACCCAGCTAAGAGGTTTAGATTAAGTGATTATAGGCAGGGACAAGGAGGTTTTAGGTAGGGGCATCAAGGTCAATATGGTCATTAGGGCCACCAGAAATAGGGCCAAGGGAGGGTTGGTAATGGCTAACAGGGCCGAGGACAGCAGAATCAGAGGGGAGGAAACTTTGGTGGTAGATGCTTTGGCTGTGGAAAAAATTGCCATCGACGTCATGATTGTCTTAAAAGGGGAAAGGCCTCGCAACAGTAGCATCAGTAATAAGGTGCTCGACAGGAGCCCCGACGACCAATCTTTCCAGCCGCCCTCCCAACACCACCACAAACGTCAGCCTTACCAGCTATTCCAGTAATTCCAGTTCAGCAAGGACAACTATAGTATGGGTACGTTTACAACGTCCACCAGACTGCAGTTCCTGAGGCTCCACCCGTATTGCGGGTATGTTTTCTATTCACAGGACTTTGGGGTGGATATTATTTGACACGGGGGCTTCACTTTTTCATTGCCATTATGTTTGCACGTGCTACGGGAATTTAAGATATAACAGATAGTACGGTTACTAGTGTAGATTCAACGTTGAGTTATGGGTCACTGATATTCTTTATATGTCGGGGCGTGGGTATAGAGATTGGGAAATTTATTTTACCTATCGATATGCTTATTTTAGATATGTTCGAGAATGATGCTATTAGTGGGATGGATTGGCTAGTTACATATAGGGCCATTATTGATTTCTACAATCGTAGTATTGGGTTCGTTGTACCGGGTCAGGATATGTTTTTAGTGGCGATGCCTCGTCCTGAGGGAGGTTCTTCCACCCACTTATATTAAATAGCAGAGGAAACCTTTAAGGAGGTGGTGATTACACTTGATTCGATTCTAGTTATTCGTGAGTTCGCTGATGTATTTGAGGATATACCAGGACTACTACCTAGCAGAGAGATAGAGTTTGTGATAGACTTGACGTCAGGCACTCGGTCGATAGCCCGTGCACCTTACCGTATGGATTTCGCAGAGAAGAGGGAGTTACAGGATCAGATCTAGAAGTTATTGGGACAAATCTTCATTCGTAGGAGTACCTCGCCTTGGGCACTCCCGTACTATTCGTAAAGAAGAGAGATGGGTCGTTATAGTTGTGTGTTGACTATGGTGAGTTAAATAAGGTCACTATACGGAATAAGTTTCCGTTCCCCCTAATCAATGACTTATTTGACCAGTTGAGGGGTGCTGCCTACTTCTCGAAGATAGACTTGAGGCCAGGATACCATCAGTTACGTATCAGATAGGAGGATGTGTCTAAGACTGCCTTCTTGATGAGATATGGATCCTACACGTTCAGGGTTATTCCATTTGGGCTAACCAACGCACCGAACGTGTTTATAGACTTGATGAATAGGATTTTTAGAGAGTTCTTAGATCAGTTTGTCATTGTCTTCATATATGACATCTTGATTTACTCCCAGAATGAGGAGGATCATGACAAGCATTTGAGATTGGTTTTACATACGCTACATGAGCACAAGTTGTATGTGAAGTATGAGAAGTATGGGTTCTGGCTGAGAGAGGTCCAGTTTTTGGGGCACATTATATTTTAAAGAGGGACATCCGTAGATCCAGGGAAGGTGTCAGCGGTTAAGGAGTGGGGGCAACCCACGACGCCGACAGAGATACGTAGTTTCTTGGGGCTAGCCGAATACTACAGGTAATTTATTTACGAATTCTTGAAGATAGCGAGTCCGTTGACTAATTTGACTCGCAAAGGGGTGCCATTTACTTGGGATGATGCATGCCAAATGGCTTTTAATGAGTTGAAGGATAAGCTAACTTAAACACCAGTTCTAGCACTGCCGAGGCTGGGGGTGGAATACCTGGTTTATACTGATGCATCCTTACTAGGACTTGGAGGTGTGCTTCAGAAGGAGGATAAGGCTATAGCTTATGCTTCCCGTAAGCTTAAGCCTTACGAGAGGAATTACCCCACCCATGACTTGGAGTTAAAGGCAGTCATGTTTGCACTTCGAGTATGGAGACATTATCTCTTGGGGGAGAAATTTCATCTATTCACAGATCACAAGTCACTACAGTACCTGTTCACGCAGTGGGAGTTGAATATGCATCAGCGGAGGTGGCTTGAATTTGTGAAGGACTGTTAGCTCGACATATAATATCAACCGAGGAAGGCCAACGTGGTAGCTGACGTGTTGAGTCGTGGCCAACAGGTTAGGTGGCCGAGGTGTGGAAGGTGAAATGGAAGGAGCTGGGACATCAGGATATAGTTGCCCACTCATTCATATCGGTCATGATGGTTACACCCAAGATCGTTACTAGGGTGATATAGGCTCAGGCAGCAGACTCGTTCTGTCAGGATCGGATTGTACAACTTTTAGCTGAGGGAGTAGAGTCGTATTCTCTTAGCTCAAATGGGGGCTTACGCTTTAATGGCAGACTAGTAGTTCCAGAGGGGGGGATTTATGACATGCGGTGATGGAAAAGTCGCACGGTTCACGATTTACGGTATATCCCAAAGGGGATAAGATGTACCAGGATATGAGGTGACAGTACTAGTGGAGTGGAATGAAGAAGGACATCACCAAGTTTATTTCGAAATGTGCCAATTTTTATCTGGTAAAAGTGGACCAGTAGAGACCGCCAGGGCTCCTACATCCATTAGAGATCCCTGTGTGGAAATGGGAGAGCATTTCCATGGATTTCATCACAGGGTTGCCTACATCGCAGAGGGTTTACGATTCCATATGGGTGATTGTGGATCGACTGACCAAGTTAGCTCACTTTCTGTCAGTTCAGACCGATTATACTACGGGGAAGTACGCTCAGATCTTCATTGCCAAGATAGTGAGACTCCACAAGGTGGCCCTTGATATTATATCCGACCGAAACAAGATTTTTGTGCTCAGATTTTGGGAAAGCTTCCAGGAGGCCATGGGTATGGAGTTACGACTACGTTCAGCCTATCGCCCACAGACTAATGGGCAGACCGAACGGACAAATCAGATGTTAGAGGATATGTTGCGAATGTACATCCTTAATTTTGGCAGGGGCTGGAAGCAATATCTTCCACTGGTGGAGTTTGCTTATAATAACTCCTACCAGTTTACTAGTGGCATGGCCCCATTTGAGGCATTATATGGTAGGCCTTGTCGTTCTCCAGTGTATTGGCTAGAGGTGGGGGATAACATGCTACTTGGGCTAGAGGTGATTCAGGATACCTCGGCCAGGATTGAGATGATTCAGAGCCGTATTCGAGTTACTCATGATATACAGAAGATCTATGCCTATGCTAAGAGGTTCTTCAGGGAGTTCAGTGTAGGGGATGAGGTGTTGCTACGAGTATTTCCTATGAAGGGGATAATGCAGTTTGGAAATAAAGGGAAGTCGACGCCGAGGTATATGGCCATTCTCTATTATTGAGGTAATTGGGCCAATGGCTTACAGACTTGGGTTACTGGAGCACTTACATAGGATTCATGACGTGTTTCATATTTCTTCGTTGAGGAGATATCTTCGGGAGTTGGCCCACACTCACATTTCTTTAGAGGAGATTGACCTACAGTTCGATAGTTCCTTCGAGGAGGGGCCAGTTGCTATCCTAGATCGCAGCGAGAGGAAATTGAGGTCAAAGGTCGTGCCGTTAATACGTGTTCAGTGGTGGCATCATAATGCTGAGGAGTCTACCTAGGAGCACGAGGATGAGATGCGCGAAAAGTATCCAGAGTTATTCTTACCAGGTATACCTTTATGTTTCCCAAATTTCGGGATGAAATTTTGTTATTAGGGGGAAGTATGTAATAGCCCATATTTTTAACGATTTTTAAATGTGGGATTAATTAATAAAAAACAGGAAATTTATTTATAATTAATCGAGATTTAATTAAATAATTGCTAGAGCGATGAGAGTTAGTATTTATTGATGTGAATTATGTTGAATATTACTTAAATGAGTAAAGTAATATGTAATTATGAATTAATTTTCGCGAGCAAATAATACGACAATTATAGAAATTAAGTCGGGACACGCGTGTCAGTCATGTTGGGACGCAATTTAATGAAATAAAAATGTATTTATTTATAATTCACCCATATGGTCATTTCGAGTGCGCCAAAGTGTTCGTAAGGGTCAAGCTAGTCAGAAAAGCCTACCCAGGGGTTCATTTTGGGTCCCGGGTATTTTTATGCCATACTGGCACCCCGGGAGGGTATTTTAGCCATCTTTATTTTGGGGGTAATTAAACCCACGAAATTCCTAAGTCTATATCAGCTGCTAAGGTTAGGCATTGTAGAGATATCAAATAAAAAATCTTGGGAGACCACAGGAGCAGGAGAGTGAAGGGTTCTCTAAGGCTCAAACCACCATTGGAGCACCGTTTGCACCACCATAGCCGCTAACGTATAGATCGAAGAGAGAGGATCAACCCCATACCTTTCATCACTAATGGACCAGACCTTATACATAAGGAAAGAAATTATCTTGCGGAAATTTATGGTAGATATATGATCCATGTTAAAATAGGGTAACATCTATATGAATATTTCATGCTTTGGAAGATTTTAGATAGTGCAAATCATAATTCTTGGGTTAAAATTTAAATTGAGTAGGTTCGTTGATGCTTGTAGAATCAAACCCACATTATTACAATCAAATTGGTTGAAGAAATCTGGAAATTACATGTTTAATTGAAGATGAAGTCAAAACTGGGGTTCTTGAGACTAAAGATGAAAATTGGGTGAAATTATGCATGTTAATGTTGTTTAAACGATTTGGATACGTTAGGAATCATCCATAAATGTTATTATAGGTTATGGATTTCATGCATATCAGTTTGGAGATGTTTAAAGACGATTTTAGTGGTTAAAAATTTTGAAACCCGTAACTGTTAAGAAAATCTGGGCAAATAACTGATCGATCGACTCCCCTGGAAAATGTGATTTGTTTCCCTTTTAATATTTGATTAAATCCTAACTTTTAGAAATCTTTGGTGCAGATTAACTAAGCAAAATGAGACTTAGGGAAAGGCAGTAGGATATACTTTAGACCCGAAAAATATTATTTATACATGGGATTTAATGGGAAAATTACGAGTGTTAATCGAATGAGTTACGGTTAGAAATTATATAAATTGGGGTTCAAAATGGATAAACTATACCTTAAGGTTAGTATCAGCAGTGGGGGTACATTTTAGTTACTGAAATAACCCAATGAATAGAAGGAAAGTTAGTAACCTTTTGGGATAAGGTACTTGAAGTTATGCGACGTGAGTTACCGCGTTAAATAAAATATTACGTAGGATATTCGAGATATAAATAAACTACGTATGAGACTTGTAAAATGGGACGTTCGTAAACCTATATGGATTTTATATATACTTAAGTTGTGTGATAACCTATAGAATGGGTTATTATGTGTAATGCATCATACAGCGCTACTTGCTATTATGGAGGTTTCCACGCTAGTACAGTCTTATTCTAATGACCCCATCAAGGGAATATAGACTTGTACCTTAGAACCATAGATCCTTATGCAGTCTATCTGTGAATGATAGTGAAGACGGTCATAGGGGTGAGTGGATATGTGCGTCTCCCTTGTGACTTGGAACTATGATTCTCCTCCATTATTTGTGATTTATGTTTATATGATTCTCGAGTGATTATAAACCTTTCGTCCTTTATATAGTATGTGATATACTGGGACTTGATAGCAAAGTATGCATGCACCACAGCCTAGTCTCGGGCTGCCTTATGAGTATGTATATATATATATCCTCTAGTGATTATTCTACTATGTTGCTTTGTGGATAAGAAGGAATATGTCACATAAAATATGTTATAATTGTGGGAACAGATATGAATAAAGAAATACATGAATTGATTCATAAATGCTGGAAACGCAAGAATGTATTATTCGGGTAATACGGGTGGACACGATGACTTAGGCATCATAGTGATAGATTTGAGTCAAACTAGTTAGGTGGGACAGTATAACTAGGATGGGTTAGGAGTATACGTTAGGTGTGCACAATAGTTGAGAGGTGATAATTTCAAGTGAGAGCACGTGACTAACATGTATACAATATCTAGTATTTATGCAATTTAAATACTTAATGTTTTTAAAATATTTTCAACTCGGTCTCTGACTCGTTTTCTGTCAAATCTATTTTGTTTTTGTAAAAACCCTTCAGTTGCCCAGCCACGGGGACACCAAGAATAGGAGATTCAATTAGTTGACGTGTTGTAGCTACTGTGGAAGTTAGACGACCTCTGTATTAGATGCCTCGACATTCATCCTTGATTCATTCAGAGACATTGATTTCAATCAGGGAATGTTTCTCATTCTTATTTAAAGATAGTAGTTTTTAGACAGTCATTTACATTTCAGTTGCTGGATTTATTTCATTTCAGATTACTGTATTTGGTATTTAGACTGGAAGTGTTTACTCCGGACTCAGTTTATTTCATTATGTCGTTTTAATTCATATGAGTTGTTATTGGATGGTGAATGGTTAGATAATCATTTAATTGCTTGCAAGTTTTAAATATAATAAAATAAATCAAATTTGGCATCTAACTTTTTAAATACTATGTGGTTAGTAATTAATAAAAAGTTTTCGAAGGTGTTGCTAAAACTGATTCCAGCTGAATATTCTATTCTAAATTTAATAAATGACTGATCACCCAGGATTTAATTAAGCGGGGTGTCAGTGCCCTCATGATTCCCTCCCTAAAAATAATGATTACACGCACATATGACGGTTGTTAAAGTAGCAATTCACTGCTATAAAAAGGATAATATTTACCCGCATGCCCCTGGGCACTCAACAATCAAAAAGCCCTTTAATTTTAGGGATATTCACCAAACTGCCTGTTGATCATCCAATAAATACTACAACTTGAAAATTAATCAAAGTCAACAGCCGACCTAGGTTTAACAAAGCCTAACGACCTCAAAGCGACACTTAAATTTGGGGGTAATTGTGAGGACCATAATTATGATGTCACGTGATATGTACTTGTTCGGCATAGGCTCACGAGCTTCTTGTGAATCAAGTTAATTAAGAACCATGTCACATAGGATTACCACATATAAACTGATAAGAGATAGGTCTGAATTTCTAGGGATAGATATTAATGAATCTTAGGACTTTCCTAAGCTCCTCTATAGATGTAAACCCGCCCTTCCTTGAGAGGGGCATGTGATATTGTAACGTAGAGTAGTACTACAACTATGACAACATGTTCATTAATTTAATAATAGATCACACCCCAAATCCCGTGAATGTAGGCACGTTGTCGAACCCCATATATTCTTATATTGCATGCTTTTTGTACTCATCCTTAAGTAATTTTCCTTGTCTATCTTGCGTGCATTGAATAAAAATAGTGTAGGAAATTACCACCTGCAGTAATCTACAAATAATTTGATATAGCCTTAACCTAAATGGAGTGTGAGGTAGACGATATTGAATTTAACTGATAGAAACAACCATTTGGTCATTCCGTTGAATAGGGTAAGTTTTTTCATGAGATACTTCGTTAGATACATGCAGCAGATAAGCTGAATGGGAAATGAGATAATGTAGTGTCAACGCTTTTGTGTGGCCCATACTAAAGCGACAAATGCTTTCTGAAGGTCGGTATAATTAATCTCATAACCGATCATCTATCTCATGATGTAGTGTATGCATTATTTTCACGACTCCTTGATGTACTGGTAAGGAATATTCTCGTAAGTCCTATCAATAACTGTAAGGTAGAACAATTATATTAGTAGTTATAAAGCATGTCCATGATGTCTTGGTAAGGCATTTTTTACGCTTTTCTTATTTCTCAAAAAATATATTAAAAAGAAAATGATACATATCTAATTATTATTATAAAAATAATCACACATTAAAAATCAATCCAAAGCTTGAATAAAACTCGCACTTGGAAAATAATTAAATATAAACACACCTAGTTTATGGAGCAATACCAATTACTCACCTGTGAGGAGAAAACTCGTTACCTTCTAGAGTTTCAGAGCTATGTGTATCCAAAGGAACGTGGTGAAAAACATCAAGTATATCAACTGATTACGCAACCAAATCAAATTTCCTTACTTTAGTGTATCTATTAATGGAAACATAAGACTTCAAAACCAGTTTGTCTCTAGCCCTAAAAGGTACCTTAGTCTTAGGATTTTCACTTACAATTTTCCTAAATTTTGTCAACTCATTGACCTTCCTAGTTAGGATCCTAATACTTTGACATATATGGTTTAACTTCAAACTGTGGATGATGTAACGATTGGTTATAGGTATCCTAAACACTCTTCTGAAAATAGAAGTATATAAGGTGACCATTCCTTTGACAATATGTGCAAACATACAATTGTGGATGATCTACGTTCTTCATCTTAAGAGTTAATATTAGAGGGGGCGAGGAGATGTCTTAGTTGACCCTTTAACAAAAACTATCTATTTATTTGTCTTAGACGTTTATGTCCCATCATAGCCAAGACTTATTTTGTCCTTTAAGGATTGACAGGATGCGAGAAACATATTTCCTAACTTTTTGGAACGCACTTCTACATCAAATTTCACCTTCTTAGACCCTTTGAAGTCTTTTATCTTCTCATTTTATGCCTCTTCTCCTTACATGTATGTGTAGACTCAGGGAGTTTCATCTTCAAAAAATTTAGCTTTGTGTGAAAAAGTTTAATCTCCCCCCCCCAAAAAAAAAACTTCTCTATGTGAGTATCTTCACAAGTCTTTAATTGTCCCACAAGTGCCTTTCTTTCCTTCATGGCATAAATCTCCTCCTTACACTTCTTAATATTGACAAGCTTAAGATTTATCTTTTCCTTCCTAAGGGACATAGTAAGAAGCTCTAGAAAAACCTTTACAATATCAACATTATGTTCATCTTAAGAACTTTAAGAATTGGACTCTACGCCCTCATCCTCAACCTTGTATTCAACAAAGGAGAAACTAAGAGTAAACACATCTAGGATGGCGGTAAATGAAGTCAAATCACATTTAACAAAAGAATTTTTCGTGGAGATCGAGTCACTATAAGTAGGAGTGAAATTCAATTTTTTGTTGCCCTTACTCCTTCGTTTAGCGGGACACTCATATAAACTGTGACCAAACCTTTGACATTCCAAGCATCTTCCCAAATTCTTTTTTACCACCTAATTTTTCTTCCTTCAGTCCCTCAAGGATTTCTTACCTCATTGGCTCAAATTTATCAAGACTTTTCAGTTTAACAAAATCATTAAGTTTTAGGATTGTCTTTAATGTCTTAGCTAATTCGATTAAATTTCCATGTTTATTGTCAGTCATGTCAGAATCGGTCGCCTTTTGAGATTTTAAAATAATGCCCTTCCTCTTGGGTAGAGGACATTCCTACAACTTAGAAGTCTGTAGAGACCATATGATATCTCCAACCTTCATGTTTTATTAGCCTCCATTAATACTCAAGGCAGTGAGTTGGGGAAGGAACCTAGATTGAAGTGATCGTAAAATATTTTTAACTATCCTTAAGTCCAAAATCTTCTCACCCGAGTTAAAGTGAGAGGTCACAACATTTGAGAGTTTTGTATAAAATTCATATAAGGTCTAAGTGTCAAACATTTTCAACAACTCAAATCAAGTATCAAGATGTTAGAGATTTGAGACCCGTATGACATCACTATCCCCGTGGATGACTTGAATAATGATTCACACCTAATTGGACGAAGTACACTTTGAGATCTGACGAAACATTTCTTGGGGTACACGGCATGAAATTGCATTCAAACCCCTAGATTTAAAGTTGTATGAAATATTCTCATCCTTAGACTACGTCTCCTTGGTCTCAGAGACAACATCATCCCCTTATTTTATCATGAGATATTTCTACCCCTGACAATGGCTCACCAGACACGCTCATCTTGGGACCTAAGGAATAGGTCACATCCGCCTTCCAGGATGGGTAATTATTACCATTAAAGATAGGTGGACGCATGATCGACTTTCCCTATACTAACATACCCCCAAAAATCATCGTAAAAACCATCTCTAATATAAGTTGAAAAAATCGGTTCTAAGGGGTTTAAGTCTGTTACTTCATCATTAATTCAAAAATCAATTCCATCCTCGTAACATCTCGTAATCCAATTTCCTTTGAAGATTTGTTCATTACAACACGAAACATTTCAATTGAAACCAAATTTTAATTTTACTTACAAAAAAATATTTTGGTCCAAGTTTATACACCATAATAAAATTATCACCTAATTAAATCCATTTAATATAATTAATGTCAATTTTAGAACTTAACCAATTAATTAGTTTGATCTAGTTATGATATGTGGAAATTTTATATTAAATGATGGTGGGAATATGAAAAGCATGCACATGCATCAAACACAGGTATTCAGAGTGTAAACCCTCACGAGAAATATCATTATTGCGCCCTAGCCTAGTCAACTCCATTAGTATTAATAATTTCAGGTCTTACAATAAACAAACACGACTTACATATAAGACAATTATTATCACCACGCAGTTCCTCCCTTTCATTTTGATCTAATGACCTTGTACACACTCGCGATCAGTTGATCCTGACTGCTACAACTTGCACAACCTCCTGTCTCGGTATCCATCGTCATCGCCTGGTACACGATCTCACCACACAAGCAATCATGATACTATATTCTAATAAAAAGTGTTTGTCTGGATATAAACCTCAACTCTGTATCCCTCTCGCTCTAGTCTCTGAAAAACTTAGCTTTGGAATCCACAAAAGCTTAAAGCCATAAATATAAAAATATTTGTAAAAAATATTTATGATTTAGAAAACTCCATTGGAATTGTAAATTAACAAAAGGGAATTATGAGTCATGTATGAGAACAAAAAAAATTCTACAACTTAAAATTTTAGGATTTAAACTTAATACACTCTAAACAAAATTTATTATCACAAAACAGGGTTGCCTCTCTCTGCAATCGCGCTTCATAACTCTTTATACATATCATGTGTGAAGTTGTTTTCTTACGAGGGGTTCTGGAAGTTTTACTAGGGTCCTCGTGTGAAACTGTCTTTGTATAAGAGTTCCTCATGTGAAGTTAATATTCTTATGAGGTCTTATGGAAGTTTAAAAAGCATCAGTGAGAAATTGTCTTCGGATGAGGGATTAGTCGTTCGAACGAGAGTCCTAATTTTTATAACTCTTATAAAATGTAATTTAAAAATTGAATATTTTCCTTTGCATAAAAATGGGATGTGCTATCATTACTTACTTATAAAATAATCTTAAGGAAATATAAAATCGTAAATGCTTACCAAACCTCCTATAGTTAGAAATTATCCAGGTCGATAGCTCTTTGTTATTGTTCATTATCCTTATCTTCAATTAAAACTCAAAAGATGACTCACAAGTACAACCTTGACTTTTGTTCCAGAATAAAGAAAAAAATAAGAGGAGTGTAAATCCCATCCTTACAATATTCGATGCCCTCCTCATAAACGGGGGCCTTATAAAGTCAATTACAATTCAAAGTGTTCACATATATTATCTTTTCATTCTTTTGAGGTAGTCCATAAACATGATGCTTATCCCGTGCAGTGGTTAGTAATTTTTATAGTAGTTCCTTCATTAAAGGCTTATCCCTAGATTATTTTTTGATAGTATAGGGATCGACCTTGACGAGGTCAAGGTCAGTATGCTTCTGACAAAGTGTTCCTACAACTTAGTCGTGGACAATCTTATGAAGGGTAAAAATGGAATTTAGACTAGGCATCACACTCTAGTGGGTCTTATGACTTATTCCCCTTCACAATTTTATTTAAAAAGATTAAAGGACATAATATTTTAAAATTTTCTATAATATAATAATTCTCAGTGCAGACGGAAAGCCCCAATCTCGCTGTCACAAGTAGATTGTCCTCCATATACTCAAACTAACAAACCTAAACTTTGAAACAAAATGACGTCACAGTTGAGTTAAATATAGGTCAAATCTATCTTAATTCGTCGTCCAGAGTGAACTATACCAGTAAATCCTGGTAGCCTAATATTATTTTTTTTTAAATGATAAGAGTTAAGTTATTTTCCAAATTATGCCAATAAAAAATGCATAAGAATGGTTATGGTTTAAAAATGGTGTATGAATATGGGCTTTAGCTTAAGTACACTAATCTTAGACTATAACAGATAAAGAGATGTAAATCCACGTTATATTAATCTAGATTAAGTATTGTAAAGAACAGATGAGAGAAAAAGATAAAAATCAGAGTTTACGTGGTTCGGCCCAAAGTGGTGCCTATGTCCACAGGTGTAGTGATGGTTATACTATTTTAATGAACACGAGCCATGGATGAATGGATGATTACAAGTTCTATAGTTCACTCTAAAAATGGATAGCATAACAGTAGGAAAATAACTTCGATCCCCTACATGAGGGATTGCTTGCCATATTTATATGTGCTATGAGTGGGAAGATAGAGAGTATAGTGTATCATGCCTTTATAGGTGGGGCATGTACACCTTTACATGCATGGTGGAGGAATAGAGTGGATACATATTGCCCATCAATAGTGTAGGAATAGAATACTTTAAACCCCACACACGTGTTTGCTTAATGCCGATGACATCATCCCCATCACATGTTAAAAGCCTGCTTACGGTGTTAAGTAACATTGTCAATAGCTATAGGCTGGGTGGGTTAAGGTAACTGCCTATAACATGGTTCTGAGTATAATCGCATAGGATGAACATGTTGTAAGTTGAGCCGACCTCTTTTAGGCCGTGGAAAATTCAGTTATCGCTATGTAATTAGTTCCTGAACTGCACCATATTCATGGTATAAAAAAAGCCACCAAGACTTCGATAGTGATTGAGGAATGAAGCGGATTCTATGAAGTTTTGTGCCTTGGGAGTGTTTGCTGAGCTGATTGAACAAGTGAAGTGTTAACCAATGAAAATATTACCGGCCTCAGTAAATTTGATAGTCTTGAAATCTCCTCGGTGCGCGCCAAATAGATAGACTTGTAATATTTTTCACTATAATATTGAACTTGGCAGGTGTCACTGGCAGGGTTTTCATGCGTGGAGTAATCATCATGCACGTCTAAGGTATCACGCGTGCGTTATTTTGATTGTGCTTGTCCACTTTTCTAGGCATGATGTCACGTGTCTTGATTAATTTTTGTCGCCCTTTTGATTATATATACTTATTTCAATTTTTTTTATCTTTTTCCCATCGATCGTTTTCCTTCGAGCCCATTTTTAGAGAGAGACAGCATCTTTAGTCTCAAAAATCCTTTGTGTTTCTGCCAAAGCCAACAATATCTCCAAAAGGAGGTTCCCTAGGCCTCCTCGGGTTATCTATCCTAAAGACAATTCAGAATACCTTAAGTTCACCCATATTGCTACCTCGTCCATAGGGTCAACCCTACAACCCCCATTTGTTAGACCTGAGGTTCCCATTGCTATAGATTTCATTGTGGTAGATCGCCCCCTAGTAAATAAAGACTTATTAATATTGTTTCCATGTCCATAATTGACCTAGATTCTTCCCCTTCTCTCGTTGTTCCTACCGAACAGATTGCCTCTACATCTCTTGTTGTAGGACCCCTCATCGGTGAGGATACTTACAGAGGATCTGACTCCTGGGATCTAGTATCTCTATGTGGATGATCGATGATGATGAAAGGGTTTATTACTGACCTAGTGCTGATGAGATTTGTTTCCTAATTTGTGATTCACAGGTGGGAGTTCAGCTTTCTCTTTACCCCATCATTAGATTGATTCTGAGTGGTTATGGTGTGGTCCCTACTCAGCTCCCACTAAATTCCTATAGATCTATTCTTGGATTTATGGTTTACTGGTAGCTCTATATTGGCTTCGACCTGATCAATGATGTCTTTCGGTTGGTATATAGCGTGAAAGACAACTCCAAAGCTAATACTATTATTATTTTTTACCTCAGAAGTGCAACCAGAAGATGGTGAAGGTCGTCCAAATGAGCAACCACAGTTGGAAAAACCAGTTTGTATTCATAAAAGGTGCTGGGAGTTTTGATCTGACGAGAGGGATAAGTTTTGTAGTATCCCTTGTGATTGATGCTCCCCCTATCTTATTGGTATACGCATAATTCTTCATTCTGTTGTATTTGCTTTCATTTATGCTTACTGATCTCTTTTTCTATTTAGACTTTTTACAGTAAAGAAGGATCCAAAATTACCATCTACTTTAAAAGAGTTATAACCCCAACCCCATCGGTTTGAGAATCCATTCTTCGTTCGAAAGTTCATTGGTTTGGGATACTACGTCCCTCTAGGCGGTGTCCTTTAAAGGGACTAGTAGGTTGACTTAGCTACTGATCGGGAGGTCCGCGAGGGCTTTGCCAAAGGGGATTTAGAAGAAGATAAGATGATGAGCTTGTGCTTGTCTTTAATTATCACTTTTTCTTAGTTTGCTTATCATCTATAGTTCTGATAATACTTCTTTCTGTCCAACCTCTTCTTACAGTTCATTTGATTTTACAGATATAATAACACCTCCAGTTCTTAATCATGTGGCAATAGAGATTGTTAGGAAAAGAAAGTTGGATGATCAGGCCAAGAAGAGGACGACTGTTACCAGTGCTAAAGCCAAGGAGTAAAAGAGGGTTAATGAAGAGAAAATGGCCAATGCAGAGGCCAGAAAAATTTTAAGTACTCAGCAAAGAGGCAAGTTGGTGTTGAGGCTGTTGCTATTTCCAAAACCAACGGCAAAGCCAAGGTTATCACTTTTGATGATGAGTGAGTATTTCACCAAAAGAGGCTAATAAAGAATCCCACTCCCCAGCTTAGCCCTAAACAACAAAAAACTAGGGCAAAGGGGAAAGAGTTTAAATTTTAGGCTGGTCTGAGGTATTGGGTCTTCAAACCCCTATAGAGAGGTGGAGCCTAACACCTGGGACCCTGAAAATCCAATCAGTTAGGAGTAGTTAAAGAGTGAGAAGGACTCTATTCTCTGTTATAGGGAAAATGTTGTTAATGTTCTTGGGTACCATGGTTATGCCCGTGACTTCTAACATCTCTGACAAGTCTATGCTAACGAGCTCTAGAGCATGAAATATCATAGAATGATGAGGGTAAACTCCAAACTAGACTCATATTTTTTGGATTTATAATTTATCCATATAGTGTTTAATATTATGCTGAACTCTTCATTTTCGGATGCTATGGGTTCCACCATTATAATGCAGCAGGTGGCCTCGTATCAGAATGCGTATAATGATATGAAGGAAGAGCATAATGATATCCTTGGCCACTAGGAGACCTTATCCGATGAGATGAAGAGTTCTAAAGCTGATCATGACAAGGTCTGTTCTGAGATGAAAATGAAGGAAGATCAGTTGATTGCCAATATGAGTACCTTGAGCCAGGCTGAGAAGGAGATCAGAAAAGTAAAGGAGCAAGTGCAAATGGACGCAACTAAGCTCAAGTCCTAGATATGAAAAAATTTCCAAGGGAGCAGAAGATCTGAAGAAGGATAATGAATTTCTGGAGAAATCCACCGATGCCCTTTTACTTACTGAAGAGAAGGAAGTTAGGAAGTTCGAGAGCTCTGGAAAAATACAATATTGATTTGGTGACCACCTTCATCGAGGGCTATGATGAGATCAAGAAGACGGTCATTAATCACTTTCCTGACATCACTGAGACAGGTGTGGGAGGGCGATAATGATAAGGCCAAAGCCCTGGTTTCCAAACTCAAGTTTATGACAGTGGATGTTATTGTGGATGTGTAGACTAGTAGACCAAGATTGATGCTAATCGATCTAGTGCCTTCGACACCTTTCCTGCCATTGTTGAGGATGTTCAGATGATAGAGGTTGAGGTTGGGCATGCTCCTAATGAACAAATCTCCTCGTATTTAGATTTTATGAAGCTTTTATATCTTTTCCCCTACTTTTTACATGGATATTTCATAATCTATAATAAGAAAATTTGTTATCAGTTTTTAATGAACAGATTTTCTTGTGCTTATTGTGATATTTGTTGTCACTTGTTATTTGCTTTATGCTTATTACGTTGAATGTTATGGAGTCTCTTAATCCTAGTTAGTTTTAGTTTTATGGACTTATTGTACCACTTTGCGTATTGGACATATCAACTTACTAACTATTTTGGTCTTTGAGATGGACCTGTTAATAGTTAAGTTTTACTATCACGTGGTCAGCTTATTGCCAGCCTGATCTATGTTACTAGTTACCAGTTTTGGACGAGCCTGAGTTATCATGACTTAGGATCCACCAATGCTTATGCCAACTTACTAGTTGTATGAATGGATCTCGTCGTCCAGACCAAGTGTCAACATCGATTACCAGAGTTCATAAAATTACTGGGATATATCCTTGCATTAGTCGATTATGGTTCTATCTAATCAGCCATAAAACTGCACCGTATTTCCCAGATTTGGTTAAACTTGTTAATCTTGACCTATTTACAGATGTGGTCATTCATAAAATGTTAGCATAGGCCCACCATTAGTTTAGACTTGTGATCATGTTACCGAATCTGGTCGACCAGGTCTGCCTTATTTTTACTGATTTTTGGACGAACTTGAGTTATCCTGACTTAGGATCTACCAATGCTTGTGTCAGCTTACTGGTCGTATGAACGAATCTCATCATCCTGACCAAGTGAACATTGGTTACCAGAGTCGACCAAGTTTACTAAGATATATCCTTGTGTTAGTTAGCTATGATCGAATCTTGTCGTTCATAAGACTGTACTAGATTTCCCCATCTTGGTTGAAGGTTCTTGATCATGACTCATCTAGAGGCGAGGTCATACATAAGGCATGTTATTAATTATGAGTTTTTGTGTGCTCTACTCTGAGGTGCCCTCGGTCTAGGCTAATTACACACCTATCACACCAATAAAACGTTCATTAAATAATGCATAAAAGATTGATATGACTTCATGTATAGATGATAAGGTTTTTACTCATTATTAATTGAGTTAGATTATAAGAGATTGAAAATAGGTTTACATTGATTTTCATCTCAGTCTTCTATATGTTATCATTGTTACTGGTAGTACCTCCTGAGGTGTTAAGAGTTCCAAGGATTCAAACTTCTCGCCTTTTAGAGTCTTAATCATGTAAGTTCCTATTCTTACAATAACAAATACATTATACGGATCGTGCTATTTGGGCTCTAGCTTGTTCATTTTTTGAATTACCTTTTTTTTTATCACGTAGTCTCCTTTCTTTAAATTGCTCGATTTTCCTCTTTATTGTAAAATCGTGTTGTCCCCTTCTCATAGGCATCAACTCGTAGTGTTGTGAACTCCCTGTCCTCTTTTACTAGGTTTAAATCAAGTATTCTCATTATATCGCTCTTTGGTGAGTTGAAGTTGAGAACTTGATGGCTGGGAAAGCCGATCTCAGTGGGCACTACTGCTTCAGTGTCAAGTGGCAACATGAACGGAGTTTCATTCGTCGCCTTTCTTGGTGTTGTTCTATATGCTAAAAGCACGCTCTAAAACTCATTGATTTACTTTTCTTAGCATCATCTAGTATTTTCTTCATTCCACTAAGCAGAGTTTTATTTGTTATCTCTGTCTGCCTGTTGCATTGCGAGTGACCAGGTGCTGAGTGTAATTTCTAGATCATTGAACATATACAGTAGTCTTCAAACTCTTTAATATCAAACTGGGTATCGTGATCCATAGTGAAAGCATAAGGCATTCAATAATGGCAGATTATGTTCATCCATAAAAGTGGTAGACTTTTTCGAATGGCATTTTAACCAAAGGCTCTGCCACCACCCACAGAGTGAAGTAATCAACTACTATGACCAGATACATGAACCAACCCCTTATCTTTGGCGGCATGATGACCAGATCAATCCCCCACATAGAGAAAGGCCAAGGGGGTGTGATCAACATTAGTGTTGCTTCTGGACTTTTGTGGATTATGACATATTTTTGTCATTTATCGCACCTTTTTGCATAGTTTGCGCAATTTTCTTTGATAGTGGGCCAGTAAAATCCTTGAGAGACCACTCATTTTACTAATATTCTGCCTGTAGAGTGGGCTCCACATTATCCCCCATTCACTTCTTTTACCAAGTTATTTACTTTGGAAAACACATTAGAGTAGTGATACGATGAATCCTCTTCTGAACAGAATTTCGCCTTCTAACATGTACCTTACATCAAAATCCTCTTCCTCTTTTGGATCTATCGAAACTATGTCAGCTTCCAAATATGCTCGTATAGGATCCATAAAAAATGACCTTAAATCTAACTCCATCACCAATACACATTCCTCATCTGTACTGCGGTGTATCAAGCCTTCTACTAAAAATGTTTTGCATAGCTCTGTTCTAGTGGATGATATAAGTAGGCAAGTTCATGTGCTCGCATGTTTTCATTTCTTGGTATTCTAACCATCTAAACAGTCGAGAATTTTAACAACGATTTGCCTTTACCAAGTATTTCATCATCAAATCTTATTTTACCTCGTAAACTCCGAGGACTTGATCTCAACAGATGTCCAGCTCCTTGTGATGATACCAATTCCAGACCTGCTATGAGGGCTTCATACTCTGCCTCATTATTGGAGGCCTCAAAGTGGAAACTAAGGGCATATTCCATGTCGACCCCATCAGGCTTTATGATTATCAAACCTGCCCTACTACCATTCGCACATGATGAGCCATTTATGAATAGTTGCCAAATTGGGGTTCTTCTTCAACAAATGCTTCCACTAAACGCTCATTCTTAAATAATTTCTCCATTTATTCCAGATCACGGACCCTCTCTCATTGTTAAGGTGATGATTCTGGTATGTCGATAATCTAATTAGTTGGGTTTCTTTTGGGGCAATTTATCGTAGAAGTATTCTCGGTGGGATGGGCTACTACGCTTTCTTTTGGATAAATCTGCTCAGTTGGCTAAACTATTGAACTCTCTTCCAGAGAATTTTGCTCAGTTGGTTAAATTTTTTAGATCTCTTCTGGAGAAGTTTGCTTGATTGGTCAAAATATTGAGCTCTCTTTTGGAAAAGTCTACTCGGTATCCAGGTTCGGTTTCCATAAAAACATACTTTATTATATTTTTTATTGAACTCTATTTTATAGAAATTTGCTTAGTAGCCTTTTCTTTGTAAGTAAATTTTTCGATAAAGTCAGGCACTACTTGTCCTATAATTATTGTTCTAGGCTCATACTAAATGTCTTACTCCCCCAGTTCTACTACCCAAGCCAATAATCTACCTGATTTCTCAAGTTTATGAATATCCTGCCATAGTGGTAGGTCTGTATACATAACAATAGTATGTGCTTGAAAGTATGGCTTCATTCTTCGATAGGTTTCAACTAGGTCCGATGCTAACTTTTCTAGTGTAAGGTACCGTATTCCTGCTCCATAGTAAGCTTTGTTAGCATAGTAGACTGACATTTACACCATAGCTTCTTATAAAACTAGTGTTAAACTGACAGCTGATTCTAAGACTGTCATGTACAAATAAAGTTTTTCACCTAAGATTGGCCTAGGCAATAACGACGTAGATCCTAGGTATCTTTTTAATACCAGAAAGGTTGTTTTGCATTCGTCGTTCCATTCAAGGGTCTTTCTTAGTACTTTGAAGAATAGTAGACATATGTCAGTGGCTCTAGACATAAATTTGTTTAGTGCTACCACTCATCTTATCAATCTTTGGATATCAATTTTTCTCATGGGAGGCTTCATGTTGATCAGTGCTTAGATCTTGTTTGGGTTGGCCTCTATACCCCTTTGGTTGACTATGAAACCCAATAACTTTCCCTCATTGACCCCAAAAACACATTTTACAGGGTTAATCTTCATTTGGTGTTTTTACAATTAGTCAAAATTTCGTCCAAGGTCACTGATATGACCAGTATTTTTCTTGCTCTTAGTCAGCATGTCATCGACTTCCATGGTTTTTACGATTTGATATTTAAAAAATTTATTCACCAATCTTTGATACGTTACTACGGTGTTTTTTTATCCCAAAAGGCATAACATTGTAGCAGTATATACCTCGAATAGTGATGAACGAGGTTTCCCCCAATCTTTTGGCTTCATTTTTATTTAGTTGTACCCCGAATAAACATCCATACAACTAACTAGCTCTTGACCCACTGTAGCATCAACCAGCTAGTCAATCCTAGGCAAAAGATAATGATCTTTTGAACAAGTCTTGTTGAGGTCAGTGAAGTCTACACATAAATGCCAGTTATCGTTCTTTTTTTTTACTATAACAATATTCAAAGTCATTTTGGGTACTTAACGTCTTCGATGAACTCTGCCTTCTACAATTTATCCACCTCTTCATAGATTTCCATGTTTTTCTCCTGACTAAATACACGACGTTCATATTTTAATGTCTTAGCATCCTTCATTATGCTAAGCTCATGACAGAGGAATTCTGGATCTATACCCGACATGTTTTATTTCTCCAGGAGAACACATTATTTCACCTTCTCAATAACTTAGCTAGTTCTTTATTGAGAGTTAGATCCAGTGATGAATCGATATGGGTTGTCCATTCGGGGTGTTTGTCATCCATCATCACTGGCTCTATTTCCTCAATTATCTATCCTTTGACTAACTTATCATTATCTCGAGGATCTAACGTCTCGATCTGATAAGTGGTGGATAATTTTTTATTCTCTTTCGTTCCACCGATGTGTAGTAGTACTTAGAGGATTCCACTTGATTTCCTTTCACCATGCTGACCCCATAATTGGTAAGGAACTTCAGGCATTGGTGAACGGTAGATGGAACATCTTTGAATTTTTTCAATCCGACCCTTGTAAATATAATGTTATGAGCTGAATAGACATACTCGTCCAGAATGAAAAATTGAATTCTTTTCATTCAATGGGTTGGCCAATTACCGACCACAACTTCCAACTCAATAGTTCCTAAGGGGAACACCTTCTCCCTCAAAATTCAATGAGAGGTCTGTGTTACACTTCTAACTTCCTTTCCTTCAGCTTTAGGTTATTAAAACCATTATAAAACAGGATATCAGTCGAGCTACTATTTTTTACCAGGATTTTTGCCAACTAATTCTCATGTACCATCATGGTGATTACTCGAGGGTCGTCATATGGGTAGAGCACACCTGAATGGTTATCTTTAGAAAAACTAAATATATGACGGTATTGTTTTACCTTTCTGGGGAGAGTTTCCATGACTCTAGCTAAGTTGATATGTCTAATATCAACACACGCCTTTTCCTCATTCACGTAGGCTTTCCTCTCTTTCGGCTCATCTCTACTGCCAATGTCTCCTCCCACTATGTAGTTACACCCAAAAGATATTATCTTAACCTTATGTACTGGATCCTTAGGTTTCTTTGGTAGGTTTGGATCATCTCCTGAATCATCATCTTGACCCCATTTCTTCTCGTCTTCCTTCTTACAAAAGAACTATGATCTTCATCTTCTTGGTTTTTTCTCTTCGATCCTATCGTATCAGCTATCTTTGTCAACAAACTTTGTTAGTTTTCCTCGACTGATGAGAATCTCTCATTTTTCAAAGCCAGGCAGTTGTCTGTGTTGTGACTATGATTTTTATGGAACTCACGGTACTTGGTTTTACCCCTCCTGTTAGGGGAAGCCTTCAACTTTCCCTACCATTTCAAATCGTTACTTCCTCAAATCTCCTCGAGGATATGGTATACCCCCACAGTCAACGGGGTATATTCATCAAACTTCCTTACTCTATAGATTTTTTTATTATCCTTGGAAACTCTCTTCTTTTTTTCTCTTATCGGTATCGGTGGCTTAATTCCTTCACTTCTATAGCTTCTTCAACGTTAATAATTTATCAGCTTTAGCTAATAGCTTACACATTGTGATCGGTGGCTCATTAGTTAATTTCTAAAATAACTTTCCAGGCAATAGACCACTCATGAGTATTGTTATCGATGTCTTCTCTTCATAGTCAGCGACCTCGAGCTTTTCGATGTTAAACCCAAAAATAAACTCCCTCGTCATCTCATATATTCTCTGAAGAATATTTAACAAATGGGACACCTCTTACCTGGCTTCAAATCGAAATAGAAATTATTGACGAAGAGATCATCCAATTATTGAAAGTTTGAGATTTGACCTCTTAGTAAACCATTGTACCAAATTTGGGTTGAACCCTCGACAACACATCTCATAAGGGACAAAGTAAATATCTGAAGCATCTTGATACTGCTCTATATACAACATAAGATCTCATATGCCATCATATTTTGGGGTGATGACAGGCGGTTTAAACTTTACGAGCGTTGGTTAACCCGCAATCGACGATGTGAATGGGGATCCTTGTATGAAATAGCTATGCAAATGGTTCTTAGTCTTTATGATATCATCCAGACGATCCTCCACGCATTAAACTGACCCTTTTCGAGTCTATTATTCCTTGTCGGCTTTAACCAACATTATCTTTCCTGTTCGTCCTCGGCTTTCAACTGAGCTATCTCTTAATGGGAAGCCTGCTAGGCCTTGACTGATCCTCACATGCTTGGTCCAAACCTGCTTAAAATTTTAACCTTTTTGGTTTCAGCCTCTCTTTGTTCCTCTCTATTCTCCCTAAGGCCTCTGTATTGGTGGGCTCTTATAGCTCTTAGACCAAGTCGGTAAAATGGGGAGCCTTTGCTAAACATCTCCAAAATGCTTGGGTGCTCAGGGGAGTAAGATTTTTTGCCATCATATCCACCTATTCTGATGGTGGATGTGTCTCTTGGATGATAAGCATGTCATCGCATTCGGATATAGAGTACCTAGCCCTGCTAGCTTCTTTATGCAAACCGAAATCCAATCATTTGGGGTTTCTACAGCCCTCTCGTGGTACATTTGCCTTATGCCTCTGTATTGGTTTAGTGGAGGCATTTCTCGCCTCCGATCAGGGTTCTCACCCCCAGTTGGGATAATTGGGTTCTCTTCAAGACTCCTTTGCTTAGTTAGGATGCTTTGTGTCAACTGTATGATGCTCTCCTATATAGCCTCTTGGCCTTTAACCAAGTATTTTAATATTCCTTGTTGGCCACACAGGCCTACAGGCGTGAAAGGCGAAGCTTTCTCAGCAGCTCAACTACTTTCTAGATTTTCAACCATTTTTACTGAATCCCCAGAAAAATAGAGTATTGCGACCCAAAAAATAGAGTGATAACAAGAGTTATGGTAAAACGTGGATCTAAAGTTTATTGAACTAAGTCCGGTGATGAACTCGATGGATAAATAAGGATCAAAAGGTAGTTTGTAAACAAGCGGGATGGAACCCGATGAAACATCGATGAATCAGAACTAGGTATCATATTTATATATGTCATGAGTGGGAAGAGATATATTATAGTGGGGCGAGTCTCATGACTTTATAGGTGAGGTAATTATAACTTTGTGTGCATGATAGAGGAATAGAGTGGATACACGGTGCCCATCAATAGTGGAAGAATACACTACCTCAAACCCCACACGCGTGTCTGTTTAGTGCTGCTGACATTGTCCCCATGACATAATGCAAGCCTGCTTACAAGGTTAAGTAACACTGTTAATAGCTATAGGCTAGGTCCGATTAAGGTAAATGACTGTGACATTGGTGTTGAGAATAATTTCATAGAACATACAAGTTGTATGCTGAGCTGACCTCTTCCATGGAAAATTCAGCTGCCGTTATGTAATTGTTTCCTAGACTGCATCATATTGTAAGAGCAAAATTTATGATATTGCTCATAGTATACACCTTGAATTGTTTTAGGCTAGTTTGGCGTATCCTGTTACAAATCGTCATGACAAAAAGACATCAACACTCGAGACTTCCCGGCATCCCATAAAGGTATAAAGCAATTTAATGTTTAAATTAATTCACAGATTTTATTTTTAGGGTGTTTAATTTTATAAAAAACAAACAAAGTTTTTTTATTTTAAAAAGAGAAATATTTTTTTATTTTAAACCTCATTTCAAAGAGATCTTTATCTCCTTCGAACAAAAGGGGTAGTTCGTTAGAAGGGTCATTTGAAGTTTTTATCTAACGAGCATCGATCGAGGGCGTATTGTTTTAACTCGTCAGAATGTCGTTTGAAGCCTGCTCAAACGAGAATGCCTTCCTGTTATAACGAGACTTTGTTTTGTTCTAACAAATTTCTTTTCTCGTTCGAAAGAGCCTCATTTCTATCGAACGAGTCGCCGCCCCAAAAATTGTGAACGCCTTATAAATACCTATTTTGTGTTCAGATTTTTTAAGACTTTTACCAGATTGTTTTCTGAATATTACAAAATTTCTTCTTTGTTTAGTGTTCTAAAACACTTTTAATTCATAATATACATCCTAAAAATTGTTTTTGTGAATTCGTTTAAACTTTAGACTGTTTTAATATCTTGCATGCACTTTTGTGGAGAATGCATCTCCATGGCTTACTTATGAAACCCGGCGGGATCACTGCTAAAGATAAAGGATGAGGCTAGATCGGTGGATACCAAGGACGAATCTATCACCTGTAGATCACTAGGTGATAAGTGATATCCTTTAAAGAATTTACGAAGACTAACGTGTTATGCTTGTGGCGGATATCAAGTAGTTTGTAAGTCGACTGTCTTATAGATTTCTAAAATGCTGAATAAAAGGTTTTGTCCGAAAGAGATTTTTCCTCAATCTTGTGTTCTTGAATGTATATCTTCATTATCTTGTTCAGAACATATACTTACCTTCACACCTAATTTAATCAAAGATAAATCTGTTTAAAATTAATGTTGTATGTTTGGATCATAAAATTTCAAGAATAAATTATTGATTGTGACCATCCTTGCCGAGCACGTTTATTTTCGCATTCTCATATTGGTATCAGAGCATTCAACTGAGTTCTCACACTTACACATATTTATGGTGTAACGTGAATAAATATAAGATATTAAATAATTGATAATTACAAAATACATATTTTATTACTATGACATACCATACCATATGATATAATATAATGTTATATAATATAGGCCTTTTTTACTTAACCCCTACATTAATAACGTATTTTGACTTAATCCCGAAAAGATGAAAAATTAGACATAATCCCTAGATTCTCACACGATTACTTTTTGTTAAAAAAACTCACTACTTTTTACTTTGATTTACCCCCTATAAAAAGATATCCTCTTCTCCGTATTATTCAATTTCGTCAAAAAAAATCCTAAACACTAACGGTCGACCTTAGGGGCAGATCCACCCTAGGGCGAAGCAGGGCGACCGCCTCAGTTCATTTTTTTTTTAAATATTAGGGGTTTTTTGTTAAAAAAAATTAAACCTGGAGGTTACTTGTAATTATATTCAAAATTCAGGAGAAAATGTGTAATAAACTAAAAAAAACATAAACCGTTGCTCTCTCACCCTATTTTGTCAACCCTCACTCATTCACCCTTTTTTCTAAATGTCCGACGCTCTCTCTCTCTCACCCTATTCTCCACCGCCGCTCACCTCCCCATTCCCCACCGGACCACCACCGCCACCTGAACTGCCCTGCCCTGCGCTGCTCTCCACTCCACCCGCGCTTGCGGCACTGCCTTGCTCTCTCTCCACATGCGCTCGCAGCCTCTCTCCTCCACCCCTACAGGCTGCTGCTCTCTCCTCCGTTCCACCCGCCCCTTGCTATCTCCTCCGACAGATATATTTCTTCATTTGTTTATTTTGTGTATATTTGTTTATGTGTCTGTTTTGATGTGAAATTATATTTTTACTGAAATTATACTAAAATTATTTATACTAAAATGAAATTAAATTTATATGTGAACGAAGAAATTAAATTTATATGTTGTTTATATATAAATTTATATGAAATTAAATTTATATGTGAAATTAAATTAAATTAAATTTGTAAATATAGGAAATTAATGTAGAATTTTTTTAAACGAAAAAGATGAGACAATACACCAACCGTATCCGAAGATAAGGTTCAATCGCATCCGAAATGGAAAATTTTAAAATTCAAATTTAATTAATTAATACCTCAACATTTTTAGAATTAAAAATTACAAAAATATAAGTAAAAACTACAGCCACTCTCCACCTTTAATCAACCACCAGCATATCCAACGAAACAACCACCACCTCCACCCCTCCTCCCTCAACTCAACAATACCCTCACGGACTAACCATCCGAAACTCCACTATCGAACTACAATCGGACTAACCCACCGTCACCACTGCTTTAACCCACTACCCCATTGTCAAGACGGAACCCCCTTTTGTCCAATAATAACCAAACCTGTCGACCACCACCCCCACACCATCTACATGGCAAAAAAACTACCAATCACCAGAACCCATCCCGCAGGGTTTTTCGCTAAAAGCCGAGAGCTCCAACGAACTCTCCGGTGAAAGGATACAAATGAGAAATGGAAGGGGAACGTGGGAGAAGGGAAATGGAACCAACTTTGGCCACCGTACCGACAAACCCATTGGAGAAGGACCCCCTGCCCCCAATTCCTTATTATGCCCGGTTCATGAGGGAGAAGAGAGAAAACCTATACCTTGAAAGTTAGATCCAGTCAGGGTTTCTGTGAGTTTGGTATTAGATTTTTTAGACGTTTGAAGACCTCTTCAAGTCTTAGTTTCTCTCAGAACTCATCTCTAAGAGAATTTTGAGTTTCACTGTTGAAACTTGAGTTTTCCTTAAAATGCGTATGCGATAATGATTCAAATAGATTCGCAATTTCCAATTTAGACTTATTTAATTGGATATCTAAAATTACTAAAACCAAATACCAATCAAATCAGCCCCTAAACATGCATCTATGTGTCAATTCAAATCTCAAATTAAATCATGCGATGAACAACCCTGACAAAAGCAGAATTTCAAGAAAAAATCCTTGCAGGGCAAAAGCCTTTTATTTCATCTATAATTTGTAGAAGAATGGTTTACAATCGAATTACAACGAAAATACAATTTACTTTCGAAATGCCCGCGGGTGTCGGTTCATAGTCATCAACCCAGGAACACCGTAACACTCCCAATGACACACAATCGATCAGCTCAGTACCTCTCGCAAGTGGCATCTATGGTCATCCCAGTACCTTTCCAAGGATCCTATGATTCTGCAGCAAAATTCCCAGCAAATATGACTTGGGTTCCACAAAGAGAACTCACACAAAAGTATTTGGGATTTGTAAATTGTAAAACAAAACTTTGAACCCTCAAAAATTGGTTGGAGAATAGAAAAATGTATTCTTAGAAAACCAGTGTTTCTCCACACGAAATTACAGAAGCCTGACATCTTATTTATAAAATCATTTGAGGCAATGACGTGTCAGGTAAAATGACCTGTCATTCGAATGACATACGACGTCGTTCGAACGAGATAGAATCTCGTTTGAATGACAAGCGACGTCATTTGAACAACGGTCACTTATCCCAAAAAAATCAGTCTTTTAAAAATCATGGAAACCTTAAAACTTTAAACTGTGTACGAAATCAGAAATGGTTATCCAAAAGACTTTTTATGATAAAATGTTTTTGAAAAATAAAAACCAATTAAACTTATTTCAAAATTATTTTTCACAAAAATATCCCAACACCTTTTATGCAAAATGTAAATGGAACTAAAACACATTTACTAAATTTGTCCTTGTTGGGCATGATTGTTGAAGTCGACTTGAAATTCGGATCGTCGATTGTAGATGATAGCTTCCCAATTCTTCGACACACTTGCAGAAGTATATGACATACTAACTGTGACGGGCAGTCTCCTTACAAATCTCCCATATGTCTATACCGGTACAAAATAAAAACTATCATAATTATCAAACAAAATGACGTATACAAATCCACCCTCCCAAAAACTCAAAAATGGAAAGATAAAGTGACAAATCTTCAAATGATGCTTCAACAATAAACTTTTCAAATCTCCAAGCTTTTATCATCAGGGTGTACAATCCAAAAATCTTCAATTGTACCTACACACATGAGACAAAGAAAAAAACTTGTGACGTATCGAGTTTGAAATGATATAAACATAAAACATGTAAGCATAATCAATTCTCCCCCATACTTAAACTCCCCAAAAAAATACCAACTACCAGAACCCATCCCGCAGGGTTTTCCGCTAAAAGCCGAGAGCTCCAACGAACTCTCTGGTGAAAGGATACAAATGAGAAATGGAAGGGGAACCTGGGAGAAGGGAAATGGAACCAACTTTGGCCACCGTACTGACAAACCCATTGGAGAAGGACCCCCTGCCCCTAATTCCTTACTATGCCCAGTTCATGAGGGAGAAGAGAGAAATAGCCGTATCGGAGGGGGGGTTGGTGTTTGAGGATGGTGGTTGGTGTTTCGGAGGGGGGGTTGTATTTTTTGAGTAAGTCAAAATATAAAGGGACATTCACATTTAGGGCCCGTTTCATCCTCTACTCAAAAAACTCAATTTAAACGATGTTTTTAAATACAGTTTTAAAATTCAGTTTTTTTTTATAATTTTTTGTGTGCGTTTGGTAAACTTATTTTTAAATACAGTTTTTTGATGATTTGACAAAATTGACAATCATGTATATATATATATATATATATATATATATATATATATATATAGTTAAACTCCCAAATATACCTCATTAAATATACCTAAAAAAACATGATATTAAATGTACATGTATATAATTTATGATGTAGGTATGTATATATGTAAATTATATACATGTACATTTTAAATTATATACTTGTACATTTAATATCATATTTTTTTAGGTATATTTAATGAGGTATATTGGGGAGTTTAACTATATATATATGGAATGTATAATTGACTATAAAATTATATACTTACATGAATTGATAATATTTTTTAATACATATATACGATATGTATATTTTATATTATTCCATACATTAATAATACATGTATAAAACTATATATAAGTATCATGTATCTATTGATAATATTATTTAACTTTATATTATTCCATACGTAATTTTGTGTACAAGTATATATATATTTTTATTTATAACAATTACACACACATTAATGTATTATGTACGTATATTATATATTAAGGTATAACTGCATTAAAATATTATGAATGAATAATTCTGAGTTGAAAAATAAAAAACAGAAGTTATAAAACACGCTAAACCTGTTTTCTGAAAAACTTGATTATAACACTGAAATATTATAATTCTGTGTTTAAAAATAGGTTGCCAAGCGTAAATTTTTATCAGAATTGTATTTAAACACAGAAAACAGAATTATAGTTGTAAACCAAACAGGCCATTAGATTCTATTAGACCTTTTTTTAGGCATTCTAGTCCCATCATGTTTTTTCCTTACATATAACTCCTACTCCTAATTTTTTGTAACTTTGTTTTACAATTTTACCATTTTAAAACCAATCATCCGTAACTTTCTTGAGAAAGTTACATAAGTGGTTGAACTTTTTTTTAATCTTCAAATGATCATAATTTTTAATTGACATATCCGTTTTTCTCAAAAATTACACAGACAGTAAACTTTATTATATGCACCAGAAAGAGAAATAGGTTTATATCAGTAACATTTTCACAAACGGTAACATTTACTATGCAAACACAGTATATATACACACACACAGTGGATCCAAACCATTTTTTCGAAATTATTTTATTTTTAAAGGTCCACGCTATCCAACAACCTTCATTAGAGCTTCGATTGTTTATATTTGTAACATTTTCACAAACAGTAACATTTACTGTGTTATAACACAGTATATATATATATATACGGTGGATCCAACCCTCTTTTTTTTTTATATTATCGTATTCTCAACGCTCCGCGCTATCGGCATCCAATCCCCAACACCACCCACCCTCATTGTCGGAACTACAACAATATTCATCAGAGCTCTGATTTAGGGTGACATAGGGTGCCGTTGGCGCGGATCTTAGGAAATAAGAGAATATTTGATAAATGGGGTTTGGATCAACTCAAGCTCCGAGTTGGAGTGGGTAGGGTTAGCATTGGGTTAGTTTATATTTGTAACATTTACACAAACAGTAATATTTACTGTGTTATAACACAATATATATATATATATATATATATATATATATATATATATATATATATATATATATATATATATACGGTTGATCCAACGTCTTTTTTCTAATATTGTCTTATTTTTAACGATCCGCGCTAGTGGCATCCAATCCCCACCACCATCCACCCCCATTTTCGGAGCTACAACAACGTTCATCAGAGTTCTGATTTGGAGTGACAAGGGGTGCCGCTGGCGCGGACCTTAGGAAATAAGAGAATATTGGATAAATGGGGTTTGGATCCACCGGAGCTCCGGTTTGGAGTGAGTAGGGTTGGCATTGGGTTAGGTTTATATCTGTAACATTTTCACAAACGGTAACATTTAATGTGTTATAACACAGTATATATATATATGGTGGATCTAAACCTCTTTTTCTGATATTGGCTTATTTTTAACGGTCCGCGCTAGCGGCATCTAATCCCCACCACCACCAACCCCAATTGTCGGAGCTCCAACAACTTTCATCAGAGTTCTGATTTAGGGTGACATAGAGTGCCGCTGGCGCGGACCTTAGAAAATAAGAGAATATTGAATAAATGGGATTTGGATCCACCGGAGCTCCAGTAAATGTTACTGTTTGTGAAAATGTTATATATATATTGTGTAATATTAACTCAGTAAATGTTACTGTTTGTGAAAATGTTATATATATAAAACTATTTCATAAATATATTAACACAGTAAGTGTTATTGTTTGTGAAAATGTCACAGATATAAAACTATTTTATTTTCTGGTGTATACAATAAAGTTTAATATCTGTGACATTTTTACAAACAATAGAATTTACTGTGTTATCACATTATATATATATATATGCTCCTATTTTTAAAGGTCTGCGCCACCAGCACCTAATGTCACCCCTACTCACCCCAAACCGGCGCTCCGGAGGATCCAGAGCCCATTTATCCAATCTTCTTTTCAAAGGTCCGCACCAGCGGCACCCCATGACACTCCGATGGATCCAAACCCCATTTATTCAAAAGTTTTTTTTATTTTCAAAGGTCCGCGCCAGCGGCACCACATGCCACCCTTACCCACCCCAAATCGGAGCTCTGATGAATGTCGTTGAAGCTCCAACAATGGGGGTAAGGATTGGATGCCGCTAGCGAGGACCTTTAAATATAAGGTAATTTTGAAAAAAGAGGGTTTGGATCCACCGGATATATATATATATTACCACAATAAATATTACTGTCTGTTTGTGAAAATATCACATATATAAAACTATTTAATATTCTAGTGCATACATTGAAGTTTACTGTTTTTGTAAAAAAAAATTCTTTGAAATTTTATAGGCTTCATGGATCTTGTTTGATAGATCTCCTCGAGAAGATTTCAAAAACAGTAATTTTGCGAAAAACGGATTTGTGAATCAAAAATTATGATCATTTTAAGATTAAAAAAAAGTCTAACCACTTATGTAACGAATGATTAGTTATAAAAGGGTAAAATTGTGAAAAAATTCCTTAAAAAGTTAGAAAAGGACCTATATGATTGTTGAAAAGTCAATGGGACTTATATATACGTTGACCTCACAAATGGGACTTAAATATAATAATGCCAAATATAAATTGGTATGGTTTTTTTAAAAGAAAAATAACGTTGTATTGTTCATCTCAGATGGCCCGTTTGGGATGAATATGGGTCAAATCTGTTATGGGACGGGTTTGGGCTGGGCTGGCCCGTTTTTTTTTTCGAACAGTTTTTTTTAAAAGAAAAAATAGTATTTTTTTTAATGAAAAAATAATTTTTTTTTAAATAACAAATCTGTTAATATTTTATTTTTCATGTACTCATTTTGTTTAAACTTGTTGTTTTTCAATATACTTAAGGAATTTTTACTTCTAGTTATTGTATCACCCCGTATTTTTATAATTGATTTATTTAATTAAATGAGAAAATAAAATTTAAGATTTTTGGATTCTTATTAATTAATTATGTTGGTTTTATTATTTGGAAAGTAGAATTTCAGACGGAATCGAAATCGGATTTAAAATAAATTTTTATGAGAGTTTTAAGTTTAGCCTTAAAAAAAAGGGAAAAACATTTGTCACGGATTTAGTCCATGACTAATAAAAAAATTTGATTTTTAGTTAAATGGTATTAAACGAAGGAGAATGGCAGTGGGCACGTACATGTTCGATCGATCGACGATGCCAGATTTGAGGCAGTTCGGTGATTTCATTTGTAGTGTTAGGGTGAGATTAGGATTCCTAATCACTATATAACCTTAATAATCCGTAGGGGGACTTCTCATAATCACTTTTTCTCAAGTTTTTCACCAGAGAACACTTCCAAATATCTTTCCTCTCAACCATAATCATCAACCTCCAACATAATCAAGTTTTAGGAGGCTTAATTGGGGCTTAATCAAGATTGATTTAAGAACACTTCTTTGCTAATTTTTCGAGAGGAATCCATATTTCTAATCAGATTTTCAACACGATCTTCACAGGCATGAATACTCTATTTTTTTTCCTTTGGTATTATACGTTTTAAGTTTCGCATAAACACTTAATTACATGTTTTCTTAAAAGAAAGTAGTGACTTAATTAAGAAAAGTGGACACTAATTATAAGGTTGTTTTTATTAAATCTTTTAATCTGAATAATATTCATAACCCTTGGGTACGTAGGATTGATGAGTGGATTTGGGGTTTTATTGGTGTAGGTTGCATGTAGAAACACCCTAGTTTTAAAATAACTGATTTTTGGGCGCGTATAACTCACGTAATTTATGTAGAGATAATGAAATTAAAAATTTATTCTATTTACGATGAAATAGTTGTATATTTAAGTTAAAATAATTGAATGGAATTAATTGGGTATTTTTCGTTATGATAATTAAATTAAGATTTAATGGATTTGACTATCATGCGTAGTTTGGAACATTGATTTATTATGCATATTGGTGTGCCTTGTTGGTATTATTAAATATCATTGTGATGACGGGTTGTTGGGTATTATTGTTCTCCTTATATTTTAGAATGCCTTCTAGAAATGGGACTAGTGAGGGTAAAATTATCACGATTTTATCATGTAGGGGGTGGGCTAATTTTTATTACTTTATCATCGTTACGCTAGTCTAGGTATGAGACGAGGTTCAGATTTATGTTAAAAAATCCTCCTATACATAGGGTAGGACGTATTGATAACTTGGGGACCCTTAAGTATAGGACTAAGGAGTATTTTGAGGATCTCACATCGATAAAAGAGTGAGGTAATTTGAAATTTTGAATTGAGAATTAATACCTAAGATAATAAGATGGGTATTAAAATATATTGGCGACATAATCAGCGAGGCCGACAGTTTAAACGGGCCAGCCGGCATTTTATGTCGTGTCGTGTGTGGAATCTCGTCAATCAGCGAGGGCTAACAGTTTAAACGGGCAGCCGGCGTTTTAACGAGGAGATGTGTATTTTGGTGGAGAAATCACCCGAGGCGGGAGGACCGCCATAATAAATTGAGGATATAAGAAAAGTTGGTTAATTTAATTAACATTGTGGGACTTGGAAATTAAAAATCATATTAGTGTGCCTTTTTAAATGGGGAATTCCTTCGGGTAGTTAGTGATTTATATTTATCACGTTTAATTATCTCGTCTAATTTAAAATACTCTATTGTGAAATTTATTGCCTATAATGCTACTGTCTGGATTCAAGGATCCTATTTGAGGGGAGTAGTGCGTATTCTTGCTCGGGGCTTTGGCTCTGACTCATGCGTTGACTAACATTTTTCAGGATAAGATTTGGAGAAGCTGCATAGGATTATCGAAGTTATCATTTGGAGGTGCATCTAGAGTTATTTATTTTTATGACATAGTTTAGTTAGACTTTCTTTTTCCAGTCGTATTTAATTATGAGACTTCATTGGAGTTTTATTGGGCCATTCGGTTCCAAAGTTGTTTAGAGGATTTCTATTGGATTATTCAGATTTTATTTATTCATTTTTGGAAATTGAATTTATTTGGAGTTCTAGAATGTGATGGATCTTTTATTGCGCGGTTGGTGTTATCATTTGAGATTGATTCAATTATTTATCTTATAGACTGATTTATTTATGTCTCATATCTGTCTCATGCTAAGAATTGTATTTATTCAGTTCACGCCCGGCATAGTTCGGAGGCGGTGGCTGGCCACCCCGTTAGTCGAATTTTGCGGGGTGTGACAGTTATTTTCCAATAGATTAAAATTAAAAATAAAATTCTCAATCTAATTTAAAATGTTACAGTAAATCCACTTAAAATGTCTCAACTAATTCCAATAAATAAAACCATTTAACTAAAATACTAAATAAAAAATGTCCAATTTAAGTCCACCATATAAAGCATAAAAAATATAACAAACAAATAAAAATGTCTAATTTAAGTCCAATACAAACAAATAAAAGTGTTCTTAATATAAATCCACATATTAACTCTACACTATCACAATTTCACACAATGGAATCTGAAAATCAAAGCAATGCACATCAATCCCTGCAAAAAAAAAAATGTATGTGGTAAAATTGAAAAGAAATAGCTAATAACGCAATAATACATTGAGAAATTTAATTAATTACCTCAACATAATCAATTCAACTTAGTTAAGATGTGCACTCAACTCATGCATATTACTTCCTGCAAAATTAATAAACAAATAAATTAGTTACCAAAATCCTCAATTTAATAAAATTAATAAATAAATAGACGAGTTATCTCACTAACGCCTTTGATCTTGGGCAACTCGTTCAACAAGAGATGAAAAATCATCAACTAGATCATCATCTGAATTTTTTGGAGCTAAATTCATGCATTTAATATAAACAAAATGATTTAATATATATTAAAAGACATATATAATTAAAAAAATATCTTAAATTACCTGGCACACCATACAACCAGTCTCTGGTGCAAACTAATGCTTCAGCATTACTGGGCAAAATTGAACTATGATACTTACTAATTATACGCCCACAAATGCTAAAAGCAGATTCAGAAGTGACACTTGTAATAGGAATGCTTAATACATCACGTGCCATTTGAGAAAGATTCGGGAAACGAATTGTGTTATCTTTCCAATTACTAAGAACGTCTAACTGAGCGTGTTGCTTTCGATCAAGTCTGGTCTCGTCGAGGTAAGTGTCTAGCTGAGATTTAACTCTACTTTGACCATATTGTAGGCTTTCAAAGGCATCAAACTCCTAAATGACATCAACATTTAATAAATTTGAATGATAATTATATCTTTAAAATATTAAGATTAAGTGAATAAACTTACATCCATTTCATCAATTATATCATCGCTCACACGACTGGAGCTTGAAATTGATGTATGATCATGTGTTGAAGCAGGAGGGGATATATTTACGTACTCTTGAAAAAGCATATACAACTTCTCCCGAACAATTTGCTTTTTCTCCAAACTAGTCGCGGGACACAATTTGTTAAAACAAAATTCAACATATTGTAGCCTGTATCGAGGATCCAAAATAACAACAAATGATAATACCATGGCATAAGATTCCCAATATTTGTCATATTTGAGTTTCATTTGATGAGCCCTAGCACTTATAATTTCATTTGAATTTTCCATCTCTTCAGCCAACAGTAATTGTATCCTCTAAACAGCAGAAAAATACAAATTCGCAGTTGAATATTTAGTTCCAGAGGTATATGTTGTAATCTCATAGAAAGGTTCAACAACCTACTGATTCGATCAATATTCGCCCATTCTTCATTGGTAGGGCATGTCTTGAATTGGGGATCAATTGATTGAAGGTGATTAAATGCACGACGATACACAAGTGCGCTCTCAAGCATTAGATACATGGAGTTCCATCTAATTTTCATATCTTGTCGAACCTTCTTTCAGCAGTCCAATGAAAGACTATATATACACTCGACAAATTTTATTTTTCTGCCTTCAGTTCCCCTGACATATTTCACGGATTCTCTAACCTTGTGTACGGATTCAGTGATAACTTTCAAGCCAGCTTGCACTATTAGATTCAAAATGTGTGCACCACATCGGATATGAAAAAACTCGTCGTCACATATTGACGAGTTGGTTAAACGTTGATGATATTTTAAAGTTACTACCAACCCGTCATTATATTTTGCATTATCCAACGTAATAGAAAATATTTTCTTATCAATGACCCAGTATTTTAACAAATGGATGATTTGTTGTGCCAATATTGGTCCACTATGTGGAGGGGGACATGGCGAAAATTCCATATCCATTTTTGCAAAACCCAATTATCATCGACGTAATGAGCTGTAAGGGACAAATATCCATTTGTGGCAATAGATGTCCACATATCAGACGTTAGACATACTCGACTAGGAATTAAGCTTAGACAATACCTAATCATTTCCTTCCCTACATCATGCAATTTTAACGTGTCGGACTTGGCTGTATTTCTTGAAATGTGAATTACTTCAGGTTGTAAATAGCTAATCAAGTCACGAATTCCTTCATATTCCACAAAGCTATATGGTAAATTATGTTTCACTAGTGCTGTAGCCAATTTCTCACGAAACATATCCTGATTAAATTCACGTGTAAGCTCTTTTCCACATTTTAAATAATGGTGTAACATGCTACTTGTGCCGGATTTGTTTTTCGCAACATAAACAACATCACACCTCCTACATTTTGCCTTTTGTATCCCATCTTCCCCGATTGGCAATAGTTCAGAATCCTCCCACACTACAGAAGTGGTTCTCTTAGAACGTTTGTTACTAGCGGAAGAATTTTGCTCACTATTTTTCGACATCAATTTTGTTTGAAGAATAACTTAAATAATAGTTAATTAGTTAAAAAAATGATCATTTAATTAGTTAAATAAAATAAACAACTAGGTCAACATTTAATTATTTAAAAAAATTAAATAAGTCATCATTTAAATGAATTAGAAAATGAACAAATAAGTCATCATTTAATTTGACAAAAACTGAACATTTAATAAGTTAAACAAATTAAAAAATTAAGTCCATTTTAATTAGTTAAAGAAAATGCAAAAAAAATTATCCAAAAATGAAAAAAAAATCTTCGAACATCCAGTTCTGTTCATTATTATATCTTATTTACATCATTTAGAGATCAAGGGTAAATTTTATCATGAGTCCATCATTTACAGAAAATGAACAAATCATAAACAGAAAATGAAAAAAAAATGAAAACATACAGATTCAGCGTGAGATTCAGCAAGAAATCCGGCGTCAACCTTGACGGACTGAAATGGACGGCACCAATCTCCGATGAACAGAAATGGACAGCATCACCTTAGCTTCGTCAAGTGGTGAATGAGCTCCATCACACAGCGTCGGGTTTATTGATGATATCTCCTTCTCCGATGTGAATTTCGGGTTGCGGCACTGTTGCGCTTTAGGAATTGTGTTCGGAGAGATGAAAACGGCTGAACATTTTCAATAAAAAATGGTTCATCATTTAGAGGTTTTTAGGTTTTTAGGTTATGTCATATATGAAAACGGCTGCTAACTTTTTAGGTTATTATTGATACCAAATTTAATCTCTTGGCGTGGACCCATCATCTGAAGACACGTGTCAACCAACGTGGCAGTTACAAATACTTCTACCGATTAACTCACTGCCACCGAGCTATTCAAGCGCCACGAGTAACTCATACATTCCGAACAGCTCAAGTGTACCGATCAACTTAGGCTCCCCAAGCAACTCATGGGCCCCGAGCTACTTAGCGGTCCAAGTAACTTATGGGCCCCGAGCTACTTAGGCGGTCCGAGTAGCTTAAGCGGTCCGACCTACTTAGCGTACAGAACATCCAAATCAAGAGAATCAAAGAGACGACTGCGCATTAAATGCTCATTATTATCGTACAGATGTATATGTCTACTAGATAACAACGCATTATCATTTCACACGTACAGCCTCAAGGCTATAAATACATTGTAACCTCCTCATTAGAAGGGGACTCTGGATTTCTGGAAAAACCATATATCAAGAATTCCAGACAAACAGTCAGTAATATAAAAATAGTGGACGTAGGCCATTCTTATAAGGCTGAACCACTTTAAAAATCTTTTGTCTTATTTATTTTATATGTGATTGATTAATTAGAGATAATCTAATTTTTTACATCAACAGATTGGCGCCGTCTGTGGTAAACGATTGTAATTATCATTTTTCACCAAAACAACTCATCATCTATGGCTGATAATCCTGAATCCAGTAATCGAAACACTGGGGCTCCTCTAAACTTTTCTGCTCCCCCAAATGTTCAAGATCTGGCTGGTATAATGGCTAATCTGGCTCAAAGCCAGACGGCCATGCAAGAAACCATGCGTCAACTTATACAAACTGTTCAAAGAGGAGTGCCGGCTCAATCAGGACAACGAAGTGTCCAAAGAAATACCCGCCTACCCTCTTCACGAATTAGGTGAATGCTATTCCCAAAGGAATCTCGATCTAGACACACTGAATCATACCGTACTGAGAGATATAATGATCCTTCTTATCAACCTGGTCGGACTTCATCAGTGCGAGCTACAAATTCTCAACGAAACATCACTCTATCTCCGGAAAGGACCATTGCTCTAGAAAGGTTGAATAGAGTCTCTCATTTTGATCATTTGGGACCTAGAAGGAATAGAAGTCCTCCTAGGATTGAGTCGAGGAACTCTCCACGACCATCCGATCTAAGGGAAGGCTCTGCCCAATCACGACCAGCTGCTCGTAATGAAAGATCCCAAGATGAAAATTCAACGGGATCAATTGCTAGAACCAATAGGCCCGAGGAAAGAAACGATGCATGGAAGGGCTCTATTCATAGGTTGGAGGACATATTAGGCGAAATGGCTAAGGCCAAGAATCCTCTACAAAGGACTTTTGTTCAAGGGACACCCTTTGTACAAACAATTATGAATTTTCCCACACCATCAAAATTCAAAGCCCCTGTGGTGATGCCTAAGTATGATGGAAAAACTGACCCTGTCCTTCATATAGAGAAATACCAAGCTGCCGCCGATATCTATGCAGTTCCTGATGAGATGAGATGAGATGAGATGAGATGCAGGGCATTTTCAGGAACTCTTATCAAATCAGCCCAAATCTGGTACAACAACCTTCCTCGGGGGAAGATCGCGACTTTCTTTCAACTGGCAGAGCTCTTTATTGGGAACTTCTATTTTGGAGCAAAACCAGCCAAGCGAGTAGCACACTTATTGAGTGTTAGACAGAAGACAGGTGAAAACACAAGGGATTATATTACTCGTTTCAATAATGAGAAGCTCAAAGTAATTGATTACGAGGATAAAATAGCAATTACTGCTCTGATGAGTGGACTGTTGCCAGATAAATTGTACTACACTTTAGCCAAAGATTTGTCTAGGACCATGGTTGAATTGATGGCAAAAGCAACCAAAATCATGAATGCCGAGGAAGCTATGGTTGCGAAGAAGAATACAGACACTAAGGAGACCAAGGTCGAGGCTGATAGGACTGAGAAGAAGGAGCAGAAAAATAATGGTGGCAACAGGCAATCGAAGGCAAAGCAAGCATTGTAACATTTGAAGAAATTTGAAAATTATACTCCTTTGAAGGTAGATATAAATCATATTCTGGAAGAGATTAAGAACAGCGAGGAGCTAAACTGGCCAGAAAAAATGAAGGCAGATCCTGACAAGAGGAATAAATCCAAATATTGCGAGTTCCACAAAGACCATGTCACACGACCAAAAATTGCATAGCTCTTCAGAATGAAATTGAAGCACTCATCAGACGAGGAAAGCTGGCTAAATATGTTGATCGTCAAAATGGTGGAAAGAGCAACGATCGAACAAGGCAGAGGTCTAAATCTCCTCATCGAGCAAAAGAAGATAAGAAGAGAAGTCATAAAGAAGACCCAGAAGATGATCAAGATGACCCCGATCTCCCCAAAAGACCAAAGCAGCCAGAACGTGAGGTATTTTCAATCCATATTGGATCATTTGAATATAATGTTATTACAGGTGGAGATGCAGGAGGTGGAGATCTAACTGTGAAAAGAAAAGCTTACCTTAATGAGGCTCAAGCTTGCTCGTACATTCAGCGAATAAATCTGGCTGAAGATGATCGCCCGAGGAAGGTGAATAAAGACAAATTGGTCATTGGTTTCTCTAAGAATGACCTGGAAGGAGTACTATATCCTCATGATGACCCATTGGTGATCAAGATGAGAATGAAGGAAGTGGTGATTTCACGAGTACTGGTGGATAATGGTAGCTCGGCAGATATCATGTTCTATCCATGCTTTGATAGTTTGAATCTGAAGCTAGCCCATTTGGAGCCTTATCATAGACCCATCCTCGGCTTTACTGGCGAGAAAGTTTTTCCACTTGGGAAGATCAAGTTGGATATGCTTATCGGTACATAGCCTGCTTGCCGAACAGAAAGAGTACGTTTCCAATCAGCTTGTAATATCATCATGGGAAGAGTAGGCCTAAAGAAGTTCGAAGCAGTACCATCTACTGTACATCAATGTTTAAAATTCCCAACCAATTTTGGAATGGGAGTTGTGAAAAGAAACTAGAAAGTAGCTCGAGAATGCTACTATTAATCGGCCGAGCAAGAGGAACATGAAGAATCCAGGAAGAAGACTACTACCTATCAAGTAGATGAAATAGAAGATGCTGAGATTGAAATGCTAGACCCTAGAGACGAGTCTCAGCTCGTAAAGGGACAGGTCATGGAGGCTACTAAAAATGTCATTCTGGACGATGAGCATCCAGAACGAACAACTCAAATTGGTGCATCACTGGAGGTATCAATAAAGAAGGAATTGATAGCATTTTTAAGGCGAAGAAAGAAGACCTTTGCATGGAGTCATGAAGACATGCCAGGGATAGATCCGAATTTCTTGTGTCACGAGCTCAACGTGAACAAGGAAATCAAGCCAATAAAATAGCGAAGAAGAGTGTTCAGTCCTGAGAAGAACCAAGCAATACAGGAAAAAGTAGAGAAACTACAAAAAGACTCTTTTATTGAAGATGTCAAATATCCTGATTGGCTAGCAAATGTGGTGATGGTGAAGAAGAAAAATAACAAGTGGAGAATGTGTGTAGACTTCACCGATCTCAATAAGGCATGCCTAAAGGATCATTTTCCTTTACCCCGAATTGATCAACTGGTAGATGCTACCTCGGGGTATGAATTGTTGAGTTTTATGGATGCTTATTCTGGATACAACCAGATTAAGATGAAGCCTGAAGACAGGGAGAGCACCTATTTTATCACCCCAAGGGGAACTTATTGTTACAATGTTATGCCTTTTGGACTTAAAAATGCAGGTGCCATATATCAGTGACTGATAAATAAGGTGTTTGCAGAGCAAATCAGTCATAACATGGAGGTTTATGTTAATGATATGTTGACAAAGAGCAAGAAAGTTGTCGATCATCTAATTGACCTAAGTCAGACCTTTGATCAACTAGAGAAATATCAAATGAAACTGAATCCCACCAAATGCATATTCGGAGTATGAGAAGGCATGTTCTCGGATATATTGTTAACCAACGAGGAATTGAGGCGAATCTTGAAAAGATCAAGGCTCTATTGGAGCTACGATCTCCAACGATGAAGAAGGAAGTGCAAAGTCTCACAGGACGAGTTGCAGCACTTAATAGGTTTGTGTCACGAGCAACTGACAGGTGCCTACCATTCTTCAAAACACTCTGAAAAACTTTTGAATGGAATGATGAATGCGAGGAGGCCTTTCGAGAATTGAAGAAATATTTGGGGACACCTTCACTATTATCTAGACCAGTGATGGGAGAAAGACTATACTTGTACCTGGCAGTTTTAGAAAATGCAGTGAGCTCGACATTGATAAGAGTGGAGGACGGAGTACAAAAACCAGTCTATTACACCAGCAAAGCTTTCCAAGGAGCAGAAATCAGATATCCAAGGTTGGAGAAGTTGGCACTAGCACTGATTGAAGCAAGCAGAAGGATGAGGCCATACTTCCAAGCTCATACTATAGTTGTGTATACAAATATGCCATTAAGGCAAGCTCTGCACAAACCAGAGAAATCAGGAAGATTGATGTACTGGGAAGTAGAACTTGGAGAATATGATATAATTTATGAGCCTAGATCGTCGCTCAAAGGGCAGGCAGTAGCAGATTTTATCACAGAATTCACTCAGGAGGATTCCTCCGATGAGCAGGAGTTGAATACAGACCAGCCTGTGAATGTTACAGGATCATCAAATTTAAATGCCGACCAACTTACGTCGGGGGACGTGCAGCGAAAAGTACTAGAGGAAGACAAAAGGAAGCATCAAATACTTTACCAAGGAACTATGTCTGACCAAGAGTTTGATAATGGAGTATCTGTGTGGAATCTGTATGTAGATGGATCTTTGTGCTCTACAGGCAGTGGAGCAGGGATTATTTTAAACAGTCCAGATGGGATTGATGTGGAATATGTTATACGTTTTCAATTTAAGGCTTCTAATAATGAGGTCGAATATGAAGCAATGATCGTGGGTCTAAGACTGGCAAAAACCATGAAATCTGAGTAAGTCGTTGTGTTCAGTGACTCCCAGTTAATCGTAAATCAAATTCTGGGAGTGTATGTAGCAAACGGAGAATTAATGATCAAGTATCATGAAAAAGCAATGGAGGTTGTATCAAATTTTACTGCAGTTCAGTTGATTAGAATACCAATATTGGAGAACGCAAGAGCAGTCGCATTAGCTCGATTAGCATCAGCCAAACGCACCGATGTACGAAGAATAATCCCAATAGAAATCCTAGTTGGTCGGAGCATAGACGAAGATCTGATAATGAATTTCATTGCCCTCGACTTGGGACCATCTTGGATGGATCCCATCAGGTCCTATATTGAAGAGGGGGCTTTGCCAACTGATAAACTCGCAGCCAAGAAATTAAAGTTTAAAGTTGCTCGTTATATATTGACCGATGGCATTTTATATAGACGAGGAATTATAGCAGGGCTACAAAGATGTGTCCACCCCTCCGAAGTGAATGATCTGATCGAAGAGGTCCATGAAGGGTCTTATGGAGCCCATGTGGCAGGTCGGACGTTTTTACAAAGAATAATAATGCAAGGGTATTACTGGCCGACCATGAGAGCTGATTGTGTAGATTATGCCAAGTGTGACAAATGTTAACGCTTCTCCTCTATCCGAAGAACTCCCCAAGCATTGTTAACACCCATCAAGTCTCCTTGGCCATTCGCCACGTGGGGAATAGAGTTGGCCGGGCCACTTCTAACGACCAGAGGAAGATTCAAATACCTTGTGGTTGCTGTGGATTATTTTACAAAATGGGTGGAAGCTGAGCCTCTCATTGATATGACATACGACAAAGTCTATCAATTCATTTGGAAGAATATTATTTGCAGATATGGTCTTCCACATGCATTCATTACTGACCATGGAACCCAGTTTGACAACGAGGAGTTTGCTGCATATTGTCATCAATCCAATGTACTGAAGATCCACTTTGCACTAGGACATCCCCAAAGCAATGGGCAAACTGAGGTGACAAACAGAACGCTGTTGAATGGTTTTAAGAAATGACTAGATGATGCAAAAGGAAATTGGATTAACGAGCTACATTCTGTGCCATGGGCTTATCGTACCACACCACGAGCAGCAACAGGAGAGTCTCCATACATGGTGGCATTCGAAAGTGAAGTTGTCATACCTGCTGAATTCGGTCTACCCACACATAGGGTGATTAATTTCAATTCTCTTGTCAGTGATTTAACGAGAAGATTAGACCTGGATATGCTCGAAGAAGTCAGGGAAGAAGCAGCGATCAGAAATGCAGCATATCAACAATGAACAACTTTGTTCTATAACAAAAGAGTGAAGAAGTGTGATTTGAAGGAAGGGGATTATGTGCTGAAGAAAGTAATACAAAATAATAACAAATTGGAAGCCAACTGGCATGGACCCTACAGAGTAACAGAAGTTGTTCGTACAGGGACATACAGGATTGAAACATTGGAAGGAGAAGAATTCAAGAGTGCATGGAATGCAGAGCATCTGCGCAAATATTATCAGTAATTGGAATTCCTGTGTAATGCAATTTCTTTAATATGAATAAAATGTTGGATGTTTTACCCAGTTTCTCTCTTTTTGTTGAAATTTTTCAGAATATTAGTGCTACATACTACACATCAAATTCAGACAATTACCACCAACTCCTGTTGGTCGGGAACTAATTACCACCAACTCCGATTGGTCGGGAACTAATTACCACCAACTCCAGTTGGTCAGGAACGAATTACCACCAACTCCGGTTGGTCGAGAACGAATTACCACCAACTCCGGTTGGTCAGAAACTAATTACCACCAACTTCGGTTGGTCGGGAATCAATTACCACCAACTCCAATTGGTCAGGAACGAATTATCACCAACTCCGGTTGGTCGTAAAGAATTTCCACCAACTCCGGTTGGTCGGGAATCAATTACCACCAACTTCGGTTGGTCGGGAACTAGTTGCCACCAACTCCGATTGGTCGACAAATCAATTACCACTAACTCCGATTGGTTAGAAAATTAAATACAATCAACTCCGGTTGGTTAAACTAAGCAGGAACATAGGATGCAAGTCATTTCATTGCTTAGGCCCAAAGAGGAACAAGTCATTATAATCAAACAACAAATGGGACAAGTTCCATTATCCAAAAACAAAATAACAAGAAAACGAGGATATTCTATAAACTATTTAGAAGAAAATAAAATGGCAAAAGGCTAAAAATTTCTTCATTCAAATCAATATTGTGAAAAATATACTTCATTACATAAAAAATCCTATTCTATTGGTTTTTTCCCTTCTTCCTTTGAAACAGGTTCTACTCCAGCAGGAGGATCATCTAAGGCATAAGGAGAATTTATAAAATTTACATCTCTCAGCATTCTAACATTTATTACAGATGGTCGATCAAGTAAATGTTCTGGGCGAGATATCTCGAAGTTGGCATGAAGACTGTAATCACCAAGATACTTGGAAATCAGACATTGAGGAATTGCTCGAGCAGGAATCCAACTTATATCAAGCTTAAAAGGAGGCACAGGCAAATCGAGCACTCCAGGGTCATAATAATCCCATAAGTAGTGGCCCTGCTCTAATTTTAGCACACATAGTGCATTTAGCCACCCTTGTTTGTACCCCTCGTTATTTGATTGCTGGATTCGAGCATCAAGATGGTAAAGGGCTTCATTATACCCAGCTATCCAAAACTCTCAGGGTTGTTTATGAAATTGGTAAGTTAACCTCTCCAGTTGATCGTGGTGATTCTTCACCAAAAGTTCTTTGTTTTCCAAGGCAGAACTTTGGGTGGATAGTAGTTCGCTGAAGTTCAGAATTTTCTTAGACATTTCTGCTAAGGCTTGGTTCTTCGTCACCAACTGAAAGGCCCGATTTTCTAAAGCGTTTGCGTTCTAGATTATTCAATAGAGACCCGACCAGCCCTTGCTCATCCACGAGAAGAAGATATTGCTCGTCCACGAGTGGATGTGGAGGGTCCAGCTCTTTTTAAAGTTTCCAACTCATCTATTAAGTTGGCGTTTACTACCTCGAAGAAAGAGAAACCTTCATCATTAACAGGGACCAAGGCTCCCGAGGAAGATGCAGCAGACCTATGCTATTTTATCTCCACTTGCAAGGCAATGTTCTCCTGCTCCAACAGCTTAACAATATGCCTGTGTTCTTCGACTTCAAGCTTCAGAACACTTTCTTTCTTCTCATAAGCAGAGATAAATTTGTCATACCCTTTATCAGCACTTAGTTGTTGATATTTTTTCTCGTATTCTTGGTGCAAAAGGGTAGAAGTCTCCTTGTACTGCTGCTAAAGTTTCTCAATTTGGAGATCTTCAATTATCTCGTAGTAATCCACATTATTGGCGACAACACGATCGAGTAGGCATTTCAGGTATTGGTAAGCTTCGACTGCTCGTTCAGAAGTATCTGGACCAAGGATATCAATGATTTGAGCCTCGTTAAGATCTGCATGACTAGCTTTAAAATAGTCATTGCATTTCCTCATCAATTATGTGTCATGAGTTGATAAGAGCTCCATCTTGGCCATAAACTAGCAAAAAAAAGAGATAAAAAGAATCAATAATGACACAGACAGAGCAAGTAAAAGAGAAATTCAAGGTGAACAACTAAAGTTCAAATTTTATTTCATCATAAGGGAAAGTACAAAGTCTGAGGTTACATTCAAGAGAACAACAAAATAAAAGGCCAAAAAATTTAGACCTTCTCCTTGTTTCCTACGACTTCCTCAGAAGGATTGGAGGAAGTGACTGGTTGCTCGGAGGATAAAGGTGGTTGCTCGGCAGAAGTGCTGGTGGGTTGGAGCTGCTCGAATCAAGTTTAAACAATTGGGACAGAAGGGGCCTGATCTCTAATCATCATCGAAGATTAATCTAAGGCAGCTTCATCCTCTTTTTCTTCCCCAGGAGAGGGAGGAGGGTCATGAGTGTGCTGCTGGAATAATTCAAAATTTTCAACAACTTTCAACTCCTGCAAAGCTGCGACCCATCCATCCCTAAAATATTTGAGGCTGGAATACTCTATTTGAGAAGACATGGCAATCAGACCCTTGTTCCAACCTTTATCCCAACCAACACTAAATGATTTTTTAACTGCCTTCTTCCTTTTTGCCTTCTCCGAGGAGGTCCTTTCCCTAAGGAGCTCCTCGGCAGCCTTCAACTTCTCCTCCACCTCCATTTTTTAACGACCAACATCTTGAAGTTTAACAACTTCCTCTTCAACAGACTTGAGCTTAACTTCCAGCTCCTTGTTGCTTTATTCGAAGACTTTGTTACTCTGCTCAGACTCCGTCAATTTCTTCTCCAAATCCTTGGAGGCACTCACAGCTTGATTTCTTTCTAGCTCAATGGACTTAAACTGCTTCTCCCAAGAAACTTTATCTTCCTCGTATTTTTTACGAGAATCTTTCAGAGATTGGGTCAGCCCAACAAAATCTTCCTCTACTCCTCCCAAGGATCTTGAAGCCTTGATAGCTTCATCCTTCTTCAGAATGCTGTTAAAACACGTCACCAGCTGGAAAAAGAAATAGCCGTGGGTCAATATATGAACATAATATTAGAAAGTGAAAGACTCATGCTAACAAAACTTACTGAGGCAATGTGTTGAGCAGCAAGGGTAGTAATTCTCCCACGAGAAAGGGAGTCCACAATACCTTGGACTTCTGGGACAGTCCAGGATCTCACCAAACTCACAGCGGAGCTCGGAGTAACAAAAGATGGAATAACACCTTCAATATTTGAAGGTTGAGAGACAGGTTCAGTAGGCCTCTCATAAGAAATTTTCTTTAACCTCCTCAGAGGAGCATGAACATTTCCAACTAAAGACGCTATCTTTGTTGGTGAAATAACAAAAACCTCACTTGGAGGAGAAACAGCAACAATCTTGCTTGGGGCCATTGGGGGCTTTTCAACAGCTTTCTTGGCAGCAGCAGGAGGAGGTGCATCAGTGATTCCCGTCCCTTCTTCTGGGACATATTGTTTACTTTTCTTTGCCTCCACATTAGTAAAGGCGAATTTATCAAAGAAGGCAGGAGCTCTTCTTCTCTTCATTAAGTTACTGATGGGAACACTTGACTCGGAGGAAGAATCTTCCACACTAGTCTCAGAAGCTAGTACTTGGTCAAGATTAACTACCACTGGACATGGATGAACAGTGAAAGACAAAGTATAGCTCTTGTACTGCAACAAATAAGAGGCAGATCTAATATGTTCCTCGACAACAGATTGGTGCAAATCCCAGATAAGTTTCAAATGCTTTAAATTAATGTCAGCTTCTTTTGGAGGTTTTCTTTTACTGTCAACTGTAACAAATAAAAACAAATGTCAGTGATACATATTATCAAATACAAAGAAAACATGATTTTAAAAAATAAAAACAACTTATACCATTGCCATAAAGGGGACACCTGGGACCTTGATATACGTCATCTCCATTTAATGGAGCATGTTGCCAATTTTTCATAACAACACCATGCTCAAAATAATCCCTATTGGCGTCTGGAAGATTGACAACTAAAGCCCTATTCAAAAACCTAGTTTTTCAATAGAATGTGGAATCGCTGACAACCCATATATAGCAGTACATGGTCTCTGGAATCCCTAAACGGGTTCCATGGAGTTGATTCAATCTATGTACGCCATTAACTATCCTCCAGGTATTTGGAGCTATTTTTGCAGGCACAACGTCAAAATATTGACAGAACTCCAAACATAGGGGATTTGGAGGAAATGAAAAGCCACATTCGGCCACAAAGAGACTTGGGAACCAATGTCCCTCAGCCAAAGAAAAATAATCAGAAGGTTCAGAAAGTTCTTCCAAAATAACCCATAAAGGGATTGAAAATTCAAACCGAAATTTGTCAAGCGATTCAACAAGGTAAACCATGATGAACAAAGTAAATAAAAGAGAAGGAAGAAAATCTTACAAAAAAAGAGAGATCACTTGACAACGAACAATGGAAAGAACGAAGGCACAAGATAAAGAGGAAATGAAGAGTTCAAAGATACATATTTGAAAAGTAAAAGACGACAGGATTTCTGCTGCGTTTAAATACTTTACCTAGGGAATAGAAAAAAACAATGATTACAAGGGAGGACGTTTGCGTATCCAACGGCTAAAAAAAGAGAAGGGGCACAAATATCGAAGCGGTCATGGAAATTCAAAATATTTATGAGGCCTGATACTGTGCACTCATAAAGGAGTTATATACAATGAATGTTTTCTTAAAAACCATACAAACCAATTATCTATGCAGTTTTCAAGAAGAATGTTCCATAATTTTCTTCAACATTAAACTATGAAACATTGGGGGCTTCTGTTTATACCAAATTTAATCTGCTAACGTGGACCCATCATCTAAAGACACGTGTCAACCAACGTGGCAGTTACAAATACTTCTACCGATCAACTCACTGCCACCGAGCTATTCAAGTGCCACGAGTAACTCATACATTCCGAACAACTCAAGTGTACCGATCAACTTAGGCTCCCCGAGCAACTCATGGGCCCGAGCTACTTAGGCGGTCCGAGTAGCTTAAGCGGTCCGAGCTACTTAGCGTACAGAACATCCAAATCAAGAGAATAAAATAGACGACTGCGCATTAAATGCTCATTATTATCGTATAGATGTATATGTCTACTAGATAACAGCGCATTATCCATTCACACGTACAGCCTCAAGGCTATAAATACATTGTAACCTCCTCATAAGAAGGGGACTCTGGATTTCTGGATAAATCATATATCGAGAATTCCAGACAAACAGTCAATAATATAAAAACAGTGGACGTAGGCCATTCTTATAAGGCTGAACCACTTTAAAAATCTTTTGTCTTATTTATTTTATCTGTGATTGATGAATTAGAGATAATCTAATTTTTTACATCAACAATTACGTATATGAGGTTTTTAGGGTATGTCATATATGAAAATCATTTTGCTGCTTGATTGTGTTTTGCTATTGGGTTGTAACTTGGATTTTTATTTGGGCCATTAATTCTAAAATATGGGCCCCATATTAATTTATACTTCTAAAATATGGGCTCCATATTTAATGTTTGGACTTATATGGGTATTTTAGTTAAATGGGTCCAATATTGCCACTGTTATTCATCTGTCACGGAGTTAAGTAAAAAATATATTGTTATTGGAGGAGTTAATTAAAACATATAATATAATGGTTTGGATGACTTTTAAATTACTAGTGGGCACTCACGTGCATTGCACTCGCGTATGCATATGTAAGGAGGGACACGAGTGATGTCAGAGTTAATTGACATTAAGAAAATGTGTGAATATATTTTTATCACTTAATGGCCACAATTTTTTTTTTGTATTTAACTATTCATAATACCAACAGCAATTGCAATTAATACTATTTCTCAAAGAAGCAACTTATAGTTGACACCTACTAATAATTTTATGACACCAAAATTTTCTCAAATCACAAGAATATTAACAACTTTTGTAAGAAATTATTGACAAATATATATTAAGTGAATACAAAAAAAAATTGTTCCTCTTCTCACACAAACACTGTGTGTGTGTAGGTGTTGATACTAGGGACTCGTATAGGACGCATACCATTTTCACAAGGTTAAAGATACTATCATGGACGTCTTACTTCAAAAAATAAAAAAATAAAACTAAATAATAAAAAGATAAAGATAAAATCAATGATACGATGGTGCTTGTGTGACAACTTTTATTTTCATGAAATTCAAAAAAAAAGGATAGGATGTCTTATATGTAAATTGATTTTATCAAATATTTGAAGATTCCTTTTATCAAATATAGTCCAATGTAATATTTCCAATTTCAATCTCGCAAATATTTCATGCAACATACTCACACATACAAACTACTCAACCTATATAGAAACATTCACTTGTTCAAAACGTATAGTTTCATTGAAACCAAGAATAATAAATATTAAATGTCAAAGTTGAAACACAATATCTCGTCAATTTTATTCTTTACGATGTATGTAGTAGTCTTTACGCCCATAACAACTGATTCACACAACTAGATCAAATTCGAAATCGGGATTTAAAATCAAGCGAAGGCATACAAAATATGTAATGATATGTATGAATATATATATATATATATATAGAGAGAGAGAGAGAGAGAGAAAGGGTCACCTACATCATGATGTATACATCACACCTAGTTCTAGGCCCTAAGAAATCTTTTTTCCAAGTTTTTTATTTTTCCCTTGAAATTAACCTTCTAATAGACCCACGTTCAAAAAATTAGATCAAAATACATTTTGTAGCTATTTTTAAAAAATTCAGAAAAACTGTTGGTGCAAATCCTTATAAATGAGGTATTTTGAGCAGTTTTTTGTGAATTTTTTAAAAATAGCTACAAAATGTATTTTGATCTAATTTTTTTAGCATGGGTTCATTGGAAGGTTAATTTCAAGATAAAAATAAAAAATTTGAAAAAAACAGTTTTTCAGGGCTTACAACTAGGTGTGATGTATGAATGATGTATAAAGCATGATGTAGGTGAGAATTCTTCTATATATATATATATAACAAAAATATAAAATCAAATCATATAATGTGAAATTAAACAACAAAATTAACTGAATGAGGTAACCATTGAATGCAATATAGATGACCTGAAGCAATTTGCTCTACATAACTGTTGAATGCAAAATCATCATAATGTATATTCCCAGAAAATAATCAGGTAAAGAAAGGAAGATAAAACAATCACACACAACACATAATATACGTGGTTTGACAACTTGCTTACGTCCATGAAGAGGTCACCATTTTTATTAAGTTTCTCTCACATGTTTAAACTTCATCCCCTTGACCCGGGGTGAGGTTGTTATATTTATAGTTGTCAATAAGTGGTTGAATTGTACAAGTAATTCATTCAGCTTGTGGATAGTTCTTAAGGTGTTCCTGAATATCTCTCTGAGATTGTTGGTATCAATTTAAGTAATCAACGTGTATTTTTAAGCATATGTTAAATATACGAATGTAATTATCTATTGGTTCTGGGCCGGATAATCCTGTAATATAGTAGGTTGGTCGTTCATCTCCGAAAATAGGCCTAATGAATAATTTAGACCCCACAATCTCCCCTAAAATATCTGGGCTCAGACTTTTTGGGCCAGCAGATTTTGAGCTTGATCCGAGTCTAGGATCCACTATTGTTGAGGTCTATGTGGCAAACTTGTAATACTCTTGGACTACTAAGGATACGCTAGTTCGAGTTGTAATATGACGCACCAAAAATCGTCTTTGAGAACTGTTCCTCATCATTTTGCACAAGTTTTTAAAAAACGTTCGGTTGCTTCCAAACCGTTACTTCGCATACCAAGCTTTCTTCTTTGCAAACTCAGTGAGAGATTTTCTTCATGTTCTTCAATTCTTTAGAGATTCTTCGCACTATTTTCTCATTGTAACTCCTTTATTGTTTTCTTCCGTAATCTTTGTTGTTTGAAATTCTTTATTCAATAGCCACTCTTTATTGGAAAACAGTTGAAAAGTTTAGAGAAACATAGTTTATTCCTCATTGGGTGGAGATCTACTGTGCCCCCATACCCAGAGATATCTGAGACATGGATAAAGAGCACTGGATTCACACACCTCAGTTTGTGCATTTAAGCTTTCCCCCAAATCGTTTATTTTTAGAAATTTTCAATTATTTTAAGGTCATTTTTATGAAATGCCCCCTAATACCTGGAAGATAGTGAATGGAATACATATGATCAACGAACTTTATGGGACCAACTTTGGGGTCCTAAAAATCCAATTCTTTTACGTCTGGTCGTATATTACTGATGGTCTATTATACGTAAAAGTGAGGAGGGCCAACAAAATTCTAGTTGTGAACCTACCTAATTCTAATAAAGGATATTGAGATCAAGGATTAATTTTCAAGAACTGGCAACATCCTCCCCTACCTGAGGGTGAAAGGTACAGAGGGCCCTTGTGCCCTGACTGGGGGGAAGATCACATAGGTCTCTACTAGTCTCTTATTTATAAATTGCTGACTTTTTATTTCTATTATTTATTATGTTTGATAATACATGCTCTCTCTATTTTTATACAGCTGGCGCTAAAAACAAGGAGCCCTCTCTCTGCCATATACAGGTTACTGACCTCGTGAAGGTCTCGAAAATCATGGAAAGACTGCCCGACGGTGAACATCCTCGGTCGACTGTTTATCTCCTTAATTACACCAACACCACTTCCAATTTTTTTTCTCAACTAGTAGATGAGATCTCTGAGATCATTCTTCCGAAAGAGGAGACTTCTAGTTCGTTTGGTCCAGTGCACATAGATTCTTACTCGTAAGGAGAAGAATGAAAAGAAACTGACCAAATGTCTCCCCTAAGGAGGAGATTTTTACTAGGCAATGTTGACAATGATGATCAAGTCCTGCTTTCCACCAGGGTCCAGGCCCTGGAGAAGTCAAAGAGGGATTTCCCCAAAATTAGTGGATCCAACTTGGGAGACAAAGAAAAAAAGGAGAGAAGAAGAAGAGAGAGGAGGAGAAGGGGAGAGAGGAAAAGAGGAAGAAGGCGAAAAATAAAAAGGATATTAGGGAACCTGTGAAAACTTTGTCTTCTCTCTCCATTACTCCTCAAGGCGACAGCGTTGCCCTCAAGACAACCCTTACCCCCAGTTTGCTGGGGGGGCAGTGTTTGTTATCGCGACCGAGCGATCAATGAAGCTGGGTCCCGACTAGTTGTCTCTGAAATTTGCTCAAGCCCTTGCTTTGGTAAATGTTCTTTTCTTTATTCGTTCAGTCAGTTTAAACTGTTTCAGTTTCCAAATTTCATTCCCTTTTCTATTTTATAGTTTGTAACATATTTTTATTTTACTGTTTCACTGAGGGGGTAGTGCTTGTTGGGGATCACAAGTGTTCAATGAAGCTGGGTCCCAACTAGATGCCTCTAAAATTTGTTCAAGCCCTTGCTTTGGTAAGTGTTCTTTTCTTTGTTCGTTCAAATGGTTTGAACTATTTTGCTTTCTAATTTTCATTCCCTTTTCTATTTTACAGTTTGTAGCAGATTTTCCCACTCTTTCGGATGGTCATGTCGACCATTCCAAAAAGAACCAATACCTATTAGAGGCTCTACAGAAGGCTAGGCAGGACTTGGTGGATGCTCATAAGGCCTTTGAACTAAAGAAGCATAACATTGTGCAAGTGATGGTCGAGCTGAAGACGGCTAACAACCTAATAGACTTGGAGAAGAAAAGGCTCACCGAGGAGATCAAGTAGTTGAAAGGTGCGGTCCCTGTCATTAAATAGGATTATTATACGAAAGGCTGGACTGCAGTGTATGATGATGCCAAAATCCAAATCTCTTATGCCCGAAAGTTGTCCTTTAAGAAGGGATGAGACTAAGCTTTGAAAGTAGTAGGGGTTCCTTTTAACTCAGAGTTATTCGCATTGCATTCGCCAGGCCCTTCTCTGATTATGGAGGAGGAGCCATCTACTGGACAGCCTACCGACCCATTAGGAAAGCATCAGACCGGGTCGAGATGGTTGTCAACCAGACAGAGAAGGTGGCTGCAAAGGGAAAGCCTCCGGAGTCATTCAAGAAGGTAACAGAGTGACGCTTTATATATTTAGTCTTTTCTCTTCTATCTTTGCTCAAGTGTTGTATTTTCCTTTTCCTCTGTTGTAATGGCTTCTTCCAACCTCTTCAATTATCAATTAAATAAAACTTTCCTCCTTTACTGATATTCCTTTTTGTTTTTATTCTCTTTATTGCTCATAGCTTGTTGCCATGGATACTTCTTACAATAAAAATCTTGATAAATTTCTTGGTCCTGACGCAAGTGAGTAGGCTTATCGCATGTTTTTAAAGTCCTACAAGGAATTAAAGGCGAGGACTGAAGCATACAAGGTCCAGTCTGAACTGGTCACTAAGTTGAAGGATAACCTCCAAGACTTGAAAGATATTAGCTCCTTGACACAGAATGAGATAATTGAACTTAAGGCCCAATTTGCATCAAGCAAGGATGTAGGCAAAGTTAACGAGCTAGTTTAGTTAGAGAATGATGCCCTCGAGAATAAGCTTTCTGAATTAGAGGAGGATTCTTAGAGGAAGAACGTTATCATATCTGGTTTGGAAAGAGACAAAAATAAGCTCAAGTTTTTGTTCAGGATAAGTCCCCAAGCTGCATGGTCGGATGGCTTTGATGAAGGTTGGCAGGATGCACCTGTGAGGTTAGAAGAGGCACAAAACGTGACGTGTAGCATGGGTGGTTGGATGCCCTTAAAGTGCTCAAAGAACCTAAAGAGTCTCACGGGTGGATTGCCCAGCGTATCGTTGACCTCCATTTTGGAAGGACAAACAATGGGTTCCTCTAGACGTTATCCCTCATCAGCCCTCAATGGCTTTGAGGTGGATCCTGGTAGTGAGGATGAGTTTGCCCCCAACCCGAATAATGCCCCGAGAAGAGAGATATAGCAATTTTTATCTCGCCGACCATAAAGTATTGTATATTATTTTGTAATTTTAATCGTGTAATTGATATGTTTTGTACTTTCGGCTTTTATCGACTAAGTAGACTTAATATCATATGTCTTTTACTTTGGGCCTTTACCAACTAAGTAAAGGTAATATCAGTTATTATAGCTTTTTTCCAATTCATTATGCATTTGCATGTATTATTCCATTTTCCTTACCCTTTAGGTCATGTCGTCATATTCTCTTAAGCCTAGGAAAGACAATAGCAAAATGCACCTAGTTTTTTAGCAATCCACCCATTCAGGATTTTTCCTACCAACCAAAGTTGGATTTTATGCTTAGTGATCCTCGTAGGACTATTTATTGTTGCTTGGGAAGCTCGTGAGGTCATTTGTGTTTAAAGATAACAAAGACCTGTGGACCCTTTCACTTTACTAGAATAAAATGAACAACTTGTTGTCGTTGAATTGCGAGGGCTTGAGGATTTAGCTTAATTGAGATAAACTGAATAGATTATAATAATTAAATTGAATCATGTTTGTCACGAGGAAGTTCCTTGATTGGAATAAGCTGAATAACTTACTGTAATCAAATGAACCGATGCTCGACACCCAAAAGATGAGGACTAATTACTTTGACATGGTGCATAAAATTGAGACAATCAAGTAATTTAAATTGAATGACCTTTATTTATTCATAATATAAAATGATAATTGAGAGCAACAAAAGTTTGAAATAAAAATTTGCATAAAGTAAATGTGCTTAGATATGAGAAGTTTAAAAGTAAAACTTCTTGAGGTTGGTCGTGTTTTCATGCCCTTATTATCTACCTGGACTCCATTGTTTCCAAGTGATAAGCTCCTTGAAGTTCGTCTTTGACCATCTTGAAAGGTCATTCCCAGTTTGCCCTAGTTTTCCATCTGACGGTCTTACGGTTCTATCGAAAACTTTTCTTAGGACGTAGTCTCCTACTTGGAATTTCCTTAAATTGACCTTTCGATTGCACTTCCTTGTCAATTGTTGCTGATATGATGCTATCTTAATCATAGCATGCTATATTCTCTCATCGATCAGGTCAAGTTCTGCACAAAGAGCATCGTCGTTAAGTCGTTGGTCAACCAGTTTAGTTCTCATTGTCGGGAGGCTAAAATCTAACAGTATGATGGCCTCCATTCCATAGGTGAGTATGAAGGGTGTTTCCTCACTTGGTCTCCTAGGCATAGTACGATGCGCCTAGAGAATATGGGGAAGCTCGTCCACCCAAGCGCCTTTGGCCCTTTCCAACCTTTTCTTAAGTCCGCCGAGCACTATCTATTTGAAGCTTCTGCCTAGGTGCTGCTTTGGGGATACGCGTACCAAACTATAGTGGTATTTGATTCCATATTCATCACAAAAGTTCTGGAAAGGGACACTTTCAAATTGTGTGCCGTTATCAGCGATGATGGCTCTTAGTACCCCCAAAGCGAACAATGACGTTCTTCCAGATGAATATCATCATGTCGTGTCTATGATCTTGACCAGCGGTTCTGCATCTACCCACTTAGTGAAATAGTCAGTGACAACAAGCACATATTTGTCATTCCCAAGTGCGATAAGTAGCGATCCCACGATATCTAACCCCCATTGTGCAAATGGCCATGGTCTAGTCAAAGGCCTCAGATCATTAGCCAATTGATAAACCATTGATGAGAACTTCTGGCACTTTTCACACTTTCAAACCTAGATGATTGAATCCTTCTGCATATATAGCCACTAGTAGCCCTCTTTGATTAATCTGAATGCTGGAGGTCTTCCTCCTACATGAATCCCACAAATCCTATTCTGAAGCTCGTAGAGAACTTGCTCGATGTCTTTCGAGTGGACGCACTGGAGATAAGGACATGTGAAAGATCTTTTATATAATTTCCCTCCAGGGTCAAGATAGAAGAGAGAAACTTCACTCTCACTTGGTGAGCTAATTTTTTATCGTCAACAGTGTCTCTTTTTGTAGCTACGCAATGATTGGATTCAACCAGCTAGGACCATTTTCAATAGTGAGGACCTGCTCGACGATAATAGTTTTATTAATATTTGGCTTGTTGAGGAACTCCACTTAGATTGTCCGTTTGAGGTCAAAGTCCACTGTTAATCTTAGGGCTGCTAAAGCATCAGCATGATTATTTTACCCCATGGGGAATTTCTGAATGTGGACTTCTTCGAACTCTGCTATGAGCTCATGAACTACAAAAAAGTAGACTACTATCCTATCATCTTTTGCATTAAAATCACCCCTGACCTAATTGGACACCAATTTGGAATCACCAAACACATTGAGCCACTTTTCCCCCAGTCGTAAGGCCTTGCGTAGGCCAGCTATCAACGCTTTGTACTCGGCTTCATTGTTAGAGGCTTCAAAGCCCAACTTAATTCCTTGTTCGATGACAGTGTCCTCTGGTGTGGCGAGGATGATTCCCATTCTTTCCCCCTTATAATTGGAGGTTCCATCAATATATAGGGTTCGCTCCTCGGACCGTGCTTCCTTGTTTGATGGATCTACAAGTTGTTGGTCAGTTAGCCCGTCTCCCATGAATTCTGTAATAAAATAGGCTAAGATATTCCCCTTAATCGTTGCTCTTGGCTAAACTGAAAGTGAATATCAAACCTTTCGAATTCGACCAACCATTTTGATAATCGTTTGGATAGGTCAGCTTTTCGAAGTACAACTTTGAGGGGGAATAAGGTGATTACGATCACTAAGTGGGCTTTAAAATAGTGTTTGAGCTTCCTTGAGGTAATCATCAGAGCATAAGCTAACTTCTCTAATGGTAAGTAGTGATGCTCGACATCCAAAAGTATCTTGCTGGCGTAATAAATGGGGCACTATCTTCCCTCTTTCTCGCACACTACGTTTGAGCTGACTGCGTGACTTAATACTGTGAGGTAGAGGTACAAGGGATATCATTCATCTAGGATTGTGAGCAAGGGTGGTTTTTTTAGATGAGACTTGATCTCATCTAGGGCTTTTTAACAGTTATCATTACAGGTAAGGCCCTTATCCTTCATGGGGATTAAAAGAACCGTCGGAAATGCTCCGATTACTTGAAAATGAAGTGGTTAAGTGCTTGAAGCATCCTAGTAAGCTTCTGAATATCTCATAATGTCTTTGGTGGCTGGACCCTGTTGATAGCATTAATTCGGTCCAGGTTAGCCTCAATTCCTCTCTTATCGACCAGATAATCCATAAACTTTCTTGACAGAACACCGAATAAGCATTTTCTCGCATTGAGATTCATCTAAAAAATTTCGAAGGATTTCTAAGGTGTTGGCCAAGTCTCTGAGGTGGTCTCCCTTATGTTTTCTCTTGACAACATGTCATCGATACGGACCTTTATAGTATCTCCCATATGTTCCTTGAATATTTTGGTGACTAGACTCTAATAGGTGGCCCCTATGTTCTTAAGGTCGAACGGCATGATCTTATAGCACTATAGACCCATTAGGGTAATAAATGACGTCTTGTACTGTTCGGGGCCAAGCAACAGGATCTGGTGGTACCCAAAATAGCCATCCAAGAAGCTCATTCGTTCATGTACTGCCGCGACATCCACCAGCTGATCAATTTTTGGTAGAGGGAAACTGCTTTGGCGTACGCTATATTGAGGTCGGTGAAGTTAATGCAAACTCTCCAGTTGTCATTGCTCTTTCACACCACCATAGGATTTGAGAGCCACGTAGGGAATTAAACTTCCTTGGTGGACTCGACATCCAGAAGCTTCCCTAATTCACTATCCACCTATCTAGACTTCTTTGGGGTTGTTCGACGTGCCTTTTGAGTTACTATATTAAAGGTTGGTCCACATGAAGGTGGTGGAAAGCTACTTCGGGATCAATCCCTGACAGGTCGTATGCATCCCAAGCGAATACACTCAAGTTGTTCTTTAAAAAGGTGATCATCTCCTTCTTTTCGTGATCGACGAGTGTTGTGTTGATCATAAACTTTCTCTGTGATAGGTTATCATCAATGTTAGCGTCCTTCAGACTTTCTACGACCCTGTCAGCGTGGTGGACCTTGGTCTCCTCTACCCATGTTCGGTCATACTGTTATTTCTATTTAAAAAGGGTAGCCCCGTCTTGGTCTTCTTATGGTACAAATTATTTTTCCTACTTACTTTCTTTTCAGGGTCGGATTGCGGCGATAAAGCACTTTTTGGTAGTGTCATGTTCTCCAAGAATCTCCACTACTCCTCGATCAGTAACACATTTAAGATTTTGATGGCAGGTCGATGGTACAGTCTTCATAGCATGAATTGATCTCTGCCCGGAATGGCATGGTAGGAAGAATCAATATCCATAACCAGGAACTCAATCTTTGACATATTTTCTGCCCTCACTAGTAGGACTATTTTCCCAGCAGCATTGTGATCTTTTATGCAGATCCGACCAATAAAATAGTTGCCTCCTTGAGGTCATCTAGGTGGAGTTTCAACTTATGGAAGAGATCCCGGTACATTACCTCGAACGAATTACCTTGATCTACCAGAAGCTTTTCGATGTCCCAATTTACAATCCTAAGGATGATTACGAAGGCATAGTGATGAGGGGTCCTGACCCCTATCATGTCTTCCTCCATAAATACAATGTGTTTGTTGTAGTCGACGTCCTCCAGTCGTTAGCGCTTTCTAGACTGGCTCTTTGTGGGGTCAATTTGTAAGGCCTACGTGACTATCGTTACCTTCTTTAGCTCCATGCGAATAACATTTCCTATAATCTATTCTAGGTTGGAGGATCCATGGATAACTACAAACTCCTGTCCCATGTCATCATCAAGGACGTTATTTATCTTCTGGTCACCATTGGCTGCGAGCTTACCAGCATTCTTGTCTATGTATTTGTTCAAATGCCCAGCCTGGGCCAACTCCTCTAGATAGAACTTCAAAACTTTGCAGCTCTATATTTAGTGGTCGCCTTCCTTGTGAAATGCGTATCGTAGAGCATTATTCCTCTTCGTAGGGTCTCCACCCATATTCTTAGGCCTTTTCACAAATGGTTGGTCTTTCATATTTCTAGGGATCTTATAGATTAGTTCCATGAAGACTTTGTTAATATCCTTAAAGGCCATTAAAGGGTCAACCTTGTTCTTATTTTTAAACTGTTCTTACCCGCATTATTATTCCACTTCTTGGGAGTGTCAGACTTGTCTCCCCCTTGTTGGCTTTGACACGACCAGTTTTCCAAGACTAGTCTGAACCACATCCTCAACCTTGGCATATTTTCCAATACGCATCATGAGGTCGTCGATGGTATTAGCATTCTTCTTGGTGAGGGATACGTGTAGCGTAGATGTGGTAGGTAGACCAATCTTGAAGGATTCCACGTCCATCGAGAAATCTTCCACTTCATTAAAAACTTCCCAATACTGCTTGGCATACTCGCGAATAGTCTCATATGACTTCTTCTTCATCGTGAGCAATGAGTCTATCCTCTTCGAGTGGGAACTGTTGGTTATGAAGCGAGCAGTAAAGGACTTAGTGAGGAACTTGAAGCGCTTAATGGATCTATATGGTAGTATCTCAAACCACTTCTGAGCTACATCGTGTAGGCTACAGAGGAAAATACGACACATGAGGGAGTCATTATGTCTCTACAAGGTCATTGCCTACCTATACTGCCTGACATGGTCTATGGGGTTAGTTTTACCATCGTAGATCTTAAATCTGGGAACAACAAAGTTCTTTGGAGGCTCTTCTTCTTCAATCTCTTTTGAAAAAAGGGACTTTATCTACGTGGTAAGAGTTCTTTTGGCCAGCTCTTTAGTAGACCTAGACCCTCGATTGGATGGGTGTTGATCCATCTCTCTCCTGACTAAGCTCCTTATGTTATCTCTTTGATGATCGACATGATTTAGGGGGATTCCAAATCTGTATCCTCTTGAATACCCCGAATTCGGATAATATCTATATCCATTTATGTTGCTTTTCCCTTGCTATTAACTAAAACCCATATTAAATAAAAATCTAAAAATATATAAACATGCCCTCCCATCCCATGAACAGTACATCCCAACCCATATATTGAATGAATGAGTGTCAGCAATACATCGCCTCCAATCCCATGAACGAGTGGCAAACAGAAGCTTTCGTAGGAAAAGAGATAATAGTTTCCCACAGACGACGCCAATTGGGAGTGCAAAATTATCACAATAAATATTCCTAGAAAACAAACTGGTAAAGAAAGGAAGATAAAATAATCACACACACAACACATAATATATGTGGTTAATAAACTTACCTACGTCCATAGAGAGGTCACTATTTTTATTAAGTTTATCTCAAATGTTTAAAGTGAATCCCCTTGACTAGGGGTGAGGGTGTTACATTTATAGTCGTGAATAAGTGGTTGAATTGAACAAGTAATTCATCCAGCTTGTGGATAGCTCGTAAGGTGTACCTGAATATCTCCTCGAGATTGCTGGTAATCGATTTAAGCTGATCAACATGTATTTAAGCACATGTTAGACACACGAATGTAATTATATGTTGGTTCTGGGCCGGATAATCCTGTAATATAGTGAGTTGGTCGTTCATATCCAAAAATGGGCCTAATGAATAATTTAGTTCCCAAGTAACATATCATTATTCGATATGATTTTGTATGACCCGAAATAATTGCGAATTCCAAGATCGAGTTATAAACTAAGGAATAAAGACATATTCCCAATTAAAAGTGAAAACTCTTGAGAACAACCATTAAAATTACACAAACACGACACAATATCAACTTTATATCATTAATGAGTATAAACGCTTTATGTAACAAAACAGTGATTCTAACCCAAAAACATATTACATGAACATGTTTAAGAAAACAACCTGACATGAAAACAATAATTATCACACATAATACCCATACGAAAATTTTCAATCATAAAGTATATTGCATACACACAAATTAATTCCCTGTTTAGTCAATAAAAATTAAGAAATGCCAAATCCGCTCCCCCCTAAATCCACTATAATAATTGATGGTGTTGATTTTATAAATAAATCTATCTTGATTGACTTCTCATGTATACAATTTAGAAATCCCTGAAAAGAAAAAAAAATACAGTCTTTACTCACCAGTAAGTCAACTTGAGACAATATGAAATTATTGTAGCCAACAATAAAACCATATTAATACTGAAATTAGATTAAATAAAGAAACGTTAAGAAAAAGACCTTAACTAACTTGAGAATGCGATAGAACAACTGAGTTGGATCTTTGTTGTTCTAATTAGATAAATTATTCTCATTTATCCTACCTCGAGTCTTATAGCTACAGTTGTGCATTTATCTTTGTTTGAACCCTTTTATAGCTAAAGATATTTTTATGCCTCGAATGACAAATGTCTAATATGGGTGCGATGATAAATATTCAATAATGTGTAGAGTCACATATTTTATTTATTTATTGAGAAGGAGTGGAGTCGCACGGTACGTATTGAAAATTCGAAACCCAACTCATGGACCTCGGCCCCCTTGGCTCCTCCATTTACATTAACTACCTCCCATCCATGTCACTTTAAAAATATAAGAATAAAGTGTATGTATCTAAGATAATTCCTAACTTGTTTAATGAGATGTAAAATACAATGATGTCGACATTCATATCATCATAACTATATGGAAGTATAGTATCTAAAATAACATAAGACACATATAAAAAAATTATGGAAGGTGAGTAAGAATTAGGGGTGAATGCAATAAGGCCATATGGTGGGCAGTTACCCCCCTTAACACTTGGGGAGTTATTTTTCCGAAGGAAATTTTTTTGGTCAATCAGTAATAAATCAATAATTTTGGGGTTAAGATGGTAAATGCCCACCTTAACTTAACTTCTCTTAGATGTACTCTAAAAAATATCTCAATACAACACACAACAAAGCAAACCTGTTGAAAGAGTGAGAGAACTTAACTAACCAAAACATTTTGCTCCTGCTTTGCTCACTCGAAAGTCTGCCCGACCAGCTCAAACGAAACTCTTTATGGTCGGCTCACTCAGAAGTTTTATTTATCCTGCCAAGTTTAGTTTAGTTTTATTTATTGTATTTTAAAATCTCAACTTGGTATTATTTGCTATGCTTTAGGTTTTGAAATCATTATTAAATGTTAAATGTTTGGGTTTGTTTAATGTTAATGTGTTAACTGTTAGGGTATGTAAATTATAAATGTTAAATGTTAGGGTTTGTTAAATGTTAATTTTATAATATTAATTGTTTGGTGTTTATATAATTGTTAATTAACATTATTTTATATTATTTTTTAAGTAATTATTTAGTAAATACTAAAAAAATAACCCCAAAAAATTCGGCTCAGGGGCTCCCGCCCCGAACCTCAGAAATTACTATGAAGTTAGCCCGAGTGAGTGTGAAATCCTGGCTCTGCCTTTGCTCCTGTCCACCTTAACAAATGTTTCTAGATTCGACCATGGTAAGAACTACTCTTTATTGGCCTTACACACAATCACTTTGGAATATTACTTTATCAAGTAGTTAATACCATAATTCATATGTTTAATAAAGATCACTAAATTGCATGAGTGGGCAAACTTATCTTAGCATCAACATATTTTTAGAACAAAAATGTACAAAGCAGAAATTAAACAATAGTTTGAACGCTTACACGTCATATCATTTTTATAAGCATCATTAATTAGAAAAATATGCAAAGCAGTATAATGAATGTCCAAAGTAACCGTATTATAAAATTAATATGATCATAAACTATTCTTCTTTTCCATAGCAGACCTCCGATACACAATCATGTTATGCATTTTGACCAAACACATGGTAATCATTACATGAATGAACTCAAATAAATTATATACATCTAAATTCAATTAATAAAATGAAATATCACAACACGTAATTCTTAACAAAACTAATAAAAAGGAACTCATATATTCTTCACCAAAATATGGCACTAAGCTAAATTAAAAAATAGAGATGGCCTTACCCACCACCTTGTTTGGCAGCTCTCTTCATTTCAGTTCATGGTTACAAAGTTCCACCAATTCTAGGAGCATTTCATCCATAGCAGATCATTATAGAAAAGTGTTAAGGTTAGTTTTCTTCAATTAGAAATTAGAAGGATATGTTGATATTTGTCTTTGTTATTCATCATAATACAAAGGGTAGAGAAAGAGCCATATCAGAATATTGACGGACTTATAAGAAACTGAGTATGTGATAGAGAAGAGTAAGGGAGAGGCACGAATGTAAGGGAAGGGATGTTGTTAGGCTATAGTGGTAATTGTTTTATCAATTGGGAAAGGTTAAGTGATTATAAGATATAAGATATTGTTAATAGAAATAGGGCATAAAGAGAAATTTAGAGAGAGGGAGAGTTTTTCATTAATTGGTATATCAATAATGGGGGGGGTCACCTCTTATTTATAGTACAAGTTGGTAAAGTCCTCATAGGAATGGACATCCACTTAAATAGGATAAAAACAAATATTTATAACACTCCCCCTTGGATATACACTATTTCTACCATTCAATGAATATTGCCTCATTAAAACCTTAATAAGGAAAACCCATTATAAATAAACCTGGGTGAAGGAAGAAGAGTGTAACTTTTTTTTATCATTGATTCAGTTTTGGACATGCTCAATGCTGCCTCATTAAAATCTTTACTAGGAAAATTAAGTGGGACAAAATCTAGTTAAAGGAAAAAGAGTACAGCGTACAAACGTCCCATTTAACATGGTCGTTTATCCTTCCCCTGATAAGATGCTCCTCCTGATTGATATGTTCAATTTCACTGTTGGTGGAGTTGACGCATTCTAGTCTCATACATAAACTTTTGAAATGTCTCATGTGGTACTGACTTTGTGAAAATATTAGCTAGGTTGTCACTTCAATGAACTTGCATGACTTCAACCTCATTTTTCTAATGAAGCTCGTGAGTAAAGAAAAACTTCGGTGAAATATGCTTGTCTATGTCTCCTTTGATGAATCCTTATTCAAATTGTGATATACATGTTACATTATCTTCATAAATGACACTTGGAACATCTGTAAAGGAAGGAAATTGACAAGAACTACGAATATGTTGAATTAAAGATCTTAGCTATACACATTCACAGTAAGCTTCATGACGAGCTAAAATTTCAAAGCGGTTAGAAGAAGTAGCTACTAAAGTTTGTTTAGTAGTATGCCAAGAAATAGTAATATTACCACTAATAAATATAAAACCTATCTGTGATCGAACCTTATGAGGATCAGAGAGATATTCAGAATTCACATAACCAACTAACTTGGAACTATTATAATTATAAAAATAAAATAAACCCATGTAAGTGGTTCCATGTAGATATCTTAGGATATGCTTGACATCATCCCAATGCCTTTTGATTGGTTCAGAACTATATCTTGCAATCATGTTCACACGGAATGAAATATTCGGCCTAGTGCATTATGCCAGGTACAACAATTGCACTTAAATAGAATACTTTTGGACTCAATATTTCCTCATCTTTCTCTTTAGGACGATATGGATCTTTCTTTATGTCTTGAGACCAGACAACCATAGGGGTACTTAGTGGGTGAGCTTGTTTTAATACATTTTCAGTGTAAGTAGACTGATGGGCTAAAATCTCACTAGATTTTTTCTTGATCTGCAGGCCGAGACAAAATTCAATATTCCCAAGATCTTTTATCTCAAATTCGTTTTTCAAATAGTTAGCAGTTGTTTCGAGCTCTTTGGGAGTCCCGATTAAATTTATGTCATACACATAAATTTCTACTATTGCATATCCTTTTCAGGGTTTTTTATAAATACATAAAGGCAAATTGAATTTTTTCCATACCCTTCCTTCAACAATTATTCACTAAGATGATTGTACCACATTTTCTCAGATTGCTTTAAATCGTACAATAACATCTTAATCAGATTGAGTGTGTACTCCTTGGCTTCGCTTCGGGCAAAGAAAATTCTTCAGGAATTTTCATGTATATTTATGTGTCTAAGTCCTTGTATAAATAAGCGATCACCACATATATGAGTCTTATATCAAGATTTTCAGAAACTGCTAACCTAATCAAATATATAAAAGTTATACAATCCATAACAGGTGAGTATGTTTCCTCAAAATCAATCTCAAGTTTTTGCAGGAAACCTTGTGCCACAAGTGATTCCATCCTTCTCATTTTATTTTCTTACAAAAACCATCGGTAACCTACCAGGTTAAAATCCTTTGGGGTTTGTAATATAGGTCCAAATACACTACGTTTATTTAGATAATCAAGTTATGCCTTGATGAAAATTTATCATTTTGGCCAATCTACTCTTTGTCAACATTCATTTAGAGTACGTGGTTCATTATCATTATCATTGCCTTGGGAATTCATATAGTTAATGCATATGAAATTACGTCATCTATACAGTTTCTTTAAGATCCCTCATTTCTCTAGAATATGTATAAAATATAGAGATCTTATTATTATCATTTGCCTCTTTAGGAGCTTGTAGAGTCACTTCAGGGACTTATGTCTATTCAGAGATAATAACATTTTTAGGGGTTTCAAAGAAGGTGGATCTTTTTATTCATAACCTCTTCAGGAGTGTTATGAAGGTATGATTTTTCATTTGATCTCTACTTTCGGGGAGTAAAATCTTTGGAACTTATAGGTCTGTCATGCTTCTGGCGTGCAACAAATTTATTTACTGCTGAAAATGTAATACCATGTACCAATGATCAAATTAAATTATATATAAACTATTCTGAAGAGGGGTTAATGATGATTATAAGAGAACCGTGGGTCAAACATTGAATAAATAAAAGGATGGAAAATTTAAGAAGGTCGTTCAACGACATTGTAGGGTCGTTAGAAGTGAGGTAGGATATCGCGTGAAGGTCGCGTGAAGTAGGGACTCAAACGAGATGCCACTGTTACAGTGGCATCTCGAGCGAAGGTCGCGCAAAGCCAGACTTCGAACGAGGTGGAGATATCATTCATGCGAGATGGGATTGTCGTTCAAATGACCTGGATCAAAATTTTAAATCAGATTGCCCTTGTGTGCTGTCACATTTCTGGCACTTAATTTGGTGTGCTGTCAAGCTAGATTAGTCTAGATTGGGCAAATTAGAATTTTTGGTCTTTAAGGGAGGTTTTTTTAAGGGCTTTTTGGGCCATTTGTTGGGCAAAAATGCAAGAAGAGAGATAAAGGGAGTAGGGTGGGCTCCACTATCATTGAGTTGTCTTCCACCTCATCCCACCACAAACCACCACTCATTCACCATTCATCAATCAAAAACCACCATTTTCTTAATGTATTACACCATATTGGAACCATATACACCCATTTCTATCATTGTTGAAGTAGAGCTACGAAATTTAGGAAAATATTGAGGGATATTTGGAGACGATGATGGGAGCTTCCATGGAGTTTGAAGTGAACTTTGCTTGGAAGCCTGGATCGAGCACATTTGGAGCAATTTTGGAGGATGTATTTGATAACCCCTTGAGGCCGCCTTTGGAGGTGGGGGGTTTTCCTCCTACATCAACATTTCTACCACCATTTAGAGCTATTAGTGGAAGAAAAATCTATCTTTGGTATTAAGACTCTATTTTGCATTATTTATAGTCTTGTAGTTATGTCACATGAGTAGTGTGCATTTGATGATGAGATCATGTGGACTAAATAATAAACATTTTTATGGAATGAAAATTTTGATAAAATGCTATTTTGTTAAAAATAGAGAAAGAATGAATATTTTTGAAATACTAAAAGTTGGTATTTTGTGAAAATGGTGTATTTTCTAGAAAGATTGATCTTGAACATTTTTATGAAATAAAATGTTTGAATACAATGATTTATGTTATTAAACATTGGTGAAATAATGTTTTAAAGTTTCTTGCGAAAATGAAGATTTATGAAAATGGACATTTTGTTGAGTTTGAATAAATTAAATGTCTTTTATTCCTTGATAATATATTTTTTGCAAGTATGATGAATTTCAAAAGGGAAATGTGTATTTAACCTATTAATAGGATTTTAGGATATTAAATCCATCTTCTCATACATATAGACTTGTAGTATTTTGATATTAAATATGTGAATAAGTTTAAAGAAGATTTTGTTGGGTGGGTTTAAACATGGAATAAGAATAGTAAAAATTCTTACCTTCAAAGTTTGTCGAAAAGGGTTAAAAGTGGATAAGTACTAAGTTGTAAGACTACATGTAATTATTAAAAGAAATTGTATTCTCTTATAAAAGTAGTCTCTAAGTATAATTAGGCTTCTTGAATAAAGAAATTAAAGAAATTACTCGTTTGAAAATGGTTAATAAAAGGTTGAATAAGTGTTAATGGTTAAACATTGAAATATTGGTGTGTATAACTTAATAATGTTGTTAAAGATTAATAGTTATGAAACTCGAAAGGAAATAATGGAATAAAGATGTTTCCAATTACGAAAAATATTACTCCAAGGTTAAAAAAAGGGTGTTAAAACACTTAAGAAGTTAGTGTGGTTAACTTAATAGTGTTTTGGAAAAAATAATGCTTGTGGAAATGGAGTAAAAGGTGAGTTTGGAAACAAATGGGTAAAATGGTAATTTTACTTAAAGTAGACATTTTTATGAAATAAAAATGTTGGAAAAGGTGTTACAAATTGGTCCTAAATGAGTATGATTTTTGGAATAAAATCGAGGCTAAAAATATAAAGGATATGAAATGATAGTTTCAAGTGTAACACAATTCGGGTCGGGTTTAGCTTCAGTCGGGTAAAAGGAAAAGTGGAATAATGTGGATATTTCTAAAATATTAAAACACATTAAAAGAAACTCGGATGACACAGAAAAAATTAAGGAGGGCCCGGAGCCCTGGGGTAAAAGTCCCAAAATAACTGGCCAGAGCATATGGGGCACATAGTCGACGGTGTGGAGCCCATTGAAGTATGCAGTATTTGGAATATTCTGAGAAAAGATAAAGGAGTAAGGAACATGTCAAGAAATTGATTGTGTGGTGAAATGTGTTAATACAACCTAACTTGAATGAATTATTAAACGTTCCAATAAATGTTAAAATGGACAAGTAAATGTGTAATTGATTAATGTCCATAAGATAAGAAAAATGGTAAGGTGCGTGAGTAAATGGGTGGTTAAGCAATCTAAGTGGTTAAACCCATAATTAACACAAAAGGTTCTCAAAGAATAAATGAGTATTTTCTAACACGGTGAACGCGTGTGTTGAAAAGATAGTTTTCAACGAAAAGACTAATGTGTATTGGATAAAATGAAAATGGTGATTTTGGTAAAGAAATGGTTTCTGTTAAATTAAGTGTAGTGGTTTCAAGTATTGAACTGTGTGTGTTAAATAAAACGAGAAAAGCTAAAATAAGATTTTTGGAAGTAAAAAAATTTCATGCATTAAGTATATGTATATGTATGTTATATATATACAAGGTAGTTGCATGTGCACGTAGGCATAACATGTTAGCTTCTTCTTTTTTCTGTTCGATTTTATACTGCATTTGTATATTTGTCACTAAGCATTTGGCTCACTCCCGCTTTGTTACGGCAAGTTGAGAGAAGTTTCGTATATTGAAAGTGTTATACAAATAAGTACTTTCTTTATTTTTACATCAGTAGCTCTGTATGCTTGGACTTAGGAGTGCTCCTCATAGGTCCCTCGCGTAGTTTATTTTGAAACTAGAATCGCATGCTAAACAAGTGAAACGTTAATTATAGGAAAACTAGACTAGCAACATTATATAGGTTGTTTCATTGCACTTCACAACTAACGCTCGGGTCAGACCGAATTGATCATAGGTAACCCATAAATCCAGACCGGGGTGTTACATATGGTATCAGAGCTCTAGGTTCAAGGTTCCTTTCTGGAGTGACGTGGTGAGGTCAGTATTAGATCTTTCGACGTCGATTTTTGTTTGGTCCGATCACGCTATCTTGGTGACGATTGAATTCGTTCCCTCGAGTATAAAGTTAAAGAGGTTAGCACAACAAGTAAGTTAGTGCCAAGTAACACACAATTAAGTTAATAGCTATTAATGGATTTAGCGCTTCTGATTAGAATCATTAGTAAACTATGGGTGTCCGTGCAAACCAATAGTGGTGACACTGTGGTTGTTAGTCTGACGTTCTTGTCTTAAATTCTTGATGGCGTAGAGTCATTTGAGATGTTCCTAGGCTGAAATGATGCCCATTAGTCAAGTGGCACGAGTTGCATACAGTTAACGATATAGGTTGATGGTTAGGGTGTCGTGACTAGGCACTGATGATTAGTGATTAGAGAGTATATAGCCCTTAGGTGCGGCACTTACGGGTAGTTAACGCCAGTATTGTAATTCAAAAAATTCGATCCTTAGGATGATATCGCAATTGATGGTAGTCCGATGAATAAATATAGTTGCGTGGGACAATAGTGGCAACGTCGTCATCTTTTATGTGAGGCGTGTTGTGTGAATAACTTTGATGATAAGAGTATCCTTGTTAGTGGCGATGTTCCTTGCGACCTAGCTATAAAGGTTGCGCATTTCATACAAGGAGATTAGATAACTGAGTGGCATTCATGAGTATTGATCCTATGGTGAGAAAGTATTTGGGCTCCCTGATTGAGGACTTGATATTGATGTATCTTGATTAAAATGTGGTATTAAGGAATAGGATCCCTCGTGGCATTCGTGGTGTAGGCCTTGGTATCTATAGGCAATATTCGATGTGTCATATCATACCAAAATCTATATAGTCGTGTTAACTCATCGGTTAGCACAAGGTATGATGTTTACATAGTGATGCAATTTAGTTATCGTGACTGAACATTCATTGAGGTTTATAGGTTGCAGGTGATGCCATGTACCCTGACATAGCCTGTAGTAGAGTTGGTTGTGGTTTGTACGTGGCTTATAGTCTCAACTGCTTGGAAGAAAGGTGAGATTATTATCCAAGTGTGGAGACTCATTTTAGCCACCAAAGCAAGGTCTAGGTGCGAGGTAATATTAGCGTGAGAGTAGTTCATAGGCACTTTAAGGTGCCCGTAGGACAAATTGCGTGTGGCGCTATTGAGGATAAAGATCTAATGTTATGATGCCTTGAGGTGCTTAATGGTTAGAGTGCACTATGTGTAGAAGCTCATGGACTAGTTTCTTTATGAGCACCGATTGATCATGATGCGGGTATTGAAAGGTTTGTAAAGCACACCTACAATGATAAAGGCATAGATGATGAAATCTTGTCAGGTCTTAAGGATGGATACATAAAATGTGCTTGGTGTCCTTAGGAGACTAGTTAGACCGGTATGAAGGAGTTTTAGCATCATAGTAATGATTATGTTGAGAGTCAGGTGATGATCCCAAACTACTGATTGTATAGCGTATACGATGGGTGTGGCTTCCCAAATCGTCACGAATGGGAAGTATAATCCCTAAGGTAGGGTGACAGTTGTATTATTTTAAGGCTGATGCTCATAAGTCATGGAAGGACTAGTGTGGGTGTGGAGATACTCGATTTTAGGATGTACTAGGAAATTTATTCGAGACTTAGGGCGATGACGCCATATGGAGACTTAAAAATTGAAACCAAGGTGCATTAATACCAAAGCACAATAAGTAGGTCAGCTTGTGTCAACGGTGTATGCTAGCGTAACCTTAGCATGTAAGGCTTGTTTCTTAGCACGTCATGTCAAGTCGGTTCAAATTAAAAGATATAGTCATGTGTGATTTTTTTACCCTTAAAATGCCAAGGGTGGCGAGTATGGTTGCCATGTAAATTCTAGGTAGGTAGAACCCGAAAGTAATTTTGGTGGCAACCTCGTGTGGTCAAAGGACACAGTAAGGTAAGTGTCTCTTCTGAACTTAGTAATGCCTATAGAAGTTTGGGATTTACATCACGAGATGATACGGTGAATAATAACATAGGTATAACAGGTTGGTGACATCGTTACTAATAATTGGACAAGGTCAATGTACACAAAGATGTGAGATATCCGCCAATCGGTATGGTTTATGTACGCCAAGGATGTGAAGGGTAGGGCCTTACTCCCAAGGATGGAAGTCGGGCATTGACTTACTATAGGACTACCGATTAGTATATTATTTTCATGTTGCGAGAAAGAATGGTTGTGATTCGGTTCGCCACAGCTAATGACGCAAGATAAGGTATGTGGCTAGGATTTGTACTCGGTGAGAACGTCGGGAATGAGTGACGTGAATTTAAGCATATGGCGTAGGCCCTCTTTTGTAAATCATAGTCGGACGTTTATGGGAGAAATTTCTCGAGGCGGTTGCTTGTTCCTTTAGAATCTCGTGTGTCCCTTTCGATTTTGGTAACCAGGAATCGGCATTCTGATATATGTGGTAACTTGGATTGGTACCATGTCATGGTACGGTGCGGTTGAGCCTAGTGGAGCGCGGTGGATCGGGTATGGTCAGTGCAGCTCGGTAACTGGGTGCGCCCATTTGAGGTATTCTTAATATTATATAAAGTTCTATGTGTGGGTGGCTGCGCTTTTGGCCACACGGTATGCTTATAATATTGATTTTTCTTAGGATTAGTGGACTTTCAATTGTCCGACACAATAGTCAGTGGCTCGGTTTATAAAAAGAGCAGGATGATGGCTTAAGGATATGGTATAGTGTTGGAAATCGAGGTAAACTTAGTATACGATGTTCCTATACCACGATAAGTGGATTAGAGCAAGGCTCTAGCGAGTAATCAAAGGTGTTACATCTAGGGTAGTACTAAGTTCATCACAGTGACGCATCGTAAGGTGTAAGTCGAGCGCACAGTGATGGCTTGGTAAGAATATTACTTCTTGGAGTAATAAATTAACATAGTATTGTTGCCGGCAAGCTCGTGCGAGTTGTGAAGTCTAAATAGCCTAAAAATTTGTGGGACGCAGAAGGTGCAGTCCTAGGATGGAATTGACTTTGGTAATGAATACGATGATTAGTCTTATTACGATTCACATTGGGTGAGTGTTGATCTCTATAAAGGATGTGCTCGTGAAAGCACTGGTATGCCTTGGGTACTAGCTTGGATCGTACAAAGAATTATTTGGACTTGATCATCAAGTGAGTGGGAACTCAGAATCGATTATGTGAAGCTCATGGTTAGAGGGATGGTGAGCATTGAGCATGTTGATTATATGGTGACCTTAATGTTGAGAACTTCGATGATTTTATGTTGGAGAATTTTTATGGCTTAGAATGGAAGTTGGTGAACCCCATAAGCTTGAGGATTGGTGAATCAAGAATTTCGAGAACGAAATTCCCCAAGAAGGGAAGTTTGTAATACCCTGTCCCAATAATCCAATTAAATTATATGCAAACTATTGTGAAGAGGGGTTAATGACGATTATATAAACTATTCCAATTATTTACTGCTAAAATTGTAATACCCTCTCCCAATAATCCAATTAAATTACATATAAACTATTTCGTAAATCATATCCTTTTGAGGATTTCTTCATAAATACATAAGGGCAAATTGGAATATTTCCATACCCTTCCTTAGACAAGTATTCACTAAGACGATTGTACCATATTCTCTCGGATTGTTTTAAATCGTATAATTAATGTCTTAGTCGGATCGAGTGCGTACTCCTTGGCTTCGTTCGGGCAAAGAAAAATCTTTAAAAAAATTCATGTATATTTATGTGTCTAAGTCCTTGTATAGATAAGCGGTCACAACATCCGTGAGTCTCATATCAAAATTTTCAAAAACTGTAAAGCTAATAAGATATCTGAAAGTTTGACCATCCATAATGGGGACGTATGTTTCCTCAAAATCCATCCCAGATTTCTGCAGGAAACTTTGTACCACAAGTTGTTCCTTATATCAAGTGATTTCATTCTTCATATTTTATTTTCTTACAAAAACCACCGGTAACATACCGAGTTAAAATCTTTTGGGATTTGTACTATAGGTCCGAATACAACACTTTTATTTAGATACTCAAGTTCTTCCTTGATGGCAATTTCTCATTTTGGCCAATCTACTATTTGTCAAAATTCATTTAGAGTATTGTAACATCCCGTATTTCTAGGTATTTAAAATTTTAATAAATTCGATTAATCTTAAATTACATGTGTGACGTAATTTAATGGAATTAAATATTAAGTGTTGATTAAAATATTAATTGAGAGAGAGAATGGTTAATATTTGTGGAATAAGATTGCTAAGAGAATAGTAGATAATTATTTTTACATCTTAGCGAGTGATAGTGATGGGACAACATTATATCCCAACCGAGAGTCGCGAATTGACTAATTGAGGTCGAGATAGGACTTTATTACATAGTGACTTGAATGGTGAATTTGAGGTCACGATTGAATCCGAATGGGTCGAGATAGTCGAAATGATGTACCCTGCGGTTGTAATTGACTTTTGGGACCTTTTTAGTCATAATTGAGCCCGCAAGAGAGTGTTCGGGTCATTTGGGCTTGTCCCGTTAGCCTAATTTTGGGAACTAGGGTTTAAGAGCTATGGTTAGTCATTTGGGGTAGCAGCATAACATATCTCAAACCCTAAGAATCAAAGGAGAACATAGGAGAGGTCAGTAGAGGGGAAGAAAGAGAGTTCAGTGGTGAAACATCTCAATTCATCCACATTTTTTACTAGAATCGTGATCGAAAAAAGGGAAGGAACCTTCATCACGCAACACAAAAAGAAATTAGACCTACTTGATAAGGCAAGTGTTTATCTTGCATGATTTTTATAAGTTATAATATCCATGTAGTGTGGGGTTCTTGATTTTGTATAAATTAGTAATGTTCTTAGGAAATTGATGATTAAAATCCATAATTATGGGTAGGATTGCGTGTAGAATGAATCCACATATGTATAGGACACGAAATCAAATTATATGTGATAATTTAATCAAGAGAAATACGGGTAAATGGATGATTATGCATGCGTAATACTAAAACTAGGGTTTTGTGAATATGGAGTTTTAATCTGATCTTGGATGACATTAGTATGGATTTGATACATGTTTTACGATAAAAATCATCCCCACGCATATATATGATGTTTAGTTATGTTAATTGGGAGTTTGGGAATGATCCATGAAGGTTTGAGGTGTTAACATGGAGAAAAATGCAAGTGGGATGAAGCTGTCAAGCCCAGGTTTGATCGATAGACCCGTGAATGTCGATCGATTGACGAATTGATCGATTGAACAGTTGCTTCGATCGATAGATGGATGCTGAAATTAGGGACTTGTTTTAATTGTTAAGTTTTCTTAACCCCGATTTTCCCAAAATCTTAGTAATGATCTTTTAACTATATAGGGACTTAAGGAAGGTCGGTAGACAAGTAGTTGAGGCCGGCTTAGCCTTAATGAGCGTAAGGGGTAACTAGGAACCTTTGGGAAGTAAAATATACTTGAAATTATATAAAAATATGTTATAATTAGTACCTTGAGTATTCGAGAGTTATATAATACGTACGGGTTATTCTGATGGGTTGTGTGTATCCCTATTGAATAATATGCCTATATAGGTTGTGTGAATACCTATGGTTGTGATTTGATTTTGTGGTGTGAATAAACCTACGCTTCCTGCTATCATGAGATTTCTGCGCAGAGGGTGATCCCACCCTGACGATCCCTGTGAGGTTTGGATTTTTGCCCTAAAACATGAAACTTAGGGTGATTCACTATGTGTTGTGTATTAGTGGGGCTGGCGTATCATTTGGGTGCGTTAGGTAGTGCGTATCCCAATGTCTTAGAATCATGTTCACCTCCAGTGTGTGTTGATTAATTTTTGGGTCTGAGGAGACATGTTGAACCAATAGTCCTTGATCTAGTACGAGAGGTACATGAACTTAATAGCAGAGTATTGCAGCATCACGAGGGGCCATTCCTGGGATGCTATAGTTGTATATATTATATGTGTTATATGTATATACAAGTGTGATATATATACTTATGCGTGATAGTATCACTGATAAATTGTGTATATCTAAAAGTGTTTAAGCATAGAAACTTAATTAATTGACTCAACAATAATACGTGGATAAAATTTATTATTGAGGTTATGGTAGCGTGTCGTTTATGTAATATGAGGGAGCTAGGCCTATTGAGGTCATGTAGATATGTTATCTAGTTGGGATAGGTAGCATATCTAGATAAGGTATGTTAGGCGTGCACATTAGTTGAGAGGTGAGGACCTCAAAGGAGTGTACGTACAAACTAACATGTGTATCTAATAACTAATTTAACTTTAAATTAAAAACTTGCAAAATATTTTCAAAATGTTTTCTTGAGCCCTGACCCGCGTCAAAATATTTTCAAAACCTTTTTGGTATCCAGCCACAGGAATGCCAAGCTTGAGGATTCTATCCAGGGATGCGTAGGTGCAGCACTTGGGGAGGCTTGTAAGAGTTGATTCAGATGCTTCAATTCCATCATTTCTAGATAGGAGATTCTTCAGTATTTCTTTTGGGCGTGTTGTCCCTTCAAACTACTTAGTTCTTCAGTTTAATTATCAGACTTTATTCAGGTTTAGATTATTATTTCAGACTTGTATTTGGATTCGTTTTGGGAATCGGTGATTTATTCAGTGTCATTTATTTATATATTTATCGTGCGATTGTTCAGACTACTATTGTGTGGATGGTTTGGTTTAGTTAATTTAATTTTCTCATGTTGTTATATAAATGAAAGATAAAATTTGGCACTGACTTAATTTAACATAGGTGGTTAGTAGTAAAAATCATTTTTCAATAGTGATGCTAAGAATGAACCAAATGAGATTTCTGGTTATTTGGATAAGGGACTGATCACCCGTGATTAAAATAGGCAGGGTGTCATAAATATTATCAGAGCATCAGGTTTTAGTGTCCATAGAATTTATACAGATTATTACGATTTTAGCGTAGGGTTCTTTGACATAGAGCATTATTATTAGGACTATTTCATTCATGATTACGCATTTGAGATTATGTTCTTCTACTGTTATATTTGTATTGACTGTGAACTCATACAATTCGATCTATTTTAAAATGCCACCTAAGAGAGGACAAACGGTGAGAATAGTGGCTAAGGATAATGCGAGGAAGGTTCATCAAGATCTACAGGCACCACAGCCACAACCACCATATGGATCAGTGCCAACAGCAAAGGTGGCAGAGATTGTGGCACAGGCAGTTGATGTAGCGATGACTGCCATGACTCTCCACTTTCCTCAGGCCCAGTAGCTACCGCAGCCAGTGGCATCGGTTGTCCAGGCTAGCTTGGGTCCTTCAGATTGGCAGAGAGTTAGGGAGACTTTTCAGAAGGGTCATGCACCCGAGTTCCAGGGTAGTTCATATGTGATTGTGGCATGCCCGTAGAAGAAGGACATTCATCGCCACCTACACATGGTCGAGTGTAGTGATGTGCAGAAGCATATGCTAGCCACTTTTAGGCTAGTTGGAGCAGCGTTACAGTGGTGGGAGTCAGTTACCACCGTGGAGGAGAGAGAAAAGATGTCGATTATAGAGTTTTGGGTGTGGTTCGACCTCAAATACTTTCTGTCAGCCGTTGAGAAAGAAATGTAAAAAAGGTTCAGTGAGTGTAATACCCCGTATTTTTATGCTATATTAATTTGGGGATTTATTAAATTTAATGTGACTGTTTATTTAATAAAAATCTGAAAATTAATTATGTTATAATTATTAACGTGACGAGAGTTAGTAATTATGGAAAACTTGTTGAATATTACTAATGATCATAGTAATATATTATATTGGTTATATTGAATGTCATAAGTGAATTAAAAGACTATTTCGGGAATTTAAGTCGGGACGTGCCCGTGTCACGTCGGGACTAATTTTGTTAATTTAAAAAGTGAATATTTATAAGTTGTTCGTATGGTCATTTTGAGTGTGCCAACGCGTCCGGAAGGGTCGAGATAGTCAGAAAAGTGTACCCGGGGGTTTAGTTTGGGCCTCGGGGCGTTTTTGGCCTAATTGGTGCCCCGGGAGGGCATTTTAGTCATTTTACATAAGTAGGTAATTAAACCCACGAATTTCAGCCAACCTATATCAGCCATTAGGTCAGCCTCTTAGGGTTAGAACATTCATAAATCAAGTGACGGCCATTGGAGAAGAGAGGAGAGAGCTCCAAGGCAATCCAAGGCCAAAAAGCCACCGGTTTGCACCGCCACTACCACCGCGTAGATCACGAGTCGAGGAACGCAGCCATACCAAAATCAGCCGTGAATCTGCATACCAAAATCCCAGGCAAGTGTTTAAACTTGCTATTTTCGTTGATGCAATCTTCATGTTAGCTTAGGAATGAATTGTGATAAAAACTATGGAAGAAAACCCCATTTTGATAGGAGAACCCATGTAGTATTGATGTATATGTTAATTCTGGAAACCCTTGCCATGTAGAGGTAATAATCCACGAAATTTGGTGATCATAATAAAGAAATTTTGGAGAAAGATTCATTAGAAATCTGTTTAAGAAAAATTCTAGGGTTCTTGATAATTGGACATGATTTTAGGTTGAAAGTCCATGTTTAATGATAGTTATACACATGCTTTACGTTATAAACACCTGGTATAATGTTATAATGATGATAGTAGGATTTTTGGGACGATTAGAATGGAAAAACATAGTTTTGGATGAAGAAGTTTGATGAATCCCGTAACTGCATTCTGCAGAATTTTGCCCAGACCTGCTTGATCGATCGATCGAGCCCCAAGCTTCGATCGATCGACCCCTCCTGGAAGACTCCTATTTCCCTTGTTTAATTAGTTAAATTAAGTTTATCGTGAAATAATTTATGGGCATTCTAAATAAAATGATTTGGGAGACATTGAGGACCAGTAGGGTATATGAATAAATGATGGAATCTTTAATCTTCAACGAAAATGGTATTTATGGGATATTTACTTTAGGTTAGTGGATTTATGAATTTAAAGGGTGAGGTGCGTAAGAGAGTTACGTTGGAACCTAATGAAGACACTTACTGAAATTCAGATTTGTGAGGATATAGCCCACGAGTGTTAGGTAATAAGTGAGAAAACCCTTCGAGTTAAGGTTAGGAATGAAACCTTATACTTATTTCTAAATGTGAAATTAAGGATAAATGGTATAATTATGAGTGACGAGAGGAACCTATATTAATATGATAAAGTGGTATATTTATATGATTGTGTGTACATATATTATATGCTTGTGAAAATCATGCCCACGCTACTTGCTATCCCTGAGGTTACCGCGCTGGGACAAGTCTTATCTCGATGGGACCTTTATGGGGGATATTGACTTGTACCCTAGAAGATAGATGTCCTTGGTACAGGCTAACGACGTGATAGTTCAGACGGTCCTAAGAGACGCAGGTATGTGCCATCCTCTTAGAGACTTGGAATCTATTCTTCGCCTCAATATTGTTTGTGTATGTATGTTAATACATTTCGAGAGTGATTCCGAATGTATTCCCCTTTAAATGAGTGATATGGGGATTTGGATAGTAGAGTATGCCCGCACCATAATTTAGTTGGGGTGCTGTTATAATATATATCATACGAGTAATTAATATATATATATATATATATGAGATTCTGAAATTTGGAACTACCTACCGTGATTTGATATGTAGGACATGGTTGTTGACTAAAAATTATAAATACTTGTTTTGAGAAAGCAGAGTATACCTACACCATAGTTTATATGTTGGTGCTGTTAGAATATATATATATACGTTATACGAGTAATTTATATATATCTGGATTGAGGAATTTAAACTATTGTTGTAACGTAGTAAGTGAGGAATAATTCTGGACTAAATTATGAATACTTATTTTGAGTAAATATAATATGTCACTGGGAAACCCAATGATTTCATAAAGTTAAAATGGAGAACTTTGGTTACTAATTGGAACATTCTTTTTAGAATTGAATCGTTGAATTGTAAATCTTACGAGTAACCTAAGTTAAGTTAAATCATTTATGAAGACTAGTGCGATAATTGATAAAACAAAACCGTTGGGAATGTTAGTGCGATAGGTGTGCACATTTAGAAGAGAGGTGAGTATTTCTCAAGAGAGTGACGCACTAATATGATGTTGCATTGGCCTGTATCAATTTAAATACTTGTTAAACGTATTTTTAAATCAAACACACTTTCGGGCTCTGACCCGTTTCTTTTTCTCTCTCTCTCTCTTGTATATATATATATGTATATATTTCAGGTGCCCAGCCACAGGGGCGTCTTGCTTAGGATTCCTTGAGAAGAACGTGATGCAGCTTAGGTGGGAGTTGCAGGTCACTTGCGTAGACGGCTTCCTTTATTGACTCCACTTCTAGCATTCTCATTTATTGGGCATGTGTCGCCCTTTCCATTAATTCATTTGTTGTTGGGACATTTATGTTTCAGTTATTTCCAGTATTGTTCTATGGGATTTATTCAGTATGGGTTTGTGATTCTAGTTTCATATGTTGACATTCGATTGGCGAATGTATTATATTATTTGGTTTATCGTGGTGTGATTCTTAATTGTAGAAATGTTGTTTTAAATAAATAAATCTTTTTCTTTAATTAAAATTTGGAAAGTTTGTATGAAAATGTTTTTGACACTTAGCTTAATTAATTAGGGTGTTAAATTGGAAAATTTATTTTTATCGACAGTGATGCTGAGAATGAACCAACTGTTTACCTTGATTTAATTTAATAAAGGAGTGATCGCCCGGTATTTAATTAGGCGGGGTGTCACAGGTGGTATCAGAGCATCAGGTTCTAGTGTCCTTTAGGATTTGTGCGCCTTATTATGCTTTCAGCGCTGCTTTCTTTGATATAGAGCCCTAATACTAGGAATGTTGTGTTCGTCTCTATACATTGGGAATTCGTGCTTCTGCGATCTGTTTATTTGAATGATGAACTCATCCAAATTCATTTAAATTTTCAGATGGACCGTCGTGAAGAACTAGCTAAAACGGTTGAGGGAGTCAACGAGCAATATCGACTCACACCTCAGGTACCCCCAGAGAGTATCAACCGCCGAGTTAGCAGGCATCGTAGCACAAGCAATCACCACTGCAATTTTACAATACTAAGAACGCAGCATGCAACTTAGAGAAGGAAAAAGAGCTAGAGAGGTTAGCCAAATGCATGTGACCAAAGCTGACAAATGTGCGAAGGCTCCGAAATTGCGACAGCAAACTACCCAAGACCGGGTAAATTCTAGTCAACAACGTGGTAAGAAAAAACAGTTTCGAAAGAGGAATAAAGCCCCAAGTCAGCCAGACCGACACCAACAGCAGCAGGGTCAGAGGGGGAGTAACTTCAAAGGCAAATGTTTTGTGTGTGGCACGCATGGCCATAAACGCCAAGATTGCCCAAAGGGTGTTAGGGCCTCACAGCCACAATGTGCCCGTACGAAGCCACAGGGGCCACTTTTTCCAGTCGCTCTCCCAGCACCAACTCAGGTACCAGACCTACCAACCTTTCCAGTAGCTACACTGCAGCAGGGGCAGTTACAGTACAGGCATATCTATAATGTCCACCAAGCAACAGCCCCACAGGCACCAACCGCGATTTGGGGTATGTTTTCTATCCATGGAACTTTGGGTCGAATTCTATTTGTTACTGGGGAAAACGCATTATTTTATAGCTACATATTTTACGAAGTCCTTAGGGTTGTTAGCCACAGCAGAGAGCACCGTGGCGTGTGTCGACTCACCACTGGGGAGTGAGTCACTTATTTTCATTTATATGCCGGGGAGTAGGGGTAGAGATTGGTAGCTTGGTATTACCTGCAGACATGTTAGTTTTAAACATGCACGAGCATGATGTGATTATTGGTATGGATTGGCTCGCAGCTTATAGAGCCATGATTGAATGCTTCGGTGGGAGCATTGTTTTTGCCATTCCGTGGCAAGAGATGTTTGTAGTGGCTATGCCTCGCCCAGAGGGAGGTTCGACCGCTCATTTGTATTACATAGAGGAGGATACCTCTAAGGAGGTTGTGATTCCTTTGGATTCGATCCCAGTTGTTAGGGAGTATTCCGATGTGTTTCAGGAGATACCAGGCCTACCGCCCAGTCGTGAGATAGACTTTGTTATAGATCTATTGCCTGATACGAGACCTATAGCACGCGCACCGTACCGTATGGCTCCAGCAGAGATGCGAGAGCTACGAGATCAGATAGAGAAGCTATTAGGTCAGGGCTTCATTCGTAGGAGTACCTCACCTTGGGGCGCTCCAGTCTTGTTTGTGAAGTAGAGAGATGGTTCACTGAGATTGTGTGTGGACTACCGAGAATTGAACAAGGTAACGATACGAAATAAGTATCCGTTGCCTCGAATCGATGATCTGTTCGACCAGTTGAGGGGAGCAACTTTCTTTTCGAAGATAGATCTGAGGTCGGGGTACCATCAGTTACGTATTAGAGAGCAGGATGTTTCAAAGACTGCCTTCTTGTCGAGATATGGGTCCTATGAGTTCAGGGTGATGCCGTTCGGACTCACAAATGCCCCAGCCATTTTCATGGACTTAATGAATCGAGTATTCAGAGAGTTCTTGGATCAGTTGGTCATCGTCTTCATAGATGACATCTTGATATATTCACACTCCGAGGAAGAACACGCCGAGCACTTGAGGCAGGTTCTTCAGACCCTACGAGAGCATCAGTTGTATGCTAAGTACGAGAAGTGTGGATTCTGGATGCGAGAGGTACGGTTCTTGGGCCATGTTGTTTCTGAGCAGGGGATAGCAGTTGACCCGAGCAAAGTGTCTGCGGTGAGGGAGTGGGGACGGCCCACGACACCGACGGAAGTGCGTAGTTTCTTGGGATTAGCCGGATACTACAGGAGATTCATTCGGGGATTCTCCAAAATAGCGGGCCCATTGACGAATCTGACTCGCAAAGGGGTACCATATGTTTGGGATGACGCTTGTCAGTTGGCTTTCGACGAGCTGAAAGATAATCCTACTTCAGCACCAGTCCTTTCGTTACCAAAGCCGGGTGTAGAGTACCTGGTTTACACCGATGCGTCCTTACGGGGACTTGGGGGAGTACTTCAGCAGGAAGAGAAGGCTATAGCTTTTGCTTCCCGCAAGCTTAAGCCGCATGAGAAGAATTACCCCACCCACGACCTGGAGTTAGCAGCGGTCGTCTTTGCATTGAGGATTTGGAGGCACTATCTATTGGGTGAGAAATTCCGTTTGTGCACAGACCATAAGTCACTGCAATACCTGTTCACTCAGCAAGAGCTGAATATGCGTCAGCGCAGGTGGTTAGAATTTGTGAAGGACTACCAGTTCGATATACAGTATCATCCGGGGAAGGCCAACGTAGTTGCTGATGCGTTGAGCCGTAGACCGGTAGACGATGTAGCGGACATCTGGAAAGCAAAGTGGAAGGAGTTGGGTCAACAGGACGCAGTGGCACGTTCTTTCATATCCGTTATGTTAGTCACACCCGAAATTGTTACGAGGGTGATACAGGCACAGACCCGTTTTGCCAGGAGCAGATTGGGCGACTTCTAGCCGAGGGTGCTGAGTCCTACTCTGTTAGTTCTGATGGAGGTTTGCGGTTTAATGGGAGATTAGTGGTTCCAGAAGGAGCGGAGTTACGTCATGAAGTGATGACTCATTCTCAAGGGTCCCGATTTGCAGTACATCCGGGAGGTGATAAAATGTACCAGGATATGAGACGACAATACTGGTGGAGTGGGATGAAGAAGGACATCGCCGAGTTTGTGTCCAAGTGTTCTACCTGCCAGCTGGTGAAGGTGGACCATCAGAAATCGTCAGGATTGCTTCAGCCATTGGAAGTACCCGCGTGGAAGTGGGAGAGTATTTCCATGGATTTCATTACAGGGTTGCCTACGTCACAACGGGGCCACGATTCTATCTGGGTGATTGTAGACCGTTTGACCAAGGTGGCTCATTTTCTGCCAGTGAGGACAGATTATACCACGGGTCAGTATGCTCAGTTGTTCATCGCTGAGATTATCAGATTACACGGGGTGCCCCTGAATATTGTGTCAGATAGAGACAAGATTTTTTGTGTCACGTTTCTGGGAAAGCATTCAGGAGGCTATGGGTACTGAGTTAAGGTTGAGTTCAGCTTATCACCCACAGACAGACGGACAGACAGAGCGTACTAATCAGATGTTAGAAGATATGCTACGCATGTGTGTTCTCGATTTTGGAGGAGGATGGGAACCACATCTTCCACTGGTAGAGTTCGCTTATAATAACTCTTATCAGTTTACGATTGGCATGGCTCCATTTGAGGCTTTATATGGCAGGACTTGTTGTTCCCCAACTTGTTGGCTCGAGGTGGGGGATAACAATTTGCTAGGGCCGGAAGTGATTCAGGAGACCTCTGCGAGGATTGAGATAATCAGGAGTCGTATTCGGGTAGCCCAGAACATGCAGAAGAGCTACGCCGATGCGAAACGGTTCTTCTGGGAGTTTAATGTGGGAGATCAAGTGTTGTTGCGTGTATCTCCTATGATGGGAGTGATGAGGTTCGGGAAGAAGGGGAAGTTGGCTCCGAGGTACGTAGGACCATTTCCCATCATCGAGAGGATTGGGCCGGTAGCATACAGGTTGGGATTGCCAGAACATTTACATCGCATTCACGATGTATTCCACATCTCGTCGTTGAGACGATATCTTCGGGATGATATGGCCCATACTCACATTGCGATAGATGAGATAGACTTACAGTCCGATAGATCTTACGAGGAGAGACCAGTGGCTATTCTAGATTATAGTGAGAAGATATTGAGGTCGAAAATAGTTCCACTTGTGCGAGTCCAGTGGGAGCATCATAATGTGGAGGAATCCACTTGGGAGCGTGAGGCAGATATGCGCGAGAGATACCCAGAGTTGTTTTTACCGGGTATGCCTTATTTTCCGAATTTCGGGACGAAATTCCGTTATTAGGGGGGAAGTATGTAATACCCCGTATTTTTATGCTATATTAATTTGGGGATTTATTAAATTTAATGTGACTGTTTATTTAATAAAAATCCAAAAATTAATTATGTTATAATTATTAACGTGACGAAAGTTAGTAATTATGGAAAACTTGTTGAATATTACTAATGAGCATAGCAATATATTATATTGGTTATATTGAATGTCATAAGTGAATTAAACGACTATTTCGGAAATTTAAGTCGGGACGTGCTCGTGTCACGTCGGGACTAATTTTGTTAATTTAAAAAGTGAATATTTATAAGTTGTTCGTATGGTCGTTTTGAGTGCGCCAACGCGTCCAGAAGGGTCGATATAGTCAGAAAAGTGTACCCGGGGGTTTAGTTTTGGCCTCAGGGCATTTTTTGGCCTAATTGGTGCCCCGGGAGGGCATTTTAGTCATTTTACATAAGTGGGTAATTAAACCCACGAATTTCAGCCAACCTATATCAGCCATTAGGTCAGCCTCTTAGGATTAGAACATTCACAAATCAAGTGACGGCCATTGGAGAAGAGAGGAGAGAGCTCCAAGGCCAAAAAGCCACCGGTTTACACCGCCACCACCACCACCGCGTAGATCACGAGTCGAGGAACGCAGCCATACCAAAATCAGCCGTGAATCTGCATACCAAAATCCCAGGCAAGTGTTTAAACTTGCTATTTTCGTTGATGCAATCTTCATGTTAGCTTAGGAATGAATTGTGATAAAAACTATGGAAGAAAACCCCATTTTGATAGGAGAACCCATGTAGTATTGATGTATATGTTAATTCTGGAAACCCTTGCCATGTAGAGGTAATAATCCACGAAATTTGGTGATCATAATAAAGAAATTTTGGAGAAAGATTCATTAGAAATCTGTTTAAGAAAAATTCTAGGGTTCTTGATAATTGGACATGATTTTAGGTTGAAAGTCCATGTTTAATGATAGTTATACACATGCTTTACGTTATAAACACCTGGTATAATGTTATAATGATGATAGTAGGATTTTTGGGACGATTAGAATGGAAAAACATAGTTTTGGATGAAGAAGTTTGATGAATCCCGTAACTGCATTCTGCAGAATTTTGCCCAGACCTGCTTGATCGATCGATCGAGCCCCAAGCTTCGATCGATCGACCCCTCCTGGAAGACTCCTATTTCCCTTGTTTAATTAGTTAAATTAAGTTTATCGTGAAATAATTTATGGGCATTCTAAATAAAATGATTTGGGAGACATTGAGGACCAGTAGGGTATATGAATAAATGATGGAATCTTTAATCTTCAACGAAAATGGTATTTATGGGATATTTACTTTAGGTTAGTGGATTTATGAATTTAAAGGGTGAGGTGCGTAAGAGAGTTACGTTGGAACCTAATGAAGACACTTACTGAAATTCAGATTTGTGAGGATATAGCCCACGAGTGTTAGGTAATAAGTGAGAAAACCCTTCGAGTTAAGGTTAGGAATGAAACCTTATACTTATTTCTAAATGTGAAATTAAGGATAAATGGTATAATTATGAGTGACGAGAGGAACCTATATTAATATGATAAAGTGGTATATTTATATGATTGTGTGTACATATATTATATGCTTGTGAAAATCATGCCCACGCTACTTGCTATCCCTGAGGTTACCGCGCTGGGACAAGTCTTATCTCGATGGGACCTTTATGGGGGATATTGACTTGTACCCTAGAAGATAGATGTCCTTGGTACAGGCTAACGACGTGATAGTTCAGACGGTCCTAAGAGACGCAGGTATGTGCCATCCTCTTAGAGACTTGGAATCTATTCTTCGCCTCAATATTGTTTGTGTATGTATGTTAATACATTTCGAGAGTGATTCCGAATGTATTCCCCTTTAAATGAGTGATATGGGGATTTGGATAGTAGAGTATGCCCGCACCATAATTTAGTTGGGGTGCTGTTATAATATATATCATACGAGTAATTAATATATATATATATATATGAGATTCTGAAATTTGGAACTACCTACCGTGATTTGATATGTAGGACATGGTTGTTGACTAAAAATTATAAATACTTGTTTTGAGAAAGCAGAGTATACCTACACCATAGTTTATATGTTGGTGCTGTTAGAATATATATATATACGTTATACGAGTAATTTATATATATATCTGGATTGAGGAATTTAAACTATTGTTGTAACGTAGTAAGTGAGGAATAATTCTGGACTAAATTATGAATACTTATTTTGAGTAAATATAATATGTCACTGGGAAACCCAATGATTTCATAAAGTTAAAATGGAGAACTTTGGTTACTAATTGGAACATTCTTTTTAGAATTGAATCGTTGAATTGTAAATCTTACGAGTAACCTAAGTTAAGTTAAATCATTTATGAAGACTAGTGCGATAATTGATAAAACAAAACCGTTGGGAATGTTAGTGCGATAGGTGTGCACATTTAGAAGAGAGGTGAGTATTTCTCAAGAGAGTGACGCACTAATATGATGTTGCATTGGCCTGTATCAATTTAAATACTTGTTAAACGTATTTTTAAATCAAACACACTTTCGGGCTCTGACCCGTTTCTTTTTCTCTCTCTCTCTCTTGTATATATATATGTATATATTTCAGGTGCCCAGCCACAGGGGCGTCTTGCTTAGGATTCCTTGAGAAGAACGTGATGCAGCTTAGGTGGGAGTTGCAGGTCACTTGCGTAGACGGCTTCCTTTATTTACTCCACTTCTAGCATTCTCATTTATTGGGCATGTTTCGCCCTTTCCATTAATTCATTTGTTGTTGGGACATTTATGTTTCAGTTATTTCCAGTATTGTTCTATGGGATTTATTCAGTATGGATTTGTGATTCTAGTTTCATATGTTGACATTCGATTGGCGAATGTATTGTATTATTTGGTTTATCGTGGTGTGATTCTTAATTGTAGAAATGTTGTTTTAAATAAATAAATCTTTTTCTTTAATTAAAATTTGGAAAGTTTGTATGAAAATGTTTTTGACACTTAGCTTAATTAATTAGGGTGTTAAATTGGAAAATTTATTTTTATCGACAGTGATGCTGAGAATGAACCAACTGTTTACCTTGATTTAATTTAATAAAGGAGTGATCGCCCGGTATTTAATTAGGCGGGGTGTCACTGTGAGGTGACTCAGTTTTATTTCTTAGTAGACGAGTATGAGGAGGATTTCACTCATTTGGCTAATTTTGTGCCAGATGAGGTAAACAACGAGTAAAGAAAGAAGGTAAAGTTTATGGATGAGCTAGCCTAGAGGATCAGGCAGCGTTTGATTAGCAATTCTGCATTAGTGACTTATATGTATATCGTCAATGCCGCTCTTTTACACTTCCAGGACCATTACTTCCATGTGAAGGGAAGCAAGAGATGAGGTGATCCTAGCAAGCCGGGCAAGGCAGGAGGGAGTATTGCTAGTGGAGCATCATAACATCAGCAACAGTCAGGCAGATACCAGGGGCAGGATTCTCGGTAGGGGGATCAGGCTAACAGGTTTAGATCTGAGGGCTATCAACCTGTGGGAGGCAACAGGCAGGGCCCTCGATAATAGTAGATTTCTCAGGGCCGCCATGTCCAATGGTATAATGGGGGAGGCCAGCAGGGTCGAGGCCATCAAGGCCAACAGCAGGGTCAGCACCGTCAGTGCCAGAGGTAGAGAGAGTTCCCAAATCAGTGCTTTATTTATGGACAGACGGGCTACAAGAGGAGAGATTACGCACAATAGGGTAGAGTACCGCAGCAACAAGGTTCCCCGCGGGAGCAGTAGGAACAAAGGCAACCTGCAGCACCAGCCCCACCGTTGTAGGGGTAGTTACAGTACGAATGTGTTTATAACGTCCAAGATGCTGTCGTACAGTAGGACTTACAGGCACCATCGGCAGTAGAGGGTAAGTTTCCTATTCACGGGCTTGAGGGTAGGATTCTTTTTTATACTAGGGCATCACACTCTTTCATATCGACTAGATTTGCACGAGCTTTCGGCCTATTAGTGTAAGATGTGATTGCAGATTTGAGAAATCACCACATTGAGGGTGTTTTAGACTTGAGAAATATGGTTGTGCCTACATATCCATCTCATTGCGGAATCAAAGTTTGCATAGTTTTTGGGTCCGTACGATACGTCGAAAAACTCTAATTTTAGTGGTTTCGGTGGTTTTTGGTGCGCAGGGGATGCCAAATCCGACTAACCTTCTTTAAACTCCCAATACCATAATGAAACTATGAAAATACTCTTGTCACTATTAAACCCATGATGGATCTCAAGGGGTGCGTGGGGAAGAAGAGTTAGGTTTTCTATCCTTATTTTGCCCCCAAGACCATCATCCATTAAATGAGGGGAGAAACCCTCTTTTATAGCAAAAGTGTCTCAAGTAGGCTTAACACATGTCATGTGATCTGTGGAACCAAGTGTCCAATATTTATGGTGCCACTTGTCATAATATATGTGGTGGCATCTTAAATGAACAAATTAAATCATTACTAGAGTATTGTCTAGTGTAATTTATCAAACGTGGAGTCTACGCAATATATATTAAATCGCGTGTAGTAATATCTCAGACCGTGTTGGGTCTGGATTGTAGTAAAACTTGATAAATCATAGATCAATATTTGATCAAATCCGTGGGGTTAATTTATTAGCGTGTTGATGGTTAATTTATGTAACCCCACTCTACATTTTCCCCCTCATATGCACAGTTGGTGTTTTAATGATTCAATTGAAACATATCAACTGTGTGTAGGAAATAAATTATTTAGACTGTTTTGACTAGAATATCATCATAAAACCAAGTTCGATCTGTTATCATGTGTACATATGCACATATCATATGTATGTAGTTTTAAGGGCTATCTTTGTTGCCTTTACTTTTCATTTTGTAGGAGTATTTTGTGGGTTGCCCTTATTCCTCTCAAATGAGCATGTCCCCACAATTTTATTGTGTTTTTAAACATTTTGAACAACAAACTTGCCAGATGTACTGGCTCGAGCAACCAATTGGTGGTTATTTAAGTATAGTGGATCTTTTGCATTCATAAGATCAAAACCTCTTAAGAGTATTTGGTCAAGCAACCATAAGTGCTTCGAGTGAATGGGGGTTTTACACTAACAGATTTTATAAGTGTGCCCAATTTTATTTGGTCGAGCAGTCATAAAGGTCATTTTAGGACTTTAAGAGTGCTCGAAAATCAGCTGATGCCCTGGTCCCATTAAGCTCAACTGAGCACGAAACTTATTCCATATTAATCTGAGGATGCCTATTTAGTGACCACAGAATTCTCACTAGATTACTTCTTCCAAGAAGGTAAGGGTCAGACAAGGAAAAAGTAATCAATAATGTTACACAGTGAATTAACAAAAACACGTTCAACAAGTAAACGTGCTACCTAATTTGACTTGTCACATTTTGAATAAACATGTAAACTTGCAGAATATTATACTCGATATGATATATTAACAAGAATGTATAACAGTCATTTGAAGTTTTTTTTCAAACTAGTATATGCAAGTTACCTTCATTATATCAACTTGGATTGAGTAATTCACACAAACTAGTATATGCAAGTTACCTTCAGATCGTGAATCAATTGGGCAAGATCTTCAATCGAATAGATGTCATGATGGGGAGGTGGGATAATTAATCCAACGCCAGTAGTTAAATTTCTAGTGATAGCAATGTCACCAATAACCTTTTGATCAGGAAGTTCCCCACCTTCACCAGGCTTTGATCCCTGTTATAATGAAATCCAAAGTTCTTAAAAAAAATTATACTCACATTTAATAAATAAGTTTAGTTTCTATTTAAGCTCACCAAATGTCAAACTTAGGTTTCAGTTAAAGAAGCAAAGACACCTAGAGGTTCTTTGCAGACGCAGCAACATCTGTCCATGAACATAAATTCATAAACAAGGGGAATCTTTGTTCTAACTGGAATATAGGGGCTAAAAAGGGGCTAAAAGGAATATATGAATACCAATGGCCAAAACATAAAACTGGATACATATTTTCAGTATCAAATGACATTTAAATATACCTGAGCCATTTTTATCTGCAACTCATCAGCATTTGTAAGGTAATAGTCTGGAACTCCAAATCTCCCGCTTGCCACCTGCTTAATTGCACTCCTCCTTGGATTATTTGAACCATCTGAAAGAGGTTCCATACTAGATGGTTTCTCACCTCCCTTGCCTACCAAAAAGCTGCATAATATATAAGCCCAGAAAAGGAAAAAATAACTACATCGAAATAAATTTGGTCCAAAAAGAAGGAACCTCAGGTCGTAGAGAAAATCTAAACCGTAAAATGCCAACAAATTAAAACGATAAAAAAGAGTCACTAAATTTTGACATACAAAATTCACAAATGGCATAATAAAGCAGCTCGAATAATTTCCAGTTTGATATTCACAATTGATCAGACAAGCATAATTTGGAATAATAAAGGCCAACATTTAGTTTGATATTCACAGTTGATCAGACAGGCATAGAAATAGCTGAATTACAATAAAAGTAAATAAACTGGGGAAAAAAGGATCAATGCCTTGATGCAATGCCTTGGTTTGGAAATTTTGGGGCATATAAATAGCGAAATCAAGGCATTGCATCACCTGATCGGAGGAGCAAGTCAGTTCAATTTTGGGCAAGCTAGAGTACCTCATGGCTAATAATAGCCCCACTTACCCATGCTTCCTCCACCATCCCCACTGAACCAGCTTTTCCATACACTATTCCAAGACCAAACCCACCCATAACGATAAAATCCTGCGCAAATAGCCCCTATCGCCACTTCCCCAAATTGCCTGACATTGTCAGAGACCTTCGATAAAGCTCTCCTTAGCTGTTATTGCTACAGCAAACCAACCAAAGAATCTTCCCACGGAACCCTAAGCACACCATCCACCAGCAGCTTTAGAATCATCCAATAAGGAAACAACTCACCAACAACTCATATCCACGATCCAGAAGGGGGTGACTCCTCGAACAACTTCAGACTCAAAGATACGAAACATGGGTCACAAAACTCATACTCAAACTTCAACACCTCATTCGAGTTCCCCCGGCCTACATCGGTCTCTCCTCCTTCTGTCTACTTCATAAAAGATAATTGAACAACGTCGAAAGTTCGTGTACCTACATGAACTGTTGATGGGATTTAGAATTATAGTGATATGTTGTCATATAGTAGTGCTTACAAATGACCCTGCATTTTTTAAATACAAAAGAAATAGGAGTTATTGTCATTTTATCTGTATAATATTCAAAAAGGGTCCCCTAACCACATACAATTTCACACATTTTAATCAAAACCCAGCTTTTCCACTAAGTAGTGAGATTTCATCAAAATTTGTCATATGCTAAACCATTTCACACCAATTTCAACAACAACACAAACCATAAAATCAATATTAACTACCCACCATAAATTCAACAAAAACAGCACAGATAAAAAGACCAAAGAAAAGAAAATAAGAAAAATGAGAAAGTGATAATGATAACAATAGTATGAAAGGGTACAAACCATGCCATCCTCGACCTCATCTGGGCCACCTGAGCCTGAACCCAGCCTAGCTCTTTGCCTAGCCTTGTAAGCTTGATTTTTCCCCATCTTTTAAACCCAGATCACTAAATTATTACAATAACACAAGATATCTTTTGTTTGTTGTCAAGATTGAATGCGAAGAAATATTTATAGGTTCAAACTTATGTTGCCGGTTTGGTTAATTCCATAGTATATGGGTTTTGGATATCTAAAACTTATGTTGAGTTTCTCATTATTTTTCGTTAGGTTTACTCCAGGTAATGATCATATGCTTCACAACCTGCATGGGTTGTTGGTGTTTTAAGGTCGTACCTGTGTTCGACTTTCCCCCAATTTTGTTCATAGCCATAGCAAGATTTGTGTGCCTCCAACTATATGGATCCATAACTATCATATCTCCACAGGAATCTTCACGTCTACATCTATCTTCAATTCTCAGATTTGAAGATTTTGTTTGAGAGGAGTAATCGAGGAGGTGTGAGAGAGGTGAGTCATGTGTTGTTTGGGAGGGAAATAGAAATTAGGGTAATTTTCATATGGGAGGGAAGAATTAGGATGGACAAATTACACGCATATTATTTTTTCAGCGAAGGCGTTAATATATTTTATTCTTTTTGTCTTTTTTTTAATTTACAAATTAAAATTACTAACACATTTAGTAAATTAGTAACGAAAAATTATAGTGAGAATTAGTAACAGTAAAATACTATTAGTAATTAAAAAATTGGTCTGTTAGTAATAGAGTGTTTTGGTGTAGTGCAGGGTCTTTAAGCATGCCTAGTAATTTAGGATTTCAATCTCTCGTAAATCACGCTTATGCTTAGCAATGTATGACTTTAAGTCTTGTAAAACCGAATAAATGCAGTGTGTGATATCAATTTAAATAAATTCGCAAGTTTCCAATTAAACCTTATCTAATTGGAGTCAATATAAACCAAATTAAATTACCCCTAAACTTGCATCTATGTGTGTGTGTGTCAACCCATAAATAGATAAAGCATGTGACACAAATATTAAGGAAAAATCCCCGAAGGGCAAAACCTTTTATTTCTAGAACTTGGAAGAATTCACAAGACCATTGACTTACATACAACCTGATAATCGCCCACAAGTATAACGCACGGTGTCTTCGTCAAATCTTCAAAGCAACGGCTAAAAATATCATCGGCAGGAATCTCCCACAAGAACTCTAGGTGGTCAGCAATGAAGAAGAAAACGGCTTCTCCATAAAAGTGAACTTTATAAGGACTCCCTCCACAATAGCACGCAGCTCTTCAGGTGTAGAGTTCTCCCCACAAAGATTAAACCACAGCAAAGAGTGTTTTTCAACACTAAAACAATTCATTAAAGCATATTGGGAGTTTTGTGAATTGTAAACAAAGAAGGATTAAACCCTGAAAGGAAAAAGCCAAAAGAATTCTGCTTTCGAATTTTTTTTGTTCTGTAAAACGCTGGGACTTCTTAAAGAAAACGATACCATTTAATGAGTATTTATAATAAAAACACATCGCCTCGAAATACGAGCTCGTTCGAACGAGATAGCAATATCGCACGAACGAAGGACAGATGTCGTTTGAACGACATCGCGCGACACTGCCATGTCGTTTGAACGACTATTGCGTCAAAAAATTAATATTTTAATGTTCGCTTCAATACTTAGAAAAAATACTCATTCTTAAATTTGACGAAAAGGTCCGCGCCAACACTTAGAAAATATTTTGTAAAAATATCCCAAAAGCTCTAAGTGTAAAGTTAAGGTATTTAAAATATAACCTTACCAAAGTAAACTTTGCGGAGTCTTGAATGATAAAGAACTTGATTAATTTGGATCCGTCTTTGATGTAGATTGCTCTTGAATGTTCTTCGACGGTGTAGCAGTATACGACATAATTAATTGTTAACGGACTTATTAAAATATGTCCTTACGAGTATCCCTTAAGAGGGTTATGCGTGCCTAGCAAGTAAGACTTAAATCTCCCATAACCAAGGTTTAGGCAGGCCTAGTAATGTAAGACTTATAATCTCCCGTAACCGAGGGTCAGGCGGGCCAAGTCATTAGTCCTATAATCTCCCATAACCGAGGGTCAGGCGAACCAAATCATATTGGTCTTATAATCTCCCATAATCGAGGGTCAGACAGGCCAAGTCATATTGGTCTTAAAATCTCCCATAACCGAGGGTCAGACGGGCCAAGTCCTATTGGTATTAAAATATTCCATAACCGAGGGTTATGCGGGCCAAGCCATATTGGTCTTAAAATCTCCCATAATTGAGAATCAGGCGGACCTAGTAATGTAGGCTTTTGTGCCTATTAGTATAGGACTTTATGAGAACTGTAATGCACCTCTTTGGGCTACTTACCACAATACTGGCAAGGTTTATAAGGATTATAATGCACCTCTGTGGGTGACTTACCACAATACTGGTAAGGTTCGTAAGAACTATAATGCACCTCGGTGGGCAACTCATTGTAATACTGGTAAGGTTTGTGAGAACTATAATACACCTCGGTGGACGACTTACCGCGATACTAGTAAGATTTGTGAGAACTATAATGCACCTTTGTGGGAGACTTACCATAATACTGGTAAGGTTTGTGAGAATTATAATGCACCTCGGTGGGTGACTTACCATAATACTGGTAAGGTTCATATGCAAACTCTGTATCCATGCTCCAGTTTTTTTATGGGCAATTTGTTAGCCCCCTATCGCTTTGCTGGAAATAATGTCATATAATCAGTTATATACATGAGTCATCCGATGGCTATGTTGAACAACTCTAATATTTCTTTTGGGGATTCTTCATCAATGATGGTCCTTCTGGGACCGAATCTACGCATGCTTGCCACCTATGTTTGTGCCTAACCACAAGTGGTACATTATACATTACTTTTCCCCCTCTTTACTTTGTTGTGTCTTTTATCTCAAGATAAAGTAAAGTAAAAATAAATAAACTATTGGTTACAACACCATCTAAGAGTTGAGACCGTATAAATACATTTCTCGGGGTATTTTCCCCTAATTAAAATTAAATCTCTTGAGCGTTTGGCTTTGACACCTGTAAGGCCTGATGTAATTGCTCAAGCTCGATTTGATCATGTGTGTCCAATATCTGCAAGGATGAGAAATCATCTCGAATTCTCGCACAAAAACTACTAGTAACTTGTGAGGCATATTATAATGCCATATATAATCATGTGGGGTATATCTTTCTCCCTTTATTTTATTTTATGTCAAATAGAATAAAATAAACTCAGAATCATGCATCGAGGAATCGTAAACATATTGTTCTATGCAAATTCATGATGTGAGTTTGATATGCTACAGTATGCAGTTGATAGAGTGTAGACATATCAGGTGGTGAACTATTTATCTCATGCCCCCACTATTTTATCAAAGCTCAAAAAACTCAGAAATTTTGGGATCCATTTGAATCATATGCAGATAATTTAGTCAGTAATCATGCTGAGTCACCTTGAGGTGAATAATAAACACCAGTTTTTAATTTTAATGCAATTAATATCACAATGTGAATAAATCATATTTCAGCATAAATCGAATACAAGGTAGCACGGAAGGTTGTCCGAGCAACCATGGATAAGGATGCTTAAGAGGCTGCGCGAGGTACCATGACTGAGGCTGCTCGAGGTACCACTGATGAGACTGCTCGAGGTACCATGACTGAACAAATTGCTAAGTTTTCAGCAAAAATATTATTTTGGCAAGGTCACTCTAAAAAATATCATTTTTGATAAGGTTGTTCGAAGGACGTCATTTTGTAATTGTTGCTCAAAATTATTATTTTGGCAAGATTTCTCAAGTACACGTTCATACTAAGTGTTTAAATGGTCTCTCATGGAGTAACATGGAATATTCACAATTTCAAGGGGGTATATGACTTTTTCATAAATCTGTGTTTTTCTACTCGAGCAACCCAAATTCGTGCGAGGCTACACATATTTTCAAATCTTGAAGAGTATTTTCAGGCTGTTTAAATAAACACGCACAAATTAAATATCATAACCTTCGAAATTAATAAAATGGCCTATTTTTCTTTCAATATCACATATCAATAATTGCAACTACTCTTTATCAATATGTTCGAATAACATATAAATAATATTGTGCAAATTTTTTGAAAATGTTTCAAATGTGGTGTTCTGCCACTGTACGTCTAAAAGAGGTACCTCGAGTTAATATCTCAGTGCCTATTTGGATATTTGAAAAAAAAAACAATACTCACTAACCTGGGAATTGGAGTCCCCTAATGGTCCGTATACATCCAAATAAAATCACAGCTCACAACAAAAACATTATACCCGAGTTTTCAGAAAGAGTCGTCTACATGTCCCGCCTGGGGACCGCGTTTTACTTTTTTTTCGGGTTTTAACAATTGATATAATATATATAAAACTGTTTTTTTTAAATAGTAAATAAAAAAAAGTTGTGTTTACTAATAAAAAAATTTCTAAAAAGTTTTTTTAATTAAAAATAACATTTAAAAAAAAAAAATCAAATTTTAATTAAAAACAACATGTTTAATTTGATGTCTTAGATTCACGATTAACTAGTGCCGCTGGCGCGGACCCACATTCAACAAATGATGTAGGCCCGGAAATGTGCGTCTGCGCCAACGGCGGTAATCGCGATATTTTTTCAATAAAAAATCTCGATTAAATAGTGTCGCTGGTGTGGCGCCATAAAATATCGCGATTAACTAGTGTCACTAGCGCGGACCCACATTCAACAAATGATATGGGGTCGGAAATGTGGGTCTGCACCAGCGGCACTAATTAATCGCTATATTTTATTGAAAAAATATCGCGATTAATTAGTGTCGCTGGCGCGGACCACATTCAACAAATGATGTGAGTCCGAAAATGTGGGTCCGCGGCAGTGGTACTATTTAATCGTGATATTTTATTAAAAAATATCGCGATTAATTAGTGATGTTGGCGCGGACCCACATTCAACAAATGATGTGGATCCGAAAATGTGGATCAGTGCCAACGACACTAATTAATCGCAATATTTTATTGAAAAAATATTGTGATTAATTAGTGTTGTTGGGGGAACCTACATTTAACAAATGATGTAGATCCGGGAATGTGCGCCCGCACCAGCGATACTAATCAATCGTGATATTTTTACCAGCAACACTAATTAATCGCGATATTACGAAAAAATATTTTTTTATTTTAATTTTAATAAAAAAAACTGCTTGATTTTAATTAAAAATGTTTTTTATATTAATTGAAAAATAGTTTTTTTTAATATAAAAAACTGATTGTTTCTAATATTAAAACGGTTTTTATATTAAAAGTTAAAAAACAAAACATTAAGAAACTTTAAAAAAAAAGCAAAAAAATTAAAATAAAATAAAAGAAGGTGAATGCGGTCGCTGGGCGGGACAAACTGGCCGGTCACATAGATTTACCATGGTGGGTCGGATGGTTTTCACAGTTGGATGGCTTGTACAAGAGGTGATTCAGTTCACCCAAGGTGGGTCGGTGGGAGATGGAAGTTGATCAGCTTTGTACAAGGTCGATTTCAAACCCTTATGAATTTAGTTTGATCAGCTCGTTGAATGTGCCTCTTTATTATTTAATTATTTTTTTAATCAAATTTGACGTCGCCTAATTTAACACTGAAGCTTCATCGGCGTGGGATTTTTCAGGTCTCAGTTGTGTAGAACAGTGATCATTCCTTTGTTGTGTTTGGTCTGTCACCGAATTTTATACACCGGAGCTAATAGTTTTGACGAAAGCAAAAACATCGTGCATTGGGGAAAACATTTTGACTGATAGTTTGTAATACACTTGCTTATTTTACATATCTCGTATCGGTTGAAAATAATGATGGCAGAATGTCGAAAAAAAATTCAAATTCGAAATAGATAAAATTAGAAGGACTTATCGATCGAGATTTGTGTTTTACACAAAGTTATTAAAGTGAAATTGCTTGCTGATATTTATAGCTGTCAGCTTCGTGAACATACACATCCCAGGATTCAACGATCAAATTTACACATCAGATTTGTGTTAAATCTTTGAACTCTCAGAATACTCCAGCACTCCCAAAAAAATGACGAACGTAAGTATATTGGAGAAAATAGCAAAATTATTTTTGCAGAGAAAGTGAGAGAGAGAGAATTTTCTGTGTTCTTTTCTCAAAGCTGTACCTTTGTTATATGCAGAATTTGGTAAAAAAATGTGGATAGAGGTTTTATCCAACTAACCTACTAATATCTCCACTAACGGGTAGTTTACTTTGAATAGGAGATTAGGTCAAAATTTAAAAACGAATTAATAAATGGTAAAAATTTTGGACACTCAAGATAAGCACAAAGCCTTCAAGTCCCAATAAAAGATTATTAATGTTTAGTGATCCTCCTAGGGATTGAACTCATAACCTCAAGCACCAAACGTCGTAAACTTGTCACTAGGCCACTTATCCCAATTTATTTAGTTCATTCAAAATAAATATATATAACAATATACCCAACAATATCTACTCTAATCTCACGAATATAGGTAGCTTACAATAACCACTTGTGTTTGTACTACTTGTATTGTATGGTAGGTACTCAAGCAGCCAATGTGACCTTTGTATGTTTAAAATAATGTTTCAAGCACAAATACAATTAGAGAAGCGTGTCGTATTAATTTTGTCAGTGCATTGTGTGGCTCAAAAGCAATTGTATTAGAGATTTCGTGTACTTTATTTTGACAATATTGGACAATAGCTGAAATCTCCCTTTTTTCTTTTGGTTTCGGCTCCGACAGAGAATAGTCAAGTTAATATAACTGACATATGCCAACTATAAAAAATCTACAGACTTTTTTTCCGTGGACTACACACAAACAGATAGTATCTTTATTTATGTGATTAATATTACGGCTAATAAGAACTTTTAACCAAATTAATGACGAAAACAAAGATAATAGCATAATTATTCATGCATATTTTTTTTAATTCTGTCTATTTGAATAATCAAGATACTTTCATTTCAAGTAAATGCTAGCATATTGTATATGCATCTTAAATAAACATGATTCATAACAGCAAAAAGATATTATGGGACATCCAATAGCACAAATAGGATAATGTAAGAAATAATATTTATCTTTGTAGACAATGTTTCATTTTTCACCGAGCTCCCCGTATGCGCACGGGGTCTTCCCCAATTGAAATCACGAATACCTCCCCAGCAAGTCGCCAAATGTATGATGTGAGTGCAGATTTGGGAAAGTACCGCGTCGAACGTGTTTTAGACTAGAGCAAAGTGGTTGCCCCTACATATCCGTCTCATTGCGGAATCAAAGTCTGCGTAGTTCGTTGGTCCGTACGATACGCCGAAAAACTCGATTTTTGGTGGTTTGGGTGGTTTTTGGTTGGGGAGTGCCAAATACGGCTAACCGCCTCCAAATGCCCATATACCGTAATGAAACTATGAAAATCCGCCCGTCAATATCGAACCCATGATGGAGATCAAGAGGTGCGTGGAGGAGAAGAGTTAGGTTTCCTCTCCTTATTTTGCCCCCAAGATCATCATCCATTAAATGAGGGGAGAAACCATCTTTTATAGCAAAAGTGCCTCAAGTGGGCTTGACACATGTCATGTAATCTGTGGAACCAAGTGTACAATATTTATGGTGCCACTTGTCACAATATATGTGGTGGCATCTTAAATGAACAAATTAAATCATTATTAGAGTATTGTCTAGTGTAATTTATCGAATGCGGAGTATAGGCAATTTATTAAATTGCGCATAATAATATCCCAGCTCGTATAGGGACTTGATTTTAGTGAAACTTGATAAATCATATATAAATATTTGATCAAATCTGTGGGATTAATTTATAAGAGTGTCGGTAGTTAATTCATGCAACCCCGCTCTACAATTAGAGACAGCTAGTAGTCTTTTTATGTGTGTGGAGTCACCGTTGGGTAGTGAGTTGCTCATATACTCGATATGTAGGCGTGTGGACATTGATGTGGGTATACTTAGCCTCCGACCTTCTTATGTTAGATATGGAGAGGTATGACATCATTCTAGGTATGGATTGGATAACTGGATACAGGGAGATGGTGGATTGCTTCGGGAAGACTATCGTGTTCTCAATTCCAAGTCAGGAGATGTTCTTAATGGCGATTCCCCTTTCGGAGGGAGTGTCGAGCATAAATTTGTATTACATTGAGGAGGAGACCTCACAGGAGGTGCTTGTTTCCTTAAACTCGATCCTAATAGCAAGGGAGTTTGAGGACGTATTCTAGGATATACCCAGGTTGTCGCCTAGTTGGGAAATTGAGTTCGTTATCGACCTAGCGTCGGGTACGAGGCCTATAGCCCGAGCACCATAATATATGGCCCCATACGAGATGAGAGAGTTAATGGAGGAGATTCAGCAGCTCCTAGGGCAAGGTTTTATCAGTCGCAGTACATCACTGTGGGATGCGCTGGTGTTGTTCCTTAAAAAGATGGATGGATCGATTCGATTGTGTATCGATTATAGAGAGTTAAACAAGGTCATGATCCGGAATAAGTATCCACTTCCTCGGATCGATGATCTGTTCGACCAGTTGAGGGGGTCAACTTACTTCTCCAAAATAGATCTGAGGTCGGATTATCATTAGTTGTGCGTCATAGAGGAGGATGTTCTTAAGACTGCTTTTCTGACACGGTATGGATCATACGAGTTTAGGGTGATGCCATTTGGGTTCACTAACACGCCAACAGTGTTCATGGAATTGATGAACCGAGTTTTTAGAGAGTTTCTTGACCTGTTTGTGATTGTGTTCATCGATGATATTCTAGTTTACTCTCGCTCTGAGGATGAGCATGTCGAGCATTTGTGAATGGTTTTACAGAGACTAGGAGATCACCAGTTGTATGCAAAATTTAAAAAAATTGCATTTTGGATTAGAGAGGTGTAGTTTTTGGGCCACATTGTGTCAGACAGGGGTATAGCAGTTGTTCCGAGTAAGGTATCAGCGGTAAGGGAGTAGGGATAGCCCACGACACCGATCGAGGTTCACTATTTTTTGGGGTTGGTCGGGTACTATAAATAATTCATTCGGGGTTTCTCAAAGATTGCGGGTTCGCTAACGAATCTGACTCGCAAAGGGGTGTCGTTTGTTTGGGATGACCATTGTAAGTTAGCTTTCGATAAGCTAAAGGATAAATTGATCGCATCACTTATACTTGCACTGCCTAGGGGAGGAGTGGAGTACCGTTTCTACACTGATGCATCATTGCAGGGACTTGGGATGTATTACAGCAGGAGGAGAGGGTTATAGCTTATGCATCTCGCAAGCTTAAGCCCCATGAGAGGAATTACCCCAGGCGTGACTTGGACCTAGCCGCAGTTATTTTTGCCTTGGGGATTTGGAGGCACTATTTATTAGGAGAGCAGTTTATTTTGTTCATGAACCATAAATATCTTCAGTATCTTTTCATACAGAAGGATCTGAACATGAGGCAAAGGATATGGTTGGAGTTCGTAAAGAATTACCAGTTTGATATTCAGTATCATCCTAGGAAGGCTAACGTGGTAGCAGACGCATTGAGCCGACGACCTGCCGAGGAGATAGCGGAGGTTTGGAAGGCGAAGTGGAGAGAGCTTCAATATGATGATGACATTTCCAGGGCTTGTATATCCGTATTATCTGTCACACCCGAGATTGTTATAAAAATAATGAAAGCACAAGCAGGGGATCAGTATTGCCAGGATAGGGTTCGCCAGTTGTTAGCTGATGGGATGGAGTCATACTCGATCAGTTCAAAGGGTGGTTAGCATTTTAATGGGAGACTCGTGGTTCCAGAGGATGAGGATTTGAGATATCCAGTGATATCAGAGTCTCACGAATCCAGATTATGGTACATCCCGATGGGGATAAGATGTACCGGATATGTATAGGCAGTATTGGTGGTCGTAGATTAAGTGAGACATAACAGAGTTTGTTTCGAAGTGTGCTACCTGCCAACTAGTGAAGGTAGACCACTAGAGACCGACAAGAATGTTGCAGCCACTCGAGATTCCCATGTGGAAGTGAGAGAGTATCTCCATGGATTTCTTTACTAGGCTATCGACATCGCAATGGGGTCACGATTCCATTTGGGTGATAGTGGATCGGTTGACTAAGATAGCCCACTTTCTACTGATTCGTTCGCACTTTAAGACGAGGTTGTATGCGTAATTATTCATTACTCGGATTGTATGGTTACATGGGATTCTGATTAATATTGTGTCCGATCGGGACAAGATCTTTGTGTCGCGTTTCTGGCAGAACTTTCAAGAGGCTATGGCATGAATTTACGTTTGAGTACAACATATTACCCACAGAAAGATGGGCAAGTGGAGAGAGACAATCATATGCTTGAGGATATGTTACGGATGTGCATATTTGACTTCGGGGAGGATGGGAGCAGTACCTTCCTTTGGTGGAGTTTACGTATAACAACTCCTACCAATTCACCATCGGCATGGAACCTTTTGAGGAACTGTATGGTTGGCCTTGTCATTCACCCGCTTAGTGGTTAGAGGTGGAGGATAACAAGTTATTAGGGCCAGAGATGATTCAGGACACTACTGCCAAGATTTAGCTAATTCAAAGGTGCATCTGTATAGCTCAAGACAAGCAGAAGAGTTACGCTGATGCGGACATGAGGCACATAGAGCTTGAGGTTGGTGACCAGGTGTTAGTGCGAGTGTCTCCTATGAAGGGGGTCATGAGATTCGGTAAAAGGGGGAAGCTAGCGTCGAGATATGTGGGTCCGTTCATGATTATCGAGAGGGTGAGACTAGTGGCATATAGACTGAGACTACGGGAACACCTACACCGGATACACGATGTGTTCCATATGTCATCGCTGAAGAAATACCAGAGGAGTGAGAGAACCTTATGGCATGTTCTATTAGAGGAGATTGGCTTGCAACTAGATATCTCATACGAGGAGAGACTAGTGACGATAATTGATCGTAGTGAGCGTAAGCTGTGATCTAAGGTGGTATCCTTGATTAGAGTTTAGTGGGGGCACTACAATGTTAATGAGTCGACGTGGGAGCAGGAGTATGACATGTGTGAGTTGTATCTAGAGTTATTCACCACAGGTATGCCCTAATTTTGAGGGAGAAATTCCTTTATAAGGAGGGAAGTATGTAACACCCCGTATTTCTGGGTATTTAAAATTTAATAAATTTGGTTAATCTTAAATTACATGTGCGATGTAATTTCATAGAATTAAAAATCAATAATAAATCAAATCTTCCCCATAATGCAAAAATTCCACCATAACATGATAATTATTTATCCCCCTTTTTATGATGTCCCCAAATTGGCATGAATTTCTTTTTATTGCCTTTAAATTTTTTCTCCCCCTTAACATGATAATTCAAGGTCAAAGTTATTTTCACACCAATAACGTCCAAAACTATTTAATGCTTTTTCAAGACTAAGGACGTGCAAACCCGTTTTAATTCTCCATCAAAACTCCCTCATATATATTTTGTTTTAGAGGTGAATAAACTAAATTCTCAAACTTTGGAGAATTGGATCAAAAGCCTAAATGGCTCATAATTGGCATGAATTTCTTTTTATTGCCTTTGAATTTTTTCGGGCTCTTTTAAACCTCTTTGGACCCTGGATAATAAAATTCCTCAATTTTGTAGGTTCAATTAAACGGTGACTTAATCGCAAAAGATAGATGAGTACCTTTCGTAGCCCTTCACCGTTATCAAATAATGCACACAAACCTCACAAACGGCTCTTACATGAACAACTTTCTTATCAAGTTTTATTGCGCTTGGTTCGTTTTAAGGACATGATTGAAGTGAAAACACCCAACCAACATGTGATAAGACAAGCACAATAATCAAAAAATCTGTGCATGTGTGCAATAAAGGAAATCATGAGTCAAACATGTAGAAAGTAATACTTAATTACATCTTAATGACTCCAAATATTATAAAGCACATGGATGAATTGACCTATTGTCTCAAAACACTATCAAATAGTCACATGAATAAATGGAATGATATTGTGACTCGGTCATCCTAAGTGTCCATCCATAAAAGGTGCAAACAAAATACATAAATCTTTTTGAATTTTTCAAAAATTTTAGCAAAATAAAATCTTTTTGTATTTTTCAAAATCTTTCAAAAAACAAAAATCTATACAAAAAGTACATGTCACAACGCTAGCAAAAATATATCAAAAAGCATAACTAGCGTATGACAAACATGCAAACACAATCATCAATATGATATGGCAAGATAAGAATCATATGCAAGCAAACGAGAATCAACTTGTCTAAAATCTAGTGCCTCTAAAAGTGATTTCCTAACCCAAATAGATGTGAAACGTCATGTGGGGGATTTAGGAACCAAGGGAACACTAGACATAAACTTCCTAGGACATTTTCCAAGATCAAAACAAAAATGCCTAAGGTGACATTTCCTACCACAATATGAACATGTGTAAACGGGTGGAACGACACCTATGGATTGACCTTTTCTAACATCCTTGAAATTGGTTGACCCTCTAAAACAAATAATGGTTTTGGCTTTAATACTAGAAGTATGAGAACAAGACGAGCCATTACCATCACTATCAAACCTACTCGAGTCTGTCAAATCATTTTTTAACTTTAAAATTTTTTACTCCAGCAAAGAATTATACTCTTCCAATCTGAGGGACTCCTTCTTCAAATTATCAATCAAACCTAGAAGGTTATCTCTCTCTCCCTCAATTAAAGCAAACTTCTTCCTAAGAGTCTCTTCACGTGCCACAAACTCATTGACTAAAATATTTTTATCCTCTTTGGTACAAACACAAACCATCGAATTTTTAAGGTCCTCTAATTCTTTTTCTGAAAATAGGACCATATCATCACTCTCCTTCTTGGACAATTTTAAAGCAATAAAGTCATGGTCCAAGGCAACAAGTTTCTCACGATAAAAATCTCTTTGATTTTGAACCGTTTGCAAAAGATCCATCGCGGATTTAAAACAAAAATTTTCTTTTTCCAAAACTTTAATTCTTTTTGCAAACTTCAAATTCAAACTATTTAAATCATTAAAATTTTGACTCGTGTCTTCAAAGGGGGGCATCCGATTACATAAGTGCTCCATTGGAAAAATTACGATTTTTCACAAAACTGATTTTTCAAAAAAAATCAATATCACACAAATTTTGCAGAAAATAGGAATACGCGATAAATTAGTGCAACTCGTTCTGATACCAATTTGTAAACGTGAGTAGACAAATTGTATCAGAAAGTAAATCCTCGAAAAATCAGGATCACGCGATAAATTAGCGTAACCCGCTCTGATACCAATTTATAAAATGTGATTGTGTGATAATTGATTAAATTCGCAACTTTCTAATTTGGCACACTTATTTAATAGAGTTTATATAAACCAAATCAATTCATCCCCTAAACATGCAACTATGTGTGTGCGTGTGTCAACCCATAAATAAATAAAGCACGTGACACAATAATTCAGGAAAAATCACCGAAGGGCAAAACCTTTTATTTCTAGAACTTTAAAGAATTCACAAAACCATTGACTTACATACAACCTAATAATCGCCCACAAGTGTAACGCACGGTGTCTTCGTCAAACCTTCAAAGCAATGGCTAGAAATGTCGTCGTCTGGAATCTCCCGCAAGAACTCCAGATGGTCATCAATGAAGAAGAAAATGGCTTCTCCACAAGTGTGAACTTTATAAGGACTCTCTCCACAAAATCACGTAGCTCTCCGGTTATAGAGTTCTCCCCATAAAGAATAAACCACAACAAAGTGTGTTCTTGAATACCAAAACAATTCACCAAAGCATATGAGATTTTTTGTGAATTGTAAACAAAAAGGGATTAAACCCTAAAAGAATAAGTCAAAAAGGATTCTGCAATTTCGCATTTTTCTATCTTTCAGAACGTTGAGACTTCTTAATGAAAACGAAACCATTTAATGAGTATTTATACAAAAATGCGCCGCCTCGGAATATGAGCTCCTTCGAACGAGATAAGGGGCTCGCGCGAACGACATACAAATGTCGTTTGAACGACATCGCGCGATACTGCCATGTCGTTCGAACGACAGTACGAAGTCGTTTGAACGACTGTTGCGTCAAAAAATAATATTTTAATGTCCGCTCTAACACTTAGAAAAAATACTCATTCTCAAATTTTGACGAAAAAGTCCGCTCCAACACTTAGAAAATATTTTATAAAAATATCCCAAAAGCACTAAGTGTAAAGTTAACGTATTAAAAACAGAACCTTACCAAAGTAAACTTCGCGGAGTCTTTTTTATGAAGAACTTGATTAATTCGGATCCGTCCTGATGTAAATGGCTCTTGAATGCTCTTCTACGGTGTAGCGGTATATGACATAATAAATTGATAATGGACTTATAAAAATATGTCCTTACAACAATGAATAACAACTATCCATACAAAGAGTAATAAATATCAACTATGATGCGATGACAAAAGATACCACTAAAATGTACTACGATAAGCATGAGATATCAAACAAAAATTTGCAACATGATAGATATCAAATTTTATATTCAAAACATATATGGAGTAGCTAGCATAGCAAATACTAAAAAAATAAATAAATACCATATACATATACACAAAAGATACTAATAACGCACACGCATATATACATAGGTCTAAACACCACACATGACACAAAATACATTTTTTTATGTATCCAACCAAACTTCCTCAATAATATACTTTTTCTTTTTCTTTTCTTTATGAATATACCAACGAAACAAAGAAGAGCTTGGCTAATTTTTTTTATGCCAAAATTTTTAGGCCAAAATTCAATGGTGGCTTTTTATGAAAAGAAATTTTACCTTTTGCAACCCGATTCCATTGACAAGCAACTACACCAGATAAACATATTTTTTTATTTTTTAAATCCCAGAAATTTTTAGTACATGCACAAATCCTCCATAGTCATAGCAACATGTAGATGACGAAATTGATAGGAGAACATCTCATTTAGCTTAAATATACACGTGAAGTTAAATTTCAAATGAGCTCGTCATGTGTGAATAGAGGCATATAGAAATAGAATCCATTAAGCAACACAAAATCAAACTACTCCATGCAAGCATGATAAATAACACTTTAAGGATTGAAAATCTTAATCAAAAGTTCTAGCCACATGGAAATGGATAAGATATTGGATTCAAACACAAGTATATGCCACACAAAATGTGTAAGACTAAAATACACACAAAAAAAAATCTTTTTGAGATTTTTAAATTTTTAACTCACAAAAAAATTAACTCAAAAGGCAAATAAAACCCTTATTGTAATTTTCATTTAATACCAAAAAAAATTAAAAGACTAAAATACAAAAGATAAACAAGTAATAAATCTAGGAATATATATATGATGAAGCAAAGACTAGAAAATGACAAACAAACATATAACTAGCAAGAATATATCATGATGCACATAAACTAGTGTATGCAAACAAGGCTAACACATTTTTCCTTTAAATTTATTAAGGGAGGTGTCATGTGCAAGAAAATGCAAATAAAAAATCCTATCTTGTAAAGCCACTAATCGGATCTCCTAACCCAAACAAGTGTAGTGTGACACTCTCGAGATTTGGAAATTTTGGTGACTCTACCATTGGATTTTCTAGGACCCTTTTTAAGATCAAAATAAAATTTTCTAAGATGACCTTTTCGACCACAACGTGACATGTAAAGACCCGACGAAAAGTAGTAACTAAGGATTGACCTTTGAAAGTGTGCCTAGTAGTTTCACTCAAACTTATGATTTTGAATTTATTAGTTGAATCATTTTGAGTATCGAAGGCAATACCACACAAGTCATTTTTAATTTGGACGGTTACAAGAATTTTATCTAATTTTTTGGACCTATATTCCAAATCAAATTTGACCCTACTTGAATCTCTTAATTTCTCTTCCAACTCTAAAATTTTAGACTTAAGCAAACACCTACTCTCTTCAAACTCAAGAAGCTCTTTCTTCATAGCCTCCATTAAACCTCTAAGGCTATCTCTCTCTCCTTTTACACACTCAAGCTTCTCACGGAGAGCTCTCTTACGTGTCCTAAGATTTTCCACTAAAGCACTCTCATTATTAACATTGGCACATTCTCTCAAACTAGCTTTTAACTTTAAATTATCCCTTTTTAATTTTACTGATTCGTCATACAACTCTAGAAAAGGTACTTAAAGTTCATCTCATCAACCTCCTCCTCATTCTCACTCTCACTTTCTTCTCCACTCTCTATACCATCAAATTTTTTAGATTCACAAACAATAGCCTCAGAAGTGTCATGTGTTAAGATATCATCATTGGTCAACTTCTCACTTTCAATTACGTGACTTGCCATGAACACTATAAATTGCGCTCAATGGGGGATTCGGATCCCTCTTCCTTATCACTATCACTAATGGTGGCATTATATGAAATTGGTTGTTTTCCCTCCCTCCTTAGTTTATTTGGACATTCTCTAACCCTATGGCCATAACCCTCACAAACATAACATGTATTCAACTCATTCTTATTGAGATCTTGATTATACTTTGTAGGGAATTTCTTAGCTTTGTCATATTTAGACTTATCAAATTTCTTAAAATCCTTTTTAAGAATGTCTTTATTAAACTTAAGAAATTTTCTAAACTTCCTAACAAACATAGCCATCTCATCGAAATCGATGTCACTCTCACCATTCGAAACTTATTTTTCCTCCTTTTGGGCTTTTAAAGCGATGCCCTTTTTTTTTTCTTCTCATTCTTGAAGGTAAACATATCAAGTTCATAGGTTTGTAAGTCACCTACGAGCTCTTCAAGTTTCAAAGAGGCTAAAGTGGGTAAAGAATTTAAAACAGTCACTTTTGAAATAAATCTATCGGGTAATGACCTTAAAATTTTCTTTACTACATGGTTGTTGGGTATCTTTTATCGCAAATTAAAAGACGAATTAACAATATAAAAAAGTCTAGCATAAAACTCATCAAAAGTTTCATTTTCAAGCATTTTAATGGTTTCGAATTGAGTGGTGAGGTTTCGGAGTTTCAAAGCTTTCACGACACTTGTTCCCTCATGGGTGAGTTGGAGTATATCCCAATCCTCCTTACACGTTTCACACGTCATAATTCGACGGAACTCATCGGGAGTAACTGCATTAAAGAGAGCATTTAAACCACAGGAATTAAAATTTACTAATTTAAGTTCATTCTCGCTCCATCTCTCTACGGGTTTAGGTATACGCTTATTTTTAACTAAACACGTAGGTGGAGACCACCCATTAACTTGAGAATGCCAAACGCTCTCATCTAAGTACTTAAATGCCGATCTCATTCGCGTTTTCCAATACACGTAATTTGAACCATAAAAAATGAGAAATTTTGAAAACAATGAATTTTCCATTTTCAAACCAAACAAAATTAAGGATCTTAACAAAGTAAATTAGCGGTCTCGCTTTGATACCTCTTGAGAGAGGGACATGCCCCTAAATTTTAAACTTCTTTAAAAATGAGATAGTTCAATTATATTCCAAATTAAAATTTCTTTTCAAATTTTAACAATTATAAAATTTTAATTCTAATTTCATCAAAATTAAAACTTACTCGATAAATATTTCAACCTAACTTAAACAAAGTTAATTCCAATTTTACTTTTAAATTCAAGTTAATTCAACTCAGGTTCAAAATAGCCTAACAAAAGTTATTTCATGATTAAATATAGGCTAAACAAATTAAACACCAATTTTGCCAAATTAATTTTCTGATTTGAATTAAATTAAACTAAAATTACCCAAAATTAAGTTTAGCACCAAAATAAACTAAGTTGTGATTTAAACTAATTTTTATCTTTTCAACCTACACGTGCATCTACGTAAATTTGTAAGATGAAAATTAAACCAATCATACTACGCCGCGATGTATGAAGAAAACTCACAACGGGAAAAACCTCAGACTACCCTCCATACAAGTCCACTAAGTATGGCATTTTTACAAAAGACACGGCAAGAGAAACTTACAACAACGACTTGACTTCGTCCAAGCCTTGACGCTCTTTCTCTCTTCAACCTCCACCTAATTGACAACCACAGACTCTACCGCAGTCTCAGAATCCACTGATGGGGCTCGATCGTCGTCAATCTACACAAGGTGCCTTTTACCGTATGAGCACGTCGCAATGAAAAAAATCTCCTTTTGGGGGTAGATAAGAAACCCAAACCATCTCCTTTGATGGGTAGAGAAGAACCCGGTGCCAAACACTCTCCAAGCAAATATATATATATATATGAACTTGGATTTAAGTTAAAAACATGTTGGGTGTAAACATATGTGTTTTTGAATAAATTTATTCTTGAAAACTTAACATGTGAAATGAATTTTTTTCTTAAGAATGATTCTCTCTTTTTCTCTTGGAGGGAATGAAAAAATTATCCAAAAAAAATTATTCTCGCACTTAGATAATCAGGAAAAAGAAGTGGAAAAAGTAGTAACTGCACAAAAACTGACACTGTTATTCGACCGACATTTGAAAATCGTTCAAACAACCCTGTTCGAGAGAGATTACTAACAAGATTTCAAAAACCTTTTCGTTGGAATTTTTGTTCGAACCAAACTTCAAATGAGAAAACAAAAAAAATCTCGTTAGTAGTTCGTTCGAGCGATCTGGGAATTGCATTCGATCGAGATTCCAGGTTCGTTCGAACGACTTTTCAGAAAACCAAAATTTTATTTTAAGCCCATAACTTTTTTAAAAAGTTCTAAAAATATTTTCTAAGAAAAATACAAAGAAGTTTATATATAAAGAACACCTAAATAAATTTCTAAGCTTCTATATATATGCATTCATACCTTTTAGAGACCTTGAAAAAAGAAACAATGTTGAGGACGAAAAATAAGGCACTTGAAATCGACAATGATATTTTCAATTTAGCTTGGCTTCATCGTCTTCAACATACCCTTATCATAGGCTTGGACGGATACAACACCCTATCCTATTACACAAATTGTTTTGTCTGGAATTAAGACAATAATACAAATTGACTCGATTAAAAATTTGCTCTTACAAGTTAAAATCCTTAACTTTTGTTTGTTTAAAAATGGATATTTCACCGTTTTCAAAATTCCTTATTTTTTATGGTTCAAATTACGCATATTGGAAGGCGCGAATAAAATCGGAACTTAAGTCCTTCGATGAGAGGGTTTGGAAATCGGTAGTTAGCGGGTGGTCTCCACCTATGTGTCTAGTTAAAAATGAGTGTGTACCTAAACTCGTAGAGAGATGGAGTGAGAATGAACTTAAATTAGCAAATTTTAATTCCTGTGATTTGAATGCTCTTTTTAGTGAGATCATACCAGACGAATTTCGACGTATCATGACCTGTGAAACGTCTTCAGAGGCTTGAAATATACTCTAACTCACCCATGAGGGAACTAGTGTCGTGAAAGCTTCAAAACTCCAAAACCTTACCACTCAACATGAAACCATTAAAATTCTTTAACGTGAGACTTTTGATGAATTTTATGCTAGACTTTCTCATATTGTTAATTCATATTTTAACTTGGGATAAAAGATACCCAACAACCGTGTAGTAAAGAAAATTTTGAGGTCCTTACTCGATAGGTTTATTCCAAAAGTGACCATGATAAATTCTTTACCCACTTTAGCCTCTATGAAACTTGAAGAGCTTGTAGGTGACTTACAAACCTATAAACTTGACATGTTTACCTCTAGGGATGAGAAAAAGAAAGATAAAGGCATCACATTAAACTCCCGAAAGGAGGAAAAATAAGTTTCGAAAGATGAGAGTGACATCGATTTCGATGAGATGGCTATGTTTGCTAGGAAGTTTAGAAAATTTCTTAAGTTTAATAAAGACAATCTTAAAAAGGATTTTAAGAAATTTGATAAGTCTAAGTATGACAAAGTTGAGAAATTCCCTACAAAGTATAATGAAGATCATAATAGGGACGAGTCGAATAGATATTATGGTTGTGAGGGTTATGGCCATAGAGCTAGAGAATGTACCATTAAACTAAGGAGGGAGGGCAAACAACCAATTTCAAGTAGTATCAGATTTTTTTTTTGTATTTTAGTTTTACACATTTTGTGTGGCATATACTTGTGTTTGAATCCAATACCATATCCGCTTCCATATGGATAGAACTTTTCATTAATATTTTCAATCCTTAAAGTGTTATTTATCATACTTGCATGGAATAGTTTGATTTTGTGTTTCTTAAGGGATTCCATTTTTATATGCCTCGATTCACACATGCACGAGCTCATTTGAAATTTAACTTCACATGTATATTTGAGCTAAGTGAGATGTTCTCCTATCAATTTAGTCATCTACATGTTGCTATGACTATAGAGGATTTGTACATGTAAGAGCCATTTTTCGGATTTAAAAAAATAGAAAAATATTTATCCGGTGTAGTTGTTTATCAATGGAATCAGGTTGAGAAAGACAAAATTACTTTGCGTGAAAGGCCATCATTGAAATTTGGCCTAGAAATTTGTGGCATAAAAATTAGCCAAGGTCTTTATTGTTTAGTTGGTATGTTCATTATAAAATTAAAAGAAAAGAAAAAGAATATTAATGAGGAAGTTTGGTTGGATATATCAACAGGTTTGCACAATAACTTTGTATCCTATTTATGTTATTCTTGTCATGACTCTATTGGTTTGTAGAATTATCGATATTCTAGGCTTGTGTGCATTGTGTGTGTTTGTTTATTGAGTTTGCTCTATATTGTCACATGAAGCTATATTTATGTGTGATAAAGTTTTGTAATCAAATGAGAACTCTGTGAACATGTTTAGGTGATTGGGTCTATATTCCTTTAGTCTCTATTTCACACTCCTTTACTTCTGTTTACCACATGTATTTAGACACATTTTTGTCATTTGAGTGTGGAAATCCTAATGTATTTTGTGTCGTGTGTGGTGTTTATACCTATGTATATGTGCGTGTGCATTATTGGTGTGTATATATATATATATATATATATATATATATAATATTTCTTTATTTTTGAGTCTTTGCCTTGCTCGCTATTCCATATATGCTTTGAATTCAAAATTGGTATCTATCTTGTTGTGAATTGTGTTTGATATCCCATGCTTATCATAGTACATTTTAATGGTATCTTTTGTTATCTCATCATAGTTGAGTCCTATTAATATTTGTATGGATTAGTTGCACTTCATTGTTGCCCATATGCCTTAATGCTCTTGTCACTTTTTTCACAATTGCATGTTTAACTTGTTTTGCACCATTGCATGTTTAGTTTTGGGGGAGTATTTTCTTTACTTGGGGACAAAATAAGTTGTTTTACGATTCTTAACCTTTGTCTATTCCTGAACAAAAAGGGGGAGAAATGGCATCTAAACCTTTAGTTTGGGGAGATTTATCTTAGGGGGAGAGTGTTATCTTCTTAAGTAAATCATATTAGATAAAAGGGGAGAATTAATTAAAGGAGATAATTTATTTTTAGCATTTAATCTATTGATATTCCCTATGTGTTTAATGGTTTGTTTAAGTATGCAGGATTTTATCTTGGGTAAAAAATTGGTTAAAGCGGCAAAGCATCCTTGAGTCGAGTCAAGTGTCTATTTTTTATTTTATTTTTGGGTGGGATTGTGTCTAGTCGTGCTTGACGGCCCATGGGATTTTTTATTTTAGTTTTGTCCCGAAATAGCCAAAAGGGGGTATTTGTAAGGAAAAATTTTCAATCGAGTCAATTTGTAGTATTGGCTTAATTCCTGACAAAATAATTTGAGTCATAGGATTGATTTTCATGTTGTATCCTTCAAGCCTATGATGTTAAAATAGTTGAAGTCGTGCGGCCAAGAATTTAAAGTTTCGTAATTGTCGCATTTCAAGTGCTATGTTTCACGTCATCAACTTTATATCAATCCAAGGTCTCAAAGGTATGAATACAATTATATACATTTAGAACCTTGGATATTTTAACTGGGTGTATTGTTTTTCTTCTGTTTTCTCGTTCGAATAATATCGTTTGAACGACATCAAAAAGTCATTCGAACGACCTGGGCGGGAAAATTAAATTTTTGGCAGTTTTATTTCTAATCACCCTTCCCCACTACTTTTTCCACTAACTTTTACCAGCTTTACTTAGTGAGAGAATAACACTTTTCCATGTAACTTTTGTGATATTTTCTATGTTCTAGAGAGAAAAATTGTTCATCCAAAATTTCCTTTTTGTGTTCTTGAACCTTCATTAATTAATTTGTTCAAAACACAAATATACACCCATATATTTTAGTTTAATCCAAGTCCCTACTTATATATATCTTTGTTTGGAGATTTTTTGGCACCGGGTTACTTTTCTCATCCCATAAAAGAGATGCTTCCACGGAGGAGTCCATTTGTTTGAAGCATTGTGTGTTACAACGGTGGGAAGGCCATCATTTGTATTTGACGTTAGTTGTTCCCTATTGGTGGATTCCGAGACTACGGCGGAGTTCGTAGTTGTCCACTAGGCGGAGGTTGATGCAATAAGAAGCTTCGAGGCTTGGACGGAGTTAAGTCGTGTGTTGTAAGTCTTTTGTCTTGTATTTGTAAACATACCATACTTAATGGACTTATACGCAGGGTCGTCCAAAATTTTTCCCGTTGTGGGTTTTCTTCATACATCGCGGCGTAGTGTGTTTGTGTTTATTTTTATATTGCAAAATCACCTAGATGTATGCTTAGTTTTAATCAAGGCAAAATTGGGGTAAAGACAAAATAATTTAAATTGGTGCTAATTTAATTTTGGGTAAATTTAGTTTAAATTTAATTTAAGTCATCATATGTAATTTGGTAAAATTTGTGGTATGTTTGTTTTTCCTATCTTTAATAATGAATTAATTTTTGTATGAAATGAATTAATTTGATTTAAAAGAAAAATTGAAATTAACTTTATTTTGGATAAGTTGAAATATTAGTTGAGTTAATTTTAATTTTAAAAAAATAAAATTTTGAATTTTATAATAATTAAAATTTTAAAAGAAATTTAAATTTGGAATATAATTGAACCATATATAATTGAACCATCTCTTAATTTGTGTAGTTTTGAATTTGGGGGCATTCGCCCTCTTTCAGATTCTTCATTATTAAGTCATTGTTCTGCTCAGAAACTAGGAGACATGAGATTAGTTTCGATACCTATTAAACCCTCACTCTCGATATTGATGGTGCAGGAGCATATTCGAGGCATGAAAAGTTGAGAAAGTTTTCTTCAACGTGTCTGCATCCATTACCCTTTTCCCACATAACTTTAGGTTAGAGGTAATCTTGAACATAGTGAAATTGTATTCAGACATACTCTCAAAATCTTGAAATCTCAAGTTGAGCCATTTATGGCGTGCACATAGAAGAATGGCTGGTTTTTTATGATAATAATGTTCCTCCTGGGAGTTATAAATTTAGAAAATCTTTCACAGTCAAGTACTCAATTTTCAAATCATTGTGTACGTGATTCCAAAGGAATATCAGAGCCTTAACTTTGTCCTAGTGGGGACATGGTATTTTCAAGTGTTATTACATCACCACGGTTTCGAGCTTGGATGTGGAGTTCAACATCTTGTGATCAATTAAGATAATTCACCCTATAAAGTTCAAGTGCTTCAAATTTGAATTTAGAAATATTTGACATTTTTAAACTGTTCAATGAATAATAAAAAATTATAATTAGAAATATATAATGCATAATGAAGAAAAATAATAACTCAATATTAATTAGAATATTGTGTGTGGAATTAGGACTTTAAGTCATTAATTTAATAAGTAGAACTTCAGGTTCGTGCTATTTATTTGTAAAGACTTTAGGTTAACACATAAATTAATTGAACTTCAAGTCAATTTTATTTAGTATAAGATTTCTTTTTTTGAAAAAATTACTTAAAACTTGAGGTCCAATTATAAATTATTTGGGGACATTTAATGTCCCTTACTCTATGATACAAATAATCAAAACTTCGAATTTTGATTACTGGTATATATTATTTGGAATTTCATGTCCACAATTTAAATAGCAATTTAAGTCCAAAATTTAAAGGGTAATTAGGAACTTCAGGCCCCAATTATTAAAAACTTAAAGTCCCAAATTTTAAACCAAAACTTCATGATTGATTAAAGAAAAATGTGTTGAAACTTCACGTCCAAAATATAAATATATATTAGGGTACTTTAGGTATTCTTTGACCTATTATAAAGAATAATCAAAACTTCAGGTTTGATTTTACGATACATTTTATTGTGGGATAATAGTTACCAAGTCCCATTCACTTGCTCAATGAGGTAAGAGATCATTTAACTGAGTAAATGGTGTCATCCTATTTTGCCAACTCACCCTATTAAAATGACACATACACCCTCAAAATACCCTTTAGGGCTGTTACGTCGTGTTTTTTCCCAAAAACCCCATGAAATCTTTAAAAGTCCACAACTTCAAATCTACAAATCCAAAATTCACAAAATTTATGTATTTGAAATCTACTCGTCAAGATCTATCTATCAAACAACATCCATATTCGATATTTTTTTATGAAAAATCGAAACAGATAAATGTACTGTTTCTTTAAAATCGCCATTTTTCTTTGGCAAAAACTCTATTTTTTTCTGGCAAAAACTCTTCTTCTCCGGCTCAGGCAATGGTGTCACTGGCGCGGACCAGAAAAAATAAAGAAATAGACGAAGAGAAAGAGAAACGCATGAATTCTGGCAGCCTCCGACGAGATTTTTCGGTGGGTTATTTTCAGTAAGTCTCCAATAGGGGATGGGGTGGGATGGGGAGTGGAGGTGGAGATGGGCTGCTAGTGTGGGATTATTTGTTCATTTGTAGAGAGAGAGAGAGAGTAAGTGGATTTAAAATGGGTATGTATGAGGGTACATTTGTCTAAATATATGCAGTCTATAATGAAAAAGGACTTGATACGTTAAAAAAAATAATGGAATTTGATGCATCTTTGATCTAATAACTAGGACTAACCTTGAATTATCCCCTTTATTAACTTGTCCAAAAATTTGAGCATCAATTGCGAACTTCAGGTCGCAAAAATTTAAATAAGAATTGGGAACTTCATGTTCCAAATTCTAAATAGTACTTGGGAACTTCGGGTCCAAAAAATATAAACTATTAGGGTCTCAAGATTTTATTATTTGTGTATACACTAATTTCATTAAAATAATAATAATAATAATAATAATAATAATAATAATAATAATAATAATAATAATAATAATAATAATAATGACATCTACCTAAAAAAAATTAAGAAGCGCATGAAAGGTGAATAATATTTTCATAACGAAAATATTTTTATAATACAAGTCATACTAGTCATCATTAAAGTATTTGATACCATAATTTTAAGCTTTGAAATGAGTATTCTGATATGTAATCATTGAATTCAAGCCTAATGTGAAAACATGTACCATACGTATTGTTAATCATGTAGATAACTCATTATTACACCTAACTAGCATGTACCTCGCGCAATGCGCGGGCGCATTATAATCAGGTACAAAGAATCACAACGAAACACGTAAAAAAACAATATATAATAAACATTACTTAATAAGACTTGTCAAAAATTCAAATAATCTTTAAACCCCAATTTCATACCGTAAAAGTGGAATATTTTTAGTTTCAAATTGTTAAATAAAATCAATTTCATATTAAATCCTTCAAATTGGGTTCTTGAACACACTCCTAATTTTAGTTGAGTGCGAAATCTAAACACAATCAAATTATATAACTTTCATTTAAACAAATAAAATTTAGTAGTAAATATAATGAACTTATAGAGTTTGAGATGAACTCATCAAATTGAAGTATTAAGAAATAAGTATAAAAAAATATTATTCTCCGATATAACAACAAAATATTATTCTATAGTGTATTATTTTTATGTCAAAAGCATTATGTACTGGTGATATGCCCTATATGTACCCAACAGCTCAGAGACAACAACCTCGGCCAAGGAGATGGCCGGTGTTAGAAGGGCCTTAGATTGGAATGCTAGGGTCTCGTCCCAAGCAAGGTCAGCCATAACCGACGTTACTAGTTACCTCATAGTCAGACAACAATTGAAGTCTTCATGATCCATGGGGGAAGTTATTCATCAGGCCATCCAGGGCTGGCAACCTCGGTTGGGTGTAGGCCGAGGTTTCAAGGACTGCGCCATCATCATAACCTACCTCGGCTGAGAGTCATCCAATGTTCCAAACCTGCTCCTGCATAACCTCGGCCCAGGTCGACATTATGACTTCATTTACCTCGGCTCTACGTGAACCGAGGCCGTCATGAATGATCTCAGGTTGGTCGATGGACAGACTTCACCAACCTCGTACTCTTTCAGGCCGAGGTTGGTATCAATCGAAGATAGCCGAGCCTTTACTTCCATAAGTATGGTTGGGAACACGTGTACACAATCAGTTGTAACAAATCAATCCCCTCACGTGGGGGAATATTTCATCATCATTCTCTACATGTGACAGTGACAGATGTCTTCATCAGATTGGCTAGATCAACACACTCATGCTCATTTCATGCATAGGGGGTGCATTACACCCCCCACATACTATATATACTTGCCTTCACCTACTTGGAAAAGGATCCCGAAATTGACAACTCTAGCTGAAACCCTGTCCAAATATACAGTGGAGAGAAAGCTTGAGAGATTTGTATCTATGGCCTTAGAGCCCTCATACAGTGATATTAACCACACACCTTCACAGTGGACGTAGGTCTGATTAGCTGAACCACCTATATGGCCGTGTTTGACCTCTTCTCCTCATCTCATTCTCTTATATATGATACACTTGTGCTGCCATTATTATCACTTGCTTGAGTTTGTCAACACCTTACCTGGTGGTGCTATTTGCAGCATCATCATTTTAGCGTCGTCTGTGGGAACGAGAAGCTGTCTCTTCCTCTTTATTCGCTTAACCTCACCGGAGACTCAGGTGATGAACCAGGCCTCACCCCTTGCACGGAGCTGTTTCACCATTGAAAGAAGTCCTTTAAGGTATTAAGATCATCTGCTACTCAAGCTCTCCTTAGTGTTAACATATGGCACCGAAACTACCACCACCTCTTCCGTCGCCTGGTACGGGAGGACCTAGTTCTAGTCAGGCACCACCTCAGTCCGAAATGGCGGAGGTGGCTGCAACCTTGAGGTATTTGGCTGCAACGCAGCAAGCAATGAAGGAGCAATTTTCACAACTCAGTCAAAACATTATGAGACCACCGGGGGTCTCACCGGAGATGATTACTCCAGCGGCTGCTCAGCCCCATCCTGAAGCCAGGGGACCACCCCAGGCACCACGAAAAGACTAACCTACGCCCTAGCGGAGGAGGGACGTTGCTGACCCTAGGCGTTTACGCCTGGGGCGGCAGGGACACCTTTGCCCTGAGGATAGGTATGGTGATTTGGGGGTGGAATATGTTCCAGAAGATTGTTAGGATCCATATGAGGTTTCAAATAACACGGTACGTCCTATCCAGAAAAGCCGAGGTTGTGAAGGCGAAAGAGGTGGAGAAGCCCAATAAAGAGGACCAGCTTTTAACCGATTGAGCAGAGGGTCGGCCTTTGAAAGGCTCGGCCCTGTAAATGACCCGAGACAGAGGTTGTCAAGGTCAAGAAGTGCAGTCGGCTCACAAAGGGAAGATGGTCAACATCGGCCTCATCAAGGCCGACCCCACATGGGATGAGGTAGAGACTAGGAAGAGGTCAACAGCCGATGTTGTGCGGCGACTGGGGAACCCTCAGTTCTTAAAGAAAAGATAGGAGACCTCATCAAAAGTCGAGACCCACTGCAAAGAGGTTTCTTAAAGGGCTCCCCATTCGTGGCTAGGATAGTGGGTTTTCCAACCCCTGCTAAGTTTAAATCGCCCACGGTGTCTCCCAAGTATGATGGTAGCACCAACCCTGTACATCATATTGAGATGTACCAGTCAGGGACGGACATTTATTTAATACCGGATAAGATCAAGTGCCGGACCTTCTCAGGGACTTTTACGGGAGCGACATACATTTGGTTTACTTCTCTTTCGAAGAATTCAATTGAGAACTTCAAGGGCTTGGCTGAACGATTAATTCACAATTTCTGTTTTGGGGTAAGACCTCAAAATAAGACCACCCATCTGTTGTATGTCAAACAAGGTAAGAACGAGAGCCTAAGAGACTACATTGCTATATTCAACAAAGAAAAACTTGAGGTTGAAGACTACGAAAAGAGTATAGCCATGACCGCCCTCATAGGAGGTCTTCAGAAAGGGAAGTTATTGTAGAAACTTACAAAAGACCCTCCCAAGTCCATGGAAGAGCTATTGGCAACTGAGGGGAAGGTTATGAACGCTGAAGAGGCCATGACCGCAAAGTATGAGGATGAGAACGGCGGTAGTAGCGAGAAGTTCCAAAGAAAGAAGGACAGAAAGAAGAGGTCAGCTGACGACAAGTTTGCACACTATACCCCTCTAACTGTGAGCTGCGAACACTCAATGAGATAAAGAATGATCGGTCTCTGAGATGGCCAGAGAAATTAAAGGCTCCTCCGCATAAGAGGAACAAGGACTTGTGGTGCGAGTTCCACCAAGACCATGGCCATGTTACAGACAAATGCTTCGCCTTAAAGGATGAGATTGAGAAAATGCTAAAATTCGGTAAGTTGAGGAAGTATGTTGCTCCTAAAAGGGGAAGAGATGACCTAAAAAAGAAGAGAAACGACAGATGTCGTGGAGATACCCCAGGAAGAAGAGAGGATGACTCGGATGGCGATGATGAAGACGATCCAGACCTTCCACCAAAAGATGATAACACCCCAGTGAAGAGAGTTGGTATGATCTCCATTGGTGTTAACACCATATGCGGAGGACTTGCAGGGGATGGTTCTGAAGTGGCTGACCGGAAAGCTCATGTGACAGAGACTAAGTCAGTGGCCAAACTTGCAGTTGTAAATCTGACGTCTTCTGAGACAACGCAAAAGAGAAAGAAGGTAGACATGGACACTCTCATAGTTGGGTTCTCCCGACTCGACTTTAAAGGCATCCTAGCTCCACATGATGACCCTTTGGTAATTATAACAAGAGTACATGGATGCGAGGTACAGAGAATACTTGTAGATGGAGGAAGTTCAGCAGATGTGATGTTCTGGCCCTACTTCAAAAGCCTAGGCCTTAGCAGAGCTAGGCTGGTACCCTATCATCATCCGTTAATGGGCTTCAGTGGTGAATAGGTTCATTCATTGGGCATGTATGAGATGGATGTGTGAATGGGCGATGAGTGGCCTAAGAGGTTAACGCGAAAGATTATTTTTTTTGTTTTGGACGAAAACATCTTCTCGGCCTATAACCTCATCATAGGAAGAGTAACCCTTAAGGAGTTTGAAGTTGTACCGTCGACGGTGCACCAGATGCTAAAATTCTCGACCCCCTATGGGATAGGGGAAGTTCAAGGTGACCAAACCATAGCACGAGAATGCTACTTTAACGCGGTTGAAAAGAGAGAGGCCCATAAGAGAGAAACTACCACGTATAACATTAATACACTTGACCCCAGAGATGAGACGAAGTTGAAGAAAGGAGAGGTCGTGGAAGAGGTAGAATCCATCATCCTTAATGAGGACGAACCGGAAAAAACCATTCAGGTCGACAAAGCCTTTAAGGAAAAAATCAAAGAAGAGCTGATAAACTTCTTAAGGAAGAGGCAGAGTATCTTCTCTTGGAGTCACGCAGATATGCCTAGCATCAACCCTAAAGTTATGTGCCACAAGCTGAATGTGACTAAAGATGCTAGGCCAACCAAATAAAGATGTAGAATCTACTCTAGGGAGAAGTACGACGTCATCCGGGAAGAAGTCAGAAAATTGGAAGAGGCTGAATTCATCAGGGAAGTCATATATTCGAAGTGGTTATCAAACACAGTCATTGTGCCCAAAGCCAATGGAAAATAGAGGATGTGCGTAGATTTTATCGACCTGAACAAATCTTGCCCAAAAGATAGTTATCCCTTACCTTGGATCGACCAGATGGTAGATGCCACTGCAGGACATGAGCTCATGAGCTTTATGGACGCGTACTCAGGTTACAACCAGATCTTCGTGGACACCGAAGACTCAGAGAAGATAGCCTTCATCACCGATAAATGGATATATTGCTATAAGGTTATGCCCTTCGGCTTAAAAAATATGGGGGCAATATTTCAACATCTTGTAAATAAGATGTTCGAAAACCAAATAGGCAAGACTATGGAGGTGTATGTAGAAGACATGTTGACAAAGAGCTTAAAGGCCAGCACTCACGTGACAGACCTAGAGAAGACCTTCGATACCATGGACTTGTACAAAATGAAACTTAATCCCGCGAAGTGTGTATTCGGGGTAGAAGATGGGAAATTCCTTGGATTCATTGTCAATCGGAGAGGAATAGAGGCGAACCCTGAGAAAATCAAGGCTTTTCTTGACATGAAGACACCAAGAAGTATCAAGGACGTTCATAGACTCACTGGAAGAGTAGCTGCGCTCAACAGATTTGCTTCCAGAGCGACGGACAAGTGTCTTCCGTTCTTTAAGGTGCTCAGAAAGGCCTTCAAATGGGACAAATAGTGTGACGAGGATTTTAACCAGCTCAAGTCCTACCTCGAATCTCCCTTACTCTTATCTCGACCCATAGTGGGAGAAAAGTTGTATGTTTATCTAGCGATCCCTGAATCAGCTATAAGTGCAGCCATAGTACGGGAAGACGTTGGGGTCCAGAGGCCGGTATACTTCAACAGTAAGGCCCTTCAAGGGTCTGAACAAAATTATCCTCGGATGGAAAAGTTAGCCTACGCCCTGATACATGCTTCTAGGAAGATGAAGCCTTATTTTCAAGCCCATTCCATGGTCATCCTCACCGACTCCCCACTAAGACAGGTCCTCCATAAACCTGAGAAATCGGGTAGATTGATGACATGGGCTATTGAGTTGGGTGAGTATGACCTTACTTATCAGCCCAGGGTGGCCATCAAAGGGCAGGCACTTGCAGATTTTGTTTCTGGGTTCATATGGGAAGAGGCCGAGGTTGAGAATAACTTAGAGACTGCAGAGGGGTCAAACAGCAACGTCTTCTGAGACTCGAAAGGGGTTATATCGGAGAGAATCAAAAAAATAATAGCCGAGAATGAGGAAGACCGCTACCTCTTCAAGCAAGGAATCATGTCAGAAGGGGGCTTCTCGTCAGATAAATACATTTGGAACCTCTTTGTTGATAGGTCTTCTTACGACAGCGGAAGCGGCGTAGGGCTAATACTTTCAGCTCCGGATGGTACCAATATTGAATATGCCTTGAGGTTTAACTTCAAGACATCAAACAACGAGTCGGAATATGAGGCCATGATGGCAAGCCTCTCCTTGGCAAAGGCCCTTGGGGTAAAATGACTCCTATTTTATAGTGACTCAAGGTTGGTCGTTAATCAAATGTTGGAGGTTTATGAGGACAAGGATGAAAGGATGGCCAGATAACTGAAGAGGGTGAGAACGATGCTGTAAGGTTTCGCAGAGGTAAACATGAAGAGAATACCTCGACAAAATAACAGCCACGCAGATGCGTTAGCAAGGTTAGCTTCGGCAATAAGGACAGACACAGAAGGACAGTTCCATTCGAGATCCTACCCAAGGCGACTAGTGAAGAAGAAGAGGTTAGTAACCTTTGCCTCAATTTGAACCTAGGGGACCCATGGATGGACCCCCTTATCAGATATATCAGAGAGGGAGAGCTGTCGGAATGAAAGTTAGAGAGGAGGAAACTAAGATACAGAGCTGTAAAGTTTTCCATAATAGGAGACATCCTATATAAGAAGGGATTTTTATTACCTCTCCTCAAATGTGTTCATCCCACAGAAGTTCCCCGCGTCCTACAGGATGTACACGAGGGTTCTTACTCCAGTCATATAGGAGGAAGACCTTTGGCCAAGAGGATTATTATGCAAGGATATTGGTGGCCGCCTTAGCCAAAGATGTTGCAACTTACGTGAAGAGGTACGATACATGTAAAAGATTCTCTATTATCCCTCATTAACCTTATCAGCCTATGACGTCGATCAGTTCCCCTTGGCCATTCACAGTATGGGGGATTGACTTAGTGGCCCCTCTGCCATGGGCTGTAAATAACTATCGATTTTTTATAGTTGCCATTGATTACTTCTCCAAATGGGTAGAGGCCGAGCCAATGATCACGATTACAGAGCAGAAGACCTTCCAATTTATTTAGAAAAACATCATATGCAGGCATGGTCTCCTAAACACCCTCATTTCGAACAACGGAACCCAGTTTAAGAATTTTTCCTTAGAAAAATATTGCGAAAGAGTTGGGATAAAGCAATTTTTCTCTTCTCCTGGCTGACCTCAGGCAAGCGGTCAGATCGAAGTCACAAACAGAACGATCCTTGACGGGATCAAGAAGAGGTTAAAAGAAGCTAAGAGAAGATGGACTGAAGAGGTTTATGTTGTGCTATGGGCCTACAGAACAACGGCTAGGACACCAACAGGGGAAATCCCATTTATATTAGCCCATGGCTCAGAGGCTGTCATACCAACAGAAGTAGGACTTCCTACTCATAGGGTTCAGACCTATGACCCTGAGAAGAATGGGGAGGAGAGAAGACTTGACCACGACTTGATCGAAGAGAGAAGGGAAGACGCAGAGGTCAGACAGGCAGCTTACAGTAAAATTCTATAATCAAAGGGTAAAATCAAGACCCATAGCTGTGGGAGACCTAGTGCTGAAAAAGACATTACATAAGGCAAACAAGCTTCACCCGAATTGGCATGGTCCTTACAAAGTGATTGAGGAGGTTGTACTCGGGACCTACAGGCTATAAAACCTTGAAGGAAAACCTTTTTCTAATCCTTGTAATGATGATCATCTAAAAAAGTATTACATATGATGTTGCTAGAGTTTCTATGTAAATGTATCATCTTAAGAAGAGATTATTAATGAGAAGATCAGTTCTAGTGTCAATTCTTGGTTCATTATGCTCTAATGCTAGAATTTATGAGGGTAACATCTTAGTTTATGACCTCAGACCTTATAACATCATAATTTGGTGACAAGGTCTGAGGTAAGACATCATACTTGGATGACCTCAAACCCTTAACATCATTAATTTGGTAAAAAATTATTTATGGGGATAACATCTTAGTTGATGACCTCAGACCTTATAACATCACAATTTGGTGACAAGGTCTAAGGTAAGACATCATACTTGGATGACCTCAGACCCTTAACATCATTAATTTGGTAAAAAATTATTTATGGGGGTAACATCTTAGTTGATGACCTCAAACCTTATAACATCATAATTTGGTCACAAGGTCTGAGGTAAGACATCATACTTGGATGACCTCAGACCCTTAACATCATTAATTTGATGAAAATTTATTCATGGGTATAACATCTTAGTTGATGACCTCAGACCTTATAATATCATAATTTGGTGACAAGGTCTGAGGTAAGACATCATACTTGGATGACCTCAGACCCTTAACATCATTAATTTGGTGAAAAATTATTTATGGGAATAACATCTTAGTTGATGACCTCAGACCTTATAACATCATAATTTGGTGATAAGGACTAAGGTAATACATCATACTTGGATGACCTCAGACCCTTAACATCATTAATTTGGTAAAAATTTATTTATGGGGATAACATCTTAGTTGATGACCTCAGACCTTATAACATCATAATTTGGTGACAAGGTCTGAGGTAAGACATCATACTTGGATGACCTCAGACCCTTAACATCATTAATTTGGTGAAAATTTATTTATGGGGATAACATCTTAGTTAATGACCTCAGACCTTATAACATCATAATTTGGTGACAAGGTATGAGGTAAGACATCATACTTGGATGACCTCAGACCCTTAACATCATTAATTTGGTGAAAATTTATTTATGGGGATAACATCTTAGTTGATGACCTCAGACTTTATAACATCATAATTTGATGACAAGGTCTGAGTTAAGCCATCATACTTGGATGACCTCAGACCCTTAACATCATTAATTTGGTGAAAAATTATTTATGGGGATATCATCTTAGTTGATGACCTCAGACCTTATAACATCATAATTTGGTGACAAGGTATGAGGTAAGACATCATACTTCAATGACCTCAGACCCTTAACAACATTAATTTGATGAAAATTTATTTATGGGGATAACATCTTAGTTGATGACCTTATACCTTATAACATCATAATTTGGTGACAAGGTCTGAGGTAAGATATCATACTTGGATGACATCAGACCCTTAACATCATTAATTTGATGAAAATTTATTCATGGGGATAACATCTTGACTAATGACCTCAGACCTTTAAACATCATACTTGGATGACAGACTTCAGACATAGAAAATCATTCAAGGAATATTCAGCAACTAAAGAAATAAAGCCCTCCTCAGAGGTTGATATAGACTAAAGTTGAGAATTACAAACTACAAGGTAACTAAGTTTGCAATCAGAGGTTACAGTTTGGAATGCATAATAAAAAAAGTTACAAAAAGTTTCACGAAAATGGCCTAAGGGTCTGCAGCTACGGTATTGGTATCCTCAGCCTCATTCCTATGGCCGACTTTGGCCACGTCGACCCCATCATCTTGGAGGTTGGCACCTTCAGTCTCTGTAACATCCAAGGGAACAGTCTCTGCAGGAGCAGCATCTTTCTCCTCAACCTCTTGAAGGCCCTGAGCAAAAAGCCCAGACTAATGAAGTCAGAGGCTGTCAAACTCCTTGACTCCTTCTCTTTAGCAGCCTCCCATTTGCCAGTTGCCTCAATACCTCTTTCGAGGTATTCAAAGCCAAAGCTAATGTTGTAATCATCCAGGATCCCCTCTGAAGCATCCTCAAGGGCAGCTTTCACTGCAGCATCAACCTTCTGCTGAAGAACATCATCCTTGGCCTTCAGGGCAGAGGTGTGTTCCTTCTTAAGCTTGGAGATATCTTTCTCCAACTGCTTGACCTTCTTGTCAGACCCTTAAAAGGCAAACTTCAGACGATCCACTTCTGCATTCAGAGAGTCTTGCACCTTTTCAGCCTCTTTGCCTTTCTTGATGAGGGGTAACTTCTTCAGAGTCCAGTTGGCAAGCTGGTGCTTAGCAAAGATGCCTTGCAAATCAAGAATCAAATATATAAATTCAAATTCAAAGCAGAGGTTACACTTCGAAAGTAAATTGAAATTCAAATCTTACCTGGATAGACTTGTGAAGGTCAAACTCAACCATCAGGGGAGTATCCATGGAGCGATAAAAGCGTTTGTCAGCATCAGTCATAACAGAATCAATGGCATCCAACGCCTGCACACTGTGGCCTATCAGACTGTTGTTAATTTTTAGCTGCTCCAGACGAGCAGCCAATGCATCATCAAAGGATATGGGTATGGCCTTTTGGGCTTTACTTGGCCTTTGATCCTCAGGGGTAGAAGTCGCGGTTTTCCTCTTATTTGTAAGGACATTTTTGTCCAACATACTTGTATATGCCATTAGCCATAACACCGTTGCAAAGATTCAAAGTCCATTCATCATCAACGAAATCCGAAGATCAAAAGAAAGGAAGAATTCAGAAATCCAGTCAGCCGGACAAGTCCGCCTTTATATAAAAAGATCAGATCCGCTGAGACCCGGACCGGACCGCCCCGGACCGATCCGTCGTGCACTTTGAAGCCAGTGAGCCCCGAACCGAATGCGAACCGAATCAACTTCAAATTAAAAGAACCGGTCCGCTATCGGACCGATCCGCCTAAGGCCCGGACCGTTCCGCCCTGGATAAACTCTGCCAGATCGTGTTGCAGATTTTTTAGGGTTTGGGCTTCCTATTTAAACCACGTTTGGAGGTTGGTTTTCTCAAGACTTTTCAACGATTTTCAGAGCATATCAACCCTAAAGTCTTCACCTATTGAGTCCTATGATTCTAGGTTTTTAAATTCACACATCTTCCATATCTATGTGAATTAAGTTTGGTAACCCAAGAACACCATTGCTGTTGTTCAACCCTTTTGAAGTGGACCGCTCCTTCCTCTTCATTGCAGCCCTACTGGAAAGGGATAATTCCAGCCGCGACTACAGAATCCGATGCCTGCGGGTAATTCTCAGTCAAAAACTTGTATTTCAGTGTAATCCAATTGTAAGCCGCTTCTCTTACAAATTATAGTGAATATACAAATGGTTTTGCCCCTTTGGGGGATTTTTCCGTAACTTTGTGTGTTGTATAATTATTGCATGATTTCATATTGTTTCAATCACACCTAGTTGCATGCTTAGGGTTAATTTGGGTTAAAAATGGTATTTATTATATTATTTCTTAATTGAACGCAAGCGCCAACTCTTTCAAATTGGTATCAGAGCAGGTTACGCTATCTTGTTGCGTTTTCCTTACTTCCGCAAAATTTTTCTAAAGATATCAATTTTCGAAAAAAAAAATGATTTTTGAAAAGAGCGTGTTCAAATGGAGAAATCATACAATAAATTGCCTGTTTTTTACGGAACAAATTATGCTTATTGGAAAACCCGAATGAGGTCGGCTTTAAAAGCCATTGATGAACGGGTATGGATTCTTGTTGAAAGAGGATGGACTCCTCCCTCCGTCACTGTTGAAAACGTGACCAATTTAAAACCTGTCACGTCATGGACCGAAGATGAGTTTAGATGGTCTTCCTTTAATTCTAAGGGATTGAGTGCTATTTCTGCTTCTATTACTCCTGATGAGTTCAAACGCATAATGACGTGTTCCACGTCAAAAGAAGCATGGGATGTTTTGCAACTTACTCATGAAGGCACGAACACGGTTAAAGAATCTAAACTTCAAAATTTGACCACCCAATTTGAGACTATCACCATGTCTGAGTCCGAATGCTTTGATGAGTTTTATGCACGTTTGTCGGACATAGTCAACACTTATTTCAATTTGGGTGAGGATATTGATAACACGCGTGTCGTTAAAAAGATTTTAAGATCTCTTCCAAAACGCTTTATTCCTAAAGTCAATGTTTTGAACTCTTTGGGAAATTTGAAAGCTCTTAAGTTGGAAGAACTTGTAGGAGATCTTCAAACCTATGAGATTGACATGTTTCCCAAAACCATTAAGGCTAAGGATAATGGCATTGCTTTAAAGACTCATTTTAAGAAAAAGAAAGAAAAAGTTTTGGAGTCTATTTCTGAGTGTGATCTTGACATAGATAACTTGGCCTTGTTTGCAAAAAATTTCAAAAGAATTCTCAAATTCAAGAAAAATAGAAATTTCAATGATAAAAGGAATTTTGAGAAAAATAATTTTGAAAAGAAAAATGAAAAAGATTTTAAAAATCCTCCCATGAAAGACAGTGAGAGATGCTTTGAATGCGAAGGTAGGGGTCATAGAGCCTTTGAGTGTGCCACTCGTCTTAATAGAGAAAAGGGAAAAGTTATCCTGAATGCTACCCTTAGTGACGACAGTGATGTCGAGTCGGTGGACTCGGGAGATGAGTCACCGCATGAGCGTAACTTCACCGCGTTCATGGCTAGTCATGTGAGTATTTCTAGTGCACCTCACGACGATGAGGATGCTGATTCACTGGGACACCTCGACAGTGAGAGCGAAGAGTGTGAGGGGGAGGATGATGAGGCAAGTGAGAGCGAGTGTGATCTTCAACACGCCTACACTGAACTATATTCCGAGTCTTTTGAAACCAAGAAGCGAAACAATGCTTTAGTCCTTAGGATCACTGTCCTAGAGAAAGAGTTAAGATTGTTTGGAGAGAGAGAGAGTGTTTGGGAGAATGGAAAAGAGAGAAAGAGAAAGAAAGATCGTGAGAAGATAAGATGTTTTGAGTGCAATGGGATAGGGCACAAGAAATTTGAGTGTCCTTTTAATCTTAGGAGAGAGCGCAAGAAAGTTGCCATGCCCACCTCTCCAAGCGATAGTGAGGATGATAATGGTGATGATAGGTTGATCCAAAATGCCTTTAGAAAGTTGTTTATCGAGACCATGGAAACAAAAAGGTCAAATAGGATCCTAGGTCTTCGAATTCGTGAGTTAAAGGTAGAAAGTGATGAGCTAAAAAGGGAAAAAGGTGACTTGTCCAACACGGTGTCTAGTCTGACGACACGTGTATCCCATCTCGAGGATGACCTCAAACAAGCACAGGAGGTCCAAGTCACATTAGAAAATGCTCCCGAGCCTATATCCACCGTGGTGAGTGAGTCCCATGGGTGTCCGTCTAGGAATGTTCATCCCAAAATTGTTGACAAATTACTTCCTAGACCGGTTTATGTTTGCTCCCACTGCAAGAAGCGAGGACATCTTAGGGAGTTCTGTTCTAAGTTGGGTTTTGTGCCACATCATGCCACTTCACACATTCATGCACATGCACCCACTCATGATTCTTTGCCTGCTCATTTTGATAGAGAGTTTGCACATATTCGCGAGCAAGTGAAGTTTTTGATCAAGACTACACATGATCTAGTGGAATTGGTTCAAAAGATGTCATCATCTTTGGAAAACTCCACCATTACTCCCGGTTGAGATCTAGTCTTGTTTGCTAGCATAGGTTGTTTTTCATGACATCATTTTTGCCTATTGTTAGCATGTATTATTAGTTTGCTTTATTTTTGCTTTTTCTTATTTTTGAAAAATACAAAAAGATTTTCTGTTTAGAAAAATTTTAAGAAAAGCCCAAAAAGATTTTATTTTGATAAAATTTTTGAAAATCCCAAAAAGATTTTTTTTCTTTTGGTTTGCACCTTTTATGGATGAGCATTTAAGATAGCCAAGTCACAACTTCATTTCATATATCCATGTGACTGTTTTATAGAGATTTGAGAGGCTACATCATTTCATCCATGTGCTTAACATTGATTGGAGTCCTTGAGATGTAATTAGTGATATTTCCTACATGCTTGACTCATATATCCTTTATTGCACACGTGCACGGCTGTATTTGTCTATTGCACTTGTCTATCACATATTGGCTTGAGTGTTTCTATCTCAATTCTGTCTATACAATGTACAATATGCGATAAAACTTGACAAGATTGGATTGCATGTAAAAAAAAATTTTGGTGAGACTGTGTGTATATTTTCATAATGGGGAGGGGTTGCGAAAGTTGATTCTTATCCTTTGCGCAAAAGCCACCGTTAAAAAGGACCTAAAAAATGGAGGAATTTTAATATCTGAGGTCCTAAGAGGTTAAAAGAGCCCGAAAAAATTGATAAGGCAATAAAAAACAATTCATGCCAAATATGGGCCATTTAGGTTTCACCCAATTCTCCAAAGTTTGAGAATTTAGTATTCCTCTATTCAAAATATAAATCTGAGGGAGTTTGGTTGGAGATTGAAAAACGGGTTTGCACTTCCTTGAAAGTCCTGAAAAAGCATGAAAATCATTTTGGACGTTATTGGTGTAGAAATCACTTTGAGCTTTGATTTGTAGATTTGATATAGTCAATGTCTTATACTTCCAATCTTTTACACCAAAGGAAGCATTTGAGTTCATTCGTTAGGAATATCCAATATTCATCGTGCACATATGTCATGTTTGTATGCTTTGATTTTCCTATCGAATTTTGATCACACCCATTCTTTTACGTTATCACCGACTTGGTTGTTTTATGTTCATTCATGGTGTGATTTTATGCCTTGTGTCACCCCGGTACTTGATTGCTTCATTTATTTCTCTCATTTGTCTATTTGGGGACATCATAAAAAGGGGGAGAATGAATTATCTAATTATGGGGGAGTTTTGAAATTCTGAGAATATCATCTTAAATTGATATATATGCTTATGTTTATCTCATTTCAAACTTGATACGTCACTTGGTATTTGCTTTGTCTCATGTGTGTAGGTACATCTTTTGATAATCCCATGTTGCACACCCTGATGAGAAAAGCGGTGAGATTTCTGAAGATTCGAAGAACAAACGATGCAGCCTTAGTCATTTGTACCACTTTCAGTTTTTGGGTTCATGGGAGGGTAGATTTGTATAGGCATTGTGATTATAGATAATTCGGATTTTTTTTTGTTTGTTCCGGCATAGACATAGGGGGAGATTTGTAAGGACATTTTTGTCCAACATACTTGTATAGGTCATTAGCCGTAACACCGTTGCAAAGATTCAAAGTCCATTCATCATCAACGGAATCCGAAGATCAAAAGAAAGGAAGAATTCAGAAATCCAGTCAGCCGGACCGGTCCGCCTTTATATAAAAAGATCCGATCCGCTGAGACCCGGACCGGACCGCCCCGGATCGATCCGCCGTGCACTTTGAAGCCAGTGAGCCCCGAACCGAATGCGAACCGAATCAGCTTCAAATTAAAAGAACCGGTCTGCTATCGGACCGATCCGCCTAAGGCCCGGACCGGTCCGCCCTGGATAAACTCTGCCAGATCGTGTTGCAGATTTTTTAGGGTTTTGGCTTCCTATTTAAACCACGTTTGGAGGTTGGTTTTCTCAAGATTTTTCAACGATTTTCAGAGCATATCAACCCTAAAGTCTTCACCTATTGAGTCCTATGATTCTAGGTTTTTAGATTCACACATCTTCCATATTTATGTGAATCAAGTTTGGTAACCCAAGAACACCATTGCTGTTGTTCAACCCTTGTGAAGTGGACCGCTCCTTCCTCTTCATTGCAGCCCTACTGGAAAGGGATAATTCCAGCCGCGACTACAGAATCCGATGCCTGCGGGTAATTCTTAGTCAAAAACTTGTATTTCAGTGTAATCCGATTGTAAGCCGCTTCTCTTACAAATTATAGTGAATATACAAATGGTTTTTCCCCTTTGGGGGATTTTTCCGTAACTTTGTGTGTTGTATAATTCTTGCATGATTTCATATTGTTTCAATCACACCTAGTTGCATGCTTAGGGTTAATTTGGGTTAAAAATGGTATTTATTATATTATTTCTTAATTGAACGCAAGCGCCAACTCTTTCATCAACCTTGGACGTGCCGAAACTCTGCTTCGGTGGGGGAGGAGGAGGTGCATCCAGGCCTGCCTTCTTCACCAACTTTGTGAGACTTGGGGCATACATCTCCCAGATATCGTCTGAAATGCCTTCGGGGCATCCTGTAAAAGTAAAGGTCTGAGTTAGCATATCAGAGGTATTACATAATCAGAGGTACAACTTGTGGGAAAATAAACACTTATAAAGCTCAGTCAGAGGACTCCCCCCAAGTCCAGTCTCAGATAGATAGTATGGGGTCATCAGATGTTCGAACTTGACCAACAGACCATGCCCCCTGGTCTTGAAGGTCTTTTACTTTCTGAAGATTATTTTGACTCAACCCAGGGTCGACCCTGGCATCCATTGACACCTTTCCCCATCTCAGGGGTATCCTCGGCTGTAAGTTTGAAGAGGGGACACAGGGGCCAAATTCCCATGCCCTTGAGATAAAGAAATATTACAGTTTCCAATTGTGATTTAAATTTTGGGTAACCTGCAGCATCTTCTTAGTTGACTTCCGAGCTAAAAAGTGGTAATAGCTCGGATGAATTCTAGCAGAGGAAGGGATGTAGCATCCAGAGAAGACCTGAACAGGAAGGTCTGAATGGTGGACCGCCCTCCATAAAACTATTGCTCCAATTATCACTCTTCAGGCGTTAGGGGATAACTGGGAAGGGGCTAAGTTAATATAGGACAGTATGGCCCTAATAATTGGGTGGATGGGAAGACGAAATCCTAACTTGAATATCTGCTCATACAGGCAGATCTCACCATCTCGAACGCCGAAAGCTCTCTCGTCCCTAGGAGGTCTCCTAAGTTGAATGGAGGGACCTATGAAATATATATGTCTGAAGGCTAAGAGGTCAAGTTTGCTGACAGTACTTTCTATCTCGTCTGCCTCCGAGGTGTCAACATCGCTCTCACTCTCATCATCCTCGTTTTGGTCAACGTCGGCTAGAGCGGATGAGGGATTACCTTAGGGAACCTCTGAGAAAACTCAGCCCCTGTAGTAGCAGATAGGGCGACAGCATCAATGGGAAGAGAAAAAGCTACGTTTGGCTCGACAACTTCAACGTCTGAAGAAGTTCAGGATGTGCTAGACTCGTTATGGGACGAGACACGGCTCGAAACCTCTGTTTAGTCAGGGACCTGATCCTGCCTAATAGAAAAGTCCATGGCCTCTTGAAAAGAGTCCACAAACATAGGGTTTAAGGTGGATGACTTAGACTCAGACATAGGAGTAGGTTCTATTGGGACCTCTGCTGACTTAACTGGTTCGGCTGGCTCAGGGTATATGACCTTCAAAGGGGTAGAAAGATAGGTCTGAGGGGGAAGGCCTCAGCCCTACGAGCTTCCTCTTAGGCTCGCTCTATTTGCCTAATCTTTTATAAAGTCCTCTCTCTAAGAGAGGGGAACTCTTCTAAAAGCTGATAAAGAGGTCTGAGCATATAGGGATGACCTTACACTTACAGACTCTAGCTAAAAACAAACAACTCGACTGGAACTACCTAAGGATCAAACTGGGTTTTGAAAGAAGAACGATTATGAACAGTTCATCGAAAAATGCATAAAGTTGTCGGAAAACTGATGATGCTAACTGGAAAATGCATAAACTTGCCGAAAAATGCAAAAAAAAGGAATTAAAGGCTGGAAAAATGGAGAAGAAGAGGTAATAGACGATACCTGATGGAGTGTGAGGAGAAGAAGGGAAAGGTTGGCAAGATAATCCACCAAATGCACTCTTAACCGAGCTCTTGTAGAGAGAGAGAAAATAGAGAGAGTTCAGGCGAGAAAATGGGGAAATGAAGAAGAAGGAAAGGAAAAAGGGTTAAAACCCTTGAAATTCTCTTGCACGCATAAGGCCCATTATTACCTTGGGAGCCCAAAATACTGCAATCATTGAGCTTGCCAATCACGCCATCTACTTCAATAGTTGACACTTGTCAAGAAAGTATTGGCACTAACAAAAACCCAACCTCGGACATGCATATCCCTTTGTCACCTCTTCAAATAGGCAACTAAGGGCTAGGGGTGATTGATATTCCCTATATGTACCCAACAGCTTAGAGACAACAACCTCGGCCAAGGATATAGCTGAGGTTAGAAGGGCCTTAGATTGGAATGCTAGGGTCTCATCCCAAGTAAGGTCAGCCATGGCCGACGTTACTAGTTACCTCATAGTCAGACAACAATTGAAGTCTTCATGATCCATGGGGGCAGTTATTCATCAGGCCATCCAGGGCTGGCAACCTCGGCTGGGTGTAGGCCGAGGTTTCAAGGGCTGCGCCATCATCATAACCTACCTCAGCTGAAAGTCATCCAATGTTCCAAACCTGCTCCTGTATAACCTCGGCCCAGGTCGACATTATGATTTCATTTACCTCGGCTCTACGTGAATCGAGGCCATCATGAACGATCTCAGGTTGGTCGATGGACAGACTTCACTAACCTCGTACTCTTCCAGGCCAAGGTTGATATCAATCGAAGATAGTCGAGCCTTTACTTGCATAGGTATGGCTGGGAACACATGTACATAATCAGTTGTAACAAATCAATCCCCTCACGTGGGGAAATATTTCATCATCATTCTCTACATGTGACAGCGACAGATGTCTTCATCAGATTGGTTAGATCAATACACTCATGCTCATTGCATGCATAGGGGGTGCATTACACCCCCCATATACTATATATACTTGCCTTCAGCTACTTGGAAAAGGATCCCGAAATTAACAACCCTAGCTGAAACCCAGTCCAAATATACAGTGAAGAGAAAGCTTGAGAGATTTGTATTTATGGCCATTAGAGCCCTCATATAGTGATATTAACCACACACCTTCACAGTGGACGTAGGCCTGATTGGCTGAACCACCTATATGGCCGTGTTTGACCTCTTCTCCTCATATCACTCTCTTATATATGATACACTTGTGCTGCCATTATTATCATTTTCTTGAGCTTTTCAACACCTTACCTGGTGGTGCTATTTCCAACATCATCAACTGGTATAATTGAATATCCAGCTAACTGGAAGGAAATATAGTTCAAAGCTAAAAATACGATGGAGAAGATCATCATTGGGTATAGGGAAAAATAGGTCTACAAAATATGATTAATCAAAACAACTTTGATGGCCACCACCTTCAAGAACATCATCTCCACTCTTGTTCGTCTTTTACAATTTTGGTACATTTTGCAAAATGTAAACGCTTATTATTTCTTTTCTATAGGAACTGGACAATAATTGTTGTATGGAGGTGAAACTTACATGATTTTATTATATGGTGACTTCACTCCAACAATTGGAAAGCCAGTGTTAGATTAATCTTGACTTTATCTCTTATCTTCAAAATTCTAAATAGCATATTCACAACTAAAGGAAGCCATTATTGTCCTTTATAAAATAATATGGTGCTATTTATGACTCTAATGTGCATAGTGGATTATAACATCCTTAGTGACTTTTTTATATACTAATATATAGGTAAAAGAGTGAGAAATGAAAAGTTGGGGAAATAAAAGATTAAGATATTGAAAATGAAAAGCTGAGGAAAGAAAATATAAGGACACTCAATTAAAAAGTAATGTTTTGACCATATACATTTATAAACTACTGTATACCTATCACCTTACGGTTTAGAGTGTACAGAGGAATACTAAAGCATCTTATATGCATTTATTTCTTCCCGAAATCATCAATTTATTAATAAAATAAGTTACATAGTAACAAAACACAATCACAAAGAGTTCAGCAAATAATAAAATACTTATAAATGAAAAGTGACTCATTTTAGGGGGAAAAAATACCAAGTCATGTAAACAGTTAAACATATCTGGGTGAAACTGAGTAGAATATGATACCGAAAACCCATAAATTTAATAAAGTTACAAATAAGAGAAATCAAGGGACTGTCAAGAAAACATATTACCTGGTTGACAAAAATATAACCATAATTCACTTATAGATAGAATTGTCACATTTAATTATCCCAATACCAAAGCCAAACATTTTGAAGTTTCCTCGACTAAAATAGCAACCAAATTGCATGTTAAATATACGTTATAGTGAAACTCAATAAAAACATAATAAAATCAAGGGAATGTCAAGAAAATATCTTTCCGGATTGATAAAAATATAACCATAATTTACTTTCCAAGAGAATTATCACATTTAATTCTCCTAATACCAAAACCAATCATTTTTAAGTTCGCTCGACTAAAATAACAACTAAATTGCATGTTAAATGTACGTTATAGTGAAAATCAATATAAAACCTAATTGTTTTCTTACAGAACACAAAATTTAGAAAACCAATTCTTTACTTAACATATTCACATTTCATTAAGTTGGTATTGGTAAAATCATAGTCATGCCTATATAAAAGAAAATAAATGACAGTAATGGTGGGAAAAGTCAACAAATCTAACTACAGTTCGCAATAAAATGGGAAGGTAGTTGTGGTTGTGTTTTTACCTAAATGATGGGGATCACCTTTGTGGAAACTCCCTCTAGCAAAAATTACCCACATCTCGGGAAAAAGACAATAGCAAATTGTGGATACTTAGAAGGAAGAACAACTTCTGACTAAACTAAACTAATTGATTGTTTATTAACACAAAAAAATAACATTTGGATATTTGGCAACTAACTAATTCCATACAGTGTTGGTAACAAAGATCACAAGTTTCATTGTGAATATCAATCAAAGAGTTAATGTGACATAAATTTCAAATGATATATAGTACGTTAAGGCATTAGTTGCAGTTAAATCAACTAACATTTTTATATAACCCAACTATATATTGAATGATATTGAAAATACATTTGGTTTTTTTGTCAAATAATGTTCTCATATCCATCCTCTTTAAGTCATTTAACCAAAAAATGCATAGACCACATAACTTAAATAATTAAAAAGAGGATATCAAGTATTTGAAATAAAACACCATTAACGATATATCAGGAGAATGTATATAGATAGATAAACACGCTTACAGACAGAGATTCTCAACAAGTCACAAATGAACCGAATGAGTTTGATTTATACTTGACAAATTGAGTAGAGAAATTGACCTACGGAGTAGAAAACAAAGGGACTAATTTTGAGAAGCTCATCCATTTTCGTGAGTATTTAGACATGTTTTGAAGAGACTATACATAGTAAGAAATGAAAAGTTTAGGGGAAGACCTAGAGGTACAGGAAATTTTGAAAGGTTCATGATAGAGTGCATAGAGAGAGGAAAGACTGAAATTAAGAATAAAATTATCACGTGGACTACCTTAACATTAATGGGCAACTTCTAACTCATTAAAATCTCTTAGCTATCGTTTTAGAGGTAATATAAGGATGATTGTTTGTTTAAATTACTTCGATTCGTATACTACAAAGTACATGTTTTTTTTAAAGTTAATTGAATTTTGGTATTCAAAACCCCGTAAAAAATTAATCCATGGCTATCCCTTATTTTGCTTAAGAGTTTTAGTTAAAAAAGTTTGACCATTCGGTTAACTTTGATATTATTATAACCCCCAATATGCTATCATTTTTCCCTAAAGTTTTTGTATGCAATATGTCATATTTTCACGAGTGCACACACACACACACACACACACACACACACACACACACACACACACATATATATATATATATATATATATATATATATATATATATATATATATATATATATATATATATATGAACAAATAAAATCCAATCATGAAATTTATTTTATCAAATGCTTTTTGCCTTATTTTTACCAAATTTTTTTACAATTTGTGTTCAAAATTATATTTTTATTAAAATTAAGATTTCCAATCTTTTCTTCATCCATGCTTACTTGCAATAAAAATAATTGAGTACCAATTAGATTCTCTAAATTATTCAACTATCACTTATGTGTTCAATTAAGAATAACACCACTCATCGTAAGAGAAAAATAAATAATACTCCAACCTTATGTAACTCCTCATTTTGACGTAAATATTTGGCAACATATGTAACATATGCATGGGGTTTACATTTCAAGAATACTTTGTATTTAGAATTATTCCTTGAATATTGTATTTTAACTTTTTTTAAATCAGATTTTATTAAGATACATTAAAAAAATATTCTTGAAATGTAAATTGTTTCCATAGAATTGTAAAATAGAAGTTAGATTTTTAGTTGTGAAACAAAATATCTTTAATTAGTTAATACAAAGAAGGGAAAATTAAATACATACACAACAGTTAATGCAATTTGACAATGAGAAAAATTGAGGAGTTTCTTTTTCCTTTGTTTTATAAAAACAGTGCTCATAAACAAAGCTTTAAAGTAATATGATTGATGAGGTCAGTTCTTATATAGTACTAGTTGCAAACCCGTGCGATGCGCGGGAGAGTTGCAATGTACGGAAGATAGGAAGAAAAAAACTCTTTATTAAAAGACATTCTCGCTAAGCATATATACAAACCGAAATTGAAGTAATAATTATGACTGAATATTAACTTTGATAGTAACATTTTCACCACATAAATTAAAAAAAAAAAAATAACGTACAAAAAATTAAGACATAAGACCATGTTCATGTAAAAGAGAGAATTGAGAGATATAATTCAATATTTTTATGAAAATCATGATCTTTCAATTATATAAGTATAATTAATTGTACTTGTATACATCCCCATTCCATTACCCCCTAAGCTCTGCTTAGGTCCCTAGCACCTCCATTCATCACTGCAAACCCAGGTCACACCCCGAGTACCGACCTAGCAGCCATCGAACGCTCCCAGGCTCCGTTTGACCAAAAGTCAAACTCTCCAGCTCCACCGAGACTGAATCAATCTTCAAAGGGCACTAAAACCCCTTTCCAACGGTCCGTCCCATGCGCAATTCTGACTTACCATGTGGACGAACGACCCGTTTTCCCCCGAAACTCGATCAGGAGGTCAGTGGGCGCTCCCAGGATCCGTTTGACCTAAGTCATATCTTCAGCTCGACCAAGACTAAATGAATCTTCAAAGGGCACTAAAACCCCTATCCAATGATCCGCTTCCTGCGCGATTCTGACTTACGGTACGGACGAACGATCCGTTTTATTTCGAGAGGTCATCGAATGCTTCTAGGGCCCGATTGACCAAAGTCGACTCCCCGAATCAGATCAAACTCTTTGGAATATCTAAGTACATCTCCTAACCTTTTCAACGGTCCATATCGTGCGCGATTCTGACTCACCATGCAGACGAACGATCTGTTTGCGTTCGAAGTTTTCCCGTCTAAAGGACCGACGAGCGCTTCCGAGCCACATTTGATCCAAAGTCAACTCCCGAACCCGGGATAAGTCAAAGGAATTTTGAAGGTCTCTGAATTACCTTTCTAATGGTCTACCCCGTGCATGATTCAGATCAACGGTTTACGCTCAGCGAACGATTTTCCAAAAAGGCCTGAAAGACATTGCCAAACGGCAGGTCCCAGACCTTGCCTATCGGCAGTGTGCCTAACTGCACCTGCCGATTGGAAGGACCAGGGCTATGCCGATCATCAATGCCCTGGGACTATAAAAAGGAGGCCTTGACCTCATTGCAAAAGGGGCCCATATATGATAGACATCACTCCCAGCAAATCCAGAAAACCTCTCTCGAAGTCAGCGTGATTTCCACATCCAAATCTCTTTCCAACCTTCATTTTTCATCATCCTTTTCATCAAACTTGGTGAATTAACTACCCTCTATCATTATCCAAGTGCAAGGGTTGCTCTCCAACACTCAAGATCAAGCTCAACATCTTCAAAAAGGTCCAGTTTTCTCAATTCTCTCCTTAAATCCTTATAAATTCGCATTAAGTTATTTTATTACTTAGCACTTTTTATTCTCTCATCTCTCATCTCACATATCCTAATATAATTTTTATTTAGTATTATTGCACATCTCTTATTTTCATACAAATAAAAAATCAAAAACAAGAAAAATAGGGTTTGCTCATAAATTTCAAACGGGAATTCTCACACTTTTCTCACAACTAAAACACTTTTTTACACACACACACACACAAATAAGAGAAGCCCCCGATTGGATTTATGGGATAAAACCCACCCCTCGTTTTGCATGAGAACTACGTGGACTTTGATGCCTCTATAGGCTATGTAGGCGTCTCGGGGTAAAACCCGAGACTCGAGTCCTATTCTCACTTTTTCTCTCATTTTCTATTTTCACTAAGTTCAATTCTCTTAGATTCTCTCTCTCTCTCTCTCTCTCTCTCTCTCTCTCTCTCTATATATATATATATATATATATATATATATATATATATATATATATATATATATATATATATATATATATATATATATCTTAGTGGCGTATTATTCCACATACGTTATCATTCCATTACAACGATCAACGCAAGGATAATCGTGTAAATCCTATTTTCTAATATTATTTTTATGAACATTCCTACGGATGACTCGCTTTACCTCTTCCATGGTACAAGTCGATGACTCCTATCTCCACTACACATACACATGCACGCATATCACGGGAAAAATAAAGGAAAATAGCAAAGGCCCATGAGAGACCGTAAGGGCAGAATGGGTGCCTAACACCTTTTCATTTCGTAACTTAGCCTCCGGACCCTTTTCGAATCATTTTGGTTTCATATGTATCAGTATGTCTTTGGATGGTGTCCTTCGGGATGGCTCCATTTCTTTCGTCTGTTTTGAGTAAAATAGACTGGCGACTCCATCTATCTATATTTTTTACCTCATCAACGACGCCAGCCGAAGCGCTCCCGAGAGGGACGCGCGGAACCTAGGATCCTCACTCTCCCATCCGCCGCGAGGATTGAGGATGGCCACAGTACCAAATATACCACTTCCCTTTTATAAGTTGACATAAATCTTCCTAATAATTATTTACTTCAAAAACTTCAATTATGCACATAATTAAGCGCACAACGTAATAATGTTTTCGTAATTATTTAACCACACAAATAATTTTTTTTCACAAAATTCATCACCTTAATTCATTCTTTAAATGACAATCACATGGAGTAAGTTTTCCTAATTCACCGTAGAAACTCATGGATGCACGTATAGTGTCCCTAACAAATAAACCCTAAAAAAACTATCCATCACGATGAACCAAATATAATTAACAAAAAGTTATTACACCATTCCTAAAACCAAAAAATACAACATTTTGAGGAAAGATTAACACAACCCATCATCAATTATCTCACAAGAATTAGGGCCCTCATGCTATCCAAAAACCCTAAAGATTCAATAGGTCCAAAATATTATTTGATAATAGAAGATTTGAAAGATTTTGTTTCTAGCGTCCTGAGATATCTTGATACACCTATACCATTCCATGCATAGTCATATAATGTTAATCTTTAGTACTGGATCCATACATACCTGATCCATACATGTACTATTTATGCTTGAATGTATCATAATTCATAAAGAAAGACAAATCAGAGATTTGTAAATAGATAATGTTTTGACCATCACTAATATAAAAATGTCCACGATGACATATGAGCATGAAAACTTAAACCCACTATAATAATCTTTCATATATTTGAATCCAGTCAAATCAATCCCAAAAAAGAGGGATTGGTCAAAAGAGAGACGAAGGCATCAAACCCTATAAGGGTTGCCCAAATTGTTTATCTCCCTCCATCTTTGGCTACATCCCGTTACCACTCACACAAACATCCTTTTTAATTTCATTTCACAATTGTGTTATGTATTCGCTATATACAAACTACAAACGCAAACGAAAGGTCAACCGTTACCACTACTGCCCTTTGGTTAATAGATTTTATTAAATGGTAAAATCAATTAGATATGAGGCGGAGGTGAAATGACGTGGATTAATTTATTTTAGGGGGCTTCAATGCTTGCACAACATTTGAGATTAGTATAAAGACTAGATTTCAACCCCGCGCGATGCGCGGACAAGTTTGAAATTTTATGTACAATCCTATGCAAATGAATATATAAATATACATGAATACTTAATAAAATTAATTAGACTATTCTAGACATTTTGTCAAGATGAAAGGAGCCCTGAATTCTAAGCAATCTATATTCCTTATGCCACGATATATTTAACAGAAAAAGAAAATCTTCCCAAAATTTTAAAATACCTTTCTATGACCTAAATACAATATCCACTTTTTTTTCAATAAAATAAAGAGGCACATGTGGGGTAATGTTAGAAGAAAACTATACAACCAATGACATTAGCATGTAACTTTTCCTTTTCTAATGTGATAAAAAGGTAAAAACATATATACGAATCATTTTTATAGTTTATTTATATTTTTAAACTCAGTCATCCTCCTGTGCTACAAATTTCAAACCACAAACATATAACCCTTTTATCTCAATCACCACTACACCTAAACTGTCGATGTTGTCAATTTTATCAAATACCGCAAGTGCACGGGCTATTATAGAATAACGAGTGTAAGTACAGGTCGAACTCATAGAGATTTATCAATTTTTTTCATTAAAAATAATTGTGACTATTCAACTAGACGAAATGGGTCTAGAAGTGAGATGTGATAATTAAACTAATCAAACAAAAACAAAAAGTAGGACTACGAGAGATATAATCAAGGGAGCATGAAAACTACGACGTTGGATCCATTTATCACATTCAACTAATATTATGTAATAATTTTAAACTCGTTAGTCCCGATTTTATAACTCAAATTAAATCGACTCTCGTCGTATTCAATTCGGAGGATAACACGGTTAAGTTCCCAATAAAATTTAACGTCTATAAATTAAGATGGATAAAATCCATATTCCCTTAAAAGTTCACTTTTAGATTTCAAAGTATAGTCTTTAAGCATGGACTATCAAAACAATCGAGTGCAAGCATAATCCATCAAAAGTACTCACACTTAAAAATAAAAATATGATTTTATCTCAAACAAAGCCAAAGGTTTAAAAAATACTCTCGTGTCGTTTTAAATGAATACCGAATTTTCAAGACCTTTAGCACATATCGGGAACAAAGACAAATTTAAATCACGCATAATATTAATCAAACATGATAAATTTCACCTAATCCTAGTAAATAAATTATACAAGCATAATGGAAGACATCATAAAATTGCAAGAATGAATATGAATTTTCATTAATTAAACAACTTACAAATGATATGTCTTACAATTGATGTTAACAAAACTTCTCCCACAAAATAATTCGTGTCCCTCAATAAAAATATACTCTCAAAAGAAGACTACCAACAATTGTTCTAAAGTGACTCAATATATAATTCTACACACCAAATAATGAGCCAAAGGGTTCTATTTATAGGCTTAGGGTGAGGCATTAGGGTTTTGGTGGAACTCTTCAACTTCCACCTCTTCAATTTTTCCCCACTCGAAAAGTCTTCTTTTTTCTTACTGAACATGCATGCCAAATTTTGTCCAAATCGGAAGTGTAAAAATAGCTTTTTTCGCACGACCGTAAAAATCAGGTTTTTTGCGCCTTTTTCGAGTTGATCATAAATTTGCACCGAATTCCGTCATTACCTACAAAAATTTCACTGGGCAACTTTTTTCACAAATTAGCATAAGAATATTATAAAATTATTGAAGCACCCATTTTTTACTTAGAATTTCCGTTTTGAATCAAAATTCAATTATTCTTGCATTTTTTCCTTTTATAATAAAATGGGACTAACAATGTATAAATTTGGGCATAAAATATACAAATTAATGCACACATCAAATACCCCCAAACCAAAACTTTGTTAGTCCTCGAGAAAAACTAAAATTTTAAAATTTAACTCAGTTTCGTAGGAATCACGATTGCACTTAACATGTGCAACAAGCTGTTAAACCCCTAGGTTACCCTAGTGGACGAGTTTTGTCTCGTGAGGGTTTGCAGTGAATATACCCACAAAATTTAAAAACTTAACTCAGTACAACAGGCACAAAATTAATATAACCAAGTTTGAATGCAAACTTCATAAATATAGTAGAACTTCACTTCTCAATCCCAACTTATCGCATGTGTGTGCATTGCCAATATAATTGTCCATTTCAAAGGTTTGATCGTTACATTTCTTATCTGAAAGTTCATTTTGATTTTAAAATCTCACGGGATGCTCTCACAATTGAACACTCGAAAATGGGTAATTTTCTATTGGTATATGTGAATAAAAGAGTAAATTTAGATGAACAAATTTCACATATACATGATCAAAAATGGATTTTTATATAATGGATGAATATGATCTCATGAACAGAAAATCGATTACTTTTTGAAAACGTTGAATCGCACAATAGATCCTGTTCATCTTCTCTCTACACTATAACTAACTTCCCATGAGATCGATTAGGACTTTCTTTAATTGTATTGTAGGCTCGGATTTTAGCTAGAAAGAATGGTTTTGGAGTTCAAAATTTTTTGAGAATATAGAGGTTTTTTTGGGTAATTTGGTTTTTTGGCATTTTTCTTCCAACCTCCATTTTTCTTTTTTTTTTCAAACTCATTTTTTCTCTTTCTTTCTTCTTCCTTTTTTCTTTTCTTTTCTTTTCTTTTCTTTTCTTTTCACGCATTATTTTTGCAACCTCCTTTTCTTTTGTTTGTTTTTTTTAGCCTTTTTCCTTTCATAATTTTACCCTAATATTCTTAAAAAATGGGTATGGCTTCATTTTATGGGTTATAAACTCCCAGTTGGAGTTAGATAGGATAGTGGGCTTTCAACAAAAGGCTTATCTTGTTTTTGGTTCAAATGGGCTTGCAATGTAATAATGTAAAAAGGTTGGAGTTTGGGCTTAATTTTTGGACTTTCAAATGATGGCCTAATCTCATTTCTCAAGTTTTATAAAGTTGATTTGTGTATCAAGAGGACTTACAAAGACTTATATTGCTTGAGATTCACATTTTGGCTTTTTATTTTCAGTAATCGAACAAAACATAAAATTTGAGATCATCAACGAATTTATCACTGAAGGAAAGTTTTAGTCATTTTAACTCAGATTGATTTAAATCTCTCAAAAACGATGAATGGCACAATATCTCACCCGGTTAAAATCTCCATATTTATTCGTTAAGCATATTAACTTTCGCCTCAATATCCATTTTCGATCATATTATATGGCTAATGTGTAAAAAATTTCATAAGTTGAGAGATCCATGAATTAATTCTATATTAAGAAATCATTTCAAAACTCTATTATATTGAAAATGTTTTTGGATTTTTGAATTTTTTATGATTTTTTTAAAATACCATCCTTACCCTCAAACCTAAATTTTACATTGTCCTCAATGTATGCTCAAACTAAAAATATGGACAAAGTAAATAAAGTACAGAAGTAAAAGGACGATATTACCCCTGAATTTCCACTTGCGTTACCAACTTCCAACCAATCTCACATTCCTTTCATCATAAATCAAAAGTCTGAACATTGAGAGTCAACCCAATCGACAAAGTATACACATGAAGTCACATAATGAATGTGGTGAGTGAAATTAACGAGATACGCAATCACATAATAACGAAAATGGTCAGCCTCGTAAAGACTCATAATGAAATTTTGAATGACACGTTAATCCTAGATTTCCCGTAAACTCGAGAATGAATAAATCGGGCTCTAAATCGGATGATCCTCTACTCATGTCCTCGATCTAATCCAAAGACTCAAATAACACAGGTGGACGTGGTGGAAAAGGATAATGCGGTATGAAAAAACATGTGTCACCAGGTGGAAATGCTGGAATGATCTTTTCAATCTTATCACTAATAGATAAGACCTCACGTGTCAGCATACTCTCAAAGGGATCAAGTTTGTTTTCACAGAGAAGGAATTGATTTATCCTATCATCCCAGTCTCTCTCATCTAAATGACAAAAAGATTCCAATAAAGACTGGACCTCAATATTAAGCTCCTCATCAACAGGTCCAAATTCTTTCTCAAAATCTTCAATACTCATATTTAGAGACAGATCAGGTGGCCAAGCATGTAGATTGGGTGTGTCACTATCTCGTGGGGTATTGACACCTTTCATTTCTTTAACGTATATGATCTCAGTCTCTCCATCATCAGACGATGGCCTCTCTAAATTAAACACATTCAAATCCATGGTCATGTTTCCAAATGACAGGTTCAGTTGCCCACTACGACATCGAATGACAGTTTCGAAGGTGGCTAAAAAGGGTCGACCAAGGATGATCAGGATTTGTGCGGCTGAGTTTAATACGTGTTGCGTGTCTAAGACCACAAAGTCTACCAGAAAAATAAACTCTCCCACTTTAATCAATACATCTTCTACAACACCTCTAGGCACCTTAATGGATCGGTCGGCTAAGGACAAGGTCATCTTAGTGAGCTTTAATTCCCCCAAACCTAGTTATCATGTACACGGTATACGGCATAAGGTTCACGCTTACTCCTAACTCTAAGAGGGCTTTCTCGAAGTGATGCTTCCCTATCTCAATAGAGATCGTCGGCGTTCTGGGATCCTTATACTTAACGGGAGTTTGATAAGAAATGATCGAGCTTGATTGCTCGGCGAGAAAAGCTTTCTTGGGTACGTTGGTGCTTCTCTTGAAGGTACAAATAGGACTTGTTGTATATCGTCAAGCAATGGGATATTGATTTGTGTTTTCTTGAATACTTCCAACATCTTATCAACTTCTGCCTATTTCTTTTGGGGCACCAATCACTGTGGAAATGGAGATCTTGGAACATAAGTCTCTAAAGATGGCTCAGAAGATGATGGTGGAAAGAAAGTTGGATTCAAGGGTGGATCTTTCTTCTCCTTACGTTTCTCAGATTCACTCTTGGTGGGTGGTGAGACGTTTTTTTTTATTTCCTTACCAGACCTAAGCGTGAGGATTGCTTTGACATCCTCTTGGGTTTGTGATGAACTGACGTTATCTTGCACAAAATATTGACCTTTAGGTATGTTACCTTTAGGATTGAGCTCAGGTTGACTCGAGAATATTCCCTTGTTTCTCTCACTCAATGCGTTCGCTAATTGGCTCACTTGAACCTCGAGTTTGACTATGGATTGAGTGTTCGCGTGCAAGATCTGTTGGGTGGATTGGAGGACACTTTGAGTTGACTGCTAGAATTGGAGGGTACTTTGAGCGAGTAAATTCATCGTATCCTCTAAAGCTTGGATCTTTTGGGATGAAGGATATGATGGTTCAGGGTCATTCTTTTGGAAACCCGGAGGTGGGTTACCAGAAGGTTGACCTCCACTTTCTTGGTATTGACCCTTGGACCATGGAAAATTGGGGTGGTCTCGCCACCCCAGATTGTACGCATTGGAATATGGGTCATACTTTGTCCTATTTTGGTAAAGGGCATTGGATTGCTCGGTACTTGACTTGTGGGTCGAAAGGGTGGGATAATTTTCAACTAAGTGGTTGAATGCATCGCAAAGTATACACATAGGGGAACCTATACATTAAACGACCGCATGTGCGGTTCTATTTCCCTTTTTGCTCGTCTCTAAAGCCTCTAAACGTCGGGCTAATGTTGCCACTTTGGCATTTAAATCATAACTTTGTTCGACTTGGTGAGAAAAAACCTAATTAGACGTGGTGGACCTAGATTCTCTATTGGGTGCCCATCCCTGAGCCCAGTGTATGAGAATGCTAGACTTTACACTCGGCAAACGACCGGTATAATCTCGAAACCAACTTCGCATACACTGAGCTCACTCAGAATTTTCTCTTTTTTTTTCTATATGAAAAAAACTTGGTTGAAACCACGTAATTCCTAGCTATCACACAACAAATTGAATTATCTAATTTAGAGGGGAATTTCAATTTCAATTTTACAATCTAGTTTTCCCGAGATTAATCGACGACAACAAGGGTCTTCGAATTAATCTCCCTAATTAGACAGCTCCTACTCTTTGACAGTGGAGAATTTAAAAGACGACCAACTATGGTTATCGTCTCAAAACCCTCTTTTTCCTCTAGGTAGGTGGTCGGTACAAAGACACATTAAAAACCACCAATCCTAGACAAGGTGAAACGGGATCGATTTGACAAGTTCGCATTGGAGTAGCTTTTAATTATAGCCTCGTTAAGAGGTTTCCTATGAGCTATGTGATATCATAAGACCAATGTCTACATGATTTTAAATTAAATGTGATGGATCGGGATATTCAAATGCTGGGTTAATTAGTGATTTTCGGGCCAAGTAAGGGTGATGAATTCCCCAACTTACCTTTCACCCGGGTTTTGCCCTTAAGTCAATTTATGCACATGCTAAATTAAATGCGAAATTAAATCACTTAGAGCACATAAAAACGTACCTCCGACGTGGACTTTTTACGGTCACTTGTTTACGTCGGGCAAAAGTTTAAGTTGGCATAGATCGGAGGGAAACACCGCTTACGTTTCAGTTGTCCCCGAGAGTTCCTTGTGCTCGTGGCAAGATTGCAAAAAAAAATTCTTCACTTCGCGTACTGTTGCACACTTTTCCGAATATTTCTTCACTTTTTTTTTCTCCCCCTTTTTTTGGGAATGTGCTACTGAAAAAAAAAACAAAAAATACATTACACCAAACGTAAAGTGCGACACAAAAATAATAATAAAGAAAAGAAAAGAAAAAATAAACACGACACGCGCATTAGTGGTGTATTTACTACAAAAAAAAAATAGTTAAGCACACTTAGGGATTTTTTTTTGTTTGTTTTTTTTACGGACCACCTACTAAAAAAACGATTATGGAAATTTTGCAAGAAAAAATTATTTTTTTTGCGAGTTTTTTCTATTTTTATGTGTTTTTATGATAAACTAGTGCTAAAAGTACTATTTATTAAAAAAACAACTTAAAGCTGATTTTTTTTATGAAACTTTTACTAACAAAAATGCGAAAAGTAAAAAAAAATAGTCTGAAAGTCACAACTTCTTTTAAAAAAAAATCAAACAAATCTCCGGCAACGGCGCCAAAAACTTGTTGTTAATTTTATCAAATACCGCAAGTGCACGGGGTATTATAGAATAGCAAGTGTAAGTACGGGTCGAACCTACAGAGATTTATCAATTTTTATCGTTAAAAATAATTGTGACTGTCCAACTAGACGAAATGGGTCTAGAAATGAGATGTGATAATTAAACTAAGCAAACACAAAAAAAGGTAGAACTGCGAGAGTTATAATCAAGGGAGCGTGAAAACTAGGACGTTGGATCCATTTATCACATTCAACTAATATTATGTAATAATTTTAAACTCGTCAGTCCTGATTTTATAACTCAAATTAAACCGACTCTCGTCATATTCAATTCGGAGGATAACACAGTTAACTTTCCAATAAAATTTAACGTCTATAAATTAAGACGGCTAAAATTCCTATTCCCTTGAAAGATCACTTTTAGATTTCAAAGTATAGTCTTTAACCATGGACTATCAAAACAATCGAGTGCAAGCATAATCTATCAAAAAGTACTCACACTTAAAATTAAAAATATGATTTTATCTCAAACAAAGACGAAGGTTTAAAACACACTCTCGTACCGTTTTAAATAAATACCAAAGACCTTTAGCACATATCGGAAACAAAGACGAATTTAAATCACGCATAATATTAATCAAACATGATAAATTTTACCTAGTCCTAGTAAAGAAATTACGCTAGCATAATGGAAGACATCATAAAATTGCAAGAATGGATATGATTTTTTATTAATAAAACAACTTACAAATAATGTGTCTTACAAATGATGTTGACAAAACTTCTCCCACAAAATAATTCTTGGCCCTCAATAAAAATATACTCTCAAAATAAAACTACGAATAATTGTTCTGAAGTGACTCCCTCTATAATTCTACACACCAAATAATGAGCCAAATGGTTCTATTTATAGGCTTAGGGTGAGGCATTAGGGTTTTGGTGGAACTCTTCAACTTCCACCTCTTCAATTTCCTCCCACTCGAAAAGTCTTCTTTTTTCTTGTTGAACACGCATGCCAAATTTCGTCCAAATCGGAGAAAAAAAATTCCCGACTTTTTTTACAAGTTCACAAGTGTAAAAACAGCTTTTTTTGAACGACCGTAAAAATAAGCTTTTTTGCGTCTTTTTCGAGTTGATCATCAATTTGCACCAAATTCTGTCATTACCTCCAAAATTTCACTAGGCAACTTTTTTCACAAATTAGCACAAGAATATTATAAAATTATTGAAGCACCCATTTTTTACTTAGAATTGTCGTTTCGAATCAAAATTCAATTATTCTTGCATTTTTTTTCCTTTTATAATAAAATGGTCCTAAGAACTTATTAAATAAAATAAAATGGAACTAACAATGTATAAATTTGGGTATAAAATATACAAATTAATGCACTCATCAGTCGACTTGTCAAGTCTAAAACCTTGACAAGTCAAACTTGTCAAGGTCTTTGATCATGACAAGTCTGGGGGTAAAAACTGCCTTTGTCACAGACTTGTCACGTTCAAAGACCGTAACAAGTTCATTAGACTTGTCACGGTCTTTGATCTTGACAAGTTTTGTTACGGTAAAAAACCGTGATAAGCCTGTGACAAAACCTTAAATAATTATCACGGTCTTTAACCGTGACAATTCTGGGAATAATTTTAAAAAAATTACTGAGAAGTATGACCACTATCACTGCCCAGCAGTATATTTGTAGCTGTTATAGTAAAATTATACCTATCAAAATGGCATATATCCAAATAAAATAGAAATAATGTACCAAATCATGGCATATATAATTCATATCCAAATAAAATAAAAATAAAAATATCCATATCCAAACCAACAAATAAAATAGAAATACAAATATTTAATATCCAAATAAAAAAGATAGAATTAAAGTCATAGCACAGGGTCTTGAGCAGGTTGGAGGAGGAAGGAAGGACACGTGATATATGCATTGACAACCCCATCAATTCGCTAAACACCACATTGTTCGCATAACCACAGATGTGAGTTCTCCTTTTCCGACACCACATGCGTCACGAGCACCCTTGCCTCGATTTCTTAGAGGGACGTCCATGAACCACTATACTCGGGAGGAAGGATGGGTCCATCAATCCCTTCGTTATCCGCAACACACTCTGCCAACCGATTGTTGACATACGCCGTTGGGCGGAAGTCAAGATGGGAAATTGATCATATGGCGACGAGTCCGTGCATATCGGCGATGAAGCAGTGACGTCCTCGTCTACCTCTACCTCCTTCTCCTTCTCCTTCTCCTTTTCCTTCCCCTTCTCCTTCTCCTTCCACTTCCCCAACTAACGTTTCATGAAGGTGTACATATCTAGGACCGTCGCCTCAAACCTTGATAGCTTATCATCATGGATTTCCACCTTATGTGGCAACCCTGTGTTGTACGTCTCCATTCCAACGATCCTCGATTTCCCCACCCGCGAGCTCACCCCCTAGTCCTCCCCTTGCGATCCGTCCCGATCACTTGGATGAGTGCGTTCATAACCAAAGATGCCTTGTCGGCATCAGATTGCGACTCATGCATTTTCTTAAACTTTGCCTGAAACGACAAAAAGTACACAATTAGTTAATAAAGTAAATAAAATAATAATAACGTAGTTAAAAAATTAAATATTTATAACTTACAATCGTGGCTGTGATACTACGAATTATAAAGTAAATTATTTATAACTTACAATCGAGCTTATGTGGCCTACCCCCAGGGACACTCCTCGTCTCCTGAAAAAAAAATAATGCAAAATTAGTAAGTAATTCAAAGTAATTATAAATAAAAATAACATAAAAATAAAATTTAAGAAAAATAAAAACTTACCATCCTCTACTCCACCTCGGCGTAAGATGTCCGTCTAGAGTAATGCACGTCCAATTTTGTCACCCGGTTTTCCCTCCCTGATTGGCGAGATGCCAATTGTCGCTCATCGATCTCATTGTCAACAAACTTTTGCCACTTTACCAATGAGATCGAATCCTTAGGGGGGACGGTGTCACGTACGCTCAGAATGGACTCATGGATCTTCCCAAAGCACCGTGCTCATATATTCTTCTTCCACGTCTTATATTGATCCCTCAATTATTCCAACGTGGAGTCGCGGAGATGTGGGGGCAGGCCGAATTATTCCTATCAAACAAATACAAACCAAAAAGAAAGTAAGTGTTAGTTGCTTATAAACATAAATATAAATGTTAATATAAATTTAAATATAAATTTAAATAAACTACCTGTAGTGCCCTCTAAATGACAATATTGAGCTCATTAGGCACGACCCTACAATCAGTGTACCCCTGGCCAACAATCTCCTTCAACAACTATAGCGATCTAGTCAATAATGTCATCTTATTCTCGACGACGGACCCCAATTTGCCCCATTTTAGGGGCCTACTAGCCGAGGAGCTCTTGTCACCTCCGCTACTGCGCTGGGATGACGAAATTTTTTGTAAAAATTATTAGTAGTAGTACAAACATGTATATCAACTTTGAATTATTACTCAAATGTAATAATGACAATACATACGATATTAATTTTAATTTTAATTTCAATTTATACGATATTTCAATTTCAATTTATACCAATACCAATTTATACCAAATTCAATCTACAAACACGAACACTGCCCCCCCCCCCCCTCCCAAACACACACTCCCGGGTCATGGATTTTTATATAATGCTTAAATTGGTTAAAATTTTAATTAACATATTCACTAACCATAAAACCAATTTTGATTCAAATCCAATAATAACAAAGCACTAGAAGAATACACCCACTGGTTATCACAAGCATTAAAATAATCAAATACAAATGAATAAAAGCATTAAATTGTTGTTCGATAATAATAAAGCACTAGAATAATACATCCACTGGTCATTACAAATAATTGGAATACTTATTACAAATCTAAAAATTATTTTAAATTCGGGTTATCATAAAAAATGGATTGATATTCGGTAAGAGCAACCAAGTCATTTACACTATTATTTAGACGCTTTGGCGCATGTAGGACGATTGACCACGGCTCGTTGTTGATATACTACCAGTAAAACTCTTGCTTGACCTTTTGAAAATCACAAACAAATGGCTCATCGCTCACGTGTTAGTTGCTCTTCAACTTAGACAAGTCAACCATTATCAAATTGGTGCTAGGATCAACTCTACAAGCATTTTTATCCTTCACTCTTACCCAATAATAGTAAAATACAACCTCTTTGAAGATTATATAGTCCAATTCAAATATATTTTGAATTACACCATGGTAAGTCAATTAAGCTTCAACGAGATTTTTACCTTTCGCGCTCACTCAAAAGAAAGTAAGAGCCTTGTATGAAATGCTCGAGTTTTGTATATTTGTATTTTCCTCGTACACCCTCGTACCTAATACGTAACCGTTTAATCGATACATTTTGTACTCTTGTGCCATGAACAAGGGTCCAGTGGCTAGATGAGCAAGCGTTGATGTCGCATCACCCGTCTTTAAGAGCTGAGAATATAGGTAAATTAATTAGGTTAGTTGTAAAGCTTTCTTATAATGTGACATTTAATAACAATCATTTTCATTATAATTACCTCGTGTGACAAACACAACCTAATTTCGTTGTTTGATTGTGCTATTCTTTTTTGTCTTTCATTGTTCTCATCGGCTTCATATTTTCTGCATAGATCATGACGAGTGTATTACTAAATTAATCATGTATAAAATAATTTAAAATAATGTAAAAGTTAAAATAATTTAAACTTACTTTTTCCATTTTTCGACATCTTCATGTGTGTCAAATAGACAACGAGCTACTTGTTCATGTTGCAAACTTGTTAATTTCACTCGTTTGCCCAAACACGACCATCCTCATTGGCAAACTCATCAATGTTATCCACGTTGGTCGAGTTAGGAATATATTCCTGAGTGTAGATTGATGACTCCACGGTGATGTATTCCTCTGTAATTGATCCTTCAATGTATCGTGTATTCTTGACGTAATCTTTCAAAACTTTCATCAATCTTTCAAATGGATACACCAATTTACACTAATATCAAGACCAATTCAAATTCAATTTCAATTTATTCCAATTCAATTTAATTGAAATTCAATTTCAATTCAAATTCAATATCAATACCAATGCAATTTAAGTTATAAGGCCTGGGCACATTGAATCATCTATTTACTCGTTACGATCAATCCATGCAATAATTCACACACACTCTCTACAACGCCATTCTATCACACACACACACACACACACACACACACACTCACACACACACACATTAATTCATGTAAAGCTTTAAATAAAAATTATAAAAAATATACATATAAATTTTCATTTCCAACTTGACCCCAAACCCTACATTTCTTTACTCCCAAATCAAACCCCTAATTTGGACTCTCATCAATCAAACCCCTAATTTGGACTCCCAAATAAAACACACCAAATTTGGACCCCAACCTAAACTTTCTTCACTCACACCCCCTACCTCCACTGCCCCTACCCCCAACACCTACACACAGTGTAAGGACATTGTCCGTCACAATTAAGTAGGTCGTATACTACTACAAGTCGTCGAAGGATTGAGAAGATTACCTCTACAAGAGACGAATCTGAATTTCAAGAAGACTTCAACATTCATGCCCAACAATGAATTTTGGTAAAATTATGTTTAAGTTCCATTTACATTTCACATTAAAAGTGTTGGGATATTTTTGTAAAAAATAAAATATTTTTCAATTTATGAAAAATGGTTTTTTATTTAAAAAAAACATTTTCTCATAATTTTTTTGGATAAATATTCTTCTGATCCCATGAGCAGGTTTAACTTTTAAGGTTTCCTAGTTATTTAAAAGTCTAAAGATTTTTGGGGATCAGGGACTGTTGTTCAAACGACAACGCTCTCGTTCAAATCAGAGCTTGTCTCGCTCGAACGATGTTGTATCTCGTTCGAATGACAGGTTATTTATGCTGACACGTCACCGCCTTAAATTCTATTATATATAGGGTGTCAGACTATTGATTTTCGTGTGGAGAAACACTAGTTTTAAACAAAATACGTTTTTGTGTGTTTTGGTTTATTCTCCAACCATTTGAGGGTTCATAACTTTTTTTTCACAGTTCATAATCCCAATTGTTTTCGTGTGAGTTGTTGTGTGGAACCCAAAACATAGTTTGCTATTATTTAATCCTTTGTGGGGAGATCTCTACAACCGAGCGGTATGATTAGGCAAAAATTCTTCCCATTTAACCCCTTAATTTAGAGGCTTTTATCGCTGCGCAAAATGTAATTCGAGTGGATTTATATCATATCATTGCTATTGACAAGTTTCTAACGAGTACGCCGAGTTTCGTGTATTTTCCATCTATTTCGCAAGTATTCAGTGTTTAGGAAGGACCAGCATCCCAATACGAGTTCCGTACCAAAAGCTTCAAGGAAATACAAGGAGGAAAAATTCCTAAAAAGATGGAACCGAACCTAAGGGAAGGAAAAAGAACCGATCCCATCCTGGGAAAGCTCCTGCAAAGCACTACAAAGATGGAACTGAACCGAAGTGGAATGAAAAAGAACCGAACCTACACCTGGCAAACTTCCTATAAAGTAATGTTAAGATGGAACTGAACTGAAGTGGAAGGAAAATGAACCGAACCTACACCTGGAAAACTTCCTGTAAAGCAATGTCAAGATGGAACCGAACCGAAGAAGGGGAAAAACAAATCGATCCTATGCTCGAAGAACGTTGTGTAAAGGCTGTCAAAGATGGAACCGAACCCCTTAATAGGATCGATTCTGTTTTCAAAAATTCGAACTTATCCACTTGTAAAATTAGAATCCTCCATGGTTGAAACTCTTAGTATTCATAGCTTATAAATTGTAAACTCCTCCTAGACATAAGAGGAGGCTTCTGATTCGTTAGGGAAGCTTTGTAATCAATTTAGAGAAGAAGGACAAGAAGAAACCCTAGTTTGCTTATAGTTTTGAAATTCAAGAAATACCATTCTGATTCTTATTTTAATTACTGCAGTAGTTACTTTTCTAATAGCAATTTCATCACTCTTTATCTTCATTCAATTGTAAAAATGTTTTCTTTCATTCCAAACGCGTTTTCTTCCCGTTTTCATATGTCTGATTAAGTTTTCAAGGGTTGGGGTTTATGAACCCCACCCGATGTAATTCACGTAGTGAAAATAAATGTCGAAATTAAAACCTTAGATGAATTATATCGTAGTTCATACGATACTACCTTATTTCAGCCTTTGCTTACATACTATGCGGGCTACGATCCCTCATATATGTAATACTTAGGAGTATTAAAGAGTCGGATTCATTTAAAGCTTTAATTCTGAAACTAGTATCTTACGAAGTGAATTACTAGGGTGTGGGGGATTATAACCCGACCTATCTTTCTCCATTCATAGTTTAAAATTTTAGTCAAATCGCTCTTAATTCTGCATTAGAGTAATTGCATCGCATTCTTTTTCATAATTTCATTAGTTAATCATTTTTAAAAGTGCATATAGTTGTAGTTATTTCGCAAATCAAATCACCTTTTCCTTTTCTTTAGAGTCAAAGTTAGGTTTCCTTCGTCTGTCCAACGTCGTTACGACTCCGTTCGTCATATTTCCCTGAGGATCGATACTCGACTTATCGTATTATTACTTGAGCGACACGCTCGCACTTGATCCTAGAGAGTACGCACTACTGAGACACATTCTTAGTCGCATCAAGTTTTTGGCGCCGTTGCCGGGGGTTTAGGTAGACTTAGGATTAAATCAGGTCAATCTAAAACTTTGACCAAAAATTTCAAAAAATCTAAAAACATAAAAAAAAAAAAAATTAAAAGCACAGAAAGAATTCTTCATCATCTATCATAAGCCTGTGAATGCAAAATCCTGAACTCACTCTAACTCCCCATAATACTCCAACCAGCATTCACTAAAACCCGATAGTTGAATACGACCCCGATATCCCTCACACTCCAAACATTCCATAATTCTGGGTTCCACCTCCCACACCTCAACACTCAATTGCAAGTAACACTCTGACATCCCTCTTAGGACACACCACAGAACACGCCCGAGTATACCAAGTGAGGATACAGAGTCATCAAGTGAGAGAGCTATGTCACAACATGGTAGTGTAGTTGTCGATGATGAAGAGGTCCCGTATCGCCCTTTGAGAGAAATCTTATATCCCGAGTGAATTGTCACTCCGGGATGCATTTTACTTCCGTATAATGCAGGGCAATTTGTCTTAGGAATGGGATGATCCAGATACTTCCCAACTACCGTGGAATGGAGTCAGAAAATCCATATTTCCACATCCGGGAATTTGAGGAGGTGTGTGAGACCCTCAGCGATCAAACTTGCACAAAAGATGTGATCCGCCTCAAACTCTTCCCATTCTCGCTAAAGGACAAGGCTAAGACCTGGCTATGGTCTTTACCTCTAAACTCGATTGCACCATGGAACGATTTGCAATCTAAATTTCTCAAGAAATTCTTTCCTACACATCGAACGAACCCCATCAAGGCTCAATTTCAAACCTTTCGACAATTAGAAAATGAGTCGTTCAATCGATGTTACGAGCATTTTAATGAGTTAATTACTTTGTGCCCTCATCATGGGCTTGATAAACTACAAATCATTTCCTTCTTCTGTAATGGGCTGAATATAAATTCCAAATAACTCGTTGAAACCATGTGTGATGGTCCCTTTGTCGACCTAGACGCCAACGATACTGAGCTTCACCTGAGGTATGTCGCCGAGACTACCCAAGCATGGGATACATCTGACCCTAACGCTCATAATCGAACTCGCCAAATAACCATCACTCCATCGGCGTCTGGCCTATTTTACATAGAAAAGAATACTATGACGAACAGTCGACTCGATATACTTGAGAAAGGAATACAAGAAATACTTGAGATATGTACAAGAGGACCAACTAACACCATCCTGAACCCCATTGAGAAGGTGTGTGCTATTTGTGAGGCGGGACATTCAACAGAGGAATGCTCGGTGATACCCGCCTACAAAGTTATGCTTCAAGAGTAAGTGAGTGGTATAGGAGGATTTAAGGGTAATTTCGGTACACCGTACGAGAATTCTTACAACTCTTCATGGAAAAGCCATCCTGGTTTTAGCTATAGGCAACCAAATACTGCGATGAATCCTAATTCACATGTTGCCCCTCTCCCACCATCACACTTTCAACAAGCACCACACATGCAGGGATATGTGCAAGCACCACCACCTCCAGGGCCATATATCACTCCACCGCGGAAAAATCTCGAGGATACGATAAACCAATTCATCACTGCCCAGAATGAAACCACTGTTAGACATGAGCGCATGATCAATGACATAAATGTGAATATTTCAAAGATGCAATCATCGTTGAGTATCTAAGAGAAGGGAAAGTTTCTTGCCTAAGGCCAAAGACCTCTCCAAGGTCAAACTAGTGTTAGCTCCACATCCCATGACCATCCTGAGCAATGTAGCGCAATTACCACTCTACGTAATGGGAGAGTAGTTGACCTGTCACCTCCCCCATAAGACGTACCTAAAAATAAGGAGGTTTCGCCCGACAAGAAAGAGGCCAAAGATGCCCCTTTAATTGAAAGTGATAAAAAAGATAACACTAGCGGACCCGAGGTCATGGTGAAAGCACCCACCGCTGCCCCATACCCTCAACGGTTGATCCGGCACTCCAAAGAGACTTCTCGAGACGATATTTTGGACGTCCTCAAGCAAGTAAAGATTAATTTACCTTTTCTTGAGACTACAAAAAATTCCCGCATACGCTAAGTTCATTAAGGACTTAATCACGGTGAAACGCAAGGTAAAGGTAAATAAGAACGTCTTTTTAGCCCAGAATGTCAGTTCAATTTTATCGAGTGAACTTCCATTAAAGTATAAAGATCCGGGTGCACCCACCATCTCGTGCATCATAGGGAAGAACCGAATCAAAAGGGTGCTAATAGATTTAGGGGCGAGTGTTAACATTCTACCTTATTCCATCTATAAGAAACTAGTTTTGGGAGCCCTTAAGCCCACAAATATGACTCTCCAGCTCGCGGATCGTTCTGTGAAGAAGCCTCGGGGAATCGTTGAGGATGTGATTGTCCAAATAGACACTTTCTACTTCCCGATGGATTTGTCATTTGGGACGAGGAACCCTCTATTCTCCCGAGAAATCATGTTCCCGTTATCCTTGGTCACCCATTCTTAGCTACAGCTAATGCACTCATCAATACTCGGAGTGGGCGGATGCAATTAACATTTGGGAACATGACCCTCGAGATAAATATTTTTAATAATATCAAGTACGAGGGTGATGAAGGAGAACAGCGAGAGACGGATCGTTTAGAGGCAGCACACGAGCATGGGAGGACCCACACACGAGAGCCGATGGGGGTATTCCTTGTTACATCAAGTGAGAGCGACAGTTGCAATATGGAACAAAGGGTAGGGGAGTTATGCGTAGTAACTGAAATGAAGAGTGTGAGTGAGCCCTTAAGTGTGAGAGAGAGCGACAATTTAAAGGGCATCGGGAGAGGTTTGTATGAGTTCTTAGAGGAGAGCGAATGTCGATACACGATAGATACTTTTCTCCTCGATTGCTACCCACCCACACTACCTAATAATTTTGAGATGGAGCAAGGAAGGAAGGATGTGGAAACAAAGCAAGAAAGAGAGCTAGAGGAGTTGAGCCTAGCGTAATTTGAGAGAGAATACGTGCAGGTGGATGAGAGCCTTAACGACGAAGTCCAATCTCCATTGGACTCGTGGAGTCATTTAGGATAGAGAGAGTGGAAAGATAAATTTGATGAGTTTCTTCGTAATGACCATCCACCCATGCAACTTGAGTCCTCGGAGGTAATTGAAGATAAGATTCAAGTCTCGTCTGACTTATAGCCCGACCCACGTAGTATGTATCACGAGGATCTTCTTTCGGTTAATCATGATGAGTCTCCCAGTCATTCCTTTATTTATGGATAAGGGCACAACTTATTCCGGTTATTGGTGTATAACAGGCAGAGGGGAGATATTAGGAGAGCAACGGATCCTGTGCAACGGGTTGGGTGATTTGTGGAGAGAAATGAGAGGTCGTCGCACCCCCGACGCATATGGGGTGATTTTTGTTGTATTTTTGAGTCATATATGAGTGTCATATAGTGTCTTGGTGCATTTTGATAATTTGTTTGTTTTATTTGTCACACTTATTCTTTTTCTTCTTTAGATTTTATTCTTTTTTGCTTGAGAACAATACAAAAGTCTAAGTTTGGGGGGGTCAAAAGTGCGTCTTTCTAAAACTTCACAAATTTTCAAAAATGCCTAGAAATTTCAAAAAAATCATAAAATCTTGAAAAATCCAAAAATATTTTTTTCAAAATAAAAAAAATTGGAATTCAAATTTTTCGAAAATGTCATTAAAAGTCGATTTAAAGTCTCAAATTGTAAAAACATAATACACAAAGTCAAAATTAACCAAGGATGGAAATTGAGCGAACGTAGGCGACTTAACGAATAAATGTGGAGATTAACAACCCCGGTGACATTCAAATCTTTCATTTTTGTGAAATTTATAAATCAATCCGAGCTAATTTTTAACCCAAAAGTTCTTTTCAGTGTCTAATAAGTCGTCGAGGGTCTCAATCCTTTCACTTTGATCAATTATGGAAAATATGTGTGATATTGCCTTGAAAAACATGCCAAAATAGATCTCTAAAATTAATTCATATCGAAACGCATATGGTAACGCAATTAGTATTTCGGATAATGAAGTAGGACCTCGTTTATCACCCAAAAATATTGGCCACAAAAAGTAGCAAAAAAAATTATCCCTTTTGTAACTCAAATTGAGTCGAATAAATTTTTTCCTTTTCGTTTGACAACCCGAAAAACCCCAACTGGCCCGAAATTGTGAAAAAAGGATAATCCTAGAAATTAAGTTCGGAAAGTGCAGGAAAATGGGCAAGAAAAAAATAGCTATGCTCAACAAAAACAGCAAGAAAAGAGAAGCGTGCAAAACAAAAAAAATAGAAAAATCAAAAGAACAAATGAGAGAAAGCCCGGAAAAGCACTAACGGACATCATAAGAATATTTTCCAATTCTGAAGTTCCCAACCTTTCCCATATTACCCAATACACCTTTAACCAAAAAAAGTCCTAACCGAGTCCTTTATGTGAAATTGGTTACCGCACGGAGAGCAAATACACAAAAAAGATAATAAAATAGATCAAAAATATGAATTAGAGGCAATGTTTCCACTTTCTTATAACCGTAATCCGATGATGAGATCCGATTACCATAAAATTTATGTCTTTCTACTTGTATGCGTGAACTTGGTTCCAATACATTTACTCTTATAAATCACGTATACCGAAAGAATAACCACATTCCGAGTGATTCGTTTGTGAGAGCATTCCGTGAGATTTTGAAATCAAAATAAATTTTCGGATAAGTAACGTAATGGTCAATCGGTAGAAATTCGCGGTTAAAATTCCAGCTTTGCACACACGCACTATGATTTGAGACTCTTGAACATGAAATAATGATGACTATTTTCTGGAAAAGTTCGAATTATACAATTTTTTGCGTATTTTGAGTTTTCTTTTAGTCGAATTTTGTGGGTATATTCTCGGCAAACCATCACGAGACACAACTCGTCCTACTATGGTAACCTAGGGGTTTAAAGGCTTGTTGCATACGCTAAATGCAATCGCTCGCCCGCGAAAGATGTATTCTATCCCATTTTCGAGTTAGACCATGTTTTGATTCTTTTTACATTGCTCGGGACGATCAAAGTTCTAAGTTAGGGGGGTTGATTAGGCATAAATTCTTCCCATTTATCCCCTTAATTTATAGGCTTTTATAGCTCCGTAAATTGTAATTCGAGTGGATTTATATCATATCATTGCTATTGACAAGTTTCTAATGATTACGCCGAGTTTCGTGTATTTTCCATCTATTTCGCAGGTATTCGATGTTTAGGAAGAACCACTATCCCAATCCGAGTTTCGTACCAAAAGCTTCAAGGAAATACAAAGAGGAAAAGTTCCTGAAAAATATGGAACCGAACCTAAGGGAAGGAAAAAGAATCGATCCCATCCTGGGAAAGCTCCTGTAAAACACTACAAAGATGGAACCGAATCGAAGTGGAAGGAAAACGAACCGAACCTACACCTGAAAAACTTTCTGTAAAGCAATGTCAAGATGGAGCCAAACCGAAGGAGAGGAAAAATGAACCGATCCTATGCTCGAAGAACTTTCTATAAAGGCCGTCAAAGATGGAACCGAACCGAACCCCTTAATAGGATCGGTTCTGTTTTTGAAAATTTAAACTTATCCACTTGTAAAATTAGAATCCTCCATGGTTGAAACTCTTAGAATTCGTAGCTTATAAATTGTAACCCTCGGTCTTGGATCGCCACCTGAGTTAGGTCAGAATTGACCTCGGTCCTCAGTCGTCACCACTCTTAAGTCAGAATTGACCTCGATCTTGGATCGTCACCTGAGTTAGGTCAGAATTGACCTCGGTCCTCGGTCGTCACCACTCTTAGGTCAGAATTGACCTCGATTTTGGATCGTCACCCGAGTTAGGTAAAAATTAACCTCGGTCCTCGGTCGTCACCACTCTTAGGTCAGAATTGACCTTGATTATTATATCTTCACCTTAAGCCCGTAGAATTGGCTCTGACCCGTAGAATCGGTCACCCTCATCACTTAAGCTCGCAGATTTGTCTTTGACCCACAAAATTGGTCATCCCCCCAGCACCACTTCAGGTCCTCAGAATCAACCTAAACCTTTGATCGTCATTCCATCCCCAGTACACCCCTTAGGTCCTCAGAATCGGCCTCGACCCTCTGAATCTGTCGTACTCCCTCAAAAGCATCATGTGGTGTCTATTCGACGGTCATTATTTGTTCCAAACTCACCCATCGAGGGGCTCTTTAGACACCCCATTCTGTTACCCCCTAGCTCTCCTTAGGTCCCTAGTACCTCCCTTCATCACTACAAACCCAGTTCATGTCCCAAGTACTGACCTAGAAGCCATCGGGCACCCCCAGGTTTCGTTTGACCAAAAAATCAAACTCTTCAGCTCGACCAAAGCTGAATGACTCTTCAAAAGGAACTAAATCCCCTTTATAACGATTCATCCTGTGCGTGATTCCGACTTACTATGCGGACGAACGATCCGTTTGCGTCTCAAACTTGATCCAGAGGCCACCGAGCGCTCCCTGGCTCTGTTTGACCTAAGTCAACTCTTCAGCTCAATCGAGGGTGAATGAATTTTTGAAGGGCACTAAAACCCCTTTCCAATGGTCCACTCGGTGCGCGATTCTGACTTACCATGCGGACGAACGATCCGGTTGACTCCAAGAGGTCATCAAATTCTTCCAGGGCCCGGTTGACCAAAGTCAACTATCCAAACCGGGTTAAACTCTTTGGAATGTCGAAGTACATCTCCTAACCTCTCCAACGGTCCGCCCCGTGCGCGATTCGGACTTACCATGCAGACAAATGATCCGTTTGCATCCGAACGATTCCCCGTCCAATGGACCGACAAACGCTTCCGAGCCATATTTGACCAAAAGTCAACTCCCGAACTCGGGAGAGGTCCAAAGGACTTTCAAAGGTATCTGAACTACCTTTCCAACGGTATGCTCCGTGCGCGATTCTGACCAACGATTTTCCCTCGGCAACCAATTTTCCGAAAAGTCCTGAAACACACTACCAAACGGCAGGTTTCAGACCCTGCCTATCGGCAGGTGCCAATAGGCAGGACCAGGTCTATATCGATCGGAAGTGACCTGGGTCTATAAAAGGAGGCCTTCACCTCATTTTCAAACGGAGCCCAGATCCCATACAAATCGCTCTCAGCGAATCCCAAAAACCTCTCTCGAAGGCAGCGCGATTTCAACATCCAAATCACTTCCTAACTTCCACTTTTCATCATCCTTTTCATCAAACTTGGTGAATTATCCACTCTCCATCATCATCCAAGTGCAAGGGCTGCTCTCCAATATTCAAGATCAAGCTCAAGGTCTCCAAGAAGGTCCATCTTTTTCAACCTTCTCTTTAAATTCTCTTAAATTCGCAATAACTTGTTTTATTACTGAGCACTCTTTTATTATCTCATATCGCACATCCTAATATACTATTTTATTTAGTATTATTGCACATCTCTTATTTTCGTATAAATAAAACCCCCCAAAAAAGAAAAGGAGGGTTTGCTCATAAATTCCAAATAGGGATTCTCATACTTTTCTCACAACTAAAACATTTTTTCCTACACACACGCACACACTCACAAATAAGAGATCCCCCATTTGGATTTATGGGATAAACCCCATCCCTCGTTTTGTATGCGAACTACGTGGACTTTGATGCCTTTATAGACTACGTAGGCGTCTCGGGGTAAAACTCGAGACTCGAGTCCCTTTTCTCACTTTTTCTCTCATTTTCTATCTTCTCTAAATCCACTTTCCTTATATTCTATATACTTGTTCTTAGTGATGTATTACTCCATATGATTTGTCGTTCCATTATAACGATCACGTAAGGGTAATCGCATAAATCTTATTTTCTAATATTATTCTTATACCTTCCGGCGGATGACTCGCTTTATCTCTTCCATGATACAAGTCGAGGATTCCTATCTCCACTATATATATACACATGCACACATATCACGGGGAAAAATAAAGGAAAATAAAAAATATCCATGAGAAATCGAAAGGGCGGAATGGGTGCCTAACACCTTCCCATTTCGTAACTTAGCCTCCGAACCCTTCTCGAATCAACTTGGTTTCGTATGCAGCAGTATGTCTTTGGATGCCATCCTTCGGGGTGGCTTCCCCTTTTTTCTTTTGTCTGTTTTGAGTAAAATAGACTGGCGACTCTGAATCTCTCTATATTTTTACACCTCATCTCAAATGACGTCGGCCGAAGCGCTCCCGAGAGGGATTTGCAGGACCTGATGGATCCTTCCTTCACGCTCCCGCCCGCAAGGCGAGGATCGGGGATGGCCACAAATACCATTTTGATTATTGTTTTAATTATTGTAGTAGTTACTTTTCTAATAGCAATTTCATCACTCTTCATCTTCATTCAGTAGTAAAAATGTTTTCTTTCATTCCAAACGCGTTTTCTTCCAGTTTTCATATGTCTGATTAAGTTTTCAAGGGTTGGGGTTTATGAACCCCACTCGATGTAATTCACGTAGTGAAAATAAATGTCGAAATTAAAACCTTAGATGAATTATATCGTAGTTCATACGATACTACCTTATTTCAGCCTTTGCTTACATACTATGCGGGCTACGATCCCTCATATATGTAATACTTAGGAGTATTAAAGAGTCGGATTCATTTAAAGCTTTAATTCTGAAACTAGTATCTTACGAAGTGAATTACTAGGGTGTGGGGGATTATAACCCGACCTATCTTTCTCCATTCATAGTTTAAAATTTTAGTCAAATCGTTCTTAATTTTGCATTAGAGTAATTGCATCGCATTCTTTTTCATAATTTCATTAGTTAATCATTTTCAAAAGTGCATATAGTTGTAGTTATTTTGCAAATCAAATCACCTTTTCCTTTTCTTTAGAGTCAAAGTTAGGTCTCCTTCGTCTCTTCAACGTCGTTACGTATGAACCACTATTGATTTCTAGCCGTTGCTTCGAAGGTTTGTCGAAGACACCGTGCATTACACTTATGGGTGATTATCAAGTTGTTTGTAAGTCAATAGTCTGGTAAACTTGTCAAAGTTTTAGAAATAAAAAGGTTTTGCCCTGAGGAGATTTTTCCTGAACTTTGTGTCGCATTCTTTACTTTGTTGGTTTGACACTTGCATGCACATAACTATTTGAGTTTAAGGGCTGAATTGATTTGATTCATAAATTGACACTAATTAAATAAGTTTGTGATTTTTGAAAGTTTGTCGCAATGTTTCCAAATAAAAACTTATGTAGTCGGTTGTCAATTTTCGACGGGTCTAATTATGCTTACTGAAAAGCCCATATGAAATCCCATTTAAAAGCAATCGATGAGAGGGTGTGGTTAATTTGTGAAAGAGGCTGGAATCCCCCCAATGTCACTGCAAATAATGTCACAAATTTAAAACCTATGTCAGCCTGGACCGAGAAAAAGTTTAGGTGGAGCACTTACAATTCATGAGGGCTTAGTGCAATTTCCAGACACATCACGCCTGACGAGTTTCGACGTATTATGATGTGCACCACGTCTAAAGAAGCGTGGGATATTTTGCAACTCACCCACAAAGGCACTAACGCGGTCAAAGAGTCTAAAATTCAAAATTTAACCACTCAATTTGAGACGATCACTATGTTAGAGTCTGAGTGTTTTAACAAGTTTTATGCCCGTTTGTCAGATATTGTCAACAATAGTTTTAACCTAGGTGAGCCTATACCTGATGCACGAGTGGTTAAAAAGATTTTAAGATCGTTGCCCAAACGTTTTATCCCTAAAGTGACTGTTTTGAATACCTTAGGAAATTTGAATCGTCTGAAATTAGAAGAGTTGGTAGGAGACCTACAAACGTTCGAATTGAAATGTTTCCCGACACTATCAAACCTAAGGATAGGGATAGCGCTTAAATTCCAATCTAAGAAGAAGAAAGTGAGTTTTTTGAATTCGAGTCTGAGGACGAGCCTCATTTTGACATGGGCCTGCTTGTAAATAATTTTAAAAAAATTCTCTAGTTTTCAAAACACAATTCTTCTAATAAAAAAATTTAGGAGAAAAATAAAAAGAAAGACAAGACCAAAGAAAGCGATGAGAAAGAGAAAGAGGGTGAAGAAAATTTAGAAAAGGTGAAATGTTTTGAGTGTGAGGGGAGAGGGCACAAGTCGTTTGAGTGTCCCACTAGGCTTAGGAGAGAGGGGAAGAAAATTGTCATGCCAACCACCCTTAATGATAGTGAGGGAGAAGAGGGAAATGAGGACGATGAGTCCGATAAAGGTTTAGGACATGGGATGTGTGTAGCTTTTTCGAGTCGTGTGAGCACATACACTTTGTCCACGATGATTGTGTTCACGAGAGTGACAGTGATGAATTGAGTGTTTCTAGTGGAGATGAGAGAGAGTTTGAGAGTGGAGATGAAAGCGAGCTGCAAAAAGCTTTTAGAGATTTGTACACCGAGACCTTGAAAACAAAGAAGTATAGTAGAGATTTAGGTCACCGGGTTTTAGATTTGGTGAGAGAGAAAGAAGTTTTTAGGAGGGAAAAGTGTGATTTGACCGACACGGTGTCTAGTCTGATGACACTTGTATCCCAACTCGAGAGCGATCTCGAACGTGCCCAGGAGGTCAAAGTCCCTTTAGAGAACGCATCTAAGAAAGTTGAAAAGATGGTTCTCAGTCCCGTTTTGGGTGGCGGTGAGAATTTAGAAAAAGGTCATGACGGTGTATCCACTTTTAGTGTTGCACCCGAGCCGGTTCCCATTTTAGTGACTCGACCCAACCCACCTAGGCATCCCGTACCTGTTAGGAGAGCACATCCTACAGTTGTTGAGAGATGTGTACCTAGGCCGATTTATGTTTGCTACTCTCAATTCAAAAAGAGAGGACACTTTAGGGAGTTTTGCTTTAAATTGGGTTATGTGTCACGCTTTACTCCTACACATGTCCGCACACATGCACCCACCCATGATACTTTGCTTACACATAATGATAGAGAGTTTGGACATATTCGAGATCAAGTAATTTTTTTGGTCAAGACTTCTCATGATTTGATGGAGTTTTTTCAAAAGATGTCACCATCTTTGGAAAACTCCACCGCACCTACCGGTTGAGGTCTAGACATGTTTGCTAGAATAAGTTGATTTGCATGATGTTATCTTATGCCTATTGCTAGTACGTACCATTTGTTTTATACTTTGTTAACATTTTTATTTGCTTCTCTTATTTTTGGTACTGTTTTAGCATTGTTTTGGATCTGTTTGCCCATTCCAGGAACTGTTTTTACAAAAAAAATTCACTGGATAAAACTGCATGATATTCTGAGTAATCTGGGAATTTTGGCTTTTCTCGTTCTAATGAGAACTTTTCTCGCGCGAAGCCTTCTCGCGAGATCCTCTGTCGGAGTCTCGTTTGAACGACCCCTGGAATTAATTTTCTGTTTGCAGTCTTGATTCATATTGATATAATAGTTAGTACTACTGGGTTGTTTTCTGAACAGTGTTCAAAAAATACAAAAAGATTTTATTTTTAAGAAATATTTTGAAAAATCCAAAAAGAGTTTTGTATTTTTTTTCACCTTATATGAATTGACATTTAGGATGACCAAGTCACAAATTCATTCCATATCCATGTGACTATTTGATAGTGTTTTGAGACAATACGTTGTGTCATTCATGTGCTTTACAAAGTTTGGAGTCTTTGAGATGATATAATGTTGCTACCTACATGTTTGACTCATTTATCATTTATTGCACACATGCACGAATTTGTTTAACTTTTGTGCTTGTCTATCACATGTTGGTTGAGTGTTTCCATCTCAATCATGTCCTTAAAACGAACCAACCATTGCCCGTGAGGAATTTGTTTAAATTTGAAAAAATGTTGAGTGACACAGGAAAGGGCTGCGTGTGAATAATTATCACGTCTTGAAAACCATCTTTTGAAAAGAGCCTACACAAAAAATTAAGGTAATAAAAAGATGAAATATGCCAAAATTTGGGCCAATAGGTTTTCTCTAAGTTGAGAATTTAAAACCTCATTAGAAAAAATGAAAGATTATTATTTATGAGGGAGTTTTGGTTGGCTATGTATCAATGGGTTTGCACGTCCTTTGAAAAAATCTCAAAATGACATTAAATAGTTTTGGACATTATTGGTGTGGAAATCATTTATACTTTGATTTGTTGATATGATTAAGACAATGTCCTCTAAATTCAATAATTTTACACCAAATGACTATTTTGTTGTTCATTCATTAGGAGTATACTTATGCATCGTGCAGACATGTCATGATTGATGATATGCCCAAGTATAACCTCGGCCCAGAGATACCTACCTCGGCCAAGATGATGGCCGAGACATTGATCGACCCTGAGGGGCAGGGGCCCACGATATCATCCCTCGGCCAGACATACCTCGGCTCTGGCCGACACTACCATCTACACAGCCAAGGGGGGGGGGGGAATGCGCATATCACAGGCATCCTCAAGCACCTGGGAATAGCAACCTCGGCCGATAGCAGACCGAGGTGACAAGGAGCCCTAATCACCTTCAATAGACAAATAGTCTCACCTCGGCTTGGGCCGAGGTGACCAAAAGTATTAATAATCACCAGCATGGGACTATCCCTACCTCGGCTGGGGCCGACCCAGCATAATGTCTCGGCTGAGATCAGGCCGAGGTTCTTCATGACATTATTCGGATTGAACGGACATCAAGCTTTTACAGCTCGACCTCTCCAGGGCCGAGGTCATTCACCAACATCACTGCCGAGCATCTGTTGACATTTGGATAAGGACACCTGGGCACAAATCAGTTGTAACAAGATTATTCTCCACATGTGGGAGAATATTTCATCATCATTGCTTACATGTGACAGTGACAGATGGCATTCCCACATTGGTGAGGATATCACACACATGCTCATTGCATGCATGGGGGGTACACTGCGCCCCCTAGACACTATATATAGGGATCATCCCCTACCTTGCAAAGGGATCCAGTTATTCAACCCTAGCCAAAACTCTGTCTAAATATATATACAGTAGAGAGAGAGAGCTTGAGAGAATTGTATCCATGGCCATTAGTTCCTTCAGTCAGTGATATTACGCACACACCCACTGTGGACGTAGGCCGGATTGGCTGAACCACCTATATTCCGGTGTTCATTCCTCATATCCTCACCTCCTTCTCCTATCTCTTTATATAGTTGTGCTACCATTGTTATACTTATATTGATCTTGGAAACACCTCACCTGGTGGTGCTAATTCTTAGCATCATCATTTTGGCGCCGTCTGTGGGAAGCGAGAGGCTATCTCTTCCTCTTTTTCTGCTTTACCTCACCGGAGACTCTGGTGGTGAACCAGGAACCACCCCTTGTGTGGAGCTGTTTCACCATTGAAAGAGGTCCTTTAAGGTATTAAGCTCACTTGCTGTTCAAGCTCTTTATATTAACACATGGCACCAGAATTACCACCGCCTCTTCCGCCGCCCGGAGGTGGAGGGGCTAGCTCCAGTCAGGCTCCTCCCCAGTCCGAAATGGCGGAGGTGGCAGCAACTTTGAATTCTTTAGCTGCAACACAACAAGCCATGAAGGAGCAATTTGCCCAGCTCAGCCAAACCATGATGATGAGGCCACCTGGAGTCTCCCCGAACATGATAACTCCGGCGGCAGTTCAGCCCCATCCTGATGCCAGGGGACCACCCCAGGCGCCCATGAAGGACCAACCTGCACCCCAGCGGAGGAGGGACGTTGCTGACCCTAGGCGCTTGCACCTGGGGAGGCAGGGAAACCCTTGCCCAGAGGACAGGTATGATGACCTAGAAGCTGAAGAGGCCCCGGAAGACTGCTGGGAGTCGTATGAGGTGTCAGATAACACCGTACGACCCCTTAGGCAGAGCCAAGGATGTGTCGGCCGAAGAAGAGACGAGGCCCAACAAAGAGGGTCGGCCTTTGATAGGCAGAGTCAAGAATGTGTCGGCCGAGGAAGAGATGAGGCCCAGCAGAGAGGGTCGGCCTTTAACAGGTTGAGCAGAGGGTCGGCCTTCGAGAGGCTGGGCCCAGTCAATGACCTGAGGCAGAGGCTATCGAGGTCAAGGAGCGCGGCAGGCTCTCAAAGAGGGAATAGACAGGCTCGGCCAGATCAAGGCCGACCCTTGGAGAGAAAAGCCAGGGAGAAGGAAGAGGTCAATAGTCAGCGTGTTGTGGCTGGGGAACCCTCTGTCCATCGTAGGGAGGTGGCAGGGGATAACCTCGACCTAGCTGAAGAGAGAAGACCCTGGAATGACTCAATCAAACGTCTCGAGGAGAAGATAGGGGACCTCATAAAGAGCAGGGACCCATTACAGAGGGGCTACTCGGAGGGCTCCCCGTTTGTAGCTAGGATAGTGGGGTTCCCAACCCCAACAAAGTTCAAGCCTCCTACAGTGACACCTAAGTATGATGGCAGCACTAACCCAGTGCACTATATCGAGATGTATTATTTAGTGGCAGATATTTACTCAATACCCGATGAGATGAAGTGCAGGGCCTTCTCAGGAACCTTGACAGGGGCAGCGCACAGCTGGTTCACCTCTCTTTCGAAGAACTCGATCGAGAACTTCAAAGGCCTAGCAGAGCAGTTCATCCACAACTTCTGCTTTGGGGTAAGACCACATAAGAAAGACTACCCACCTCCTATATGTCAAACAGGCTAAGGGAGAAAGCCTAAGATACTATATAGCAAGATTTAACAAGGAGAAGTTGGAGGTAGAGGATTACGAGGAGAGCATAGCCATGACTGCCCTGATATGAGGCCTTGAGAAGGGGAAGCTATTGTGAAAGCTGGCGGAAGACCCCCCAAGTCTATGGCAGAGTTGTTGTCCACCGCAGGGAAAGTGATGAATGCGGAAGAGGCAATGGCCGCCAAATATGAGGAGGAGAACCGTGGTAGCACTGGGAGGTCCCAGGGTAAGAAAGAGGGGAAGAATAGGTCAGCAGATGACAAGTTCGCTCATTACACTCCTCTGACTGTGAGCTGTGAGCACATCCTTAATGAGATCAAGACTGACCGGGCTCTGAGGTGGCCAGAGAAATTGAAGGCCCCACCACATAAGAGGAATAAAAATCTCTGGTGTGAGTTCCATCAGGATCACGGCCATGTCACAGATAGATGCATTGCTCTGAAGGATGAGATTGAGAAGATGCTGAAATCCGGGAAGCTAAGAAAGTATGTGGATGGCAAGGCCCCAAAGGGTGGAAGAGAAGACCCTAGGAAGAGAAAAGATGACAGGTGCCGTGGCGATGTCCCGGCTAGAAGACATGATGATTCAGAGGGTGATGATGGAGATGACCCGGATCTCCCACCTAAGGATGACAACACCCCAATGAAGAGGGTAGGGATGATCTCCTTTGGTGTTAGCACCATATGTGGGGGATTCGCAGGAGGTGGCTCTGAGGTAGCAGACAGGAAAACTCATGTAGCGGAGGCCAAGTCAGTGGTCAAACCCGAGGTTGTGAATCTAACGTCTTCTGACGCAGTGCAGAAGAGGAAGAAGGTGGACATGGACACCCTCGTAGTGGGGTTCTCCAGACTCGACTTCAAGGGCATCTTAGCCCCCCATGATGACCCTTTAGTCATAACAACAAGGGTGCATGGGTACGATGTAGGGAGAATCCTCATAGATGGGGGAAGCTCGGCAGATGTGATGTTCTGGCCTTGTTTCAAGAGCTTGGGTCTTAGCAGGGCAAGGCTGGTGCCCTACCATCACCCATTGATAGGCTTCAGTGGTGAGAAGGTACACCCATTGGGCATGTATGAAATGGATGTACGGATGGGAGATGAATGGCCTAAGAGGCTGACCAAGAAGATAAACTTTTTTGTTATGGACGAAAATGTCTTCTCGGCCTACAACCTCATCATCGGAAGAGTGGCCCTCAAAGAGTTTGAAGCCGTGCCGTCAACGGTCCACCAGATGCTAAAATTCCCGACTCCTTATGGGGTAGGGGAAGTGCAAGGGGACCAGATCACGGCGCGGGAGTGTTATTTCAACTCGGCCGAAGAACGAGAGGCCCATAAGAGAGCAACCGCCACTTACAGCATAGACACTCTCGATCCCAGAGATGAAACAAAATTGAAGAAGGGCAAGGCCGCGGAAGAGGTAGAATCCATCGTCCTCAATGAGGACGAGCCGGAAAAAACCGTCCAGGTCGGCAAGGCCCTAGAGCAAGGGATCAAGGAGGAGCTGATAAACTTCCTTAGGAGGAGGCAGAACGTCTTCGCGTGGAGTCATGCAGATATGCCTGGTACCGACCCCGAGATCATGACCCACAAGCTCAACGTAGACAGAGATGCTAGGCCTATTAAACAGAGGCGAAGGATCTACTCCAGAGAGAAGTATGAGGTCATCCGGGAAGAGGTGAAGAAGTTGGAAGAGGCCGAGTTCATAAGAGAGGTTACTTATCCAGAGTGGCTCTCAAATGCAGTCATCGTGCCTAAGGCCAATGGAAAGTGGTGGATGTGTGTAGATTTCATAGACCTGAATAGGTCTTGCCCGAAGGACAGCTATCCCTTACCCAGGATAGACCAGATGGTGGATGCAACGGCAGGGCACGAGCTTATGAGTTTCATGGATGCTTATTCAGGCTATAACCAAATCTTCATGGATACCGAAGACTCTGAGAAGACAGCCTTCATTACTGACAAGGGGACGTACTGTTACAAGGTGATGCCCTTTGGTCTGAAAAATACCGGGGCAACGTATCAACGTCTTGTCAATAAGATGTTCGAGGAGCAGATAGGTAAGACCATGGAGGTGTATGTGGACGATATGCTAACGAATAGCCTAAAAGCATGTACTCACGTAGCGGACCTTGAGAAGACCTTTGATGTCATGGACTCCTACAGAATGAAGCTCAACCCGGCGAAATGTGTCTTCGGGGTAGGAGCCGGGAAGTTCCTGGGGTTCATCATTAATCAGAGGGGGATTGAAGCAAACCCGGAGAAAATCAAGGCGTTACTCGACATGAAGACTCCTAGGAGTATCAAGGATGTTCAAAGACTCACTGGAAGGGTGGCGGCCCTGAACAGGTTTATTTCCAGAGCCACGGACAAGTGTCTTCCGTTCTTTAAAGTTCTGAGAAAGGCCTTCCAGTGGGACGAAGAGTGTGAAAAAGCCTTTGATCAACTGAAGTCCTACTTGGGGTCTCCCTTGCTGCTGTCCCGGCCCATCGCAGGGGAGAGGTTGTTTGTGTACCTGGCAGTCTCCGAGTCAGCCATTAGCGCGGCCATCATACGGGAAGAGGATGGGGTTCAGAGACCTGTGTACTTCAATAGTAAGGCCCTTCAGGGGTCTGAACAAAACTATCCCCGTATGGAGAAGTTGGCTTATGCCCTGATACACGCCTCTAGGAAGATGAAGCCTTACTTCCAAGCTCACTCCATGGTAGTCCTCACCGACTCACCACTACGGCAGGTTCTGCACAAGCCTGAGAATTCCGGAAGATTGATGACCTGGGCCATCGAGCTAGGGGAGTATGATCTTACCTACCAGCCCAGGACAACCATCAAGGGGCAGGCCCTGGCAGACTTTGTTGCCGAGTTCACTTGGGAAGAGGCCGAGACAGAGAGGGGCTTGGGTAACGGCGAAGAGACAAACCGAAGTGTCTTTCGAGATTCGGAAGAGACTGCCCCGTACGTCTTCCGAGGCTGAAAAGAGGTTGCCCCAGGCAAAACTCGGAGAATAGTAGAAGAAAATGAAGAGGATCGGTACCTCTTCGAAAAGGGGGTTATGAGAGAGGGGGTCTTCTCGTCAGATGCAGACGTATGGAGCCTCTTCGTTGATGGCTCTTCTTGTGACGGTAGAAGCGGCGCGGGGCTAGTACTCTCGGCGCCAGATGGCGCCAACATTGAGTACGCCTTAAGATTCAACTTCCAGGCCTCCAACAACGAGTCTGAGTATGAGGCCATGATAGCAGGTCTCTTATTGGCAACCACTCTTCGGGTAAAGCGACTCCTGCTTCATAGCGACTCAATATTGGTTGTCAATCAAGTGCTGGGGGCATACGAGGCCAAAGATGAAAGGATGGCCAAATACCTGAAGAAGGTAAGAGGGTTGCTAGAGTATTTTGAAGAAGCAAAGCTGAAGAGAGTACCTCAGCTGAGCAACAACCACGCTGATGCGTTGGTAAGACTGGCCTCGGCAATGAAGACAGACTTGGGAAGAACCATCCCAATTGAAGTCTTAGGAAAGCCAAGTATTGAGGAGGATGAGGTATGTAACCCTTGTCACAATGTAAACCTGGGAGACTCGTGGATTGACCCGCTTGTCAGATACCTAAAAGAGGGGGAGCTACCTGAGTCCAGGATGGAGAGAAGAAAGTTAAGATACAGGGCTGCAAAGTTCTCATTGGTAGGAGACGTCTTGTACAAAAAGGGGTTTCTACGGCCTCTCCTCAGATGTATGCACCCTGCGGAAGTGCCCCAGGTCTTAAGGGAGGTTCATGAGGGTTCTTGCTCTAGCCACATTGGGGGAAGACCCTTAGCCAAGAGGATCATCACTCAGGGATACTGGTGGCCTACCCTGTCTAAGGACGCCGCAGATTATGTGAAGAGGTGCGACAAATGTCAAAGGTTCACCACCATCCCTCACCAACCTTATCAGCCTATGACGTCGATCTCTTCTCCATGGCTATTTGCGGTATGGGGAATTGACTTGGTAGGACCTTTGCCAAGAGTAGTCAACAACTATAGATTCTTGACAGTTGCCATTGACTACTTTTCAAATGGGTAGAGGCAGAGCCGATGATAACCATTACAGAACAGAAGACCTTCCAGTTCATCTGGAAGAACATCATATGTAGATATGGCCTCCCGAACACGCTCATCTCGGACAACGGGACCCAGTTTAAGAATGCCTCCTTGGAGAAGTATTGCCAAAGTGTGGGGATCAGACAGTTCTTCTCATCTTCTGGTCGACCTCAAGCAAATGGCCAGACCGAGGTCACGAACAGAACCATCTTGGATGGAATCAAGAAGAGGTTAGAAGACGCGAAGGGGAGATGGATAGAAGAGGTATACGCCATGCTATGGGCTTACAGAACTACGGCAAGGACACCCACAGGAGAAACCCCATTCATGCTGGCACATGGCTCAGAGGCAGTCAGACCAACGGAGGTAGGACTGCCAACTCATCGGATTCAGACCTACGACCCCGACAACAATGGGGAGAAGAGAAGGCTAGACCTGGATCTCATCGAAGAAAGAAGGGAAGACGCAGAGGTCAGAAAAGCAGCCTATCAGCAGAGGGAAGCAAGATTCTATAATCAAAGGGTGAAGTCAAGACCCATTGAGGTGGGAGACCTAGTGCTTAAGAAGACCCTACAGAAGACAAACAAGCTGCACCCGAACTGGCATGGCCCCTATAAAGTAACGGAAGAGGTTGTGCCTGGCACGTATAGGCTAGAGAACCTAGAGGGAGAACCTTTCACCAACCCGTGGAATGCTGATCACCTGAAGAGATATTTTATATGATGTTGCATAGGATTTGTAATTTGTAATTGTACCATCTTATCAAGAAGAGGTTATTAATAAAGATCAGTTTCCATATCAAGTTCTTATTTTGTTCTTTAAACCAGAAATTTATTATGAGGCTAACCTCTTAGGTAATGACCTCAGACCCTCATAACATCACTTGGTGGTGACGAGGTCTGAGCTCAGACACCTGGGTTAGATTACCTCAGACCCTTAACATCATTAATTTGGTGATATTTATTATGAGGCTAACCTCTTAGGTAATGACCTCAAACCCTCAGAACATCACTCGGTGGTGACGAGGTCTGAGCTCAGACACCTGGGTTAGATTACCTCAGACCCTTAACATCATTAATTTGGTGATATTTATTATGAGGCTAACCTCTTAGGTAATGACCTCACACCCTCAGAACATCACTCGGTGGTGATAAGGTCTGAGCTCAGACACCTGGGTTAGATGACCTCAGACCCTTAACATCATTAATTTGGTGATATTTATTATGAGGCTAACCTCTTAGGTAATGACCTCAGACCCTCATAACATCACTCGGTGGTGACGAGGTCTGAGCTCAGACACTTAGGTAATGACCTCAGACTCTCATAACATCACTCGGTGGTGACGAGGTCTGAGCTCAGACACCTGGGTTAGATGACCTCAGACCCTTAACATCATTAATTTGGTGATATTTATTATGAGGCTAACCTCTTAGGTAATGACCTCACACCCTCAGAACATCACTCGGTGGTGACGAGGTCTGAGCTCAGACATCTGGGTTAGATGACCTCAGACCCTTAACATCATTAATTTGGTGATATTTATTATGAGGCTAACCTCTTAGGTAATGACCTCAGACCCTCATAACATCACTCGGTGGTGACGAGGTCTGAGCTCAGACACTTAGGTAATGACCTCAGACTCTCATAACATCACTCGGTGGTGACGAGGTCTGAGCTCAGACACCTGGGTTAGATGACCTCAGACCCTTAACATCATTAATTTGGTGATATTTATTATGAGGCTAACCTCTTAGGTAATGACCTCAGACCCTCATAACATCACTCGGTGGTGACGAGGTCTGAGCTCAGACACCTGGGTTAGATGACCTCATACCCTTAACATCATTAATTTGGTGATATTTATTATGAGGCTAACCTCTTAGGTAATGACCTCAGACCCTCAGAACATCACTCGGTGGTGACGAGGTCTGAGCTCAGACACCTGGGTTAGGCGACCTCAGACCCTTAACATCATTAATTTGGTGATATTTATTATGAGTCTAACCTCTTAGGTAATGACCTCAGACCCTCATAACATCACTCGGTGGTGACGAGGTCTGAGCTCAGACACCTGGGTTAGATAATCTCAGACCCTTAACATCAGTAATTTGGTGATATGGTTATGACCACATCATATTAAGTAATCACTTCAGAGATCATATAGCTTTCAAATACATTCAGAGGTCAAGATAAAGGAAGAAATCGGCATTCAATAAAAGAAGAGATTACATAACACTCAGATTTCTGATAAATTACAAGTTCAGAATTACAAGTCAAAAAATACAAAATACAAGGCCAAGTTAAACATCTGAAGGAGGAACATTCGAAGTCTCGGCTGGGTTGACTTGTTCAGCATTGGTCACCTCAGCCACATCATCAGCAGGGTCAGTTCCTCCGAGATCAGTCCCTTCCAGAGTAGCAGTCTGACCAGGGGTAGCAGCCTCGTCTTCTATCTCTTGCAGGGCCTGGGCAAACTGAGGGTCGACGAAGCCGAGGCCCACAAAGTCGGAGGCCTTTATAGTGCCAACCTCCTTCTCCCTGACCTCGGCCCATTTGGTGGTGGCTTTGATACCTCTTTCGAGGTATTCAAAACCAAAACCTACGAACTCCTCAAAGACTTTGTAATCAGCAATTATTTTCTCTGAGGCATCTGCAAGGGCGGGCTTCACAACAATATTGACCTTCCTTTGCAGGGCATCGTCCTTATCCTGCAGGGCCTTGGCGTGGCTTTGGACGAGTGCAGAGATATCTTTTTCCAGACCCTGGGCCTTATTTTCAGAGTTCTGGGCCTTGGTCTCGACATTCTGCAACTCTGACCTCAGACGGTCAACCTCGGCCTTCAGGGTGCTCTCAACCTTCTCAACCTCCTGCCCCTTCTGAATGAGAGGCAGCTTCCTCGTGGCCCAGTTAGATAACTGGTACATGGCAGTGGCACCCTGCGCAGATAATGAAGAGGTTAGATGGGGGTAACATCAGACGTTGCACTTGAAAAATTATGGACAAAAGGAACAAGTCATACCTGGGCGACCCTGTGGAGGCCGAACTCAACAAGCATGGAAGTGTCCATGGCCCGGTAAAAACGCTTGTCAGCCTCGGTCATCATGTTGGCAAGGGCGTCTATGGCCTGTCGGCTGTGGCCGACCACGCTATCGAAAAGTTTCAGATGGTCCAGACGAGCCGACAAGGTGTCGGCTGTGATAGGGATCGCAGCGTCTGAAGTCTTCCTTTGCCTGGAGGTCAGCCTCTGATCCTCAGAGGTCGGGACCTCAGGGGCCCTCTTCTTGGACTTAGATGTTGAAGGAGCTGGAGGAGGAGCGTTCAAACCAGTCCTCTTTGCAAGTCTAGCTAAACTCGGAGCTGCCATCTCCCACAACTTGTCCGGGACACCTGGAGGTCTCTCTGCAAAAGTGAAAAGATAAGAGTCAGAAATCAAACATGAATGATCAGAGGTTAGGCTTGGAACAAAAAGAAAAATCCTTACCAAAGTCAACAAGGGGGCTTCCACCTAGGCTCGTCCCCGAGAGATAATGGGGGGTCAGCAGATGTTCGAACTTTACGAACAGACCATGTGCCCCTTGGTCTTGCAGGGCCTTCACCTTTTTGCCATTCTGAAGACTTAGGCCGGGATCGGCCCTGGCAGATATGGTGACCTTACCCCATCTGAGGGGTACCCTCGGCTCAAAGATGGAAGAGGGAACAGATGAGCAAAATTCCCATGGCCCTGAAGCAAAAAAATACCGGGGTTTCCAATTGTGGTTTGAGGTCTGAGTGACCAGGAGCATCTTCTTCTCAGGCCTCCGAGCTACGAAGTGATAGTAGCTCGGATGATTTTTGGCCGAGGTAGGGACGTAACAACCAACGAAGACCTGAACCGGGAGGTCAGAGTGGTGGACTGCCCTCCACAAGACGATGGCCCCTATAATAACTCTCCAAGCATTGGGAGAGAGCTGTGAGGGGGCCAAGTTGATGAAGGAAAGAATGGACCTAATGATAGGGTGAATGGGTAGATGAAACCCTAACTTAAACATCTGCTCATACAAGAATATCTCTCCATCTCGGTCGTGGTAGGCCCTCTCTTCCCTCAGAGGTCTCCTCAATTTGATTGAGGGACTGATGGAGTATAAGTATCTGAAGTGCAATAGATCCACCTCAGTGACTGTGCTCTCGTACTCGTCCGCCTCAGAGGTGTCAACTTCACTTTCACCACCATCATCATCAACCTCAACGTCGGCTGGAGCAGACGTGAATGTGTGACTAGGTAACCTCTGAGCAAACTCGCCCCCGGTAACGGCTGACAGAGGAATAGCGTCTAGAATGGGAGGCACAGCCACACTTGGCTCAACAAGTTCAACCTCTGAAGAAGAGCTTGAGGTACTTGTGCCATTTTGGGACGAGACGCGGCTAGAGACCTCGGCCTGGTCATGGCCCTGACTAGTCCGAGGTGTGAAGTCCATGGCTTCTTGGAAGGAGTCCACAGACATGGGGTCTGAGGTGGAAGACTCAGACTCAGACATCGACAATCGGTTGGCAGAGACGTCTGTCTGATAAAAATTCTCAGGAGGATCAGGATATACCACCTTAAGAGGTGGGGGAAAGAGGGGTCTGACAGGAAACTCCTGTGACCTACGAGCTTCTTCCTGAGCTCTTTCTATTTGCCTAATCTTTCTAAGGTCTTCTCTCTAAGAGAAGGGAAGTCCTCAAGAAGTTGGTACAAGGGTTTGAGCATCAGAGGACGACCCAAAACTTGGAACGACCCTAAACTTGAGGAAAACTCCTAAACTCACAAACACGATTGGCTTATGAAATAAAAGGGTTTAAAGATCAAACTAAGGAATTTCAAATAAACACAGGTCGCCTGAATTAATGAAGCCCACCGGAAAACTCAAACAGCCACCGAAAAACCCAAAGATCTCATCGGAAAATTTAAACCAAATGCTGAAAACAAAGGAAATGGAAGGGGGGAGGTACCTGAAGATGAGTCGATGGATGAAACGAAGAGATTCCACAAGAAACCTACAGGAAATCCTCTGCAGAAAGAGTGACGGGTTGAAGAAGCTTTGGAGGGAATTTGCAGAAGCTGTGCGCGCGAAAGAAAGGAATGAAGAAGAAAGAGAAGGCGGTGGGATTTAACCCTTAAATACTTGGGCACACTTCCCAAGGCCCATCATTGCCTTGGGAAACCCAAAGGATAATTGACAGCGCACGCAAGCCAAGTGGGCACGCCTTGGCCTGGGATAGGTGTCACGCAGGTGTTAACTTTGGGACGAACAGGCCTCGGAGGTGAAGCGATCCCCTAGCCACTTGCTCTCGCATATGACTAAGGGCTGGGGGGGTGATTGATATGCCCAAGTATAACCTCAGCCCAGAGATACCTACTTCGGCCAAGATGATGGCCGAGACATTGATCGACCCTGAGGGGCAGGGGCCCACGATATCATCCCTCGGCCAGACATACCTCGGCTCTGGCCGACACTACCATCTACACAGCCAAGGGGGGGGGGGCACTGCGCGCATCACAGGCATCCTCAAGCACCTGGGAATAGCAACCTCGGCCGATAGCAGACCGAGGTGACAAGGAGCCCTAATCACCTTCAATAGACAAATAGTCTCACCTCGGTTTGGGCCGAGGTGACCAGAAGTATTAATAATCACCAGCATGGGACTATCCCTACCTCGGCTGGGGCCGACCCAACATAATGTCTCGGCTGAGATTAGGCCGAGGTTCTTCATGACATTATTCGGATTGAACGGACATCAAGCTTTTACAGCTCGGCCTCTCCAGGGCCGAGGTCATTCACCAACATCACTGCCGAGCATCTGTTGACATTTGAATAAGGACATCTGGGCACAAATCAGTTGTAACAAGATTATTCTCTACATGTGGGAGAATATTTCATCATCATTGCTTACATGTGACAGTGACAGATGGCATTCCCACATTGGTGAGGATATCACACACATGCTCATTGCATGCATGGGGGGTACACTGCGCCCCCTAGACACTATATATAGGGATCATCCCCTACCTTGCAAAGGGATCCAGTTATTCAACCCTAGCCAAAACTCTGTCTAAATATATATACAGTAGAGAGAGAGAGAGCTTGAGAGAATTGTATCCATGGCCATTAGTGCCTTCAGTCAGTGATATTACTCACACACCCACTGTGGACGTAGGCCGGATTGGCTGAACCACCTATATTCCGGTGTTCATTCCTCATATCCTCACCTCCTTCTCCTATCTCTTTATATAGTTGTGCTACCATTGTTATACTTATATTGAGCTTGGAAACACCTCACCTGGTGGTGCTAATTCTTAGCATCATCAATTGAGTCGATTTTCCTATCGAATTTGTTCACACCCATTCATTCCGTATCCATGATTTGGTTGTCTTATTGTAAATTCATGGTGTGATTTTTTTGTAATATCATCTTTTTTATGATTTGTTTGCTTTGTTTACCGTGACACTCCGATTTGTTTTATGTGATTTATTTGTTTCTTTGTATATTTCGGACAAATAAAAAGGGGGAGAACGAATTATGATTTTATGGGGCAGATTTGATTATGTTTATATATCATTTAAAACTCGATACGTCGTGTGGTATTTGCTTTGTCTCGTGTGTGTAGGTACAATTGAAGATTTTTGGATTGCACACCCTGATGAGAATTGCTTGAAGTTTTGAAGAGTTCATTGTTGAAGCCCGTAACACCCCGCCCGCCAGGGGAGAGCGAAGCGGAGCGCCACTATCGATAAAACTAAGCAAATCCGCAAATAACAAGGTATAGAGCATCTAAAAAAAATAATATAAACGAAACCACTAATTTCAATTCTTCGAATTCAATACAACAAAGTCTCTCAAAATAATATAAATCACCAATGCTCTATAAAACACAATAAAATAATACAAATCTTCCAAAAATATTCTTCTCAAAATAATCCACGCTAAAAATAATCCCAATTGGTCCATAGCGCTCAAATCCACGCTAACCTGCCAACTAAAAGAAAATATGGGGAAGTACATAATACGATAGGAAAGATGCTCAACAAATATATTAATGATGAATAAAGCGTAACAACACGAGTACAAATATTCAAATCAAATGCGAATCTCAATAGCATTTATCAATAAATTTCTCAATAACACATCAATGGGTCACCAGGCCTCACCCCGTCCGCATATGATTTATCAAGACATAGCCCGGGAAGCAGGAATTTTGGCGGGTGCTTAACATCCGTGCCATATTAAAATCTCATGACAACGTGCTCAACAACAATATAATGATACCACATGAATCAAAATAATTTAACAATTGTTTTTCCAGATTTCAATGAATTTAGCAATTCAAATATGAGTTCAATAATCTCAAGAATTCAAAGGGAATAACTCTCGAGAGATTTAAAGAGCATATTGTGTAAAACCCCACACCTTAAAATTATTGCATGAATCGCCACATAAAAATCATCGTCAAAATCTGATCACGCCATCACGTTCCTCTCGCGAAAATAATCAAATCATGTTTTAACTCCAATACGAGATAACCCCAAATAGTCATATTTTAAAAACTCAGAAAAATCATATCCAAAAATTATTCGAATCGCCAATACGACTTCAGATTTGGATTCTACACGAAAAATTGAGTCAGGTATGTGTTTTGAGTTTTTCTCAAATCTCATTCGAATGCACTCAAAATGAATATATAAAGCACTCCAAAATGACTCTTCTCATTCCACTCGTTTTTGCCTATTTGAATTTCGTTTTTGGCCTTCCTTTTTCATCTCCCTTTCATTATAATTACCCATAATATTCCTTATATAGTACCTCTCTCAAACCCTAGCTTGGAGACTAAGCTAACGCATATTACTATATTGCCCTTTAATTTAAAATTATCAACTTTACATATTTAAACCATTACAAAATGTCCAAAAATAATTAAATTTAAATGTTTGATTCGATTTCAAACCAAAATAAATTATTTTATCCCCGATTAATAAAATAATAATATTACTAAAATATTGTATAATATTCATAAATAGCCCTCACAATAACGGGGTATTACATACTTCCCCCCTTAAAAAGGAATTTCGTCCTCGAAATTTGACGAAACCTAACGCTTGAAATAAAATGCTACTCAATTCTATTTTCCAAAAATCTCATACTAAAGTCCTCGAATTAATTCTAAACATCCTCACCACGACGCTTAACATATTCTCAAAAACTTTCTATCTCCAAAGAAAATATGTCTAATCCGCATGCTAGACCCAATACCCAAGACCCAAGGGTTGTCGTATACCTAAGCTCTGATACCATCTGTAACTCTGTAACACCCCGCACGCCCGGGGAGAGCGGAGCGGAGCGCCACTATCGATAAAACTAACCAAATTCGCAAATAACAAGGTATAGAGCATCTAAAAAAAACACAATATAAACGAAACCACTAATTTCAATTCTTCGAATTCAATACAACAAAGTCTCTCGAAATAATATAAATCACCAATGCTCTATAAAACACAATAAAATAATACAAATCTTCCAAAAATATTCTTCTCAAAATAATCCCCGCTAAAAATCATCCCAATTGGTCCATAGCGCTCAAATCCACGCTAACCTGCCAACTAAAAGAAAATATGGGGAAGTACACAATACGACAGAAAAGATGCTCAACAAACATATTAACGATGAATAAAGCGTAACAATACGAGTACGGATATTCAAATCAAATGTGAATCTCAATAGCATTTATCAATAAATTTCTCAATAACATATCAATAGGTCACCAGGCCTCACCCCGTCCGCATATGCTTTATCAAGACATACCCGGGATGCAGGAATTTTGGCGGGTGCTCAACATCCGTGTCATATTAAAATCTTATGACAACGTGCTCAACAACAATATAATGATACCACATGAATCAAAATAATTCAACAATTGTTTTTCCAGATTTCAATGAATTTAGCAATTCAAATATGAGTTCAATAATCGCAAGAATTCAAAGGGAATAACTCTCGAGAGATTTAAATAGCATATTGTGTAAAACCCCACACCTTAAAATTATTGCATGAATCGCCACATAAAAATCATCGTCAAAATCTGATCACGCCATCACGTTCCTCTCGCGAAAATAATTAAATCATGTTCTAACCCCAACACGAGATAACCCCAAATAGTCCTATTTTAAATACTCAGAAAAATCATATCCAAAAATTATTCGAATCGCCAATATGACTTCAGATTTGGATTTTACACGAAAAATTGAGTCAGGTATGTGTTTTGAGTTTTTCTCAAATCTCATTCGAATGCACTCAAAATGAATATATAAAAACACTCCAAAATGACTCTTCTCATTCCACTCGTTTTTGCCTCTTTGGATTTCGTTTTTGGCCTCCCTTTTTCATCTCCCTTTAATTATAATTACCCATAATATTCCTTATATAGTCCCTCTCTCAAACCCTAGCTTGGATACTAAGCTAACGCATATTACTTTTAATTTAAAATTATCAACTTTACATATTTAAACCATTACAAAATGTCCAAAAATAATTAAATTTAAATGTTTGATTCGATTTCAAACCAAAATAAATTATTTTATCCCCGATTAATAAATTAATAATATTACTGAAATCTTGTATAATATTCATAAATAACCCTCACAATAACGGGGTATTACAAAGCCGAAGTTTCAAGACTTGTCATTTTATCTTTCCACTTTCGAGTTTTTGGGAGGGTAGATTTGTATAGGTCATATTTAGTTTGATAATTTGGATATTTTTATTTTGTACCGGCATAGACATAGGGGGAGATTTGTAAGGACATTGTCCATCACAATTTAGTATGTCGTATACCGCTACAAGTCGTCGAAGGATTAAGAAGATTACATCTACAAGAGACGAATCCGAATTTCAAAAAGACTTCAACATTCATGCCCAACAATGAATTTTGGTAAAATTATGTTTAAGTTCCATTTACATTTCACATTAAAAGTGTTGGGATATTTTTGTAAAAGATAAAATATTTTTCAATTTATGAAAAATGGTTTTTTATTTAAAAAAAACATTTTCTCATAAATTTTTTGGATAAATGTTTTCTGATCCCGTGAACACGTTTAACTTTTAAGGTTTCCTAGTTATTTAAAAGTCTAAAGATTTTTGGGGATCAGGGACTGTTGTTCAAACGACACCATTCTCGTTCAAACGAGAGCCTGTCTTGCTCGAACGATGTTGTATCTTCACCGCCTTAAATTCTATTATATATAGGGTGCCAAACTATTGATTTTCGTGTGGAGAAACACTAGTTTTAAACAAAATACGTTTTTTAGTGTTTTGGTTTATTCTCCAACCATTTGAGGGTTCATAACTTTTGTTTTACAATTCACAATCCCAATTGCTTTTGTGTGAGTTGTTTTGTGGAACCCAAAACATGGTTTGCTATTGTTTTATCCTTTGTGGGGAGATTTCTACAACCGAGAGCTGCGTGTTATTGCGAAGGGAGTCCCTGCGAAGATTTAAGACTCCGTGTTCTTGTGGTATAGCTGCGTATGAACCACTGCTGATTTCTAGCCGTTGCTTTGAAGGTTTGACGAAGACACTGTGCGTTACACTTTGGGCGATTATCAAGTTGTTTGTAAGGCAATGGACTTGTAAACTTGACAAATTCTATAAATAAAAAGGTTTTGCCCTGAGGGAATTTTTTCTGAACTTTGTGTCGTATTCTTTACTTTGTTGGTTTGATACTTGCACGCACATAACTATTTGAGTTTGAGGACTGAATTGATTTTATTCATAAATTGACACTAATTAAATGAGTTTGTGATTGGAATTTGTGCATCTATTTGAATCTTTATCATGCGTAGGATCTTTCACACACACACACACACACACACACACACACACATACACCTACACACACATACCCACCCACCCACCTACACACACACACATACACAAAGGAAAGAGAGAGTAACAGAGAGAGAGAGTCGCCCAGAGAGAGAAAACAGTGGGTACAAAAAGAGGCACCTTGGGTTTAATTAAAAGAGTTGTCATGGACCTGTCAGGTCTTTGGCCGTGATAAAAAAACGTGTGTATTGTTTTTGTCACGGTCAATGACTGTGACAAGGCTGACTAGCTCAAAGGTGATAATTTAGCCTTTTTGGTCTAGTGCACATTAACAAACGTTCTACATTCCAAACCTTATTGCATCCATATTTTATGACTTTTTTTTTTCTTTTTTTAAATGAAAAATGGATATCTGATATATTTCCTTCCTCTGATGCAATTGGCATTAATAGGGTGAAAAATAAAAACAAAAAAATAAAGTAAAGTAAAACGAAGAAAGGTGTTGAAAAGTGATCCAGTGCTAGAGAAAAATCTCATATAAGCCAAATCTCACAACAAAATATCATCAAATTTGGCAACAATAGTAGAAAATCTGTAACAATTAATTGAGAACCATATGTTCCATTTAATAATAACTCTATTACAAACTCTAATACTATTCACTTAAAATACAATGAGTGGGTCAAATATTTTAACCCCCCCATCACATATAAACCAGCATAACCTACTTAGTGATTGAGCTTAGTAGGAGCCAACAACCTAAGAATGACATTTTTCATCTTTGCCTTGACTTCCTTAGCCCTCTGAAAATTCGAGGGGAACTCAATGCTACCCCATATTCTCTCCCAGTTTTGTTAGCCTCACACTCAATCTCTCCCTTTCCCAAAAAAAAAGCCTCTGTTGTCGTCGATCCAAACCCTAACCCCATTAATGCCAACACCCGACATTACTATCCTGGTTAGCAGAACTTTTTACAACACATTGGTCTCGACCATGTTTCTGGTTCCGACCTTTTGCAATGGGTTCTTCATATTAAAACATATAAAAACAGTATCAAGACATAGAAAAATAGTTAAATAAATGGGAAAGGGGTAAATCAAATTGAGTTTTACTTGTAAAATAAAATAAATTATTAAAACCCCTAAAATAAAGATAGCGGGATAACCCAAAAATTGCATATATTAATAGTTGTAACACATGTTTGATATTTTTTGGCTATGGTTTGATGAACATTTAAACCATAAAAAAACAAATAAAATTGTAGACATATACTCCATTCCTCTAAAGAAACAAAAGATGACACCATCCATACTCGTGAGAATTCAACATGGGAGTATTTTAAGAGTTTGGCCAATTTGTATAGATTGGAAAAGCAGTTATTTTAAGATATTTTCTTTAATTAAATTAATTACCGAGATTGGATTTTATAAATAAATGATGGAAAAAATGAAAGTAGCCGATAATAGAATAAAATCAAATATAAAATTTCACGTGATTGTGATGAACATGCCACTCTTAACTGACATCGGGGAAATAAAATAACATACCTAGAAATTCAATAATGAAAACTTGGTTGCTGTTGAGGCACATGACCTACAATTATTTAGTTGTGATATACATTGCATACTTATAAAAAAATATTGTTAATTTAAATGAAATTCAACTGTGTATAACGTTTTATCTAAAACAGGAAAACCTAGTGTTGTAATTACCTAATTAGTCAAGAATGAAAGGCAATAATGTTTGAGAAAAATAAAGAAATGCAATCATACCTACAAATTAAAGACTTATCTCGCTTTGTAATCGCAATGGAGTTGATGTTAGAGAAGCCTACTGGTGGCATGTAGAGGAATGGTTCATGTGTCTCATTAATTGAGGATATTTTATGGTATTCGAATGAGGGGTTTTGCAATGGCTGATATGTCATTTAGAGGGAGTTAAGATAGAGAAAAAGGAGATGAGAAGTTGCGTGTTGATGAGAGAGAGAGACGGGGAACGGGTATTAAAAAAGAAATTACGAGTTGAACGAGAGAGACGAAATGATATATTAGTAATTAAGAGAGAACCCAAAACACATTTAATAGTTGAAGAGTCAATTTGTGTGAGAACTATACGAAAGAGTTTTGGAGAATGGGCTCTAATCTTATATTAATTGAGTGAGAATACTATGCCACATGGCATCATTTTTAATGGAGACATTATTTTATATATTAGTTATTAGTTTAGATGTGAAAACAAGTATCATACATTTTTTATGAGAAAGTTGAAATAATTGTTGCAAAATTGATAACGTGTTACGAAAAATATAACGCATAAAGAGTTTCTAATTTATTAGTGTCTCAATCATGAGAGGGGCATCTCTTATTTACGAAAAGTTGGTACATGCGCTGGAATAAAATAAATACAAGTATTTACAAGTGAGATTATATTAATTTTTCTTTAAAAGAAATTTTTTAAATATCTAAATACTAAATGCTCTGCAGACCCACCCCCACGTGTATAGCAGCACTACCTTCCGATTTCCGCTCTATCCGGTCGCCCCGTTACCACTCCCAAACTTTTTGACCGGTCTCTACTTTGTTGTCTCACTTAGATACTTGATCAACAAGAAATGAACACACAGTAGAAATCTCCAAATTAAGTAGAGAGATTCCATTTCCATCAACCAAAATGAAGAAATTTCTCTTTCTATCACTTGTCATTGTCTTTCTATCTCCTCTGACCTCCTCAACTCTTGGTATCCCATCGACTCAAGCGAACAAACTAATAAGAGACCTTAATTTGTTCCCCAAATCATCCGTCAACATTATCGATCGAAATGATTCTAATAGTGTTGGATCGAAGATAGTGGAAAAGAGGTTTAAGTTTCCCAATTTGGTTGATTCTAGCGGCGTATCCGTTGATGAACTAGGTCATCATGCTGGTTATTTTCAGATTCAGCACTCACACGCCGCTAGGTAATTTATTTATACTCATGGAATTGTTTGGAGTGTGGCATTGATGTTCACTTTGATACTTGAATGATGTTGTGCTTGTACATGGGTTTTATGTTTCTCTAGTGGGGCCAGACAATGTAATACTACTCTAATATGTCATAACTATCTTCTATATAACAAAAATATTTCTCATCTATTGAAATGAAATAGGTTTTTTTAACAATTACTCCCGTTTATTAAGAATGTAGGGAAATAGCATCTTTTACTCCGGATGTCAATAACCACTAGATGTATAAATATGACCTATTGAAAAGATTTTGTATCAATTTTATTGCAGCAGTTAGGAAATATCTTATTTTAACACCACGTGGTCTCTTCCGGGGCAGTCTGAGAAAAACTTGTGATTTTTCGAAATGGTGTGGGTTATTCTACTGTCTATCACTCGCTCTTACTTTCAGATCCATACCTTTAACATGATTAAATATAAATTGAAATTCAATCCACCAATCATATAAACATTGTAAAAAAATGATCAAAACCATTTTGTTAACTAATAAATGCTCAAATAAAGATATTAAATAAATTTATTTACGCTCTAATGCTAAATTACTAATGTCTCAATAGTAAATATGAAATATGAAGCAAATAAATAAATAAATAAAACATAATCATTTAGGTCTTCAGGACAGTCTTAGGGGGTTCTCCAAGCATGTTATTAAATGTTTCATCATCAATAGCATTTCCATCCCCGCAGGGGCGGATGCAAGAAGGGCTTATGGTGGGCAGCTGCCCACCTTGTGTTTTGGAGGTAAAATAGTTATAAGTCAAAAGTTTTGAGGATAAATAGGTAAAATGCCCACCTTAGTTAAAGGTCACTTAGCCGAAGGAAGATAAGAAAGTTGTACTCACAATATCTTAGTTAAAATGCCCACCTCAGTTAAAATGCCCACCCTAGTTGTACTCTCAATATCTAATACCAAAGGAAGATAAGAAAGTTGTAGAGAGAGTTTGAGAGAACCGACCGACTGTAACTGCTCCATGCTCCAACGGCTCTTCTTCATTTGCTCATTCGATTAGAGAGAGAGAGAGAGAGAGAGGTCTTCTAGCTCTAGTGGCTCTTGCTTTGTCCAAGGTTAGCTTGCTCTTTTTTTTTTTTCTTCTGCTGTTGTTATTGTAAAAATCTCAGCTTCCTTTTTTTGGGGGGTGTTAAAATCCCAACTTTGTATTATTTTTGGTGTAAAAGTAAAAATCTCAACTAGATTTGTCTATTTTTTTTGTGTAGAAATCTCAGCTTGCTATTTGATATGTTTTAAGTTTTGAAAATCAATGCTAAATAGCCTAAATGTGATGATTAATTTTAAATGTTAAATGTTAATTTGTTAATAGTTTGTAAAATGTTAGGACTTGGAAAATGTTAATGTCAATTGTTAGTTAAAATCTCATCTTGTATTTTTTTTTTTTTTTTTTTTGTAAAAATCTGAATTTGCTTTGATTTAATTATTTTGTATGCTATAGTCTCGCCGAGGGCAATTGTAGTTACTTTTGTAGATGATGGGAGTTTTTTTGGGATAACTTTTTGTACGTGGTTGCTTTTGTCTAACTCTATATGTAATTGAGTGCAACCCCTCTTGTGACGTTGTTCTAATGAAATTCTAAACACCGTTACACCGTTATTATCTAATATTTTCTCTTCGCTATTATAGATTTTTTTTATTTTGGACACCCCGCCCACCTTAACAAATGTTTCTGGATCCACCACTGCATCCCCATCTTCATAAAAATCATTAGAATTGAGATTAGTATCATTAAGTTTCCAACAATCGTCAGGACCTTCCACAATGTTTGTCTCCGCTCCATTTTTCGAGGTTTGATATTTTTCCACCAATTTCTTGGACGAACGAATAGGCATATGTCCAATGCCCACTACGACCACATCTATTATGACAAATATCATTTAGATTTAGTGGATTTGGCGTCTGATTCCATTTATTATTATAATCATTCCATGTACGGTGGTTCTTGAGTTTTGTTTTCTTTTTAGGTCCTTGATTATGGTTAGCCACATCTTCTGGAGTTGCCACGCCCCTGCCACATTTCCTTGACCTCTTTCATTATTCTAAACATAGTTAACATTCACTTCAGGGAGTGCTACAAACCCAGTGGGTCTAGATGTATGATTCTTCATTAGTAAGTCATTGTTCTGCTCAACAACTAGGGGACATGAGATTAGTTTTAAGGTTCTAAAAGGCGCGAGGCGTGGTCGAGGCGTAGAGGTCAAGCCTCAAGCCTTAGGAGCCTAGGCGCGCCTAGGCGAAGCCTAGGCGTAAAAAAGCGTTTGTCCTTTTTTTATTATTTTAATTATTCCAAGGCTAGTAATATAATAAAATAGTACATACCTTGAATTTTGAAAATATATCCATATGTTTGGTAGCCATCTTTCTCACATTCATGCTCCATAACCAATATTTGTCAACTAATCCTTTGTTTTGTTTAAAAAAAGTGTGCCTTAAGCCTTTTACTAAGAATAGAGGGTAATAAGGCGTAATAAGGCGTAGGCGATGCGTTTCTCTCAAGCCTCAAGCCTAGGCGGGCCTAGGCGGAGCCTAGGCGGGCCTTTTAGAACAGAAGTTTTAAGTACTTATTAAACCCTCGCTCTCGATATTGATGTTATTGGAGCATATTCGAGGCATGAAAAGTTGAGAAAGTTTTCTCCAACATATCTGCATCCTCTACCTTTTCCCCGCATAACTTTAGCTTAGAGGTAATTTTGAACATAGCGGAATTGTATTCAGACACAATCTTAAAATCTGGAAATCTCAAGTTGAGCCACATATGGCGTGCACATGAAAGCATGACCGATTTTTGGTGGTCATAACGCTCCTTCAGGGAGTTTCATAAATTTAGAGAATCTTTCACAGTCAAGTACTCACTTATAAAATCGTTGTGTATGTATGTGACACCCCGACTAATTAAATACCGGGTAGTTACTCCTTTATTAAATTAATTCAAAATGCCAAGTTGGCTCAGTTAATAGCATCACTGTCGAAAACATTTTTATTTTATTTTTACTAACCACCTAGTATTTAAAAAGTAAGTGCCAAATTTTATTTTAAGTCTGATTAACATGCAATAAGTGAAATGAAGAAATAAATAACACCATACACCATACTGAAGTAAAACGAATAACCATCACAATAGAGTAATAAAGTCTGGAGGAAAACTCCTCACTACAATCCCATAACTGAAATAAATAAACTGAACAATACATGCTAAAGTCTGAAAACCGAAAAGTAAAAGATGCTCTAAATAGAAATGGGCAACATGCCCTACAACTGATAGATAGTGACTCTGGAATCCAAAAGATAGAAGCGTCTACATGCAAATCCCTGTAGCTTCCACAAACAGCTACAGCTCGTCACCTGAATGAGAATCCTATGCTTGGTGTCCCTGTGGCTGGGCACCTAAAATGGTTTTACAAGAAAAAGATTTGAAAAGCAAACGGGTCAGAGCCCGAATGTGGAGTTATATTTAAAAAAAAACCTGCAAGTGCTTTAAAAACATTTAAAACATTAAATGCAAAGTACATGTTAGGACGTGCACTCACATTATATTCTCACCTCTCGTCTAACTGTGCACTCCTAACGCAAGTACCCATCTATAACTACCCATACCACTAGTTAAGTGACAACATATCTAACTAGACTGCCAAAGGTCCTACCCATAATACTCGGTTCCATTAACATAATAACGCTCGTAATTAGATAGGGATTTAATGTAAACTCAGATGCTCAATATGCCATATATTTCTCTATCAGCTAACTCATATATTTATCGAAACAATACCGTAATTATATTTACAACATTAACATGAAGGTCCTCATTAATTAAGTGTATATTATTCACATCATAAATATACAATACAAGCACCCCGAGAACTAAGCTGTGGTGCACACATACTCTGCTATCCATCCCGGTACATCACGTACATAAGGATCACACATTCCGAATCTCTCAGGAATAGTTCAGATAACACAAATCACAAATAGTGGAGGCGAACACAGTCACCATCACATGGGTCACGCACATACCTACGCTCCCACGGTCAGCGGACTTATTAATATCCCAATAAGTCTTTCTATGACCTATGTTCATCGAGGTACCAGTCTATATCCCCCCCGTAGGCACACAAGGATTAGAGGGTCCTAAGCGAACGCAACCTCCCGTGATAGCAAGTATGGTAGGTATGTCATACACACAGTCCATATACCAATACTAAGTAAACACACCTCTTAGTAATACCATATTTTAATTGTAGTACGTATCGCATTCTCGCACTAACTATAATTATTACAATTTATACTAATCCGATTTATAATCATACGCGCTATAGTTCCTCACGTCGTAGTAACCACTCACGTCTCAACCCAAACCGTCCATGTAATACAACTCTCGTATGTAAATTCCTCCTCATAAATACCCAAAAGTCCCAATTCTATCACTATATCATCAAAGGAATGCTATCTATATCCTCGAACAAGTTTACGGATCTCCAAAAATCGAAACAGTCCAAAAAGGACCAAACTGTCAACTCGTTAGAAGTCTCGTTCGAACGAGACTGTTCGAACGAGATCCCTCTGCCAACTCGTTAGAAGTCTCGTTCGAACGAGACTGTTCGAACGAGATCCCAGTTCGTTCGAACGAACTGTTCCTTCTAACGATATCTCGTTCGAACGAGATATCGAACGAAATCCCTTTTCGTTAGCAGCGACTGGTCAACTCGTTAGAAGCTCGTTCGAACGAGTTCGTTCGAACGACCTGGGGGCTGCTTCTAACGAGCTACCAGCTTCGACCCAGATTTTTTCCCAAATCGTTTTTCATCCATTTTAACACCTCAAATCTTCTAAACTAAGTCCCAATCATTCGTTTAAAGGTCTATAATCAATACTAAACATATATAGTCACATCCTAACATGTTTTTAAGGGATTAATCCATCCTAACATCAATTAAATTTACAACTTTCTACACTTTTTCCAAAGATCTCAAGAACATGAACCCTAATTACATATCATCATCAAATCCCAGAATTTAATTCGTTTTTCTTTCACCCAATCATGTATTAACATCAAATTAATCATCTCCAAACTATTCTACATGCAATTTATCCTCAATATTCAGAACCTAAGTCCAATTAATCATGGGTTTTCATTCATCTTCCAATAACAATTATAAATCTTAAATTTTCTAACATGGAAAGAACATTTGCTGAAGTTAAACATAATTAAACCACTTGCCTTGTTTGTTTCCGGATTTGGTGTTGATTTGGTGAAGAATCTCTGCAGAATTTCCTCTCTTTATCTCCTTCTCCAATGGTGGCTTAAGGTGGCTAGGGTTTTGATTTGGGAACTTAGAAAACCTAAATGATAACCTACGTAGCTTTCTAGGTTAATATGGTTTGGTTAATGGGCTTAATGGGTTAAATCCACATCAGCTTTACATATCTAATTTTCGTCACTTTTAATTCCTAAAAATGTAAAATTACCAAAATACCCTTTAAGTTGCCGGTATGGCCTAAAAATACCCCGGGACCCAAACTATACCCCCGGCTAGTGTTTTCTGACTATCTCGACCCTTCCGGACGCGTTGGCGCACTCAAAACGACCATACGGATTATAGATTTTAAATTCACTTTTATTATCAAAATATTATACCGTGACGCGACGGTCACACGCGTCTCAATAAAATTTCTAAAATGCCGTATATAAATCTCACGACAAATTTATAATACCAAATACATATATAATCATATATGCACATAATCAAATACCAATTCGCATCACATTAGTATTTATAACCCGGATTAATTTCCAATTAATACGCATTTAATTAATTAATCCCCAAAATAAATATAGTCAAAAGTACGGGGTATTACATACTGCCCCCCTAATAACTGAATTTCGTCCCGAAATTCGAAACTAGAAAGTACCTGCTAAAAACAGCTCTGGGTAACGCTCGCGCATCTCATCCTCGCGCTCCCATGTGGACTCCTCGACATTGTGATGTCGCCACTGAACACGCACTAACGGAACTATCTTTGACCGCAGTTTCCTCTCGCTTCGGTCCAAAATAGCAATTGGCCCCTCCTCGTAGGAGCTATCCGGCTGGAGATCGATGTCCTCCACAGCAATATGAGAATGAGCCAAATTATCTCTAAGGTATTTCCTCAGCGAGGAAATATAGAACACGTCGTGAATCCGATGCAAGTGCTCCGGTAGTCCAAGTCTATACGCAACCGGTCCGATCCGCTCAATAATAGGAAACGGCCCCACATACCTCGGTGCCAACTTCCCCTTCTTCCCGAATCGCATAATCCCCTTCATCGGAGAAACCCTGAGCAAAACCTGGTCCCCCACTTGGAACTCCCTGAAAAACCTCTTCGCATCAGCATAACTCTTCTGCCTGTCTTGAGCTACCCGAATGCGACTCCGAATCAACTCAATCCTTGCCGAAGTATCCTGAATCACTTCCGGCCCAAGTAGTTTGTTGTCCCCCACTTCTAACCAACATGCTGGGGAACGACAAGGCCTACCGTATAATGCCTCAAATGGAGCCATGCCAATAGTGAACTGATAGGAGTTGTTGTAAGCAAACTCCACCAGTGGAAGGTACTGCTCCCATCCACCCCCGAAGTCAATAATGCACATGCGTAGCATGTCCTCCAACATCTGATTGGTGCGCTCTGTCTGCCCATCGGTCTGCGGATGATAAGCTGTACTCGACCGCAATTCCGTGCCCATTGCCTCCTGGAAACTCTCCCAAAACCTCGAAACAAATATCTTGTCTCTGTTAGACACGATATTCAGGGGCACACCGTGAAGTCTCACAATCTCATAAATGAAGAGCTGGGCATACTGTCCCGTAGTGTAGTCAGTCCTTACGGGTAAGAAGTGAGCGACCTTGGACAATCTGTCCACAATTACCCAAACGGAGTCGTGACCCCTCTGCGACGTAGGCAACCCCGTGATAAAGTCCATGGATATGCTCTCCCACATCCACACCGGGACCTCCAATGGCTGTAGCAATCCTGCCGGTCTCTGATGATCCACTTTTACGAGCTGACAAGTGGCGCATTTCGAGACAAACTCAGCGATATCTCTCTTCATACCGCTCCACCAATACTGTCGTCTCATGTCTTGGTACATTTTGTCCCCTTCGGGATGTACCGCGAACCGTGAGCCGTGCGACTCTGCCATCACATCGTGCCGCAATTCTTCTCCTTCCGGAACTACCAATCTCCCATTGAAGCGTAATCCCCGTCTGAGCTAACGGTATAGGACTCCGCTCCCTCTGCAAGTAATCGAACTATCTGTTCCTGACAGAACGAGTCATTAGCCTGTGCCCGTACTACTTTCGTGACAATCTGCGGTGTAACGGTCATCACAGACATGAAAGATCGGGCCACTGCATCCTGGTGTCCCAATTCCTTCCACTTTGCTTTCCACACCTCTGCCACCTCATCTGCTGGCCTGCGGCTCAACGCATCTGCTACCACGTTAGCCTTACCCGGGTGGTACTGGATGTCGAACTGGTAGTCCTTCACAAATTCAAGCCACCTACGCTGCCGCATATTCAATTCCTTCTGCGTGAACAGATATTGTAGTGACTTGTGGTCCGTGAACAGCTGAAACTTCTCCCCCAAAAGATAGTGCCTCCAAATCCGTAAGGCAAATACCACTGCTGCCAACTCCAAATCATGCGTGGGGTAATTTTTCTCGTGAGGCTTAAGCTTACGGGAAGCATAAGCTATGGCCTGTCTCTCCTGCTGCAATACACCTCCAAGTCCTTGCAAAGACGCATCGGTGTAAACCAAATACTCAACTCCCGGTCTCGGCAATGCTAACACAGGTGCTGATGTCAATTTGTCCTTCAACTCATCGAATGCCAACTGACAGGCATCACTCCAGATATATGGCACACCCTTACGAGTAAGATGTGTCAAAGGACCTGCTATCTCCGAGAAACCCCGAATAAACCTCCTGTAGTATCCTGCTAAACCCAAGAAACTACGAATCTCCGTTGGTGTCGTGGGCTGTCCCCACTCCTTCACCGCTGACACCTTCCCCGGATCAACAGATATTCCCTGGTCGGAAATGATATGCCCCAAAAACTGGACTTCCTTCAGCCAAAACCCGCACTTCTCATATTTTGCATACAACTCGTTCTGACGGAGTGTCTGCAAAACCTGCCTCAAATGCTCGGCGTGCTCCTCCTCTGTCTGAGAGTAAACCAGAATGTCATCAATGAAAACAATGACAAACTGATCTAGGAAATCCCTATGCTCGGCGTGCTCCTCCTCTGTCTGAGAGTAAACCAGAATGTCATCAATGAAAACAATGACAAACTGATCTAGGAAATCCCTAAACACTCTGTTCATCAAGTCCATAAACACTGCTGGAGCGTTGGTCAAGCCGAAAGGCATAACCCGAAACTCGTAAGAACCATATCTCGACAAGAATGCGGTCTTTGAGACATCCTCCTCCCTGATACGCAACTGATGGTATCCTGACCTCAAGTCAATCTTCGAGAAGAAAGAAGCTCCTCTCAACTGGTCGAATAAGTCATCGATTCGAGGCAACGGATACTTATTCCGTATCGTGACCTTATTCAACTCTCGGTAGTCCACACACAATCTCAGTGAACCGTCTTTCTTCTTCACAAACAAAACTGGAGCGCCCCAAGGTGAGGTACTCCTGCGAATAAAGCCCTGCCCTAACAGCTGCTCTATCTGTTCCCGTAGCTCTCGCATCTCAGCTGGAGCCATACGGTACGGTGCACGTGCTATAGGTCTCGTACCCGGTAGCAAATCTATAACGAAGTCTATCTCTCGACTGGGTGGTAAGCCTGGTATCTCCTGAAACACATCTGAATACTCCCTGACAACCGGGATCGAATCTAAAGGAATAACAACCTCCTTAGAGGTATCCTCCTCTATGTAATACAGATGAGCGGTCGATCCTCCCTCTGGGCGAGGCATCGCCACTACAAACATCTCTTGCCCCGGAATGGCAAAAACAATGCTCCCGCTGAAGCAATCAATCATGGCCCTATATGCTACGAGCCAATCCATACCGATGATCACATCGTGAACATGCATGTCTAACACTAACATGTCTGCAGGCAATACCAAACCACCAATCTCTACCCCCACTCCCTGGCATATAAAGAAAATAAGTGACCCACTCCCCAATGGTGAGTCGACACACGTCACTGTGCTCTCCGCCGTAGCTAACAATCCTAAAGCTATAAAACAGTGTGTAGCTATAAAACAGTGTGTAGCACCCGTATCAAATAACACCCGACCCATAGTGCCATGGATAGGAAACGTACCCTCGATCGCGGGCGGTGCCTGTGGAACTGCAGCCTGGTGAACGTTGTAGACACGTCCATACTGTAGCTGCCCCTGCTGAGCTGGGACTGCTGGAATGGGTGGCAATGCTGCCATCTGTGGCGGTGCGGGAAGAGCGGCGGGAAACATAGGCCTCTGTGGCTCCTGGCGAGCACCCTGCTACTGCTGCTGTGGGGCCCTGCCCCTATCAGGACAATCCTGCTTCTTATGACCAGTCTTGCCACAAACAAAGCACTTCCCTGGGAAGTTCCCTCCCCTCTGCCCCTGCTGTCCCCGGCCCTGGTGGCCGTTACCGTTCCTCCCTTGGCCCTGCTGGCCCTGATGAAACTGCTGCCCATTCTGCCCCTGATGGCCCTGATGGCCGTTTGGACCCTGATGGCCCTGACGGAAACCTCCCTGTCCCTGCCTGTAGTTCCCTGACCGGAACCTCTTATTATCCCCCTGCTGGGTACCCTGCTCATTCTGCCTCTGCCCCTGACCAGATTGGGCCCCGCTGGCACCATGTCCTCCAGTCCTGCCCTGATGGCTAGACTCCCCCGACCTCTTACCCTCGGCCATATGAAAACGGTGGTCCTGGCAGTGCAACAATGCAGCGTTAACCACATCAGAATAAGTGGCCAACGATAAGTTCCCTAGCAGATGCTGACGGATCCTCCAATGCAACCCGTCGGTGAACTTCTCAATCTTCTTCTTCTCTGTTGGAATCTCATCTGGAACGATATTCAACAGGTTAGTGAACTCGGCCTCATACTCGGCCACTGTCTTGCCTTCCTGCCTCAGACTCATCAGCTTCCTCCTCATTTCCGTATGAACAGCCGACGTAAAGTACTTGCGGTCGAACCGCACCCAGAACTCCTGAATCGTGAGGGTATCCCTCTCCTCTGCGGTGGTAATAGACTCCCACCACTGTAGTGCAGATCCCACTAGCTTGAAAGTAGCTAGCACCTGTTTCTGAACATCAGTGCACTCATGCATCCTCAAATGCCTCTGTATGTCCTTCCTCCATTGGCTCGAGACTACCACATCTGAGCTACCTGCAAACTCTGGCGGATGCGCTTTCTGAAAAGCGTCACGTACGCGCTCCCAAGCAGACGGGAATGCATTAACCTGTGCTGGCGCGGCAACCGGCGCCTGAGGCGGTGCCTGCTGAATCACGGCAATCGCGGCATTCACCGCTTGGGCTACTATAGCAGCAACCTCAGCGGCGTTCATCATGCCCTGAACTGGAGCGGGCTGGGGTTCGGGCATTGCATTCCTGGGAACTCGTCGTGCACGTCGTGGAGGCATCTGAAATAAGAACAAAGTTTATAAGTTCACGGTTATAAACTTAATATAGCTGAAGAACGAAGCATACACAAAAAGAGTAAAACAGTCCTAAAATATAGGGCTCTATATCAAAGAAACGTAGCGGAAACATAATAGCCGTACAGATCCTAAAGGACACTAGAACCTGATGCTCTGATACCACCTGTGACACCCCGACTAATTAAATACCGGGTAGCTACTCCTTTATTAAATTAATTCAAAATGCCAAGTTGGCTCAGTTAATAGCATCACTGTCGAAAACATTTTTATTTTATTTTTACTAACCACCTAGTATTTAAAAAGTAAGTGCCAAATTTTATTTAAAGTCTGATTAACATGCAATAAGTGAAATAAAGAAATAAATAACACCATACACCATACTGAAGTAAAACGAATAACCATCACAATAGAGGAATAAAGTCTGGAGGAAAACTCCTCACTACAATCCCATAACTGAAATAAATAAACTGAACAATACATGCTAAAGTCTGAAAACCGAAAAGTAAAAGATGCTCTAAATAGAAATGGGCAACATGCCCTACAACTGATAGATAGTGACTCTGGAATCCAAAAGATAGAAGCGTCTACATGCAAATCCCTGTAGCTTCCACAAACAGCTACAGCTCGTCACCTGAATGAGAATCCTATGCTTGGTGTCCCTGTCGCTGGGCACCTAAAATGGTTTTACAAGAAAAAGATTTGAAAAGCAAACGGGTCAGAGCCCGAATGTGGAGTTATATTTTAAAAAAAACCTGCAAGTGCTTTAAAAACATTTAAAACATTAAATGCAAAGTACATGTTAGGACGTGCACTCACATTATATTCTCACCTCTCGTCTAACTGTGCACTCCTAACGCAAGTACCCATCTATAACTACCCATACCACTAGTTAAGTGACAACATATCTAACTAGACTGCCAAAGGTCCTACCCATAATATTCGGTTCCATTAACATAATAACGCTCGTAATTAGATAGGGATTTAATGTAAACTCAGATGCTCAATATGCCATATATTTCTCTATCAGCTAACTCATATATTTATCGAAACAATACCGTAATTATATTTACAACATTAACATGAAGGTCCTCATTAATTAAGTGTATATTATTCACATCATAAATATACAATACAAGCACCCCGAGAACTAAGCTGTGGTGCACACATACTCTGCTATCCATCCCGGTACATCACGTACATAAGGATCACACATTCCGAATCTCTCAGGAATAGTTCAGATAACACAAATCACAAATAGTGGAGGCGAACACAGTCACCATCACATGGGTCACGCACATACCTACGCTCCCACGGTCAGCGGACTTATTAATATCCCAATAAGTCTTTCTATGACCTATGTTCATCGAGGTACCAGTCTATATCCCCCCCGTAGGCACACAAGGATTAGAGGGTCCTAAGCGAACGCAACCTCCCGTGATAGCAAGTATGGTAGGTATGTCATACACACAGTCCATATACCAATACTAAGTAAACACACCTCTTAGTAATACCATATTTTAATTGTAGTACGTATCGCATTCTCGCACTAACTATAATTATCACAATTTATACTAATCCGATTTATAATCATACGCGCTATAGTTCCTCACGTCGTAGTAACCACTCACGTCTCAACCCAAACCGTCCATGTAATACAACTCTCGTATGTAAATTCCTCCTCATAAATACCCAAAAGTCCCAATTCTATCACTATATCATCAAAGGAATGCTATCTATATCCTCGAACAAGTTTACGGGTCTCCAAAAATCGAAACAGTCCAAAAAGGACCAAACTGTCAACTCGTTAGAAGTCTCGTTCGAACGAGACTGTTCGAACGAGATCCCAGTTCGTTCGAACGAACTGTTCCTTCTAACGATATCTCGTTCGAACGAGATATCGAACGAAATCCCTTTTCGTTAGCAGCGACTGGTCAACTCGTTAGAAGCTCGTTCGAACGAGTTCGTTCGAACGACCTGGGGGCTGCTTCTAACGAGCTACCAGCTTCGACCCAGATTTTTCCCCAAATCGTTTTTCATCCATTTTAACACCTCAAATCTTCTAAACTAAGTCCCAATCATTCGTTTAAAGGTCTATAATCAATACTAAACATATATAGTCACATCCTAACATGTTTTTAAGGGATTAATCCATCCTAACATCAATTAAATTTACAACTTTCTACACTTTTTCCAAAGATCTCAAGAACATGAACCCTAATTACATATCATCATCAAATCCCAGAATTTAATTCGTTTTTCTTTCACCCAATCATGTATTAACATCAAATTAATCATCTCCAAACTATTCTACATGCAATTTATCCTCAATATTCAGAACCTAAGTCCAATTAATCATGGGTTTTCATTCATCTTCCAATAACAATTATAAATCTTAAATTTTCTAACATGGAAAGAACATTTGCTGAAGTTAAACATAATTAAACTACTTGCCTTGTTTGTTTCCGGATTTGGTGTTGATTTGGTGAAGAATCTCTGCAGAATTTCCTCTCTTTCTCTTTCTCTCCTTCTCCAAGCTCCTTCTCCAATGGTGGCTTAAGGTGGCTAGGGTTTTGATTTGGGAACTTAGAAAACCTAAATGATAACCTACGTAGCTTTCTAGGTTAATATGGTTTGGTTAATGGGCTTAATGGGTTAAATCCACATCAGCTTTACATATCTAATTTTCGTCACTTTTAATTCCTAAAAATGTAAAATTACCAAAATACCCTTTAAGTTGTCGGTATGGCCTAAAAATACCCCGGGACCCAAACTATACCCCCGGCTAGTGTTTTCTGACTATCTCGACCCTTCCGGACGCGTTGGCGCACTCAAAACGACCATACGGATTATAGATTTTAAATTCACTTTTATTATCAAAATATTATACCGTGACGCGGCGGTCCCACGCGTCTCAATAAAATTTCTAAAATGCCGTATATAAATCTCACGACAAATTTATAATACCAAATACATATATAATCATATATGCACATAATCAAATACCAATTCGCATCACATTAGTATTTATAACCCGGATTAATTTCCAATTAATACGCATTTAATTAATTAATCCCCAAAATAAATATAGTCAAAAGTACGGGGTATTACAATGTAATGCCTAAGGAATATCCTATGTAGCACGGACACTCTCCCGGAAGCCAACGTGTCGTGTCCAACAATGTGTCGGACACCTATGAAGCATGAACACTCTCCCGGAAGCCATAAGTCAGCGTTGACTCAAGTCATGGTGATTGTGCTTTATTTATGGTTCTTAAGGGTCAAAGTGTGTTTGAAGTTTGTTTTGTATGGTCCATTTTCTTAATTTCATGTTAAGAATGCTCTAATAATGTATTTTATAGAGAAAATCTGATTTATTTCATTAATATATATTTAAATATATATTATATATTATACGTATCATAGCGTGTCGTATCCTAGTTTTTGGATCAATCACGTATCGCGTGTCGAAACACGTATTACGTGTCCGTGCTTCATAGGAAATATCAAAGCCTTAGCTTTGTCCCGTTGGGACATAGTATTTTCAAGTGTTATTACATCACAAGGTTCCGAGCTTGGAGGTGGAGTTCATCATCTTGAGACTAATTAAGATAATTCACTCTAGAAAGTTCAAGTGCTTCAAATTCGAACTTAAAAATACTTGACATTTTTAAACTGTTCAATGAATAATAAATTACAATTAAAAATATATAATGCATAATGAAGAAAAATAATAACTTAATATTAATTGGAATATCATGTGTGCAATTAAAACTTTAATTCATTAATTTAATAAGTAGAACTTCACGTTCGTGCTATTTATTTGTAGGGACTTCAGGTCAATACATAGAATAATTGAACTTCGAGTCAATTTTATTAAGTACAAGGATTTTAAAGTCCTTACCCTATTGTGTCAAAATTTCAGGTTTGATGAGAGTTTTTTTTTTTTTTAAAAATTACTTGGAACTTTAGGTCCAAATTATAAATTATTTGGGGGACATTTAATATCCCTTTCTCTATGATACAAATAATCAAAATTTTGGGTTTTGATTGCAGGTATATATTATTTGGAATTCGATGCCCACAATTTAAATAACAATTCAAGTCCCAAATTTAAAGGGTAATTGGGAACTTCAAGTCCCAATTATTAAAAACTTAAAGTCCCAAATTTCAAATCAAAACTTTAGGGTTGATGAAATAAAAATTTGTTAGAACTTTAGGTCCAAAATATAAATAATTGTTAAGGTACTTTTAGTATTCCTTGACCTATTATAGAGAATAATCAAAACTTCAGGTTTGATTTATGACACATTTTATTATCTTGTCCAAACAGGCTGTAAATTTAAATAATTGAAAACTTCAGGTTCCAAATTCTAAATAGTACTTGAGAACTTTGGGTCCCAAAAATATAAACTATTAGAGAGTTTTGGGCCTCAAGATTTAATTATTTGTGTATAAACTAGTTTGATTAAAATAATAATAATGATGAATACAAATATATGAAATTTACCCAAAAAAAATTTAAGAATCACATGAAAGGTGAATAATATTTTCATAAAGGAAATATTTTTATAATACAAGTCTTGCTAGTCATCATCAAAGCATTTGATACCGTGATTTTAAGCCTTAAAATGAGTAATATATTTCAGTAATGAGGGTCACCTCTAATTTATAATAGAAGTTGGTAGAGTTTTAATAGGAGTGAATAAATACAAGTATTTATAAGAGAGATTATATTAATTTTTCTTTAAAAGATATTTTTTAAATATCTAGATACTAAATGTTATGCAAACCCACCCCCACATGTATAACACCACCACCTTCCCATTTTCGCTCGGGTCCTAATAAATACACCAAAGATTTTACTCCAAAACACCACAAAAAAATTAAGTACAAATTTTACTAATCACACCCAAAAGTTTTGTACCTTTTTTTCTTTCAAAATGTCTAATATACCCCAAAATAAACAAAAAATTACCCACATACTAGCACTACAAACTCAACACCACATAATACAAAATCTAAAAACTCTTCAACTCCAAAATAATTTAACTATTTCACCTTGTTCATTTGTCCCCCAAACCCTAAAAATTCATTGCAATCGTCCGCAAAACACCTCTACAAAGTACATAATGTCAAAAATTATTTATAAAATGAAGATCAAATTAAGAAAAAAAAACTGGGTTTATTGGACTTACGCCCCCCCGTCGCTGTAAGTGATGAGTAGTTTCGGTTGGAAGTGGCCATGAAAACAGTTGTTACAGTGGCAAGTGGCCGTGGTAAGTGGATTACGGTGGAAAGCAACTGAAACAAATAAAACCACGGTGGGATGTAACCGAAATGAACCCACATATGGTTAACTTGAAAAACGAAAATAAGATTAAAAAAACCCTGAGATTGAGAAGGATCTCATATTGAGCATATTGAACAGGAGACTCATATTGAGCAGAAACTCAATATTGAGCAGGAACCCCCAGGTCCCGGCAGAAACCCATATTGAGAAGGAACCCACCCAGGGTCCTGGCAGAAACTCATAGTGAGCAGGAACCCACCCAGGGTCCCGGCAGAAACCCATATTGAGAAGGAACCCACCAGGGTCCTGGCAGAAATTCATATTGAGCAGGAACCCACCCAGGGTCCCGACAGAAACACATATTGAGCCGAACCCCCCTAGGGTCCCGGCAGAAACTCATATTGAGCAAGAACCCACCAGGGTCCCGGCAGAAACTCATATTAAGCAGGAACCCACCCAGGGTCCCGACAGAAACTCATATTTTGCAGGAACTCCCCAGGGTCCCGACAGAAACTCATATTGAGCAGGAACCCACCCAGGGTCCCGGCAAAAACTCATATTGAGAAGGAACCACCCCAGGTCTCGACAGAAACTCGTATTGAGCAGGAACCCCACCCAGGGTCCCGGTAGAAACCCATGTTGAGAAGGAACCCCCCAGGTCCCGACAGAAACTCTTATTGAGAAGGAACCTCACCAGGGTCCCTACAGAAACTCATATTGAGAAGGAACCCTCAAGGTCCCTTAACAACAGAAAATGTCAGGGCGAGGAGCAGTCAAGGTCCTCCCCTCAGCTTCCAGAAAAATAGGCCAAGGTGAGGGAGTGGCTAACATGAGTAACTCCTCATCATGAAAGTCATTCTTTAAAAGAACAACAATATTAACACTTTGCTTTCTTGTACAGGTAGCCTAGTTGAGCAGGCAGGGCTCAAATAGGCCAGTTGGGACCTCCTGGGAGTTTTGGCTTGGCGGTTGAGGGACAAGGTATGTTGAGCAAGCTCAACCACTTAGCACTATAGGATTGAGAGAATACTAGTAGAAAGACCCAGAAGTCACTCAAGACTACACACACTTCACACTTGGTCACAAGTGAAGTGAGCAGCCAAAGAGCTGGCTCCTCACAAGGAATAAACTCTTTATAAAAATGACTTTTCTAGAAGAGGGGGTCCTCGAGGTCCCTCTCAAGAAAAACAATAATTTTAGAAGAGAGGGGTCCTTAAGGCCTCCTCTCTCAAGATTTGCAAAAATTGCACCATAAGTTATCGTTTCAAAAGATATTTACAAAATCAGATATCTTGTCTTCATTAGGAGACATGTGCTTTTTGACTTTGGTTGGCGCCAGGTGGCGCCTGCAGGAGGGGACAGGCAGGGCTGCCTGCAGGTAGGGACAAATGGTACAATTGAGACATTGTTCCCCACCAACCCTCTCAATTTTGGCGCCCAAAAAATGCTAACTCAGCCCTAATGCCCAAGTGTAAATAGCTCTGGGCAAGGTCAATAGAGAGAATTGAAATTGCACAGTTACTCTGGCAAAATCACACCAGACCTACCTAAGTAATCTCTCTCTGCTCATTCTCTTAGTGCTGAGTGCCTTGTTCCTTCACTCCCCACTGACAGTCATCATTCTCAGGTGTTTCCCTTGAGAAAATTACTATTTTTGCTGTGAAAGTTCATCTTCTTGCAGGGAGTGAGTTGAAGCTTGAGTTCCATTGTTACCAGAAGGGGAAGGTTTCTTGAGAAGTTACACCAGGAGACCTTGAAGACCTTGCAGGCAGTGTCCATTGGAGTGGGTCACGCCTCACCCATTCCAATTAATCATAGACCCCAGTCTCACTACCCTCCTACATTTGGCGACTCTGTTGGGGAGGTATTCTTGCTTTAATGGACAAAGAAGGTTTCAATGTCTCTAATCAGTTGGTTTTTGAGGACACTCCATCTGGTAATGGAGCTCACAGTGACCAGACTACCCAGGAAGAAGTGGTGGTGATCGGAGCCAAGGCGCATGCGCCTCAGGGAGGGCAGACCAGTTCGCCGACAGTGGCTCCAACGACAGGTATGAATCTTACGGCAATATTTTTTGACTTCTTGAAGCAAAATAATGGAGACCAATCAAGTTTGGGTCAGGGTTGTGTGACACCAGCGGTTGCCTCTTCTGGAGGGGTAGCCACCCTTGTCGCGATTCTGGCAGAGGCAATTCTGCCCCGGAAGGCGGTGCCGGAGCAGGCTGTGGCGCAATCGGGTTCGCCCGTCGCTAAAAACATATGCTTGGAGGAGTCACCCTCTAAGGCTGTTACCATGGAGGAAGTGAGGAAGCTACTATCTTCCTCCCAGAGGGAGGGTCCCTACCTATATGAGGAGTTACAAGACCCTTATCCGCAAGAGGTAAATGAGAAGCCATACCCTGAGGGGTATATCCCACCAAAATTTATCAAGTTCAGCTGCAAGGGGGAGAACCCTAGGGAGCATGTGAAGAGGTTTGTCGAGTATTTGGGAGTGCATGTATTTGGGAGTGCATGCTGGTGACAAGAACCTGAGGTTGAGGGAATTCACTAAGACCCTCACTGGGAAGGCTTATACATGGTATTCCCACTTGGCACCTAACAGCATCCCTACTTGGGAAGAGATGCACAGGCAGTTCCTCCAGAAGTTCTTTGTAGCGGAGGATGAATTTACATTGAGGCACCTAGCACAAGAGGTCCAGAAGCCAGGAGAAGAGTTGATGCACTACGTCAAGCGATTTCGCGAGATGGCCTTAGATGTCCACGAGGATGTGGCGGAGGCCAGGTTACTACATATATGTATGGAAGGACTCTTAGAAGAGTACAAGTTGCACTTGATCAACGAAACTAGAGACGGAACTTGTAGCGAGTTCACCAGGGTTGCTAGCAACATAGCTATGATAATCAAACCAAGGGCCCCGGGTTGGAGGACGCAAGTTCCACTGACTTCCGGGAGGTTTCAAGTTTCGAGAAGGCAAGCGGTTAACTATGTGGATGGGAGTCCCAAAGGAAAAAGGGAGGCTTTGAGGCCAAGACTGGCAGTCCCAGCAACAAGAGAAAGTTTGGGGAAGATGCCCCACCGCCACTACTATGCAGCGTAGCTGAGGCTATGGATTGTTACCGTACCTTAGTACGAGAAGGGGTAGCAGGACCTCCTCACTTGAAAGGAGAAACCCCCACTGTAGATGACAAGGCCAATCCGAAGTACTGTGAGTTGCACCAACGGGTGCAGCATTCTACCAAAGATTGTTACTACTTGCGAAGGATCATTGGCGAGCAGGTGGCCAATGGTACCTTGCAGATACCCCCTGTGGATGTTAACGAGAACCCACTTCCTGCACATCACTTTGGTACCGCCAACATGGTAGTTGCTTATGATGAAGAAGCTACCAAAGGTCTGATGGAGTGGGAGAGCGGCGATCAGTTATGTGAGGAGTTGGAAAATCTTTCACTGAGAAGACTTTGAGCTAGAAAGAAAGCAAGAGGAGTGGTTCTTCACTCCGAAACGAGAAGATGGAAGTGGGGAAGTTGAGGAAGTGGCCCTCTCGGAGGGTGAGGTAGATGTCATTCTCGCTCTAGATGAGGGAGGGACCTCTGAGGCGGAGTATGTTTGCAGTGCCCAGACGTATGAGGTAGACCTAGATTCCGAATGTGAGGCCATAGCAAGGAGCCCCAAGTTCAAGTGGTTTTTCGACCAGATAGGGGTGAAGTACGACACAAGGGTGGCCATCACGAGGAAAGTCTTGGAGGCAGTGCAGCAGCGGGGAGATCCTTCGCTAAATTGGCAGGGCCAATCGGAAGGATGATTAAGAAGTGTACTTCTGAAGTGGTGTTTTCAGAAGCAGATAGGTTGGCGCCTTACTTCCACAACCGCCAGCTGTATGTTACAACCACGGTCAATGGAGTCTCATTTCCCAGGGAGTTAATGGATGGGGAAGCATCTATTAAGATCATGCCCGTCAGTACATTGTATGAAACAGGAATTGATCAGGGGAAGGTGGTTCCGGTACCACTAGTAATTTCCGGATTTGACAATGCCGGAATGCAGTCTATAGGATATGTGAATGTGGGAATTAGGTTGGGAAATTTCACCTCCCACATTAAGTTCCATGTTATCAATGCTAACACTAGCTACCAATTACTCATTGGAAGGGTATGGATGCACACTCATGGCATAGTGCCCTCCACCTATCATTAATGTGCAAAAGCAAACGTTAGAGGTACAGAGATAGTGATCAAGGCCACGCAGAGACCCTTCGCCGTTGAGGAGGCCCACCTGGTAGATGCTACCTTCTACACTGAGTTAGATGAGGAAAGAAAGGTCTCTGCAAGAAAGCTAGAAGGGATGAAAGTAGCCGAGGGAAGTGTCCCACAAAAGAAGTTTGTTCATGATCGTCTTGGGGGGAGGGTGATCCCCCACATGGCAAAGGGCAAGAGGAAAGTAGAGGAGGCAACTAGGCCCCCTCGAACTTGCAAAAAGGTTGTCTTGCCTGATGGAAAGATCATCTACCGCTTATAACGGTCTGCGCGAGTGGTGTTCTGGGATGAGAGCATCGACCCGGCGCCTGAGTGCTTTATTGTTGATGAATCCCACATCGTTGAGCATGTCGAGGAACCAGAAGAAGCTCCAGAATGCATGCAAGATGGACCCAGAGAACAGCTGCAAGAATTAGAGGAGATCAAGTTGGGGCCAGAAGGGGGTGAGAGTAGACCCATTCTAATCTCCAAGAGTCTGGAACCAAAGCAGAAGGAAGAGCTCATTGGGCTACTTCGTGAGTTTACCGATGTGTTTGCCTGGAAGTACACGGAGATGTCAGGAATAGATGCAGAAGTGAGCTCTCATAGATTGAACATCCTTCCCAATGCCCTCCCTGTAAGGCAAGCCACACGCACATACAAAGCGGACCTTGACTTGAAGATAAAAGCTGAGGTGGAAAAGTTGTTAGGGGCAGGGTTCATCAAGCCTATCCAGCACCCCATATGGCTTTCCAGCATAGTGCCAGTGGCGAAAAAAGACTAGCCAAATCAGAATCTGCGTAGATTTTCGTGACTTGAACAGGGCATGCCCTAAAGATGAATTTCCCTTACCAAGCATAGATAGCTTAGTTGACGCCCTCGTGGGACATGAGATGTATAGCTTCATGGACGGGTATGTTGACTACAACCAGATTAAAATGGATCCCGCCGACGCGGAGAAGACTGCCTTCTGCACACCATTAGGGAACTTTCACTACACAGTCATACCCTTCGGACTGAAGAATGCCGGGACAACATACCAACGGACCGTGATGGCCGTTTTTCATGACTTATTTCATGATATACTAGAATTCTATGTGGATGACCTGGTGGTGAAGTCTAAGAAAGAAGGCAGGCATATACAGGATCTCAGGAGAGTATTTGAGAGGTGTCGCCGATATAAGATTAGGATGAATCCCTCAAAGTGTGCCTTTGGGGTTACCGCAGGGAAGTTCTTAGGTTTTGTTGTGAATAGACAAGGGGTGCAAGTGGATGCAGAGAAGATGAAAGCCATTGTGATGATGCCACCACCCAAGAGTCAGAGACAGCTTAAGAGCTTCCTGGGAAAGGTATCTTACCTGCGGAGGTTTATTCCCGCGCTGGCAGAAGTAACTCATCCGTTCGCGCCTCTAGACAAGATTAAGTCGATTTGGGGAGAGGGACAGGAGAAAGCGTTTGAGAAAATTAAAGAAATCCTAGCCTCTCCGTCCACGATGATTCCCCCCCGAAGCAGGAGCACCGCTGCTGCTCTACCGCACTTCTACGAAGAGATCGATAGGGGCCCTCTTGGTGCAAGAGAAAGAAGGAGTGGAAAAGCCGGTTTACTACCTGTCAAGAGTGTTCTCTGGGACAGAATCTAGGTACACCAGCGTTGAGAGACAGGCGTTGGTTTTTGTAGCCCAGAAATTAAGACACTATCTTCTAGCCTTCACAGTTCACATAGTCACTAAGTGCGACCCCATCAAGTACCTCCTCGCACGGACAGTACTCGTGGGACGAGCGGCAAGGTGGTTTTTGATCCTGCCAAAATATGATCTAAAATGTATAGTGCCCAAAGCCATCAAAAGCCAAGCCGTGGCAGATCTGTTTGCTCACTTCCCAAGTGGAGTTTTTGAACCACCTATTGAAGAGCTACCTGGGGAGAGCTTTCAAGCATGCATGGCGGAGGAGGTGAAAAAGTGGTCAATGGAATTTGATGGTTCCAGTGCTCAAGGAACAGGCTGAGCTGGCGTCATACTATCAGATGGGAAAGAAAAGATCGCTCTCTCCTTCAAGTTGGATTTCAAATGTTCAAATAATGAAGCTCAGTACGAGGCCCTCATTCTAGGGATGTTGGAAGCACTCAGAAGAGGGGTCAGGGTGTTGTGTATACGAGGAGACTCCAATTTGGTAGTGAGGCAGGTCAATGGGGAGTTCTCCCTTAAGCATGCCAATTTGGAATCCTACAGACACATCATCCAAAGACTGCTGGGACAATTCTTGGAAGTAACTGTGGAGAGGCAGGCGCGGACGATGAACAGGCACCCTGACGCGCTCGCCACCATAGCGCAAAAGCTAGACATGGAGGAGTCAGAAGCAACCATCACAGCGCGACGGAGAACGGTGCCCACTACTGTAAGATCTTTGTTCCCAAGTAACGAGCCGGAAGATTGGAGGCATCTAGTGGAGAAGCAGCTTGAAACTAGAGAAGGGACAATGGAGTTGTTAGAGTTAGCTAGCTATCGTGTGCTGCAGGGAACTCTCTACTTCAAGAGTCCCGGAGGGTTTCTAGCAAGGTGCGTCGGTGAGCAAGAAGCCAAGGAAAGGTTAATAGAAATGCACCAAAAGCACTGCGGAGATACTGATGTTCCCCTCTATAAACGACTGCAGCGAGGTGGGTACTATTGGCCTGCCATGAGCGCAGAAGCGGCCCACTTGCAACAAAGCTGTTTAAAGTGCCAAGCTAATTTTGACCAACCGGCGGAGTCTAACTTTGTAGAAGACTTCGAAGATTGGAGACAACCATATATAGCATACCTGAAAGATGGGGAGCTTCCCGCAGAGAGAGCGGATGAAATTTATCTTAAAAAAAGAATAGCCCGTTTCTACCTGGTCGAAGGAGAGTTATACAGGAAGGGGTACAATGAGAAGGCACTGAGGTGCGTAGCCAAGGAGGACGTGGAGAGGGTGCTGAAAGAAGCTCATGAGCTCTCCCACATGGGAGGCGCCAAACTGTATGACCAGCTGATGACGCTGGGATACTACTGGTCGACCATGGAGGCCGACTCCATTGGGTATGTGAAGAAGTGCAAAGCATGTCAAGTGCATGGAAACATGGTGCATGCTCCTTTCGTCAGCCTGCAAAGCTTGGCAGCTCCTTATCCCTTTCATACATGGGCGTTCGACCTGGTGGGAAAGATCACACCGGCCTCTCACGGCAAGGCTTTCATCATTGTGGCTACAGAATTGTACACCAAATGGGCGGAAGCCGCCATCCCTCTAAGGAGAGTCACCGCCCAAGTGGTAACCCAGTTTATAAAAGAGTATATCATATGCAGGTTTGGTATACCCAAGGTAATCTTAACAGATAATGGGAAGCAATTCGTATGCAAGGAAATGACCCTCCTCACAGATAGATATAAAATTGTGCATAATAGCTCAACCATCTCCTATCCCAAGGGCAATGGCCAAGCAGAGGCTACCAATAAGACCTTGATAAACATTTTGAAGAAAATGCTAGAGGACATGCCGGGGGCGTGGGGTGAGAAGTTGCCTATGGTGTTATGGGCTTTCCGTACTTCGAAAAGAAAGCCGACAGGGTTTACTCCATTCTTTTTGGTATACGGGACCGAAGCTGCCCTACCAGTGGAGTTGGCGGTACCTTCAGCCAGAATTTCTCTCAGCAATGGGCTCATCCCTGACCCAAGGCATGTGCAGCTGGAGGCACTGGACGAGCATAGAGACAAGGCGAAGGAGAATTTCAAAGTCTACACCCAGCAACTGTCCAGGGCCTACGAGAACTTGGTCAAGCCTAGAGAGTTCCGGGTGGGAGATTTAGTCCTGCGAGCATCCACTCACCATCTCCGCAGCATGTCGACGTCAAAGTTCAAACCCAACTGGGAAGGCCCCTTTGTCGTCAGAGGAGTAGGGAAGTCGGGCTACTATCAAATCTCAGACCTATAGAGTGATTGCCTCCAGTCCTTCAATTGCAAGTGGCTGAAGAGGTACTATGCTTAGTGATAACTAACAAATTTATATATAATTTTTTTGTTTGTCATGTCGGTAATAGATTTTGAGGATTGCTCATATACTAGAAGTCTTTTTTGTAAAATTTTTTTTAGAGCAATACCACGTTGTAAACAGCACACAAAAGTAAAGGAATGAAACAGCAATGCTTTTGATCATTGTAAATGCTTGCTTTGTTTACTCATCTATATATATACATAAATATATATACACTTCCTACTAAGATAAAAGAAAGTACACAAAAATCAGGAACTTTGCTCACTACACTCGGGAGGTAAGTCCATCCTAAGAGAAAGTATACTGAGCAAAGTCCCCCAGACATAAATTAATAGAAAATGTAGAGGGGGTTAAATTTCTCCTCTTTAATGTTTCAAAGACAGTGAAGCTCTTGAAGAGAATATAGAGCAAAAGACCCCAAAGATTAGGGGCTAGCTAATTCAAATAGTTTTTTTTAACGAAACCAAACTTGAAGGAAGGAGACAGGGGTCACCCCCTTCTCCAACCTAGCCTTTATGAACATAAGTAATAATGTGCAGGAATACCTCCACAGACATGAGGGGTGATCCAAGACAATAACATGCAAATACCTCACAGTTACAAGAGGTGCATTTTCAAATAAAAAATAAAAATAAAAGTACAATGTATATATATATACATAACTTGCTCATATTAATGCAAGTACCCCGCAGTATATGGGATAACCATCAGTAGGCCAAATGCTCGCAGAAATTAGAGCAAGTCATATAAAACAAACACCCACAATATAAATGGAGAACAAGGGAAAAGAAAAGTGCAGAAGAAATAAAGTGCCATTATTCTCATTCATGAACGATCAGTGATGTACACATAGAATTTTGAGCACTACAAAGCAAGAAGTAGCCTATCCGCTAGAAATTACAAAAAATAAATTATCACGAGCGATGGCGCCGGCATACGACGGACCAGCCTCCCGCAGAAACTGTTCCTCCAACTTGACGAATTTAGCCTCATCCTCCTCATCACCAGACTCAAGTTTGATGAGCTTCACCTGCAGTAATGCGATCTGATTCCGGATTCTCGTGGCCTCAGCCTGCCGCTGCTCACTATCTTCCAGAAAGGAACACTCAAAAAGTGGCGAACTCCCATATCAAGCCAATCCAAACGAAAATGATAGAACTGTTGCAAGTCGCGAAGAACATCCAAGAATAGTGAAATAGAAGAGCTAGTCAGCTTAGCAGGGGAGGTAGCTAAGAACTCGTGGACATGGCCGTGAGACTGTCAATCTGAAGTATGCTCTGAGAAGTGAATGTCTCGGGGTGGTGCTTAAAGATGAGATCCAAGAGCTGACGCTCGTGCGTCCTGAATTGTCCCGGTAACTCCTCACGCCATAATCTATCCGCAATGGTTGCAGCATCCTCTACTTCACCATCGCCGTCGGAGTGGCGAGACCCTACCTCAGAAGGGAGGACAAAAGACTCTCCACCAGAATCAGCGTCACCGACCAAGGGAGTGGCCTCAGAACCAGTGTTTTAAAAAGCGCGCTATTGCGAACGCAATAGCGCGCTATTGCGTTTTGCGAAGGAGAAAAGCAACGCAATTGAGTCTGCTATTTGTGATGCTCCTATAGCGTGCGCAATTGAGCGCGATTTAGCGCAATTTAGCGCGAAAGTGCGCGAAAGTGCGCAAAACTACGCAAAAGTGCGCAATTGGAGCGCAATCGGAGAACTTAAAAACAAAAAATACAAAACACTGACGTTTTGTAAAAAAGGAACCGGAAAGGTGTTTACTTGCTGTCGATCCTAGAAAAACCCTAAGAAAACACTCCTTACCTGCTGCCGATCCAGTCCGGAGGTCTCTCTCTCCTGCCAATCCAGCCGTTTGTCTATTTCTGCTACAGATCCAGTTTGTATGTAAGTTACGTTTGCCCTAGGCTATAAAAAAATCTCATTCTGAGATTTTTTTTGTTCAGTTAACTTTCTTTGGGAGCTGTTGAGTTAACTTTTTTTGTAACTTTGTTTTAATATCTCTTTTTTTTTTCATATCTCATTCTGAGATTTTTTTGTTCAGTTAACTTGTCTGGGAGCTTTAAAAACTCATTTGATTTTGTAACTTTGTTTTAATAACTCTTTTTTTTATATCTCATTCTGAGACTTTTTTCAAATCTCAGATAATGCAATTTTTTAAAATAAATTCAGTAGAAAATGTAATTTTTTGGCTTTAAAAATGTATTATTATATTATAAGACTCAGTTTACAAGTATAATGTTATTTTACAAATTTGTTAAAATGTTACTTATTTTTACAAATTTCAATTTAAAATGTTACTTCCTTTTTATTTTTTTACAAATTTCAGTTTAAAATTTTACTTATTTTTTGTTTACAATTATGGGTTTAAAATATGACATTTTTCACAAATCCAGTTTAAAATGTTACAATTTTTTTCACCAATTTCAGTTAAAATGTTAGTTATTTTACAAATTTCAATATAAAATGTTACTTTTTAATAAAATATAAGTTGCAAATGTTGCCCATTTTTTAAAAAATTTCAGTTTAAAATGTCACTTCCTTACAAATTTCATTTTAAAATGTTGTTTATTAATTTATTTAAATATTTATATGTTTTTCTAGTTAAAAAAATGGAATGCACGAAATGCTTGCGCGATGCGCGACGCGATTTGCGCTACGCGACTTTGGAGCCAAAACGCGACACCCTACGCGACCGCGATTTAAAACACTGCTCAGAACTATGATCTCTCTCCACAGCCATCCCACTACCAGACTCCACAGTCATCGGAGTACTCTCATGCACCTAGAAACAATGAGACAAAGGTGAAATGAGAACGCTTGCACAGTATACGCAAGAAGAAAAGAGGGGAATAGTAAAAAGAGGGGGTATTCTAGTTTAATACCTCTCTCGCAGTTGCCCCACTGCCAGACTCCACAGTCATCGGAGTACTCATGCACTTGGAAATAATAAGACAAAGGTAAAATGAAAACGCTTGCACAATATACGCAAGAAGAAAAGAGGGGAATAATAAAAAACGAGGGGTATGCTAGTTTAATACCTCTCTCGCAGTCGCCCCACTGCTAGACTCCACAGTCATCGGAGTAATCTCACGCACCTGGAAACAATGGGACAAAGGTGAAATGAGAACGCTTGCACAGTATATGCAAGAAGAAAAGAGGGGAATAATAAAAAAAGGGGGGTATGCTAGTTTAATACCTCTCTCGCAGTCTCCCCACGGTCAGACTCCACAGTCATCGGAGTAATCTCATGCACCTGGAAACAATGGGACAAAGGTGAAATGAGAACACTTGCACAGTATACGCAAGAAGAAAATAGGGGAATGATAAAAAAGAGGGGTATGCTAGTTTAATACCTCTCTCGCAGTCGCCCCACCGCCACACTCCACAGTCATTGGAGTACTCTCATGCACCTGGAAACAATGAGACAAAGGTGAAATGAGAACGCTTGCACAGTATACGCAAGAAGAAAAAAGGGGAATAGTAAAAAGAGGGAGTATGCTAGTTTAATACCTCTCTCGCAGCCATCCCACTCTCAGACTCCACAAATATCGGAACAACTTCATCAGACCCCATAGTCATCGGAGCAACCTCACTCACCTAGAAACAATGCAACAAGGGCGAAGATGGGAATGCTTACACAATTTAAACAAAATAATAAAGGCATAAAAAATGACACAAGGGAAGTGGATACCATTGTACACTGTACCTGAATAACGCTCTCCATAACGGTCAAAGGAGGAGGTGCAGGGGCTCCCAAAGGGGCCGCCACACTGGCCGATGCTCCTGTAGGGGCTGTCTCAGCGACCAGTGCTTCTGAAGAGGTGGCCTCAGTCTCGGGTGCTCCTAAAAGAGATACCCCAAAGACGGTAGTCGCAGGGGGTGCTCCTAAAGGGGCTATCTCAGTAACCAGTGCTCCTAAAGAGGCTACCTCAACCTCATGCGCTTCCGGAAGAACAACCTCAGCAACGGCAGTCGCAATGGATAGGCAAGGCTGCGGATGAGAAGAAGGGGCAAGAGCTAATAAATCACCTACCTCATGAATGAAAAATACCTCAATTAAAAAGGGGAGAGGGAAATTCCTCAATGGCACAACAAAGATAGTTACCTGAAGGGGCGCGATAACAGGGCAAGCGGGCCCGTGCATAGGGGCTGCTGAAGAGACAATAGCAGGAGCCACCATCGAAATAGCACCAAGGGATAACTGAAACAAAAGTGAAAGAGGGCTATGATAAGTAAGGCTGGATAGAGAAGAAATCTATAACTAAGAAAATATGAAAGTACCTGGGCCCCATCCAGAGGGGAAGAGCGGAAAAGGACGGTCGGCGCAGCAGGGGCTGTGCTGATAGCCTACAAAGAATGAAAACATGTTATTCATCACATGTTCGAGGGAAAAGAGATTCCATGCTCGAATGGAAAAGGCCTAACCTGAAGTGTGGGCTCACTAGTTGAAGCCACAGTAAATATTGGGCCGCGAGAGATTGCCTGAACCAAGGGTCTGCCGTCCATAGATATGCGGACCCGGGGGATAGAAATCCTCCCCGAAGAGGATAAACCGGGGATAATAACATCAGGTAAGAGAAGAGTCCCTCCCTGAGAAGAAAATCCAAAAGCCGTTAGGACCTGCTACTGAAAGGAAACAAACATTCCAAAAAAAAAAAAAATGCACATACCTCAGATAAGGAGGTGCCCAGGGGCTCAACTGTAAAAGTGCCCACCACCGAAATAAGAGAAGATGAAGTGACAACGCCGGAAGGCACAACCCTATACACATTGTAAATGGGTAAGTAAAAGGAAGAAGTAAAGAGGAAAAGGGCACAATGAAAATTTTGAAAATGGCAAGGCATACCTGAGTAGAAGGAGAAGTCACGAAAGTGGTCCTGGTGCTGGTAAGGTGCACAGATGAAAGCTGCAGGGAAAAGCCAGCATACACAACCAAAATGGAATTGGCAGATTAACAAATTACAATAGATGGTAAAAGAAATAAGGAGATAACAAACCTCTCTAAAAAGGCCTCGGGAAGAAACGAGCATGGAGTTCCTCTCCCGCTGAAAAGGCGTCAGTCGCAGTGGGGGAAGAGAACTACTTGCCTCTATGGAAATGACCTGCAAAATATGACAGAATGCTTTCATTAACAAATAAAATAATGAGGGGGAAGAAAGAAAATCATAGACATAAAATTTCCAACAAAGGGGAACACTTGCAGCAGCAGGGCGCGTAGTCTGTCCATAAGGGAGATGACGGGTGGTGGGGCTAACTCCCCCAGGAGAATGGGATGCCTCATCATCACTAGAAGACTCTCTCGAGACTGATAACAAAGCATAAGTGTCAGTAATGCTTTCGCTATGGAAACCCAGGTCGTCCATATCACCCGAAGAACTATGGTCGTCATAGGAAGGGGTGCTTCCATAATCAACTAGTTCCTCTTCCAATGAAGGGGAGGGAGATCTAGGAGGTGAAACTCCGAGAGAACTAGTTCCACTAAGTAAAGAATGTCGTGATATAGTACCTTCTGCAATGGAATAGATGCGACCCGCGCCTCCTGGGAAGAAGGGCCCAATGCTCCGTAACCTTTCTCTTTAACAACTTGGTAGGTCTCCTCCACCTCAAGATCATCAGTATCGGACCCGTGGTCCACCGTGGAGGAAGCGGCCGTGCCAGCACCATTTCCTTTCTTCTTCTCTTTGCAGCCCGAGTCCTCACAGGAGAAGGAGGAGGAGAAGCGGTAGTAGCAACAATGAAATTAGATACGTCCGTGTCGGGATGTTTCATCTTGCTTACGGTAGAGGTGTTCACTTTCCCTCTGCTTTTCAATTGGCTTTTAGACTTCACAGGGGGAAGCTCAGTCTGTAGATGCTGAGGCGACTTGTTGAGAAGAGGCTTCACTAAAATGGGAGTGGCTCGCTTCAAGGGTAGCCTGGAAGTGGTGCAGAGAAACCAAGGTTCTTTCTGCGTCCGCCTGACCAAAAATTGGGCTTTAATGTATTTAACTGAGTTAGTCTCATGAGGGGGACCAACTATACATTTTTGGATAAGATGGACTTGTCGCTGCCAAAGTAGGAACCAGGATGAAGTAAATGAAGGATGATAATCGCAGGGAGGCACGTAGAGGCCCCCTAAACCGCTGACTCTACTGAACAGTCCCTGGAGAGTGAAACTGGTGCATGCCTCTAAAGATGCCTCAGAAGGATCGCTGTAGGTAGGAAGAGGAGGGGAGTGAACGCCCTGATCATAGCCAAACTGTCTTCTTGCCCTCTCAGAATGATAGAACTCAGCGCGCGGGCCCAACTCGGTCCAAGAAGGGAGGTGGCATGGTACCACATTAATATGAGGACAGGTGGATACAGACCCCACTGTCGAAGGGCAATAGAAAGTCCCGCCATCGCCAGGGAAAGAAAGCCATCTGAAAGTGCCCCCGAGGCGCTTGGTATAAGGCCGAAACTGAAACTCCTCAATATCATCACAAACAATATTCCCAAAGATTTCTTCTGAATTTTCTTGTGCCATCGGAAAAGTCGCGTGGCATCGCTATGACAAGCGTGAGCCCCTGAAGTAAAGTGGGGGAAATGCTCAAATAAAAAGGCCATTAAGAGAGCGGCATTTGCATAATTAGCAACATCATACCGACCGCAAGACCTCTCTACATCTATATGTGCTCGGTCCATCCAGGTGCAAAGGGAACCCAAAGTCAAGGCGGCCATTGGTATTGACCTGCCGCGAGATAACTGTACAACCAATCTAAAAAGAAGTTCGCGAGGGGAATCTTCAGGCTTACCTGGAAGAAGGAACCGAGTCAGAAATGTAACCAAGAAAGCGGCCAAATGTGAAGGAGAGTGGAGCTTGGGACCATCCTGGGTTCTGGGGGCTGCGCAGAAGCCTCCCCCTTCTGCAATTGCTCGAAATCTCTGAACCAGTACCTTTGCCATTTGGCAAAGGAATGCTTGGAATGACCAGTTATATTTATAGCTACATACTTTGAGCACTCACTGAGAGCTGACTGTAGCTCCCCCACCATCTCCTGCTCTAGAGAATCCTCGCAGTCATCAGAAAGGACCTGTTGCCCAAAGAAAGGAAGAGCGTACAATTCACATACATCCTCTAGAGTGATAGTAAATTCGCCCCAGCCTGTGATAAATGTGTGGGACTCCATACTCCACCGAGACGATAATAGATTGAGGCTGAGCAAAGAAATATGCTTAGATATGGTGCAGGACTTTAGGCTGCTGACGGCGGTAAAAAGACCCACCTCCTTAAGAATAGCCACGTAATCAGGAATGCTCAGAACATAGTCCACCCAACTAGCCCACTCCTCTGTGGGACCCCCCGCAGCTCTAACTTCAACATTGGAATAAGGAAAGTCGCCACGGTCAACTCGGACTCGAAGAATAGAGTTTGGAGAAATGGTAGGGGGATTGACAGACTCACCTAACCCCACGTGAGGACGCTCGAGAACAGTGTTAGAAATTTTTTCCCCAAATCAGGAAAGTGAAACCATGAAGTTGTCAGCTGGACCAAAAAAAGGAGCACGGCGATAAATACCAAAATCCCTCCCTTGGCGAATGTGCATATAGTCCTTCCACGCCTGAGAAGAGGATGACGTAGCTGACGAATTGCCAAGAGCCAGGGGCTCAAGAAAAGAACTCAATCTGGTGGAGACTCCAAGTGAGGAACCCTGGGTATCCCCCGCCGCCAAGAAGGGAGGGGAAGTGACAATGCCTGCAGAAATACCAGATTTTGAGGAATCCCCTAGTATGAAGCCTGCTCGCGAGGAGTCCACCACTAAAGAGGGTCTCACGACTCCAAGTTGTGGCAGTGGCGAGGAACCCGTAGTACAAAATGGGTCTCGCGAAAAATCTGTAGCAAACAACACATTACGCGAAGAACCCCCAGGAGCGGCTACCCCAAATGCAAAACCCAAGGATGCGTCGGAATTGGACGAGACCCCCAATTCTACAAATTTACTGGTCGAGATACCAGTTTCCACATAGTCACTAGTCGAGAAACCCATTTCCACATTTCCACTGGTCGAGACACTCGCCTCCATGGAACCACTGGTCGAGACACCCAAAGTCGTAGAGGAATCAGTCGAGACCCCCATCTCTATACGCCCACTAGTCGAGACACCCAAGATCGCGTGGGAATCAGTCGAGACCCCCTCTCTGCAAAAAAAAAAAAAAAATCCGGCCGTCGAGACCCTCCTTTTTCCAAACAAAAAAAATTTCAACCGTCGAGACCCCCTATCCCCAAAACTTGCTTCGACGGGCGAGGAACCCTTGATAAAGCTCAAGATCTCGTGGGAATCAGTCGAGACCCTCCTTTCTCTAAACAAAAAAAAAAAATTTTTTTTTTTAGCCGTCGAGACCCCCTATCCCCAAAACCTGTGTCGACGGGAAAGGAACCCTTGACAAAGCTCAAGGTCGAGTAACCCTCCAGCAAAAATCTCGACGAGAAAGCTACTAACTCTAAATTCTCAGCAGCAAAATCTCGAGGTTGAGATGCGACAGACGAGGAGCCGTCAAGTGGCGAGGGACCCTCAGTGACAGCGGTTGCAGACGAACCAAGAGGAAACCTAGCCAGTTTTGAAATATTCAAACTGTCATTTTTTTCGCAAATAGAAATAATGGTTGAGAAAGGTATGAAGCCAATAAAAAAAACAATGGGAACTATGAGGGGTTTACATTTGAAGAGGTATTTTATGGATTAGAAGCCATTAATGGAGTGTTTGAAAAGCTAGAGCAAAAAGATTGGGGGTTATGGTGTTTAAATTTCTTCTCTCACTTTCCCTCACTACAAATTCAAGGACTCTCTATGAGGGTTTTGAAGACGATGAAAGAATTTAAGAAAAAAGGCCTTATGTTTTTTACACTAAAGTGGGAAAACGTGCAGGAAGGCAAAAAGGTTATGGCATTTTTTCCCAAATGATGAGATGATAGTTCGCACACTGACGCGTGGGTTCTCGAAAATCAAAAACCTCGGATGAAGGGACACTGCACTTAATGATCCTAGGGTCCCTCCAAAAAAAAATATAATATTAAAAAAAAACCTGTTGAAATCGACTTTATGGCGTACAAAGCTTTTTTTGGTCTACCCAACCTAAAAAAACTTTGCACGAGGGGCTAATGTAGAAGGGTGTCTACCTACAAAAAAAATAAAATTATTTTTTATTGGAAATATTGAGCAGGAACCCCCCAGGGTCCCGGCAGAAACTCATATTGAGCAGGAACCCCCCAGGGTCCCGGTAGAAACCCATATTGAGAAGGAACCCACCCAAGGTCCTGGCAGAAACTCATAGTGAGCAGAAACCCACCCAGGGTCCCGATAGAAACTCATATTGAGCAGGAACTCCCCAGGGTCCCGGCAGAAACTCATAATGAGAAGGAACCCACCCAGGGTCCCGACAGAAACTCATATTGAGCAGGAACCCCACCCAGGGTCCCGGCAGAAACTCATTGAGCAGGAAGAAACTCATAAAGCAGGAACCCACACAGGGTCCCGGCAGAAACTCATATTGAGCAGGAACCCCCCAGTGTCCCGACAGAAACTCATATTGAGAAGGAACCCGCCCAGGGTCCCGGCAGAAACTCATATTGAGCAGGAACCCCCCAGGGTCCCGGCAAAAACTCATATTGAGCAGGAACCCACCAGGGTCCCGGTAGAAACCCATGTTGAAAAGGAACCCCCCAGGTCCCGACAGAAACTCATATTGAGAAGGAACCCCCCAGGGTCCCGGCAGAAAATCATATTGAGAAAGAACCTCACCCAGGGTCCCTACAGAAACTCATATTGAGAAGGAACCCTCAATGTCCCTTAACAACAGAAAATGTCAGGGCAAGGAGCAGTCAAGGTCCTCCCCCTCAGCTTCCAGAAAAATAGGTCAGGATGAGGGAGTGGCTAACATGAGCAACTCCTCATCATGAAAGTCATTCTTTAAAAGAACAACAGTATTAACACTTTGCTTTCTTGTACAGGTAACCTAGTTGAGCAGGCAGGGCTCAAATAGGCTCAGTTGGGACCTCCTGGGAGTTTTGGCTTGGCGGCTAAGGGACAAGGTATGTTGAGAAAGCTCAACCACTTAGCACTATAGGATTGAGAGAATACTAGTAGAAAGACCCAGAAGTCACTCAAGACTACACACACTTCACACTTGGTCACAAGTGAAGTGAGCAGCCAAAGAGCTGGTTCCTCACAAAGAATAAACTCTTTATAAAAATGACTTTTCCAGAAGAGAGGGTCCTCGAGGTCCCTCTCAAGAAAAACAATAATTTTAGAAGAGAGGGGTCCTTAAGGCCTCCTCTCTCAAGATTTGCAAAAATTGCACCACAAGTTACGTTTTCTAAAGATATTTACAAAATCAGATATCTTGTCTTCATTAGGAGACATATGTGGTTTTAGACTTTGGTTGGCGCCAGGTTGCGCCTGCAGGAGGGGACAGGCAGGGCTGCCTACAAGTAGGGACAAATGGTACACTTGAGACATTGTTCCCCACCAACCCTCTCAATTTTGGCGCCCAAAAAATGCCAATTCAGCCCTAATGCCCAAGTATAAATAGACTTCTGGGAAAGGTCAATAGAGAGACAATTGAAATTGCACAGTTACTCTGCCAAAATCACACTAGACCTACCTAAGTATTCTCTCCCTGCTCATTCTCTTAGTGCTGAGTGCCTTGTTCCTTCACTCCCCACTGACAACCATCATTCTCAGGTGTTTCCCTTGAGAAAATTACTATTTTTGCTGTGAAAGTTCATCTTCTTGCTGGGAGTGAGTTGAAGCTTGAGTTCCATTGTTACAAGAAGGAGAAGGTTTCTTGAGAAGTTGCACCAGGAGACCTTGAAGACCTTGCAGGTAGTGTCCATTGGAGTGGGTTACGCCTTGTAACAATCCGCTAAAAATAATAACGGGTGGTCAGCCCTATACTACATTAAATCAGGAGTTTCAGATGGTCCAGTCTCAACATCAACTGTCGGTACTATATAATATAGGACTAACTACCCGATATCATATAAGCGAGATGTTAAAATTTAAATAAAATATGCAACATACAACAAACCAACACTATAACACCACTAATAAGGAAAAGAAAGATGCATGAAAGAAGTAAGATAAAGGAAATGCTAGAAATAAAATGAAATAAATAAATACAACTGAATATACAACAAAGAAGTAAACCCGAATAAGCTGTCGGGTCACAGCCAATACAATAACTGAAATGGAATAAATATAAACATGTATATAAATATCCCTTGGGTACAAACCCGATGTACAACATGAATCCTACCTAGAATTTAAAAAATAAATAGGAAGCGACTACAAGATACACCCCGCAACAGTCCGCACCTGTCATGGCTCCCAAGACTCTGGATAGAAGTTCATCCGGCATCCATGCGGTAGGACACCTGTAGTAATATATATATATATACAGGCAGGAGAGAAAAGTAAACGGGTCAGAGCCCGAGTTGTGAAAAATATTTAGCAAGTGTGTTAACCGTGCATAATAAATATCGGTGCACTTATTTCATAATTAAAGTGGAATCGCACTCTCGTGAAACCCCAACTCACCTCTCATCTATCGGCGCGCACCTATTCGCGTCCTCAAATTTTAGTTAAATTACCCCAACTATAAGGACAACCTAACTTATCATAAGCCCAGCCTATACTCACGAGAACTGCCTTCCTATCTCAATCCAAGGATCCACCCTTTTACTAATCCTACTAGATTATGATTACAACAATTATGCCATAATAGGCTTAATGGATTCCGATTTATAATTTAATTCATTATAATTCTTAATACATTACCCATATATATATATATATATATATATATATATATATATATAGGCTAAAATATAAGAATTAATTTCTAAATAACATGCACATGAATTATTGGCAAAACTTCTCTCTAATCTCAAAATTGTACTACGTTTCGTGCGTGGGGAGTCTCGCAAAGCGAAATCCAAACAAGGAACCGCCCCATTACACTACTCCTGACAATGTCAAGACCAGAGATCCATTATGCCATATATGTGATTACTTCTCTCAAATCTCGACATTGCACTACGTTTCGTGCCTGAGGTGTCTCGCAAAGCGAAATTCAAACAAGGAACCACCTCGTTACACTACTCCTGGGCAATGTCGATCCTAGAGATCCATAATACTTAACATACAATTTACTATTTCAATCACTAAGTCTAGATTATAATATAAAAACAACTTAATATCTCCAATAATAACCTTGGGATGATGTAACCGAAATATTCCTCAAATACGATACATCAATCCCCAATTTAGTCTGGTACACCATAATCATCCAAGATGTACCCCATAGAAATACCATATCCTTTCACCTAGGATATATAAATATATATATATATATAGGTATTTTATTCTCACCATATATATATACATACCATCATCCATACCCATGACCAAGTGTACATACCATATATGATGTACAATGGCCATGCACATATAATACCCGGCTATATATATATCGCCGATAAAACTGCATCAATGCTATCATCTTCCCAGTGCCCGGCTCACGTAGCAACTGGGGACCACCTGGTGGGGATCAACGACACCCACCTCGTGATAACTCACACACACGACGTCCCGGGAAGCGCCCATAGCTCCAACTGGCAATGAGACGAAACATACCCACCACGTCTCATCCCAAAAATATATCTATCGTATAATAACACACGGGACGACTATGACCTGGGGAATATCCACACCCTGCTCTATATGCCAGGATGCTCACCCTCTGCGCGGAACCTTCCCAATGATAGCATGAGCGGGGTATGCTTAACCACATAAGTATATATATTGCTCGCATGCGCAATATACATACATCCATATGATCCCATCATATGATCAAATAGTAAACCATCATATACGGTTTAAATATCCATACCATGTATGTCCACAACATAAATATATCCATATTTTCATATACATACAGATATATATACACATATTCACATATCCATATATCTATATATATAACTAATTTTCGTTCATATGTATAAGATATATAAACCCAGCTATAAGTATACATAATCCTCAATATACAAGCCGTCACCACAATTACCATTAATTTACCTCGATATGCGAATACAATCCCTCCCTTGAAACATATTCAATCATTTTTCCTATGATGAATAGTCTCCCAAAATCATATGTATATATCTATACATATATATTCAACATTAGGGTTATCACCCAAAATTTTGTGTAGGAAACCATCACTACACATTTCATCCATATCCGAGAGCACATTAAAAATCTAGTAATAATTTTGACTATCGGTATATACCTAACTAATAGTTTATAAGCCTCAAGCTCAATCTTTCATTCATCAAATAATCCCATTTCTTAGGGAAATTACCCGTTGTAAATCACACACCGATAAACAACAACTACTCCAACTAGATTTCCACATTCTATTCTAGTTGGTAATATAATCCCATCGCTCTCGACTCCGACTATTGTTCAATCATTCTTATGAATCCCCTAGTCCAACGCCTCTCCGATTTATTCCTTAAATTTTATCATTACCAAAGGGTATGTGAGCACTCTCTTCCATTTGACCCCAATTTGGATCTTAATAATATCCTATCCTTATAAGGATTCGACATAAATGTTGGCCTAGAAATTTCACCACATACATGGATATATTCTTCTCCAATTATTCCAAGAAGTCCCCACTATCATACTAAACTAAGGGAGAGACCCCCTATAAGTCTCCAAAAGATACCTCTTACTTCATAAGAGAAAGTCCCAAATCAACAAACCCAACCAAAAAGGGTTAAAAAAATCATCCTAGAAAAATCCCTTAAAACAGCCCTGTTTCCGAATCGATTCGGCCTGGCCCGAATCGATTCGGTCTCAAAGGAAAATCGATTCGCTCCAGCTGCGAATCGATTCGGTCCAAAGGACCTGGGAGACTGTCTCAAACCGAATCGATTCGCCTTGGGTCCGAATCGATTCGCCTTGGGTCCGAATCGATTCGGCCACACAGACCTGGGACTCTGCAAGATTCCGAATCGATTCGGAAAGAGGCCGAATCGATTCGGCCTGTTCAGCAGGCTACAAAATGGTCATTTTTTTCTACATAGACCTAATTTCTCAAAATCCCAATTCAACGATTTCCAACTATAAATTTGTAACCCAATAATATCGCCAACATCAAACACATCCTATAATTTCACCTCATGAATTTATACCCCTTAAACCCATGTGTAAACACCAATTTCAAGATTTTAAACCCAAAATATAGGTTTTGATATCAATACTCAAAAATCCATTTCTTTAACCCACAAATTATGAAATGAAATACACAAATAGCTATTTAGCAAGATTAAACACTTGCCTCAGATTTTGTAGAGGTTGGATCGTCCTCGATGTCACGGTTTTGGGCCGGAATCTCCAAGCTTTCTTCCTCTCTCTCTCTTCCTTTCTTCTTCTTTCTCTTTTCTTTCTCTTTCTCTCTTTCTCTAAATGAGAAGGCTGCATCCGTAAGCCTTTAAATCCCTTAAAACAATAAACCCAATTTTAAATGTTAATACACACTTTAAATGACTCGTTGACTCCAATTCGAGTCAAGATAACTTAAAAACATTCCGGAGCCGAAATAAGACCCAAGGACAGTCGTTTTGACTATTTCGACCCATTCCGGGATCGATGGTACCCTCAAAATCATCATCCGGAATACTTTGAAATATTCTCTATTTTTGGACTTCAATTTCCAAATTTTAAATTCTCCAATTTAATTGAATTTTATTTTCCCAAAATTTAATTCCTCAATCTCCAAAAATCGAGGGTTGTTACACGCCTCACCCTTTCCAGTTATTCATAAACCCCGGTCTCACTACCCTCCTAGACACACTTCACCGTAAGTGACGAGTAGTTTCGGTGGATTATAACCGTAACCTATTTCACGGTTGGAAGTGGCAGTGAAAACAGTTGTTACGGTAAGATGTAACCGAAATGAACCCACATACGGTTAACTTCGGCCGTAAAAACAGTTGTCACGGTGGCAAGTGGCCGTGGGTTCCGGGTTCGCAGATTTTTATTTAAAAACCCTAGTTTGTCTATTTCCTTTTTTTTTTATGTAATATGTTACCATTGTTCATATTAGGGTTGTTAAAAGGGTTCATGCAATATATTTCCATTTGAGAGAGACGCTTGGGAGGGAAGTTAGAGGGAGAGAAGAAATAGAAAAAAGGATGTTTAAAATTTTTTGGGTTTTTATATGGGTCAAGGTACATGGGGTGTTTTGTGTGTTTGGTGTTTTGTACAAATATTGAGTACTTATGTGGTGTTTTATACAAAAGGGTGTTTTGGGGTAAAATTTTTGGTGTAAATATCCGGACCCTTTTCGCTCTATCCGGTCGCCACGTTACCACTCCCAAGCTTTTAGAATTGTAGTTCTGACTCTCTACTTTGTTCTCTCACTTAAATACTTCATCACCAAGAAATGAACATTCTCTAAAAATCAATTGAGAGATCCCCATTTCCATTAACCTAAATTACAAAATAAAAAAATTTCTCTCTCTATCACTTCTCACTGTCTTTGTCTCTTCTCTGACCTCTGCAAGTTTTGGTATACCATCGACTGCCAAATTCCCATTGACTGAAGCCAACAAACTAATAAGAGACCTCAATTTGTACCCCAAATCATCCATCAACATTATCGATCGAGATGATTCTGATAGTGTTGGATCGAAGATAGTGGAAAAGAGGTTTAAGTTCCCCAATTTGGCTGATCCTACCGTCGTATCTTTTGAGGAACTAGGTCATCATGCTAGTTTTTTCCAGATTCAGCCCTCACACGCCCCTAGGTAATTTATTTATAGTGATGGACTTGTTTGGATTGTGGCATTTATCTTCACTTTCATACTTGAATGATGTTGTACTTGTGCGTGGGTCTTATGTTTCTCTACTGGGCCCAACCAATGTACTACTACTTTAATATGCCAAAAGTATCTTCTATATAACAAAATTATTTCTCATCTATCGAAATAAAATATGGTTTTTCAACCAATTACTCTCCATTATTATTAAGGATTCACTGAAGAATCACTAGATGTATAAATATGAGTTATTGAGAAAATTTTGTTTTGATAGGGTCAGTTAGGAATTATCTTATTTAAATGGGATTTATTTGTCAAGCTCCACAAAAAATAGGGTATAGAGAGGGATAAAGTTTCTTCTTGACTGGTACTAATAGGGGCTGCAAATGGGCCGGTTTTGGTTGGGTCACTAATGGGTCAAGGCTGAAGAAGTCGGGCCTTGGGTTCAAACCCATCCAATATAATAATTGGGTCATAGTGGGTTGGGTTGGGCCCGGGTCAACTCTTTTGACCCGTAGTTAACATATAAAACAATTTACTTCGTCTCTAAAGTGAGAGTATCTCACTCTCTCTAAATTTCTCTTTAAAATTTTATCTCTAAAGTTATAATATATTTCTCTCTTGAAAATATTCTCTTTCTGAATATATAGATGCTCTCTCTTTAAATTCCAATGTAGGAAAAATATTACAAATTTATAGAGAGATGCATTTAGGGAGAGAAATTAGTTTGAAGTGAGAAAATATTACAATTTTGAAGAGATAATTTAGTTTTAGAAATAATGAAATTACAATGTACAGAGAATTTTTTTTTTGGGAGAAAGAAACAAGTTAGCATTTAAAGAGAGAAACAAATTACAATATTAGATAGAAAATCCTTTTATAGAGAAAAATGGGTTGACATTTTAGAGAGCGAAAGGGATTACAATTTAAGAGAAAAAATGATTCTGTAGATAGAGAAAGGTTAAGCATTTTAGAGAGCAAAAAATTTGAGATTATAGTTATGAATATTTCTCACCAAAATAAAAGTTATGAATAGTTAATACACATTACTTAAGTTGGGTTAATAATAACCCAATAATAACCCAACCCAACCCTTTAATTAATATGGGTCTTGGGTAACTCAAAAAGACCCATTTACTTAATGAGTTAGAGTGCGTTGGGTTTGTTTTTGACACCCCTAGGTTCCAGTAAGAGGGTCACCCCTTATTTATAATGTGAAGGGGTATCTCCACAAAAAGTCCATCTAATGGGAGAAGGTATTTAAATTACATATGGATAAATACAACACTCATGTGCACTCTATCCACTGCCTCATTTAGACTTTACTAAGGAAAATCATCGGAAAAACCAAAGTGAAGGAAAAAGAGTACAACTTTTGTGATCATTGAATAGGTGTTGAATGACTCATTACAACCTATATTAGGAAAACTCTAGGAAAATTCAGTGGGATTACCTAGTTAAAGGAAAAAGAGTACAACACACAAATATCCTCAAAAACATATTCTTGCGTTCTCGATAAGATGCTCCTCTAATTTATAATTCTCTAACGATGCAATATCATTTGTACTTCATGCTCACATTGAGAGGTACAACGTCTAGATGAGACAGAGTGCAGATATTCTACAATAATACTCACGGTTCTTCAGATACGTGTAAACACATCACCTGCCAATGACTCAATATAACAAATGATTTAGGGCGAACATGTATTTCTAAACGATGCTGGGGATCCATTTCAGGACATTGTGATGGGAGAATGGCACGTGTACTGCACAACCAAATTTACACAACTAATATGTTTGGTTGACATACTAACACGAGTTGAGAAGGTGCAAAATGGCGGTAAGCTGGTCTAGGTTTAAATAATTTAGCAATGTGTAGGATGGCATTTTCCCCAGCAGAAATCACATTGCATAAGTAAAGGTCGTGCAACAAGTTGCAAACGCTTTATTAAGCATCAGCTAAACTGTCTATTTAGAATGTGGACATGAGGGACTGTTCATTTTGGAGTGCTCAACATCAATTCCTTGTTTATATCCTCATCAAACTTGAGAAGTTCCATACGAATGGATTTATTGTTTCCAGTTTGGAAAATGTGCTCTAATTATGATGATTTAAGTAAGCAAATTTGCAGAAGCCAAAAAAATTTCTAATATGACAGGTTAGTTGTATTAAATTTTAAGACATCAACCTAAAGTCCAAAAGTTGTGGGGCTGCTTACAAATGATCTCAAGTGTAGGGTGTTTAAGACTAAATCCCCCCCCCCTTTACTTTACCGCTTTATAGAATTTGCATATTAGACTTGTACTCCTAGAAGCATAAAAATTGAACTGACCCCCTTGGGTCTCATAGAAGCCCCAAAAATTGACTTAATGCCAAGCATGCATACGGTACAAGTAGATTGATGCACATGGGTGGGGTGGGGGGGTTTAGTTATGCCATCATTTAAGGGTGCAAATTTAATTTTTTTCCTGATCAGTTTCTTATGTATTTTTTTGTTCCTTTTTCTTAACAAAATGTTCAGTTTTTATTAAATATATAGATGGGTAGATAGCTGTAGTGGCAATTGAACTTGAGTTTTCATGAAAAAGTTTGTTTGATTAAGAATTTGTGGTAATAATATTTTTTCATCATCAAGAAGTTAGCGTTGTTGATATTGATATTAGGGTCTATCTTCGAATTTAGTTCTCTATGATATTGACTTTGATACTTGAATGATAACGTGTAAGGGTTTATGTTTCTGTTATGGGTTGTTCTTGCCTTTTCCTCTTCTTTTCTGATTGTGGACTGCTGGTCCGCTTCTTATGTAACTTTTTGTTCCCTTTTATTTGGATAAAATTGCTCAGCTTTCGAGATAAAAAAAAATTATATAGATATACTTGCAATCAAAATTGGATCTTCATGAATAAGTGTGGCTTGATAAAAATTTCGTGGTAATAGTTTTTTCTTCAAGAAGTTGGGTGATTTATATTGATTTTAGGATTTATCTTCAAATTTTGTTCTATGAATGCTGTGTGTCAAGTTAATTATCTACCAAGTTCAATGATGAAATTATGTGGCTTGTAGCATTTATTTTAACTTTGATATTGTAAAAGGGTTTATGTTTCTCCTATGGCTTGCTCATCTTTTCCTTTCCTTTTATTCTTTTCTGTTTGTGGACTGCCAGTCCATTTCTTATGTTTCTTCTTTTGTTATCCATTTTTATAATTAAAATTTCTCATTTTTCGATCAATTTTTTTTTTAGATAATCAAACTCCGGATTTTGATGAAAAAGTTTGTTTTGATAAAAAAAATCCATGGTAATATTTTTATTTATGTATTTGATTTTTTATTTTTTATCAAGAAGTTGGATGTTTGATATAGATTTTAGGGTTTATTTTAAATTTAGTTCTATATGAATGTGCGTGTGAGTTATCTTTGAAATTCAGTGATGAAATTATCTGGCTTATTGCATTATGTTAACTTTGATACTTGAATGATTGTTGAAGATGGTTTATCTGGTTAAATGATTCTTAGTGTTCTTAATTTTGTATCAAACAAATTACCAATTTGTATCAGGGTTTCTGTTGCTGTTTTTGTTATGGATTGTTCTTCATGAATATCTCTTTGATTAATAAATATACTGGCAATCAAACTCAAGTTTTCATGAAGAAAGTTCGTCTTGATAAAGAATTTAAAATTTTTGTCACCGTCAAGAAGTTGGGTGGTTAATATAGATAATGTTATTTGTTGATTTTAGATTTACTTCTTTATGAATGTTATGTGTTGACTTACTGGATTCATGAGGATTGAACTTTAATATTATCGCAAAACGACGCCTCACTGAGCTTATGAATGTTGTGTGTTGAGTTACTGGATTCATGAGAAATGAACTTTAATATTATCGCAAGGCGACACCTCACTGAGCTTCTTCTTTCAGCTAGGGCATGACAACATCTACACAATTCAGTATTTAATTCTCTCTACATAAACTGTGGGGATTATATTAACTTGTATAGGCCAGTAGCAAACCTAATATACTTGGTTTCTGAAAATAAATTGGGAATAATCTGAGAATGTACAATAATGGAAGCTATGTACATGAGATGATTTTACTAAAAATCCCAAATGCAAGTTGCAACAAGGCCACCCCACCTGTCATTACCAAGCCCCATCAACTATAGCCACCTCTACGATTAAAAATCTACCCATAATCGCTACCATTAAATGCATTATCAACAACCCCTTGGCATTGAGCATAGACACGAAGTTGCGGTAGACCCACCCAATCTCTCTTCCTCCAAACCATATTTATCACCATGTTCTCATCATTACTGATAAACCTGCAAATGACCACTCATCAAACCCTTCAACCTCAACATCAGTTAGTGATGGTCGTTGCCATCCTTGATATTGTCTAGGAAAAGAATTTCAACTAACCCATATCAATTTACGTTGCGAAATCAGAGCCTCGCTGAATTACTTTATTCCAAGTTTTGTATTTTGTTATTGTAAGTATCTTATTGTGCCAAAGTATGGCCATGGATTTAGGCTATTAAACTCATATTGATTAGTTGAATCAAATTATTTGTGGAATTGTATATTGATCCACTGTATCATACTTGCACTTGATTTTTCATAGCATGCTACTTTCCATATTATATTTTTGTATTATGTGTTGCTTTTTCCATATCTTTACTAAAGAATTCATGATTGTTTGTACTTTGTAGGATGTTCTACTTTTTCTTTGAATCGCGCAACAGCAAGAATGACCCTATTGTTATCTGGTTGACTGGGGGACCAGGGTGTAGCAGTGAAATGGCTCTTTTCTATGAAAATGGACCTTTTACTATTGCAAATAATTTGTCCCTTGTGTGGAATGAGTATGGCTGGGACAAGGTAACTCATTATTTGGCTGCACTATAACTCAGTTCATTATATTGGAAATTATATCTAGTTTCCTATACCAGTGATTTTGTTTGTATATTTATCACCAGTGTAGAAGAGGGGCAACCATATTTAAATCAGTATCTGGCTGAAATCTTCATTGAATCTAATTTCCGTTTTAAAGGGCTATACACGGGTATAGTATTTATTATGTTATGAGAATCGTACGATTTCACGGTATGAAACTTACAATCTGATTTGATTTAAAGCCATATCAGTTAGATTCATTTAGAGAATTTATAATGCCATCGACTCTAGTTATGAGGAGCCCTAGAGCTATGCGATTCAAACATTTGTGATGGATTGCGACACTAAATTAATTCGCAAGTGATCCGATCTTGACCTCTAGAATTGATTGTGATTAAATCTCCAAAATACCGAATGTCCAATTCTAATGTGATGGTGTGACAATAAACTTCACTAGCTTCAATTTATTTGTTTTTTTTTTAATTGAATTTGTTGTTAGTTATTATAAATTTTATAAACTAAATGTTTGTTTGTAATTTCCTATTAAATTTGATATTGTTTAATTTTTTAAAAATCATTCTTCTATGAAAATTAATGTATATTTTAATTTGGGTTATTGGTATCATTGACTCATCGATGGATTATTGATTGATGAAGGATTTATGTGGTAAATTGTAATCTTATTTATATGAAAATGTGATCACGGTTGGATTGGAACCCATATTTGTAGGAATATCTGAGTTTCATCCCCACTGGTGGTTTTTGAGTTGCCACAAAAACAAATATATTTGAGTCACATCCCCACTGAGCTTTTACCACCCTTTTGGAGGGTTATTTCTTTTCTTTTTTTTTCAAAAAAAAAATCTGGGGGTATAATTCAAAAGTGGCCATAAAAGTGGGGGAAAATAATCATTTTACAATAAATCAAGTGTCTTAGCATTAGGCTAGTTAACTATATAGTATGGTTGGTTGTTCTTAAGGCAAGGATGATGATGATGATGGTTGTTCTCAACATATTTCGCCAAGTAATGAGAAAATACTATTAAGTTGAGATCTCCACATATTTATATTTTTTTAGTACTATCAGTCTTTATTTTGTACTGAATCTTACAATTCGGTTCACAATATGACAACTGTGGTATTTACCATCTGAATTCCATTTGGGGTCCTCATGTGTCAATTTTTTGGGTCGACCCCAATAAATTGAAGTCGTGAATGGCCAATGGCATAGCATCTTTATAGAAAATTGATTTAAATTAAGATTGTATGATCATCTTTGTCTGGCTTGTGCATGTTCTGAATGATATTGATGTTGGTGGCTTGTTGGATAGATGAGCTAGTTGGTTTTCTTTGACTTTAGTGTTTTTTAAACAAGAAGTTCTAACTTGTATATATATTCAAAATAAAAAGATTTGAACTATGACGTCTGGTGATACTTCAAATCTTTTTATTTTGTGATAGTTCAAACTTAAAAGATTTGAACTATCACCAGACATTATATACTTTATGCCACTCTAAATATAGGGTGCTTGATGCAGTAGATGTGTATTGACAGTATTGAAAGCTGTTTAATATTCATACTAACTAACTAACTAACTATATATATATATTCAAACCCAGGTAGTTGAATTTTGTTAAAATCGTGGAGTTCTACTTTGTTATTTATTTTTAATTTTATATCTATGAGGGTTCTTGATCCAGATGAGAGGTAAGATAATTGCAATTGTAATCTGCAGGCATCGAACCTACTGTATGTCGACCAACCTACTGGGACTGGCTTTAGTTATAGCACTGACAAACGTGACATTCGTCACACTGAAAATGGTGTTAGTAATGACCTATATGACTTCTTACAGGTTTGTTTCTCTATTCTTTTTTAAAATCCTATCTATAGTGAACATGAAGTCCATGTTATTTGTACTCTTCAAAACTTCGAATCATGAATTTATTGGCAATGTGATGGCAGAATTTCTGATTTCTTGATATACAAGAGTAAATGTCATTCCTTTATAACCTTGTTTATATTTGTGAAAAACATTATTTTTTTTCCTCTTAAATTGTTACAAGGCTGGTGGGTTTGAAATAAGACTCCCACTCACAAATCTTGTATCAAAATCTCTAGTTCTCTGTCATTGCTTGATTGCTATCTATTTGACATTTATGATACTCTTCACTGTTATCCCTAAAGGGCAAACCCAGTGCACGAGGCTCCCGCCACTGCGGGGTACTGGGGGGTTGGATGTACGCAGCCTTACCCCTGCATGCAGAGAGGCTGTTTCCGTGACTCGAACCCGTGACCTCCAGGTCACAGCGGGGGCAACCTTACCGTTGCGCCCGGGGATAACTCTTCACTGTTATCCCTAACTTGTAAAAATCCTCATTGGCACCCTTATTTGCAAAACTTTTTTTTGTATAAAAAAGCATCATTTCTTAGTTTATCCTAGGGAAATAGAAAGTATATATTGTAACATGATCGAACTTTCTTTTTTTACCCCTTCACAACAAAATTCATACCTTTACCCCTGGCAGTGTATATTGAACTATGAGTTGGGTATTGTCTGAGGAGACTGTATGAAGATTTAGGAATCCGTCTTGGCCCAAGGCACAATGAGGCTGATTTATGATCAGGGATATATATATATATATATAGTATTAATCTCAGGTGCGGACACATCCGTGCTGACACGGTGCGTACTGTCTTTTTCCCAACTTGGTCTCCTTGTGGTCCCAAAGTCAAATTTATCATCTTCCCCTGGTGGTCCCCCCTTGTCTTATAGTGAAATTCTATTTCACAACTATATATATAATAGATTTATATTTTGGACCACGGAAACTTAAGAAAGTAGAGAGAACCTCAATCTGGTATCAGAGCTAATTCAACTTTGTAGAGAAAACCCCAAATCTGGTATCAGAGCCAAGATGCTCCTTTCAGACCTACATTAGTAAAAGACTTTAATGCCCTTTGAATTTATCCCACGTATTTACAAAGATATTTTTGGAACCCATCCAAACTACCAACCCATCCCTGCAACTGATCTAGACCCAGAAGGTTGCTTAACCTCACACATAGACTGTTGTTCACACGTTGAACACATCCTAGCCAAACACGTAGACAACAAGCAAGTTACTGCTAGAGCTATTGATAGCATACTAGACCAAAATAAGTGTATCCTCCTTATTGTAAGACAATTATCCACAGATTCAAATCCCTAGAAACAAAGATAAAAAATATCTCAAAAGAAATACAAGAAATAGTATGCTATCAATAGCTCTAGCAGTAACTTGCTTGTTGTCTACGTGTTTGGCTAGGATGTGTTCAACGTGTGAACAACAGTCTGTGAAAATAACCGAACACTCGGTCCAAATAATACAACCAAATCGAATTCCACACAAAAGGCGGTAAATGAATAAATGAGTACAGTTGGGCCATTAGCCCGAATATGACTACAATACCTCCTATCTAGATCTCAATGATGGAAGCGTCTACAATAAACCTGCTTGCATCCACAGCTGCTGCAGCAAACGTCTGACTCGAATGAATTATTATCCAGGCGTCCCTGTGTCTGGACACCTATATATATATATATATATAGCAAGAGAGGGGAGAAGTAGAGAAAATGGGTCAGAGCCCGATTGTTGAAAATATTTTAGCAAGTGCATAAAATCCATATTTTAAAATATGTTATTTCTCATATTTTAAACTGGTATCGCTCTCACATAAGATACACCTCACCCCTCTTCTAACAGTGCACAACTAGCGCATACCATTTTAGACAACCTAGTTAAGCTACCCTACCTAACTAATGTAATTACCCATCTTCTAATAAGCCTCATCGATTCGGGTACTAAGGACTAAACTTCTCCCCATTCCCAACATTACGTTACGTTCGTGCGTGGGGTGTCTCGCGAAGCGAAATCCAAACAAGGAACCCCCCCGATACACTACTACGTGACAATGTTGATCACCGGGATCCATTAGGCCTTCAGTACATAACATATTTATACCATCTCGTATTTATTAATAGTTCTCATTAAACCTATTATTCGCATTCATATAAATCCGGATATAAATCTACCGGAAGTAATATCACACTTTATTCATTCTTTTCATTTTATACAAGGTTAGGTTATATGATATCTCATCTCATATATATCAACAGTATACTATACGCAACAAGTATATTAATCATCCACCGAACTATAATATAAGTGGCTTAGTCATTCTCATTTACTAAGCATCCGTGAATTATCTCAAGTACACATATATGTTAATCGCAATACATATATAGATGTATAGCACCCCTAGCCTCAGCTGCGGTGCACTCATTCTCTGCTATCCAATCCAAGTACATCTCGTAAAAAAAGGATTACCCGTTCCACATCACTCAGGAACTGTAACAATACAAATCACACGTATTGGAGGCGAACATAGTTCACGTACCTACGGGTCACGCACATACCTACACTCCCATAAGCAGCGGACTTATCAACTCACAAATAAGCCTTTCACAGCCCTATGTTCTTGAGGTACCAAATCTAAAATCCCCCCGAAGGCAACACAGGATAAGATTGTCCTCTTTCGAACGTCAACCTCCCGTGATAGCAAGTATGGTAGGTATGTCATACACATAATAAAAAATCATATAGGTACACATTCCACCTATATACATATATCATCAATTTGGTATTCACACAACCATATTATAATTATAGGTATTTCTCTCACCTATACATAATTCCCCATAGGTAATTATTTAACCCACGTATATAATAACATTCGAGCATACGCACAACCCGTATAATAAATTTCCCACGTAGTATATTTATCTCTCGAATATCCTACGCATTAATCAATTTTAACTAATCCTCAATACATCATTTCCGATATTTTCTCACCGCACGATGACAATACCAACGACACCGATATATATTATTTATCTACTAAAGCATTAAGATTTATACTTGAGAGATAAAATTTAATCTCAACATCTATATCAGCTACACAAGTCTACAATAGTAGCTTTGTCAAAGGCTTACAATTAGATTTAAAAGCTAAGACAAAAGGGTTAACCACCTTCTATACAGACTTTGTTAAATTTCAGCAAAATTTAGCCAGTTATCTATACAATATGGAAAATCATAACCTATTCAGAATAGATAGTATAGTTAATGAACTTAGACTTAATGTAGCTCAAGCAGAAACAAAACCTGAAGAAATTATAAATGGAATTAAATTTATATATGATAAACCTTCCCAAGCAGAATTAGACTCTCCCTTTATTCTAACACGTTTAGAGTAAATAGAAAGATATGTAGAATTTACAGAAGCAAGAATAACACAAGAATCTGTGCAAAAACAAGAAAAAGATGATGAAGTAAAAGATTATATGGCAAAGATTGCTAATTCTCTTGCTAAGCATAATGAAGATATTGCTGAAAATGCAATAAGAGAAAATAATCTCTTTAAAGAAGAAATCCTTAGTCACATAAAAGTACAAGGATTATTCAGACTCTTTAGAAAGAATTGAAAAAGGATTTGCACAAAAACAGGTAATCACCTGTAAATTTAGAGAATCTCCTTATATAGAAACTAAGGAAGGAAAAATCATAGCTAGAAGAATCATAAACGATGGATTAGATAAGACCAGTAAGATAGTCAACCCTATCCCAAATATTGGACATAATAATTTTATGATCCAAAGATTTAAGACTTATCCTCCAATGTTAGAACATGGTGGAAAGAAAGAAATTTCACCAACCCTCTTCAATGGAAAGAATGGAGAGAAATTGACTAGAAAATTGTAGAAGATTCCATACATAATGGACAGCTTCCAGCAGTTAGATACATAGACCTGTTTAAAGAAGAACCATTCCTAAGACTCTTAATTATAACATGACTTATCATTGTAGAAATCACGTGTTAGACAAGTCCTATACTGAGACTCAGAATGGCTAAGATTAAGAGGAACAGATAGAAAATTCCAGTTCCTAACCTTTGGACTCTTTCAAGCAAGAATTCAAGGTTTACATAAATCTCAAAATGATATCAATATACTATGTTGCTTAATAGACAAAATATGGAAGGATTTTGAGAAAACCCTTATTGGGATAGCCCAATTAGAAATGTAAGACAATATAGGATACTTTAATGTCATTTCAGCATATACAGTAACTATAGACACAGCCAAACATTTTAAGTTAATTCTATATGCTAGTGGCTACGAAGACTATATTATCCCAGATGCTAAATATAGAATTCCAAAGCTATATAAAATTCTTCCAGTTCCCCTATGAAGGAATGCAACCTGAAATTCCTACTGGTAGACTTAATGAAGAAATATTGTTTAGAACTAATAATTCAGACTATAACCATACTTACAGTATTAGAAATACTGGACCAATGAAAGAAAAGCCAAGACTCTTTGGCAATTGCCTGAGTTTCAAGAAACTAAGACTATACAAAATAAACCCTTATTTATTAATCAAGACGATGTCACTAGAAACGTTACTATCCAGTTTGGTCCTCCTAAGACTACTATTAAAAGCCTCCATACTAAAGAAATGAGATTTAGAAATATGACAAGCTCCAGCAAGCTATACTTAGTGATCCCTCAGAAGGAGACAAGCTCCAGCAATTAGACTAGAAGATCATTTGATAAAAAAGATTTAGTCAAAGAGAGAATTAAAATCTAGAACTTTTGGGCATGAACCCTCAGAATTAGACATCAAGATATTTAAAGAACATCTTAATAGGGTTAGATACCAAAACCAAGATAAGTTTAATATGATATCCCAAGACCATATATTAAAACTAAGAGAATCTAAGAATACCAAAGAAGTTCTTAGAAACTTGAGACTAATGGAGGAAGGAGAAGAAAGATTAATGCCAGCTACACAGGTTGGTCCTGCTAAGCAGGAAATTGGAACCCGTAGCAGGCTGAACGATGCTTCTAGACTCTTTAGTAAATTAATAGGAATAAATATTCCTATTTATTCAAATACTCTAGTAAAGACTAAACCTCATTATATAAAAGATTTTCCAACCAGTCAAGAGTTTACTCCAGTTAAGACCATGGCAAGTCAAGTCATAAATCCAGTTGGAATATATCTTAATTTAGATAATGTTCAAGATAGAAAGAAAGCCTTAGATGAATGGCGTAATCAAATGAATATGTGTTTTGTATCGAATGAACAATGGGATGCAAATTCATGTAAACAATACGCCGAGGAATCCATGAGAGGAGTTGTAAAATTTTTTTTAGACAGTCTAAGACAAGCTACGAATACAGAATCCATAGCTAAAGTTGAGAAAATGAGACAACATCAAGATGAAAGATCAATTGAAGAATATATTAAATTATTTACGCCAGAATTCATTGGAGCTGGACATTTAGCTTAAATTAATGAACAAGACTTAGCAAAAACTAAGCTAACTCTTCTTAGTATTTGCAAATTAGATAAGATCAATGAATATAACAATAATTACGAACAACTATATTACCAAATTAAAGAATTTAGTAAGACCTTAAAGTATGAGTATTTATTGGACAAATCCTAATTAATGAATACACGAATTGGCCAGGATTTGCTGGAATCAAGAATAACTCCCTTGGTGAAAGAATTAATTTTACCAAAGACTATATTATATTTAAAAGATGAGATATAACTCGAGGAAAGTTAATTATAGAAACTTTTAAACAGATTCCTCCAATTAAAGACGAAAGTGACATTGCTCCAGTCCAATGGGGATGTGGTATTGAATTTAAAGAAAAAAAATTTACCAAAGATTTTTGGATTTGCAGCAAATGACACTTTGCTAAAGATTGTCCTAACAAGAAAGATAAAGAAAGTATTAAGATTATTAATATAATATTAGATTTTGCAGATCAAGAAGAATTAGATATATTATATGCTATAGAAATATCAGACATACAAAATAATGATAATACCCGTATGCATATACAGATAGTGATTCAGAAGACTCTGATAATGAGTGATACTGATGAGTATGAAGACTCCTAAGATACTCTAGACTTATATATGATGCAAACTGATTAAGAAGATTATTATATAAATTTTGAAGAAGCTTGGTATAAATGTATATTAAGCCCCTTTTTAAAGAAAATATGGACAGTTAGTAATCCTGAGTTACTAACATATATTCCTAGATGTTACTATAATGAAGAACATTATTGCACATTCGAAATGAAATGTAGCAAGTTGTGTAGAATGTTTTGAGACTATACAAACATAACTATTTATGGTTTGTGTTATTTGTCAATTACACTACTATGAAGGTTGTTGGAGAACTAGATTTCAAGCAAACTATACTACCCAATATGATGCTCAAATAGATCAAGATATTAAACTCTATTACCAAGACATTGATAAAAATATAGCCAAGAGATTACAAGAAAATGAAGAGCTAAAAGAAAAGGGAAATTCCTATGATCTAGAAGAAAGGTACTCAAAAAGCCGTACAAAAGACTTAACCCTAATAGATATTATAGATAAACCTCAAAAAGGAATATCTATTCTAGAAAAGAATAATTTAGGAATTTCTACTAAACCTAATGCATATTTTGTAGAATTATTTATACAACACAAAGATTATACTAAAAGACTTTCAGCTTTTATAGATACAGGATGCTCACTGAGTATTTGTAAGGCTAATGCCTTCCCTAGAAGAATCTTTTGATTCATGGTAAGGTAGCTAATGGAGAACCATTTATCTTATATTTTCAAACTATTCTTATTTTCTTCAAAATAGAAAATCAGAAAAAAAAAATAGATCATCAGTTTTGGATTATGAATCCCCGACCTAGTTTCACTGGAAACATTATTTTAGGATAAGACTTTATTAGTAAATATCATCCTTATACCCAATATAATGATAAGATATTACTTAGCAATAAAAAGGAGTTTAATAATATCGCCCCTTTAATTGATCACAAGATCGCTTCTGACCTTATGCAGGTCAAACCAAATTATAGACCAATAACTTATCAGAGTTCTTCAGCTGAGCATGGTGGACCTAGACCTACAAACCAACAAGAAGCCCAAGAAATAATTAAGTCCTTACAAAGGGAATGCAAGTGTCGAGCCAGAAGTGTTACAAGCAAATTACGCTTATACAACAAGAATTTCTAGACCAAGCCGAACAAGCCTTATTAAAGGCCCAAGCTATATCCAAACAAAAGAAAATGGATATAAAAGCAAAAAAAGAAAAAATTAGGCGACTAGCAGAGCCTACTTTGAGAGAAAATCCCATTGCTAAGTGGGACAAAGACCAAAGTTATTGTGAAATTATTCCTATCAACGATGCCACTATTAATGGTGGAACCTATAAGAAAGGATATTCACAAGAAGATAGAGAATAATTCAAAAAAGATATAGATGAGATGCTTAAACTAGGCATTGTTAGAGAAAGTAAAAGTGGGCATAATACGAAAGAGACGAAAAAGACGTATGGTCATAGACTATAGACACTTTAATAAGAATTGTGAATTCGATTCTTATAAAATACCAGACAAGAATAATCTAATCAATCTGATTGAAGATAGAATTATATTTAGTAAGTTTGATTGCAAGTCAGGCTTCTGAAAAATTAAGATGCACCCAGACAGTATTGATTGGACAGCCTTTAGTGTGCCCCAAGAAAAATACGAATGGTTAGTTATGCCATTTGGATACCTGAATGCCCCCCAAGTATTTCAAAGACGAATGGATAACATTTTTAGACCTTACTCAGAATTCTATCGTGTTTACATAGATGATATTCCTGTAGCCAGCAAGACTGAAGTAGATCATGTAGACCATCTTAAGAAGATTATTTTAGAATTAGATAAACATGGAATTGTTATTTATGAAAAGAAAATGCATTTATTCCAGATCGAAATAGACTTTGTGGGAATGCATATTAATAAAGAAAAATTATCCTTAACAGAACACATAACCAAGAAGATTCTTGAATTTCCAGACCGACTTAGAGATAGAAAATAATTACAATCATCTTTAGGATTGCTACCTTGCTTCAAAAAGACAAAGCTTAACATCTAAATTAAAAGGAACAGATAAGACTAATCCTTTTAAATGGACTAAAGACGATTTTAAAGTTATAAAACAAATCAAAGAGCAGTTAAGAATATTCCTCTACTTGAACTGCCTAATGCTAAAGATCAATTTATGGTAGAAATAGATGCTTCTGACAAGCAATGGGGAGCAGTGTATTTTGCCATTGATCATCAGATTAAAAAGAAGAAACTTTGTAGATACAGTTCTTGAACTTTTACTGATCCAGAAGCAAGATGTACTACCCATGAAAAAGAAGTTTTAACTATAGTTCACGCTATAGAAAAATATATGCTTTTTCTTAGACGTAATTTTATTGTTTATACTGATTCATCTCATGTAGTAAAATTCAGAGACAAAGACTTATCAAAATCAAGAACTAATAGATTAATTAGATGGCAGCAATTGCTTAGTGGATATGACTTCTATGTTATTCATATTAAAGTAAGTAAAAACACCATTCCAGACAATATATTAAGAGAATCCATGCTTGCTAACACTAATATTATTTCTTGTTTTATGATGCAAATAGATTTAGACATCATGAGTTCCTCTAGAACAAGCAGACTGAACAAAGAAGACGTTGCAAATTATCTTAGACGCGTAAAATCAAATGGTGGTATAATGCAAAAAAGACTACTCTTATCCAAGATACCCAAGAAAGACCAATTCTGGAAAACTTCGATGATATTCTTGTTCCTCCTGGAAAATCAAGAAATGAAGTTGTTGAGCATAATAGACTTACTGGTAAAATATATTTTCCCCAATATAGACCGGACCAAAGATATCCAGACTTGATAAAATATAGACGAATATTTTCAGATGATGAAAATACTCTTTTAGACGCCATATGGTGGAATGTAAAGAATAAACTATCAGTAGAATTCAAGCAAAATTTAGTGGCTACTGCTCGATTCATGAGAACCCAAAGATTTACTGTGACTCAACTTAGTAGTAAGACATATGCTCAAACTCTTGGAGAAACCTCCAAAGCTAGACCTGTTCTTAATTTTTATTATCAGCAAAAGGCTTTTAAAGAGTAAGATTGTTATACTTTTTGGTAATAATAATCTTCCATTTTTTGAAGACTGCCAGAAGGAGGATGATAGCATTATTGAGCATTTTAATATGTTATTATTTGAAATTTATGGAGATGCCTTAATAATTAGTGGTTTCTTCAAAGAAGCTTAAAAAGTTTATCTTTTTGGAGAAGCAGAAATGGCACATATAACTCTTGCAGACTATGGGTTTATTGGACTAATCTATATACAGATTGTAGAAGACTATTGCTCTTGAAAAAACGGTCCATGAGTATGTTAAGAAAATAGAAGAATTTTTTCCTTCGTTTGTAAGAATTTATCAGATTCCTCCAAGTTCTTGCAGGGGAAAAAATGTTGAAGGCTTTAGACTCGTTAGATTTTCCTCTTTCGCATTTGAAGATTTTGAAATCCTTTCTGGAGACGAAACCAAAGACTTATCTATTGACAAGTTCAAATTCCAGATTGCCCAAGCCATGGAAACAATCGAGATTATGGAGTTGTTAACAAGCGAAGAGAGGTGGTATGCTGTATACCATAATGCATGCTTAAATCATTCAAGCTGATGAGCCATTCAATAGAAGGCTCAAGAAAGAATCTAAAGAAGTGGTGGAGGTAGCTCTGTCAGCTAGCATCAGAGTGGTGGGCCTTATTGATGAATACTTCTATAATAATAATGCTCCACCAAAGAATAAAGACAATTCAGAAAAGGCAAAAGACGACATGGAAGGGACAGAGAAGGGCCCCGTGCCAAAAGCAAAGGATTCTTCTTTATTTGAGGAATTATTGAAGGCTGAAGACATATGATAGAAAAGACCTCTCAATTATCAAAAGACAACAAGACTGCTTTATGAAAAGCAAAGTGATACTTTATTTTTTCGTTTCACTTGGATAGCTTTTGGCAACCGGTTTCTCGTCATTGTAGTGCCCTTGATCTATAAAAGGGAGCGTCAGTCAATTTGTTGAGAGGCAGAGGAAAGTGGAGGCAAAATAAGAAGTGAGAGAGGTGGTAAAAGGAAGAATAATTTGTGTAAATTAGATTATGCTAATGAGTGAGTAAATCTCTTACAGTTAGGGGAGAGGTGAGAGTTGTATTTACATATGTTATGCAATGAAAGTATTTTTTTTTCAAAATCTCTTTGGTGAAGTTATTATACTCCAATCATCTCCAACTTTCTGTTCATAGAGGACTATTGTGTGGAACCTCTAGTATAGCACGTAGATGTTATGCTGCTGAACCGCCTTCAGCTACCGATGCCGTGAGTCGTTAGCCAGGTGGGCGTTGGGCGTGGTGGTATACAGATAGGAAACGAGTCCAGCGCCAACAGAGGATTAAGGTGTGACACATAAAAAGAGTTCAAGGAGGTACAGACCAGAGAGGGATAATAACAAACTGAAGAGACAAAGGGAAGAAGATAAAGTAATTGCAGAACAAAATGAAGGTATAAACTCAAACCAAACCCCTAGCTATTTCAAATGTTATTGTAAAATTCAAAAACAATTGTATGAGCCTTCAAATAACTACAGACTTTCTAACATTTGTTAATCAAAGAAACACCGATTTAACAAGAGAAATCCACGAGTGGATTCTCTCAGACCCCCTCAGAAAGACTACTTATAGAATTTGCATTAATATTCGGAGGAGGTACAGTCAAATATATAGACTAGATTATTGTGTGGTTAACACGCGAAGTGACTAAAATATAAACAATTAGAATAGAGATCCGTGATCTCTTCAAGGATCTCTTCAAGCAAGACTTAAGAACTGAAGAATTTGCAGAAAAACTTTCAGAACTAGAAAAATATCAAGAATATATTAGGATACTTAGAGATACTATAGGCGTATTAAGATATATTAGATATAAAAGATTAGCCGAAACAAGAGCTATCTTGATTAAGATTAGGAGGAGTTCGTCTACTCCTCAAACACGTAGAGACAATTGCACCAAGAGCTTATCATAGATTTTTGTCGTCTTACGGTGACAATGATTTAGAGATTTCATAGAAGATAACCTAATCCATATTATTAACCAAATATATAAAGAAACTAGAGGAATAAAACCCCAATATCGAATAAGGTGTTTAATATTAGATTATTTTCCTTAAAAACCTCTTAAAATTTCTAGACATCCTAAGGAAGATATTTGGATAGATAATCCCCACTATTCCGAAACAGAGAAAGCCTTAGAGGTAGCCCAAAACCTTCTACACTTAGGCTTCCAGATTAATTAGATTTTAAAATAAGCTTAATAGATTCTAGAATCTATTGGGGTAGATATTTTTATTCCAAGGAAATTTTAGAAAGAGAAGGTGGTCCATAAAAGACATAAAAGTTCCAAGACCTTTTGGAAGGTAGCTAAATCCGCATTCTATCCGCGTAAGAGCCTGACCGTATATATATATATATATATATATATATATTGATTTGGCGTTGGATGTAACTCAAAGGAGTGATTTTTGTATTCTTAGGAATGACTTATTTAGATATTTAATAATTAGAGATAATGTATTATGGTAGTATTTTTTTTTTTGAGTTCGTCCTATTCTTCTCTTCTCCCCCATCTATTGTTTCTCCTCTCTCTCTCTCTCTCTCTCTCTCTCTCTCTCTCTTGCTTCCTTCTTCCTTTAGTAATTCCATCTCTATCTTTTCACATTTGAATGATTTAGGCCTTCTTTGAGGAGCATCCCGAGTTTTCAGAAAATGACTTTTACATAACTGGAGAATCATATGCTGGGCACTACATTCCAGCTTTTGCTGCTCGAGTCCACAAAGGAAACAAAGCTAAAGAAGGGATTCATATCAATCTGAAGGTATGCTCCTACTCCAACTGCTTTACTGTCATAATGTTTTCCTCCTTCACTTTTTTTTTTAATATATGCTACGGTACTCAACTCAGAAGTTGTTGAACAGGGATTTGCCATAGGCAACGGGCTTACTAATCCAGAAATTCAATACAGAGCTTACACTGATTATGCGTTGGATATGGGGATAATCAAGAAGTCTGATTATCAACGTATTAACAAGGTGCTTCCATTGTGTGAAACGGCAATAAAGCTTTGTGGTAATCTCTCTCTCTCCTATTTATTCTGGTTGGGAGGATGGGTAAGAGATGGCTCCTGTACTTCCCTTATCAAGATTCTTGTTCATTGATATTCCACTATGAATAAGCTTTAATTTTTTTTTTTCTGGTTATAATATTTAAGTTTTCTAGATAGCATGTCTTTTAATTCCCTTGCTTCTTTTTTTAGCTTGAATGCATTATTTTTTCAGGCACAGACGGGACAACCTCTTGCTTGGCTTCATATTTTGTTTGCAATACTATTTTCAATTCTATCATTGCGCTTGCTGGCAATATAAACGTAAGAAACTAAAATACTTGCATCTTGTTTTTCAAGTATAATAATATTTGCACGTAATTGCAGAATGATCTATAAGTGGGCATCTTGGCATTTTCTATTATTGTAAAGCTTCTCAAACTGGAACATGTTAGATATATAGAACTTTCCATATGCTAAAACTCGAAATCTACTAAAAAGATGCGACCATTTGGTAGGGAGGGTAGAAGGTGAAGTGGAAGGATGAGTTTTCTATCTAGGAATACCATTTCCATCCACCCAAAAGCAAACAAGAGATTAAGGAGGTTTTGGGTGGACAAGTGAATCTACATGTAGCCTTTATTTATATCCCAATCTACTATAGAAAAAAGAATATACGTTATATAATATAATATAATAATTGATATATATATATATATATATATATATGAAGAGTGGAAAGTTCACACTCCCCGCCCCCCTTTTTTTCCTTTGAACCAAATGACATGGTGGGAAGTTACATTACCTTCCCTATGAAACTTTCATCTCGCCTAATTGGTGCCAAACTGACCCTAGAATTAACGAGTGCGCTAATTTTCGTTCTTCATCTGCAGTACTATGATGTCAGAAAGGAGTGCGAGGGCAGCCTCTGTTATGACTTCTCAAACATGGAGAAATTCCTAAATCAGAATTCGGTTAGGGAGGCTCTTGGTGTTGGGGATATAGATTTCGTTTCGTGTAGCTCTTCTGTTTATTATGCCATGCTTGTGGACTGGATGAGGAATCTCGAAGTTGGCATCCCTGAACTTCTCGAGGATGGAGTCAAGTTGCTTGTGTATGCTGGAGAATATGACCTTATTTGCAACTGGCTCGGTACGTGTTCTGATCTTAAGGCCCCGTTTGGTTTGGGATGAAATATTGTTCACATGGGGTGCGTTTGATTATAACAATTGAAAATATAGTTTATTTTTATGATGTTGGAAAAAGACGAGTTGTCTACTGAGGTGTTCCTACTATTCCTCTTTTCTATGGAATCCAAATTTTAGCCGCCCCCAAAGAATTGGATTCTGGGGGAAATCGGAAAAATAATAGTCATCACTCCAAAGCACTTGGCTCTTTTTTCTACTATTTTTGTTACTTTTTTAAAAGATCATTTTTTTTTCAATCTTTTTCAACCGTGTGTCTAATAGAAAGTGAATCTTTTCCCAATTTGTGCAAGTTGAAAATATTGCAATTTAAAAAATGTTAACAAAACTTGTAAATATCTACTTCACTATTAAAATAGACGGGTTAAATTTCAAATTAGCATCTCTACTGCTTGTTTCAACTGGTGATATGGAAAGGTGGATGTAACGTGTTATCTGGGAATTGAAATTAATTTGAGCAGGTAACTCAAGATGGGTTAATGCCATGGAATGGAATGGTCAGAAAGAGTTTGTAGCATCTCCTGAAGTTGATTTTGAAGTTGATGGTTCCAAAGCAGGACTGTTGAAAACCTATGGCTCTCTCAGTTTCCTAAAGGTGGCTCTCTTTCTCTCTATCCATTTGAATTTCTATTTTCTTGGTAGAGCATTGATTCAAGGCTTATTTCGACCGCCACTTTTATTGTCACATTTGTGTTGCACCCTTAAAATAACAATACTTCATGATAGCCGCCCAAAAGTGTAAAAAACTTGGAAAGTGTCGTTAAACCTAGAATGGTTGTGTTACTTGAATATATAAACGTTGATCTGACGGTTATCTCGACTTTAACTGCCACTTTATGGACACCTAACGTTTCAGCTTTACCCCAAAAATTACAATAATGTGTGATAGTAAAAGTGTCCCAAAAACTTGCAAAATGTCACTGTTGCTAAGCCTAGAATGGGGGCGCTACTCAAATATATAGATATTGATTTAAGGGTTATTTTGACTTCAACAATCACTTTTATCGTCACGTTTGAGTTACACCCCCAAAGTTGCAACAATTCATGATAGCTCCCCAAAACTGTCCGAAATAACTGACAAAATTTCAAAAGATCCTTGTGAAGTGTCCTTAAAACCGTGTTACTCAAATATATTTTTAATTTGGGGGTAGTTCAAAAGCGACCCGAAAACTAAATATTTATTTTTATTTTTGCGTGTAACGACAAGCAGGTCCTCGACTCTGGTCACATGGTTCCCATGGATCAGCCCAAAGCTGCACTGGAGATGCTGAAAAGGTGGACCCAGGGTTCACTTTCTGGACCCACAGCCGAACCCGAGAACTTGGTGTCTTCAATGTGATTTTTTAATATGCTTTTGTTGACTTCTGAAAGATGATCGTAAATATATTCAACAACTTCCATCATAAATTTTGCTCCCACAAACAATACAACTTGTGAGGAGTGTATGGTGAAGGGGAACTTGTTTAAGTTTGTTTCCACGTGGTTGATTTGAATGTGTGTTTATTTACTCATCATCAGACTTGTCAAGAGACAGTTAACATGAAATGTTTGGAAGAAATTAAAATATGAACAATGCTACACATGCTGAAAAAGTGTTTAATGAAAAGTTCCGAGGGTGGTTCCACAACATGGTACAATAATACCCTTAAAACTATTTTTCTTTGTATGGGTAAATTCGAGACCCACTTTTTTCTTTTTTAACTGTTTTACCATTTTCCTAAAAATATAGAGCTAATGGATAAATTTACACCGACGCACGAACGGGACAAAAATGTAAGGGAAGTTTTGTTGACTCAGTAAGGTTAAAGCTCTTTTAAAAATGGATCAAATATTAAAAAGTCCCTCAAACATTTTTTAATACACATTTAGTTCAATCGTATAAATCAACACAAATTCGACTCAATTAAGGCGAAGTATCATCAATTTTTTTTACCTAAGACGAATACAAGTGAAATAAATTGACACGATATAAAGTCATATTTTAACCTCATACAAGCACAACCCAATTAAAACCCGTCACGACACGAGTTGATTTTTTTAAATCTAATACCAACCAAATAGAGCACTACTCAACATGAGTTCATATTTCTTTTACGATTAAAAAATTGTCCTAATTAGAAAACAAAGTGATTTTTTTTTTACCTAACCAGAATATTGTCAAAATAAAATGTGACACAGAAAATCAAATAAAAACATGAGATGACATGATTTTTTTTTTACCTAACACAAATACGATCCAAATAAAAGGTCCCGATATGAAATCATATTATTTTACCTAACATGAATACGACCCAATTAATTAACAATACATTATATATGGGTCATTTTCGTAGAAGTAAATTTAACGATAATTTTTTTTATATAGAATGCGACACATTAAAATACTTTTTTTGTAGTGTTGAATTTTGATTGGGTTGTGCTCATGTTATATAGAAAAATATTATGGTGTTATAATTGGGTCGTATTCGCGTTAAGTAAAAAAATAATTTCATGTTGTTTTGCATTCAACATGGGTAATTTTCATGTTAGGTAAAAAAAAATTATGTGTCGTGTGGTGGTTTAATTGGATTGTGTTCGTGTTGGGTAAAATAACATGATTTCATGTCGCGCGTCTGATTTTTAATTGGGTATTTCCATGTCGTATTTTATTTTAACAGTGTTCGTGCTAGGTAAAAAAGGATTTTGCTTTGTTTTTTAATTAGAGAATTAAGGTAAATGTCATGTTCCTTTATATATTTGGAATTTTAGGACAATGGTTTTCAAGTTTATAAATCTAGTCCCTGTGCTACAATAGCATTTATAAATCTAGTCCCTGTGGTACAATAACATTTATTTTTTTGGTCCGCGCCAACGGCACTATTTTTCACCATTTTTCATAGAATTTTTAGTACAGGGACTAGATTTATAAAATTATATGGAACGTCCTAATTTTATAAACTTTGAGCATTATAAGGACCTTTTTCCAAAATTCCCTTTTTTAATTGGGTCATTTTTTGTATCGTAAAAGAAATACGAATTGATGTTGAGCCGTATTTTATTTGGTTCATTTTAGGTTTTTAAAAAATCAAGTCGTGTCGTGACGTGTTTGTGTGAGATTAAAATATGACTTTATGTCGTGTCAAAATTTATTTCACTTGTGTTCGTGTTAAGTAAAAAAATTAACGTTGTGTCATTTTTTTATTGAATTGTATTTGTGTCGATTTATTAAAAAAAAACTCTTTTTTTAAGATCTTTATCTGTGTTGAGTCAACAAAGCCTTCCTTATACACCTTTTTGTCCTCTAGCAAGTTTCGCTTAGTGTGTCCAAGTGTGTGTCCAACTTCGTGTCGGTGTAGATTTATCCTTGAGTTAATATCTCTTCTTTTTCTTCCTCTCTCTCTCTCTCTCTCTCTCTCTCTCTCTCTCTCTCTCACACACACATGATTTTACACGTATACACAACACACACACAAGTTTGAAGAAAATAAATGGAAATGGGTTTCTTTAACTTTGAGTTTTTGGGGATTTATGGATTGATGTTTGGTGGGTGTGAAGAAATGAATTTAGGATTTAGGGTTTATATGATAAATGAATATTGGATTTGTAGGAGAAGATATTAGATTTGGTACTTTTTTTTTCTAGGGTTTAGATGATATACTTATTTTTTTTGCTATAAATTGTATATTTTCTATGGTTTAGATTTTTTTTTTAATTAATTGGATTTGGGGATGTTATACCCTAAATAAAATAGGCCACGCGGATCCTACGTGGCACGGCAAAGATCCTCCTTTAGAGTAAGAGAAGAGGTTGGCTATATCAATAATTGTGCTCGGCTCAGGTACCCATCTGCTCGGCCTGGTGATTTTTCCATTGATTTGACAGTTGTCCGGTGTAACTGAAGGGCCCATCTTATTGACTTGTTCTCGTACTTGCCTATACACATAAAGAAGGCCCACCAGTCACGCCGGTAACACCTGGGCACGTGGGTAATGCGCACGTCCTCCCACTCCGTTAGAGCTGTAACTAATTCATCATTATCTATTATAATATGTGTAAATGGTGTAACCGCCTGACCGATAAAGGCAATCCATTTGTCCCCTAATAGGGGGTAACTAACTATAAATTCCATGGAATCTCATAGAAATGGGGACTCTCTCTCGGGAACCCCCTCTCGTGAAAACCCTAACATTGTATCCACTTTCAGAGATAACATTAACATCATCATTACATCTGTGGATGTGGATGTAGGTACCGTTTTTGGATTGAACCACATAAATCTTATCTTCTCCTTTGCCTCTCATCTTCATTCTTTATTGTTATTTGTTATTGTTTATTACTGATAAAGGCCTCCTGGCTGAGGCATAAACTCCCCAATGCATTTTTAGTTGATAACAAATTGGCGTCGTCTGTGGGAAATCGATAAGCCGTTGTCGTTCCTACCCAATTTTTCTTAATTTCTTCTCTATCTCTCACTTAATCATAATTTTGGGAGAATGGTCGATAACCCTGAAAGCATTCGTATGGCGGAGGTCCTGACTCGTATCACCCCCGTGGGGATGGGTGACATCCAAGGAATACTTATGAGCCTGGCAAAAGGTTAGAAAGCTATGTAGGACAGCGTCCAACAACTGACTCTAACTCTCCAAACCGGGCAGGTCAGGCCCGTTGCAAACCCCCGTTACGCCTGAAGGAGGAGCATTGTAGGGCAGAGGAGGAATGGTACATCCCGCACCTTACAGAGACAAGGGGTAAGCATACCGGAGGCAAACCCTTAAAAACCCCAGAAGGTTGAACTTAGGATCACGTGAGAACAGGAGTTCCTCTCGATAGTTAGGGTTATAGCGGGACCGGTCATATCGTCCTGATGCCACGTCATCCATTTAATCAACAAGCTATGATAACGCGTCGTCCTTTTTAAAGGAACATCCTAGGGCATTAGAAAGGCTAAGTAGAGGCTCAGCGTTTGATCGATTAGGCCCGTATCGCGCTCGAGGATAGCCGAAGAGATGAGTCGGCTCGATCAGTTTTTAGAGGATCACTCTGATCAGCTAAGGCTTCGGCCAAGACCGAGCAGACTTCCTAAGAAGATATTTTGGCCGAAAGCCGAGGTCAAACAATCAAGTCCACGGTGGTAAAGGCCAAGGCTAACAACCAACAGTGGAAATGATCCATCCAGCGCTTGGAAGACCGTATGGGAAAAATGGCTAGGTCCAAAAACCCTCTTCATAGTGACTTCATGAAAGGATCTCCGTTTGTCTCATCAATTGTGGCTTACCCGACCTCAGCCAAATTCAAACCCCATGTGATCACGCCTAAATATGATGGGAAGACTGACCCGATCTTTCACGACGAGCACTATCAGGCAACTGCCAATATATACTCCATTCCCGATGAGATGTGATGCAGAGCATTTTCCAGCACCATCATCGGCTCAACCCAAATTTAGTATAACATCCTACCAAGGGGACAAATATCCAACTTCTAGCAATTGGCCGACCTATTCATTAGTAACTTCTACTTTGGTGCCAAACCAGGAAAGTGGGTTGCTCATCTCCACAGTGTACGATATAAAGCTGATAAGACCAGGCGCAATTACATTACACGCTTTAACACTGAGAAGCTTGAAGTGGTTGACTACAATGAGCAAATCGCCATAACCGTACTGATGAGCGGATTGTAGCCAGGAAAGCTATTTTGGGCCCTAGGTAAAGAACCTCCCTAAATGATGATAGAGTTATTGCCAAAGGCTGACAAGATTATGAACGCGGAGGAAGCCATGGCAACTAAAGAGTCTGACCATCCCAAGTTTGCGACCAATAAAGGCAGTGATAAGAAAGACCAGAAAGATAGGAAGGCTGACAAGCCGAAGAAGTACGATGAGTACACCCCTCTGACAGTAGTCATCCATCGCATCCTGGAAGAGATTCGAGGGAACAAAGATCTAAGATGGCCCGACAAACTCAAGGCACCTACCAATTGGCGTGATAAAAATAATTATTGTGAGTTTCACAAGGATCACGACCATAATACGGATAGTTCCATCGCACTGAAAAATGAAATTGAAAGTCTGACCATAAGGGGAAAGCTCTCTAGATATGTCAACAAAGACGACCGAGTAGAAGCAAATGAACGTAAACCCATGAGACGATTTGAATCGCCATGTAGGAAGGCGAACGACAAGAAGATAGGACAAGATGACGATTTTAACGACGCCTAGAGAGCCAGTCTATGATGTTAAGATAATCTCCTTGGGATGTCACTTCATTGCAGGTGGAGACGCTGGAGGAGGGCAAGATTTGGCAGAAAGAAAGGCCTACCTAAATGAAGTCAAGGCTTGAGCCCATATCCGGCAGCTGAACCTGACAGGAAATGTGGGCACACGCCCCCCGAAAGGTAAACAAGGATACGCTTATTGTCGGATTCTCTAAGGAACGATTTGTTTGGAGTTTTATAACCTCGTCACGATCCCCTAGTCGTTACCATGATGGTTCATAAGAGCAGGGTAGCTCAAATTTTGGTAGATAATGGAAGCTCAGCTGACGTTATGTGTTATAATTATTTCAGAAGATTAAAGTTTCGAGACAACAAGATAACACCGTACCATAAGCCTTTGATCGGCTTATGAGGAGAAAAGATATACCCCTTGGGACAATGGAGTTAGAAGTTATTATGGGAATTTGGCCCACGTGCCGAACAAAAATGGTTTGGTTCTTTGTTTTGGACAAAAATGTCCTTTCGGCTTATAATATCATACTTGGGAGGGTTGATCTAAAGAAGTTCGAGGTCATTCTGTCCACGGTTCACGAATGCCTGAAGTTCCTAACCCATTACGGAGTGGGAGTTATCAAAGGCAATTAGGTGGAAGCACGAGAGTGTTATTACACGTCGGTCGACTAGGAAGAACAGATGAAACATACCACCACTTATCAAATAGAGACCATCGACCCTCGGGGCGAGGAAAAATTAGTTAAGGGACAGGCAGTAGAGGAGATCGAGATTATCCCCCTCGATGTAGGCAGAGCACCCCAAGAAAACCATACAGATCGGGTCATCTTGGACCCCTTTGAAGGAAGAGCTATTGCGTTTCCTGCGACAACGCAAAAGCATATTCGTGTGGAGCCACGAAGACATGCCGAGAATTGACCCAAACTTTATATGTCATTAGTTGAGCATAATGGAAGATGATAAGCCAGTTAAGAAGAAATGGAGGGTCTTTGATGTCGAGAAGAATCAGGTCGTGCAGGAAGAGGTGCTAAAATTACAGAAGGCCACCTTCATAAATGACGTCAAGTATCCTGAATGGTTCTCCAACGTTGTCATGGTACGCAAGAAGAATAAGAAGTGGAGAATGTGTGTGGATTTCACCAATCTGAACAGAGCGTGTCCCAAGGATCATTACCCTCTACCCAGAATCAACCATCTAGTTGACGCCACTGCTAACCATGAACTCCTCAGCTTCATGGACGCATACTCCGAGTACATCCAGATTAGAATGAATCCTTCGGACAGGGAATATTCATCATTTATCACCAGCAGGGCCATCTACTGTTACAACGTCATGTCCTTCGGCCTCTAGAATGTGGGGGCGACTTACCAAAGGCTGGTGAACAAGGTGTTCAAAGATCAAATTGGAAGGAACATGGAAGTCTATGTGGATGATATACTGACCAAAAGTAAAACTGCAACCAACCACATTCGGGATCTTGGGCAGACGTTTGACCAGCTGGAGAAGCATCAAATGACGCTGAACCTGACTAAATGTGTATTTGGGGTAAAATAAGGAATGTTCCTACGGGCCATCGAAGCAAACTCGAGAAGATTCAAGCCTTGATAAATATGCAGTCCCCGACGATCTAAAAGGTAGTGCATCGACTGACAGGGCTCGTTACTACTCTTAACATGTTCGTTTTCAGAGTCACTGATAATATGTTTACCTTTCTTTAAAATTATGAGGAAATCTTTTTAATGGAATGAGGAGTGCGAGACCGAATTTCTGGAATTAAAACATTACCTGGGGTCAACTTCGCTCTTGTCAAGACTTGTGCTGGGAAAAAAACTTTACCTATACCTGGCCATGTTCGAATTCGCTATCAACTCAGCCTTGGTGAGATAAGATGAAGGCGTACAAAGGCCGGTTTATTATACCAGTAAAGTGTATCGGGGAGATAAAATCCAGTACTCGAGGATGGAGAAATGAGCCCTCGCACTGATAGAATCTTCAAGAAGAATGAAGTCGTACTTCAAGGAGCAAGCTATTGTGGTTTATACGGACCTAGCCTCACGATAGGTACTATATAAACTAGATAAATGGACCTACACTTACGATAGGTACTACATAAACCAGAAAAATCTTGCCAGTTAATGGCCTGGGCAGTAGAGTTGGGTGAATTCGACATTCAATACGAATCAAGGACATCTATGAAGGGGAAAGCTCTCGTAGATTTCATAGTTGAATTCACATACGATGAGAAGCCATCCGAGCAGACTCCTTCGAGAGAGAGATCAAACCTCAAAGCCAAGCAAACTTTATCGGAAGAGAGCTCCCTCACAGATGAAACCAATCAGACTCCTTCGGGACAGAGCTCACCCAATAAAGAAAATTCAACCCAAGACCACAAATACCTAAAGAAGCTACTCGGATTTGGGGAACTTATTGAGGCACAGTTTTGTCAAGAAAATACCATCTAGAAATTGTTCGTCAACGGATCGTCCTACGCATCTGGTAGCGGTGCAGGCATCATTATCACTACACCAGACGAGATAGACGTGGAGTATGCACTCCGCTTTCAGTCCGAAGCCTCCAACAATAAGGCAGAGTACGAGGCCTTGATAACAGGATTTGATTTGGCATTGCCCCTTGGGGCTGAGCACATTCGGGCCCACAGCCACTCCCAGCTGGTGGTCAATCAACTATTTGGAATTTATTAATCTAGGGAGGAGTCCATAATGAAGTACCTGCCCAAGGTTCGATGGTAGCTAGAGAAATTTACAGAAGCCAAGATCCTACGAGTACCCTGTGCAGAAAACACTAAAGCCAATGCCTTAGCACGATTGACATCAGCTACGCGAACTGAATTGAGAAGAACTGTGCTGATTGAAATACTCGCTTATCGTAGCATGAACGAGGAAAGTTTGGGAATTATGGAAGTGAGTTTGGGCTTGTCATGGATGGACCCCATACGAGCGTATATTGAGACAAGATCTCTCCCATCCGATCCAAAAGAAGCAAGGAAGTTGCGGTATAAGGCCGCCCAGTATGTGTTGGAGGCAAGAGTCTTATACATAAGGGGGTACATCATCTCGTTACTGTGATGTGTTCATCCAATGAAAGTCAAGAACCTGACCAGAGAAGTCCATGAAGGGTGAGATCGTTGGTTTAACGCATCGCAACGTAGGGTTATTATCGGTCGACTATGAAAGCAGATTGTGCTGACTACGCCAGAAAATGCGATGAATACTAAAAGTAAGCTAAAATCCACCTGATGCAGATCACTTCGCCTTAGCCATTCGTTATTTGTGGAATCGATCTGATTAGCCAACTACCCAAACGAAAGGATGATTCAAATACCTGGTAGTGGCAGTGGATTATTTCACTAAGTGGGTCGAAGCATAACCGTTAGTAGAGATGCCCTATGAAAGATTTTTCCATTTCATCTGGAAGAAATAATATGTCGTTACGAAATGCCCTACGCCTTCATCACCGATCATGAAACTCAATTTGATAACAAGGATTTCAAGGATTACTGCACTCGATCGAAGATCCAGAAGCTCCACTCAGCCCCTGGACATCCATAGTGCAATGGCCAAACTGAAGTCACTAACAAAACACTCCTAGATGGAATTAAACAGAGGTTGGATGACGCGAAAGGTAATTAAATCAATGAACTACACAACATGCTTTGGGCTTACAGAACCACCCCTAGGACTGAAACTGGAGAAACACCATACATGCTCGTGTTCGGCACAGAGGCATTATTTTCCACCGAGATTGGTCTCCCCAGCTATCGGGTTCTCAATTTCAATTCCCCAAAAAGCGATCAAATGAGGAGACTTGACCTGGACCTAGTGGAAAAAGTGAGGGAAAATGCGGCACTAAGAGTGGTCGCTTACCAGTAAAGAACTTCCCGCTATTATAATCGTCATGTGATGTCGAGGAGCTTAAAAGGAGGTGATTGTGTCCTGAAGAAGGTCGTATAAAAAGCCAACAAGCTAGAACCGAACTGGAATAGACCGTATTCGGTGTTAAGTGTAGTAAAGCCAGGGACTTATCGCATAGAAACACTTGAGCGCGAACATTTAAAAAATTCATGGAATGTCGAGCATCTGAGAAAGTATTACCAGTGATGTATTGGAGGATAGTCCACCCTTCTTATTATGTATCCAAGACCTTACTATAAATGAAAGTTTTATTTCCTCCAAACTGTATTGTTTTGTTAAATTACTTTGCTTTGTTTCATTTTGTTTTTCGGGCATGAGATATGTACATACACATATCAATGCCCAAAATATAGACTCATGTACAATCTCAACACATGGGGTCGCGAACAAGAGCCAACAAACTTGTTGTATGACTTCGTTGAACAAACAAGTCATAAACAGACATCTTATATGACTTCAATGGTTAACACAAGTCATGAACAATAACTAAACTTCATGTACGATCCTGTCCTTTAACAAATCGCGAACTAGAAGTACCCCTGCTAGAGTAAAAGGAGTTTTTGCATTACGATGAACTAACGCAGGAACAACCACCTTTAGAACTTTGGATCTGACTAAGGTAACCAGTGGATAACGCATAATTAAAACGCTAGTAGTTACAAAGTCTCGAGCAAAATATTTACTTACGATAAAAAAACATAAATACAACATATCAAAACATTCAACAAAGTTGAGCCATAGTCAAGAAATTTAATTATATATCGTAGAATGTGCGGTATTACGAAATAAACTTGCGCATTCCAGTTTTTAAGTTACAGGGTACACCCAATGACTATAAGAACAACCAAATATAAAAAAAGCTTCATAAAGAAATCAAGCAGCAGAGGCGAAAGGAGGAGGCAAATCAGATGCAATGGGCATGTCCATGTCTTCACCAGCAAGCTCATCAATGACCATAGCTTATTCACCTACTAGGGAAGTGGCCTCCTACTCATCACCCTGCCAAGCACTTACCACCTCAACAATATTAGGGTAATGGGTCATCACCCTCTTCTTCAGTTCCTCATACTTATCCATGAAGAAGCCCACACAATCCACTTTATAATTGGTAGACGACTTGTACTTCGCTACTTCGACCTCTTCAGTAGTAGTTAGAGATTCCCGTGCCTTCTTCAGATCCTTGGCTAGTGTGGCACTGACGTGGTCGACCTCCTGTAATTTCTTGCTGGTAACAGACAGAGCCTCCTCCAAACTTGTAATAGTGGCGTTATCAATGGCCGCCTTTTCTCGCAGTTTGATGCTCTCTTCTTCAGCCGAGATTAAAGCCGTCATTTTATCCACCAATTACCCTTCACGATCCTCCAACTCATCCCTAATTTTCTTCAGATCACCGACTTTCAGTTCCAACTCAGTTTTTAACTTTTGGTTCTCCTCCGATAACTCTTCATAAGCAACATGATTAACCACTACTTTATCTCTTAGAATAGTAGAAGCAGCACCAGCGCGTGAATGATAACACATACATATATATATTACGAGATGAGAAAACTGTCAAATAATCAACGAAAGTAGCAGAGAAACTTACCACCGATAATCTGTGTTGAGTCAACCTCCACAAAAAGTTCGAATAATATCCTCTTAGGAACTCAAAATATTTGTCGTGCCCATGATAGTCGAGCAGATCAATAACATTATTAGCATGGTGGAATATGGATTCAGGGTCGTCCCTAAGTTCATCCGAGGAGATCCTGCGATCCGGGTCAAACTTAAACTCTTCAACTTCCCCATAACAAGGGGCAGATCCTTGACCTCTCACCAATCTACGAAAAGGCTTGGCTTCTATCATTCTTGGCACCCTTGAGATGCTCTAGCTAACCAGGGCTTCTATCATCCTTGGCACTAATAGATAAAACCTCATATGTCAGCAAACTCTCTAAAGGTCTATCGGGTTTTGGTTCACAAAGAAAGAATTGATTTATCTTATCATTCCAATCGCTCTCCTCTATGTTGCCAACCGATTCCAATAAAGATTTGACTTCAACAACAATATCTTCATCAATAAACCTAAATTCTTTGAGATTCATATCTAGAGAGACGTCGGGTGGTCAAGCAATTAAATCGATGTTGTCGATATCCCGTGGGGTAATGGCATCATACACTTCCTGAATATACTTGACTTCATTCTCATCATCCGATGTTGGATTATCTAAATTGAACACATTCAAGCCCATGATCATGTTTCCAAATGAGAGGTTAAGTTGGCCACTACGACATCGAATGTCAGCTTCAGAAGTGGCCAAAAAGGGTCGACCAAGGATGATCGGGTTTTTGTTGGATGGGTTTAATACATGCTAAGTGTTTAAAACCATGAAGTTTACAGGAAAGACAAACTCACCCACTTCAATTAAAACATCCTCCACAACACCTCTAAGAACCCTAACGATTGGTTGACTAAGGGCAAGGTCATATTAGTGGGCTTCAACTCCCTTAAACCAAGTTTCTCATACATAGTGTACGATAAAAGGTTCACGCTCACCCCTAAATACAAGAGAGATTTCTCGATAGTGTGCTCCCCTATCTTGATAGAGAACGCCAATGTCCTGGGATCCTTATACTTGACGAAAGTTCTATACGAGATAATCGAGCTAGCTTTCTCGACGAGAAATGCTTTCTATGGAATATTGGTGGTCCACTTGAAGGTACAATGGTCCTTAAAAAAATTGTCATAAGACGAGACTACTTGTATATAATCAAGTAGTGGGATATTAACGTACACTTTCTTGAATACTTTCAACATCTTGTCCACTCGGACCTTCTTCTTTGGAGGCACCAAACGTTGGGGAAATTTAGCTTTAGGGATGTAGGTCTTTATAGATGGTTCATAAGACATGGGTAGAGGAGTGACTTGACCCCGACCATTTTCATGGTTTGATAGGGGGTCCTGCTTCTCCTTAACTTTTTCAATTTTGTTTTCAATTGACTCGTGGACCTTAGTGTCCACTTATTTTTTGAAACTAAGCATGATTATGACACTGACATAAATAGAAATATGTTGCATGGAAAATTGGGTTCTAGGAATGTGACCCTTTGGGTTTGATTCGGGATGACTTGAGAACTCCCCTTTCTCTATCTCGTTAAGGCTTTGAGTTAGCTAGCTTATTTGAACCTCGAGTTTGGCTATAGATTGGGAATTCACGTGCAAGCTCTGTTGAGTAGATTGGAGGGCACTTTGAGTTGACTACTGGAATTCGAGGGTATTTTGAGCAAGCAAATATATCATATCCTCTAAATACAAATATTATAAGATGAAACAATAATTTTCATTAATAAAAATAAACTTAGAAAAAATTTTGCCAAAAACTTAAGTGCCAATACACATAGTTCCTCCTAAACTTACACACAAATTGTCTCACAAATACTCCAAAATAAAACATAAGGCATAATATTTTGGGTGCTCCTAAAAATTTAACCCTAAAAAATTTTGTCCCAATTTATGTTTGTCACACACACTCCCCCAAATGTTGATCACAATGTTTATATTTATAGGTGGAGTTGTTATGGTAAGGAAATGGGTAAGATATAAAAATGATTTAACAAGAAAAATGAGAAAAATAGAATTCTTTTTAGTTGGAAACATGGATGAAATTATGGGCAACGTCATAAAGGGAGAAGGAATGGTTGGTGGGGAAAGGAGAGTTGGTGTGGAAAGAAGCTGATGGATGGTAGGTGTTTTTTGTTTTAATCTTTGCATTTTCGTCATTATTCACGCCATGTTTTTCAAATTGATTTTTCACCTTCAAAACTTCATATTTTCAAATTTGCCTAAATTAGGAAGTGTGAGTCTTTTAAATAATTTTGAAATTGTTATGACACGATCTCAACGGACACTCAGGCACATTTATATAAATTATTTAGTGCAGTTATATCAACCATGTCGTGTCGCGACATATCCTAACAAATTTTGCATATCAACTACTTTGTTGTCCGAACATTTGAGATGCCTGTAAAAATATATATTAAAAATTAGGGTGATAAAAGTGCAGGAAATTACATAATTACCCTCATTTATATTTTAGTCCCTGAAATTCATATATCACTCATTTTTACTCAGAATTTAATCAAATTTTAAGGAGAACTTCCTAATGTCGAGATAAACATTTAAAAATTACTTTTAGGCCCATAAAGTTTCTAAAATTATAGTTTCATCCCCTGGGGTTGCTAAAATTTCATTTTCAATTTGAATTCTTTCCAAACTTTTATTTTTATTCTATTTTAGAAAAACTATAAGTGATCATTATATATGATGCAAATGGCCTAACAAGGCCTAAATTTGTGTATAAATAATAAAAAATTAAGCACTCATTTGGTCACTCGGGTTAATCTTGTCAATTGGGTAATAGAGCGTTTAGGGGAAGTAATCTTCGACCTTGATCATTGAGAAAATAAATTCCTCATTGGAAGTCTACTCCCAACCAAAGAGGTTAGTAATTGGTGATATGTTTTAAGGGAAATCGAGATGTGTTCACTTAGTAACCTTACGATATGCTCGGCATCAGTCCTAACATTATTTTCCATAATTTGCTCGTCGATCCATCTTATCCACTGGTCACACAAAAGACTCTTTGAATGGATATTTAGAAGTCTACGACAGTTGAAGAATAAGCAGGAAAACTTCTGAAGACAAGGTTTATAAAGGAAGTTCAGTTCCCTAAATGGTTATGTAACCCCGTCGTGGTAAAAATAGAGTAACGTGAAATGAAGAGTTTGCATTGACCTCACTGACCTCAAGTGGGCATCCCTGAAAGATAATTTCCCCTTTAAAAATTGGTGGGTTGGTCGACTTCACAATGATTCGTGAGCTCATGAGATTTTTAGACTCGTAATTTAGATACCATCATATTCCTTTATTCGCTTCCAATGCCGAGAATATGTATTTTATCACCTCGCTCGATTTATAACGTTATATAGTAATGCAATTTGGCTTAAAGAATGCGGAGGCAACCTACCAGCTACTTATCATGAAAATGTTGAAGGAAATTTTGGGGAACACAATTGAGGCGTACATTGAGGATATGATAGTGAAGAGTAAACAAAAGATCGGTTAATTCACCGTCCTCATGACAACCTTTAAGGTCCCCCAGCACTATCGTATAAGGATCAATATCGCTAATGCTCCTTCAGATATCGATCTAGTAAGTTTCTCGGGTATTTGGCCAGGTAAGGAGGAACTAAGGTCAACCCTAATCAGATTGAGTCCCCGAACATGATTCAATTGCATAAATGAATTGAATCATTTATGCAACAACCTAATATAGGAATGTAAATGAATTGAGTTTAAGGTAGCTAGTCTGATTACTCAACCATGTTTCTCTACTTATGAACACTTGGAAAAGATTTTGAAAATATTTAGATCCAATCCCAAAAGTTGGAAGAAATAAATTATTATATCAACGCAGTAATAATCATACGACGCATTTATTTAATAATGTCAACCTATCAACACTTACATGACAGAGATACTCCAACCCTCAATCATAAGTGAAACAATCTACCACTAATGTCCCAATCCAAGGCATAACCAATATGAATAAATTTAGACTATTAGACTATCAAGAAAGCCATCACACTATCTTTAAACTACATCTTAATGTAAATAAATATATATATATATATATATATATATATTATAAACCAAATAAAGGCATCCGCCTTCGACGACATTCTCGTGCCTTTATTGGTAAATCCGTTGGAGTCATGTACCTAATGGATTTAAAACACGCAGACACAAAAGAATGGGGGGAATCACTACGCAGTCACACCATCGTCTAGTCAAAAACTAAACTATCCAATGGATCAAGTCATCTACATCTCATTGTGAGACGGCGAAGAACCGAACGTACGATCAAAACATCGACCCACACACAACATGCTCATCAACTAGGAGCACCGTCCACGGTCCATGATCCCACAATCCATTTAAATCCATACCCGCATCGATAGATTCCCCACGAGTCAATACGCACATATGGTATGTCCCAAAATAGCATAAAAAGCACACACACACACACACGTATATATATACACACACACACACACACACACACACTCTAATATGGTACTTCCATTGTAGCCGAGTGAATTGCATACGTTATACTTCCCTAAACATACCTAACCTAACAGACTCACACGTTCTAGGGATTAATCTTAAATCTCATAACCAAGATACCCATGATAAATTAGTATGTTTGGATCCCCAGATGTCCCATTTAAAATCTCGAGTGGAAACGTCAACGAAACTAAGGTCCTAAATGAATAAATGAAGTTTTTACATTATGTCGAAATCCATATACACGAGGCTATTATGAAGTCGTGCCCACGAGATATACATTTATAAATCTTTGCCAAAATTCGTGCACGTAGGGATATTTTAAAGCCATGCATACGGCCTATATTCGCAGCCTGGGTGAAAAAGTGTCGGGGCTGAAATTCCAAAAACCACCCAAAACCTACCCACTCGATCTTTTTCACCCCATTTCATACTTAAACATTATTATAACCTTCAAACGATCCTAAAACACCTTAAACATCATTTTTAATTGATTCTAAACGTAATTCTAACAATCCATAATCACTATCTAGTGTGAAACATCAATATAGGGTTTAATTCATCAATTTTAACATGAAGGTGATTAGGGTTCTTAATGATTTTGGGTTTTAATTAGTAAAAGTTTTCTTCAATCATTAAATTCTACTTTAAACAAACGATTCATCAATCCTAATCAGATCTAATATAGATTTAAATAAGTTCTAAGCATATAAGCATGATATTAACTAAGGTACAACCCATTAATGCATTATATTTGGTTTTTGAAATAAATTCTTCATTATAACCAAAGTAAACCCCCTAATATATTATATTCAAACATAGCATGTGTCGAAACCCAACTAGATTCAATATGACTATCAAAACATAAACAATGATGATACCAAGATCATACGATATATTCAACTTGAGTTTGGGTTTGCGTAAATATGAAAATGATGATAAAGAAAGAGAAGTTTAGTGAAAAGATGAGCGAAATAGAGATGAACGTAGAGTTATAAGTAGTTTAGTCATTAGCCTATATCCACTGTGCAAAGTGAGAAGGTGTTTTCACTATAATAGGGCTCAAAAGGCCATGGATGATAGACATGTAATACCCCGCATTTTTATGTTTATTATTTAATTAATTAAATTATTGTGACTAGAGATGTCACCATTTATATAATTTATGTGTTATTTAAGTTGGATTGGAATTTGGATTTAAGACGTGGTGATTAATTAATTGAATAAATTAATATTTGGACTCATATCGGGAAATTATTAAATAATTGAGTTGTTAGTTATTTGGTTTGTTATATTTTTTTATCGGACTAGTGGGCACGCAGAATACCCATTTTTAGTTTAAAATGGTGTAATTTAGGCCTCTTGAGTTAGTATGGGATCTAAGTGGATTTTTAGACCATTTGGAGACTATTTTGGACCTTTTTATTAGGGGCCCATTTGGGGTCCAACCCTAATTTTGTGACTAAGAGTTGTAAGGGGTCATTAGAAACCTCATTTATCATAAAACACAATTGGGAAACAATTTTGGGAGCTAGAGAGAAGGCACATGAAGAGAAGAGGAGAAATTGGGAGATTTGACTTGGGTTTTCTCCACAAATCATAAGGCAAGTTCTATATAGAATATGATTGTATGCATGCATACATTGTATCTATTTTATTGTTGATATAAATCAAATTATGTTATAAATCTTATTTTAAATAATTAATTACTAATTTTTGTAATTAACCTAATCTAGATGTTAATTAGGTTGTTTTATATTCTATAATGATTGATTTCTTCATGAACTTGGATTGAAACTAATTGATGATGATTGAAATCTATTTTATATTGTTAATCATATAAAAACTATATATTTAATTGAATCAATCCATGGAAATTATGTAGAACTAGATAAACTAGGGTTCTTAGATTTTGAATTGGTTTTTGTTGAATCTTGGTGTAAATTTGGAATTTGATGATGGGAACAGGTTCCAATTGTGTAAATAATGTGTTTTTATCACTTGGATGTTGTTTATGTGCTTGGGTTAAGTTTTTAGGTTCATTAGTGGAGGATTGAGAGAGAAAATGGGGGTTAAAGATGAACAATCCTGTAACAAAGGAGAATCAATCGATCGACATTTGGTCATTGATAGATCGATAGTAGCATGTTTTATTTAATTTAGGCTTCTGTTTGTTTGGTTGGATTTTCAGGTTTAGGACTTAGGGTTAGGTTATTTGGCCTTGAGTTTTTTTATACTTGTAGTATGGATATGTATTCTAATGAGGTGAGAGTTTGAGGTTGGGCCCTTGAGGTGATTGAAATAATTGTGAAATTGTTGATTTAAAGGGGTTAAATGGAGGATTTAACTTTCGAGGGTAGACCCTAGTGTAGAATGGATTTGTTGATAGGAAATTGGTAAGTTATAGGATTGGGCTTATTGACCAGGATTGATTTGATGCGTTATAATGTGGGAGTGGAATGAATATTCTTTGGGTGATTAGGTTTGGGTTATAAATTCTACCGAGTAAGGTAGTTATTATGTACCGTTATTTCAGTTAATTTAGGTGTGCGATTATACTTAGATGCGATGCCTTGGGAGAATAGATTAGGGCTAATCAAGATTGATTAGGGCTAATACATGGTTTTTTATGTATGATAGAGTGAGATTACACCTAGAATTAGAAACCCGAGAGGTCAGGGTTAATGAGTTATGGGATGAATATAAGGTTATAGGTGTGTTATACCTTTCTTATGATAGTGATACTAGTCTGACCCAATAGAGTAGGGTCGGTATGTGTAAGTGATATATCTTAACCCATTTGTGAGGGTTATATATTTGTATGCTTTAGCCCATTAGTGAGGGTGGAAATTACTTGTGTGCTTTATGTGCAATGCATACCATGTGTAAGTACCCGTGACGTATCTTACTAGGAGGGATTCTATGAGAGGGGCACGTGCGACGCGGATCGCGCTGGTACTTCGGTGAGTAGACGGGCTCATCCTTGGTCATATTTTTAACCCTGGGTCACATGTTTAGGTACCCGCTACCGAGAGGGTCTTTGAGGAGATTTCTTCTATAAAGTCTCGAGTATGGTAGGCTTTATGAATGATGGGGAGACGTGGTGATTTATCCCTAGGATAAGGTTTTGGAACTTTGGTAAACAAATAGGAAAATGTTTTCGGCCAAAAGTTCTTGTAAAACCTTAGTCTAGTGCATATTTAAATAGTAAAACACCATTTCGAGGCCGTTAACTCGTTTGAACGAAAACACAGTTCGTTCGAATGAAAAGCTCATTTAGTTCTAATGAATCTCAAGTTCGTACAAACGAAATGGCTTTCTCGTTCCAACGGGTGCCCTTATGTTTGACAGAGAGTGTTCTTTTTATGTTCGTCGGATTTGCGTTTCAATGAATTTCTAATGGTCATTCTAACAAGGTCAAAACTTCATTATAATTAAACTTCCATTTCATTTTAACAAGGTATGCTACTTCATTTGAACGAGCTCAGAAACAAAAAAAAAATCTTCAAAACATAATTCAAAAACAAATCCAGATAATTTTGTTTAAACCAAATCACCCAAAAATATTTCCAATGATCATATTCTAATGCATCCATACCCGCGAGATCCTTATTTAACGTGAAGACAAACTTGGCACGAAACATGACACGGTGCATATCCATCTTTGAAGCTTTGTCTCTACCTCTTCATCAAATGTGTCATTGGCTTACGAGATCAAAAATACAAAGCATAACCTATGACTCAAATGTTTTGTCCAAAATTAAGCCAATTATAAACAAAAGACTCGATTGGAAATTTGTCCTTACAAATCTCCACCTTTGGCTATTTCGGGACAAAATAAAAATAAAAAAACTATGGGTCGTCAAGCTATCTAAAAAGACTCAATTCCCAACCCCAAAAGAAAAGAGTCAGATGCTCGACAGACACATACGTTGAGTATCTTTGCTCACTTGATAAATTCGTCCTTACCAATCTCCCCCTTTGGATATTCTGGTAAAAAATTAAAGTAAAACCATATGGTCCGTCAAGCTTTCTAAAAAGACTCAATCCCTAACTCCAAAAGAAAAAATAGTACAAATGCTTGACAGACACATACGTTATTGAGTAGCTTTTCTTGCTTAAAAACTTTGCCGTATGTTGCAAATCTGCACACTTAAGAACACCTTTAAATACAAAGAGAATATAATAAGTATAGAATTTGCATATGAATAAACTTCGAACTATGTCTAACAATCTCAACCTAGGTAAGACGTCTCCCCTAAGGTAAAGATATCCTAATCATGAAAAGAAATATACCATTTCTCCCCCCTTTTGTTCAGGAATAAACAAAGTAAGAATGCATAAACTATGTCTCCCATGTAAACCAAATCTCCATCTGAATGTTTGAACATATGATACTAGGAGAAATAGGGAGGAAACAATGCACTGGTGTAAAGTGCAACAAACGCACAACATGAAAATACAAGCACAAATAATCCAAACAATGATCAACTAAAATCAATATCGATGCAAAAAGATATCAATATGAATAATCAATGAAGTATGATACCAATTTGAAAATTGAAATTTCAATGCACACAATGAGAGATACCAATATGATCATATAGCATGTCAAATATAATCCAAAGATAAAGCATATGGCAAATATGGATTAAATGCAAACGCAAAGACTCAAAACAATTGATGCCATATATATAAATATGCAAAATATACCAATGATATACCGACACATATATATAGGTATAAACAACTACAAAAACTCGATAAAAATACATAAGTTTTACACACTAGCATAGTATCGACGTGTCTAAACATGTGGGATGGAATGAATGGGCGTGAACTAAATACAAATGAATTATGACCCAATCACTCAAATATGTTCAAGCAGTTCTATTTGACCATAAAAATTTATCAACTAAGATGATGCCTCAAGTGATAAGATAAATTTAACTTTAGGAACAAACAAGCGCAATGCATACACGCCTATATGATTAATGATTCTGCAAATCGGTAGTGTCATGACATGATAACAATAACTAGGATTCATTGTGCAAACTTGTTGATCTTCAACTATAACACCCTCAATAGCTAGACATATATCATATTTCTTTTCACTCAATTCTTTTAAAGATATCACTTTTGAAAATCAAACAAACAAATTTATTGGCCTTGTCAATTTTTCTATTTATATTGCCTCTAATCTTTTCATTAGTCTTTTGCCAACGGTGGCTTTCCTGCAAAGGAGATTTGCTCATTTTGTATCCCTTTCCCTTGCATCCTCGTATTTTCAAATAAAAACAAATAATCTCGCGGGCAATGGTTCTTACATGCACAAATTTCCTATAGTCACAAAATATGTACATGACAAGATTGATGGGATAACATCCCACATAGCTCAAATATAATATGTGAAGATAAAATTCCAAAGATCTCATGCATGCTTGTGCAGAGGCATATGCAAAGCGAATCCATTAAGCAAATCAAGTTTGAAACAACTCCATGAAAGCGCGATTAAGAACAATCTAAGTATTGACAATTATAGCCAAATGTCCTAGTCACATGAAAAGCATGAAATTAATTGAATTCAAACACACCAAATGCCACATAAAATGTGTAAAATTAAAATACACAAAAAAAATCTTTTTTAGTTTTTATAAAAAAATTCTTAAAGAAAAATACCAATTTGAAACAAAACTAACTCAAAAGATAAACAAAATCTTTTTGTATTTTTCAATATGACTTAATAAATGAAAAATCAAAATGCAAAAGACTCAAACAACATACAACTAGCAAACATATATATCATGAAGCATAAAAACTAGTGTATGCAAAATATGCAGCAATCACCCATAAGATATAACATAAGAAGAGTCATGTGCAAGCATAGGAGAATCAACTAAACTAATATTTAACTGCTCCAAAACCAATAAATAGATGAATACTTAATGTGTCAGGTTTTGGAAACCATGACACTTAATTTAAACTGCCTAGGATCTCTTCTAAGATCATAATAAAATGCCCTAAGGTGACCTTTCCTACCACAATGCGAACACGTGTAAACTCACGGAATGTTACCTGTGGGTTGACCTTGTCTAACGTCCTGGGAAATGGTTGGCACTCTAAAGCCAACATTGGTCTTATCTTTAGCAACGAAAGGATTAGAATCGTGGAAGCGAGTACCATCCCTACTAACACTATTCGAGTCTCTTAGATCATCTTTTAACTTCAAAATTCTAAACTCAAGCAAATAATTGGACTCTTCAAGTGTTATGCACTCTTTCTTTAAAATTTTAATAATTTCTAGATGGTTATCTTGCTCCCCCTCAATGAAAGCGAACATATCCCTACGAGTCTTCTCACGTGCCCTCAAATCATCAATCAATTCAACATTATCCTCAATGGCACGAACATTAACCCTAAAAATTTTAGAGTCCTCAAATTATTTCTCTAAAAATTGAACCCTATCTTCACTCTATTTCTTAGACACTTCTAAAATTTTTAAATCACGATTCATGCCCATAATCTTCTTACGTAGGGAATCTCTTTAAGTTTGAATAGTTTGCAAAAATTCATTTGCAGTCTTAAGACAAAAAAAATCTTTTGTAAACTCATCTTGAATATCAAAGTCATCGTCATCGCTAAAGGCATCGGATAACTTATCATAATAATGACTCATCGAGAGAAAACAAATAAACAAACAAACACGAGAGAGAGAGAGAGAGAGAGAGAGAGAGAGAGAGAGAGAGAGAGAGAGAGAGACCACCCTAAAAGAATCTGCACTAAAAATAAAGATCACATAATAAATTAGTGTACCCTGCTCTGATATCAATTTGAGAAGGCATGATAGTGCTTAAGCATGGATGATCTACGAAACAAAAAGTCTATTTTTATATTTTTTTAATTTTAAAGAATAAAATTTAAAAATATTAAACCCAATAAAACTTGTTTATTTAAATAAATCGTTTGTTGTTAAAAAAATGATTTACCCAATTTTATCTTTTTAACCTAAAAAATGCATCTGGGTGATAAGAAGATAAATTAAGTAAAACAATCCACAACACGCTGATGTAAGAGAAAAAATGCAAAAGGAAAAACCTCGAAGATCCCAACCAAATAAATCACCATGATAAGATTTTACAAAATTCAGACACTAGACTTACTCAATGACTCATCTCCCTCACAAGCCTTAGCGCTCTTCTATCTTCGACCTCTCCTCCATAGTGCAACGTAGGATTCCACTCACACAAGATGCCGCAAAACATGGATCCACATGCATCTCAATATTCACTAATGAGGCTCAGTAACCATTTAGGGAATCGAAACACGAAAAAATGTTTCTTTACCGCAACACAGCAAACACAGTATGAAGTCCACCGCACGATACCTTTTCTCTGTCCAAGATGATGAAAAACAAATTTTGGTGCCCAACACAAGGACCTCAAAGCATAAGAATATGAAAACTTGGATCTTTAAACACAATGGGTGGAACAAGGGTTTTGGAAATTTGGTAAATATAAAAGAAAACATTTTCTACCAAACGTTCTTGTAAACTTTGAGCCCATAATGCCTTTAGACATTATTTTTCCAAACGTTCTTGTAAAATCTGAAGCCAAGCTTGGCACGAAACCCAAAACAATGTGTATCCATAGTTAAATCTTTGTCGTTATGTCTTTATCAAATATGCCACGGGCTTACGAGATCAACAATATAAAGCCTAACCTATGACTCGAATATTTTTTCAGTCCTAAGCCAATTATAAATAAATTGACTCGATTGAAAATTTATCCTTACACTTCTTATTACCTCGCTCCTTCAGAGCAGTCACTAGAGCACTATCCAAGTCAGCAGTGGCCTTTTTCAAAGCCTCCAGCTCTTCCCTCAATCCTGGGACCGCCCTGGCCTCATTTGCTCGGCTTTACCACTAATGGGACATGTAAACCCCCAAGATGCTCACCTGAACACAAGTTCACAAAGTTCAAGTCAGAATAGCCAACAGATCAAAATTTTGTTTGGGAACATCAAGCCAAATTCTTACCTTGGTCACTAACTGAATTAGCTTCTTAGCGCCATCGATCCCCCCCCCCCCCCCCCCCCAACCGATTAAGGTCTTTATGAAGATAGGCATTCTAAAAAGCCAGGTAGCTCTCATTAGGGTTGACATACTTTAAACAAGGGGCCCTAGTGCTCCCCTCTACCTGAGGAATTTTCTCCCCATTAGAGTCAACATCCTCTTCATCAACAATCACCCTCCGACAAGCAAAAGTGGGTTTTTTACCTCATTATATATGCTTATTTTACCGCCTTCTCTGTAAGGTTCCTTCCTCCATCATCTGAATGAAGGAAGTTTCCTCCACAATAACATTTAAGGGGATGGAATACTCACTAACTCTACCCCCATCGATTGGGGGTTAACTTTGATCACCCGAGGGACCGATTATGAAGGAACGAATGGAATGACAAGATGGTTTTAGACCATACTTTAGAGTGCAGTTCGGTATCCTCGATGAGCCATGGCATTAGAGGCTGCAAGAATAAACAAGTGGAACCGTGAGTAGAACACTAAACAGCTAAACTAAAGTTCAAGTCTATCGGCATGACAAAATCTACCTGAGGAACGGGGTAAATACGCACTCTAAATTCGGATGAGCAGAAGGCAAGCTTCCTCGATATTTACTCAAAGTCGAAGGACGTCGCGATCACACGCCTCCTCCCCTCTAGCAATGAAACCATATTCCTTCAGTCGCCTAAAATCACAAGCTCTTTGAAAGGGCGAGCTTTGCCTATGAATTCCTCCACTTTCTTCTTTGGATTGATAAGAATATCTAGAAACTCGTTAAAACTCCCTATAAATTAATAAAGATAAACAATTCAGTATCCAGAAGAAAAGAAAGTCATTAATTTGCTAAGAGAAATAAAAGCTTATTTATGTCCGACTTGGTCCAGGTCAGGGGGATCGTGAACAAATGCCCCGTAAGGTCATTTCGCTCATCATACTCCCACTCCTCCCCTCCGATGTAAATAAAGTGGTATCTCCAATCATGATTGGATGAAGTAAGGAAAGCAACAAAAACCTCGCCTTTGCGCCTATAGGCAAAGGTGTACCATCCCCCTTAGGAGGTTGTAGGTTCATTGACGGACATTAAATCCCGACTATCAAAGGGTGATCAACCCCAAACAAGTTATGAAAATGGACCATGGAGATGATTAGGATTCTCCAAGCCTTCGGGATCAGTTGGGATAGGCCAAGGTTTACAAAGTCAAGGACCTCCAGAACGGGCCTCGGTAGAGGATCACTGAGTCTGACCTAGAAATAGTGCTCATAAAAATAAACTTTTACCTCACGAGCGAGCGGTGCCCGATCGGTCTCATCGGTGATACAAACAAATAAGGCCCTCAGAAGAGATAGTCTCTTACCAATCTGTTAGTTGCCTTCTCAGATAAATAACTAATGGCTTAGTAGGGACCCAGTGGGTTACCCTTGACAGAAACGACCGAGGAAGAACTATATGGGCCATCACTAGGGGCTCTGCAAGGGGGAGGGTTATTCCTAGGAGAATGTGAAGAAGAAACCCCTCGGGTAGAAGCCCTTCGCTCATTATGCCTAGGCCTAAAGACCTCCACAATTTCAACCATACTTTATTTAAAGCCTTGCTTATGAAGCCTGGCATAAGGAATGGCTGAAACCATTTCAAGTATTAGAACAATGGGGAGTGGTAAAGCACAAAATAAAAAATACGGGGATTATCCTCTGGGAACTGGGAGACAAAGGTACTAATTCTATTTAAGTGGAAAGTGAAACTAAGACTAAGATAATCTACGACGAGAAATGAAAAAAAATAGAAGAAGAATAAGAAAAGGGTGCCAGTTGAGAACGAAGATTGTCATAGAAGGAATTCTTAAGAAGGAGTAGAAATGGCAAAACGGGAAGCTTTAGTTAATAAGTTGCAGAAAAGGAAATCAACCAAACTAAAAATCCTTTTTATATCTGGGGTAAAGAAACCATTCGAATTCAATGTCCGGATCTTGAAAAATCAAACGACCCATATGCATTCAGTGAAAGGCACGCATCATGGGGGCATGCGAGTTGGATAAGAACGCCACCCGGTGCCTTGAAAACATGCACGTCGCCAAGCGGTGATGATTACCAGTTCCTCATCATATGATGTTTTGCTTAGAAAGATAGTTCGCGATGACTCAATCGTCGAAGAAATCATATAGGTCTGGGAAGAAATCCAACTATCACAACCACCTTGGGATGATACCAGTCAATGATCATATGGCATGGTCAGCGCTCGGCTATCAACAAGACTATTTGGGTCAACCTAGCAAACGCAAAAATTCTGTGGGATAATTGATGAGGGGTAATTTTGAACAATTTAGGGCACATATTGTTTTCCATGCATTGATTATATAAAGAAGGACAATTTATATGTGAGTACTAAATTATGACCGTATTCAAAGGTCCCAACCCCTAAGATGTATGGACAAACAATCTACCTCGATCGGACCATTAAGTTAGAAATCGAAAGGACCAATTCAACGAACCATTAACAATCGAAGGGTTCTTCGAGTCCAGCCGAAGACTTATCCATGACAGTCCCTGTATATTTGAATCTTTGAAGACCTGATCAAAATATGCACTCTCAATGGCTAGCACAACCCCTTATTACTGCAAACAAGTATCTCGAAGGATTGGAACACATGTCATGCCCAAGTTTAAATGTATCAAACCGATATGTTCAGAATGAGGGATAACATTGTAGTATGTTTTGTACATAAAGCCTCACGAATCAATAGTAAAAAAAAATAACATAGTGTACCCTTCAACTCTGTACTTATCTCCCATTGATAAGAGAAAGACTCCCCCTCTCCTTCGCCCATAGATGTAGTTTAAGTCTGAACGAACCATGTATATACGTTGTTCTTCTTTGTCTCTCACCTCCTTCTATTTTTATTCAACATTACATATTTATTGTGTTATGTGAGAACTATATTTTTGCACTAACAATTATGATCTACCATTTATTCAATGGCATATTTCTTAGAGTCAAATCTAGCATAAAAGGGATCTAAAAATTTTCATAATAACATTTATGCTGGCAAAGATAACACCATTAACATATAGTTAATTTATAATAATAAAATTCATCAAAAGTCTATTCATTGGACATCATTATGGTGTTAACTGATAAATTAATAGTTGGATTTTCATTTCTTGACATGCATGTTACCTTCATGTGTAGTGACAAGTGTTTCCCAAACATCATCACATAAGGTCCCCTGGATTACAATAGTCATACATACTTTCCAGTAATGATAATTGTTTCCATCAAATGGAAGGGGCTTATTAAAAGCTACCACATTTGTCATTCATTTTTAAAAAAAGGTTTGTGGACAAGATCTAGAAAAAATAGCTCTGATACCACTTGAAAACTAGTACCAGGTTTCATACCAATAATTTAAAACCTAAAATTGTGTTTTAACAAAATTTCTTTTGTACGATAAATCCAAGATTCCCTTTATCAATAACCTCTTTTTAAAAATGAATGTTAAAAGAGTTTTACACAAGATATGTTATAACGAATTTACTTCTAATGACCTAAGTTATTTTTAATTCAGAAAGATTTAATTGGTTACTACTAACTCTTGCAAGCAATTGAGAGATTAAGAAGAGAAAGGATATAATACACACAAAATTATACTTGGTAGAACCTCTGTGGAGGAAACATCCTAGTGTTGTTTTTACGCCACAAAGAAAAAAAAATCCACTAAAATAATAGGAAGTTACAAGTAGAAAAAAAATATGAGCAAGAAATAAAATATACCTAAGTTGAGAGTCGTACTCTTTGGTATATATCCTTGCTTGTCAATCTTAACTGCAACTTGAATCATTCTTTACGTCTACTCGATTCTCTCTCCAAAAAGACAAAACAGTGGAAGTGATTGTGTTAAGTGTAAACAATATACAAGACTCTCACACACTTAATACTACAAACTAATCCTAACAAATTACAACAGAGCTAAATGAATATGTACGATCTAATAACTAATACCAGTTTAAATTATCTTATATTGATTACAAGGGAATTTCACACTAATATTTGTAAAACATATTTACAAGAGTAAAGATTTGAAAGATTAAGACTAAAATGATATTATATTATATTTAAACTCAAAACTTTAAATCTAAATTGTTTCACAACGATTTAAACAACTTTACAGCAAAAACATTTTTATATAATATGTAGTATATAGAATATCACTTTGAGATTATAAGCATAGAGGATTTACTGGATGATGATACCCTATTTAACACTTGGTGTTTGAAAGGATATAAAGACCCTCTAATACTCTTGGGCAAGAGTAGAGGTCTCACGATTGAGCTCTGACCTTAGACAGAGTGTCGTATGGCCCCTGAGACCTTTGTTGCACTAAATAAAGGACCATGGTACTATAGTGGGACGCATTCACTTATCCTTCTACTTGAATATGATCAGTCGTTCCGACATGTCTCCCCAACCATGTTGAGGACCTTGGTACCAGAGTTTCGCAACTTCTGATGCCCAGAACGAACCTCAGTCCAAAAATAGGCAACCTCCCAAGGTCACTTGACCCTCATAATTAAGTTGTAACATAGCTCCGCAAGGACAACCTGCGACATCTTATAGTCGTTCCTGAGATCTCAGACCTCTAGCAGAGTAACTACAACCAGTGTGTCAAGTAAGTGGAAAGCAGAACACTATTACATCTATCGCCACTACCCAATTCTATTTGCATTTAATGCTCCCATCATCATTTAATGCTACCAACGACCATCTTACACCCCCTACAAATACTTTAACCAACATTCCATTGCCTTGTTGACACTAGAAGACCTCAGAGACACCATAACCATGTTGGTCCAGTCCACTGATTTTATCTCCTATAGTTTGCACATAAATAGGGGGTTGATGGAAAGATGAAGACAAGTTTAAGCATTCAGGCTTAGGGAGAATAATAGAGATCAATAATTTTGCAAGTGTTCACTCCGTGTTTCACATTCTCAACCCACTATGGAGAACATATACTTATAAATCGAATAATTTCCAGTTATCAAGCCTTTTGTATATCTTGCTGAGCCCTAAAATTGTACTTAGGAACCCTTAGAGAAGTTCACTAAGTTACTTCCTAAGGAACCCTTGACCAAAGCTTAAGGGGTATTTCAGACTGATATAATTCATTTACATTCTAATAAAATAGTGCAACACATTTGACGTAAGACACTCATCTGAGGTCTGAACAACTTTAAATTATTGTCTATTAGTTTGACACTCCTCTTCTCTGACCTATATGAGGTCCAGATGGGAGCATCTGTGGGTATAGCGTCACTTATTATTATAACACTCATTAGTTTGGCATCGTCTGTGGTAACTACAAGTTCTATTTCCTTTAAATACATAACCCATTCTCTATAAAATGGTAACTAACGTTGCCATAGCCCCCTTCTTCAAAGAAACGGAGACCCATAAGAAAGTGCTCTAAGAGCAAATGGCTACCATCCTCAGTAGGCTCCCTCTGCCACCAGTGGTGGAGGAACCAGTGGAACCAGAGGACAGTAAAATCAGGGAAAATAATAAGCCCCCATTGGAAAGAGATAACAATCTTAAGGGTGTGCCTAATTCCACCCAACGATCAATGACCCGCATCCCTGTTAAGGAAATGTTATCACTCCAGGGAGATCAATCTGAGGGAGGTTTTAGGGCGTCTAGACCCTGGTATCGAGAGATAAAGAAGATGAAAAATCGATTAATAAATTTCCTAAACTTGTACAAGACTCAAACTCCCAACACTGTTGAGGTGGCCCTTCAAAAGACATTATCTCTTTTCTATAATAATGTTCAACATTACGCCTTTCCCTCAAAATGGAATATACATACCATTGAATCGTTCGATTGGTCCAAAGATCACATCGACCACCTGGAAGACCTACAGGTCACTCATGCTCCTCCAGGACTCACCTCAGAAGACCTGTTGTGCTCTTTTAGCAAGAAGCCCTCAAGATCCATAAGTGAGTTATTAAAAAGAGCTCGAAAATATATGAATGTTGAGGTACTATCTCCAGCAAGAATGTCATAGCCTCTCCCCAACAGGGAAAAAGGAAAGATGTCTTATACCGTCTTAGGGAGATCTTAAAATCGTCTGAGGCCAAGAAGAATAAGGACGAGGTTAAGAAAAGCAGACCTTTATAGGCTAAACACTTCCCCCGATCATAACCACTACATATGAGGTATTTATAGCCATTAAATCTCAAGATATATTGCCTCAGACTAAACCCTAAAGGACTATAGACGATAAGATATATAAGTACAAATATTGTCGATTCCATAGAGACCATGGCCACAACATTGGCGACTGATTTAAACTGAAATGAGCTATCGAGGGGTGATAAAGAGGAGTTGTCTCAAATAATATATGACCAAAGATACAGGAAAATGCCAACATGAAAACAAAAATAAGAACAAAGATGATGTCCCTCTAATTAATGTAAACTATATCTCTGGAGGCGTCGCTGGGGGTGGTCTATTTACCACAAAGAGAAAGGCTCAGCTCAGAATTATCCAATAATAATGGGTATAGGTCAACCATGTCTCTTTCCCTCATTAGTCCCCTAAAGAATCCCTTATGATAGTCTTCCAAAAACCAGACCTCATGAGGGTCTATTTTCCTCATGACGACCCCTTTGCCATCACAGTGATCATGGGCAATGCTAATATGAATCAGGTTCTAATTGACACAAGGAGCTCTGCGGACATCCTATTCTTGGACGCCTTTGAGACTTTGGGCCTTGGTGTAAAGCACATGCATCTAGTAACCACTTCCCGGCAACGGTGCCATTTTGATCGAGTGGAAAAACCGAGCGTCCGTGTAGATATGTTAGTCGTTGTTATCGGCTTCCAACCGCAATATAAAAAAATTAAACTTGTAACTACACTCTTAAGGAGTATAGTGGTGAGTCTGGGCATCTAATCCTCAAGGAACTAGGATGAGTGAACGTGACGACAAAGGTAAGGTAGTTTAATCCTAAAGTTGATATTAAAATAAAAGAAAAGAAAAAGATGATTGATTTTTGGATTTTATCTATGAATTAACTAAATTCAATTAAATTAACCTACGCGTGCAAAATTAACTAACTAAGAAGGAATTAATATGAATGAAGAAATGGGTTAAAAATACACTCCCCCAAACCCTAGTGTGTATGCCGGTACAAAATTAGTCATAAATTAGATAATTGATCAGACCCAGTCTTTAGTACTCCAAAGCATTACATATATGAGGTTCAAGCCCGCATCATACATAATCAAAGAATGAGTAAAGCAGTGTCGCAATAGTTCACGCGCGTTGCATCCTTAAGCACACCGGTTACCTAGGGCAAACGAGGTCAAAAGGTCTAGAATGGTTGTAAAACTATACAACACGATCTAATCACTTATTTAATTTAGAGACAAATTTTATATCTTTGCATACCACATCGGGTTGGGTTCATGCATCCCCACCCTTAAAAACTTAGCTTAACATGATTAAAATAAAAGAAAACTTAAAAGTGAAAGTGCAGTAATTCATAACTACATCTAGAAAATTGAGAACATGACTTGAATTGGGATTGGAAAACTAGAGAGCAACAATTAATTAAACTAACTATGAAAGCAGTAAAAATAATAAATTAAAATTACTTGAAATGGATGAATGATGAATATTGAATAGATCTTTGAATCTTGAATAGTAGCCAAACTTCAAAACTAGGGTTCTTGGCTACAAGAATCCTTTAAAAACTAACTACAAAGAAACCCTAACTACTAGCCTCCTACAACGTGAAGTAAAAAACCTCCTTTCTTCTTACTAGGGTTTGCCCTTTTATATATCTCAAAAAAGAATCTTCCCATGCCTCTCCAAGTTTTACAACTAATAAAAAGGAATTATACAAAAAATTTCAAGAGTTGAAACTCTTCAGCTTCGAGAATTAATTTCAACTTTGACTTTCTGTCTTCAACTTTAAATGGGCATAACTTCTTCACCGTAGCTCGGATTGGGTGCCGTTTTTTCCAATGTTCTTGTAATTTAGATCTCTTCAACTTTATAGTTTTCCCCACCACCCGAATATATATGTAAAATTACGAAAATGCCTTTAAAATTCCCATTTCTTGCTTTCTTTCACTGTTTTGCATTCTCTTTCGCACTAATTTGCATGAAATACCTGTAAAATACATAAGAGATACACAAAATACAAAATACTTGCCAAAAAGGGTTAGTAGCATAAATATAAGACAAATCCAAGCTATTTACAATGCACGGGATCATAAAAATACCGAAATTAAGGGGATAAATGTGAAGAATTTATGCCCAATCACTCTGTGAACATCCGATTCTTGGACGCCTTTGAGACTTTGGGCCTTGGTGTAAAGCACATGCATCTATTAGCCACTCCTATCATCAAATTCAATGGAGAATGAACCTATTCCTTGGGGTATCTCACTCTTCCTCTCACCCTTGGCCCTAAAGATTACTGTAAAACTATATGGAATAAGTTCATAGTAGTGAACCTTCCCTCCACTTACAACAAGATAATTCACATACCCTCACCTAAAGACTTAGATGATCTTATCTCATTAGGAACGCTAGTGATGAGGTTTTCAAGGGGGAGGTGAGGTCTTTGGGTATCGAATAAGGATCAAGCATGATATGTCACCTCCATAAAAGATAGGAAGAGGCCGCTTAATGTTCCACAAGTCTTAATGGGGGTCGCAACAAAACTTCATAAGGTTCTTGGGGAATCAACAGATGTCTTACCTCCACCTTCGCCTATGTCTGAGCTCCCTCGAGAAAGTCTGTGAATATATTGATGAGTTTAGATACCCTGGCCTTGCAAGATGAGAACAGTTACCCTCACTACTAGGGGACAAAACGATAAAATAAAATCAAGGCAGTGGAAATATTAAAGGATGCAGGGCTTCCCACCAAGTGGCTATGAACAATGTAATCTGTTACTTAAAAGAAATGAAATGAAGTTTTTTTGTTACCCATGTTGTATTCAACATAAGTTTTCTTCTATTTTTTGTATAGTTATAAAGAATTTTTCCGTGGCTAAGACACATAAGGTCTAAGGACCCACAAAATCTAGTTGCAAGGACTTTAGCCTTGCCTCAAAACTTAAACCAAGGTATAAGGACCCAAAATAAAGAGTTAAAAGCATTTCGTACTTGTTTAGGTTTCAGCTAAGGTCTCAAGATCCAAACTTCAAGTGGCAAGGACTCCAGCCTTGGCTTGGGACTAACAATCAAAGGCCTTAGTACCCCAAAAAGACTACAGTCCTCAAGTATATACGACCCCAAACTCATAATAAAAGGTCCAAGGAGCCAATAAAGAAAAAAATTATAGATATTTTCATTCCTAAAGGCCAAGGTCAAAAGACCTGTAAATAGACCACCGAAAAGATTTCTGTTGTAACAAATTTTCCTTTTCTACCACAAAGCAATGCCCCTCAGACCTATTTTGAAAAAATAATTTAGGAGCCAACTTCCATTTTCGATTTTTTTTTTTTTGGGGGGGGGGGGGGGGGGGGGGGGTTAAGTGTTTAAACAAAAAAATGTTCAAAACTTTAGTTTTCCATTGAATAAAAGTGCAAGGCCTTAAGTCTAGCGGTCTTATGACCCTTACAAGACTTCAGATTCCAAATTTTCTAAGTTCGGAGGTCGAAAGACCCTTTTAAGGACTTCAGATTCAAAATTTTCTAATTTTGAAGGTCGAAAGACCCTTATAAGGACTTCAAAATTTCAAAATTTCGAAGTCCGAAGGTTCTAGGACTTATAAGGACTTCATAATTAAAATTTCTCAAGTCCAGAGGTCTTATGACCCTTATAAGGACTTCAAATTTTGAGGATTATCACGTTTAAAGACCTCACGACTCATTTAAAAAACTCAGTATTCAGTACACCTAAGTTAGAGGTCTCGGGACCCAATGGAGGGTTTAAGGATAACTAAATATTTTATGCCTAAGGTCTTAGGACCCTATACAAGTTTAATTTTAAGACTTTATGCCCAAAATTTTAGGGGGCTAAGCGTTCAAACAAAAATTATGGCGTTTTAGTCTTACAAAGTCACAAGTATCTAGCGTGATAAGGTTCCAAGACTTAAAGCCCCACTACAGAATCTTAGTCTTGACTTCGACAATTGCGAAAGTATATGGTAGAGGTCTTAAGGCCCTCGGATTTACTTCAACAAATCTGTAATCGAAATTATTTTTCTTTACCAAGAAATCTTGAGGGGCTAAGTAGGAATACTTCCCACTGCAGGCTTCAAGTAGATGAAGGTCGTGCAAACATTCCATGGCAATGCAAAAGTAAGCAAAATAAAGAGGTGCAAAAGTTGAGATTTCATAAACCAGAGAAATTTTCATTAAACGATAGAGATCATAGGTTTACATCAAAAGGCTCACGACCCAAAACAGTTCAGAAGAAAAAAAATAAAAAATTACATAAAAGCCTTTTCAAGGCTTGGGATGATGGGCTTAACAAGAGCTTCACTTTTGTAGGGCTTGAACGGGGCTCAGAGGTGGAAACTTTCTCAAGAGTTTCTTCTTCTTACTGAACCTGGGAGGTAGAGGTATCATCATCATTGCCACTATTTCCTTCATCGTGCAAGCTCTTTTCCTTTGATTGAGGGGATACAGGAAATAGACAAGAGACATCCACCTCGGGAAATAGTACCTGTACCTTGGCCTTGCAAGCTTCAAAACTAGCGCTGAAGTTCTAGAAGAGGTACTTTTTAAAGGCCTCAAACTCCTAATAGGCATCCAACTGGCTCTGCACAATAGCACGATTTATCCCTGAAGTTCCTTGTACTTAATCAAGGCCTTAGAGAAGCTCTTTTGTAGTTGCTGACCTCGGGAAATCAATTGTTCCTTCTCACTGGTTAGGTCTTTGAGTGAATGCCTTAGGAGATCCACCTCACCATCAACCCGAAGATGTCTCTTTTAAAAGATCTTAAACTCTATCTTCTGGTCTTAGAGAGCCGCTACAGTCACCTTAAGCTCAGCTTGACCAAGGGTATGCAAATCCTCAACCTTGGCTAGATACTCCCGTGCAACAACCAACAAAGAGGAAATGAAATACGGTCCAATAACCAAAAAAGGTGTGGGTTATAGGACTTTATAAGGAGAGACTTTCTTAGCATACATTGTTTGGGAAGAAGGGTTTTTCATGCTCAAAGAATTTATATAGGCAATAGATATGATGGGAGATTAGTGGTGAAAACATAACCCAGCCCAAGGGGCTATTTTATAGCCCCAAAAGACTAGAGTTCTAACCCCATTATACCTCCAAGATCAGGTTATTCAGTTCGCTCAGTCCCATCAATATCCTTAGTCCTCAATATATGTCTTGACCTACGTGTTAGCGCCTTTCCAACGGAATCTAATCATGATGTGAATCTTAATGACTAGTAACGACTTTACCCCCAACTTGCATGATAGATAAGTTTTCCCATTGCTACCTTCACAAGAAGCAGCAATGGGATACTGATGATACCCTATTTTACACTTGGTGTTTGAGAAGCTTTAAAGACCCTCAATTACTCTCGAGCAAGGTAAGAGGTCTCACAACTGAGCTCTGACCTCAGACAGATTGTCATATGGCTCCTAAGACATCCGTGGGACCATGGTACTGTAGCAAGCGTCATTCACTTCTACTTCTACTTCTACTTGAATATGATTAGTTATTTCAATATGTCTCCCCAACCTCGCTGAGGGACCCCGGTACCATAGTTTCGCTACGTTTGACGCACAAAACGATCCTGAGTCCAAAGAGAGGTATCCACCCAAGGTCACCTAACCCTCATAACTAAGTGTATCATCACATAGATACCCAAGGACAACTTATGGTAGTATTGTAGCCGTTCCTGATCCCTCAAACCCCTGACTGAGCACCTATAACTAGTTTGTCGAGTATGTGGAAAACATAACACTATTCCACATACTGCCACTACCAAGCTCCACGTGCATTGAATGCTCCCATTAATATTTAATTCTACCAATACCATCTCACACCCCCTGTAAATACTTTGACCAGCACTCCATCACCTTGTTGACACCGATAGACCTCAGGGACACAACAACCATACTGTACCAGTCCACTCATTCTATCTCTTAGAGTTCGCACATATATAAGGGTTGATGGAAAGATGAAGATAAGTTCAAGCAATCAGACTTAAAGATAATCAAAAGAGTTCAAGCATTTCGCAAGTGTTCACTACTTGTTTCATACTCTTAACCCACTATTGAGAGCATATACTTGTAACTCGGATCATTTCTAGTTATCAAACCTTTTATATATCTTGTTGAGCCCTAAAGCGGTACTTAATACCCCTTGGAGAAGTCCATTAAGTTACTTCCTAAGGTATTCTGTATTATTGATAAATGACGCGAGACTTTAAACTCTCTTGGGCAAAGATCAAGGGGTCTCTTAGACTATAATAACTAATTTACATTATAATAAACCAATGCAACACCTTTAACAGTGGACGTAGGACCCTCATCTGAGGTCCAAACCACTTTAAATTCTGTTACTTTGACACTCCTCTTCTCTTACCCATCCGAGGTCTAGAAGGGAACACTTATGGGTCTAGAGTCAGTTATGATCTTAACACTCATCACTGGATTAATAACATATGTTCTATACCTTGGATCTAGTAAAGATATGTTCAGATTTATACATGCATGTGAGTTTTAAATCACTTTTATTCAAAAACACGTATAAATATTAACATGCAGAAAACTAAAAGTGAAGTGTATGTGTAATAAAATGTTAGATGTGAAACGTAAGTGGCCCGATGTGTGTTTTAAACAAAACCAATTTTTGTCCGGAAAAAAGATCTAATTTTTAATTATGCACCAAACCAAGTTGTGAAATCCCAATTCTCACTTTAAACCAATTTTATCTTGATTAATCCTAAACATGCATCTAGTGATTAAAGCAAGTAAAGTAAAGTGAAGAATACTCACAACATCGGATGTACGAGGAAAAAACTCAAAGCGGGAAAACAACCTCGGACGGCCCAAGCCAGACAATCACTATGAATAATGGTTTTACAAAGACAGATTAGCCTTACACCGCCTTGAAAAACGTGTCATTCGAACGACTTAAGCATGTCGTTCGAGCGACATTGTATCTCGTTCGAACGAGATCCAATGTCGTTCGAGCGACCTCGCGAATTTTGACTTTCTTTGACTTTCTGATAAAAACGTCTCTTAACAAAGAGATTCAAATTAGTCAAACTCTATTTCGAGCTTATCATCATAAAACGAAGTTTAAACCATTAAAACACTTTTAAAACATTTAAAATCATTTTTCTTTATAAAAATTACATCCTTATTTTTTATAAAATAATTCCGAGCACCATAAATTATACGCATTCATACCTGAGTGATCTCGGAATGAAATTAACTTTGAAGATGAGTAAACTTGCACCAAATAAATATCGGCATGATTATTTCTTTGAAGCTTTGCCGCTACGTCTTCAATTTCTTCAATACGCCATAGACCAAGTGGGATCGTTAAATAAAATTCTCCCTATGACATATTACAAACACAGTTTTGCTCACGGAATTAAGTCAAAACACTACAGGGACTCAATTGGATATTTATATCCTTACAAATCTCCCCCTTTGACTATTTCGAGACAAAAGTAAACCAGCAAAATGCCTGATCGGGCCGTCAAGCCGTATGACGCCTAAATCCCATCCCATAAACCCAAAATCAAAAATACAGGACACGGACTAGTATATGTAGCACCAACAAGCATGAACTGTCTGAAAGTGATGTAGACTTGAAATCTCAAATCACTGAAGCATACCTACACACATGAAACAGACAAACAGATACCCAGTGAAGTATGGAGGAACAAATGATACCAATTTATATTTCTAATAAGAACAAATCATTTGAAACATGTGAGCAATTATTTGATATCAATTTGTTACCAATTTGAAACAAATATAAGCACTCAACAAATCTCCCCCTACATCACACACAAAACTTTCCCCCTTTTTGTCTCGAATAGACAATCCGGTGAAAAGATAAATCGATATGAAATATCTAGCATGAGAATATGATACCAATTAGAATTAAGTTGATACCAATTGTGAAAAATGAAAATCGCTAGATAAACATGAAACCACTAGCTAAATAAGATCATGTAATGACAAATCAGTAGCTAGTAAACCAAGGAATCACACAAATAGTATACCAATCAAATCAAGTGTGATAAACCGATATATATGCAAAATACCAATTTGGAACATAAAAGAACCTGCATATAAATTAAACAGTCCAGAAATGCTTCCCGCAGTACCAAAAATATACCAATACGAACCTGAGGACTGCAAACCAATCAGAAGCAATTTTATCACCATGTCGTTCGAACGAGACAGGGACTTCGCTCAAACGAGATGAGGAAGTCGCTCGAACGAAGACAGAAGTCGTTCGCGCGAGATGCAATGTCATTAGAACGACTTCGCGCGACCTGCCAAAATTTCCCAATTTCCCAGAAATTTTATAAAGTATTGCCCAGTGAAAAAAATTTCACAAAAAAATTCCAGAAAGGGACTGACAGAAGCAAAATAGTGCTAAAACAGTAAGCTTTTAACACAAAATGCAAAAACTCATTAAAACTAAAAATGCGAGTTACATGCAAACATAGTACCGATGTGCTCAAACATGGACATGGAATGAATGGGCGCGAAATTACAACAAATGGGTCAGAATTCCAACACATCGAAACGATCAAGAAGCTCTAATTGATAGCGATAAATCATCAAACTTTATCATAGCCAAATGACAATTAAAGAGTGAGCTTAATGAACTAAACATACTTCATGCACACAAATCCAGAATTTTGACGATTCTACAAACAATAGCGTCAAATTTCAATGTTTCAACATTAGGATTAGTTGTGCAAACCCGTTTAAAATTTTCTCCAACCAAACTCCCTCGTATATATATACTTTTTCAAGTTCTTTTGAGGTTTCTAGCTTTCTCAACTTAGAGAAAATCTTATTGGCCCTTTTTCTTAGCATATTGCATTTTCTTTTGGGCTCTTTTAAACGGTGGCTTTCACGACGAGTTAATTTTGAACTCTCCCAGCCCTTTCCCGTGAAACACTCATCATTTTTACCAATTTTAAATCCTCACGGTAAACGGTTATTACATGCACACTTCTCCTTAAGTTTACTTACGCATAGATGACAAGATTGAGATAAGAACGCCTCACCAAATTCAAATATGCAAAAGAAGTCAAACATCCATATAAACTCGTGCATGTGTGCGATGTTGGCATATATACAAAGTCGAATCAAGATGCATATCAACTTTGAAACAACCCCATATAAACAATGGTTAAGATCATTCTAAGCATCGATAATAATGACCAAATATCCTAGCCACATGGATAATGAAACGATAGGAGGGGTCCAAGCACACCAATATGCCACATTAAACATGTAAACTCAAAAATAAAAACCGAAAAACTTTTTGTCTTTTCAAACATATTTTGACTCAAAGAAAAGCAAAATCTTTTTGGATTTTTAAAAGTTTTCTCAAAAAACAAAATCTTTTTGCATTTTTTAATAAGACTCAAACAAGAGAAAAGTAAAATACAAAGAGATAAACATGTCATATCACTAGAAAATAATAAATCATGATGCAAGAGCTAGCGTATGACAAAACATGCAAGCTACTAACCATAAGAAATAGAAAGAGATGAATCATGTGCATGCATGTGAGAATCAACCAACGAAGCATTTAGCATCTCCAAAACGGATTTCCTAACCCAAACAGATGTATACCTAACAAAACGGGTTTTGGGAACCAATGGGACACTACGTTTAATCTTCCTAGGGTCTTTTCTAAGATCAAAACAGAAACTCCTACGGTGACCTTTTCTACCACAATGCGAACAGGTGAAAACACGACGAGGAACGGGACCTTTAGGTTAACCTTTTCTAATACCCTCGGATGTGGTTGACGCTCTAAAACAAGTTATGGTTTTGGATTTTACAATCGAACCACTAGAACAAGATAAGCCGCTACCATCACTACTCGAGTTATTTAAATCATTTGTTAACTTCAAAACTTTTGACTCAAGCAAACGATTAGACTCCTCAAACTTTCGGGACTCCTTCTTTAAATTTTTAATTACCCCTAGAAGGTTATCTCGCTCCCCCTCAATGTGAGCAAACTTGTCCCTAAAAGCCTTTTCTCGTGCCACACAATCATTAATCGAAATATTTTCCTCAATGGCATGAACACTAGAATTTCTCAAATCCTCTAACTCTTTTTCTAAAACGAGGACTCTATCATCACTCTCCTTTTTGCCCAATTTTAATATATTAGAATATTTAAACAAGGAACTAAAATGCTCACGACAAATATCTCTTTGAATTTGAAACGTTTGCAAATATTCAATCTTAGTTTTAAAACCGAAATTTTATTTTTCCAAAAAATCAATACGTTTTGCAAACTTTAAATTCAAACGATGTAAATCGTCAAAGCTTAGAGAATCCATCGAGAGAAAACTACCACAGGAGAGATAAACAAACACACTGGATCACAAAATAAATAAAATATGTTTTCTCGCTCTGATACCAATTTGTGAAACGTGAGTGGCCCGATGTGTGATTTAAACAAAACCAATTTTTGTTCGGAAAAAGATTAAATTTTTAATTATGCACCAAACCAAGTTGTGAAATCCCAATTCTCACTTTAAACCAATTTTATCTTGATTAATCCTAAACATGCATCTAGTGATTAAAGCAAGTAAAGTAAAGTGAAGAATACTCACAACACCGGATGTACGAGGAAAAAACCCAAAGCGGGAAAACAACCTCGGACGGCCCAAGCCAGACAATCACTATGAATAATGGTTTTACAAAGACAGATTAGCCTTACACTAAGACTCGATCCCCACGGGTCTTGACGCTCCTTCTAATCTTCAACCGTTCTTCAATAGTGCCCACGCAGAAATTTTGTTTTCCACGATCTCTGTCCACAACACACGCATCCACGTATGTCTCGGTGTCCTTCGATATGCTTTGATACGTCTACGATGTCGAACATGATGTCCGTCGCTTCTTCACCGCAAAACCCTTTGATGTTCAATGTGTAGAACAAACAACTTTGGTGTAGCAAGATCACGTAAACATATAAGAATGATAACTCGGATCTTTGCAAACTCTATGGATGTGTTTAAGACTTTTAAACCTTAGAAAACATCTGCAAACAAGGTTCTGGTTCGTAAAACTATTTTCCAGAAAGCACCCTTATGAAATTATGATGCAAACACTGTTTAAATAGGATTTAAACACCGCCTTAAAAAATGTGTCGTTCGAACGACTTAAGCATGTCGTTCGAGACTTTCTTTGACTTTCTGATAAAAATGTCTCTTAACAAAGAGATTCAAATTAGTCAAACTTTATTTCGAGCTTATCATCATAAAACGAAGTTTAAACCATTAAAACACTTTTAAAACATTTAAAATCATTTTTCTTTATAAAAATTACATCCTTATTTTTTATAAAATAATTCCGAGCATCATAAATTATACGCATTCATACCTGAGTGATCTCGGAATGAAATTAACTTTGAAGACGAGTAAACTTGCACCAAATAAACATCGGCATGATTATTTCTTTGAAGCTTTGCCGCTACGTCTTCAATTTCTTCAATACGTCATAGACCAAGTGGGATCGTAAAATAAAATTCTCCCTATGACATATTACAAACACAGTTTTGTTCACGGAATTAAGTCAAAACACTACAGGGACTCAATTGGAAATTTATGTCCTTACATTAGATTCATTCTTTAGAGGTGTACAAAAAGTAAAACTCCTTTTAAACAAGGCATATTTTTATGTAACTGGAAAGAAAACTCTGGGAGATCGGGTATAAATGAACAAGTGAAAACCTTTCTCACTCTTTATTTTCTTCTCTAACTCTGATTTTTCTCTCATCAATTTTTATACTCTCTCATATGGTATCACTCTTTCTCTCGTTTTCTTTTCTCTCACTTTCTCACTTTACTTTCTTTCTCTCTCCTTTTCTCCCCCGTCTATCTAGGGTTTCTAAACTATAACAAATAGAGATAAAGTCTTTATTCAGAGATGGGACAAAAAAATTCGGGAGAGCAAATTATAGGAGTAAGAAATGGATAGATGTGATCAATTTCAACGGTAAACAATTAATTGAAGAATTGAGATTTAAGAGTTTTAAATAAGCCAAGCCGGTTATAACAGGTTAGCAAGTAACTTAAATTTCTATTAGACTGTTAAAAATACACATGGATCTCATCGTTCATCGTACATCTCATATTCTCGTCAATAGTATTGTCTGCTCTAGTTTATGTGAGACAAAGAAGAACAATCAATGTAAAACATTATCTCACGGTTCAAGATTAAACACGTGTAGATTTAACAGTCAACAATAAGTGTGTTTGTTTCCAAAAAGGGACAAACAAAACCATAATCTGCGTCAATATGAACAACTAAACCTGATTAAGTCTCGCTATAAATCCAAATTAAAAGGCTTTTTATTAATTTAAAAATCATTAAAATTTGTTTTAAAATAAGAAAATTAAAAAAATCAAAAAATATATTTCCATCACTTTTATCTTTAGTTTCAATTTTAGGCAGTTTAGACAATTATATATGTGCAATTGTACAATAAATATAGCCTTAAAATGTGCAAAAGTTATGAAAAAGTCCATTGTTGTCTTTTTGCACTTCATCATCGAGTCTATGGTTTTGTCTTCATGTAGAATAGCTTGAATATATTTGATATAGATATGACAAGGGTACTTCTCTAAAAATCTAGAAATATGTTTTGAAGGAAATTTTCAAGTTAAAACATATAAATTAGTGTGAATTTTTTAACCTAATGAAGTCCTCGTTAGTTCGGGTGTTTCAATTATATTTAAGTATGTTTTTATATAGACCTGTGATACCCAAATAATTTGCATTTGTTAAAATACTTAATTGATAAAAATAACATAAAAGCCCATTTTAAAAGTCCCCAACCACTAGCGTATGTATCCAACAAATTATACGCTTAGACAACTCCAGCAAGAAAGAAACTCTACTTCACTATCCGAAGAAATATGCCTAGCTAGAGAGCTTTACCCTCATATATGTTCTTAGTAGATTAATTTCAAAAATAAAATGTTGTTATGTTCAACAAAATTGAGTTTTTTTTACTGATTCACCCTCTACTAAAAATTCAATCGATTCCTAACAACTACCATTTTCAATCGAGAGAAGCCGTCATATAAGTCTAACCCTCATCCCCAAATCCTTGCATTCAACAAAGAGGTATAGATTGGTAGTCTTAATTTTTTTATGGCAGGTGTATTTTTCTCTAAAAGAAGTCGTCAGGTGAATCCTAACCACTTCCATTTTTTCTATTGTGTGATAGTTTTTTGGGAAAGAATTCGCTGACCATTTTTTTTATGAGAGATGGTTTTTTGGGAAAGTATCCACCAGTAGAATGCTAACCACCATCAATTTTTTCTATTGGTGACAACTAGGTTTTTCGGAAAAAAAAAGTCTTCGGCCATTATTTTTTGTCATTGACAGAAGATTTGGTTTATGTCCGAGTCATCTGAGAACTGAATGCAAATTCTTCTAAAAACTTTAAAACTCTTGTATACCCCCAGTGGGTGATGTTAAATGATATGGAACCAATTTGTAAGAGCTAATAAAATCGGGGTTGTAAATAGAAAATGTGTGGTTATACAAAAACACCCATATTTAATTACTCAACGACTAGTGTAAAAAGGGGCCAATGTGGAAAAAAGAATTCTTAACATTTTTATTATGTTTATAGGACACACAATAATTTTTTTAGAAAGTTAGTCCCTAACATTATTCAATACCGAAAATGCCCGTCTTCCATCCTAAAATATAATTGCTTTTTTATCACTTTTATTTTTAGGACAATCAACTTTTCTTTTATAAAAATAATCTTTATTTTAATTGTTCTTAATTAAAGTTATTTATTTTTGTAAGGGAAGGACTTGTTAACATTTTAATTATATCTCCAGAACACACAACAATTTGTTATGAAATTAGTCTTTCAATATAAAATTTTCATTTACCATCATAAAATACAATAGTTTTATAACAATCAATTTTTTAATATAAAAGCAGCCCCTATTTATTTGTCCTCGATTAAATTTTGTACTTAATTTTTTTTTTATCTTTTTGGCGAAAAATGTAAATTTAACTCTGAAGTTTGGGGTGATTTTCGACTTTGGACCCAATGTTACAAAAGTTTTAATGTTAATCTTGAATTTTAAAAATTGATTTAATTATACCTACCTTTACATTTTTCGTCACACATCGTAACAGATGTGCTGCCTCAATGTATTATATGAAAAAAATATTATGTGGTTCAATAAGAGTTTGAAATGTAAAACCTCTTAAATAACACCTTTTAAGAATAAAAGAGAAATCAATAAACTAAAAATGAAAGAACATAAATAAAAAACAGAAAGAAATAAACACCTAAATATTCAACTCTCTCACATCCCCGCCCGCTCCTACCCTCCCCACATCTCCCCCTCCCCCCAAGCCGCGCTCCCTACCGCTTAGCCGTCTAAACCCCCCAACACCACAGACTCTCACATTTTCTGTTAATAACGGATCTCTCTCTCTCTCTCTCAATGTCTCTTTCTGACTTTCTATCAATACACACACACGCATGCGCACACACACACACCACTGACTCTCGCATTTTCTGTTAATAACGGATCTCTCTCTCTCAATGTCTCTTTCTGCCTTTCTATCTACACACACACACACATACACACACACACACACACACACACACACATATATATATATATATATACACACGCACAAATTTTGTATGTATACACAAATCGTGTACATATACACAAATCATGTATATATGTGAACGTGTATGTGGGTTTTATCCATGTGTTCTGGATGGGTCCTTTGTGTATTATAGGTGTGTGTGTGTGGGTGGGTGTGTGTGGGTGTGTATTTATGTATGTGCTTATATATGTATGTATGTAGGAGGTGGAAGAAGGTGGGTGGTGGCGATGGGTGGTGGGTGGAGATTTTTTCAATTATCTAAATAAATTATTTTAGTTTAAATGGGTATATTGAATTAATTTTTTCAAATAATGATTACATTAATAAATTTTTATTTGGTTTCTTGTATATGTGAAAATTTTCAGTTTTGTTTTATATTAATTATTTTTCTAATCCACATTGTCAATATTTGATTGACCATTCTAATAAATGAAAATTTTAAGAACACTGCCAAGCCAGCACCTCCATTACAATTCCTAATGGAAATTAACGGTGGACATAATTAAATTAATTTTTAAACTTCAGGGTTAACATTGTAAATTTTAAAATATTAGGTCTGAAATTGAAAATCACCCCACTCTTTAGGGTTAAATTTTTATTTTTCCTGTTTTAAAAAAAAATCTATCCCTTATTTTTTTATAATAATGAAGTGTTTTATTTAAACAAAATATTAAATCCTATTTAATTTTCAAACAATGAACTAAGAATGTCACCAAACCTCATGTAGTCAAAACTCCCTCCACCCACTACTACTTCGTCAAAGTGCAAAATTAATTTTGCTATGTCAAATTTCTATATTTTTATGTGATGTTTTAGATGTAATACCATTTAACCACTCCTTATCGCCTTATTATCGTCTCTCCACCGCTAGTTTGTAAAATTATATTTGTACTTTTTTACCTCAAAATTAAATTTACAGTGTTAATACAACAAACTGAAAGTCCTAATAGGGTTATATATGGATAGGGTTCAAAAACAAGCAAACCCCTATTTTTAAATGTTCTTGAATTAAAGTTCAATTAAACAAGTTACCTAAATTAAACTGCACCGATTAAACAATTATTGTGTTAAAATAGATTAACTAATTTTATATCTATCCTAAATCATGCATCTAGGTGATAGCAAGATAAAATAAATAAATCCACACAACACACTCATATCCGAGAAAAATTCACAACGGAAAAACCTCAGACGACCCAACCACGCAAATTCACTACGTATGGATTTACAAAGGACATGACATTAGAATTATATAATGACTCGACGCCCTCGCAAGTCTTTACACTTTTTCGTTCCTTCAACCTCCACACAACGATACGCAGAAGTCCACTCGCACAACTGCCACAATGTGTGAGTCCACACACTCCTCAGTATCCACTGAATATGCTCATCAACCATTTACGGATTGGAACACGAAATCCACCGCTTCTTTGCCGCAACACCACACTATAGAATCCACCATGGTAAATAACAAACAGTTATGACGTCCACCGCACGAAACGATTCTCAATAAGATTAAGAGAATAAACCTTGGTTCCCACAAACTGAATCTCAAAGCATATATGAGATGAAACTTGTATCTTTAAACGATTGGGTGTAAGGTAAGGTTAGGGTTTGAAAAACTTGATCATGAAGGATCATATATACACAGAGAGCTTTTTGGAAGAGTTTGGGAACTCAAAAAGCATGAAAAAGTCTCTCATAAAAGCGTTGCTCCGCAACCTTATATATACAAGGTTTTCCAAAAATGAGATAAAGATAAAAAAGATAATGAAAATCTCAACTTTGAAAAATGCGTCAGATCATTAGAACGAAGTTAGGAGGCTTATTCCAATAAAGAACCAAATCTCATTGGAACAAACTTCTAACCACATATCCAACGAAAGACCCGTGTAGGCTAAAAGTTATTCATTTGAAGTCTTGTTGGCTCCTTGGTTCTAACGAGGTTCAATATCTTGTTCGAAGGACATAGTTAATGTTGTTAGAATGACCTGGATTTTTTTTTTCTTCTAAATAAGTCTCAAAATAATTTAAATTTTTTTTACAAAAGAACACCCAAAACTAAATATCCAAGGATAAAAAATAAACGTATTCATACTTCAGAGATCCTTGAAAGATGAAGACGAAATATGACGCTAAACACGACATGATGAATGCAGAAATTTAAACTTAGACGCTACGTCTTCAAATAAACACACCATAGGATTAAAAGGTCAACGCACTCAAGTACTAACTTATGACTCAAAGGTTTTATCCAAATACGGAATAAAGCTAAAATACATAAAAATTAACTCTATCGAAAATTTGTCATTACAAATCTCCCCCTTTGGTTATTCCAGGACAAAACAAAAAAATAAAAACCTATGGGCCATCAATCTCTCTAAAACACTCAATCCCCAACCCCAAAAGAAAAAAGTAGGGACACTTAACAAACTCAAATGTCAAGTATCTTTGCTCGTGTAAACTTGGCGTATCATTGCAAATCTTCACACTTAAACACACCTTCAAATGCAAGGGTAATATATAATCCTTCCCCTTCTATCTAACAATCTCTACCTAATTTAGGGCATCTCCCCCTAAGGCAAAAATCTCCCCCCGGTAGTAAGGATTGAGATACCATTTCTTCCCCTTTTTATTCAAGAATAGACAAAGATAAAGATGCATAATAAAATTATCTCCCTAATGTAACCAAAACTCTCCAAAATGAAACTTGGGTAGACATAAAGGAAAAATAAGTATATCATGCAGTGGTGTAAAGTGCAATAAGCAACGACAAACACAACACAACAACAGAAGCTCAAATAATCCAAATTATGAACAACATATACTAATTTTATACATAAATGAGATATCAATGATAGCAAGCAACAAAGAATACTAATATGATCATATAGCATACCAATTTGAAACCACTTGAAACTAAAATCGAACATCTGGCATACATGGATTAAGTGCAAACGCAAAGACTCAAAACAAAAGACACCGTATATATAAATATGTAAAAGATAATAATGAAGCACACAAGTATATATAGCTATAAACACCACAAACATACACAAAACACATAAGTTTTCCATACTAGGATAAAATCGACTTGTTTAAACAAATGTGGTATAAAGTGAAGGGGCGTGAACTAGCAACAAACGATATATGACCCAATCACTCAAAAATATCCATGGAGTTCTATTTGGTTGCATTAACTTTATCAAACAAAGATTTACTCTCATAGTGACAAATAAAGTGAACTAAAAAATGCACAAACAAGCACAATGTACATTGTCTTAGAAAATATTGATGATTCTCAAATCAATAGCGTCAAACATGAATTAACTAAGACTTATTGTGCAAACCTGTTGCTCTTCAACTTATAACACCCTCAAAATTATCGATATATCATTTTTTTCACTCTATTATATTTTAAAGATATCAACATTGAAGAAACAAATATTTAGCCTCATAGTGATAGATAAAATGAACTAAAAAGTGGACAAACAAGCATAATGTACATTTAACCTAGAAAATATTGACGATTCTCAAATCAATAGTGTCAAACATGAATTAACTAGAACTCATTGTGCAAACCCATTAATCTTAAACTTATAACGCCCTCAAAATTAAAATTATAGATATATAATTTTTTCCTCCCATTGTTTGAAAATATCAAATTTGAAGAAATAATGAAACAAATTTGACCATGACAATTTTATCTTCTCTTTGCCTCTCAATTTTTTTAGGCTCTTGCTAACGGTGGTTGCACACCCATATTTTCAATAAAGTAACAAACTCACGTGCAATGATTATTACATGCACAAATCTCCCATAGTAAAAACGATATGTATAATGAAAAGATTGATGAGATAACACCTCATTTCGCTTATGTAGCATATGAAGTCAAAATTCAAAAGAGCTCGTTCAAAGTGTGTGTGGAGGCATATGCAAAGTGAATCCATTAAGCAAGCCATTTTCAAACTACTCAATGCAAGCATGATTAAGAACAATCATAAGCATTAAAAATTATTGTCAAATGTTCTAGACACATGGAAACATGGAATGAAGTGGATTCAAACACACCAATATGTAACATAAAATATGTAAAACTAAGCTACACTTAAGAAAAAATCGTTTTAAAATTATTATACATTTTTCAAGAAAAACACCAAATGAAAACAAAACTCAAACGACAAACAAAATTCTTTTTGTATTTTTAATAAGACCCACTAGATGAAAAAAATACTAAATACAAAAGACTCAAACATTATACAACTAGCAAGCACATATCACATAAATTATAAAAGCTAATGTATGAAATCATGAAAACACGATCAATCTTAAAATATAGCATTATAATAATCAAGTGCAAGCATGCGAAAATCAACCAGATTAATATTGAATGCCTCCAAAATTGATTTTCTAAACCAAATAGATAAATACTTAACACCTCAAATTTCGATAACCACGGTGACACGAGATATAGACTTCCTATGACCTTTTCTATGATCATAACAAAACATCCAAAGGTGACATTTCCTACCACAATTCGAACGTGTGTAAACATAAGAAATGTTACCTATGGTTTGACCTTGTCTAACATTATTAAAAGTGGTTGACACTCTAAAACAAATGTTGGTCTTGGCTTTAACAGTGGAAGCACTTAAATCATTGAAGCCAATACCACCACTACTTGAGTATCTTAAATCTTGTTGTAACTTCAAAACTCTAGAGTCACTAAAAGAATTAGACTCTTCAAATGTTAGGGACTCCTTCTTCAAATTTTCAATAATACTTAGAACGTTACCTCGCTCCCCTCTAATGTAAGTGAACTTATCCCTAAGAGTCTTTTCATGTACCTTCAAAACTTTTATCAATTTATCATTTTCCTATATGACACAATCTGCTATCCTAGTCTCTCTTAGAGTCCTCTAATTATTTCTCTAAAACACGGACTCTATCATCACTCTCTTTTTTGGTTCGTATCCTTGAGCTTCTCAGAGAGGATATCTCTTTGAGTTTGAACAGTTTTCAAAAATTAGATTTCATCTTTTAACCAAAAAATTTATTTTTCAAGAAATTTAACACTTTTTGCAAATTTCAAATTCAAACGAGTTAATTTTTAGCATGATTATGAAACTCATTAATCTCCTCTTGAATATAAAAATCATCGTCATCGCTAAATACATAGAAAACTTATCACCATGATGACCCATCGAGAGAAACAAACTATAGATAGAGAGAGATAAACAAGCAAACAACCCTAAAATTGCACGGAACATGGATTTAAACGATATCTTAGTGTTTCGCTCTGATACCACTTGAGAGTCCTTACAGGGTTATATATGGACACGGTTCAAAAATAAGCAAGCCACTTTTTTTTTTTCTAAAATTTAAGTTCAATTAAATAAGTTACCCAAATTAAACTTGCATCGATTAAATAATTGGTGTGTTAAAACAGGTTAAGAAATTTTGTCTTTATCCTAAAGCATGCATCTAAGTGATGGCAGGATAAAATAAATCAATCCACATAACACATCGATGTATGAGAAAAATCCACAACAGAAAAAATCTCGAACAACCTAACCACATAAATTCACTACGTATACAAAGGACACGACATTAGACTTACGCAATGACTCGACGCCCCCGCAAGCTTTGATGCTTTTTATTACTTTAACCTTCGCACAGTGACACGCATGAGTCCACCCGCACAACTGTCACAGCGTGTGAGTCCACACACTTCTCGATATCTATCGAACATGCTTATAAACTGTCTACAAATTGGAACACGTAATCCATTGCTTTTTCACCGTAATGCCACACCACAGAGTCCACCGCGTGTTAACAACAAACATGTACGGAGTCCACAACACGAAACGATTCTCAACAATTTAAAGAGAATAAACCTTGGTGCCCACAAACTAGATCTCAAAGCCTATATTAGATGAAACTTGGATCTTTAAACAATTATGTGTAAACTAGGATTTGGATTTGAAAAACTTCATCATGAAAGATGACATAAACTTAAAGAGATTTTTGGAAGAGTTTTGAAAATCATAAATCATGAAAAAGTCTCTCATAAAACTTCTACTTCACAACCCTATTTATACTAGGTTCTTAAAAACAAGATAAATATGAAAAAGATAATAAAAATTAACTTTGAAAAACATGTCAGGTCCTTTGAACGAAGTTTGAAGGCTCATTCAAACGATGTACCAACTCTCTTCGGAACCAAACTTCTAGTGACATATCCAACGAAAAACCAGTATAGGCTAAAAACTCTCCGTTTGAAGTTTCATTAGATCATTGGTTCTACCGAGGTTCAATATCTTGTTAAGACGATATAACTGATGCCGTTAGAATGACATGAATTTTTTTATAAAAATAAATTTTAAAAAAATTTAAAAACATTTTAGGAAAAAACACCCAAAAGTAAACATCCAAGGATCAAAAGTATACGTATTCATAACTGAGAGGGCGTGATATCGATTATTTATGGGATTCGTAAATTTTCAATTTAATAAAACTTATTTAATTAAAGTCAATCTTCGAACCAATTTTATTAAACCCTAAACATGCATCTTTGTGAATAAATCAATCATGCAATCACAAATCAAGGGACGAACTAATTTCAGAAAAAAAATATTTCGGGTAAAAACCTTTATTTCACTATATAACGTAGATAGCAACTCACAAATTACATGGAGAAATCTGTAATGAATTTTCCGCAGAAAATCCACATAGACCGCAGCCTAAAATGAGCAAAGATTCCCTCGAGAACCTCCAGAACCGCAGCTCCTCCTTCAGCAGTGAATACCCTCGAGTATCCCCAATGACCACAGTCATCAGTAGATAACTCCCGCAAGAACTATCAATCCAGTAGCAGAGATCTCCTTCTCTACAAGAGAAACTTCGACAAAAAGTGTTTCGGGTGCCAAAATGATTCACCAAAGTATATGTGATGATTTTGTGAATAAAAAATAAAGTTTTGTGCCATAAAAGTGAAGACTAAAATTATGTAGATTTGTAATTTTCGTGTAGAAAAAGTCTTAGTAAAAAAGTCTTCTAAAACAGGTATTTATAGCAAAACAAAACACTTTGAGGCAACGTTGTCATTCGAATGACTTCTAGTATCTCGTTTGAACGACATTTGATGTCGTTAGAATGACCTAAGGAACGACCTAATAAATTGCAAAATAGTACGTAGTCGTTTGAAGCAACCAACGAACGACCTATCAAATGACATGAGATGTCGTTAGTAGGCATCGTTTGAATACCATATTAATGCCGTTTAAATGACATTGCTTTGTCGTTTGAATAACAGAAGCAGAAAATATTATTTTATTAAGCTCTCCTACAGGTCTTCCAAAAATTATTTTGACTTAAAAAAATGACTCATTTTGATTTAAAACTGTTTCGAAAAATGTACCAATACTAAAGTAAAATGTTTTAGAAACCTAAACACATTCCTTACCCAAATCAATCTCGTAGATGTTTGTTATTAAAGAAACTTGATATTCGGATCCGCCTTCTTGAATGAATGAATCGTGAACTTCCTTCGATAGTTGTTACGGTATACGATATACTCTATGTAAAATCAGGACGATGAAAATTACGTCCTTACAAATCTCCCCCTACGTCTATGCCAGTACAAAATAAAAACAATCTAAATTATTAATAAATTGTCTTATACAAATCTAATACCCTCCCATGAACCCAAAAGTGGAAAGATACAAAAAATGCATGTCTTCAAAAAAAGTCTTCAACATTATTAAGTCCCTTTTGCTTCCCTGCTCTTTTTTGTGTGCTTTCCATATAATCATTAAAGTCCATCAATGCCCTACACACATTAAACAAAATAAATACCTTTGTGACGTATCGAGTTTGAAATGAGATAAACATAAACCAAATCAAATAAATCAATTCTCTCCCATAATTCATAATTTGTTCTCCCCCTTTTTATTTGTCTGAAATAGACAAGGAAAAGAATAAAACAAATACGAAGTGTCACGAAAAGCATATCAAATATATATCAATTACACTCATGCAAGAATAAACTCAAAAGGTTCCACGAACTATTTTTATATTTTTCAAATTTTTAAGCAAAAATAATTTTACAAACAAAAACAACATACGCCATGAATTTACACTAAGATAACCAAATCGTGGATACAGAATGAATGGGTGTGAACAAATTCGATAGGAAAATCGACCCAATCAAACATTACACATGTGCACGATGAATATAGGTACTACTAACTAATGTATTCAAAATCGTCCTTAGGTGTGAAATGTGAATTTAAATGCCATCAACTCAATTTAATCAACACATCAAAGTCTAAAATGATTTCCACACCAATAACGTCCAAAACTATGTAATGCATTTTCAACACTTTGTCAGGACGTGCAAACCTTTTGTTTTATTTCCTTCAAACACCCTAAAAATAATAATTCTTTTTATTTTTCTATTGAGGTGATCAAACTAAACTATTTGGCCCCCTTTTGGCATATGATTATTTTTATTGCATTAATTTTTTTCGAGCTCTTTTCAAACGATGGCTTTCACGACGATATTATTATTCTCTCGCAGCCCTTTCCCGTGTACACTTATCATTTTTTCAAATTTTAAACAAATCCTCACGGGCAGCAATTCTTACATGCACTACTTTTATTGTCAAGTTTTATCACATTTAGTTCAATTTAAAACAGGATTGAGATGAAAATATTTCGACCAATATGTGATAGACAAGTAAAATAATCAAATAAATTCGTACAAGTGTGCATTAAAGGAAATCATGAGTCAAACATGCAGGATGTAACAACTAATCGCATCTCAGTGACTCCAAACATTGTAAAGCACAAAATGAAATGATGATGCGTCTCAAATCACTATCAAACAGACACATGGATAATGGAATGAATTTATGACTTAGTCATGTCCATCCATAAACGGTGTAAAACAAAATGCAAAAATCTATTTTTCTTTTTCCAAAAAATTATCAAAATAAAATCTTTTTGGCTTTTTCAATTTTTTGCAAAAAAAAATAGAAATTCTTTTGTATTTTCCCAGAAAAATTCAAAAACAAAAATCTTTTTGGGTTTTTTGAAAAATATATCAAAATGGAAAAAAAATACAATGGTGATACACACTAGCAATAGGCATAAAATATCATCATGAAAATCATCATATGCTAGCAAACAAGTCTAAGCCTCATTAGGTCTGGAGGAGTTTTTTGAAGGTGGTGACATCCTATGAAAAACATCCATCAAATCGGGTGAACTTTTGACCAAAAACTTAAGTCGCTCTCGAATATGTGCAAAATATTTCATGTGATGCAAATGATCATGCAAAGTATCATGTGTGGGTGCATGTATGGGAACATGTGTCATAACATAGCATGGCAAAAATTTATGTGACACATTACCCCACTTAAAACAAAATTCTCTAAGGTGTCCTCTCTTTTTGCAATGGGAGCAAACATTAACCGCCTTACGAACACCTCTTTCAAAACGTCTAGGATGCACTCTCCTATCGGGAACCGAACGCCTAGGTTGGTTATAATGAGATCCATATAGATCTATTATAAACTCGAAAACCGTCTCAGGTGCAACATCGGAAGTAGACGGACCATCATAACCTATTCCTAGTCTCTCAACATTACCCAAAGCGGGATCGAGGAACATCTTTACAACCTTCTTAGATGTATCCCCTATAGTGACATTGACCTCCCGGGAACGTTCGAGATCTCTCTCAATTTGGGACATATGGGCTTCAAGTTCACTCTTTTCCCGACCTACGCCGATCAGCTTCTCACATAAAGAAAACTTCACATTATCGAGTTGACTCGCTGACACCTCAAACTCCCTAAAAAATCCTATATACTTTTCCAAATCTAACACCTTAAGACCTAACTCCTTATTCAACTTCTTTGTCTTTAAAGTCTCGTTATAAATCTCTAAACACTTTTTGGAGATCGCTGTCACCCTCACTTTCAATCTCACTCTCATACTCACTAGAAACACTCAAATCATCATCGGGGCTCTCACATACACAAGTGTCCTCATCATCGTGGGACAAACTAGATGGGCTCACGTGACTATCCATAAAGGCAACACACATTCCATGTGATGATTCATCCTCGAAATCATTCTCGACATCACTATCGCTAAGAGTGGCTGGCATAGCAATATTCTTGCCATTTCTCTTTAGCATAGTGGGACATTCAAACGCTTTGTTATATTTTCCCTCGCACTCAAAACATCTCGCCTCTTACTCTTTCTCATTGCTCTCTTTGGCCTCTTCTTTCTTTTTATTTTTCTCAAACATACTTTTATTGTAAGAATTTTCTTTAGAAAATTTGAGAAACTTTTTAAAAAATTTAGCAAACATGGCCACATCATCAGAATCAAACTCTCCCTCAGACTCGGACTCACAAACTCTCTCTTTCTTATTCATATTCTCTCTCTTCTTAGACACTTCCTCACTCTTTTTAGATTGTGCCCTAAGTGCAATCCCTCTATCCTTAGGCTTAACGGTTTTGGGAAACATGTCCATCCCACAAGTTTGAAGGTATCCTACGAGTTCTTATAACCTAAGTGTATCTAATATTCCCAAAGAATTTAAAATAGTGACCTTAGGAATGAAATGGGATGGAAATGACCTCAAAATCTATTTAACAACTCTTGTTTCATCAATTTTCTCATCCAAATTAAAACTCGTGTTGACTATGTTCGATAACCTAACATAAAACTCATCGAAACACTCGGACTCTAACATCGTGATAGCCTCAAACTGGGTGGTCAAATTTTATAATTTAGACACCTTAGCCGCGTTGGTACCCTCATGTGTCAATTTGAGGGTATCTCATGCCTCTTTAGACGTGGTGCACGTCATAATACGGCGGAACCCGTTAGTGGTGACAGCTCTAGAAATAGCACTAAGGCCACAAGAGTTAAAGGTACTCCATTTATAATCATCCTCAGCCCAATCCGACATGGGTTTGGGATTGGTGATATTATCAACGGTGACCCTGGGAGGAGTTCACCCTCTTTCACATATTAACTAAACACGCTCATCAATAGCCTTTAAACTAGATCTCATACGGGCTTTCCAATAGGCATTATTTGTGCCATCAATGGCGGGCATTCAATTATATAAGTTTTCCATTGGAAAAATTGCGAAAATTTTCAAAATCAATTTTTAGAAAAAATCGATATCACAAAAATTTTACAAAAAAAGAATCACTCAGTAATATAAAGTAACCTGCTCTGATACCAAGTTGACAATTTGAGAAGCCAAAAGGTATCAGATGAAAAAACTTTATGAAACATCAGGATCACTTGATAACTTGGAGCAACCTTCTCTGATACTAATTTGAGAGGGAGTGATATCGATTATTTATGGGATTCACAAATTTCCAATTTAATAAAACTTATTTAATTAGAGTCAATCTTTGAACCAATTTTATTAAACCCTAAACATGCATCTATGTGAATAAATCAATCATGCAATCACAAATCAAGGGACAAACCAATTTTAGGAAGAAATAACCTTTAGGGTAAAAAACCTTTTGTAAAGGCAAATTTCCAATCGAGTAAATTCGTAGTATCGACTTAATTCTGTACAAAACTAATTGAGTCATAGGATAGATGGTTGTGGTATCCTTTCAAGCCTATAAGTTTACTTTTCATAAAATATAAAATATAAGTTTATATTTTGCGAAATAAAATATAAGTTTATGTGTGAGTCGTGTCGAGACTTAATTTGAGAAATAAAATATAAGTTTATTTTCATATTCCATATGGTCATTTCGAATACGCCAATGTGTCAAGAAGGGCCAGATAGTTAGAAAAGTGTACCCGGGGGTTTAGTTTGGATCCTGAGGCATTTTTAGGCCAAAACGGCACCTGGGATGGTTATTTTAGTCTTTTGAAATTTTGAGGGAATTAAACCTACGAAATTTGCTAAGTGTATATCAACATTAGGTTAAGGCCATTAGGTTTAGAATCTGCAAAACTCACAGGGGCGATTAGAGGAGGAATGAGAGATACTCCCCAAGGCTAGAACCACCATTGTTGCACCTTTTGAACCAAAAACACCACTGTTGCGTAGATCGAAAGGAGAGAAACACAACCATATTATCAATTTCATGGAAATCAGACTTACACACAAAGGCAAGTATTTATCTTGCTTAATTTATGAAGGACATATCATCCATATTAGAAAAGGATGTTTATGATCTTGATTTCATGTGTTTTGATGACTAAATGAAGAAATTAAATCACGTTTTGGATTGAATTAACGTTTGAATGGAATCCCTTTTGTAATATGACGATTTTGATGAATTTCTGAAAATCAAACATGAAGAAATGTGGGTTTTATAGTGGTTCTTGATGAAAAATAATGAACTAGGCATTTTATGAGTTAATATTGAATTAATATGATTTCAGGAGTAATCTTTGATGATTTAATGATTCTACCACGTTAGAAATTGTTTATATATGTTAATGTAAGGTTTAATATGATTGGTTTGGAGTTGGGGATTGATTAATGGAGTTTTGGTTGTGTAAAAATGGTGTAAACCCGTAACAGGTAAGTGGAGAAGATGAGACGTGTAGAAGCGAATTGATTCGACTCCTTGGACGAATCGATTCGGTAAGCGAATCAATTCGGGTCAAGGCCGAATCTATTCGGCTGCCCGGATTTTGATTATTTCCCCCCTTTTTATTTATAACTCACAGGAAACGATCAAATTAATCTTTAAGATAATTTTTAAATATAAAGAGAGTTACTTTAAGATACCAGTAGGTCAATATTGGGTTTGAGACTTAGTCACGTGAGAAGAACCTAAGGGCTAAGATTTTTTAGGTTTAATTGAGAAATAAAAAAAAAAACTAATTCAGAGAATGATATCATGTCACGGGAATTCGGTGGGAACGATGACCTAGACCAGTAGGAAATAAATGAGATAGCTACTGAATAGACTTAAGGGATAATTGGTAGCCTTCCAAGTGATGGGAAACGCTCGGGCTTATGCGAATAAGAAGTTTAATGATATGCTGATAATACGTAGGCTAAGCGAGAGTATGTAGACTATGTACGTACTATATTATGGTGTGCGGGATTACCTTAATTTAATGTATATACATAGGTTGTGTGAATACCTAATGTGTGTCTTATTTTGTTTAGGACATACCTACGTTGCTTGCTATCATGGGAGGTTTGGAAAGGGGATAGTCTCATCTTGAAGAGCCATCTTGGGTATTTTGACTTGTACTTCAGAACATAGAACTTAGGGATGAGCACCACTTGTGTGAATGAGGGTGTGCCTGGTCATTTGGGTGCATAGGTATGTGCGTAGCCCAAAAGCCTAAGAACTATGTTCGACTCCAATATGTGTGATATGTATTTTTGGTTCGAGAGTGATCTTGGACCACTAGTCCTTTATTTGTGCGTGATGTACCGGGACTTGATAGCAGAATATGCATGCACCGCAGCTCAGCCTAGGGGTGCTATATAAGTATATATATATATATATATATATATATATATATATATATATATACACATAAATGATCTCGTGTATACCTAGCTTGCATACCCTCTGTGCGGACCATTTTTAAAATAGTAAAAAAAATATTTTAGGGCTGATTTTTTTAAGGTTTTTAAGCATTTTAGTGGGACCATAAAAAAATAATCAGCTATAAATGATTTTTTTTTGCTATTTTAAAAAAATCGGTCAAACTTTGTCAATTTTTAAGTTGTTAAAAACTGACAAAGTTTGACCGATTTTTTAAAAATATAAAAAAAAATCATTTTGAGCTGATTTTTTTTATGATCCTACTGAAATGTTTAAAAACCATAAAAAAAATTAGCTCAAAAATATTTTTTATTACTATTTTATCAAAAATGGTTCGCGCCAGCGGTATGCAAACTGGGGTATGCATGAGAACCTCTCTCTCTCTCTCTCTCTCTCTATATATATATATATATATATATATATATATATATATATATATATATATATATATATAAAATTGGGGTGACATGTATATATATATTTGTGATTTAATTCTAGTGTTCGTGCTTAGTAGATGAGAAAGATAGTGATATCTAAATCAATCTAAATATGTGGGAACTAAGCCCTAAATGAGAAATTAATAATGTCTAATAGACATAGAACTTCAATAGTTATTGTATGGGTAATACGGGTAATCACAAAGAGTTAAATGGTGTGGTAAAATATTTAACTCGAACTAGTTAGACGGGGTAGCATTACTAGGCGTGCACACTAGTTGAGGGGTGAGGACCTCAAGTGAGAGCCGTGAAACTAACATGTATATAATATCTGTTGATTATGCATTTTAAATACTTGCAAATATTTTTAAACTGTTTTACTCGGGCTCTGACTCATTTTTCCAAATCTATTTTTGTAAAAACCATTTTAGGTGCCCAGCCACAGGGAGGACAGCTTAGGAGTTCATTATCATTTGACGTTGCTGCAGCTGTTGTGGACGATTGTAGGACCTATTTGGTGGACGCCTCCATTCCTTTCAGATTAGATGCATCTTTTCATTTATCTTAGTCGGGCATGTCTCCCATCTCCTATTAGTAGTTGTTTCCAGAGACATTATACTTCATTTATTTCAGTTGTGGATTTAATTTGAGATGTGGATTATTGTATTAGAGTTTTAGACTAGGGTGTTTATACCAGTCATATCTTATTTAATTCAGTTATTTATGATGCTGCTTAATTAGAATGGTGAATGTGATGTTCATTTATTTAATTATTTTAGATCATTACTTGTTAATTACAAAGATAAAATTTGACACAAGCTTTCCAAATACTAGGTGGTTAGTAAATATTAAAGAGTTTTTTACAGTGATGCTAAGAATGGACCAACTAGATATTCTGTTTTAATTTAATAAAGGACTAATAACCCGGTATTTAATTAGGCGGGGTGTCACAAATGGTATCAGAGCATCAGGTTCTAGCGTCTTTAGGATCGGTGCGACTTATTGCATATCAGCGTAGCCTTCTTTGATGTAGAGCCCTATTTTTAGGATTATTCTGTTATTTATTGCGCATTTATGTCTTCAACTATTTTTAAGACATATTTAATTGTATATTGATGGAAAATTCTTTCTTCTTTCAGATGCCTCCTCGATGTGCCACACGAGCCAACCCAGAGGCACAATTAGAGCCTCAGCCAGCTCTAGCCCAGGGTTCTATGAATGACGCAAAGGTTGCCGCCATAGTTGCTCAGGCGGTTAATACAACATTGGTCACAGTTGCACAGCAGGTCCCATCCTAGGCACAAGTGGTGGCATTAGTTCAGATGCAGGCGTTCCTTTCTACTTTGGAGCGAGTTAGAGATGCCTTCCAGAAGGCACACCTTCTCGAGTTCTAGGGGAGTTCAAACGTGGTAGTTGCGAGCTAGTGGAAGAAAGACATCCAGAGGCATCTAAGGATGTACGAGTGTACAGACATTCAGAGGAAGATTCTAGCTACGTTTAAGCTAGCAAGGGCAACACTACACTGGTGGGAGTCTGTTACCACCATGGAGGAGAGAGACAGTATGCTGATACAAGAGTTTTAGGAGCAGTTTGACCGTAAATATTTTCCATCCGCTGTCAAGATAGAGATGAGGTAGAAACTACTAAATCTCACCCATGAGGGGAAGACCGTTGCTAAGTATAAGGAAGAATCACGAGGTTGACTAACTTCATTCCAGGAGAGGTATCTACTGAGGAGAAGAAGATACATCTATTTACAAATGGCCTTACTCAGAGGATCCGACAGCACCTGTTGGGCAATCCAACTCTGAAGACCTACACTGAGGTATTGAATGATGCTCTGTTATATTGTCAGGACCACTCCTTCCACGTTAAAGGGAACAAACGAGTAGGATAGTCCAGCCAACTGGGCAGGACTGGGGGAAGTAGCACCGATGGGGCACATCCGGCACAGAGTCAGCAGAGACAGGATGAGCAGGGTCCCCACCAGGGGGATGCTGCTAAGAGGTTTCGTTCTGGGGATTACCGGTAGGGACATAGTGGATATAGGAAGGGCCAGGGTAAGGGCGACAATGGACATCAGGGTCAAGGCCCGCAGGGCCAAAAGGGAGGTAACTTTATGGGAAAATGCTTTATTTGTGGCAGGATTGGACACAAGCGACATGATTGCCCTGATAAGGGCAGGGCGTAACAGCAGCAGCAGCAGGGAGGCCACCATGAGCCTCAAAGACCAATCTTCTCGATCACCCTCCCAGCACCCATACCAACATTACCTGCAGCACAAGCCGTTCCAGTAGCCCTACCTCAGCAAGGGTAGTTACAATATGGGCGCATTTATCACGTTCACCAGGTTGCAGCTCCACAGGCTTCCCCGCTGTTGAGGGTACGTTCTTATCCATGGCATTTCAGGGTGCATTTTATTTGACACTGGGGCTTCACACTCATTCATAGCCACTAGATTCACACGGGTCACAGGGTTGTTAGATACTGCAGACAATACATTTACATATGTGGATTCTCCATTGGGTAATGGGACGTTGATATTCTTTATCTGTCGGGGAGTGAGTATAGATATCGGGAGATTAGTTTTTCCTGCTGATATGTTTGTATTAGATATGTCAGAGTATGACGCCATCATATGCATGGATTGGCTAACTGAGTATAGGGCCATGATTGACTGCTATAGTAGGAGAATAGTTTTTACGATCCCCGACCAGGAGATGTTTTTAGTGGCGATGCCTCATCCCGAGGGAGGATCGTCCACTCATTTGTACTACATAAAGGATGAGACATCTCAGGGGGTGGTGATTTCACTTGACTCGATCCCAGTCATATGTGAGTTTTTCGATGTGTTTCAGGAGATACCGGGACTAACCCCTCGTAGGGAGATTGAGTTCGTAATTGATTTGGCGCCTGGCACCTGACCAATAACTCGTTCACCGTATCGTATGGCTCCTATGTAGATGAGGGAGCTACGAGATCAGATTGAGTAGCTGTTAGGGTAGGGTTTTATACATCGTAGTACGTCGTCGTGGGGTACCCCAGTACTGTTTATAAAGATGAGAGATAGATCATTACGCTTGTGTGTGGACTATCGGGAACTGAATAAAGTCACGATACGAAATAAGTATCCATTACCCCAAATCGATGACTTATTCGATCGGTTGATAGGATTCGTCTACTTCTCGAAGATAGATTTGAGATCCGGGTATCACCAGTTGCGTATCGAGAGCGGGATGTGTCAAAGACTGCCTGCTTGACGAGATATAGGTCCTACGAGTTTCAAGTTATGCCATTTAGGCTAACCAATGCGTCGTCCATATTTATGGACTTGATGAATAGTGTGTTCATAGAGTTTTTGGATTAGATTGTTATCGTCTTCATTTATGATATTCTGACTTATTCCTGAACCGAGGAAGAGCATGCCGAGCATTTACGTCGAGTTTTACAGACACTGCATGAGCATCAGCTGTATGCAAAGTTTGAGAAATATAGGTTCTGGTTACGCGAAGTGCAATTTTTTGGGCATATCATTTTTGAGAGGGGGATATCAGTGGACCCGAGTAAGGTGTCACCGGTGAGGGAGTGGGGACAACCCACGACACTGACAGAGGTGCGCGCTTTCTTAGATTTAGCAGGGTACTACAGACGATTTATTTGAGGGCTTTCGAAGATTGCGGGTCCTTTGACTAACTTGACTCGTAAAGGTGTACCATTTGTTTAGGATGACACTTGTCAGTTGGCTTTTGATGAACTGAAGGAAAAGTTAATTTCAACACCCATACTCGCACTTCCTAGGGAAGGAGTAGAGTATCTTGTCTTCACTAATGCGTCCCTGCAGGGACTTGGGGGTATGTTACAGAAGGAGAATCAGGCTATAGCGTATGCTTCCTGCAAGCTTAAGCCCCATGAGAGGAATTACCCCACCCATGACTTGGAGCTAGCGGTAGTCGTGTTTGCGTTGCGAATTTGGAAACATTATTTGTTGGGGGAGAATTTTTTCCTGTTCACAGATCACAATCGCTACAGTTTTTTTCACTCAGAGGGATTTGAATATGCGTTAGTGCAGGTGGCTTAAATTTGTGAAGGACTATCAGTTCGATATCCAGTATCACCTAGGGAAGAATAATGTGGTGGCCGATGTGTTGAGCAGTAAACTAGTGGGTGGTGGCTGAGGTATGGAAGGAACTGGGACATCAGGTTGCAGTTGCCAAATCATTCATGTCAGTTATGACCATTACACCCCAGATTGTCACGAGGGTGGTACAGACGCAAGCAATGGATCCGTTTTGTTAGGAGTGGATTAGGCAACTATTAGCTGGGGGAGCCGAGTCGTACTCCATTAGTTCAGAGGGAGGTTTGCAATTCAACGGGAGGTTGATAGTTCTTGAGGGGGAGGACTTACGACACGTTGTGATGGCAGAGGCACACGGGTGTCAATTTTTGGTACATCTTGGAAGGAATAAGATATACCAGGATATGAGATGACACTACTGGTGGAGTGGGATAAAGAGAGACATCGCTGAGTTCATCTCGAGGTGTACCACACGTCTGCTAGTAAAGATGGACTACCAGAGACCAGTAGGTGTTCTACAGCCGTTAGAGATTCCGATGTGGAAATGAGAGAGCATTTACATGAACTTCATTACTGGGATGCCTAATTCTCAGAGGGGTCACTATTCCATATGGGTGATAGTGGATCATTTGACTAAGGTAGCTCACTTCTTGCCAGTTTGTACATATTATACTACAGCACTTAGTATGTGCAAATTTTCATTGTTGAGATAGTACGATTACACATGGTGCCCCTCGATATTGTGTTTGACAGGGACAAGATTTTTGTGTCTCACTTTTGGGAGAGCTTTCAAGAGGCCATGCTACGGATGTGCATTTTGGACTTTGGGGGAGCTTGGTAGTTATACCTTCCACTTGTGGAGTTTGCCTATAATAACTCCTATTAGTTCACTGTTGGCATGGATCCATTTGAGGCGCTATACGGGAGACCGTGTCGTTCGCCCGCTTGTTAGTTGGAGGTGGGAGACAATAAGCTACTTGGGCCAGAGTTGATCTAGGATACTTCAGAGAGGATAGAGATGATTCGGAGTCGGATACGGATAGCTCAGGACAGACAGAAGAGTTATGCCGATGCCTATGAAGGAGATAATGAGATTTGAAAAGAAATGGAAATCAACGCCAAGGTACGTTGGTCCATTTCCTATCATTGAGCGGATTGGACCAATGGCGTATAGACTCGGATTGTCGGAGCACTTGCACCATATTAATGATGTGTTCTATGTTTCTTCATTACGATGATACCTAGGGATGAGTTGGCTTACACTCACATTGCACTGGAGGAGATAGACTTACATCCTGATATTTCGTACGATGAGAGACCAGTCGCTATCTTAGACCATAGGGAGAGGAGATTGAGGTCGAAGGTAGTTCCGCTTCTACATGTTCAATGGGGGCAACATAATGCCGTTGAGTCTACTTGGGAGCGCGAGGATGAGATACATGAGAGATATCCAGAGTTGTTCATACCAGGTATTTTCTTTTTTTGAATTTCGAGATGAAATTCCGTTATAAGGGGGGAGCATGTAAGACCCCGTATTTTTTAATGATTTTTATATTTGGATTAATTGTGAATTAAATTGGGATTAATTAAATCAATTTGGAATAATTAATCCAGAATAATAAATTTTAATTAGCGAGGTAAGGGTTAATATTTATTTATATAGAATATTACTTAGTGAATGAGTAATAATAATGATATGAAAAGATTATAATTGTCGTGAGTGAAAAATATAGCAGTTACGATAAATGTAGTCGGAACGAGCGTGTCAATCGTGTCGGAATTTTATTTGGAAAATAAAATATAAGTTTACTTTTCATATTCCATATGGTGATTTCGAGTGCGCCAATGCGTCCAAAAGGGTTGAGATAGTCAGAAAAGTGTACCCGAGGATTTAGTTTGAGTCCCGGGGCATTTTTAGGCCAAACCGGCACCCCAAAGGGGTATTTTAGTCTTTTGAAAATTTGAGGGAATTAAACCTACGAAATTTGCTAAGTGTATATCAACGTTAGGTTAAGGCCATTAGGTTTAGAATCTACAAAACTCACAAAGGCCATTAAAGGAGGAAGGAGAGATACTCCCCAAGGCTAGAACCACCATTGTTGCACCTTTTGAACCAAAAACGCCACCGTTGCGTAGATCAGAAGGATATAAATACAACCATATCATCAATTTCATGGAAATCAGACCTACAGACAAAGGCAAGTATTTATCTTGCTTAATTTATGAAGGATATATCATCCATGTTAGAATAAGATGTTTATGATCTTGATTTCATGTGTTTTGATGACTAAATGGAGAAATTAAATCATGCTTTGGGTTAAATTAATGTTGGAATGGAATTCCTTTTATAATATGACGATTTTGATGAATTTCTGAAAATCAAACATGAAGAAATCTGTGTTTTATAGTGATTATTGATAAAAAATAATGAACTAGGGTTTTTATGAGTTAATCTTGAATTAATTCAATTTTAGGAGTAAGCTTTGATGATTTAATGATTCTACCACGTTAAAAATTGTTTATATATGTTGGTATAATGTTTAATATGAGTGGCTGGGAGTTTGTGATTGATTAATGGAGTTTTGGTTGTGTAAAAATGGTGTAAACCCGTAACAGTTAAGCGGAGAAGACGAGACCTATGGAAACGAATCGATTCGACTCATTGGCCGAATCGATTATGTAGGCGAATTGATTCGGGTCAAGGTCGAATCGATTCGGCTGCCCAGATTTTGATAATTTTCCCCTTCTTTATTTAGAACTCGCGGGAAACGATCGAACTAATCTTTGAGATGATTTTTAAATATAAAGAGAGTTACTTTAAGATACCAGTAGGTCAATATTGGGGTTGAGACTTAGTCACATGAGAAGAACTTAAGGGTTAAGATTTTTTAGGTTTAATTGAGTAATAAAAAGAACTAATTCAGAGAATGATATCGTATCACGGGAATTCGGTGGGAACGATGACCTAGACCTGTAGGAAATGAATGAGATAGCTACTGAATAGACTTAAGGGACAATTGGTAGGCTTCCAAGTGATGGGAAATGCTCGAGCTTATGCGAATAAGAAGTTTAATGATATGCTGATAATACGTAGGCTATGCGAGAGTATGTAGACTATGTACGGACTATATTATGGTATGAGGGATTACCTTAATTGAATTTATATACATAGGTTGTGTGAATACCTAATGTGTGGCTTATTTTGTGTAGGACATACCTACGTTGCTTGCTATTATGGGAGGTTTGAAAAGGGGACAGTCTTATTTTGATGAGGCATCTTGGGGGATTTTGACTTCTGCCTCAAAACATAGAACTTAGGGGTGAGCACCGGTTGTGTGAATGAGGGCATGCCCGGTCATTTGGGTGCGTAGGTATGTGTGTAGCCCAAAGGCCTAGGACTATGCTCCCCTCTAATATATATGATTTGTATTTCTGGTTCAAGAGTGATCCTGGCCCATTAGTCCTCTATTTGTACATGATGTATCGGGACTTGATATCAGAGTATGCATGCACTGCAGCTCAGCCTAGGGGTGCTATACTAGTGTGTGTGTGTGTGTGTATATATATATATATATATATATATATATATATATATATATAGAGAGAGAGAGAGAGAGAGAGAGAGAGACATGTATATATGTACTTGTGATTTAATTCTACTATCTGTGCTTAGTAGATGAGAAAGACAGTGATATCTAAATTAATCTAAATACGTGGGAACTTAACCCTAAATGAGAAATTCATAATTGTCTAATGGACATAAAACTTCAATAGTTGTTGTATAGGTAATATGGGTGATCACAAAGAGTTAGATGGTGTGGTAAAATATTTAACTCGAACTAGTTAGACGGGGTAGCATAACTAGGGTGGGCTAGGAATATACATTTGGCGTGCACACGAGTTTAGGGGTAAGGACCTCAAGTGAGAGCCGTGCAACTAACATGTATATAATATCTATTGATTATGCATTTTAAATACTTGCAAATATTTTTAAACTGTTTTACTGAGGCTTTGACTTGTTTTTCCAAATCTATTTTTGTAAAAGCCATTTAGGTGCCCAGCCACAGGGAGGCCCAGTTTAGGAGGTCATTCTCATTTGACGTTGCTGTAATTACTGTGGACGATTGTAGGACCTATTTGGTAGACGCCTCCATTCCTTTCAAATGAGATGCATCCTTTCATTTATCTCAACGGGTCATGTCGCCCATCTTCTATTAGTAGTTGTTTCCAAAGACATTGTACTTCATTTATTTCAGTTGTGGATTTAATTTGAGACATGGATTATTGTATTAGAGTTTCAAACTGGGGTGTTTATTCCAGTCATATCTTATTTGATTCAGTTATTTCATTTTTTATGGTATTGGTTAATTGGAATGGTGAATTTGATGGTCATTTACTTAATTATTTTAGATCATTGCGTGTTAATTATAAAGATAAAATTTGACACCATCTTTTCAAATACTAAGTGGTTAGTAAATATTAAAGAATTTTCGACAGTGATGTAAAGACTGGACCAACTGGAAATTATGTTTTAATTTAATAAATGACTGATCACCCGGTATTTAATTAGGTGGGGTGTCACAGATACACACAGAGAATAATATTGTAGAACATCTGTTAGGAACATGTATGGGTGGATATCATTCAAAAAATAGAGAGCGAGCCCCCCGCGATCTACAGGATATGAAAATGAAGAAGAAACTGTGGTATAAAAACGATCCTACAACATGAAGAATTTTTATCCACCCAGCTACTTTAACTTTTACTAGAAGTGAGAAGAAGATCCTTTTAAACACGTTGTTCGACTTGAAGACTCCAACTGGGTATTTTGGTAATTTGCGTAGGATAGTAAGCCAAGAAAATGACTTAAATTAGTGTCAGTCTCATGACTGACATGTAATTATCAAATTAATCCCTTTGCTATTTCAGCATTGCTTCTCTAAACACAAAGATCTCTGTAGGGCAATTATGTTAATAAGTTTTTGTTTTACCCTACTTTGTGCAAAAGTGGTAAACAAAGGCACATTAAAGCTGCGAAATCAACTTTAGCCGAGGCAATTTGTGTATTAGAGAAATAATTTCCTCCATCGTTCTTCGATATCAGCATCCACCTACTTGTGCATTTAAGCGATGAAACTTTATTATGTGGTTTCGTTAGGTATAAATGGATGTATTCTTTTGAGCGCTTGATGAAAACCTTCGAAGATTATGTAACGAATACACGATATATTTGAGGATCAATTGCTGAAGAATACATAACTGTGGAATCATCGCTATACGCTAGGGAACATATGCCAGAACAAGATGTGAGGAGGTTCAACCCTCATAGAGAATGAGTGACCGAGGAGCTTGATGAGTTTTAATTGCCTTTTGGGAACACTAAAGAGGTGAAACTCACAAATCTACAATACGAGGAAGAAACTCGTTATGTCTTCGAATCGTAAGATGAAGTCGAAGACTGGAGAGAGTGTGTATCTACTGAATTCTTCTTCTTTAATTATATGTATTTTATATTTTATGATCTAAACTCTACAATTTACCCGTAGGAAGTTCGAGAATGAAGTTTTCCAAAATCAAAGGAGAAATTGCACGACAACTGATTTTAGGGCATGGGTATCAAAAGAGGTAATTTTCACCTCTTATATGTGCGGTTATTTATTCATGTTTGGTAAAAATATGCCCTAATACAAATTCATTAATAAATGCATCTTGTAAAAACAAGTGATGTCGCTTTAAGGCTTGCACGCCTAACAAAAGTTCCTAGTTCTCTTGTGAAAGAGTTTAAGAAATTATGCACCGACGATTTTGATTTCGTTTCATATCCATATAATGAAAAGCATTTGACGCAAAATAGTGGAATTTCAATTTCTTCCTTGACTACCTGTATTTCTAGCAAAAGCAATAAAAATCCAAAGATACGGTGCTAACCTATTAAGGTATAATTCAACAAATCCTAGAACTCGAATACTTAGATTTCATAGAAACCGTATTCTATTATGATTGGGTGAAAGTGGAGGATACTACGAATTCTTGCAAAGTTAATCCCGACTCCAAACTTATTATAGTTGATATATCAAAGTTGAAGAGTAAATATCGCATAGTAGGCGAGCCTTTAATTTGTGCCTTTCAGGACGTAAAGAAGACATTTTACTCGAAGTGCATAAACAATGACAATTGATCTATTATTGTGCATGCATTAAAGGGTATGACTACTCAAGTAGACGTATTAAAATCTTCAAAAGAGTTACAGTCATATCTTAATGACAACCCTAATTTAAAGAAGAGGAAGATTGAGTATCAAAATATTATTGTATCCTTGTCAATCTTATTTGTATCCTATTATGATATTGACCCTATATTACCTCTTTGCTTTGATGTATGAATGTTTAGTTTGATGTATGGATGCTTAGTTTAATTTATGAATGTTTAATATGATTTATGTATGTTTAGTTGTGACATTTCAAAGCTTTGCTTATATAATGCATGTGTGTTGTGTAATAAGACTACAATGACATATACCAATTTTACCCTATTAATTTGCAACAGTAGCTTTTGGACACTTTATGCTTGAGCAATATCGAAAGTTAACTTGCATGACTTCAAATCAATATTTGTGCATGCTAATGATGGAGAGTCCCTAATTTTATATAAGGAACAATTTTCATTTTCCTGCCTCCAAATATTGATTTGGAGTCATTCAGTTAACTTTCGATAATATGTTATGTTCAATCGAACACTGGGGGGGGGGGGGGGGGGGGATGAACACCTTTCACGAGACGATCAATTTGATAATAGAGTCTCCTGAGTTTGTAATTGGACCAAAATTGACCCAACTCAATTTTCACGTGTTCCTGTGCATATACATTTGTTAATCAGTTTCATTAATGCAATCTTCATAAAGTAAAGGTAAATTAACATCTCACGTGGGACAAAAATCAACATTTTTTATATTCTTAAAATTTGGAAATTGTAAATTGATGATGAGGTTGTTCTGTTCTGAAAATTATCCTTGATCAAACTCAAGGACATTAATGGATAGGCAATTTCAATTTTCAGAAATTGCCTATCCACCGATGTCCTTGAGTTTGATCAAGGATAGTTTTAAGAACAAAACAACCTCATCACCAACTTAGAGTTTTCAAATTTTGAGAATATCAGTAATGTTGATTTTTGTCCCATATAGGACGTTAATTTTAGCTTCATTTTATGAAGATTGTATCAAAGAAACTAATCAGCAAATGTACATGTACAAGAATATGTTGGGGGCTCCAGGATCAATTTGGCCTAATCACGTATTCAGAAGACTTTATTTAATGTCCTTCTTGGATCACAAGAACCAGGTATTCTCTACTTTAACTAACATTTTTTTATAATTGATATGCATTATCTTTTAAATGTTTTAGATGATAAAAGGAGTACGGAATAATTATTGGTTAAGTTTGATTTGGTTGTTGGATAATTATTGATTGTTGTTTTGGTTGTTGGATATTATGTTAGAAGGAGTACGGGATAATTACAAGGAGTACGGGATAATTACAAGGAGTACGAGATAATTACAAGGAGTATGGAATAATTATTGATTTGGTTGTTAGATAATATGTTGGATAATTTTTGGTTGTCGTAGCACCTAGGCTTGAAAACGTACCGCGAGTGGGGGAACACCCCCTGAAAGGGCATCGCGAGTGGCACAGACACCTCGTGCATGTCCATCTTAACACAGACGCGGGACTCTCGATTTGAGAATAGCATCCGAATTTGAAAATAGCCACACTTATACTTAAAAAGGTACCGCGAGTAAGCGAGCACCCTCCCCTCAAACGGCACTGCGAGTGGCATGAAAACCTCATGCGTGCCCAACGTTACACATAGAAACTGACTGTATAGTCATGGGACTCTCAGTTTGAGAATAGGATCCTAATTTGAAAAAAGGCACACTTAAGCTTGAAAAGGTGCCGCGAGTTGGAGGGAACCCCCTCAAACCGCACCGTGAGTGGCATGGACACCTTGTGCGTGTCCAACATAATACGTAACAATTGACCGCATAGTCGCGGGACTCCCCATTTGAGAATAAGGCCCGAATTTGAAAATAGGCACACTTAGGCTTGAAAATCTTCTGCGAGTGGGCGGGAATAACTCCCCTCCAAACGGAACCACGAGTGGCACATACACCTCGTGTATGTCCAACATAACACGTAGCAACCGACCTCGTAGTCGTGGGACCCCCGGTTTGAGAATGGGACTAGAATTTGAAAATAATCACACTTGGGCTTGAAAAGGTGCCACCAATGGGCGGGCACCCCCACCACCCACCCACAAAAAAAAGGCATTACGAGTGGCACGAAAACCTCATGAGTGTCCAACGTAACACATAACAACCAGCAGCGTAGTCGGAGGACTCTCGATTTGAGCATAGGATCCAAATTTAAAAATAGGCACACTTAGGCTTGAAAAGGTATCGCGAGTGGGCGGGCACCACCAACTCCCCCTCCCCCCACCCCTAATGGCACCGCAAGTGGAACTAGCACCTCTTGCATGTCCAAAGAAACACGTAGCAACTGACAGCATAGTCGCGGGAATCCCAGTTTGAGAATAGGAGCCGAACTTGAAAATAGGCACACTTAGGCTCGAAAAGGTTTCGCGAATGGACGGGAACCATCAACCCCCAAATGGCACCACAAGTGGTACGAACTCCTCGTGCGTATCCAACGTAACACGTAGCAACCGTCCACATAGTTGCGGGACTCCCAGTTTGAGAATAGAACGCAAATTTGAAAATAGGCACACTTCTTGAAAAGGTGTCGCAAGTGGGCGTACAACCCCACCAAACGGCACCACGAGTGGCACGGAGACCTCGCGCGTGTATAATATAACACGTAGCAACCGGAAGCATAGTCGCGAGACTCCCGATTATAGAATAGGATCTGAATTTGAAAATATGTACACTTAGACTTGAAAAGCTGCTAGAGTGGGAGGGCACCACCAACGCCTCCCAAACGACACTACGAGTGGCACAGGCATCTCGTGAGTGTCCAATGTAACACCTAGCAACCGGTTTTATAGTCGCGGGACTTTCGATTTGAGAATAGGACCCGAATTTGAAAATATACACCCTTAGGCTTCAAAAGGTGCCGAGGGTGGGCGGGCACCACCCACCCCTCCCCCTCAAATGGCACCGCGAAGGGACGAACACCTCGTGCATGTCCAATGTAACACGTAGAAATTGGTTATTTGCTCGAGGTACTCTCGGTTTGAGAATAGGCCACGAATTTGAAAATAGGCACACTTAGGCTTGGAAGGTGCCGCGAGTGGGAGGGAGCCACCCCCCTCAAACAGCACTGCGAGTGGCATGGACACATCGTGCGTGTCAAACATAACACATATCAACCGGTCGTGTAGTCCCGGGACTCCCGATTTGAGAATAGGACCCGAATTTGAATATAGACACACTTAAGCATTAAATGTTGCTGCGAGTGGGCGGGCATCACCAACCCCCAAAACAACACTGCGGGTGGCACGAAAACCTCGTGTTGTCGAACGTAACACGTAACAATCGATCGCGTAGTCATGGGACTCTCGATTTAAGAATATGATCCGAATTTGAAAATAGACACATTTAGACTTAAAAAGGTGCCGCGAGTGGTCTGGATCCCCCCCCCCCCCAATGTCACCTCTAATGGCACGGACACCTCGTGTGTGTCTAACGAAATACGTAGCAACCAACCGCGTAGTCACGGGACTCCCGGTATGAGAATATGACCTGAATTTAAAAATAGGTACACTTAGGCCCAAAAGGTGCCGTGAGTGGGCATGCACCACCTATCCCCTCCTCCCAAACGGCACCGCAAGTGGCACGAACACCTTGTGCGTGTCCAACGTAACACGTAGCAACCGTTCGCATAGTCGTCGGACTCCCGATTGGAGAATAGGATGCGAATTTGAAAATGGGGACACTTAGGCTTGAAAAGGTGCCGGGAGTGGGCAGGCTCCACCCCCCAGATGGCATGTGAGTAGCACGAACATCTCGTGCTTGTCCAACGTAACACGTAGCAATCGACCGCATAGTCGCAGGACTCCTGGTTAGAGAATAGGACCCGAATTTAAAAATAGTCACACTTAGGCTTAAAAAGGTGCCACGAGTGGGCGTCCCACCCCAACGACACCGTGAGTGGCGCATATGCCTTGTTCATGTCCAACATAACATGTAGCAACCGTCCGCATAGTTGTGGAACTCCCGATTTGAGTATAGGACCCGAATTTGAAAATAGACACACTTAGGTTTAAAAAGGTGCCGCGAGTGGGCGGGCACCACCAAGTCCACCAAACGGCACTGTGAGTGGCACAAACAACTTGTGCGTGTCCAATGTAACACGTAGCAACCAGCCGCGTAGTCGCAGGACTCCTGATTTGAGAATAGGACCCGAATTTGAAAATAGGCACACTTAGGCTTGAAAATGTGTCGCGAGTGGGAGGGCACCACCAACTCCCCCCACACGGCACCGCGAGTGGCACGAACACCTCCTACGTGTCCAACATTACACGTAGCAACCGATCGCGTAGTCGTGGGACTCTTGATTTGATAATAGGATAAGAATTTGAGAATAGACACACTTAAGCTTGAAAAAGGTGCGACGAGTGGGCGGGCACCACCAATCCTCCTCCCCCCAAATGGCACCGCGAGTAGCATGGACACCTCATGCATGTCCAACATAACATGTAGCAATCGAACGCGTAGTCGAGAGAGTCCGAGTTTGCGAATAGGACCTGAATTTGAAAATAGGCACACTTAGGCTTGAAAAGGTGCCGCCAGTGGGCGGGTAACACCAACCCCCTCAAACGGAACCGCGAGTGGCAGAAACACCTTGTTCGTGTTCGACATAACACGTAGCAATCAGTCGTGTAGTCTCGGGACTCATAAATTAAGAATAATACTCAAATTTGAAAATAGGCACACTTATGCTTGAAAAGCTGTCGCGAGTGGGCGGATCCCCCCCCTCCAAACAACACCGCTAGTGGAACAAACACCTCGTGCGTTTCTAACGAAACACGTAAAAACTGATTGCGTAGTCACGGGACTCCCGATTTGAGAATAGGACCCGAATTTGAAAAAGGTACACTTAAGCTTGAAAAGGGGCCGCAAGTGGGCGAGTACCACCAAACCCTACCAAACGGCACCGCGAGTGGCACGAACACCTCGCGCTTGTCCAACATAACACGTAGCATTTGATCACATAGTTGCGGGACTCCCATTATGAGAATATGACCCGAATTTGAAAACAAGCACACCTAGGCTTGAAAAGGTTCCAGGAGTGGGTTGGCACCACCAACCCTCCCCCCAAATGGCACCGCGAGTGGCATGGACACCTCGTGCGTGCCTAAAGAAATACGTAAAATCCAGCTGCATAGTCGCGGGACTCCCGGTTTGAGAAGAGAACTCGAATTTGAAAATAGGACCCCCCCAACAACACCACGAGTGACACGAACACCCCGTCCAACGAAACACTTAGCAACCGAACGCGTAGTTGAGGGACTCACGATTTGAGAATATGATTCGAATTTGAAAATATGCACACTTAGGCTTGAAAAGGTGACGCAAGTGGACGGGCACCCCTAAAATGGCACCGCGAGTGGCACATACACCTCGTGCATATTCAACATAATACGTAGCAACCGACCGTGTAGTCACAAAACTCCCGGTTTGAGAAGAGGATTCAAATTTGAAAATAGACACACTTAAGCTTGAAAAGGTGCTACGAGTGGGAGGGCACCACCAACCACCCCCTCAAACGGTACCGCGAGTGGCACGAACACCTCGTACGTGTCCAACGTAACATGTAGCAACTGGGCGCATGGTCGTGGGACTCCCGGTTTGAGAGTAGAACCTGAATTTGAAAATAGGCAAACATAGGCTAGAAAAAGTGTCGCGAGTGGGCGGACACCACCCTTCTCGCACCAAACGGTATCGTGAGTGGCACAAACACCTCGTGCGTGTCCAACGAAACACGTTACAACCGATCGCGTAGTCGCGGGTCTCCCGCTTTGAGAAAAGGACTTGAAATAGCCAATTATTTTTTTTGTCAGTTAAATATGGTCACGACTATGGTTCGTAACCATGTTTATTATTTTTGTCGTGATACAAATTTGTCACGATTTTGGGCCGTGATCAGGTAAAAAAAGGGGTAGCGATTGGTCACGACTATTGGCCCTAACCAAGTTGAAAGGAGTGTTTGGTCACGGCTCTAGGTCGTGACTATGTTTTTTCACTGGTGTAAAGTAAAGTCACGGTTGTGGGTCGTGATGAAGGTATAATGTTGGCACGGGTGTGTTACGAATACCACCTGGTCACGGCCCAAGTCCGCGACAACGCACGCTCATGCCATTTTTTTGGACCTTGACTTTTAGTCAGGGATTTGGTCCGTGACCCGTATTTTTGGTCACGCCTATTTTGGTCACAGCCCGGATTCGTGACCTATTGGCAAGGTCACTGCCCAAATCCGCGACCCAGATTCGTGACCTATTTTGGCCACGGCCCAGATTCGTGACCTAATTTGGTGTAATGAACCTCCAACATTGACTCTCTTTGGCGGAGACCTCCTCTCCAATCCCACCTCTGTTCATTTCAAACAATAAAACACCGATAAAGTTTGAATTGAGATGTTCGAGATTGATTAGATCTGAAAAAGCTTCAAAGCTTTGGTAATTAAAAATAATCAAATTGGAGACTTATATTCACTCAAACTCATAACCACCTATGTTAAGGATCTGTTAGATGAATCTCTCATTTGCGTCCCTTCTATGAAATCAGTTAATAAGTAAAACTCCTTCTTCTTTAACAAGCTGATAACATACATTTTGCCTTATAAATATTCATATAAATATGTACATCTGATCAACACCTTCATCCTATATGTGAAATATTAGTTTAGTTGTTTCCATCTCATTTAAGTGAAAAATGTGAGCCGATTATGCCATGCAAAAACTATTGTTATTGTGAAGGAGAGGTTTTCAGATAAGGAGATAGTAAGTGTTGACATGATTTTTATTTTGGAGATTCAAAAGCCTTTACACTGCAAATTCAAATTTGCGATTTCAAACTATGAAAAAATGTTAGTGCATTTGACTTTGCAAATTTAATTTTGTAGTGAAATATTTGCAAATTTGAATTTGTAGTTCACACGTTTGGATATTGGCGAGAAGGTAAGATGCCAAATAGTGAAACAAAATTTGTGGAGTTTGAGAAATTAAAAAACCAGTTAAGTATTTTGTATTTTTTAAATTGAAAATTTATATTTATTATTTCTCGACCGGAGCATCGGCGACCAAAAGCCTTTCCAATAATCGAAGGTAAAAAAATCCGGCGATTGAAGACGCAAAGATTTGATAGTTGAAAGACAAATATTATTTTACAGTTTCTAATATAAGATAAATTGATATATATATATTTTAATTAAAATAAAAGAGATAATTCAAGGTTAGTCCCATTTATTGAGTCAGAGATGCATTAAATCCTATTGACTTTTTTTAATGCACCATATCCTTTTTCATTATAAACTATATATATTTAGACAAATATACCCTTACATATACCCATTTTAAACCCACTTAGTGTCTCTCTAAAAATAAACCCATAATCCCACAATGTTTCTCTCTCTAGCAACCTAACCCCCATCCCATCCCATCCCATCCCATCCCATCCCATCCCATCCCATCGGAGACCCGCCGAAAACAGTCCACCGAAAAATCTCACCGTAGACCGTCGGAATTTTCGTCGGAGTGTTTCTCTCTCCTCGTTTCTCTCTCTTTCCTCGTCTATTTCTTTGTTTTTTTCGGTCCGCACCAGCGGCACCATCGCCCGAGGTAGAGAAGAAGAGTTTTCACTAAAAAAAATGAAGGTTTTACAGAAACAATAAATTTATCTGTTTCGATTTTTTTCGTAAATTTTTTTTGAATATTGTTGTTGTTTGATAGATCTTGACGAGTAGATTCCAAATATATAAATTTTGTGAATTTTGGATTTGTAGATTTGAAGTAATGAACTTTTAAAGATTTGATGGATTTTTTTTTAAAACAACGACGTAAGAGGTGGGAAGATTATTTCATGGGTATATTTGTCATTTTAATGTGCTGAGTTAGCAAAATATGACCTTTAATACCATTGACTCAGTCAAAGGATCTATTGATTCATTGACCAAGTGAATAGGACTTATAACTATTACTCCAAAATAAAATCAACTTACAAAAAATAGAGACTATTTTTACAAAAAAAATATAGAGTGTCCTTTATTCATAACCAATATTATTATATATCCTAAAAATACATAATTTATTATCTTATTAAGGACATAAGAAATATGAACCCTTTTTATAAAAGAAAAGTTGATTGTCATAATATCATAATAGATACATTTTTTAGTTAAAGGAAAAAATTATCAACTTAATAAAAAGGATCAAATACCAAAAAGTCCCTCAAATATTTTTTAATACACATTTAGTCCAAGTATTTTATTTTGTACCAAAAAGTCATTTATTCTCTTATCTTTAAAAGTCCGTGCCAACGGCATGGTAAAAGACTTTTTGGTGCAAAATAAAAAGACTTGAACTATTCATGTATTAAAAGAAGTTAGGGTCCGTTTGGTTGCCCTTTTTTGCCTATGCATATGTCAAAAAGTTGGCAAATAAAAAAATTTGCTCACATTTTGGCCGTTTGGTTGCAAAATTTGCCTAGGCATTATTTGCCAATGTACAACACCTCCTATGCACAATCTGTGGGCAAATTTTGCTTACATATTTGAGTGGGTAATATTTGCCAACAAATTTGCCAACTTCTTAAACGGTTTTAATGTTTTAAAAAATAATTTAAAAAATGTTTTAAATAATTAAAAAATTGTTATGAATATTTAAAAACTGTTTTACAATGTTTTAAAAACTGTTTTTAATATTATAAAAAATTGTTAAGAAAATGTTTTGCAATTTTTTTAAAAATCGTATTAACAAAATATTGTAAAAACTGTTGTGAAAATATTATAAAAACAGTTTATTGTTTTAAAAAATAATTTTAAAAACTGTTTTAAATAGTTAAAAAAACTGTTATAAATATTTGAAAATTATTTTCTAATGTTTTGAAAACTGTTTTTAATATTAGAAAAAATTGTTCAGAAAATGTTTTACAAACTAATGTTTTGAAAACTGTTTTTAATATTAGAAAAAATTGTTAAGAAAATGTTTTACAATTTTTTTTAAAAATCGTATTATAAAAATATTGTAAAAACAGTTTTTAACATTTTTAAAAACTGTCTTGGATATATTATAAAAACTGTTTTAAAGTTTTAAAAAACATTTTTTAAAACTGTTTAAAATAGTTTAAAAACGCTGCTGTGAATGTTTAAAAATTGTTTTGTAATATTTTAAAAACTGTTTTTAATATTAGAAAACAATTTTAAAAACTGTTTTGAATATAATATAAAAGCAGTTTTAAAGTTTAGAAACAAAATTAAAAAAATATTTTAAATAGTTAAAAAAAACTGTTGTGAATATTTAAAATTATTTTGTAATATTTTAAAAACTGATTTTAATATTATAAAAAATTGTTAAGAAAATATTTTATAATTTTTTTAAAAAACTGTAATATAAAAATATTGTAAAAACTGTTTTTAACATTTTTGAATATAATGTAAAAACTGTTTTTAAATAAATTAATTGGATTGATTTTTTTTCCCCCTAATGATTGTTTGATAGCTTCATGTGAATTTGCCTAGGTAAAATTTGCCTAGGCAATTTTTGCCATGCTCACTCTTTTGCCCACTTGCAACCAAACGGACCCTTAAAGGGCAGAGCCGGTTTTTGAGGGGAGGCAAGAGAGGCGACTGCCTCGGGCCCCCGATTTTGGATGCATTTTAGGGGCCCCAAAATTTCATATGTGTATATATATTTGTAGCGTCATTTTTCAATTATCCCCAATTTTTTTTTTTGAAAACTAAACGGATAAACATTTAAACTTGCCGCAACTCCCAAAAAATAAGTCCACATATTTTCAGTTAAAAAAACCAACAATTTATAAATTAATATAAAAAATCTCTTTGTTAAATATGGGCCCCCAATTCAAAAGTTCGCCTCGGGCCCCAAAATTCTCGGGACCGGCCCTGTTAAAGGGACTATTTGATATATACCCATAATAAAAATGCATTGATTATTTTTACAAAATATAAAGTTAAGGGAGAAATAACATTATTTTTAAGTCCTAAAACCCTTAAAAATGGTAAGGTTAAGTGAAAGGAAAAGGTTTTGTATGTGAAATAATGCATTAAAAGTGGTTTCCTTTGAAAAATGAGCTTACTAATTCTACTACCTCTCGACCGGTGCGACCAATCTATAAGCAGGTAAAACCCCAAACCTTGCTTCACAATATATGATTCCTTCTCTGTTCTGTATCTGTATTGATTCATAATGCCACATTTCTAGCTTGGTTCATATGTTTATTCACATTTGGGTTTGGGTTAGGAAATTTTTTTATTGGTTATTTTTAGATATTTTACAAATATTTAGTTGATGATTTGTATTTTTAGTGGTAATTATAACTCAAATAAAACAACCTCATACATTAGCTCAAATTCTTGAAACACCGGAGAACAAAACCCTAAAATATATCAAACCCTTTAAAATAAATGTCATATTGTAAAATTTAGGACATCAATTTGATAAAAATTAGGCATATTGCAAAACTCTAAACAATAATCAATTTTAACACTTCAATCAATATAAACAACAACCACTCTAGATAAGAATAAAAAAATTACCCAACAAATTAAATCAAACCCTAATCAAGAACCAAAATACCAAATCAAATTGTATTAATCAAACCATCATAATAAATTAAATCAAACACTTACTTAGACATTTACCTTAAAGAGAGTTTTTTTTTTTCTTTTAAATGTGATCCAACCAATCCAAGCTCCAAAATCCAAGTCTTTGATGAAAGCAATGAGAAGAAGCCGTGGGCCTTTGCTTTGTGGGATATGGGGGGAAGTTTTGGGAAAGGGGGGGGAGAGAGAATGAAAGTGGGTTTGAGAGTTGTATTGGATTGTTGTGAGGTAAAAAGCTTTTCGTTCTTTTTTTTTATTTGCCGGCTTAACCCCCCAAACATGACACATTTATACATTTTTTAGCCTTAAAGTTTTTTTTTCCAAACTAAGCCAAAACTTAAAAAAAAAAAAAAAAAATTACCTCCAAATTTTCTGGCGTAGGCACTTGCCCCCCCCCCCCCCCCAACCAAAGGCTGGCTCCGTCCCTGCCAATCATCCCACTCATATAGGAACGGACCACCACAAACCATTTAATTCATGTTTTGCGGATCCATCCGTTAACCATTTGAATTCGTTCCTGGCAAAAAACATGTGGATTGTATCGTGTGTCATTTTGCCACCCCTGTTTGATTGGGTGCGGTTATTAAGGGAATTATGCCATTTTCTTCGCCTCGCACAATTGTAATTTATTCTCTTTATTGTGAATTAGGTGAGAGTTATAATGAATATATGAGAATCTGTGGATCCCCGCTCCGCTCATGACTAATGTTTTTCCGGTGGATTATTTTTCCTAGGACAATACTTGACTTCATTTTATATATTCTCAACTTAAAAAATAGTAGTCTGTGTTTCACACTTCTGTATATCCAGAGCACTTATGGGGTTATGGAAATGATTATGTCATTTACTCGAATAGCTCCTTTTTCGTGTGGTTTGAGAGTTTCTCTCTCTATGTTTTACTTGTGAGCCTTTACCCGTATCTCCCCCCCTTCTCACCTCTCATCCTTCTTCTCCGGCGTGTTCCCTACACCCTCCATAAAGCTGAACCTCTTCCCTCTCCCGTCGATATCTTTACAATGTGGTCTTTAGGTCAGACATGGTTTGGGGTATGGTTAATCGGAGTGGAGGTTTCACCATCACAAAACTCGTTCGGATCTCCCATTGTCGGATCTCACCATTTCCTCTTGGTCTTCATGTTCTTAATCGTGCCTCATGTCAGATCGAGATGAGCTCTCCAGCGGTGTGGATTTGGTCATTGTTATGTTTTGGTTGGGGTTGCCTCAATCCCTCTTGGGTGGATTCGTTTGGAGTTGGAACCATCACCACCCCCACCCCCCACCCCCCATCCCACATCCCTCTCCATTGCTGTGATGCGTGCCTGGTCCAGATCGCCATCTTATAGTTGTTCCTCATGTCAGGTCTGTGGTATATTTTTTTATAAAAAACGCCCCAAACATCAGGGTTAAAATTAAATAGTTGCGACGAGACACTTGCCGCACGTGCTGCATTGAAACAATCAAGTAGTATAATTTGGTCATCTGTTTTTTCAAATATTTTGAGAGTGATTCTTCCTCCACAGACATACTCAAGGTCTAAGGTATTTTTATTCAAGTTGTCCTCACAAAGCACCGGCAATATATGTATCTCAACTATCAGAGAGAACAAAATGTAGAAAGAAGATTTCTTATTTACTATATTGCAGCAGATTCAGGTACTGCCCCAAATTCTTAGTCGATTAAATCAACTATTAGAAGAAAAAAATTAACATAAATCAAAGCGTACAACAAAAATTATGCTATGATCGTTTACTGATAACACTGAATCAGCTAAGAGTAAAATAAGAAAAACTTTATGAATACTGCAAGCCCACACTCTGCCACAACACAGTTGAGTGGTTAACTTGTATAAATCAATGGGAGCCAAATGCATGAAAAGGAGGGAATAATGAATATGAAGAACTAATTATGTCAAATATATACAGGAAAGTGAAAACAGACTTTTTTTAAGGGGAAAATGAAAATATTTGTTCCAATTAAACTTAACTGAAGGCATTATTTGAGATGTTAAACATCGATTTCGAGCTATTAAGAGCATGATTGTTTAGGGCTTCGATATTGCACCCTCTACTCGGTTTTAATAACACCACCAATAAAATATTATCACACAAGTGACATCAGAACAAAATGTGGGATCAAAATTTGAAAGAAAGAATGGCTTTTCCGTAAAAAGTTATTTGAAAATAAAGAAGTAAACATATAATGTATGGTTTCAAGAAGCCACTAACGAGATGTGAAAAAACATACGGAAGGAAGTCAACAAACTAACAAGATCATAACTTCTTCTAAATCAATGTAGTAAAAAAGGTTCAATGACGGTGATAAGATGGGGATGGAGAATAAACCATAATTGGATGGAAAAACTGAAGATGAAGATGAACCTTACAGTAGTTGGTCCAATTAGGGTCTGATTTCGAAAGGAAAAGAATCGACCGACTCCACAAACCTGACCATATAATAGCTTTTTCAATTATTTAATAGATTGAAACACATGTCAAGGTATAATTGGTTGGTAATCAGTCAAAGGTTTGACCCCGAGTGCCATGTAGGATTTAACTAAAATTCACGGATGGTTAACGGCTGTCCAAATTTGTTTAAAATTGAAATGTCGGGATTAACATTGCAAAAATTGAAAGAAATGGTGACGTAAATGATGCCAAATGGGAATCAAGAAGAAGATATCACACACTTCAACCCTCAATCACTAAACCTCCAAAATATAGAATACCTCAATTTGATGCTACAAATGGTGTATTTATAGGTGGGAAGTAGCTTGGGCTCTAAGCAACTAATGATTTAATTACAAATGTACCCCTTAATGCCACTTGTCCTCCCCACCTCTAAATACTAAAGAAACAAAAGGAAAATACAACCAATTAACAAAATAAAAGAAAATAACTAAAATACTATAAAATCCTAAAAATGACGAAAATATCCTCCAAATTCGTCATTCACATCATTCTCCCCGCCTTGGAAAAAGATCGCCCTTTGAAAGTTGAGGATGCACAAAATCTTCAAAATATAGGGCCGAGGAGACAAGAAGAATTTTTGGGGTCCCAAAATAATTTTGTCAAATATATGAGATGGCCCAAAATATATCTTCAAAATTAGAGAATCATTTGAAAAGCTCCAAAAAATGTGCGGAAGAGAGGCAAAAACTCGTGGGGTCAAAAGTAATTTTCGAAAAATTTGGAGGAAGAGGCCGTTCTTCAATTCGTGCTTCAAGATTCATCATCTTCCTCTTGCCTCTCATGTCAATCATAAAAAATAGCTTCCACCCGGGTAAAAAACGACTTGTTTGGTGCCAAACCCTAGTTCTTGAATTTGTTGGAGGCAGAGGGTAGATGGGCTAGAATAGGAGGGGTTTGGGTTAAATTAGGTTGAAACCCAAGGGTTTTCTCCACTGAATCAGGCCCTTTTACTGTCGGACCTTGAGCGGCCGAGGTGATTGGAACGGATTTGAAGTGCTGTCTTGAATGAGTTCGATCATAGCCGTGGAGTGCAGGAAGGTGGCCGGATGCTCTTTTCGGTGAGTGTCGGTGGCCTGGAGAGTAGATCGTGATGGCCTTGGGAAAAAGGGTCGGTGGCTGTTGGGATGCCGTCGGCCACCTATATGGTGGTCCGACCATGGTGTGAGGAGATCAGGACTTGATTTAAGGGTTCATTCACAGTAGAGTCAATCTTTGGTGCCGGAAAATGGGGCTGGTGGTGGCTGGCCATGGCGGCAGCCTGTCGTCGCTGGTGTAGCGGTTTGGTCATTAGCGTTTGGTGGGGTTGAAATTTTTTGGGAAAGGGGTTGAAATGGGTTGCGGAAGCATAGGTAGAGGAGTTTATTGGGCTAGGGTTAGGGTTAGCTTTTTGGGTGGTGGCGGAAGAGAGGCGAATCTCAAGATCATCCATTCGCGTCAAGAGGTGATCCAAGATCCTCGCGATTTGTTCATTACGAGTTTTCACGGGAGTATATCTCCTCTTAAAACCCATCTTGACGTGGTTTATGAGTTTTGTTTTTTTACAACAATAACAGCAGCAACAATAACAATGGGTATAACCAATGAGGCTCTGATACCAATTGACGTAAATGACGCCAAATGGGTAATAAGAGGAAGATATCACACACTTCGACCCTTAATTACTAAACTCTCCAAAATATAGAATACCTCAAATGAGGCTACAATTGGGTTATCTATATGTGGGAAGTAGCTTGGGCTCTAAGCAACTAATGTTCTGATTACAGATGTACCCCTTAATGCCACTTGTCCTTCCTACGTCTGAATACTAAACAAACAAAAGGAAAATACAACCAATTAATAAAATAAAAGAAAATAACAAAAATACTATAAAATCCTAAAAATGACGAAAATATCCTCCAAATTCTTCATTCACATCAAGTGGTCTAAAGTTTAAAATCGCCCCAAACATCAGGATTAGATTTGCAATTAAACGTATTTTTTATAACATATAAAAATTAGATGGATCTGCATGACTTGTTCATGAATAATGTTACCTCCTTACTCTTTGATATACAAAATTCTCCTGTTAACATGAAATTTAAAGTGTTCCATGTTTGAATCTGAATTGTCCAAATCCTTTATTGTCATGGTTATCTTTTCAATGCAGTGGAAAAGGTTAAAATGTAAATGCTTCAACCTTTTATTTTTTAATTTTAGTTTGATAAGATTTATTATTTGTTATTTCATCTTGCAGGTATCACAGCGTACATTCAGTCCCAACAGTGAACAGTATACTAGTTGGCTAACCGTGAGATCCAAAGTAGAGAGACCTGATTCTAGTTGTGTTAGAGAGAGAGAGAGAGAGAGAGAGAGAGAGAGAGAGAGAGATGGTGAAGAAGAACAAAAGCGATGATGACGAAGACGAAACCTTCTACTACCGCTACTCCTCTGCCCCCGCACCACCATCCTCCGCCACCAAAACCCTAACAAACTCCACCTCCACAACCTCCCACCGCGGCGGCGCAACCGGAAGCGGCGGCCTAGCCCCCTCCAAATCCACTGTCTATATCAGCAACCTCGATTACACCCTCACCAACTCCGATCTCTTCACCATCTTCTCCACCTTTGGCAAAGTTGCAAAGGTCACAATCATCAAAGATCGCATTACTCGCCATAGCCGCGGTGTTGCCTTCATCCTTTTTGTCTCTCGTGATGACGCTCTCAGTGCCGTCCAAGGAATGAACGGGAAAATCCTTAATGGCAGAACCCTAACCGCCTCAATTGCCGCTGATAATGGCCGTGCACCAGAGTTCATTCGCAAGAAGGTTTATAAGGATAAGAGTAGGTGTTATGAGTGCGGTGAGGGTGGACATTTGTCTTATGAGTGTCCTAAGAATCAATTGGGACCAAGGGAACGACCACAACCAAAGAGGGTACGAGGATCCGGTGGTGGGGTTGGCGGTGGTGATGTTGGGGCAAGGCGAGATTGGGAGGGGGAAGAGGAGGAGGAAGAGGGTGGTGGGGCAGAGGGGTTTGAGGATGACAATTGGGCATCTGTGGTGGATACTGGTGCAGACGAGAGGTTGTTGTTGAGTGAGAGGCAAGAGAGGAAGAGAGAGAAGAGAGAGAAGAAAAAGGGTTATTTTAGTGATGAGAGTGGTGATGAGGAGTGATGGTGAATTGAGTTTTGTTTTGGATGGGGGTTGATTTGAAGTGGCTCATAAGGTATGGATTTTCTGCTTGTTTTTTTCTTTACGGAATTCATGTGACATAATTTCAACATGTAATATATTTTTATCATTCTTGGTGAGTTTCAAACTAGTTTATTGATTCGTATAGGTGGGAATTCCATGTGAAATCTAGGTTTACACATTTTCTTTTGGAAATCAAATACCCAATGAAAATATGCAAATGATTGAGTTACAATCAGCGGGGTTACCTGTTTGTGCTTGAGAGTTACAATTAGCGGGATTAGGCGTTTCTCATGTTCTGGTTGAACGGTACAATTAGTGGGATTACATGTTTCTGGTCGAGAGGTCAAATTAGCAGTACAGGCAGAAAAAAATTCTGTGTATTTGTTGATGGGGTACTGCTTTTTTGTAGTTTTGATAGATGAAGTTGGTATATGGGAAATTAATTTTGAGATTGATGGTCAATCTCTTGTTATTTAATATGTGGGATGCGCATTAGAAATTGAAACAAGTTTATATCTAATGTGATACCTGGAGGATTTTTTGGTAAGTGTTTCTTTCTCTCCGTGTTTTGTGTCATTGCATCGAGTCATGTCTTGAAGTACACACAATTTCTTGGATTTGGACTGAGATGGCAACACTAGGTTGTTCCATATAATATTAAGCTAAAGGTAGTTTCTGGGTAAATTAAAAGGTGTAAAGTGGATAAATCTTAGAAGGGGATCTTTTAAGGGAAGTGTTGGAAGTGAAATTTGAGATTGTGGAGAGTTTGGAAACTTTTTGTCTAAGAATTATGTAGTAGAGAGTATTAGTTTGGGATGGTCTGGACGTCTTAACTAGTGTCCCATTGATGAGGTTGAAAAGAAATAAACAAATATGAAATGCTAGGAAATTAGTAATCGACTCAAGAGTACTTGCTTTGCTAGGTCCAAAACCGGACTTGTTGGTTAAGCTTGAGATTGAATGCGAGGAGTGACCCAATTCGAGAGAGAGAGAGAGAGAGAGAGAGAGAGAAGAAAAACAAATCTGACAATGACGAAGACAAAACCCTCTACTACCACTACACCCCACCCCCACCATTCTACACCACCAAAACCGTACCAAACCCCTCCACATCCACTTCCCACCGCGGCAGCACAACCATTTTCCGATCAATATCCATCGTCTACATAAACAACCTCAATTACACTCTCACTAACTCCGAACTATTCACCGTCTTCTCCACTTTTAGCAAAGTCACAAAGGTCACAATCATCAAAGATCGCATCACCTGCCATAGCCGCGGTGTTGCCTTCTGAGCGACACTTCTCAGAAGGCAACGTGTCGGACACCTATGAAGCACGAACATTCTCCCGGAAATCATGAGTCAGCTTTGACTCAAGTCAGACACGCGACACGCTCCGACATGTTGCCGACACGTAAGTCCTTTTTTATTTAGATTGGACACGCTTTGGACACGTAAAAGGACATGCAGGGACACGCTTTGGACATGTGAAATTAATTTTTTTTATTTAATTTTTTTTTCTCATGTGATGGTGATTCCACTTTATTTATGATTCTTAATGTCAGTGTGTTTAAATTTTGTTTTTTATGGTCCATTTTCTTAATTTCATGTTAAGAATGCTCTAATAATGTATTTTATGGGAAAAATCTGTTTTATTTCATTAATATATATTTTTGAATATATATTATATATTATACGTATCATAGCGTGTCGTATCCTAGTTTTTGGATCATTCACGTGTCGCGTGTCGAAACACGTATTACGTGTCCATGCTTCTTAGGTGGTGGATAATGGGGCGGATGAGAGGTGGTTGTTGAGTGAGAGAGAAAGAGGAAGAGAGAGAGGGTTATTATAGTGATGAGAGGGGTGATGAGGAGTGATCTTGAGTTGGGTTTTGTTTGATTTGAAGTTGGTTCTCAAAGGTATGGATTTTCTTTGTGTTATCTTTACGGGTGTCTTATTTACTATTCATGTGATGTTATTTCGGCTTGTTTTATGTTATATTTATATGATTACTATAAGTTTCAAAATTATTAGTTTATTCAATTGGTTATGTGGGAATTACATATGAGTGGGGAGAGTGGGAATTTATTGTGCGAGTGTCCTAAGAATCAGTTGGGCACAAGGGAACGGACGTAGCCGTAAAAGGGACTGAAGGATTGGGATGAAGAGAGGTTTGAGGAGAGTTGGGAAGCTCTGGTGGATAATGGGGCGATGAGTGGTTGTTGTTGAGTAAGGTAAGTGAGGAAGATAAGAAAGGGGGTTATTTTAGTGATGAGAGTGATGATGAATTGGGATTTTTTAGAAGGTTTGATTTGAAGTGCATCACTGAAGAAATGGATTTCTGCCTGCGTTCCTCATAATGTGAGGGTTCTTTATTATTCACGTGATTTAATTTCATCTTGTATTATTTTTTTTTCTTTTTTATTGGGAAATTAAATACTTTATGACAAATGATTGAGAGGAAGAACTAACAGGATCAATTCTGATTGAGAGGTGGAATTTGCAGTACGTGCAGAAACCTTTTTCTTCGTGTTTGTTGATGGGTAGCTTCGTGCTCGTATTTATACTTTTGAATATATTGATGGATGATGTTTCAGGACCGGACCAACTCAATCGATCGTACTCTGACCATACTGGTCTGATTGATTAACCAATTTGATGTTGGTAGGGTGTTTACGGTTTAGGTCTTTGCCGATTTTTGTTTGTCACAAAATCAGAGAAAAACATTTACCGAACAGAAAGATTTAGAAAGATATATGCACAAAATTCACATATTGCATGGAGCAAAATCGTACGGAGATACATATGCACACTAGAGTTTGAGTAAATACACACAGATCACAAAAAAGTCAGAGGGGAGGGAGGAAAGTAGAACGCTTTCGAGAGCAGAGACCTAAGAGGCCCATATCCATGATGCCGAGGAGCTTTGAGTGAGTGTGTGCGCGTGTGTGTGAGTGAGAGCGAGAGCCTGCCGGGCACAGAAATAAGAAGGGTTTCACCTTGACCCAACAAGTCAAAAAGGTTACTACACTAGTGCAGAGGCTAAAAGTAGAGTCTACACCACAGGAAAAAAAGAAGCTACAGCAGTAGCTCTATTTGGTTCTAAAGCAGAAAAAAAGTAATTGTAATGTAGTACAGAAGTTCACAAATTTTGAAAATCTTGGGGGAGGCAGTAGCCCCACTTTCCAGGTGTAGCTTCACCTCTGTGAAGTGGGTACCTGGTAAGTTAATTTTGACATTGATTGTCAATCTTTTCTCATAAGTTAATTTATATTATTCAATATGTGAATGCATGCTTGTGTATTAGAAATTGCAATCTGTCTAGTTTGGTGCCTTGAAGATTTGTTATTATTATTATTATTATTATTATTTTCCTTTTCTCTTTATATTTCATGTCATTGAGTTCCTGGAGAGTATACACAACTGTTCAAAGCTATCACTGTGGGATGTGGACAATATATTTGAGTCAGAAACAAAGGATATTATATATATACTTAATTGGGAACTAACAGTCCAACTTCCCCCAAGGAACCCTCCAATTACAGGCATCAAATTCAGTTACAGCCTAAAAAAACCCCCTTTAACCCTCTCACAAACAAAAACAATTACAAAGTGTACAAAAAGGAAGTTAGTTCAATGTTTTTCTCATCTTTGAGGTCTCTTAAATAGAGAAATCGAAGCAATTGAAAATTGGACAATAGGGACCTAATTGACCGATATTTATTGGACTTAATACGATATAGAGATGAAACAAAATTTTGAATGGGGAGCCCCTCTCCATTACTACTCCCAAAGTCGCACTCTAGGAAAGAATCATGATTTCTGGAGTTGAGATGAAAGTCCAAGAAATTCTAGATGTACCTCTAGATGCTGTTTTTAGTCCAGCCCATTCTCATTCAACCCACAACTTTCACAACTTTCAGTAGGGAATCTCCACAACCACTTCCCAAGGAGAGTTCTAATTTTTAGGACTAAATTCCTTATTCCCAATCCCTATTTTTTTGAACTTTATGACCTTACTCTCCACATAATTAATTGATTACTCTCCACAAGGAATTGTAGAAATGGAAAGGTAATAAATGGTTAAGCTACTTAGCACCTCGTGTTAGAGTCAATCTACCACCCATTTTTTTATACCCATCCAATCTTTTCTTGATCTTATTAATGACTGGGTTCCACAAATCAAGAGAGAATGGGTTACCTCTCAATGGAAGGCTTTGGGTGCATTAGGAGCCAACTCTCAATACAAACCCCACCTGCCTAGCTTTTTCAACTACCGAACTTTCTTGATACATCTGGGATTTAATCTGGGATAACAACACTAAGTAGTTTTGTAGATTAGTAAGCAAGAGGTAATGGATGAGTAAATTAGAAAGTGAAAGTGGACAAATTGGAGAAGAGGATCCCATTCAAATAATCTTAGAAAGGGAAGATGGGATTGTGGAGAGGTATCGGACTTATTAAGAAATTTATAGGAGAGATGATTTGAAATATGTAGAAAGGGGTATTGAGTGGTACTTGATTGATTTAAATTAGAGGAATCTTTGAGTTTAAAGATGCTAAGGTTCTGGGCCGAATGGGTTTTACTATATGACAACAATTCAATAGTGTTGGAGTAGCATTTAAGAGAAAACAATGACAGTTTTTAGGGAATCTTGTTTAATAGGGTGGTGAATGCATGCATGGTATGTTTGAAGTTGTAAGGCATTAAACCTAGTCATCTTGTGACATGAATATAAGAATTTGGCTCGCGTCTTTACTTGGGATCAAGGGAGTTTTTTAGTGATACAATTGCTTCATCTCAAAGAGTTTTTGTGAGGGGGAGAGTAATTTTGGATTTTATTTTTATTGTAAATGAGTCCGTTGCTGAGGTTAGGACTATGAAAGGGTTGTCGGGGTAGGGGGGGGGGGTCAAGATTGGTTAAAAAAAGGCTTATGTATGACTACGGGGATTCATTTTTTCAGGTCACGTCTAGGCGAGGAAGGGGTTTGTAGGAAGGTGGCCGAAATTGATTAAAAAGTGTTGCTCGATCATTTTTTCCGCTATGGTGAATGACAGGTCCATATGCAATTTTGGTGTTCGATTCCATTTTTCCATATAATATCTTTGCAAGGAAGGGGCTTGCAGAAAGGTGGTGGAAATGGAATAAATGATGTCTATGCTCTTTTAATTTCTTCAAATGTTGAATGATAGGCCCAAAGGGAATTTTGGTATGACAAGGTGTACTAGGCAAGGGGATCCTTTATCCCCCTTCTTTTCTATCCTCTTCGTGTAGAGAGCTATGGGTTGATTGATTGTTTTGTTATAGGAAGAGAGGGAGTGCGATCCCATACTTAACGTTTGTAGATGACATTATTTCTTTGTTGCAAGAAATGAGGAGAAATTTGTAAATTTTGTAAAGGTTGTGGAGTTGTTTGGTATTGATTATGGAAGAGGACAACTTTGAATGTCATTTCGTAAAAAAATGTGGTGGTGGGAATAAATGTGGTAAGGGGACAAATTGGAAAAAAAATGCTATGGATATGGGATGTGAGATTAGTGCTTTGCTATTGAACTATTTGGGATGCCCTTGGGGAACCCCATGTAATACAAATTTTTGGGAACTTGGGGATGGAAAGGTATCAAAAGGTTTGATGAGTGGAGAAATGGAAGTGGAGAATTAGACTACATTAAAGATTTCACCTTAAACAAGGTGCATTTTGGTATTCAATGATTATAAACAAGTATGTTATTCAAGCCATTGAATGGGATTCTAAGGCCATCTCCAATGGTGGTTGTTTCTAAAAGTATTCATATGATTTCTTTGTGATTTGACACTTACCTTATTAGAAATTTCTATGCCTTCACCCCGCCACATCATATAGGGATAGAGATGAAAATCCCCATTAAATAAATTTTTGTTATTTTATATTTCTATCATAAAATACTCATGGTAGATGGCCTAATGTGGTTGAAAGAGGAATCTTTTCTTGTCCGCTGAAATATACTTCTCAAAGATTGAATTCTTTTCTTAAGGACATCTGTTTACAAGTTTGGGGAGTTAGAAAAGTCAATTTTGGAAAGATGTTTTGGTCGGGGAATTCATCATTGTGTTCCTTATTCCAACATCTTTATGATTTCCTGCCAACCATAATGATATTATTGCAAATTTGTGTTCTTAGTTGTCTTCTTGAAATTATTCATGGGATTCCTTTAGGAAAAACTTGAAAGTAAAGCAAATTTTGTTAGTTTGTTTATTTGTTAGCCTTCAGCGATGGTTTCCTATTGTCCCTTTGTTAGCATTCGTAAAAAGTCTTGGTTGGGAAGTCAAGGTATTCTCTCGTGCAAATATATATATATATATATATATATATATATATATATATATATATATGTGGTAGCTTGGATGATTCCCCCTAGTCCTTTTCTTTTGGGCCTTACAAGATGATTTGGAATTTGGATTGTCAACATTCCATCAAAAGTCCAAGTTTTGTTAAGAGAGAGGCTAATACTTGTGATTTGATCCAACAAAAAATGCTGCATTTTTGTCCATCTCCAAAATGGTGTATTTAGTGTAAAGACGAGGGTGAGTCGTTAGATCGCGTTCTTCTAATTAAAAAAATCTTTAGATTGCACTCTTCTTTGATCATTTACATAGTTCCTCTGGAAGAGTAATTTATCAGTTTGATATGGTGGCGACTTTATTGAGAAGCGGAGAAACGTGGCATAATATGTTTGGTGGCGTGGGTACTTTTCAGAAATAATAAGAGCGGTTAATTGCATTTTAACCCTAAATTTTGGGGTCATTTAGAATTTCAAACCAATTCTTTCAATTTTCATAATGTTAACCCTGATCTTTTAATTTTAATCAACATTGGATATCAGTTACACAATCGTTATCAAACTAAACGGATTGTTGACTAGGAACACATGTATTGTTGATGTGGCAAGATTTTACAGGGGGGAAAAAAAGATAAAAATACAAAAAAGAAAAAGAAAAAGAAAAAGAAAAAGAAAATAATTAAAAAGTTAAAAGTAAACCCACTACTGTCACCTTCATCATCACCAACCTCGCCACCGTCACCTCCACCATCCGCCACTGTCATCATCCCCGCCACTGTCACCTACATCATCACTGAAAGTTGCCACCACCACCTGAAATCATCACCTTCAAAGCCTTAAACTCGATTTGACACCTTCATAGCCCTAAAATCTATTTGAAATCAAATCTTAAATTCAAATTAAAATTGAAATAAAAAGAAAATCCCTAAAATTTATTTAAAAATCAAATCGCAAATTCAATTTCAAAACTTAAATCAGACAAGAACACAATTTACACCTCCATTCAAATGCCCAGTGAGATGCAATTTTGAGAAACTCTAGTCTCGTAACTTTATGAAAACTCCATCCAATCTCCATCTATACCGACATTCGCTTGCACATGGCCCGCTGAACAATATAACTATTAGAATACTACCCCATTTCCTTTATGAAAGAACCATTTCAGAGTGTTATGTTGTTTGGTGTTCTTGAATTTGAAATCGAATTTGGCTATGTGGTTTTGGTATGATTTTGCATTTGGGGTTCTAGTTTGACATCGATTTTGGGGTTTTGATTTTAAAATAGAGTTTCAGGGCTATGGAGGTGATGGTGTTGGGAGGTAAGGGAGGTGACGGATGTGGGGCTGGTGACTGTAGTTGGTGGTGGAGGTGACGGTTGTGGTTGTAAGAGTTTAGCTTTATTTTTCTTTCTTTTTCCCCCTTTTTTGTAATTTTATGTTTTTATTTTTTATTTTTGTTTGGTAAAATATTGCCACATGAGATGCCACGTCAATAATATTTGTGTGCCGAGTCAACAATCTCTTCAAGTTTGATAACAAATGTTGAATGTTGATTAAAATTAGAAGATCAGGGTCAAAATTGCAAAAATTGAAAGAATTAATTTAAAATTCAAAATGACCCCCCAAACATTAAGGTTAAAAATGCCATTAACCCTAATAAGAGAGAAAAATACTTATGAAAGGAAAGTAGGATCTTTTAAGATAAAGTAAAAGAGAAATATTTAACATAGAACTAAGTTGAAGCGTATTGGGGCTTCATCATTGAAGTATTTTTGTGATTATAACATCTTTCAAGATGCTGGCTCAGATCTCACTGTATAAAGATTTGGCCTTAATTAAAGGTAATCCTTTCTCCATGAAGCACAGATTATTCAGAATACCCGTCGCACCCACATCGAATCGCCACACCCGTGCCTTATTTTGCCCAATCCCATACCCCGTGCCCTCACCAAAACCGCCCTGCATCCATGCTGCATAGTACCTTCCCAACATTTCAAACTTGAATAACAAACCAACACCTTCTGATGTTCTTTTTTTATTTATTTTTCTGACATCTACCTCGACTCACCCATTTCGCTTTTTGATATGCTAATTTCAATTCCATTCCGCTTTTACCATTCCTTGCAAAGTTGGCCTCTGGTTTTTGTTACCTTTGGGATTGCTTAGGTTTTCAAAGAGGACCAGACACCCGACCATGTATATATATATATATATATATATATATATATATATATGAAAAGAGTTGGGATTTATTTTGTTATTTAAACTGATATAATCCTTAATGTAGGTAGTAGAAGGGAATTAATCATTTTTTAACACTTTTTTGGTCTTTTTCCCTTTCAGTGTTATCTTTGCTAGCAAGAATCCCTAAGCCTCTATATTGAGTGAAAGACTTCCGTTGTATGGTTAATATTATGTGAATCATAATTGTAACAAAACCTATTGATGAAAGGAAAATACAGAGATTTCTTGTGATTTTAAAAATTCAACTTTTCATTGCAAAAGCACCGATGAAGTTTGAAGAATTTTGTAAGAAAAAGAAATTAAAAAACAAAGGTTTTTTTTTCACCGCTCGAGAAAATGTTGTGTTTAGAAATAATAAGACCCCTCCTCTCTCCGCTCGCGATGGTGCATAAGGTACATGCGGGTTGCTTCATAAAATCCTAGCTCACACGTGGTAAGTCTATTTATAGAACATTTAGGGGTATCTGTAAATACAACATTATCCAGGCTACAATCAAAAACACCAAAAATAGTTTTTCCACTTGGGACTTGTTGGGTGATATATTTTTTTAACATATATGAAAAAGTAAACTGGTTCCTCACATTTAAAGCCAAATTTTGTTCGTTACTGGTGAAATGACCTTGCATTAAGTCATGTTTTTTGAAGTTTTATTTCTTTTCATTTTTAAGTCTTTCAGGTGGTAATTCAATGGTGATGCGCAATTGGATGGATTTTGATGCATATTGTCTTCTCAAATAGCCACAAAGGCGTTGATTTTGTTCTTCAGAGAGCAAACGTGCATCGACCGACCGCTGTACAAAATTTCATGGAAAAATAATGTCAGAAACATAATGTGGTTGTAATAGCTGTAAAAGATTGTTGTAAATTTTCCCCTCGGTGCAAGTCAAGTCTGTAACGTCGAATTCATTTGGTTTCGTCTATAAGTTCAATAGGTTTAGAAACGTATTGTTGGATCTTAAATATTTAGTACCATTTTTAAAGATTCACTTGTGATCACTCTCATGTTTTTGTTTTTTTTAGTTGTTAGTCCTATTACAACAAATATGAGACAAATGTTATTTTCTATGAAAAAAAATGGGGGTGATTACAGAGCAGTTATGGATGATTTTGAGTGGTTATAAGACTTGTTACTATTTTAAAAATACATGGGAGTGGAACTTCGTAAATGTTTGGAGATGAAATTAAAGCAAAAAAAAAAAAAAAAACTAGGGGCATATATCAAATAGTCCCTCGAACATTTTTTGATACACGTTTGGTCCAAGTCTTTTTATTTGTTCCAAAAAGTCTCATAATGTCGCTAGCGCGAACTTTAAAAATAAGAGAATATTGGTTAAATGAGTGTTTGAGGGACTTTTTAGAACAAAATAAAAAGGCTTGGACTAAATGTATATTAAAAAATATTTAAAGAACTTTTTAGTATTTGATCCAAAAAACAATAGTTATTTCAGTTATTTTTTTCCCATTTAATTGGCTTAGAAATGTTTGTTCTTTTCCTATATTTGTTCAATCTCTTAGTTTCTGGTATCAAAACAACAATCTATCATCTATGTGCGTTATAGCTCCTAGTGATACCCAAAAGAATCCTTAATTTCACATTTTCACATTGCACTCAATGATAGTATAAGACCCTTTTTCTATCACTATGCTATGTTGCAAGGTATACATACATATATATATATATACACCCACGGTGATGTTCTACAAAGTGTTTCCTCGAGTAATTTACAGACGTTCCATTTTAGAGGGGTAAATGATTAAATTTGAGAGGTTTTATTTTAATCCACTTATTTTTTCTATTCACCTCAATTTTATTATATTTTTATGAATCCTTTTACAGCGACGCACAAATGCGACTCCTTTTGTGCGATGCACTGACGTGTCGTGTCTGTATTGATCCATTTTTTTGGCCCTGGCGGGATCACACCATAGGGCCCTCAAAATGAACCAATACAGATGTGACAGTGAATCGAAAAAAATGAATTGGATTTGTGAGTCGGCCTAGAATTATTATATTCTTATTGCTGGACTGACCTTCTATTTCCCTACTCCATTCCACGCGCTAATTTAAATGGAAAACAAAATATACTTTAAGCACATATGCAATCACTATAATAATTTTATTTTTTTTCCTTTTTTTTTTTATATTTTTGGTTCATCTTTGATACGATTTTATTTTTTCAACAAACTTCATTTCGTTCTTATTTTTTTTTTGCTTCCTCCCGATTTCTTTCTTATTTCTTTTTAATTTTATTATTTCCTAGTAAATTTTTTTTGCTCTTCCTTTTTGGTTCCATTTTCCACCATGCAACACACATACAATACACGAAAAAAATTAGTTTAAAATAACGAAGAAAAAAATATACTTGCAGTTAACATTCTACGGAATAAAAATGACATAATGATGAAAGATCTAACCATTAAATTCTTTAAAAAAGAAATACTATCATTGAAAAAAACTAATGTTAATGTTATCAACTTTGTCTGATTGCATATCGTGTTTATCACCGGTTGTGATTTTGCGGAAACTCATATTTTGAGAGGCCACCTCCTAATGTGCGTAAAATAGTATTGCTCACTGTTCTACTTCATATTGCTTTTTTTTGGTAACTGTTCTACTTCACATTATTAATTTATATACATAATAAAATGTGAATGAACTACTGTTGTTCAAATTAAAATTTGGGTACCTGGTTATGGATCACTTCTACGTGAATATGTAAGTTCTTTCAATCATGTACAGTTCCATGTATTGTTGGATCTCTAGTGGATATGTTTTTTCCCTAAAATTTGTTCACTGGAAAAAGCTACAGATATGAGATGGAGGCCAACTTGCAGAAGTTGAAGAGATATATACCGCAAGTTTTTGAACCAGGAATGCTCCCCAATGAAGGAATTGCAAACGAATTTTTTTAAAACGACTAAATCACCACGATAGCTAAGAATAAAATTCCATTACAATAGTGTTTTGTTCCAAACAAAATTCTAACAGTGCGTGGGAATTCAAGTAGTTACGTAAAGGGGTGGTTTAATTGGATTTATCTCGTCCGTTTAATAAATTTTTATCCCAAATTAATCGGGGTTGTTAGATAAAATTAAGGGGTTGATATAAAACCTCCCTTACATTTTATGATGAAATTGAGTGAATATTGTCTCCTTGATGAGGAGATTATTTAGAAAATATTTTTTTAACCGTTGAATATGCACTATATACATTGATTTTGCATGTCACCTGCGGAAAAAATGATTTTTGAGAATAAATAGGACTCGACTGGTATTTTAGTGTAAAATCATTTGTGGGTTGTGGTTAGACCATCTCCCAATACATCGAGTCATATTTTTTCCACTAAAATGTAAAATAAACAAATTTACATCCCAATATAGCGTGTGCTCCAGGGCAATTTGCATTTCAATATCCTCGCGGCAAGTCAACTGTCGCGCGAGCATTGTTGCCGCGACAATTAACTTGTCGCAAGGTATATAGGTAAAAAACCTCATTTCAGCAGCAAGGTCATTTCAACTCCCGCCCTAATCCAAAATCAAAGAAATTATCTTCGACCCAAATTGCAAATGAGAAGTTTCGTACGCGGTTGATGCACCGATTTGTATGGGGTGAGTTCGTCATGTGCGACTCAGCGTGACATCCGAGATTTTGGTTATCCAGACGGGATGAACATTATGGGTGCCCGCCCATTCATACCTCAACTGAGACACATTTATCCCAGCGAGCCATAAATAACGAGGTATGATTTGTTTTTAATTAATGGCATTTCTTGCATTATTTGTGTTGATTATTTATAGTTAATGGATTATTTGTTTTAATTAATATAATTAATCAATAAATGATTCATTGTGTTTTAAATTAATTTTATTATGTTAATTAATTAATTATAAATTACATTAACATGTCATCACCACCTATAAGTTGCGTACCGCTATATATTTTGTGTATAGTTGATGACATGCCATGGAGATGTTGGGACAATCATGGGCACATATTACCGGGTGAATTCAGACATGCCTATTCGTGTTGATTATTATGACGCCTTACACTCAGAATGATTATGCATTTATTCTATTATTGATTGATCGGTGTTGGGACACGACCCACACCTTTCATTTCTTCGGTTTACACCTCTGGATTTTACCACGCTGACTAGGTTAACATCTTCCTCTTATGCCGAAAAAGCTTTTCCACCTGACTTAGTCTCAATATTCTTACCCAAATCCTTCCTTGTTCAGCATTTCTTATTTTAGAAATTTTGAACACCCCAACCTGGTTACGTCTAATAAATTTTGAAAGTCAAAGTGAGTCAAACCATATTTCAATTCGCAAAACCATAAACATATGTCTTAGTTATAAAGCCATCAACAGAATTCCACATTTTTTTAAAGGTTTGAATAGTTAAACTCATACAACTTGCATAAGTCAACCTAATTACATAATTTACATAAAAAAAACTTGTTATTTTACTCCCTCCTGGCTAACCCAACCCAATCTCTTAGATTTGACAGTGATACGACGAGACCTGGAAAATTTAAACATTGGAATCGTGAACAAAAGGACTATGCAGATGCATCACTACTATACTATTGCATAAATTAAAATGCAATGAGTCATATTAATATAATAATGTATATACTGATTTGGTCAATTCATAAAGAATGTCCCAACTTTCCAAAGCATGGTTCACAAATTATGCCTGCAATAGACAACCCTTTTCCGATCGGGGAGTAACCCCTCATTTCGGTAAACCGAAATAATACAAATTCAGATTCATAATGGCACTATCATATCGATAAAAAATATACATATACATCTTTCTAGTGAGTACACTCACCTGGGGTTCTCAACTATATATTTGAGTTTCCCTCGGACGGAATCCTACTAGATCATTATTTTATTCAAATCATAAATATCATACTGATATATTTGTATTACATTCAATGATTATACAACTACAACATAGTCCCCCTTAAGTAGAATTCCATGAAACTTAAGTAAAGATGATGCGATGGTAACTATGATGATTAAGTTATAAACATTAAATTATAAAAAACTCTTCTTATAGAATTTTTAATAAAACTAAATATTCATAGAAGTACACTTCTTAATATATACGATCATGGAACATGGACCCTTTGTAAGGGTGATATATGAATATTCTTTCATGAGGTATCTAATTTACCATCAAATTATTATCCTCTATTCTTAATCATTCAAAAATCATAAATTGTATAAATACAAGTGTGCAAACTTATTAATACGCAAACATATAAGACTATACTTTCCAATGTAAGTGACTGTGCATTATTTAAAGCTTCCTAGATCAAGATATGACCATTTCTTTACAACATAGTAAATTTGTCCTACAAGCTCCTTTATTGCGCAGTCAACTTCAGGATTTTTCATAATTTTTCTACCCTATAACTTTTTGTGATTTTTAACTAGTTTTCAATACACATACCAAATAATATTTAATTACAGTTTCATGATTTTTCGAGGTCATATGCTATGTCATAAGATCCATTATACTCAAGATATGTGCACATGAATTATGTAAACAACAATTATGCACCAACTTACAAGCATCACCCAAGTCTAACTTCAAAGACTTTAACTTTAATTTTTGAATATTATTTGTATATATGAGTATATTTTAATCTCCAATTAGAATGACATGATTCCATAAAGTATACAAAAATCAATAGAAGTTTGAATACAAGAGAGTTCTAGACAAAACAATAGGTTTTACACATACAACTTGTTTCAAATATGAACGTATTTATACATATACTAAGGAGGATGGAAGCTTAATCAATAATTGATGATTTCTAAAATTTGAATCAATATAATCTAGGAATAAAACAAGATTAACACATGAAATTAACTTGGGAACACTTATATGACTCTATTTGAATTTTTCTAGATTTTCTCATCACACTTTCTTTCTTAAGTTTCTTCTTTCTCTCTTATCAAGCCAAGCTCTTCACAAAGCTGAAATTAGGGTTTAAAATGAAGAATAAAAAGAGTGTTTTTATGTGTTTAGGCCGGCCAAGGATGATGCCCACTTCAACTAATCAAAATAAAACACTTGGTGCAATAAAATATAGAACTAAACTTAAAAGGATGGACGTCTTTGCCACCAGTTCGTAATTTCGCTATAACCTCCTCTTGGACGTCCATTTGACACACCATTTGTTGCGTTGAAAACCTAACTTAGAGATATACCACTATATAGGTTTTTACTTGACCAAACTACCACATCTTGTTGATCAAAGCTAGTCTTAAACTTATAAATTTCTATCGGAACCTTAAAGTTTTTGTCATTTACAACGAACTTGAAATTTATCTGTTCTCGAAGGTACAATTAGACTAAAATATGATAACATAACATATATTATATAAATAAAACATTATTTATAACATAATCTAAGCATGTGAAACGCGGGGAGCCCGATATGTCTGTGTTTCAAACCAAACCAATTCTTTTCAGAAAAATTATCCAACTTTTAATTATGCACCAAACCAAGTTGTGAAAACCCAATTCTTACTTTAAACCAATTTTATCTTGATTAATCCTAAACATTCTTCTAGTGATTAAAGCAAGTAAAGTAAAATAAAGAATACTCATAACGCCGGATGTACGAGGTAAAAACTCAAAACGGGAAAACAACCTCGGACGACCCAAGCCAGACAATCACTATGAATATGGTTTTACAAAGACAGACAAAGTCTCACTCAACAACTCGATCTCCATGGGTCTTGACGGTCTTCTGATCTTCAACCACTCCTCTCACAGTGCCCACGCAGAAAGTCCTTCTTCCATGATACCTGTCCACAACACACGCATCCACGTATGTCTCTGTGTCCATTGAATGGCTTTGATTCGTCTACGATGTCGAACAAGAAATCCTTCTCTTTTCTTCACCGCAAACCCTTTGTGTTCAATGATAGAACAAATTTCTTCGGTGCAACAAGGGCACGTAAACATAAACTAATGATAACTCGGATCTTTGCAAACTCTAAGGATGTGTTTATGCTTTGTAAACCTTAGAAAACATGTGCAAACAAGTTTCTGGTTCGAAAACAGTTTTTCAGAATGCACACTTACGGAACTCTGATAAAACCACACTTTAAATAACAATAAAATGCCGCCTCAAAAAACGTGTTGTTCGAATGACTTAAGTATCTCGTTCGAGCGACTTAGACATCTCGTTCGCACGAGATCTAATGTTGTTCGAGCGAGATGTTTGACTTTTTGACTTTTAGTTCAAAACGTCTCTTCAAAGAGACCCAGTATAGTCAAACTCTTTTTTCGAGCTTATCAGAATTAAAACGTAGTGTAAACCTTTAAAACACTTTTTAAAACATTTTAAAATACATATTTTTATTAAAAATACATCCTTATCTTTTATAAAATAATTCTGAGCACCATTAATTATACGCATTCATACCTGAGTGATCTCAGAATGCAATTACCTTTGAAGATGATTAAACTTGCACCAATTAAACATCGGCATGATAAATTCTTTGAAGCTTTACCGCAACGTCTTCAATTTTCTTCAATACATCATAGACCAAGTGGGATCGTGACAAAATAAAAATCTCCCTATGACATATTATAAACACAGTTTTGTTCACGGAATTAAGTTAAAACAATACAGGGACTCAATTGGAAAATTATGTCCTTACAAAGCATGATTTAAATAGTAGTTATCATGGTTGTGTTCGTGTTATTACAACTCTCTCTCTTTAGGAAATTTATTCCACAAATTTAGTGTTTATGTAACTTACCAAACAAATGGGGGTACCTTTTCCTCATGATATCCTCACTTTCCCAAGTTAATTCTTCAATTACAGGGCTCATCCGCATCACTTTACTAAGGGGATTACTTTGTTCATTAATAATTGTTCCCTTTCGATCAAGAAATACTATCGACTCCTCGATGTGTGACAAATCTTCTTGTAATTCAACAAGTTGATTTTTCAACTAGTGTAATGGATTCGCTGAATACTTGTGAAGAATTGATACATGAAACACATCATGTAAACAAGACACCTTTGGAGGAAAAGCCAATCTAGGTTCTACGACCCCAACTTTTTCTAATACTTATATGGCCCAATGTATCTTGGACTTCGATTCCCCTTCTTCCAAAATCTCATGACATCTTTCCATGGTGCAATATATAGGAATAAAAAATTACCCCTTTTGAAATTCCAATAAATTCTTTCTTTTATTCGCATAACTTTTCCATATTTTTTAAGTTATTTTTATTTGCTCCTGAATCTTTTTTATCTTTTCAATTATAATATCTATCAATTTAGGACCCCACATTTTTCTCTCGCTTACGTCATTCCAAAGAAAAGGCATTCTACATCTCTTCCCGTTCTACACCTCTTCCCATATAAAGCTTTATAAGGATCCATACCTATAGTAGACACATAACTACCGTTATAAAAGAATTCTAGCAATGGCAAATGATCATCCCAACTACCGTTATAAAAGAATTCTAGCAATGGCAAATGATCCATACCTATAGTAGACATATAAGCTCGTAAAATGTTTTCAAATATACGAATCATCCTTTTTTATTGTCCGTTTGTTTGTGGATGAAATACTATACTAAACTTCAAACAGGTGCCCATAACATTCTGCAAATGAGGCCAAAACATAAAAGTTAACATCATATTTCTATCTGATACAATTGACACTAGTGATCCATGCAAATGGATAATCTCATCAACATACATACGTGCATACTTATTAATGGTGTAAGTAGTCCTAACTGGAAGAAAATAAGTTGACTTTTTCAATCTGTCTATAATCACCCAAATATAATCATGTCCCTTTTTTGACCATGATAATCCCATTAAAAATCTATATTAATATGTTCTTACTTCCATTCCAGAATAGGTAATGACTACAATATTCCTATCAAATTTTGGTGTCGAGCTTTTCCCTACTGACATAGTAAACATTTAGCTACAAACTCTGTAATCTCACGTTTCATACTGTTCCACCGACAATACTATTTTGAATCTCTTTACATTTCTGTACCTCCTGGATGCATAAAATAAATAAAACTATAAGGATCTTCTTAAATATCCTTCTTTAAGGATGGATCATTTGGTACACAAATTATGTTATTATATAACAAAGATTCATAATTCTTAATCTCAAAGTCACTCTATTTACCATCATAAACTTCATGTTTCTTCTTCTCAAGGAATGCATCATTAATCTACAAATTTTTAATACGTCTCGTCAATAAAGATCTCACTATAACATGTCCGAACAATACTCCTTCCTTTTTTAACTTTAATTCAACCCTCACCGATGACAAGTCACAGATATATTTAGCACGTGAACATTTTATGTAACCACTAATGACTAAAAGCATATGCCACTACATTGGCCTTCCCAGGATGATAATGAATGATATAATCATAGTCTTTAATCAACTCCGCTGAGCGCCTATATTTCAAATTCGATTCCTTCTATATAAGAAAATATTTTAAATGTTGATAATTCATAAATATCTCACAAGTTTCTGCATATAAGTAACGTGGCCACAACTTCAAAGCAAAGACGATGGAAGCTAGCACTAAATCATGTTTAAGGAATTTCGTTCAGTTATCTTCAAGTGTACATAAGTATACGCGACTAGTTACCCATTCTACATAAGAACACATCCTAACCCTTGATGTTACGTGTCTATATAAAAAAAAGTCGCGTTCCCACAAGGAACAGTAAGCACAAGAGTTAACACCAATCGATTCTTTAATCCTTTAAAATTGCTCTCGCATTCTTCATTCCATACAAATTTCACTTCTTTACGAGTAAACTTTTTCAATGGTAAAGCTATCAATGAAAATCATTTAATAACTCTACGGTAGTAACCTACCAATCTCAGAAAACTCCTGAGCTCTGACACATTCTTAGGACTCTCCCATTCAACAATGGCTCCCATTTTCTTTGAATCCCCAAATATCCCATCTCTTGAGACCATATGACGTAAGAACACAATCTGATTTAACCAAAAATCACACTTACTAAACTTAGCAATTAATATTTTCTCACAAAATCTACAATAAAAGGCTCAAAATTTTCTCATTATCTTCCATACTACATGAATAAATCAACACGTCATCTATAAACACAATCACAAATGAATCAATGGAAGTATGGAATACCCAATTTATAAGATCCAGAAAAACTTCTAGAGCATTAGTTAGTCCAAACACCATCACCAAAAACTTATAGTGCCCATATCGAGTCCGTAAAGATGTTTTGGAAATATCAATATCTTTTACTTTGAACTAGTGACAACTCGATCTCAAATCAATATGTAAAAACATTGTGGCACCATGCAATTTATCAAACAAATCATCGATACGAGGTAGTGGTTACTTATTTCTAATGGTCACCTTATTCAACTTCTAATTTTCAATACACAATCGGATTGTTTCGTCTTTCTTTTTTACAAATAACCCCGGGGCTTCCCACGGAGAAACACTAGGCCGAATAAAACCTCTTCTTATCAGATCTTTGTAATACCCCATATTTTTACTCATATTTATTTTTAATGAAATTATGGAAAATGGGGATTAATTAAATTAAAGGGAGAAAATTTAAATTGTAACTAATTCGATTTTATGATAATGATGAGAGTTAGTAGTTATTAAAATGATATTATGGCCGTGAATGAGATACACAACAATTATGTTATAAATATTTGGGACGCGTATGAGTTGTGTCACTAATATGTATTTGGGGGTTTAAAAGGTAAATTATTTTTGCATAACTCGGATGACTATTTTGAGTGCGCCAGAGTTTTCGGAAGGGTCGAAATAATCAGAAAACACTACTCGAGTATTTAAATTGAAGTCTGGGGCATTTTAGCCCAAAACGACACCCCAAAGGGGTATTTTGGTCTTTTGGAATTTTTGGATAATTAAATGGACGAAAATTGAGTTTAATTAAAAGCATTTAGGGTTAGTGTCCTGTTAGTTTCAACCTACGTGAGAAAGAGAGGAAGAGAGAGAGAGAACCAAGGAAGAAGAAGAAGACTCCATTAGAGCCCTAAGCCACGAACTCAAGCTTTCACACCAAAAAGTACACCAGCTCGTAGATCATGTCAAGAGGATCGTTCCCATACCAATTTCAACCCGCGAATCAGAAGTTCATTTTAAGGCAAGTGATTATCTTGCTCTTTCTCTTAGCATTTATTATTCTTGTTAACATATGTTGATGTTTTAAAACTATTAATACCAAATTTGGTTTACCTATGATGAGATGGTGTAGGAATCTTAGAAATTTGATGGGGGTTTTCATGTAGAGGATTTTTTTCCCTTCATAGGAATGTGAAATTTGGTGAATTAGATGTTAATCACGAAATAAAAATGGGGTTTTTATAGATTAATACTTCTGGGTTTATGTTAATATGACTCGTGGGAAAATTTAGAAATTTGTTGAATTTTACTTGATGATTAGAAGGATTAGACCCCTAAACTGTGCTAAGAAGTGTTCTAAGGTGACTTAAAGTAGTTTGGAAACCTTTTAATTGGGTTGGAATGGGTTTAGGTTGAGATTGTAGAGTAGAAAATCTGGAAAAAAATGAACTGGGCCACTACGGAAATTTTGTTAGAAGTCCAGCCCAGGTCGTTCGAATGACCTCGTTCAAATGAGACTTCTAACGAGATTCCAGTGGCCCTTCTAACGAGTTTGGTAGTTCCTTCGAAGTGGGGGGGGGGGGGGGGGGGGACTTCGTTCGAACGAGGGTCGTTTGAACGGGATTTCCTGGGTCTTCTAACCAGATTCCAGAATGACTCGTAAGGCTCGATTTTTGTTTCAAACTTCCCGTAGGATTATTTAAATGAGTGTTAGACCTGTATGAATGTCGAGTGACTTAAAATTTATAATTATTAATGAGTGGAGAATATGTCGACCCTCGTAAGGTATGAAAATTCATAGAATTAGAGAGACGCAAAAATACGAGGGAGATTATATACGAATAAGGTACGGGGTATAATAGGAGATATATTATACGTACTGCGAATACTTGGATGCAAGAAAGCCAATGAATTTATATAAGTTGTGTGTATGCTTATTGCTCAAAATATTATGTGTATGACATACCTAGCTACTGGCCATCGAACGGAGGTTAACGTTTTGTTGATAACCGGATCTTGTGTGCCTTCGAGGGATTTAGAGTCGTACCACTCGAGCATGGAACCTAGGTATGGGCTATCCGTGAGAATGATAGTGATGACGGTTGTATGGGTGCGTAGGTATGTGCGTAGCCCATCGACTTGGGACTATGTTCGCCTCCAATAGGTGTTTGCATTTTTATTGGTTCTCGAGAGATTGAACCCGTTGTTCTCTATGCGTGAGCATTGCAATGAGATTAGATAGCCGAGTATGCGTAGCACTAAGGGTTTCCCCAACCAAGGGTGCAATTTTGCCACCTTTATATATATATATTGATATGTATACATAAGGAGAATCACGTGTGTATACCGAAATCCTGTTTGGTGTCTTATGTTGATGACTCTATTTTTAAATGTGTACTTATGGTATTATCAGCTGGGCATTTAGAAGAATATGAGAATAAACTAAAGTAATTTTAAACCTATATCGAAATCTTAAGTATGCCGACTTTGAGTTATTTAGGAAGTCTTTCCAGCATAATAGTATGTATTTAGTAGCCAGTCAGGGTATCATGACTAGTATGGGTAGCTAGGCTCGTTAGGCATGCACACTAGATCGAGGGGTAAGTATCTCAAGTGAGTACGCTAAGTTAACTTGAATAATAGTTGTGCTAATTGAATCAATTTAAGCACTTGCTATTTTAAACTGTTTTCAACTCGGGCTCTGACCCATTTTTCTCTATATCTTTCTATTGTTCCATTATTTTAGGTGCCCAGCCACTGGGACACCAACCTTAGGAGACTCTATTCAGTTGCCGTGCTGTAGTTGCTGTGGAAGCTATAGGATAATTGCTAGTAGACGACTCAGCCTATTCTCCTTTTTTAGTTATCTATTTTATTGGACTTGTCGTCCTTTCTTCTGTTTACATTCATAGACTTAGTTGTTTTAAATTCTCTCTTAGATTTGATTTCCTTTTATTGGAATTATTGTATGGGATTGTATCTGGATGTGTTTTACTCCAGTAATTTATTTTACTTCAGTTAGACTTTATTTATATTACTGTGATGCATGGTATTTATTGGTATTCTTTTGATTTTGGTTAGTAACAAGATAAAATTTGGACATCACCCTTTTTTAAATACTAGGTTGTTAGTTTTTATTAAATAAAAATTTGAGTTTTCGACAGTGATGCATTATTTGTACCAACTTGATATTCTGAAATTAATTAATTAAGGACTGATCACCCGGAAATCTTACAGTAGCATTTTTAACTCTGCCAACTCTGTTGGTGCCATCTTGTATGGAGCAATGGAAATTGGATAAGTGGATTAAACTAATTCAATGGAAAACTCTATTTGCCTATCAGGCGGCAATCCTGAAAACTCCTTTGGAAACACATCTGAAAATTCTCTAACCACTAGTATATCTTCAATTTGTAAGGCCTTATATCTAGTATCAACCACATAGTCTAAATACCTTAGATAACCTTTACTCATTGATTTCTCGCTCTTAATTAATAATATAAGACAAGTGGTAACAACAACCATTTTTCTCTTGTAAATCATAATATATCTTCACCTTACGGATGGAATCTGAGGGGTTTTAGACCAGCCTCCATCCATCTGACAATTTTTAGAAAATTTAGTTAGAGCAATTGACCTATAATTATCTCATTATTTTTTTGTAATAAGGTGTGTTCCTAGAGCTTTTTCTATATGCAAAGCGACGATGTGACTCGATTTTCGAAGGATCATTTTTCATTGCCATGGGTCATAATATATCGGGCTGCCTGAGCAACCTTTAAGGTAAGTGTGACACCACTTTACCCTTGTATTGAATATCTATGAAAGCCTATTTGATATGCCCTAATACTAAATAAACTTCAAACATTCCCTATTTTTGAGACCTTTGGATAAAGAGAGAAGTTATTCTATTTATGAGACGAGTGGGCAAAAAGATTGAAAACACTCGTTGGCAACTAGTTTTTGGGTACGAGATTTATTCGGGGAAGTGACTTCTTGAAAGTACGAACCTTTTGTTAAGGAAAGGTGACTTTTCTGAATTACGAACTTCCTTTTGGGTAAAGTGATTTTTCTAAAGTACTAACTTCTTTTAACTAGTCATTTTTTGGAGCCTCAAGGGTATAGGGTTTGAACAATATGAAAATCAAGACTATGTAGTACGTGATGCAAATACATAATCCTTAATTTTTACATACTTTGATGTTTATTCTATCATAAGGTCCTTTGCACGTACGTATAAGTTTGGGACAATGTACAATCATGTACACGGGGACCTAAGCACGTATCTATGATGTGAGGCACCCTAAAACTCAGCCCGTCAAATAGTTTTAAAATTTACACAAAGTAGTCACGCGAGAGAGCAATATTAAGCATAATAGAAAGGAAGCATATAAATAATTCGGTTCTCTTGACTATCTCCCCTCGAGGTCGAGTTATCAGTTTGACGTGGATTAATGATTTGCCCCTAGATGTAGTTTGACTCCATGTCCAGTTTTTGGTTCACGCCCCTAGTAAGTGTGGATTTTGTGCGAGAAAATGGGGTTTTGTAGGTTGTTCGAAGTCATCATTTTATTTTATATAAAAATAAACAAATGGTTCAGGCTAATCCTATGGAAGGTTTTGAAGTCTGTTGTTGGTCTACAGATTCTTGTTGTGCAGGTTCGAGAATCGGGTTACGAGTGGGGAAAGTATTAGGCACCCCACTCGTTTTGTATGCTTCCTTAATCCTATCCTTATTATCGCTCCTTACATTAATTTATTAATTTTTTGTTATTTTTAGAATTTATTTAGAGATCTTAGCAAGAGGGTCCCTTAAAATGTAGACAGGTGCTTAAGTCTGAAAATGGTATCAATGAGAGGTATAGAAACGTCACTTCAACTAGTGCAGGTACACAAGATTGCTTGTGCATGACTCTATACTTGTGATTGTATAATGGATTGCCGTTATCATGTATGTAAGTGTGCGAGAAAAATCGGCTTGAAGATAGTTTGATATCTCGTTTAATGGTTTTTAGGAGAGATAGAAAGGTGAGAGATGTGTGCATCTCTGTTGTTATTAGTGTATAAGTGCTTGCATGTTTGTATGTAGGTGTAGGGATGTGCTAAATATCGCGGATTTGAGATATCCTGGATATATCATTTTTAGTATGTATGGGAGTATTTATAGGGATGTATTTGGGAGATCACACCTCGAGATAGTTTGATGTCTCGCTTTGCATTATTTTAAGTGTAATGGATGAAAGTCAAGAGATGGGTGCATCACGGTGGAGACAATATATCATGACATATATGATCAAGGCCTGAGCTCATGATAAACGTTCGGTATTGCACCTACGTACCCAGGAGGACTTGGGATGAAAACCTGTGTAGTTCGGTTATAACACATGTTTAAACGTGATGTGTTTGCAAGTGTAGGAATGAGCTTTAGAAGTTAAAAAAGGAGTTGCATCAAGGATGTCATGTTCTACTGCTGAGAATCTGAGTAAAACACTACACCGTAGTACTTGAGTAGACTAGAAAGAAAAACGTTTGGACTGGGGATGGAGATATCCCTTATAGATAATACGTTAAAAGATGTATTATAAGGCTTGAAGTTCACGATTTTAGCTCAGTATAGCGCCTACATACCGAAGGGGACTTAGGATAAAATCCAACGTAGTTCCAACAAACGAGGTTGGATAATATATAGGGGTGTAGGACTTGAGATGGAGGCATCCATAGGAAATAATACAGCGAGAGATGTATTATGAGGCTTGGGCTTCACGAGTTTAGATTAGTTTAGAGCCTACATACCCAAGGAGACTTGGGATAAATGCCAACGTAGTTCAGATAATTGGGGTATATTTACAGGTGTAAGCTACTGGATACCGTGTATACAAGGTACAATAATACAGTATTTATGGAGCCTAGTCCTTAATATAACATTTTCGTTGTGTTAGACGAATATATTTATATGTTAAGAAAATATTTTGATCAAATGCCGATATCTGAATAGTATTTGTTTGAAAATACATATTCGGGGTTCTGATGCCTTGACGCGCTTAGTTCGCTCGGAGAAGTGGTAAGAGTGGCCGAATTTTAGACTTTGGTCTGCAAAGTTTAGGACTGACACAACTCAATCGGACTTTTCTGAGAACGTATTTTTAAAAGTATGCTTTAATGTTAATGCCTTTTAATCGTGGCATTGTTTTAGCATTTGTTTAACATATGAGCATGTCAATACATTACACAAATAGAGTTTCTGGATTATTAACCAGGATTATGATATTTAAATGTTGTAAATTGCATACCCCAGTCTCTTAAATAGGGGCCGGGATAAAGAAGATAAACATGTATGTACAGTTTATCATAGCATATATGTGTGGGGTATTGCCCCGAAATTTCTGCAGAGGTTCTTAACCCTCACTGTGAAAGCGGACTTTTTTTTTTTCTTTTTTCTTTTTCTGGGGGTGTGTCCCCTTTTTTGGTGCTTTTTAGTCGGGCAGAGCTTTGTTGAAAAGTGCTGACTTTAGAGGAATTTGTGCAGACGTTCAACTCGGTTTATTTTTCATAGTGTACTTTTCTTAAGTAAGAACCTCTTTTTTGGGACTCCGAAGCGACTTCGTGGAACCACGACCCTTTCTCGAGGGAAAATGACTTTTCTAAAGTACGAGCTTTTTCAAGAAATTTAGAATGAGCTCGGGTATCTCGGATGCTCGGGGGGAGATAAAGTTGAAAAAATCGGATCGAGGTCGGGTTTGGGGATCTCAGGACTTTTCATAAATGAGCACGAGTATTTCAGGTGCTGGGGATTAAAAAAAGTTTCAAAATCGAATCAATGTTGAGTTTTGGTGTGTCGTGTACAAATGTGAGGCATTTATAAACGCGGTAAGCTAATTATCAAAGTGATAAACTATTTAAACTAATTATAAAGTAATAAACCATTTTAACTAATTATCAAAGCTGAAGAGACGTGACGTGTGATAATTGATTAAATTAAATTTGCAAGTTTCCAAGGACCCTTATTTAATTAGAGTCTACTTTTAAATCAAATAAATACAGCCCCTAAACATGCATCTAAATCAACCCATCAAAAATACAGCATGCAACACAGTAAATATGCCGAGACACAGATTTCTAGAAAAAAAACCCTTTCGGGTAAAATCTTTATTTCACTATGAATATATAAATCGCAACTTACAATTATATAGAGAACTCTTCAATGGATCAATGCGCAACCAACACACAAAGACACGCAGTCTTGAACTCAGCAAAAGAATACATGCAACACCCTCCAAGGACTCGCAGCCCAAACAACAAAGGAAGAACCGAAGCTCTCCTCAATGACACGCATCCATAACACTTTATAGAGACTCCCTCAGCAATGACACGCAACCCTCGATTGCAAAGATCTCCCCACAAAGGTTGAACAATTGCAAAGCTTGTGTTCTAGGCTTCCAAAAGATTCACAAAAGTAATTGGAATTTTTGTGTGTGAATCAAAAAGATGTTTGGCACATAAAAAAATGAAGTCTTGTTGTGTTTGAACTCTTAGAAATGTTTTCTCAAAGACTTGAAAAACACACCACCGAAATAGGTATATTTATAGGAAATATGAGTCGGTGGCAAAAAATCTCATGGATCTGTTCGATTTTATCAGAAGCGGATCGGTTCGTTTTTGGAGGCGGATCGGTCTGTGGTCGGATCGGTTCATTTTTTCAAAGGGCTTATTTGGTTTGGCTTCGATGCGGGGTTCTTTATTTCTGGAGCAAAACAGATCGGTTCGGTATGGAGACGGATCAGTCCGGAGGCGGATCGGTTCATTTTTTAAAATAGGCGGACCGGTCCAGTTATGCAGAAAACTAATTCCAAGTTGAAGATGCTTTTGATATTTGGATCCGTTGATGTAGATGCGATCTTGAATTTCTTCAACGGTGTAACGACGTATGACATACATATTGACAATGGAAAAAATGTCCTTACAAAAGCGATAAACTAATTTATACTAACTAATAAAGCGTTTAAACTAATTAATAAAGCATTAAACTAATTAACTAATTTAATAAAGCAATTAAAGTAATTAATAAAGCATTTAAACTAATTAACTAATTTAACAAAACAATTAAAGTAATTAATTAGGTATTTAAACAAGTTAAACAATTTAATAAATCAATTAAACTAATTAATTAATAAACTAATTAAACTAATTAACTAGTTGAAAAGAAGGGAAAAAGAGGAGGTGAATTAGTGACAATTTGTGTGGGTGGGGGTGGGGGGTGGGGGGTCCTTTTTTTAGGAAAAATAAGTGGGTTAATCCGATACCTTTAACCGACTAGTTAAAGGCTATAGATGATTGATCCGACCGCGAGACACGTGTACGGAGATAGGAAAGATTTGCCAGATTTTGGTGATGATGAATTTTGGGGGAATAATCGATCAGTTATCCATTTGAAAGGGGGACATTAAACCGATCGGTTAAAGGCCCCAGAGGGCATGTTTGGCTCGTTGGGAGAAAAAAAGCGACAATATCGGTTAACCGATCAGTGAACTGACTGAGCTCACTTTCATTAATGTTTTGTATTATTTTCATAACTTTTGACTCGTAACTTCGATTGACACGTGGTTTTTACCATTGGAAAGATAATTAAAATCTCTACCTATTTATGATCCCCAACTTACCCAATCATGAAATTGGGTTGGTCCAAGATACCCTTAAAGTGGTAAGTATTGTGAATTTCTTTAGTCCAGTGAAACTAGGGTTTTGATGCAAGCTCTGATTGGTGCGTGGATTTCACAGTTGGAAAGATATTTCAAATATGAACAACTTTTTTCTCACCACTTTCTCAAATTATAAATTTTGGTAGGTCCCAAATGTCCATAAAGTGATATTTAGGGTAAATTGCCTCAATCGAGACTACCAATGGATTCGACCTTTGAACTGAGGTACAAACGAGCGTAAGGGGATTTGATAGAGGGTATTCGAATAAGTAGGGTACTTTTTAAAGTTGGATAAGTCCATGATGGGCTAATCTTTACATATCTACAGGAGTGTCCCTACAATCACAAGAGGTTCAGGGTTTTCTTATCACCGAAGTTGGGATTTATTAGAAAATGCCTGGGACTTTGAGAAGTTAGTGGCTTATGTATTTAGATCCCATTTGAACACCTTATTATAGGCCCATGTGAGAAAAATATGATTCATAATTTTAAATCCCTAGTAATCCGCCTCTTACTCTCTCTCTCTCTCTCTCTCTCTATATATATATATATATATATATATATATATATATATATTATATTACAACAAATAGGGTTTGGTAGAAGGCTATAAAAGGATAATCACATTATACCTGGAGATAAAACCGAAGGATATGAGAAATAGAAAGAGATTTCTATAAATTCAAGGATTATAGAAGAAGATAAGGAAAATAAGTGCTAAAATTTTCAAGAATAAACCCGTCACTTTCAAGTCGTTTTTGGTACGGTATATCTATAAATTTGAATTTCTTCCCAACTGAAGGTCCTAGTTAAATTGAATTAAGAACACGTAAGCACTAGTTTCATAACTTTTGGAGCTTTAATGGATACCTCATGAATATTTTCCCAATAGCGAGCAGTGCTGAAATTTTTTGGGACAAACCCATCACTCTCAGGCTGTTTTTGGCTTGGTATATTTATAAATTTGACTCTATTGCTAACTGAAGGTCCTAGTTAAATTGAATTAGAAACAAGTGAGCACTAGTTTTGTAATTTTTAGAGATTGAGTGAATATCTAATGAATATTTTCTCAACAGGGCGCAGAATGGAACTTTCTTATTTTTGCTACATGAACGCAATTGAGTATTCAAAATATTCAAGAGAATTATTTTCAAGCAAGAATATCATTATTGTTCTCCTTAAGTGTTGTTTGATTTAAATGTTGCCTAAACCTTAAGAATACATGTTTTCATAAAATAACTAGCAACTTTAATTAAGAAAGTTAATACTTGAAATATTGCATGCTTACATAGTTGTACTTTATTATGTTGTGTTGTTGGGACTAATCGCATGTTAAAATTAAAATATGTACTTTGAATAATGTTTTGACTCATAGAATTATGGTATTAATGTGTACATGGTAAAATGGATTTATTTTTTATAAAACGTTTTTATTACACATAATTGAATTGAAATATATGCTAAATTGATCAAATATCACTCGTATTAGAATTATGGAACTTGCCAACTTGTGTAGTTATTTTGCAGAACTTGATTATTACATGATTAAATGGATGTAATTAGAATATAATTGGATTTATATGATCAATTGAAGGATTGTAACATTAAATTACAAATATGATTTATGTAGATGTTGCTTTGTTAATATTTTGACACCGTGGGGACATTAGAATTTTGGGAGTAGTAGTAATTTCACCCTTGTTCAGTAGGTAGCTTACCAGGTATGGAACTAGTAGGTAGACTTTAATGTTGTTGACATTTTCTAGGTATGGAACTAGTGAGTGTGACCTTGTATGGTTGGGTATTTTCCTAGGTGGCGCTATGTAGAACGTCGTTATGTTATTCCTTTAGCCTAAGTACAATCCTAGGTTGTAACTTTTGTTTAGGAATTGATCCTGGGTGATAGACTAGGCAATAATTATGGTTTGGTGAGCTCTAAGTATGGGAATAGGGATGGTTTTTGATTGTGATGTACGAATTATTAGTGGGCCTAATTAAAAATAAAAAGAACTTGACTGAAAAATTATAATTAATGCCTAAGATATTAAATAAATTTTAAAATGGATTTACGTCACAAGTATGTGCAGGACTAACAAAAATTGGGTCGACTGGATATAATGAGATAGGTGTGTGTTGGCGTCACGAGTATGTGCAGAGATAACAAAATTGGGCTGACTGGATATAGTGACGTATCATGTGTGGAACATCACGAGTATGTGCAGGGTTAACAAAATTGGGCTGACTGGCTATAATGATGGGGTGCGGATGTGATGTGTTGATATTTTATACGCGCCAGACATATGTACATGATCAATAGAAAGGTCGACTGGCTACAGTGGCGTCGCACAAATAAAATAATTAAATAATTGAAAATTAATTGAAAATTATGGATTAAGATCTAATTAAATATTGTAATAAACATAATTGGACATGGGTAGAGAGGTGACTTAGTTTATGTGGGTAGTTAGTATTATTTTACTTTACTCACATATTATTGTATTAATTCATAATTTAAAATGCTATATTGTGATGTTTATCTCTTATGATGCTTATGATTGGATTCATGGGTCCTATTTGAGAGAATAAGTTAGTATTCTTGCGGTGGGCTCTGATCCATCACTGCTGACTAACAATTCAAGTTAGGTTACTATGTAGCTTCATATTAATTGGTGATTGAGGAGTTGCAACTGGAGTTATTTTTATTGTATTAGTATTTTAGTTTTCCTTTCACGTCGTACTTATTATGAGACGGTTATTTATGGATTTTCTTGGGTCATTCGATTCCACATTTGTTTACGGGTTTCGGTTGGAGATTTGTTGTTGGATTATTTCTATTTGAGCATGATTTCTTTTGGAGTTTGAGATTATTAATGATTTAGCATGGTGATGGATTTTAATCGTAGTAGATGTTTCATATTCATCGAAATATTGCAATTTATGTCTTGTGGTAAAAGTTTGTAATGTCTTATATTTTTGTCATATGCTAAGAATGGTATTTAATTCTAAGCTCGATGTAAGTTGGTGGCGGGGATTGGCCATCTCCAATGTCAAAATACACGGCATGTTATAGAAGGGAAGGATTATTGGAAGTGAACCTATCTAATTCCAATATAGGCTATTGTCACATGGCTTTGAAAAACCCTCACAATGTTATTTTAATAACTGTTAAAAATATTTAATGAGAACCGAACTACTTTTTGAAGAAACTCTTGTAAAAATCTTAACCAGTACACAAGATGTGTTAAATTAATTTATGTGAACAAGTTATTCAACAATCTTGGAAATATGTTTTTTGTTTAAAACTAAGTCTAAGCAGCAGATTGTAGTAATGGAAAACTAAAAAGCACACACATGAGACAGGTATTTTAACGTGGTAAACCCCCACCAAATTGGGTAAACATCCATGGAGGTCTCTACATCTCAAAACAAAAAATCTACTAAAATATGGTTCTAACAGGAAATGCCTTAGCCCTATGAGCTTCCTCTTGGGCTAGCTCTATTTGCCTAATTTTCTCAAAGGTCTTATCACGAAGAGATGGGAACTCTTCTATGAGTTGATACAATGGTCTGAGCATAAGTGAGATGACACTACACTTAATGACTCAAACCACAAACAGGTACACAACCTAAAAGAACCCAAACTAAAGATAAAAAAGGGGAAGTTGAAACACTTAATTGAAGAACACCAAGAACTTTCAAGGGCAGGTCATCGGAGAAGGTGACTGGAAGGCCACTGATAAATCTTAAAAGGGATATTTTTGGCTGAAACAACCTCGGAGCTGCCTGGAACAGTCCGAAAATGACCTAACCCCCATGAGCCTAGCCCTATAACCACCAACGCTGGTGGAAACCCTCATCGGAAAATGGAAAACTCCGTCGAAAATTGAGAAAAATAAAACAATGACCAGAAATGGAAAAAAAGTTGGAAACAATACCTAGCTAGCCATAAATGAGGGAAGAAGAGGTTAGGAAGTGAAGGAAACCTTCAATGGCAGCCAATAATGGAGGTTTGATAGTTGTAGAGAGAGATTAAGAGGGAAAAAAATGGAAGAAATAGAAAATAAAGAAAGAAGAAAAGGTTTTAAACCTTCTCAAATGAGGCCTAAATTCCAACACATCATTGCTCTAGGGAAACCCAAGGTGCACAATCAGAATCATCACATCCTAGGGAGAATGCTACCTACTTTGATGAGTGACATGTGTCAGGGAACCATTTTACCCCTCAAGGAACTAAAATAAATTCAGGCTCGGCCTAGCATACCCCTCAATCACCTACTCACATAGGTGACTAAGGGCTAAGGGTGATTGATATGCCCAAAGTGCACACTCGTACTCAGAGACACTAACCTCATCCAGTCTCACAGCTGAGTTGACAAAAGGCTTTTGATAACCATCGGCAAGGTCACCTCTTATAAGGTCGGCCCCTCATACACCAACCTCGGCTTTTCATCAGGCGAGGTCAGCAGAGTCTCACGGGCTTAATCAACTGCCAACGTCATCATCGGCCTCAGCCGACGTTACAACTACCTCACACCTAATCTCGGCCAGCCCTACTGGATAAGGTCATCATGATTAGAGAAGACAAAGCAACTACATCTGACTCCACTAACCCCGTACTCATCCAGGCTGAGGTTACACCAGTCAAGAATGCAGGGCCGAACATTTACAAGCACATGTGAGGTTTGGAACACGTGGACAAATCAGTTATAATCGAATTATTCCCCCCACCACTACATCAAAACTGGCGATTGGTCACGGCCAAAATCCCTGACCAAAACTGTGGGTCGCGGACTTGGGCCGTGACCATTTCGGATGTGACCATTTTCGTGGGTCACGGCCCAAGTCCGTGATGAAAAAAATGGTCACGATCGAGGTCACGGTAGATGGTCGCGGACTTGGGCCGTGACCCATACCGTGACGGGTCACAGACCTCATCCGTGACCCGCAACCGTGACAAATTGGTCGCGGCCAAAGTCCTCGAGCCACGTCCGTTACAAAAAAATAAAAAAAAATAGGTCGCAACCCTCATCCGTGACCCACAACCGTGACAAATTGGTCGCGGCCAAAGCTCGCGACCCACGACCGTGACAAAAAAATAAAAAAAAATTGGTCGCGACCCTCATCCGTGACCCACAACCGTGATAAATTGGTCGCGGCTCAAGTCCGCGATCCGCAATCGTGACTAAAAAAATGGTCGCGGCCCAAGTCCGTGACCCACAATCTTGACGAAAAAAAGAAAAAAAATGGTCGCGGACTTTGGCCGCGACCATTTTTATGCGCGTCGAAAAAAATAAAAATGGTCATGGACAAAGTCCATGACCATATTTAACTATAATTTAAAAAAAATGTATTTTTTGGTCCAACCCTAAAATTGGGGTTCCCGTGAGTGCACCGTCGGTTGCTACGTGTAACGTTGGACGCGTACGAGGTGTTACAAATATTTATTACTGGCAAAATAATAAAAAAAATCATAAATTGCGAATCGAGAACGTTGTTAATAAACAAATATATATACAAACTTAAAAATATTACACGTCTTAATAATTCACAGACCAAAAAAAATTGGGGAGAGTTTCCTCTATTTTCTTAACTTTCCAAACACTGTAAATGTAAAACCTGCTTATTATAAATCCCGCACGGCCATAACATTCAACAATCAAATTATAAAATCCCGCAGAGCCATAAAACTAAACTATAAAAGCCCGCACGGCTGTAACACATAAAAAACAAAATTCTGAATGTCCACAACATATAAAAAATCTTCACGTTTAAACCATTACCTCCTCCATTTGTTCCGTGTGCAAAAATCCTACAAATGATAGGATACATAAAAAAAATATCATTAACCCAGTCGTTTTACAAAAAAATTAATCAAGCTGAAAAATTGCATATATGAGTTAAAATTATCAACATATAAATATTTTTATGCCTAAGTCTACAAATATGCAAATTACCGTCGTATTCTCAAACCGAAAGTCCCGCGGCTGCGTGGTCAGTTCCTACGAGTTACATTGGTCCCGTGGGAGGTGTTGGTGTCACCCACGGGGCCGTTCGGGGGCTGTTTCGAGTTTTCACCCTCTAACGCCATGTTTTTAAGCCTAAGTCTAGAAATATGCAAATTATCGTCGTATTCTCAAATCGGGAGACCCGTGATTGCGGGGTCAGTTCCTACGAGTTACATTGGTCCCATGAGAGGTGTTGGTGCCAACCACGGGGCCGTTCGGGGTCTGTTTTGGGTTTTCACCCTCTAACGCCATGTTTTTATGCCTAAGTCTAGAAATATGCAAATTACCGTCGTATTCTCAAACCGGGAGTCCCGCGGCTGTGCGGTTAGTTCCTACGAGTTACATTGGTCCCGTGGGAGGTGTTGGTGCCACCCACGGGACCGTTCGGGGGCTGTTTCGAGTTTTCACCCTCTAACGCCTTGTTTTTAAGCCTAAGTCTAAAAATATGCAAATTACCATTGTATTCTCAAACCGAGAGTGCCGCACCTGCGTGGTCAGTTCCTATGAGTTACATTGGTCCCGTGGGAGGTGTTGGTGCCACCCACGGGGCCATTCGGGTGCTGTTTCGGGTTTTCACCCTCTAACGCCATGTTTTTAAGCCTAAGTCTAGAAATATGCCAATTATCATTGTATTCTCAAACCGAGAGTCCCACGGCTGCGTGGTTAGTTCCTACGAGTTACATTGGTCCCGTGGGAGGTGTTGGTACCACCCAAGGGGCCGTTCGGGGCTGTTTCGGGTTTTAACCCTCTAACACCATGTTTTTATGCCTAAGTCTAGAAATATGCATATTACCGTCGTATTCTCAAACCGGGAGTCCCGCGACTGCGCGATCAATTTCTACGAGTTACAATGGTCCCGTGGGAGGTGTTGGTGTCACCCAAGTGGCCGTTCGGGGGCTGTTTCGGCTTTTCACCCTCTAACGCCATGTTTTTATGCCTAAGTATAAAAATATGCATATTACCATCGTATTCTCAAATTGGGAGTCTCGCGACTGCGCGGTCAGTTTCTATGAGTTACATTGATCCCGTGGGAGGTGTTGGTGCCACCCACGGGGCCGTTCGGGGGCTGTTTCGAGTTTTCACCCTCTAACGCCATGTTTTTAAGCCTAAGCCTAGAAATATATAAATTATCATCATATTCTCAAACCGGGAGTCCCGCGGCCACGCAGTCAGTTCCTACAAGTTACATTGGTCCCGTGGGAGGTGTTGGTGCCACCCACGGGGCCGTTCGGGGCCTGTTTCGGGTTTTCACCCTCTAACGCCATGTTTTTAACCTTAAGTCTAGAAATACATAAATTATCATCGTATTCTCAAACCGGAAGTCCCGCGGCTACGCGATTAGTTCCTACGAGTTACATTGGTCCCGTGGGAGGTGTTGGTGCCACCCACGGGGCCGTTCGGGGGCTGTTTCGAGTTTTCACCCTCTAACGCCATGTTTTTAAGCATAAGAGTAGAAATATCCATATTATCATTGTATTATCAAACCGGGAGTCCCGCGGATGCGCGGTCAGTTCCTACGAGTTATATTGGTCCCGTGGGAGGTGTTGGTGCCACCCACGGGACCGTTCAAGGGCTGTTTCGGGTTTTCATCCTCTAACGCCATGTTTTTAAGCCTAAGTCTAGAAATATGAAAATTATCATTGTATTCTCAAACCGAGAGTTCCGTGGCTGCGCGGTGAGTTCCTACGAGTTACATTGGTCCCGTGGGAGGTGTTGGTGCCACCCACGGGGTCGTTCGGGGGCTGTTTCGAGTTTTCACCCTCTAACGCCATGTTTTTAAGCCTAAGCCTAGAAATAAGAAAATTATCATCGTATTCTCAAATCGGGAGTCCCGAAGCTACGCGGTCAGTTACTACGAGTTACATTGGTCCTGTGGGAGGTGTTGGTGCCACCCACGGGGCCGTTCGGGGGTTGTTTCGGATTTTCACCCTCTAACGCCATGTTTTTAAGCCTAATTCTAGAAATATGTAAATTATCATCGTATTCTCAAACCGGGAGTCCCGCGGCTGCGCGGTCTGTTCCTACGAGTTACATTGGTCCCGTGGGAGGTGTTGGTGCCACCCACGGGGCCGTTCAGGGGCTGTTTCGAGTTTTTACCCTATAACGCCATGTTTTTAAGCCTAAGCCTAGAAATAAGCAAATTATCGTCGTATTCTCAAACCGGGAGTCCCGCGGATGCGCGATCAGTTCCTACGAGTTACATTTGTCCCGTGGGAGGTGTTGGTGCCACCCACGGGGACTTTTGGGGGCGGTTTCGGTCTTTTATCCTCTAACGCCATGTTTTCAAGCTATATAGCAACTATTTATGGCTTATATAGTATCTATATATGACCATATCTAGCAGCTATATATGTCCATGTATAGCAGCTATATAGGCTCATATATAGCAGCTATATATGGCCATATATAGAAGCTATATATGGCCACATCTAGCAGCTATATAGGCTCATATATAGCAGCTATATATGGTCATATATAGTTGCTAGATATGGCCATATTTCGCTACTAGATATGCTATATATGGGCATATATCGCTGCTATATAGCCATATATAGCTGCTATATATAGCTTATATATATGGGCATATATAGCTGCTATATATGGGCATATATAGCTGTAGAGTTGGACTCCACGTTAGTTGCTAAGGTTGTTTCAAATGATAAAACTAATGAAGTCGACATCCTTTTAGTTTTCGATCTCATTGATCCAACATATAATGAGTTTGTTCAAATGGTTGATATGTATGGTTACAATTCAGTATTCACTTAATAAAGATAATACAGTCAGTTGTGTTGGTCCAGCTCATTTTCAAGTCCAACAAGATGTGCATGGGATGGATATGACAGATAAGAAGATTAAATGAACGGAATGCTGCCACATCAGGGAAAATCCATGTTTTCAGGAGGCGATGCAAATGAGGTTGAGTTGGGTAGGAGTTCTGCATGAGGCTGATTTGGAACATCATTCTTCCTGTCTCCATCGGTGAAAATTTCCTCAAGAAAGATTTGAAAGGCTGGGTGGATGCACTAAAAGAAAAATGAGTATTAGGGACATATATATATACTGTATATAACAGGATATACTATTATACACACACACACACACACACACACACACACACACACACATATATATATATATATATATATATATATATATGTGTGTGTGTGTGTGTGTGTGTGTGTGTGTGTATAACAGGTATACTGTTATATACACATATGTATATGTTTATATAACAGCACCTGCTGTTATATACACATATACATATGTGTATATAATAGTATACTGTTATATATACATATGCATATGACCATATACATACATATACATATATATATGCATGTATACAGTATAATATATATATGTATATGTTATATGTATCATATGTTATATGTATCATATGTATTATATGTATATGTATGTTATGAGGGAGCTTATACTTGGAATAAAATATGCCTTATAAGGTATTTACCTAAAAATTATACAAGGTGGCAAATAGGAGAGGGGATAATTAACATATACAAGGATAATTGGGAGATTGCAGGTTGTAAGAATCCAGAAGTTTAAAAAGACTAGATAATTAATAAGTTTTAGGATGCTTCAAACCAGTGGGATAGAATCAAAGTTTAGGCAGATTTTCCTTTATGAATTGCAGTCAAAATCAAGAAGGTTGAAGAAATATGGCAGGGCAAATTAGATTAGTTAATATGGAAAGATTGTAATAGTGGAGATTTTACATTGTCCTCATCTTAAGAGATATGCAGAACTAAAGGTGTAAGGCAGTGAAAAGTTTATTTGGCACACCAACATCCCCTCTAAAATCTCTGTATTTATGTGGAAATTGCTCAATAATTTATTGTAAATTGATGATAAATTAAGATCAATAGGCTTCAGAGGTCCATTAAAATTCCATTGATGTTATGAACCCTCAGAAGAGACCATAAAACACTTTTTTGAATCAGGAGTTATTGCTTCTCTAGTGTGGGATAAAGTCTATCAGGACTTTGGGATAAAGAGAGCTGCAGGTGGTATGAGAAACCAGTTATTTCAATGGTGGCTTTATGGTGTTAATGCGTACTCCAACATCAATCGAATCATGCCATATATAGTTTGTTGGTGCTTATGGATGCACAAAAATAAATGTAAATATGATGAAGTTACTTCTAATGTGTTTTCTGCTTTGTATCAGGTTTCTCATCTAAAGGATCTCTATTACAAAATCAAAAAATCTCCAAGAACCAATCATAAGTTGCAGATCAAGTGGATCGCTCTCCCAATTGGCATCTTGAAGCTCAATATAGATGGTATATTTATTCGGAATCCAAGCAAAGGAGGAGGTGGATGTATTTTAACAAATCAAAATGAGGACTTGCTATGGGCTTTCTCTATTCCTCTAGGAGAAGTTTTAAACATGAAGGAAGAAACTCAAGCTCTAAATTCCAATGTTTTAGTTGACATTCGTCAAGGAAAAACTCAATCCTGGGTGGCGCCCGGGGGAGGAGAGAGAGATAGAGATAGGTACGTCTCCCCCTCAGGAAGGTTGCGTCGCGGTCTCGCACCCCTCTTGGGAAGGTTGCTTCGGTTGTCATTGGTGTAGGGTTAAATGTGAAGAGATAGAGTCGCCAGTCTATTTTGTACAAAATAGGCAAAAGAACATGTGGCATCAAGGACAATTCGATGCATACGAAACTAATAGCTCGAAGGTCTAGGGGCTAAGTTACGAAATGGGAAGGTGTTAGGCACCCATCTCGCCCTTTAGATCTCTCATGGGCTAGTGTTATTATCGTCCTTTATATCCCCATGAAGTGTGTGTGCGTGTTTATATAATGGAGATCAGATTTATTCAACTCATACCATGGACAAGGTTGAGTGAGGTCATCCCTAGGAATATTCCCAAAATAACATATGTAGAAAGTTTGATTTGTGCGTTCATCATGATATTGATCGTTATTAGGGAACGATAATATGTGTTGGATGAAACGCAAATAAGTGTGATATATATATATATATATGAAAATGGGAGGTTTTAGAAAATTAGGGAATTTTGAGAAATTGGAAAAATTGGAAAATTGGACTCGAGTCTCGGATTTTAATTCAAGACGCCTACATAGCCTATAAAGGCATCAAAGTTCACGTAGTTTGAATGTAGCATAGGGGTGGGGTTTATCCCATAGATTCGAACGAAATTTTATTCTATGTGTATGCGTAGAAAGTGTGTTGTTTTGTTTTTGGAAAAAGTGTGATGGATAATTTCGTTTGAAATTTACGGGTGTAACCCTCTTTTATTTGTTTTTGGGATTTTTGTAGCAAATAAAGTATGTGCATTATACAAAAAAAGTATATATATTAATATTTATGAACTAAAGTAAGAACTAGATTATGAATCTAATGTTTATTATGCAAAAACAAGGAATTTAAAGAGAGAGGGAAGGAATTGGACCATCTTTGAAGCTTGATCTTTGTTCTTGGATGAACTCCGTTGAGTGTTTATGAATGTTGATGAGAGATAAGGATATTTACCAAATTGGGTATGAAAAGTATGGGAGTGTAAGCTTGGATGGAACTTCACATGAGGAACTTCACTGATTTCGAGGGAATGTTGCTAAGATCACTGATGTTGATGGATCACTTGTGTCTATCTTGGGAATGAGGTCATGGCCCCTATTTATAGGGTCAGGGGGGTTCCGATCGGCCTACCCCAAGGGGTGACTATCGGCATGTGACCCCAGACACAATGGCGATAGGCAGGGATCAGGACCTACCAATTGGTAGTCCCGTGCAGATTTTCCTTAAAAATGGTCGTAGAAAACAAATCGTTGATCTGAATCGCGTACGGGGCATAACTTTAGAAAGGTATTTCAGAGACCTTAAAGAGCCCTTTGGACTGATCCCAGGTCCGGGAGTTGACTTTGGGTTAAATGTGTCTCAAAAGCGCACGTCAATCCTTTAGATTGGAGATCGTCGAACGCAAATGGATCGTTAATCCTGGTGGACCGTTGGAAAGGTTGGGAGATGTAATTAGACATTATAAAGAGTTTTTCTCGGTTCGAAAGGTTGACCTTGGTCAATCGGGGCTCGAAAGTTCCCGGGGACCTCTTGGAGTAAAATAAATCGTTCGTCCATACCGTTAGTCAGAATCGTGCACGAGGGCGGTCCGTTATAAATGGTATTCAATGAACTTCGAATATTCATTCAATCTAGTTCAAGCTGAAGAGTTGACTTTGGTTAGACGGAGCTCGGGAGTACCCGATGGCCTCTAGATCGATTTTTAAGGGAAAACTGATTGTTCTTTTGAATGGTTATGTTGTTTTGCGCATGGGGTAAACCTTTAGAAAGGAGTTTCTGTGCCCTTAGAAGATTTAAAAATCTTTCTCTCTGGCGGTGAAGTTGATGGGGGTCAAATCGGGGCTCGGGAGTGCCCGATGGGCTCTAGATCGGTACTCGGAGTGCGATCTAGGGTTTACGGTGAGATGGGGAGGTGATAGGGACCTAAGGGGAGACCTAGGGTATCACCTTTTTGCTTGACTTGAAGTCCTAAGAAATATTAAAGCTCCCCCATAATTGACATTTGGAACTCCCCATGCATAATTTTAGAAAACTCTTTAACCTCAGATGGGGAAGTTGAACCAAATATAATATCTTCGACACAAACCTGAGCTATTAAGATCTGTTTGTTAAAATGTTTAACAAATAATGTCTAGTCATTTCCTCCACATCGAAAACCCTTATTGATTAAAATGGTCGATAAGCGTTCGCACCAGACCCGAGGGGCTTGATTTGAACCGTATAATTCCTTTTTCAATCTATACACATGGTTTGAGTAATGAGGATCAATAAAGACTTTTGTTTGTTCAACGTAGGTCTCCTCTGTCAAAATACCATTTAAAAAGGCAGATTTTACATCCATTTGATAAAGTGTGAATTGTAAGTGACAGGCTATGGCCAAGAGTAAGAGAATCGACTTAAGGCGAGTGATCGGGGAAAATGTCTCCTCGAAATCTATTCCTTTAACTTGAGAGTAGCCCTGGACAACTAATCAAACTTTAATTCTAACTATCATCCCAAATTCATCTATTTTTTTTTTAAATCCAACGAGTGCCAATAACCCTTTTATTTTATGGCCTAGGCATAAGATACCGCACGTCATGACTTTTAAATTGGACGAGCTCTTCTTGCATAGCACCTATCCAAAATAAGTTATTAATTGCTCCATTCACATTCTTTAGTTCTACTAGAGAAACAAAGCACTCAAAATGAGCGATATTATGTAATTGGGATCTTGTACGCACTGGCTCACCGGATTACCAACAACATTATCTATGGGATGATATTTAGAAACCTAGTTGGGCACTTCATGGATCTTAGTTGTTAAATGATTAACTATCTCTAGAGAGTCGTAATTAAAATAATTTTCAGACTCATCCACTATGGTTGGTCCTTCATCTTTACTCTCGATATTAGTGTCATTCACTATCACATTTATCGATTCCATGATTACTTTGGTTTGCAAGTTATAAATGCGATAAGCCCTACTATTAGGGGAGTAACCCAAAAATATAGCTTTGTCACCACGAGTTTCAAACTTAGACAGGTGTTCTCTGTCTTTGTAAACCTAGCAAGTACTTCTAAAAGTTCAAAAATATTTTGAATTGGGCCTTTTGCTGTACCAAAGTTCATAGGAGGTTTGTTTGGTATTTTTTTGAAGGTAAACTCGGTTGATGATATGACAAGTTGTTTGAACCGCCTTAACCCAAAAGTATTTTGGCAAGTTCTTAGCATGTATCATTACCCTGGCCATTTCCTAGATTGTGCGATTTTTACGCTCGGCAACACCACTCTGTTGGGGTGTTTTAGGAGCGCTGAACTCATGATGATAACCATTACAGTTATTGATAGTACAAATATATCACCCTATCGTGAAAGGTATTTTGCACCACACATGCTTATATGCCGCGGCCTATCTCAACATAGGGTGCGACCCTGTTGAAGTCGGGGTGTGGCCCTACCGAATATAGTGGCGCGACCCTCCTCATCACAGGTCCCTCCACCTCAACACGCTGCGGAACCACCCAGTACAGGGCGCGGTGCCTTTGTCTCTAGCCTATTACTGGTTGCAGCACTCACATTGCTTGCCTTACAGGCCGCATCCCTACCTATTATAGCGACTTCAGACTTTATATACATCACGTGCTCAGAGCACGTGGGCATATATCCTATAAATAGAGGACCACACCTCAAAATAGGGAATATTCGAACGATTCCACACGCCCGAGGTTGGTTCTACAATACAGATCCTCTCTACACAACCTCAACATACTGCTTGGGGTTACTCGTCTACATCGTTACCACCTCTCCGGCACGCCGAAATCCTCAATACTTCCATGTACTATCCTTTATTCTCATACTTGTACACCTCTTTAGGCACGATTATATTATACAATACAATGCATATAATGAGAACGGAGCAACACAGTGGACGTAGGCCTATTTTAGAGGCTGAACCACTCTACATCTTATTTTCTCTCTATTTACCTGCTATGTTTAGTTATTATACACTTCACCCTTGATTTGCTGGTACGAGAACGACAAATGGACGATTTCTTTTATCATCAGTTATAATATTTTGTTATGCCCAAGTACTTAAATTTACATCCTCTATCGCTACGTATTTGATCTACTTGGGTATCTTTTTCATTCTCGATTCTTAAAAGGATTTAAAAAAAAATTCGAAATGTATCCGATTTTTTTTTAAAAATGCTACCCAAGTGAATAGAGTAAAAGCATCCGCAATAACTAAAATGTAACTGTTACCACAGAGGCTCACAGTTTTAGAAGGACCCATAAGATCCATGTGGATTAGCTCTAGAGGTTTTGCTGTTAAAGTGTCTTTAACTTTCTTGTGAGCAGACTTAATCATTTTCCTTCCTGACATGGCCCACAAATAACATTTGAAATTAGTTTATTTTTGGTAAACCTCTAATTATATCTCGAGAGCTTAATCTGCCAAGATTATCATATTTAATGTGACCAAAACGATTATTCCATATTTCATTGTTATCAAGTCTAGCTAACCTACAAGTCTCATTACTCGAATTTACTGTGAAACAATTATCTGGGGTCCTATGACTTGTAAGGATGCAATCACCTTTCTCATTTAAAATTTTATAATTAGTTTTTGAGAATATGACTCTGTGGTTGGAGTCACAAAGCTTCAATATGCTCAACATATTAGCTTTTAGACCTTTCACTAATAGGACATCTTTAAGAACGGGAAGCACTTTTTCTTTGAGTGTTCATTTGCCTATGATCTGAGCTAAGTACTAACCAGAAGCAATGTGTTCGACATTTAAAGCACTTATAACAATGTTACACTTCGACTAGGGTATTAGATCATCATTTCTAACCCATATAGCTTTAGTTTTGAATTTTTTTTGTGCTTTTGGTTTAGAAAGAGATCTATGAGTCTTTCTCTTAGATTTTTTCCTAGCGTGAGATCTTTTCTTCCTATTCCTATAGTTAGAGTTTTTATTGGGTTGTTTAGGAAGTACATAATTATTCCTGCTCTGTCTAGAATAGTTAAAGTTTTTTATAAACTGGTGAATTATAGATAGGTTTGTACAGTTATTTTTGAAAACATTCATCAATACAGTGTCCATAAACATCACAATAGGAACAATATTGGTGGCTAGACGATTTTTTCACATTTTAAAATCCTCTGAAAAGAGGTTTGTCCATCTGTTGGACTTTGGTCTTATGTCTAACTGCAATAGGTTTGAATGAGGAATCCCATTGTCTAATAGGGGGGCAAACGTACTTAGCCTTAGGTTCAACGGTTGGCTTAGAACATTTTTTCATCAAAATGTCTGGTCCTTTTTTGCTTATTATCAAAACCTTTCATTAAGGCTTGAAAATCAGGAAATAGGTCATATGGTCTTTTTCCAGAAGAGACAAATTGCACATGTTGAAAGGTTTTGGTTTGTGCCTTAGTTTTTTTATCAAAACCTAATCCAGTTTTATCTTCAGAATTAGTTTTGATTGATGCAGCACAGTCTTCAAAACAGTTAGAATTGTTTTCAAAATTAAAAAATTCTTGAAGACAGTTGAAACCTTTTATTTTGATACTTCCAATTCTATTAAAGTTGCCTTATATTTCTTTTCCAAAACTTCATTTGATTCAGAAAGTTCTTCAATTTTTTCAACAAAAGAGTTAGTTTTGGTTTCATAGGCCAAACACGGATTAGTATAGTCCTATGCATTCTATTTCGCCATTAGGCTTAGGGCTTCTATCTTCTAAGTTAGGTCCTTTACTGTCTTTTCTAATTTAGTGCTCTTTCTAAGAGTTTTAGTGTAGAGTGTGTGAATGTCAGGAAGATTATCGTTATCGGACTCATTATGTGCAATGTGTGTGTTGTCCCCTAGCGCTTCATTTAGCGTACTTACACACCCATTCAATTCGTTAACAATATGTACACTTTGACTCACACACATCGTCGAAGAGCCACTACTAGTAGTATCAACAACATTAGTATTATCTAAGCAAATTGCTGATAAACCAGAAGTAGGCAAGGCACTAGGCATGCTAACATCAAGTTCAGCATTATTTATAGACATATCATCAGAATAGACAATTTTTACAAAAAAAGACATGCAAGGGTAAAAAGTGTTGGAAGATTTAGACTCATCTTCTTAAGAATCACTTGAATCATCCCAAGTCTTACTGATATGGGCTTTAGCAGTGTTATTCAATTTAACCATACAATTAGAATCTAAGTGACCCATTTTACCAGATTTGAAACATTGAGTGTTTTTAAGTCTCTTTAAGGCCTGTGATTGGTCTCAGTGTTGTGTTTATCGTGGTTCCTCTCATGAGGCTTGTTATTGGATTTTTTTGGATATCCAGCTTTCCCTTGTTTAGAGGAAAAATTGTTTCTAAAGTTAAAAATTTTCTTAAATTATTTTGACATAAGGGCTATTTGGTTATCCAATGTCTCCAAATCACATTCCTCATCAGAGTCAAGGTTAATATTAGGCATAATTAACAGAGGTGAGGTCACTTTAGATTGAAATACAACATTGGAACTAGACTGTATTTTTAGATTATTGAAAAGATGCTTTTTAAATTCAAGTTCCATTTCTACAGTTCTAAGTTTGCTATTGAGGAGTTCAGGGGTCAAATATGGATAATCTATCTCCTCAATTGGATACCTATTGTTATAAAACTTAGGGGGAAGGGACCTTAGAATTTTTTACACTATTTCTTTCCTATTATACAATATACCATTTGCTTGTGGTTTTGTTATAATGTTAGTCAACCTAAAATAGATATTCATCAAAGGTCTGAGTATCATGCATAAGCAATGTATTGTAATGTTGTATTAACATATGTGTTTTGGTTACCTTAGCATGTTAATCACCTTCATGGGTAGTGACGACGTGTCCCAGGCCTCCTTAGATGTAGAGCAAATAGATATGCGTTTGAATTTGTTCTCATTAACAGACATGAATATTGCATTTTCCCTTTACTGTCACTTCAGGAGGCATATGTGACACCCCGCCTAATAAAATACCGGGTGATCAGTCCTATACCATATTAAAACAGGAATCCTAGTTGGTTCATCCTTAACATCACTGTCGAAAACCTTTTTAAAGCTTACTAATCACCTAGTATTCCAAAAAGTTGGTGCCAAATTTTTATCTTATCAATTAAACCAAATAGTACATGTGGAAATAAGTATAAACCATTCACACAACTGAATTAAATCAACTAAACATATAATAAAGCGACATGCCGAATAAACCATCGGCCACCCAAGTAAACATAGTCCAATACAAATATTCAACACCTAAATAAAATAAATTTGAAAACTGAATTGAAAGTCTGAGCGACATGCCCTAAATAAAACTGAAACTGATAAACGATTCCTACTCTAGGAATGAAAGAACGATGCGTCTAATCCAAGCTCCTGCTAACATCCACATATGCCGTAGCTCCGTGCTCCTGGAATAGAATATCAATCCTGGCGTCCCTGTGGTTGGACACCTAAAAGGTTTTGAAAATAGTTTTATAGCAAGGGTTAGAACCCAAAGCATTTTGAAAATATTTAGCAAGTGAGTTTGTAAGGACACAAATTTCCAATTGAGTCCATATATAGTTTTGGCTCAATTCCGGACAAAAACATTTTTTCATAGGATAGTATTTATTGTAATATTCTCAAGCCTATGAAGTGTATGTTGAAGACGTAGCGGCAAAGAACGTAAAGCTTCATCAAAATGCCGGTTTGTGTGACTCGTTTCTACGTCATCAACTAAGGTTCCATGCTCCCAAGGTATGAATGTAATTATATGTATATAGGAGCTTGGAACAATTTGTATTGGGTGTTAGGTGTAATAAAAACTGCATTTTATTTTCAGAAAGAATCAATTAAGAACTTTAAAATAAGTATATAAAAGTTTCTGGGCCAAATTCGTATTTTTCAATCTTTCTGGTCGTTCGTTAGAAATGTCGTTCGAACGAGTTTTTTCGTTCGAACCAGATTTCGTTCGAACGAGTTTTGTCGTTCGAACCAGGTTCGTTCGAACGAGTTTTGCCAACGACCCTAACTGGTCAGTCATTCGATATGTCGTTCGAACGAATGTTCGTTCTAACGAGGTATCTAACGAACTTCTAACGAGCCCAGGCTGGTCACTCGTTAGAAGTCTCGTTCGAACGAGAAGCACGTTCGTTCGAACGAGATTCCAGCGGGAACAGTTATTTGGCAGTTTTTTGCAGTTTTTCCCCACTCCTCCACTTGGTTTTCAACCAACTTTTTTCATACATTATTATGTGCGGGAAACACATTTTCCAAGACAACTTTTCCAACATTTGTTTATCTCCAAAAGAGAGTTTGAGAGCAAAATTAGTTTAGGAAAATGTTCAAGTTTTGAGTGTTAATTTTCAATGAAAAATTCATACACACTCTAGTTTACACCCAATAATTGTTTATCCAAGTTTCTATATTTATATCAATTGCTTGGAGTTTTTGGCACCGGTTTTCTCTACCGAATTCAAGAGACGTTTCGGGTTTGCTTCTACACCCCATCACAAAGAAGACTTTTGTTGAGATTCTACCCACACGGAGAAAGGCTCCATGCTTGGGTGACGGTGACCATATAAAGTCCCATCGGTGAATTCCGAGACCACGGTGGAGTTCCGTTGGTTATCCGCTAATTGGAGGTTGATACAAGAAGGAGCATCACGGCTTGAGAGGGTTCGAGTTTAGGAAGTAAGTCTTTTGTCTTGTATTTTGTAATACCGTTTTTAGTGGATTTGAGGCTAGGGCCGTCCCGAGGTTTTTTTCCCGTTAGTGGGTTTTTCCTCGTACATCGCGGTGTAGTGTGACATTGTTTATTTTATCTTGCACAATAATTTAGAACGCATGCTTAGGATAATTTCAAGATAAAATTTGGTTTAATTATCACACTATATTAAAGTTGGACTTTAATTAAATATTGGGTAAATTTGGTTTATTCAAGTCATTTGCTAAAATTGGTTTCGCCTAACTTTGTTTTATTGTTAATTATGACTTAGGCAAATTCTAGGACTTGAATTGGATTAATTAAAACTTGTTGTTGTTATACCATCACTTATATTCGCTTCCGCATTTATTTAAAAGGAAATTATGTTTTAATTTGACATTATTAAAACCCGGGGATTCCACCTTTCAAATTGGTATCAGAGCCAAAAACGATAAATTATTTCGTTAAAGATCCTTTAATTTTTGGCTAAATATGGATTTTTCCCCATTTTCAAAATTTCCTATTTTTGATGGTTCTAACTACGCGTATTGGAAAGCGCGTATGAAATCGGCACTTAAATCTATCGATGAACGTGTTTGGATGTCTGTTGTTACTGGGTACTCCCCACTAACTCATCTAATTGAAAATGAACGTGTTCCCAAACCCATCGATAGATGGACCGAAAATGAGTTTAAGCTTGCAAATTTTAATTCCCGTGGTTTAAATGCCTTATTTAGCGCTGTCGCAACGGATGAATTCCGACGTATTATGACGTGTGAAACCGCTAAAGAAGCTTGGGATATTTTACAATTAACTCATGAAGGAACTAGTGTCGTTAAAGCTTCAAAACTCCAAAACCTCACCACTCAATTTGAAACTATCAAAATGGATGAAAAAGAAACTTTTGATAAATTTTATGCTAGACTTTCTGATATTGTTAATTCATCCTTTAAATTGGGAGAGAAAATACCTGACGACCGTGTAGTAAAGAAAATTTTAAGGTCCCTACCCGATAGATTTATTCCAAAGGTGACCGTTTTAAATTCTTTACCCACTTTAGCCTCTACGAAATTAGAAGAGCTTGTAGGTGATTTACAAACCTATGAACTGGATATGTTTCCCTCTAAAACTGAAAAGAAAATTGAAAAGGGTGTTGCTTTAAAAGCCCGTAAAGAGGTCAAACAAGTAGTAGAGAGCGATAGTGATAGTGACTCGGAAGACATGGCTTTGTTTGCTCGTAAATTTAGAAAATTTCTAAAATTTAACAAAGATAAAGTTAAAAATGATTTTAAGAAATTTGATTCTTCTAAACATGATAAAAGCGAGAAGATTTCTAAAGCCGAGAAAATCCCTAAACCTAGTAATGAACATTTAGATAGGGACGAGTCTAATAAGTGTTTTGGTTGTGAAGGTTATGGCCACAGGGCTTATGAGTGCCCCACTAAACTAAGGAAAGATGGTAAGCGACCTATTTCATATAATGCAACCCTTAGTGATAGTGATAAGGAAGAAAAGCCCGATTCCCCCACTAAGAAAAACTTTGTGGCTTTTATGGCTAGTCATGTGAGTGATAATGAGAACTCATCGATTGATGACACGATAGCACATGCCACTTCCAAGGTCATTGTTCATGATTCCATTGTTTTTAATGATAGTGAGAGTGAAGAAGAAAGAGAGAGTGAAAATGAAGAAGAGGTTGATGTGAGTGAACTTCAAAATGCCTTTCATGAATTATATAAAGAATCTATTAATTTGAAAAGAACTAATTTGAAGTTAGAAGCTTGTTTAAGAAAGAGTGTCAAGGTCGTTGATGATAGTGCCTTAATAGAAGACCTTAGGACACATGTGAGGACTCTTCAAGAGAAGCTTGAATATGTAGAAGGCGAAAGAGATAGCCTTAGGGGTTTAATGGAATCCTTGAAAAAGGAGCTTCTTGCTTTTGAAGAGCGAAATGTTTTACTAGAATCTAACATTGCTGAATTAGAAAATAAATTAAAAGATTCTAGTAATGTCAAATTTGATTTGGAATGTCGTTCTGAAAAACTAGATAAAATGTTAGGAACGGTCCAAATTAAAAATGACACTTGTGGTTTAGGCTTCAATCCTTGTAATGAATTTACTCATAATGCCCAAACCAATGTTTTAGGAGAATCAACTAGGAATACCTTTAAAGATCACTCCTTAAGTAAATCTTTTCGACATATTCTTACTTGTACACATTGTGGTCGAAAAGGTCATCTTAGGAAATTTTGTTTAGATCTTAAACGAATTCCTAGAAAATCCCATAGTAAAGTAACCACGATAGCTAACGTTCCTACACCCCAAGATAGTAATTCTTCATTAATTTGGGTTAGGAAATCCGACTTGGTTGCCTTACAAAATAGGGATTTTGATTCTCATTTACTTTCACATCCTTCCTCCCTTGCTAAATCTAAAGGATGAATGTGTTAGTGTTTGCATACTTTAGCTTTTGTACTTCATGCCATATTCATATGCTAAATGTATGTTTGTTTAGTCATTTTCTAGTCATTGCCTTATTTCATATCACATGCTAGAAATTATGACTTGTTTATCTTTTTGTATTATTCTTTGTGTTTGAGTTGACTGCATAATATAAAAAGATTTTTGTTTATCATTTGTGTTTTATTTATTTCATTTAAGCTTAATGAAAAATACAAATGATTTTTGTTTGTTCTTTTGAGTAAATATTTATTTTTGATTAAAAATGTTAAAAACTCAAAAAGATTTTATTTTGTGTGTATTTTTGTTTGACACACTTTATGTGGCATATATTTGTGTTTGAATCCTATCGTTTACGCTTCCATGTGGCTAGAACTTTTGGTTTAGATTTTCAATCCTTAAAATGTTCTTTACCATGTTTTATATGGAGTAGTTGGATTTTGTATTGTTTAAATGGATTCTATTTCTATATGCCTCTATTCACACATGCACGAGCTCTTTTGAAATCTTAATGTCACATGTTATATTTGAGCTTTTTGAGGTGTTCTCCTATCAATCTAGTCATCTACATATCTATGACCTAGGAGGACTAGTGCATGTCAAAATCCGTTGCATGTGAGATTTGTGTGAAAAATGAAAACATGATAAATTAATATATGCACGGGGAAGGGCTCCGAAAGGATGAATTAAATCCTTTGCGATAGTAAGCCACCGTTGATTGGATCTAAAAGAAATACGTGATCCAAAGGCCTAAAAATAGAATATTTGGCATTTAAAATAAAAGCAATTGCCAAGGCCTATGTTTGTTTGATATTCATTCAAAAACAAAAGAATATATATGCTCATTGAGGGAGAATTGGATGGTATATCAACGGTTTGCACAATGTCCGTTTATCCTAGTTGTCTTTAATGTCATGACTCTATTTGGTTTGTAGAATCATCATCATGCTAGGCTTGTATGCATTGTGTATGTTTGTTCATTGAGTTCAATCTTTATATTGTCACATGAGGTTATATTTAACTGTGATGAAGTTTGCAATCAAATGAGAACTCCGTGAACGTTTCTTAAGTGTTTGGGTCTAAATTTAATTGTTGCTAGTTCACACCCCTACACTTCCGTTTCCATATGACACATTTTTGCCATACGAGTGTGCAAACTTATTGTATTTTGTGTCATGTGTGTGTTTATATCTATCTATATATGCATGTACTTATTGGTATATTTAAAGTATATATATATATATGATATCTGTTTGTCTTTGCCTTGCTTTAATTGCCCATATACTTTCATGTCTTATCACCTTAAGCTTTCACATGCTGTTTATTAGTTCTTTATCCTTTGCCTATTCCCGAACAAAAAGGGGGAGAATGATGATAGGGGGAGAAATGGTATCTAATCCTATTATTATCGTATCTTCGTTTGGGGGAGATTTATCTTAGGGGGAGACGTCTTTCTAAGTAGGTCATGTGTTTAAAGGGAGAATTAATTAAGGGGGAGTAATTAATTAATTGCATTTAATATTTTGATATTCCCTATGCATTTGATGAGTTTGCTTAAGTGTGCAGGAATTATTCTAAAGAGGCATCTTTCTATGGCAAAGCGTTTGATCCTTGGGTTGAGTCAAGATTGGGCGGGTTATGTTTTGAGTCTAGTAGAGCTTGACGGCCCTTTAGGATTTTTGTTTGGTTTTTGTCCCGGAATAGCCAAAGGGGGAGATTTGTAAGGACACAAATTTCCAATTGAGTCCATATATAGTTTTGGCTCAATTACGGACAAAAACATTTTTTCATAGGATAGTATTTATTGTAATATTCTCAAGCCTATGAAGTGTATGTTGAAGACGTAGCGGCAAAGAACGTAAAGCTTCATCAAAATGTCGGTTTGTGTGCCTCGTTTCTACGTCATCAACTAAGGTTCCATGCTCCCAAGGTATGAATGTAATTATATGTATATAGGAGCTTGGAACAATTTGTATTGGGTGTTAGGTGTAATAAAAACTGCATTTTATTTTCAGAAAGAATCAATTAAGAACTTTAAAATAAGTATATAAAAGTTTCTGGGCCAAATTCGTATTTTTCAATCTTTCTGGTCGTTCGTTAGAAATGTCGTTCGAACGAGTTTTTTCGTTCAAACCAGATTTCGTTCGAACGAGTTTTGTCGTTCGAACCAGTTTCGTTCGAACGAGTTTTGTCGTTCGAACCAGGTTCGTTCGAACGAGTTTTGCCAACGACCCTAACTGGTCAGTCGTTCGATATGTCGTTCGAACGAATGTTCGTTCTAACGAGGTATCTAACGAACTTCTAACGAGCCCAGGCTGGTCACTCGTTAGAAGTCTCGTTCGAACGAGAATCACGTTCGTTCGAACGAGATTCCAGCGGGAACAGTTATTTGACAGTTTTTTTGCAGTTTTTCCCCACTCCTCCACTTGGTTTTCAACCAACTTTTTTCATACATTATTATGTGCGGGAAACACATTTTCCAAGACAACTTTTCCAACATTTGTTTATCTCCAAAATAGAGTTTGAGAGCAAAATTAGTTTAGGAAAATGTTCAAGTTTTGAGTGTTAATTTTCAATGAAAAATTCATACACACTCTAGTTTACACCCAATAATTGTTTATCCAAGTTTCTATATTTATATCAATTGCTTGGAGTTTTTGGCACCGGTTTTCTCTACCGAATTCAAGAGACGTTTCGGGTTTGCTTCTACACCCCATCACAAAGAAGACTTTTGTTGAGATTCTACCCACACGGAGAAAGGCTCCATGCTTGGGTGACGGTGACCATATAAAGTCCCATCGGTGAATTCCGAGACCACGGTGGAGTTCCGTTGGTTATCCGCTAATTGGAGGTTGATACAAGAAGGAGCATCACGGCTTGAGAGGGTTCGAGTTTAGGAAGTAAGTCTTTTGTCTTGTATTTTGTAATACCGTTTTTAGTGGATTTGAGGCTAGGGCCGTCCCGAGGTTTTTTTCCCGTTAGTGGGTTTTTCCTCGTACATCGCGGTGTAGTGTGACATTGTTTATTTTATCTTGCACAATAATTTAGAACGCATGCTTAGGATAATTTCAAGATAAAATTTGGTTTAATTATCACACTATATTAAATTTGGACTTTAATTAAATATTGGGTAAATTTGGTTTATTCAAGTCATTTGCTAAAATTGGTTTCGCCTAACTTTGTTTTATTGTTAATTATGACTTAGGCAAATTCTAGGACTTGAATTGGATTAATTAAAACTTTTTGTTGTTATACCATCACTTATATTCGCTTCCGCATTTATTTAAAAGGAAATTATGTTTTAATTTGACATTATTAAAACCCGGGGATTCCACCTTTCAAATTGGTATCAGAGGCAAAAACGATAAATTATTTCGTTAAAGATCCTTTAATTTTTGGCTAAATATGGATTTTTCCTCATTTTCAAAATTTCCTATTTTTGATGGTTCTAACTACGCGTATTGGAAAGCGCGTATGAAATCGGCACTTAAATCTATCGATGAACGTGTTTGGATGTCTGTTGTTACCGGGTACTCCCCACCAACTCATCTAATTGAAAATGAACGTGTTCCCAAACCCATCGATAGATGGACCGAAAATGAGTTTAAGCTTGCAAATTTTAATTCCCGTGGTTTAAATGCCTTATTTAGCGCTGTCGCACCGGATGAATTCCGACGTATTATGACGTGTGAAACCGCTAAAGAAGCTTGGGATATTTTACAATTAACTCATGAAGGAACTAGTGTCGTTAAAGCTTCAAAACTCCAAAACCTCACCACTCAATTTGAAACTATCAAAATGGATGAAAAAGAAACTTTTGATAAATTTTATGCTGGACTTTCTGATATTGTTAATTCATCCTTTAACTTGGGAGAGAAAATACCTGACGACCGTGTAGTAAAGAAAATTTTAAGGTCCCTACCCGATAGATTTATTCCAAAGGTGACCGTTTTAAATTCTTTACCCACTTTAGCCTCTACGAAATTAGAAGAGCTTGTAGGTGATTTACAAACCTATGAACTGGATATGTTTCCCTCTAAAACTGAAAAGAAAATTGAAAAGGGTGTTGCTTTAAAAGCCCGTAAAGAGGTCAAACAAGTAGTAGAGAGCGATAGTGATAGTGACTCGGAAGACATGGCTTTGTTTGCTCGTAAATTTAGAAAATTTCTAAAATTTAACAAAGATAAAGTTAAAAATGATTTTAAGAAATTTGATTCTTCTAAACATGATAAAAGCGAGAAGATTTCTAAAGTCGAGAAAATCCCTAAACCTAGTAATGAACATTTAGATAGGGACGAGTCTAATAAGTGTTTTGGTTGTGAAGGTTATGGCCATAGGGCTTATGAGTGCCCCACTAAACTAAGGAAAGATGGTAAGCAACCTATTTCATATAATGCAACCCTTAGTGATAGTGATAAGGAAGAAAAGCCTGATTCCCCCACTAAGAAAAACTTTGTGGCTTTTATGGCTAGTCATGTGAGTGATAATGAGAACTCATCGATTGATGACACGATAGCACATGCCACTTCCAAGGTCATTGTTCATGATTCCCTTGTTTTTAATGATAGTGAGAGTGAAGAAGAAAGAGAGAGTGAAAATGAAGAAGAGGTTGATGTGAGTGAACTTCAAAATGCCTTTCATGAATTATATAAAGAATCTATTAATTTGAAAAGAACTAATTTGAAGTTAGAAGCTTGTTTAAGAAAGAGTGTCAAGGTCGTTGATGATAGTGCCTTAATAGAAGACCTTAGGACACATGTGAGGACTCTTCAAGAGAAGCTTGAATATGTAGAAGGCGAAAGAGATAGCCTTAGGGTTTTAATGGAATCCTTGAAAAAGGAGCTTCTTGCTTTTGAAGAGCGAAATGTTTTACTAGAATCTAACATTGGTGTATTCAAAAACTCGTAACACTAGTCTGTAATTTCCCGAGTCTCTGTCCCAACTCAACTTAATTAATTTTCTCACTTATTAATTTATCATCTTCCCGAGTCTATGGTTCAACTCTAATATAATTAATTTACACAATAATTAATTACCAATCCGAGTTTATGGTCCGACTCTAAATTAATTAATTTACATATTAATTAATTACCAATCCGAGTATATGGCCCGACTCTAAATTACTTAATTTATATATTAATTAATTAATTAATTACCAATCCGAGTCTATGGTCTGACTCTAAATTAATTAATTTACATATTAATTAATTACCAATTCGAGTCGATGGTCCGACTCTAAATTAATTAATTTATCCCTTAATTAATTTATTTCTCTGGTGTCACTCAACCCGTATACCCGCTTACTTGATTCGTAACCTAATATTTACCGAATCAACATTCTAATCTACTCCTCTCAGTAATTAATTTAACACCTTGGTGTCACTCAACCAATATACCTGAACTCGTTCACTCAGCTCGTATCTTAAATCTCAAAATTTAATTCCCAATATTCTCCCATGATAAAATCACGCGTTCATCTCTCTCAAATTTCCCAATTATATTTACCTATAATTACCAAGAGTCATGCCCCTAATTAATTTTCATCATTTGAATCAACCTAAGAATGTTCCCCAATGAAAATCTCCTGTACAATTAAAAACTGGCGTCACTGCCAAAAATCATGTATCATCGATCGATCGATCCCCCTTGGTCGATCGACCGACACGGTCATCATCTTCTCCAGCCTCTTGTTCGGCCATGGATGAATCCTCAAGCTTTTATTTTCTTTCCAAACCCTTACCCAATCACAATAAATATTACCCCCACATAATAAAAGGGTCTAAACATCCTAAAGACCTTAATTCATCATCAAATTTATACATAACCCTAAGTATATCCGATTTGGGTTTTTTTCACCCGGGTCTCGTTCTACCGAATTTGACCTAACCATTTTCAGTCCATTTATTCACTAATACATATTGTAATCCACTCTACAATTCAATCTTAACAGTCCAAAATCATAACTTAACCTCCATTGAGTAATTAAATCTGTCCATTACTCTAAATTCAGAAAACTCAATTTTAATTATGGTTACACACCCAAAACGAATTTCCATATAAACATACTATAATATGAATTGGTTATCACCTATGTTAAAAACCACAATAGTTAACCACTTGCCTGGAATGATTCGTAGAGTCTGATCTGTTGGTGTAGTGAAGGCGTTGATGACGAACATTCACTTTATCCCTCGATTTGACTCCAAAAAGATCCCCAATTTGTTCCTTGAATTGTTATCTCTATCTCTCTCTCAAACCCTAGGTTTAGAGTTGTATTGACTCCCCTTCACACTCCCCCAATTAGGATTAAAACTCCAAATCCCATTTTTTACCACTTGGGCCTAATTAAAATGGCCCAAATTATCCCGTGTGGGCCCGACTATGCCCAAAGATGCCCTGAGACCCGATTACTACCCCCGAGTACTCTTTTCTGACTATCTCAACCCAACCGGACTCAACCACGCACTCAGAATCGTCATCCAAAATACTTTATAACATTCTCCAATTTTGACCTAAAAATTGCGACGCACATTAATTCAAACAATTTAATTTGAAGTCGCCAAATAAAAATAGTTCTTCCCACTCAAATAAATTCTCTAAATCATAAATTTAAGTTTCTCCAATTTAAATATTTTTATTTCTCCCAAAAATAATTAAGTACTAAATCCTCAAAATTATTGGGTGTTACATCATGTTTCTCTTCTTTAGTAAACTCACTGAGGAGATTTTTAATCCTTTCAGTACTACCTTCAACAATAGGCTTAGTTGGATGAGAATATCCATTTTCAATTGCTTCCCAGACATCATCTCCCATTTTCCCTTGGATGAAAGCAATCATCCTTACTTTCCACTAAGGAAAATTAGTTCCATCAAAGAGGGGAGGTATAGAAAGATTTCCAAGATGCTCAAACTTTTCATCCATAAAAGATATTTTTGAACAATTTCAAAGTACAAGATCAAAAGTTTTTGAAAAATTACTCTGCTCTGATACCAATTGAAAAACCCTCACTATGTGATTTTAACAACTGAATGAGTTCCGAACTACTTTTTGAAGAAACTCTTGTAAAAATATTAACTAGTACACAAGATGTGTTAAATCAGTTTAGCTCTACTCCGTTACTCCTTTAGCTTTACATCGACTCAAAAGTCAGAACCTCTCAACCAACAACACGTTTGTGATGGTGAGTGAATGTGTTGTGAGTGTTATGCCTAAAATCCCATGCATGCACTCACACACACTTAATTACAAATAATTCCTACAAATTTACAATAGATCTAGGAATGAGATTTACTTTTCACAACTCTGAAGTATAGACTTAACTTTTTCTCAAAATAGTTTCAAAATATAATTTCTTAGACGGATCTTTAAAAATAGAGATCCTAAGAATTTATTTATACACACAAATTTTTTCAAATGAAAAATTATGAGATCTAAACTAAGTAAGTCATTATTTCAGTTTTGTCAAAAAGAAGAGATGTTGGATAAAAATAGTACAAACATGATATAAACAGTATCGAACACGAGAGAATGATTTTTAACTAAAAGAAATCAAACAACCAATAAATCTAAGTGAGTATATGTCACTGATTTTAGATCTACAAGTTTCTAATAAGAAATGAGATCCAAAAAATGTGAGATTGTTTCAAGAGAGGTTTAGACAAAGAGGATATAAGAACTCAAAAACCCTAACTCTCAAAACTTATTTTCTGGAAAAAAATTGAAAGAGTTTTTGTATGAAAAATTATTTTTTCTCTTCTCTCTCTTCTCTCTTATTTTTTCTCTCAAATTCTCACACTTCCTAAACTTATAAATGGTTGAGACGAAGACTCCTTATATAGGAAGTGTGGAAGGATATGGAAGTCTTTGGCAAATGTAGGGCTGAGATTAAAATGACTGTTCGAAGACTTAATCTAAGAGCTGAGAAGTAACCGCGCTAAAACTAATTCTGATTGGTCCTTTCTATCGTCACAAGGATTGTTCAAGAAAACATGCAGGCCCTAGATTGATTTAAATAGAACAACTGAGATGCAATGTATATGTTGTGAGTTTGAAGAAACACAAAAATTGCCAATAAAGTGACGCCATGTGCTAGCCTTAGACTTGCTCTTAAACGCATGTTTTTTAACTTTAAAAAATCCCAGTTTGACACACAATATTATGTGCCGGTTTTGGATTCTACCCAAGACATATTTTAGGAACTTTTAAAATATGAAATTAATCCCCAAACATTTTAAAATGCTAATTTTAATTCTTTGAAAAATAGATTTTAAATGTTTTAAAATTTCTAAAAATGTTTTGAAATCCCCAAAAATTTCTAAGCAGTGTAGAAAATATATTTTAATTCAAAATAACACACATTAACCAATTATGTAATGAAATGCAATCCTATGAGTGATTTGTGTGTTGATTTTCTACCTGATTTGACTTTGATCTTTGCTGATGATAATGTACTTGAAGTTGTAATGAAGTATGAAGGAGGAACTCAAATTTTGTCTATCTTTTCAAACTAGTTGAGGCTCCTATATACTATATACTCAAGTGAGTCAGCTATATAGTGTGCTTCATGCTTTGTTGTTGAGTAGTGAAAACATCCACCAAACCCTAAAGGTGGGGAACCCTAAAGAGGTTTCAGTCGCCCCAGAAGAGGGAATAAAATAGGTTATTGTTGTTTGTGGTTATCTTTTATTTTGGTCGACCATATTTTGTATGATTCCATAACAATGGTTTCTTTCTTTATTCTGTACAAAACCTTCTAAGAAAAAATAACCTATCCAATCGCACATCAATTCTGAGGAGTTGAGCAAAGTTTGGAATCTCATTATACCTCTAACTTTTGGTGCCAAACGTCCTAGGTCAGCATATTTATGATTGCAGTATACCAATACCACTCCCTTCTTTATCGCAAGGCCGATAAATAAAGTACTAAAAATCTTAGTCCATCTTAACAGTGACGAGTCTTCAAATGAGGCTACTTCAAGTTCCCTTAAATCTACAAATATATCCTCCATCTTTGTTGTAGTTTTAGCTACCTCGCAAGAAGAAATGGAACCAAGAGGAAAAGGACCAAGTTTATTGGATGAGTTAGACATCCTCATCTCCCCAAAAGTTCAGTCCTTAAAAAGAAAGGAGGTCGGGGGATAGTCCGACCCTTCTACCTTATTGGACTCTCCCGATAAATTTCAAGCATGTCTTATGAAGAAAATTATGACTGGTACTAGTCTCGCTATTGTTGATGCTCCTAGTAAGAAGGTGGATGTCTCCAGAAAAGGGAAGGGGCATCCTATAACGTAGGTGCCCAAGAATACCGACTTAGCCCCCGTGCTACTGAGGGGAGCCATTTTGGACATGAACATGAACATGCAGCAGGTCAGCAAAATCCACCGATTAGTTGGTCTCCCACGTCGCTCAGACATTATATTTGGTAAGTCTTAAGCAGACTATCCACCGATTAGTTGGTCTCATGCGTCGCTCATACATTATCTTTGGTAAGTCTTAGTACTCCGTTCGAATTTTTCTTGGAAGTTTCCTCTAATACTAACTTTTTTATCGGCATTTTCATCGCAGTTCCCGGTGGAATTTGTGAATGTATTGGATAGGAGAGACAACTAGGAAAAAACTAACACTGAGTTGGGGCATGATCTGTATGAGACCTAAAAGTTATTGACAGCTCTTCAGAAGGCCTATGACACCGAGAATAAGGCCCATGAGGTGTATGTGTCCAAGATGGTTTCCAATAATGAGCATTCGAAGAAGGTTGATGAGGAATTTGATCATACCTTACCGGTGGCCTTATCATTAAAGGACTAGTCGTACAACCAAAGGTGGGATGATTCCTTTAGCTAGGCTAAGAAACATTTGGAATGTATCCATAAATAAAACTTCAAAAAAGGTTGGTACGTAACCCTGGTCAAGGTAGGAGTTCCTACCGAGTCTATATCTTTAACGAGTACAACCCAGGCTCCCCCCAAAGAAGGAGGAGGAGGGCGAGGCTCTTGGCAATGGCCAAGAAAAGGATGGAGACAAGAAGACAAAGGAGGTCACATATCCCAATAAAAAATTTAGCTAATCAAGAGTTGGTGAAGGAGAAATAAGGCCAAGTAGTTAGACTTATACTAGGTTTTCAAGTATTCTCCTGTCATTTTGGTTGTTTATGTTGTAGGGGTTTGCCCATCCTTCTGTTTTAATGAAAAAAGTTTCATTTTGGCCTTATGATTACTCATTCAATTCTTGACTACTTCTGATCCTTTGATTGATCTATCATCTCTGAATGTTTTCCCTTTGATCTTTATTAGCTCAGAATGACTTGGTTTTTATTCCAACAGCTCAAGAAAATGAAGATTTAGATCTGATCCTTAGTTTGGAAGCTTCTATCCGAGCTCGTATAGCATTCATAGATGTTCGAAAAGAACTTCATTAAATGACAAGTGCGTATGGTGAGAAGGTTGGGGGTGATCGCTTCACTCAGATCTGAGGTAAAAGACATGAAAAATGTTGGTGAGGATATGAGAGGGAAAAATATTTCCTTAAGGGAGCAGCTTGGTAGGACTGAGAAAGCCTTTAAGGAGGACCAGGTGATGAAAAGTATCTTACATCAGAAGCATGACATTAAGGTAAAAATGTTAAATAGGTCCCCGCGAAGTCTAGTCACAGGGGTTTGATCAAGGCTGGAGTGATGCTATGCTTTTATTTAATGAAGCCAACCAGGTCGCATATAAATAAGGGTGTATAAATGCCTTAGTTTCTATGAAAGTCCCCCTGTGACTCCCAATTTTGGCATTGGTATGGGATTGACTGCCCATTTGTTTGACTCCATACTCTTAGAAGTGAGGAATCACGGATCCCTACAGATGCCATTCCAATCCAAGTAATAAGGGTCTATCTTCTCGACCATGATAGCGATGATGAATTTCATCCTGATTGGGATGATAGTCATCATGCTAGAAATGACTGCCGAGATGGAGCGTCGAAGGTGAAATACTTGTTCATATCTTTTTTGCACTTCAGTTTGTGTATTTTTCTAACCTGGCTATTTGTAATTAACTAAATATGAATGAAATTATTTAATTAATTCCATATCTTGCATTTTTCCATTTTTATGTTGATTATGTTTTACTAGTTGCCTTACCTTTTAGGTTATATGTCATCACACCACCTTAAACCTAGATCCAACCATGGAGAAAATGCGCTTGGTCATAGGGCAATCCACCCGTTCACGATTTTAACCGGCCAAAGTCAGGATACTTAGTCCCTAAGTTTCCCCCTTAGGTCTTTTTTATCTGGGTAGTTTTTGAATTTTCTGTGTTTATCAGTTACAAAAGCATATAACCTCAAAATATGATTAAGTGTAATCTCAGCAGGGAATGCAAATCGAAGAAGAGAGCTTTGATCGGGTAAACTTAAACAAAATTAAAATGCAGATAGCCTTGCTATAATGATAAGTAACAATAAAAAAAAAGTTGGCATGCCATTTAGAGTAATAAGAAAACTACTTGTATTAATTGAATTTTTAGATTATCCAAGAAACAAAAGCCTAAAACTTGAAATAAAATTGTAATAAATCTGAAAAGTCTTAAAAATAAAATTTCCTAAGATTGACCGCATTCCACATTATAAGAAGCTCCATGCCCCCATTGTTTCTAAATGGTATGCTACTTGGAGGTCGTCTTTGGTAACTTTAAATGGTTATTCCCAGTTAGGACCTAACTTGCCATCTGATGGATTCCTCGCGTTATTAATCACCTTTTTGAGGACATAATCTCTGACCTAGAATTTCCTTTTATTAACTCCTTTATTGTACTGTTTGGCAAATTATTATTGGTAGGAGGATAGTTTGATCAAAGCTTGTTACTTTCTTTCTTCGGCTAGGTTGAGCTCAGTCCTTATGATTTATACGATTAGGATTCATGGTCAAGAAGCAAGCTTCTAGTGGAATTACAACTTCCATTCCATTAGTCAAGGCTAAGGGTGTTTCCCCAGTGGATATTCTAAGCGTTGTTCGATATGCCCAAAGGACAGAGAGAAGCTCATCCACCCAAGCTCCTTTTTTCATTTCCAACATTTTTTTCATTTTATCGAGGAATGTTTTACTGTAGGCCTCTAGCTACCCATTGCTTCGAGGGGTAGGCCATTGAATAATAGTAATGCTTGATGTTGTGGTCTTTGCAGAAGTCTTAAAATGGTCTGCTCTCAAATTGTGTTCTATTATTGGTTATGAGTGTTCTCGGCACACCAAAATGGGTCATGATATTTCTCCAAATAAATCTGATCATGTCAGTGTCCCTTATATTTGTTGTTACCCTAGGGAAACTATTGGATATGAACCTTCTTGAACTGTACGACTAGGTCTTGGTCGAGCTGTAAGCATGTTAACATACATTTATCTCAGGATTTACAGTCTCGTGACATTTGATTCGATACCATCCTTGAGTCGTGGAAGACATCAATGTGACTTGCACCAAGTGATAGGGCCTTTTTTAATCTGTCAATAAAAGACTCATGTTTGGCCTCATTATTGGATGCTTCAAAGCCAAGTCTGATTCCTTTCTCGAGCAAGGATTGTTCAAGGTTTATGAGCACAATTCCCACTCCAGATACTTTTGAATTAGAAACCATGTCAATATAGAGTGTCCACTTATTGAGTTGGTCAAGCTCTTCAATGTTAACATGATTGGCATGTTCGTCATCATTAACCTCCTGCCCTCCGGTGACCTCAACGATAAAATATGCTAACACATGCCATTTGATGGCAATTCTTAGTTGATAATGGATATCGATCCTCCCCAATACCACCGACTATTTGTAGATTTTTCCAAAGAAGTGTGACACCCCGCTTATTAAAATAACGGCTGACCAGCCCTCTACTAAAATAAAACAGGAATCTCAATTGGCTCGTTCTTAGCATCATTGTCGAAAATCAAATTAATTACTAATAACCTATTACTCAAGTCCAGTGTTAATTTTAAACCTTATTTAAATGCCGTAAATAAATTTATTTAGCACAAACCATTCTAGGTAATTAAATAACTACACAATCACCATGATCAAATTTGAATGCTATAATAAAATAAAATCCAAATAGCTAAATAAGCCATCGGTATAAAGTCTGATATCATTACTCATCACGCTGAACTAAATAAAACTGAATAAAAGTCTGATAATGGGTGACATGCCCGAATAATAACCGAATGAGTCGTATCTAGAGTCTCAAAGATAGAAACGACTAAAGAAATCCCTGGAAGCACTCCACAACTACTACAACTCCGATAACTTGGAAAGAATACTCATGCCTGGCGTTCCTTTGCTGGACACCTAAAAGTTTTGAAAATATTTTGACATGGGTCAGAGACAAAAACCTTTTGAAAATATTTTGCAAGTGATTAAAATACAATAATAAATATGTAGTGCACTATTCCATATTTAAACTGGTGTCACACTCCCATGAGATAATCCTCACCCCTCAACTATAGTGTGCACCTAACGTATGCATTTTAACACCCTAGTTATGCTACCCTTCCTAACTAGCCTCAAAGTATATCTTAGTCTCATACCCTACCCTATGTCCTGCATATATTATTTCTCAATTAGCTTTCACATCCGCTTTATAATTATAATTCTCAATTATAATTTATCAATTCATTTCACATGACTTTACTCTAGTTATTAATTCAATATTCACACCTTAGTGTTATATATACACACATATATATATATATCGCTCTCTCTATATACATATAATCTCAATACCTCCGAGCATTACCTCGCTGGTTGCAAATCTCAAGTATGCCATCAGGCTCCAGGGATATACACCTCAACTTGGGCCACCGGGTCGGAATCACGCCATTGCGCCCAAAGCGTAAACGTAAATTGGAGGCGGTCATTGTCTTAAGTTCATGGGTCATAACCATACCACAGGACTCCAAACTCACATAAGGTGGTCGTGCATAGACCTATGACCCGAGGATCGATATAACACCTACTAGGATTAGCCAGGGTAGACCTTCCATGACGCGCAACCTCCACCGATAGCATCCTCTTAGAGTAGGTATGTTTCACATATATCATACACATACATACATACATACATATATATACATATATATATATGTATGTATATACAAAGGGGAAAGAGACTCAGCAACCGACCGCCGACAGTCGCAAAAGGAAGGAGCCTGAAGTTCCTGGGGGCTCTCGACCTGACTCACGGACGAGGGCGAGGGTAGAGGTGTCTCGGGCACACACTGAGGGGACCAACTCCTCTTCTAGTATGGGTGCCTATTGGTCTCAGAATCTCACTTTCCTCAAGGTTGAACCTTCATCCCTCATAGACAACTTGAAGGCGGCCAAAGCCTCAATGTTTTCTGCACCCTCGGCCGCAGATTATGAATTCTTATCAGAGATGCCCCCGGCCAAGGTCTATGACTATGATCTTCACACGCTGGCTCAGGAACTTTATCTGTCTCGTCACCTTTGATTCACATATATTTTATGAAGTGTTCCCTCAGCTTTCTAATGAGATTTCTCCTATCATATATAGACTGTTCGTGCCTTCACCTCGGCCACCAAGTGGATGGCTGAGAATTAATAAAAGTTTCACGAGGCCGAGAGGGCTATTCAGCATGAGGCCGATTTGAAGACTGAATTAGAGACTGCTCGGGATGAGCTGGAGAGTGCAAGGACTGAGAATGCAAGGGTCCTAGATGAGCTGGTGAAGTAGCACGAGGCCGACCTGAAGGTGAAGGACTCCCTCAACAAAGAAAAGGAAGAAGCCTTGACCAATCAGGGGGCCCAATTCAAAGCTAAACTTGATGAGGCAGTGAAGAAGGTTGAGGTGGATGCTATGGAAGCTTATAAAATCTCCGACGAGTTCCAGGGCTTCGGCCTTGAGTACTTGGAGAGGGGGATAAAGACGGCCTATCGATGAGTCATCTTGAAATTTGTTGACGTCGTGTCTTCTGTTTTCCCCTCTCTTGAGGAAGTTCAGTTGGATGACCCCCTTATTATTACTGAGGATTTAGCCCATGTGGAGTTGCAAGTGCACGTCGAAGGTATCAGCACATCCGAGGATCGGCCTGTTTTGGTCATCGAAGAGACTCATATTGATGTTGAAGCCCTGCCCTTCGATGTTACTCAATAGGGTGGCTGTCTGTAGCCCATACCCTCTGTTTTTAAAAAACATTTATGTACTTTACTTCCTTAAACAAACATCTATGAATTTATAATAGAATCTCTCTTCCTGTCTTCTATGCTTGTCTCTTATATGATTTGTCTTGGCTATTATATTTGTGTTATCCATCATCCAAGTCCCCCCTCGTCTTTCTTGAGAGTGAATTGAGGGTCGTCCCTACCATTCACCCTCATCTTATCCGAGGGTGGTTATCCACCAAATTAATGATGTTTTAAATATCAAGTCCCCCCTCGTCTTTCTTGAGAGTGAATGGAGGGTCGTCCCTACCATTCACCCTCATTATAACCGAGGGTGGTTTTCACCAACTTAATGATGTTTTCAATTTAAAGTCCTCCCTCGTCTTTCTTGGGAGTGAATGGAGGGTCGTCCCTACCATTCACCCTCATTATAGCCGAGGGTGGTTATCCACCAAATTAATGATGTTTTAAAATTCAAGTCCCCCCTCATCTTTCTTGGGAGTGAATGGAGGTTCGTCCCTACAATTCACCCTCATTATAGCCGAGGGTGGTTATCCACCAAATTAATGATGTTTTAAATCTCAAGTCCCCCCCGTCTTTCTTGGGAGTGAATGGAGGGTCGTCCCTACCATTCACCCTCATTGTAGCCAAGAGTAGTTTCCACCAAATTACTGGTGTTTTAAATTCAATTCCCCCTCTTCTTTCTTGGGAGTGAATGGAGGGTCATCCCTATCATTCACCCTCATCATAGCCGAGGGTTGTTTCCACCAAATTAATGATGTTTTTAATTTCAATTCCCCCCTCGTCTTTCTTGAGAGTGAATGGAGGGTCATCCCTATCATTCACCCTCATCCTAGCCGAGGGTGGTTTCCACTAAATTAATGATGTTTTCAATTATTTCAAGTCCCCCTCATCTTTCTAGAGGGTGAATGGGGGGGCCATCCCCACCATTTACCCTCATCATAGCCAAGGGTGGTTTCCACCAAATTAATGATATTTTCAATTATTTCAAGTCCCCCCTCGTCTTTCTTGAGGGTGAGTGGGGGGTCGTCCCTACCATTCACCCTCATCATAGATGAGGGTGGTTACCACCAAGTTAATGATGTTTTCAATTATTTCAAGTCCCCCCTCGTCTTTCTTGAGGGTGAGTGGGGGGTCGTCCCCACCATTCACCCTCATCATAGCCGAGGGTGATTACCACCAAGTTAATAATATTTTTAATTATTTCAAATCCCCCCTCATCTTTCTTGAGGGTGAGTGGGGGTCGTCCCCACCATTCACCCTTATCATAGCTGAGGGTGGTTTAATGAGGATAACCCTAATCATACTAGAATTAACAAACACAAAATGAATGGCCAATATGACATTCTCATTAACATTCCAAGTGTTCTGTTGGAGCAACACATTCATTACAACTGTGGTCCGATATGACATTACATTATTGATAGTATTTCTTTAATAATGTAATGTTCCTCACAGTGATTGGCCTATCATTTGAAGAAATACTATTGATAGGACATTACATTATTGATAGTATTTCTTCATTCCAGGGGTTGGAAAAGGGTTCCCCCTCAAGGTTCTCTAATCTGTAGGTTCCATGGATAACTTCATCAATGACCCTATATGGGCCATGCCAATTTGGGTGGAGCTTGTTAGGCTTTTGCCAAGTCTTTTTTAGGACTAGGTCCCCCACAGCGATTGGCCTTTGCTTCACCCTCTGGTTATAAAACCTGGCAGTCCTCTGCTGGTAGGCAGCTTGCCTTATCTCAGCGTCTTCCCTCCTTTCCTTGATCAAGTCTAAGTCAAGTCTCCTTTCTTCCATATTTCTCTGGGGGTCATACATTTGGACTCTGTGAGTAGGAAACCCAATCTCGGTGGGGATGACGGCTTTTGAGCCATATGCTAGCAAGAACGGGGTTTCCCCGATAGGGGTCTTCGTCGTTATCCTTTAGGCCCATAGTACAGCGTACAACTCCTCAACCCATCTTCCTTTGGCCTCCTAAAGTTTTTTCTTGATTCCGTCTAGGATTGTTCTGTTTGTGACTTCAGTTTTCCCATTAGCCTGAGGTCGGCCTGGGGTAGAGAAGAATTATTTAACACCGACCCTTTCGCAGTATTTCTCTAGAGATGCATTCTTGTATTGAGTCCCGTTATCTGAGATGAGGGTGTTGGGGGAGACCATATCTGCATATAATATTTTTCCAGATAAACTAGAAGGTCTTTTTCTCGGTGATCGTTACCATCGGCTTCGCCTCCACCCATTTTGAGAAATAGTCAATTGCTATGATCAAGTATCGATAGTTATTGACGGCCCTACGCAAGGGTCCTACTAGATCGATTACCCATACTGCGAATGGCTAATGGGATGTGATGGAGGTAAGAGGTTGATGCGGTTGGTGAGGGATGGTGGTGAAGCTTTGATATTTATCACACTTTTTTATGTTTGTCGTGGCATCTTTCTCCAAGGTCCGCCACCAGTATCCCTGGGTTGCTATCCTCTTTGCTAAAGACCTGCCCCCAATGTGGCTTGAACATGACCCCTCATGCACATCTTGTAATATGTGTGGGACCTCAGACGGGATCACACATCTGAGCAAGGGGAGAAAAAATCCCTTTTTGTACAAGGTGTCTCCGATGATAATGAATTTTGCTACTCTGTCTCTCAACTTCTTCCTTTCTTGTTTTGCTTCTGGAATCTCCCCTTATTTAATGTATCTGATTAGGGGGTCCATCCATGAAGCTTCCCTGTTGATATTTAAGAAAAAGCCAAGTGTTCCCTCTGCCTCTTCAATCGTTGGTCAAAGAAAAATTTCCATTGGGACTGTCCTCCTGATATCTGTCCTAGTTGCCGAGGCCAGCCTAGCAAGCACATTGGCTCGGCCATTATCAAGCCTATGTATCCTCTTTAATTTCACTTCTTTGAATTTCACCAATAGTGACTTCACTCTTTCAAGATATTTGGCCATTCTCTCATCCTTAACCTCATATGCTCCTAGTATTTGATTCACCACAAGTCTTGAATCACTATGGACCAAAATCTGGCCAACACTAAGAGACCTAGCTAAGGAGAGGCCTACTATCAGGGCTTCATATTCGAACTCGTTGTTGGAGGCTTTGAAGTTGAACCGTAGGGCGTATTCTATGTTTGTGCCGTCGGGTGCTGATACAATTAATCCAGCCCCACTTCCGCTCTCGCAAGAGGACCCGTCAACGAAGAGGTTCCATACAGCTTGTTCCTCTGATAAATTTCCCTCACTGAGGGATCCCTGTCTAAAGAGATATCTTCCCTCCTTATTTTTGATAACTTTTTCTCTAGTCGTGCTTGTCTCTGCCTTATCTCTGGATGGGTCAATAATTATGCCTTGCCGAGTATCTATCTTCTCGAGGCTCTCATCTTCAGCCTCATCATCTTCCCAAGTAAATTCAGCCATAAAATCTGCTATTGCTTGCCCCTTAATGGCCACCCTAGGTTGATATACAATATCAAATTCTCTCAGCTCTATGGCCCAAGCCATTAGCCTCCTCAATTTTTCTGGCTTGTGCAAGACCTGCCTAAGAGGGGAGTCAGTGAGGATGACCATTATATAGGACTGGAAGTACGACTTCATCTTTCTTGATGTATGGATCAAGGCATAGGCTAATTTCTCCATCCTTGGGTATCTTTGCCCTTCCCCCTGGAGTGCCTTACTGTTGAAATACACAGGCTTATGTACCCCATCTTCTTCTCTTACAATAGCTACACCGATAGATGATTCTTAGACCGATAGGTACACATGTAGTCGTTCCCCCTGGACTGGTCGTGACAATAGCAAGGGAGACCCTATGTACGACTTTAGTTCTTTAAAATCCTGGTCACACTCTTAGTTCCATTCAAAGGCCTTTCTGAGAATTTTGAAGAACGGTAAACACTTGTCTGTGGCTCTGGATACGAACCTATTCAAAGCAGCCACTCCCCCTGTTAGCCTCTAATTGTCTTTAATGGTCCTGGGGGTCTTCATTTCTAGGAGGGCCTTTATCTTCTCAGGATTGGCCTCAATGTCTCTTAGATTGACGATGAACCCCAAGAACTTCCCAGCTCTGACCCCGAAGGCATATTTGGTCGGGTTGAGCTTCATCCTGTACTTGTCCATCGTGTTGAAGGTCCTCTCGAGGTTGGCCACATGATCCTCGGCCTTTAAACTCTTGGTCAACATGTCATCTACATAAACCTCCATAGACTTCCCGATTTGGTCTTCGAACATTTTATTCACAAGGCGCTGATACGTTGCCCCCGTATTTTTTAGGCCAAAGGGCATGACCCTATAACAGTATGTCCCCTTGTCGGTAATGAAAGCCATTTTTTCTGAGTATTCAGGGCTCATGAAGATCTGATTGTAGCCTGAATAGGCATCCATGAAGCTCATTAGCTCATGGCCTGCAGTAACGTCTACAATTTGATCAATACGGGGGAGAGGGAAGTTATCTTTGGGATAATGTTTGTTAAGGTTAGTGAAGTCTACACACATTCTCCACTTGCCGTAGGCTTTTGGGACTATGGCTGCGTTGGATTTCTCGAGAATAAATTCCCCTATTTTTCTTCACTAGCTTTGCGTACACTACCACGTTGAGCTTATGACACATGATTTCGGGGTTGATCCCCGACATTTCTGCATGACTCCTTGCAAAGACGCTCTGTATCCTCCTTAGCAGCTTGATGAGATCTTCTTTTATCTTTGTCTTTAGAGCTTTGCCAATTTGGACGGGTTTTTTTGGCTCATCCTCAGTGAGGATGATGGATTCTACTTCTTCCATGACCTCTCGCTTCTTCAGCTTTGTCTCATCCCTAGCATCGAGGGTATCAATATTATAAGTGGTTGTTGTTTTCTTGTGCGCCTATCTTTCTTCGACGGAATTGAAGTAGCATTCCCATGCCGTCTGGTCTCCCTGAACTTCCCCTACCCCGTAAGGGGTCGGGAATTTTATCATTTGGTGAACTGTGGATGGCACGACCTCAAATTCCTTAAGATCCACTCGCCCCAGTATAATGTTGTAGGCTGAGAAGACGTGTTCATCCATCACAAAAAAGTTGACCATCTTGGTGAGCCATCTCGACCACTCGTCCCCCATTCTAACATCGGCCTTATACACTCCTAGAGGATGAACTTTTTCGCCACTGAACCCAATCAATAGGTGATGGTATGGGATGAGCCTAGCACGGCTGAGGCCTAAGGCTTTGAAGCACAGCCATAATATCACATCTACAGAACTACCCCCATCTACCAAGATCCTCGGCACCTCGCATCCGTGTACCCTGGTAGTGATGAGGAGAGGATCATCATGCGGGGCTAAGAGGGCTTTGAAGTCCATTCTTGAGAATCCCACTATCAGAGTATCCATATCAACTTTCTTCCTCTTTTTTGACTTTACTTCTATAGAGGTTGAGTGTACAGATTTTATCATTGCCTTGGCTTCATCTAGGTGAGCCTTCCTATCTGCGACCTCTGAACCTCCTCCTGTTAGTCCCCCAAAGATCATCCCAACTCCGAGTGAGATCATATTAAGTCTTTTTACAGGGACGTGGTCGTCTCTCGGTGGGAGGTCAGGGTCATACTTATCATTCGAAGGGTCGTCCTTTTTGTTTGGAGGATCTTCTCTGCGCACATCACCTCTCTTCTTTTTGGGGTCATCCCCTCGGCCCCTCTTGAAGGCACCTTTGTCAATGTACTTCCTAAGCTTCCCTTCTTTTAGCATTTTCTTAATTTCATCTTTCAGAGCAAAACACTTGTCGATCACATGGCCATGGTCCTGGTCAAATTCACACCATAAATTTTTATTCCTCTTGTGGGGAGTTGCCCTTAACTTCTCAGGCCACTTCAAGGACCGATCGCTCTTTATCTCATTCAGAATATGCTCATAGCTGACCGTCAGAGGGGTGTAATCAGCGAATTTGTTATCTTCAGATCTCTTTTTCCCCTCTCTGTTCTTTTTCTGGTACTTACCCCCGCTAGCGCCTTCTTTTTCATCTTCGTATTTTATGGCCATCGCCTCTTCGGCGTTCATCACCTTTCCCGTTGTTGACAGCAATTCGGCCATCATCTTCGAAGGGTCTTCAATAAGCTTCCATAAAATCTTCCCCTTCTGGAGTCCTCCAATGAGGGCTATCATGGCTATGCTTTCCTCATAGTCTTCGACCTTTAACTTTTCTTTGTTAAATCTGGCTAAGTAGTCTCTTAGACTCTCGTTCTTCCCCTGCTTAACATAGAGCATGTGTGTTATCTTCTTCAGTGGCCTCACTCCAAAGCAAAAGTTATGGATAAACCGGTCTGCTAACTGCTTAAAGCTTTCAATGGAGTTCTTTAGAAGAGACATATACCAGACATGTGCAGCCCCAGTAAGAGTGCCAAAAATGGCACGACACCTCATCTCATCTGCGATAGAGTATATGTCTGCCACTAATTGGTACATCTCAATATGATGGACAGGGTGGGTACTCCCTTCATACCTTGGGGTGACCACAGGTGGCTTAAACTTAGATGGTGTTGGGAAGTTGACTATCTTCGCCACAAAGGGTGAGCCTATGGAGTATCCTCTCTGAAGAGGGTCCCAGCTCTTCACAATGTCACCAATTTTATCCACCAACCTTTGGATCAAGTCATTCCATGGCTTCGTAGGGTCAGCTTGGCCGATGTTATCCCTTGCCACCTCTTTGAGGTGAAAGGAGGGTTCTGCTGCGGCAGGTCTGTGTCGACTGTTTACTTCTCCCTAACCATCGTCCTGTCCGTGGGGTCGGCCATCTGCTTCCTCTCGTTTGGACCTCGCAATACTTCTCGATCTGGATAATTTTTCTCGCAAGCCATTTACTAGGCCCAGCCTTTCAAAGGCCGACCCCCTACTCAAACAATCGAAAGCAGAGCCCCTTGGGTGATCGTCGGGATTCTGCCTTCCATACTTCCCTCTGCTCTCCTAGATAGGTCACACAGTATTATTAGAGACCTCATACGGCTCCCAGAATTCTATGGGGGCCTCTTCCACCTCCAGATCATCATATCTATCTTCTAGGAAAGGGTTTCTTACCTTACCCAGGCATAGACGTCGGGGGTCAGCAACATCCCTCCGCCGTTGTGGAAGTGGCAGGTCTTTGCACGGTGCCTGGGGTGGTCCCCTAGCCTCATGCTGCCCTGGAGCTACTACTGGAGTAATCATTTCTGTTGAGACTCCTTGAGGTCTTAGTATGTTGTGACTAAGAGCTGTAAATTGCTCCTACATAATCCGCTGACTTGCTGCTAAAGACTTCAGGGCGGCCGCCACATTAGTCATCTCAGACTGAGGCAATGCCTGGATGGAACTAGGTACTACTCCACTATCTGGTAGAGGAGGTGGTGGTGGAATCTCTGGTGCCATGTGCTTGAGCTATAGAGAGCTGAATGTTCAAAAGATGGATGAGATTGAGAACCTTAATGGGTCTCTTTCAATGGTGAAACAACTCCACATAGAGGGGGAGAACTAGTTCACCACCAGATTTTTAGGTAAGGTCAAGCTGTATAAAGGAAGAGATATCTTCTCGTTTCCCACAAACGGCGCCAAAGTGATGATGCTAAGATTCAGCACCACCAAATAAGTGATAATGAGCTCAAACAGTAATAACAATGGCAGCAATAGAGATATATGTGTGTAAGTGTATAGAAGGGGATGAGTATGAGAGGAATAAGACAATGATGTATAGTGGTTCAGCCAATTAGGCCTACATCCACTGTGAGTGTGTGATTCACTAAATATGGGCACTAATGGCCTTAGATACAATGCACATAAGCTCACTCTCTCTCTACTGTGTGTACAAGAAGAGTTTTATCTAGGGTTACAATTATCGATCCCTTTACAAGAGTGAAGATAACACGTATATATATAGGGTTGGGGGTAATATTGTACCCCCCAAGCATGCATGGTGCATGTGAATGATGATCAAACCAATCCCCTACTGACACCTGGATGTGCCCCTTGTGATCAATGATGACATAATATTCCCTCACGTGAGGGGATGATATTGTTATAATGGTCTAGTCCACGTGCTATATGAGTCCCACGCGCACTGTTCCACACGTCTCCCAAATCACGCGCTATGATGATGTCACTATCGGCCTAAAATGCCAGGCCAAGGCTAAAGTTGATGCTGGCATTGGGCCCGGCTGTATGTGGGCCTTGTATGGTCATCCCCTCATAGGGTCGTCTGGTCCATGACGGGAGTCGTCCCCTTGTAAGGTCGTCTGGTCCGTGATGAGGGGGTCGGCCCCTTATAGGGTCGTCTGGACCATGAAGTGATGTCGGCCTCTTGCTTGGTCATCTGGCCCATATTGGAGGGTCGGCCCGTGATGTGGGGTCGGCCCCTTATAGGGTCGTCTGGCCTATACTGGAGGGTCGGCCTGGTTTTGAGCCCTCGTCTGAGATGAGGACACCCTCAGCCTAGCCAAGGGTGTATATTGGTATATCACACATACATACATACATACATACATACATACATATATATATATATACACACACACACACATACACACACACAATTATATAACGATACATATATATATTGTCTCTATACCCTTATATATACACACATAAACCTGGCTAACCATGCATGTCACTCGTAACACTAGCCTTTAAAATCCCCGATTCTACTCCCGACTCCCAATTAGTTAAATAATCACTTATTTAATTAATTTACCCTTATAATAATAATAATAATAATAATAATAATAATTCTGGACAGTAAGCTATTCCCAACCAGCCCATATCCAAGTTTATCCGAATTTTTAACCCAAATTCATTACTTATTTTCGATTGTTATTCATCCTATACACTCTTAATTCCATTCTCCGAATTTATTCCCGATTAATCTCAAGGCATTTTAACAACCCACATAATTTCCAGTAGTGCAATTATTCATTCACGGACCCTCTACATTTATCAAAAACACCAAACGGTTCCCGAATTAACTGAACAACCCAAACTATATCCCATAGAAGGTTCGAATCGATTCAGCTTCTAGGCCCGAATCTATTCGCCCGCCGAATCGATTCACTCGCCGAATCAATTCGCCCTTGAGGGCTAAATTGATTCGATTCTGTGCAGTGGCCATGTTCTTTTTTCCAATACGAGTTTTCATAGTTTCTCATCAATCAATTCAGTTTGTATCACAACTTTAATCCATGTATTTCAATTCCTACCAATCCTAATTATGATTCTACATATTTACATATTTTAATGCATTCAAATACACTAAAATTCACGGGATTCATCACTTTAATCAAGATCTGTACAATTTCTTAATTAAACTTCAAGGTTACACCATTCCCCAATATTTTTCATTCAAGATCAAATCTTTCTATATAAGTTAAACTCATAAATCATATGGAATCATTATCAAACCCAATTTGTTTATGAAATCATTCCCGAAATCCCATTTTTCTTTAACATGTGAATTCCACCTGAAATTCATATTTGTTAATAATATGAATTAAAGCCACCATTTAAGGTATTAAGAAAGTTAACCACTTTTCTTAATTTTATAGAAGATTCTGAATCCTTCTTGTATGATGAATCAAGCCCAGAAAAGTCCCCAAAAATCTTCCCAATCGGCCTCCTCTTAAGCTCCTTGGCTTTAACCCTTCTCTTTTCTCTCTTCTCTCACTCTTAGACCTTGAGAATAATAATATGGCTGCCACCTATCATCTCTCATCTCATTTTATAATTGCTAACCCTAAATTGGGTTATAACTTAAATGTAGAATGACCCGTGTACCCCTATAGGGGTCCTGACAAGTCTAAAAAGACTCGAAACCCAATTACTACCCCTGGGTACTTAATTGTGACTATTTCGACCCATTTCAGATCAACCGTGCATTCAAAATCCTCATCCAATTCACCCATCGTATATATCCCATCACAACCTAATATGACCCCACACGCATGTCCAGGTTGAGATACCGTGAAATCCCGTTGCTTTTACCCACTTACGACGTAATACCGTTTGACATTATTTTATTTACTTTATCACACTAGGAAATATATATATCCACATAAATATTAATTCTTTTCTCGCTAATTAATATTTATTGAAATTATCATTATTTCTCAATTTATTTAAATTACATTCATACGTGTAATTTAAATGCTAAAATCGAACCACTCAAAATTATAGGGTGTTACATACTTCCCCCCTTGCAAAGGAATTTTGTCCCTGAAATTCGGGCATACCTGGCATAAAAAGCTCGAGATAACTCTCTCGCATATCATCCTCCCACTACCATGTTATCTCATCAGCGTTATGGTTCCCTCACTATACACGAACCAAGGGCACTACCTTTGACCATAGCTTATGCTCACTACGATCCAAAATAACAGCCTGTCTCTCCTCATATGAGATGTCGAATTGTAAGTCTATCTCTTCTAGTGGATTGTGCTAATATGCCCTCTCACTCCTCTGATATTTTTTCAATGACGACACATGAAACACGTCGTGAATCCACGATAGATGTTCCGACAAGGCAAACCTATATGCCACCGGCCCTATCCTCTCGATCGAGAAAGGCCTCGCATACGTCAGCGCTAGATGTCCCGTCGTATAATCCGTCCGCACTGGAAAAAATGAGCCACCCTAGTCAGACGATCCCCAACGACCCATATAGAATCGTGATCCCTCTGCGATGTCGGTAGCCCGTAATAAAGTCCATCGATATACTCTCCCAATTCTATGCCGAAATATCTAACGGCTGTAACATCCCAGTTGGCCTCTGGTGGTCTACCTTCACTAACTGACATGCTACGCACTTGGAGACAAACTGGGCTATGTCTCGCTTCATACTTCCCCACCAATATTGTTTACGTATATCCTGGTACATCTGATCGCCGTCGGGATGTGTCATAAATCTTGACCCATAGGACTCTGTCATAATAGCATGTCTTAAATCCCCATCATCTGGGACTATAAGTCTCCCATTCAAAGTGTAAGCCTCCCTCATAAATGATTGAGTAAGAGTTTGCCCCTCTGCCAATAATTGATGTACCTTGTCCTGGAAAAACTGGTCTAAAACCTTTACCTTCATAACCCTCATAACGTTCTTAGGTATGATAGTCAACACTACCATACATGGCTTGGAAACTGCATCATCCTGGCGAAGCTCACTCCATTTAGCCTTCCACGGGTGGTACTAAATGTCAAACTGATAGTCCTTTACGGATTCCAACCATCTATGCTGTCGCATATTGAGATCCTTATGAGTGAACAAATACTGCAGTGACTTATGATCCGTGACAGACTAAATTTATCCCTATGTAGATAGTGCCTCCAAATCGTCAGGGAATAAACTACCGCATCTAGATCCAAATCATGCGTGGGGTAGTTCCTCTCGTGGGGATTAAGATTACAAGAAGCATAATCTATAGCTCGATCCTTATGATGTAGCACTCCCCCAAGTCCCTATAAGGACGTTTTGGTAAATATAAGGTACTCCACTCTTCCCCTAGGTAGTGCGACACAGGTGTTGAAGTCAAGTTGTCCTTTATCTCATCGAACACTAACTGACAGTAATCATCCCACACAAATGGCACCCCCTTAAGAGTCAAATTCGTCAATGGACTCGCAATCTTCGAAAAGCCCTTAATGAAATGGCGATAATACCTTGTTAATCCTAAGAAAATGCAGATCTCTCTCGATATTATGGGTTGACCCCACTCCCTCACCACTGCAACCTTACTCGGCCCCACTGAAATGACACTATCACACATAATCTGACCCAAGAGCTGCACCTCACGCAACCAGAATCCAAACTTAGAGAACTTGGCGTATAACTGGTGGTCCCTAACGTCTGTAAAAGCATACACAAGTGCTCTTCTTGCTCGTCCTCAATCCAAGAATTTACTAGAATATCGTCTATGAACACGATCACGAACTAGTCAAGGAAGCCTCTGAACACCCTATTTATGAGATCAATGAATACTGTTGGAGCATTGGTTAGCCCAAACGGCATAATCTTAAACTCATACGACCCATACCGCATCAGGAATGCAGTCTTAGGGACATCCTTCTCCTTAATGAGCAATTGGTGATACCCCGATCTCAAGTCGATCTTTGAGAATTAAGCTTCTCCTCTCAATTGCTCAAATAAGTTATCGATTTGAGGCAACAAATATGTATTTCGAATCATGACCTTGTTCAACTCTCAGTAATTAATGCACAATCAAAGTGAACCGTCCTTCTTCTTCACATATAACACTGGATACAACACGACGATGTACTCCATCTAATGAATCCATGACCAAGAGCTTCTGAATCTGGTCCCTCAACTTCCACATATGTAATGGGGCCATGCGGTACAGCACCCGTGTAATTGGCCTAGTCCCAGGTGCTAAATCTATAACAAACTCTATCTCCTGACTCGGTAATAAAGCCGATATCTTTTAAAACACGTTCTCAAACTCCCTAACCACTGGGATCGAGTCTAATGATATAACCACCTCCTGCGAGGTCTCCTCCTCAATATAGTACAAGTGAGTGCTCGACCCTCCCTCGGGAAGAGTAATTGCCACCAAGAACATCTCCTGCCCTAGAATGGCAAGCACAATGGTCCAACAAAAATAATCCACCGTTGTTCGATACCCTACCAATAAGGCCATACCCATAATGACGTACCCATTCTTGTCTAATATAAGTAAGTCATCTGCAAAACACAATCTCTCGACATCTATCCCCAACCCTCTACAAATGGAGTGAATAAGGGCCCCACTACCCAAAAGTGAATCGACACACATAATAATTTTATTGGTTGTCTCTAATAAACCAATCGCGCGTGCAAATATAGTAGCTAAGAAAGAATGTGATGCTCCTATATCAAATAATACCTGACCCATATGCCCATGGATAGGAAACGTACCCTGAACTGCATGTGGCACATGCGGAGCCTGTGGCATCATCGCATTCTTAATGTTATAGACACGCCCCAAATATATCTTTCCCTACTGTTGTAGAACTACTGGAGCTGGTGCTCCAGGTGGTTACTGAGCCTCTTGCCCCGCTGGGCCCCCTATTATTGCACTCTACCTTGCTGCGGACAATCTCTCTTCTTGTAACCCGTCTCTCCACGCTAAAATCACGAATTGTTAAATCCCCTTATCTTTGGCCCTATTATTCGTGTTGAGGTTATCCTGTTCAACGGCCCTGCTAGCCGTGCCCATTATTTTCTTGGCCTTACTAGCCTTGAGGAACACGTTGTTGCTACTAATATTGCGAGCCCTGCTGACCCTGCTTAAATCCACTGTCATCTTATCTGAAACCCCCTGATCAAAATCTCTTAATCGGATCCCTGATTGAGAATCCCGCTCATGTTGTCTAACATTCTACTTCTGTGATGCTCCACTTGCACCATTACCCCCAATCTTATCTGATTGGCTAGACTCCCCTGCTCTCTTGCTCCCCTTCATGTGGAAGTGGTGATCCTAACGATGTAACAATGCGGCATTGATGACCACAGTATACGTTTTTAATGTCGGATTACCCAGTAAGTGCCTTTTGATCCTGTAATTAAGCCCATCCATAAACTTTAAAATTTTCTTTTCATCAGTGTTCACTTCCTCGGGCTCAAAGTTGGCCAGGCGGGTGAATTCTTCCTCATACTCGGCCATAGTCCAGCCCTCCTTTGCAATATCCAGAAATTTCCTCCTCATCTCAGTCTAAAATGTCGAAGGAAAGTATTTACAGTTATACCGCACCCAAAACTCGGCTATGGGCATCGCGTCCCTCTTCTCGAACGTAGTCACTAACTTCTACTACTGTAGTATTAAACCCACTAACTTAAACGTTGTTAGTATCTGCTTCTGAACATCACTACACTCAACCATGAGAATATGACATTGAATGTCCTTCTTTCACTGATTGACAACTACCATATCTGCGCTGCCCTAAAACTCTGGTGGATGCTCTTCATGAAAGGCCTCCCGAACCCTTTCCCACACTGATGGTCCCTAGTGGGCTTGGACAACCGGTGCCACATGCTGCTGCGAATGAGCCTGTGGGAACTACTATACCATAGTTATCATAGCGGCATTAATCGACTCAGCAACGATATTAGCCACCTATGCAGCTGTCACAGTCTCCTGTGGAACCTATGGCTCCTGATGAGCGCCCCTGCATTAGCCCCCTAGAGGCCCTAGTCTATCATCCTCTCCTGGGCGGCATCTTAAACTAGATCGAATTTGTATAAGTCCATAATTACTACAAATTATATTAGCAGAAGAACGTAAAAGCGTAAATGGACGACACAGTCCTAATAATTGGGCTCTATATCAAAGAACATTATGCTGGAATCGTAATAAGCCGCATAGATACTAAAAACACTAGAACCTGATGCTCTGATACCATCTGTGACACTTCACTTATAAAAATAATGGGTGGCCAACCCTCTCGAAAATCAAATTAATTACTAATAACCTATTACTCAAGTCTGGTGTCAATTTTAAACCTTATTTAAATGTCGTAAATAAATTTATTCAACACAAATGATTCCAGATAATTAAATAAATACATAATCAGCATAATTAAATCTGAATCCTGGAATAAAATCAAATCCAAATAATTGAATAAACCATTGGTACAAATCCAATACCATTATTCATCACACTGAAATGAACAAAACTGAATAAAAGTCTGACAATGGGTGACATGCCCGAATAATAACTGAATGAGTCCTATCTAGAGTCTCAAAGATAGAAGCGTCTAAAGATATCCCTGTAAGCACTCCACAACTTTTGCTGCTCTGATAATCTGAAAAGAATACTCATGCCTGGCATCCCTGTGGCTGGACACCTAAAAGTCTTAAAAATATTTTGATACGGGCCAGAACCTAAAACCTTTTGAAAATATCTTGCAGGTGATTAAAATGCAATAATAAATATGTAGTGCACTATTCCATATTTAATTTGGTGTCGCACTCCCATGAGATAATCGTCACCCCTCAACTAGAGTGCACACCTAACGTATGCATTTTAACACTCTAGTTATGCTACCCTTCCAAACTACCCTCAAAGTATATCTTAGTACCATACGCTACCCTATTTCCTACGTATATTATTTCTCAATTATCTTTCACATCCGCTTTATAATTATAATTTGTCAATTTGTTTCACATAACTTTAGTTATTAATTCAATATTCACACCTTAGTGCCATATACCTGTATATATTTTCTTTACACTTATATACATATCTTCCTATCACATCAAGTATACATACATATATATCGCTCATTATATATGTATAACCGCAATTCCTCCGAGAGTTACATCATTGGAAGAAAATCTTTAGTAAGCTATCAGGCTCCAAGGATATACACATCAACCTGGGCTACCAGGTCGGAATCGCGCCACCAAACCCAAAGCGTGACTGTAAACTGAAGGCCGTCATAGTTTTAAGGATGTGGGTCATAACCATACCACAGGACTCCAAACTCACATAAGGTGATCGTCCATAGACCTGTGACCTGGGTATTGATACTACCCCTACTTGGATTTGCCAAGATAGATTGTCTATAACGCGCAACCTCCACTGATAGTATCCCCCTAGAGTGGGTATGTTTCACATATATCATACACACACACACACACACACACACACACACATATATATATATATATATATATATATATATATGCACATATATCCGGCTAACCGTGCATGTCACTCGTAGCTAGGGATGACAACGGGCGGGTTTTGGTGGGGATTCGATCCACCCCTGCCCCTAATGGGGGAATTTGGGGTAAATAAGTGGGGTGGGTTCGGGGGCGGGTTTGAAATAAAAAAAACATCGGGGTCATTTTTAGTATATGAAGACCCCGAATCCGCCCCGTTTAGGGGTATTATTACAAATTTACCCTTTTATATATATACAGAGCGATGTTAGGGTTTTTTCATTTTTCACTCTAGCCGTTCGCCTCACTCATTTGTCTTTTTGCCGTCACGCTCACTCATCTCTCTCTACTGCTCTTCTCTCACCCCCCGGCAGCTGTCACTGCCACTCCCATCGCTCTAGCCTCCGAGAAATGTAAGTTCTTGTTAAAAAAAATTATCATTTTTCTTGGTCAACAAATGTTTTTTTCATCTTTCAACGACTGTATAAAACTGATGATGATGGGTTTTTTTTCATCTTTCATTTTTTTATTTTTATTTCTACAAAGCATCTTTCAGCGATTGATTTATTGAATAAAATTGTATAAAGTTGTATAAAAGAATGAAGAAAGCACAGTGATGTGCATACAACTCGATTTATTGGGTCATCATCTTGTCTTGGCTTTTGATTTGGGGGCCTGGATTAAACCCACACTTTTTCCCTCTCTTTATTTCTCATATATATGTTTGTTTATTTGATCAATATGGATGTGTAATTACAATTAAACAAAAAATTACGAAGAGAGCATGTACGGGAATAACCTACCAGTAATTAGCATGAAATACTAATTAAAACACAAAGATTTGCAAGCAAGAGAAGCTAAAATTCTCGTGCTTTTTACAAATTTTTTTACAGATTTATTTATAATCTTATTTGTTTAATTTGGATTTTGAACAGAAAATTCCAAAGTGAAAAAAGTTCGTTTGAAAAATTATATAAAATAAGATAAAAAAATATCATAAAAAAAAGTTTGGATAGGTTCGGGGCCCCCGCGGGGTTTTTAAATGGGGTGGGGATGGGGACGGGGGTTGGGGCGAAGGAAACGGGGACGGGGTCGGATTTGACCAAACCTTCCCCATTGCCATCCCCACTCATAGCATTAAGCTATAAGTCCCGACTCATAATTATTTAAATAATCACTTATTTAATTAATTCACCCGTATAATAATAATTCTGGACATTAAGCTATTCCCAACCAGCCCATATCCAAGTCAAACCAAAATTTTAATCCAAATTCATTACTTTATATTTCTAGTGTTATTCATCCTACACACTCTTAATTCCATTCCCCAAATTTATTCCCGATTAATCCCAAGGCATTTTAACAACCCACATAATTTTCAGAATTCCAATTTTTCATTTACACCCTCTACATTTATCAAAACCCCGAAATGGTTCCCTAATTAACTAAACAAACCAAACTATTTCCCACAGCAGGTCCGTATCAATTTGGCTTCCAGGCCCGAATCGATTCGCCTATAAGGGACGAATCGTTTCGATTCTGGGCATTGGCCCTGTTCATGTTTCCAATACGAGTTTTCATAGTTTTTCATCAAGTAATTAAGTATGTACCACAACATTAATCCAGTTATTTCAATTCCTACCAATCCTAATTATGATTCTACACATTTACATATTTCAATTCATCCAAATATACTCAAATTCATGGAATTCATCACTTTAATCAAGATATGTACAATTTCTTTATTAAACTTCAAGGTCACACCATTCCTCAATCTTTTTCATTTAAGATCAAGTCTTTCTATATGAATTAAAGTCACAAATCATATGAAATCATTATCAAACCCATTTTTTTATAAAATCATTCACGAAATCCCATTTTTCTTTAAAATGTGAATACCACCCAAAATTCATATTTATTTCCATTGATCATAATATGAATTAAAACCACCACATAAGGTATTAAGCAAGTTAACCACTTGGCTTAAATAGATAGAAGATTTTGAACCCTCCTTCTATGATGAATCAAGCCCAAAAAAGTCCCCAAAAATCTTCCTAATTAGCCTCCTATTGAGATCCTTGGCTTCCTCCCTTGTCTTTGCTCTCTTCTCTCACTCTCAGACCTTGAGAATAACAATATGGATGCCCCTATCATCAACCATCTCATTTTATAACATCTAACTTGAAATTAGTCTAAAAAGCCCCCAGAACCCAATTACTATCCCCGAGTACTTAATTTTGACTATTTCAACCCATTCCGGATCAACCGTGAAATCGAAATCCTCATCCCAGTCATCCATCATAAATTTACCCTCTCAACCTAATATGACCCCACACGCATGTCCCGGTTGAGATACCGTCAAATACTGTCGCCTTTACCCACTTACGATGTAATACCGTTTGACATTATTTTATTTACTTTATCAAACAGCATATATATATATATATATATATATATATATATATATATATATATATATATATTAATTATTTTCTCTCTAATTAATATTTATTGAAATTCTCATTATTTCTTAATTTATTCAAGTTACGTGCACACGTGTAATTTAAATGCTAAAATCGAATTACTTAAAACTATGGGGTGTTACAAGAGGTCGGTCGGCCTTTTTGAGGAGTTACTTTAGTCGAAAAGAGGTATTGACAATGACTAAATGAGCTTCAAAATAGTGATTTAACTTTCATGAAGCGATTACCAGAGAGTAGGATATCTTTTCGAGAGGAGATTAGCATTTCTCGATGAGAATTAAGTGTGTGAATGACTACACCAAACCTTGTGGAGGGTGAATAGATTTTATAGCTCCATGTGTACAAATTTTAAATTTAAAAAAAATTCTTTCAATTAAAAATCTCTTTAAGTCAAACTCAACAAATCATAATCCAAAGGTCTTCTTAAACACACACACTAAAGAATCATGTGGATCTATATTTTAAAACTCAAACTAACACGAGTAAATCAATTTTAACCTAAATTTCTTGATTCAAAACCAATTAATGTGAAGTGTGTGATCAAATGTATTCATCAGTATAATAAATAATCACAATCAAACACAAGACCAAATTTATGAGAAAAAACTCCCACCTAGGGTAAAAAACCTCAACGCACTCAAAATCTCATTTCTACTTGTAAAGAAATTTAATAAAAGTCAAGACGGTACCTCTCACACAGTCACTATTACGTAGTTGTCTATGAACTTTTAAACTCTCCCACATATATAATGTGAGACCATTGCAAGATCCATGGAACAAACGAACAACTCCATTCTCCTCTTTGAAGTCGTTCCACACTTCAATTTCTCCAATAGATCAAAATACCACTATTTTTATATTGTGGAGTGCTTAATTGTGTTAAATCAAAGTAGACAGATGAAATTATCAAAGGCTAGTGATGAATGAAAACAAACTTTATAAATTCACTCACAAAACTTAAAGATTCATGAATTGATCTAGGTTTTTTATAAACTGTGAGGAAAAAGTTAAAAAGGAATTTAGAGGGAAGAACAAATGCTCTCAACTCTAAAAAATCATTCAGAGGAAAGTTTCACTTGAGTAAAAGTCAAATACACACAAATGGGAGGGGAAAACTCCTTAAAATAGAATTTTTCAAATTTTGATCGCGCCGTGCACATGGTCAAGTATGGACGTTCGCAAGATTCCTTCCAGTGTGAGAATGTCTTTGTGCGCACAGGCATGAATTCCAGTCAAGCGAATGTCTTTGTGCGCACGGGCATAAATAGCCACCGTGCGAACAGTTAAGGATGAAAACATACAAAACATCCTTAACTTGTTTATAAATAGGAACACCTTTCCCAAAAACACTTTCCTATAAAACTTTTAAAATAACTTGATACTAAAAGTTTAAAACTCATACATTTAAAAAAAATGTGCACATGTGTGTAACCATAGATAATTCACATATACTACATAAAAGGATACATCTTCAACTTGAGCTTGATTTGAATTAAATGGCAAGAAAATTCTTCCATGAGTGGTGTCTAAGATCGTCAATACTTCCACGGTTCATCTAAACCGTGCCTCACTCATATAGAATAAGAGTACGTGACTTGTTAGACACAAATGTTTTGACACGGGGTATATGCAATATAAACCTATGCAAATGTTCTACATTTTAAATCTCCACCTTTGTCTATTCCGTGGAAAACCCCTCAAAACCCCAAAATATCTTATTACCCTTACAAGGCTCATAAATCACTATCCATATAGTGAGAGTAGTAGAAGATAATATACATAAAATCCAAAAAATAACTAACACAAGAAAACTCAAGTATGGACATGGGCTAGAGAAATGGAATCATCAAAGTTATGCTTGAAACCACATGAAACAATAAATAAAGTCAAGCGAGAAATACTATACGCAAAGAGAAATTCCCCGTGCTTGGGAATCCTACGATAAAAATAGCAATGAGATATAACATATGTATTACGAAGTGAAACAACATCTAATAGCAAGATATACACACATCATGCTCAACAAACCAAGATATATCAAGCGACAAACTCCGCTATCACAATGCATGTAAACAATCAATCAATGATAAAAATAGTAATGATCACAAAACTCCCCCTTACTTACATCTCCCCCAATGGTAGGAAAATAATAACATCATCTCCCCCTTTTTATCATGGAATAAGACAAAGAGAAGAATATAGCATGAGAATACAAGAGAGAAACGAGACGATGGAATATAGGGATAAAACCAGGGTAATATGGGAAATATAATCACGAACATGATGAAATCAGAACAAGTAAATAATGGAATGAAAAATAATGTGACACGAAATAGGGGTCATGTGCATGTTCTTCTATTTGAGTCATGCGAACGGGTGTGTACTCACGGTGCCAATTGTCATGCGCACAAAATTTGGACAGTGTGAACCTTGTTAAAAAATATACAACAACCGTGCGAATGCATATGTTTTACAATTGTACGAACATAATTATTTGGACATTCAACCAAACTACCTTATGCACATTAGCACTTAATAAATCAAGTCTAAAATCAACCTTATCACTGCTTTAAAATGATTAACTCTATCTAAAACACTGAGCACATCCCAAAACTTCTCAAAACCTCTTTTATCTTAGCACAAACTACCAATGACATCTGAAGCAACCAACTAAAGCGCTTATGCATCCAAACAACATGTTTAAAGTCTAATAAGCAAAGAAAGATTATTATAACAAACAAAAATAAGCATATATACATGAAAATAGGAATGGAAATCTCAAAGAACAAACACTTTAGGAAAATCATACAAAATCACATACACTTGATTATGAAACCACTTTAGATGACTAAATCAAAATTGTTTAAAATGTTAAGCAATTTAAGACATTTTCAATTCACATTTGAAACATAACTTAAGTGATTTGATAATTATAGGCTTGAATGTGCATAGAATTGGAATAACACAACATCAAATATAAAATTGCATTACTTGACACATTTAAGACAAACTTTAATGAGAAAAGAAATACAATCACAAGTTTAGTCTTAAAGTTCAACTCCATCCACAAAGTTCCCTTGGCCAGTGTTGATTTTCATTTTAAAATGCCAAACTAAAGAGCAATTTCATTTTTGAATTGATAAAGTCATACCAAGTTTTTAATGCATGTTAAGCACTTGGCTTGTGGCTTTTTCCAACACATTGGCTTTTGTCACGGATTGGCTTTTCACACACCTAGTTGATACTTGCCAAATGATACTAAAATTCAAATGAAGTGTTATCATATTAATAGTATCCCTTATCAACGCTTTCAAAATGGTACATATTCAACTCCAACATATAAAATCTCACAATTCTCATATGTAGACCTTTGGAAAACTTTTTGAAACTCGTGCAAGATTGTTTTCAAATAAGTTTGCAGATGTTTTTAGAAATGACAATTTAATCAATTAACTATGCATTCATGTGATGTAAAGTGTAAGCAAACACTTAATTCATCAAAAGAACTCTTTAAGTCAATGTTTACATGATGTTTTTGAAAACTTTAAATTAACTAAACACTTTTAACAATTCAATTCATCAATATATCTTATTTTCTCGTATAAAATCCATATGAGAATTGGTAAGAGGACCAAAATAGTCAAATCTAATTTCTTTAGCACCATGCAGAATCATAGATTTTTTGAAAATTATTTTGTTGATATTTCCTAAGCGTTCCTCTTAAGAAAGTTTTACTTTCAAGGCATTAGAAAATTCATTCTTAATAGAAACACCTTCTTTTTTATATTCTTTTTATGATGAGTTCAAACATTTTGCGTTCCTTTTCAAGTTTACAATTCGTTTCAAGGAAATCGCATTTTTTCTTTTTCAAATGAAGAAGTTTGTTCATTGGCTCTCTTTAACTCACGCTTGAGTTGTAAAATCATTTCATCTCTCTCTTTTAACAAACCACTTTCTTCTTCAAAAATATTTATTTTGTGTCGCATCTTAATATTAGATTTCTTCAACTTGAGCGACTCATAAAACAATTTGTTATAATCATGACTAAGTTCGCTCCACTCTTCATCATCACTCTCATCATTATCATTGTGCTCAATCTCATAACTAAACTCACTAGATGCATGTGAAGAGTTCTTAGTCATAAAAGACCGCGATGACGAGTGCGAATTGTCAATAATTACTCCCAAAACACAAATTGGATAATTCAATGAAGACACGCAAATAAGAAAGCAAACACACAAAATAAGGGTCTAACTCAGGTTTTTAAGCCTAAAATGAAAAACTTAGCTCAGATACCAATTGATAATTAAGTGTTTGAATGATAGACACCAAACCTAGAGGGGGTGAATATGTTTTATATTTCATGTGTCCAAATTTTAAATTTCCTAAAAATTTCTTTCAATTAAAAATTTCTTAAAGTCAAACTCAACAAATCAAAGTTCAAAGGTCTTGTTAAAACACACACACAATAGAATCATGTGGATCTAGAAGTAAAAGCTCAAACTAACACGAGTAAATCAATTTTAACAAATTTCTTGATTCAAAACCAATTAATATGAAGTGTGTGATCAAATGTGTTCATGAATATAATAAACAATCACAATCAAACACAAGACCAAATTTATGAGGAAAAACCCCCATCTAGGGGTAAAAAATCTCTATGCACTCCAAATCTCATTTCTACTTGTAATTTTTTTTCTAAAAGTCAAGATGGTACCTCTCACACAATCATTATTACGTAGTTACCTATGAACTTTTAAACTCTCCCACATATCTAATGAGAACCCATTGCAAGCTCCATGCAACGAACGAATAACTCCTTCTCCTCTTTGAATTCGTGTTACACTTCAATCTCTCTAATATATCGAAATGCCTCTAGTTTTATATTATGGAGTGGTTGATCATGTTGAATCAAAGTAGATAGATGAAATTATCAAAGGCTAGTGATGATATGAAATAAACTTTAAAAAGTCATTCATAAAACTTGAATATCCATGAATAGATCCAGGTTTTGGATAAATTATGAGGAATAAGTTAAAAAGGAATTTGGAGGGAAGAATAAATGCTCTCAACTCTTAAAAGTCATTCAGAGGAAATTTTCACTTGAGTAAAAGTTAGATACACAAAAAGGGGAGGGAAAACTCCTTAAAATAGGATTTTTCAAATTTTCGATTGCGTCGTGCACATGGTCAAGTATGGTCATTCGCAAGATTCCTTAGTGTGCAGTTCGAACCACAGTCATGCGAATAGGCACAAAGTGTAGCTAAGTGAACGTCTCCGTGTGCATGGGCACAAATATCCACCATGCAAACCAAAAAAGGCTGAAAATAGAAAAAAAAATCCTTAACTTGTTTAAAAATCAAAACACCTTTCCCAACAACATTTTCCTCTAAAACTTTCGAAAGATTTTAAAATAATTTGATCCTGAAAGTTAAAACTCACACATTTTAAAAAATAAACTTTTGTGCACATATGTGCAGCCAAAGATAATTCACATATACTACATAAAATGATATGTCTTCAACTTAAGCCTAATCTGAATTAAATGGCAAACAAATTCATCCATCAGTCGCATCCAAGATCTTCAATACTTCCAAGGTTCATCTAAACGGCACCTCACTCATACAGAACAAGTCTATGTGACTTAATAGACATAAATATTTTGATAGAGGAGATAGCCAATAGAAATTTATACAAATGTTCTACATTTTCACTCGGCGTCCAATATCATTTTGCTAATATAATATATTTGGAATTGGTGCCCTTTATTTCCTCACATTAAGGTCGAGCTAACTATGTGTTCAGACACCATAAGATATAGATAAACTGGATCTCTCGAATTTAAGAGTGCAAGTAAAGGTGGTTGGCTCAAATAAGAGTTGATTTCCTTTAGCGCCTTTGAGCATTCTTCACTCCAGGCTAAGCCCTTGTTAGGGAAAATTTCCAATTGAGTCAATTTGTTTGTAATTAGCATTATTCCGAACAAAACTGTTTGAGTCATAGGTTAGTTATTCAGTAATGATCCCACAAAGCCTATGACGTGTAGTGTTGAAGATGTTGTGGAAAGCTTTGAAGATGATATTCATGTCGTGTTTAGTGCCTTCGTTTTTCTTCACACTTGGTTCATCTTAGATCACTTAAATATGAATGCTAAAGGAATTTTGAGATTTAGGATTTTAATAAAGGATGCATTTTTAAATTAAAATGTTTTGGGACTTTGGAAAAATATTTTTGGAAACGTAATTTTAAAATATTTTTTGAGTTATATTTGTTTTCAAAAATTTGAGATTGAATTAAAAATTAAAACTATATTCTTGTCGTTCAAACGAGTTTGAGATTCGTTCAAACGAGAGTGCCTTCTTGTTCTAACGAGGCTTGTTTGTCGTTCGAACGAGACACTGCCTCGAAGTTCATGTTTTCATATTTAAGGTTTCCTTTCTCTCAAAAAACATAAGAACTTTTCTCGAAAAACGTTTCTACACCAGTTTACAAAAGTTCCCACTTATTTCCACCATCCTTCATTTTCAAGATCCAAATCTGATTATTCCATAGCTATTGTGATCTTGATTTTGGCACCAGATATTGTTTTAACCTTATTAAACAAATGTTTTCGTACGTTAGACTCCGTATATTCTTATTGAGAATAAGGTGCAGTGGACTCTGCATTCGAATTTATACACGATTATTAGTTGGATTATTAGATACCAAGGTGCACGTGGATTCATGTACTATAGACACTTGCGTGGGTGGATTCCTATGTGGCACTTTGAAGGATAAATAAAAGAGGAGAAGAAGCGCCAAGGCTTGTGGGCGATCGAGTCGTTGATTAAGACTATATCTCTCTTTGTAATATTCCGTATCATAGTGATTATCAAGCTTGGTCATCCGAGTTTTTTTCCCTTTGTGGTTTCCACGTACATCGGCGTCTTGTGGTGTGTTTGATTTATTTGCTTTTTCTGCTTGATCACTGTAGATGCATGATATAGGGTTAATAAGATAAAGTTGGCAAAATCAAATTATTTTCACAAGATTAGTTTGTGGGTGCTAAGATAAAATTTAAAAATTTTAAAAATATTGTCTTTGCCTAAAGAACTTTGCTTAGGGACCTTCTCAAATTTGTCTCGTAGCTAGAACACTAATTTGTTGTGTTTGTGATCCCCAGTCTTTAGGCATGAATCCTAGAGGGTTAGAGGTTATTAGAACACCTATGTTTTATGGCACTAATTACGCTTACTGGAAAATGCGTATGAAGTCAGCACTTAAGGCTATAGATGAGCGAATGTGGTTAGATGTTGTTAAGGGGTGGACACCACCAGTTACGAAAGAATGAGAGTAAACACTATTAAAACCTGTTGAGTTGTTATATGATGCCGAGCACAAATTGGCACAGTAAAATTCTAAGGGTTTGAATGCACTTTTATGTTCTGTCTCCCCGAAGGAATTTTGTTGTATTATGACGTGTGAGACGTCTAAAGAGGCTTGGGATATACTCCAACTTACCCATAAAGGAACCAACGCTGTCAAGGCTTCTAAACTCCAAAACCTCACCACCCAGTTTGATACGATTAAGATGTTAGAGAGCGAGACCTTTGATGAGTTCTACGCTAGATTGTTCGATACGGTTAACTCGTCGTTTAACTTGGGAGAGAAGATACCTGACAACCGAGTGATTACGAAAATCTTAAGTTCGTCTCCTGACAGATTTAATCCAAAAGTGACTATTTTAAATTCTTTAGGGATGCTTGACTTGATGAAAATTGAAGAGCTTGTAAGTGACCTACAAACTTATGAGCTCGACATGTTTACCTCCAAGTAAGTGTCGAAGAAAGAAAAGGGCATACCTTTGAAATCCCTGAAGAAAGAAACAAAAGTTTCTGATGATGAGTTCGAATATGTGGCCATGTTGGCAAAGAAGTTCAAGAAGTTTCTTAAGCTTCGAAAGCAATCGAAGAATGTAAATCGACTTGAGAAAAATAAGAATAACAAGGCAGATCACTTCCTTATGAACCGGAATGAGAACATTAACATGGATGAGTCGAATAGATGTGATGGTTGTGAGGTTTACGGCTATAGGGTAGCTGAGTGTCCCACTAGACATAAGGAGGAGGGCAAGAAACAGATAGTATTTAATGCAACCCTTAGTGATAGTGATCCGATAAAGGAATATGATTCACCCAATGAGTGCAACTTCACCGTGTGCATGGCTAGTCATGTGAGCGACGACGAGAAATCTTCCCATGAAGATATTACTTTGCAAGACACTTCTGAGGCCATAGTGAGTGAATCCCAATCGAGTGAGGGAAATTTGAGTGAGGATGAGGAAATAGAGAAGAGTGAGTTATAAGTTGCCTTTTGTGAATTCTATGTGTTGTCAAATTTTAAATGTTAAGATTACCACAAGTGCACGGGCTATTGGAATATAAAGGGTGTAAGTACGGTCGAACCAACAGAGATTTCATCAATTTTTATAAAGTATCGACTGTCCAACTAGACAAATGATTGTATAAATATATAATTTGAGTTTTAAAACTAAAATGAGACTAAATTAAATAAATGACTACAAATGATGCTATCAAACATGGGAGAAAACTAGGAATTCGGATCCAATTATCAATTTTAATTAAAGTCGCATGTTAATTTAATCCCGTATTTTCCCACAGTTGTAAATCAAAATATGCCGACTCTCGTCGCACACATTTCGGAAAATAAAACAATACATGTCTCAAAATATTTTAATGTCTCTTAAAATAGACACCTTAAATCCCTATTCCCTAAAAAATATCACTTTTCAATTTTTTTATGTGTATTTAAGCATGAGATATGAAAACAATTTAATGTCAGCATAACTCATCAAAAATTACAACTTTTAATTCTCAAAATATAATTTAACAATTAATTTCAGAGGTTTAAAACACACTCTCGTGTAATGTTAAATGAATACCGAATTTTTATTTTCAATTAATACATGTTGGGAGTAAATATTGAATTAAATTAAAATACACAAATTAATTAATCATGATAAACTTCACCTAGTCCTAGAAATAAAATTACTCACACATCATAAATGGAACACAATTATTGCAAGATGAAATAATAATTTTCATTTATAATAATCAACTTACAAAATTTTGGGTCCAAGACTTGAATTTCAATTCACAATATTCCTCCCAAGTTGCACAAAATTAATCTCCCAAACACTCAAAGATACAAAATTAATCCGTGTTTGTGTCTCACTACCCTGATTCCTCCCTTTATATTGGGTTGGAATTAAATATGGTACCCGTGTTTTTTTTTCTTTTGTTTCTCTCTGTCTCCTCTCGGAGCTCCCTCTTCTTTTTTTGAGCTGCCCCCAATACCTCTTTTATAATCCACGACCCTTTTCATTTCTTGGAGGATTTTTTTGGTTAGTGGCTCAAATGAAAGAGTGGGTTTTGGAGGAATGGAGTTAGTGGGTGATAGTGGAATAGGATAATGGGTTTCAGATTTTGGTTCGGTTGTTGGGTTCTTGGAAAGGTGGTTGATTTGGGCTCGGGTATGGAAAATGGGTTGGAATTTCTAGTGTGAGGCATGTATGGGACAAGGATGGGTTAATGGGTCTTTGGACATGGGTTTGCGTTGGGATATGGGAGTATAGTAGTAAGTGTTGGATCAGGATTCGCAGGTATTGAGGTGTATGGTAAACGGGTGAGAGGTTGGTTATGGAGCTTAGGAGAGAGAATGTGGGGTGATTTTGGGAAGAAGATGGTGAATAGTGAGGGTTGTGTTTGGGTGTAGTGAGGTGTATGGTATGAGTGGTGTGTGTGTGTGTGTAAGTTGTTTGGGTGTATGAGTGTGTATGGGAATAATGTGTGTGTGTGTGTGTGTGTGTCTAATTGTACACCTAATAAAACTTAACCAAATTATTTACAACTCAATTAAAAATTACAAAAATAATAAAAATAAAAATTAATAAATTAAACCTATAAAATAATAAGCGACTAAAAAAAATTAATAAAACTAAAAGAATAAATCTAAAAATAATAACATACAATGACATAAAAAAATGTACAATGAGTCAAATAAAATAACTACACTAAAATAGCACCACGATATATAAAATGGCACGCTCTAAATAATATTTACATAAAATAATTAAACAGTCAAAGTGACAATAAAGACTCTAAAAAAATTAAAAATAAAATAAATATGATACGCACACAAATAAAACATCACAAAAAATATGTACATGACTCAAATAAAAATCTAAAAATATATAAATATAAAGTAAACACACACACACAAGGTGTAGGTATGGGTTGGGCTCAGTTTAAGGGTTGGTTTGGATTAGGGGAATGATTTTGACATCGGGCATGACTTTTGACTTTCTTTCAGTTTCGAACTTTGCACTGTCATAATTTCTTTATTTAAACTCCGATTGATACGCCGTTTGAACCCAAGCGTCCCATGATTCAAGTCCTTTAATTTTCGAGTTTAAAACTAGTCATTTGAATTTATAATATTGCCCCTGAAGGTTCGTAAGTGACCTTTTCATGCTCAATTTGCTTCTGGACTTCACCGCTTGCATTTTAAACTTGCCAATACTAAAAAACAACCTTGTACAACCGATTAACAATGAATAATCAAGGTCATGAATATAAGACGTGATTAAGAGGTTCCAAAACTCCACTTTTAATCCCATTTATTCTTAAATGTGTATTTTTCTTTTAATTAATAAAAATGACTCTAAAAGTATTTTATTTATGATGACGGGGGCCTAACAAGGTCTAGATTTGGGTATAAATATTACAAAATAATGTACTCATCAAATAACCCCAAACCTAAACTTTGCTTGTCCTCGAGCAAAAATTAAAATCTAACTCACTTTTGTAAGAATCACGATTGCACTTAGCATGTGCAATAAGCGGTTAAACCCCTAGGTTGACCTAGTGGACGAGTTTTGTCTCATGAGGGTTTGCAGTGAATATACCCACAAAATTCAAAAACTTGACTCTATTTACAAAAAACACAAATGTAATATAAACAAGGCTTGAATGCAAATTTCATAAATATAATAAAAATTCACTTTTCGATCTCAACTTATTGTGCATGTGTGTATAGCCAATATGACCGTCCAATTCAAAATATTTTATCGTTAAGTATCTTACACGAAAGTTCGTTTGATTTAATTCTCATGGGATACGCTAAAAAAATGAACACTCAGAATTGGGTAGTTTCTCTCGGTATATGTTAATAAAAGAGTAATTTCAATGAACAAATGCCACATATACATCATGAAAGTCGAAGATTTTACAATGGATGAATATGATCTCGTGAATGGAAAATCGATTACTTCGAAAACTTAAATCACTCCATATATCCTAATCATTCTCTCCAGACTATAACTAACTTCACTTGAGATAAATTAGGACTTTCTTTCGGTTGTATTGTAGGCTCGATTTTTGTTAGAAATAACGGGTTTTTTTAGTTTCAAAATTTTCTGAGAATACAGAGGTTATCCGTATTTTGTATTTTCAGGCACTTTTTCCAACCTCCATTTTCTTTTCTTTTTCGATTCACATACTCCTTTTTCTCTTTTTAGTTTCATATTTGCATTCTTTTGATCTTCCCCCCTTTTTTTTCTTTTTTTTTTTGCACATTATTGTAGCAAACATTCTTCTTTTGACCTTTTACCCTGATTTTTCCCTGATATTCTCAGAAAGTGGGTATAGATATTTGGGTTTTCAATGAAAGGCTCATTTTTATTTTTATGCACAAATGGATTACAACGGGATAATATAGAAAAGGATAAATTTAGGTTTTTTTTTAGGTTTTCAAAATGATGGCCTAATCTCATTTCTCGAGTTCCGTTAAGTTACTTTTGTGTCTCAAGTAAACTCATTAAGACATTTAGTGTGTATGATTCATATTTTGACTTTCCATTTTCTGTAATCGAACAAAATAAAGATTTTGAGATCATCGACGAATTAAGTGTTGAAGGAAAGTTTGAGTTATTCTAACTCGAATTGATTTAAATTTCTCAAAAACGATGAATGGCACGAAAATCTCACCGGGTTACAATCTCCACAATTAATCGTTAAGCTCAATAACTTTCACCTCAATATCCATTTTCGATCATATTATATGGCTAATGTGTAAAAATTTCATAAGTTAAGAGATCCGTGAATTAATTATGTATTAAGAAATCGTTTCACAACACATCTTTTTGGATTTTGAAATTTTCATAATTTTTTTTCAAAGCGGAGAAAGATGACCTCAATACCTCCAAACCTAATCTCTACATTGTCCTCAATATACAAGACAAAAATTGCAAAGGCGGGAGAGATAATACCGTAATGGTGGACTTTTTCCCATACACAATTCCTATAAAAAAAACTATGATACAACAACAATGATCTAATTTCATGTTCACTCATGGTACACAGGGTCTTGGAGGAGAATGTCCTCCACCTCCCGATCTCGCAATTCTAGATATGGCTTCAACCTTTGACCATTAACTTTGAAAATTTCACTATTTTTCAGGTTCTCTACTTCAACCGCGCCATGTGGGTAAACCGTCTTAACAACAAAGGGACCAGACCATCTAGACCTTAATTTACCAGGAAAGAGATGCAGTTTGGAGTTGTACAAGAGAACTTCTTGACCAGGTTCGAATGACTTCCGTAGGATGGACTTGTCATGGAATATTTTTGTTTTCGCTTTGTATAATTTTGCGTTTTCGTATGCATCATTCTGAATCTCCTCTAACTCTTTGAGCTGGTGTTTTCAAACCTCTCTCGCAGGAGGTAAATCAAAATTTAAGGTCTTAATGGCCTAGTAGGCTTTATGCTCTAACTCTACCGGAAGATGACAGGCTTTTTCATAGACAAGCCTATATGGGGACATACCAAGTGGGGTTTTATAGGCAGTGCGATAAGCCTACAGTGCATCTAGTAACCGTAAGGATTAGTCCTTTAGATTTGGATCCACTGTTTTCTCGATGATTAGCTCAATTTTCCTATTGGAAATTTCTACTTGTCCACTGGTTTGCGGGTGATAAGAACATCCTACTTTATGCTTGACTTAATATTTTTTCATGAGACTCTCAAATAACCAATTGCAGAAATGGGTTCCTTGATTGCTAATGATGGCTCGAGGTGTACCGAATTGGGAAAAAATGTTTTTTCGAATAAATTTGACTACCACATGGCGGTCATTTGTTCAACTTGGTATAGCCTCGACCTACTTAGACACATAACAAAATGCCAAAAGGATGTAAAGATTACCGTAAGAGTTCGGGAATAGACCCATGAAATTGATGCCCCAACAGTAAAAAACCTCAGTAATCAATATGGGATTTAAGGGCATCATATTTCGATGAGTTATCTTTCATAACCTTTGGCCTCGGTTATAACTTCTACATTAGTCATTTGAATCAAGATAAATTATGGGCCAATAGAATCCACCCTATAAAATTTTCACAACGATTTTGCTAGTACTAAAATGAACTCTATAAGCTTGATCATGGCAAAAAGAGATTATGCTCTGAATTTCATGATCGGGGACACACTTCCGAATGATTTGATTGGGACAATACTTTAAGAAGTATTGATCATCCTAAAATAAATGCTTGGCTTCCTTAAAAAATTTGGAACAATATTTTTTAGGCCAATGCAGGGGCATCTCACCTGTCGCAAGATAGTTCATAATATCGACAAACCAAGGAAGTTGAGAAACAAGCATTAGTTGCTCATCGGGGAAGGACTCATTAAGTGGCAACAAGTCATCTGATGATTCAATGGTTAACCTAGATAGGTGATCCACCACTATATTCTCACAACCCTTCTTATCCCGTATCTCGAGGTCAATCTCTTGCAATAATAGAATCCATCTAATGAGTCGAGCCTTAGCGTCCTTTTTAAACAAAAGGTATCGTAAGGCTGCGTGATCGATGAAAATGATAACCTTGGATCCTATTAAGTAAGACCTAAACTTTTCTAGCGCGAAGACGACAACAAGGAGCTCTTTTTCGATTGTGGAATAATTCAATTGACCATTATTAAGAGTCTTACTAGCGTGGTATACAACATGAGGAAGTTTCTGGTCGTGCTAACCAAGAATCGAACCTAATGCATAATCAGAAGCATCACACATGATTTCAAAGGGCTCACTCTAGTCGAGAGGTCGTATAATAGGTGTTGAGGTCAATTCCTTCTTTGGCCTCTCAAAGGCTTGAAGGCAATCATCGGTGAACTCAAAGGTTGTGTCTTTGGCATGAATATTGCACAAAGGTCGAGAGATTTTGATAAAATCCTTAATAAATCTCCGATAAAAACTAGAGTGTCCTAAAAATGATCAAATTTCACGCACAATTTTCGGGGGTGGGAGATTAGAAATGAGATCAATTTTAGCCTTATCAACCTCGATACCCTTTTCAGATATGATATGACTTAACTCTATGCCTTGTTTAACCATAAAGTGACATTTCTCCCAGTTAAGTACAAGATTCTTGTCCTTACACCTCTTTAGAACGAGGGTGAGGTTATGGAGGCACTCATCAAAGCTAGACCCAAACACTGAAAAATCATCCATAAAAACTTCGAGAACCTTTCAACCATATCCGAAAAGATACTCATCATGCATCACTGAAAGGTAGTAGGTGCATTACACAACTCGAAAGGCATGCGTTGATAGGCAAAAGTACAAATGGACAGGTGAATATGTTTTTCTCTTGATCCTCAGGACTGATTGGAATTTGATTATAGCCAAAATAACCGTCAAGAAAATAATAATAAGGATGGTTGGCTAATCTCTCAAGCATTTGGTCTATGAAAGGAAGAGGAAAGTGATACTTCCTTGAGACGGCGTTCAACTTCCTGTAATCTATACATACACGCCAATCGGTTTGAATTCTAGTGGGTACTCACTCATCATCATCATTTTTCGCCACCATCAAACCGGATTTCTTTGGAACAATTTGAATGGGACTGACCCATTGATATCAGAGATGGGATAGATAATACCCGCATCCAACCGTTTGATCACCTCAGCTCGGACGATTTCTTTCAGAGTGGGGTTAAATCTACGTTGTGATTCACGGGAATTTTTAGCGTTATCTTCTAAGTGTATCCTGGGCATGCACACTAACGGACTTATCCCTTTAATATTAGCTATGGTCCATCCAAGGGATTTTTTGTGTTCACTAAGAACACGCAATAACCTACCTTCTTATTCTTTGTCCAAGTCAGACGCAATGATGACAGGCAAGCTATCAGAAGGTCCTAAGAACCTATATTCGAGTGATTCTGGTAATGGTTTTAACTCAAGTTTGGGGGCTTTCACAAGAGATAGTGGAATTGGAGATGTATAGAGCGAAAGAGTTTGGGGTTTAGATTTCCAAACTCCCACTTTCGAGATAAGTGCGGAGTCGAGGAGGGCATCAACTTCTTCAATTGAGTTTTCGAAGTTGAATTCAGACCCAAAATGGGCAAGGCATGCCGCTAAAGGGTCATCATTATAAATCGTTCAAAAATTTCCTGGATGATAGTGTCAATCATATCGACGTCCAAGGGTTCATCATCATTTGGTGGTTATTTGGTCAAATTGAATACATTAAGTTCCATAGTCATGTTTCCAAATGATAAGTTCAATTGGCCACTACGACACCTAATGACGGCATCGGACGTGGCAAGGAATGGAAGACCCAAAATCACCAAAAATTTTGCATTAGGATTATTCACATGTTGGGTGTCCAAAACCACAAAATCGACTGGGAAGACAAATTCTCCAACTTTTATCAAGACATCCTAAACAACACCTCTTAGAATCTTAACAGATCGGTCAGCCAGGGATAGAGTAATCCTCGTTGTCCTTAATTCTCCCAAGCCTAATTTCTCGTATACTGTGTATGGCAAAAGGTTCACGCTGGCTCCCAGATACAGAAGGGCTTTCCCAATTATATGTTCCCGTATTTTGATAGGTATCATCGGAGTCCTGGGATCTTTATACTTGATAGGGGTCCTATATGAGATGATCGATCTTACTTGCTCAGCGAGAAAAGCTTTATTTGGAAAGTTTGTGCTTCTCTTGAAGGTACAAAGGTCCTTCAAAAATTTTGCATAAGATGGAACTTATTGTATAGCATCAAGCAATGGGATATTAATTTGTACGTGGTTGAATACTTCCAAAATTTTGTTCGCTCGCGCCTTTTTCTTTTATGGCATTAAACATTGTGGAAATGGGGCTTTTGGGACATAGGTCTCAACAAATGGTTCAGAAGATGAGGGTGGGGAAGAAGTTGGATCCATGGGTGAATCCTCATTTTCCTTACGTTTCTCATATTCACTCATGGTGGGTTGTAAGATATTATTCTTAACTTCTTTCCCTGACCTAAGCGTGATGATAGCCTTAGAATGCTCTTGGGTAGTTGACGTGGTACTGTTATCTTGAACAATATACTGACCCCTCGGCATGTTACCCTTAGGATTAGGCTCGGGTTGGCTTGGGAACGTTCCTTTATTTCTCTCGCTCAATGCATTGGCTAACTGACTTACTTGTACCTCTAATTTGGCAATCGATTGAGTGTTGGCATGCAAGCTTTGTTATGTGGATTGGAGGATACTTTTTGTGGTCTATTGGAATTGTAGGGTACTTTGGGCAAGTAAATTCATTATTTCTTCTAAAGATTGAATATTTTGGGGTGAAGGAAACAACGATGCGGGGGTGAATTTTTAGAAACCCGAAGGTGGGTACTTGAAGATTGACCTCCACTACCCTGGTATTGACCTTTAGACCATGAAAAGTTAGGGTGTTCCTTCCAACCTGGATTGTAAGTAGTGAAAAATGGGTCATATTTGGACCTGCTTTGATAGAGGGCGTTAGCCTGCTCGATTATAGCTTTGTGGGCCGAAAGGGGGGGTAACTTTCGATTAGGTGGTCGAAACCATCGCAAAGTAAGCACATAGGTGACCCTACATGTTTCACGGCGGCACGTGCCGCTCAATTACCCTCCTTGCTCATTTTTAAGGCTTCTAAACGTCGGGCTAATGTATCCACTTTGGCATTCAATTCAAAACCTTGTTCTTCTTGGTGAGCATTACCCTATTTAATTGTGGTGGCCCTAGAATCCCAATGGGGTGCCCATCGCTGGGACTTTTGAGTAACGGATTCTAAAAATGACCATGCATCAGTCTCACTCTTATCTGTGAAATCTCCACTACACATTAGTTCAAGCATAGACCGAGTAGTATAATCAAAACCCTCATACAAAATCTCGATTTGACAACCCAATTCGATTCCATGGTGAGCACATTCCAGGAGCAAGTCCTGGAATCTTTCAAGGTACATCCATAGAGCCTCTCCCTACTTTTTGATTGAAAGTATTGATGGCATGACGTATTGTCGCCGTCTTTTGGTTAGGGAAAAACTTTTGTAAAAATTCAACACTTAACTGATTCCATGTAGTGATGGAGTTTAGTTTAAGTGAGAGTAGCCAAATCTTAGCTTTGTCCTTCAAATAAAATGGAAACAGTTTTAGTTTACCAATCTCATCGGTGAGTTATTGTAACCTAACCGTTACACAAATTTCTTCAAACTCATGCACATGGAATAATGGGTCCTTCTTTTCTGTGCCTCGAAAGATGGGAAGTAAATGAATTATTCCCAACTCGAACTCAAAATTGTTTGCATTATGCGGGGGAAGAAGTATGCATGATGGTTGACTTGCCCTATTAGGATACAAGTAATCCTTTAGGGCACGATTTGCTAGCTCATCTCCCATCTCGGTGAAAATTGAGGTGCCACCTATAACAGTATCGGGAATACTAGACTCCACCCTTGCTAAACGACCAGTAGGATCTCGAACCCAACCTACCATACACTGTGCTCACTAGATTTTTATTATTATTATTATTATTATTATTATTATTATTATTATTATTATTATTATTATTATTATTATTTATATATATATATATATGGAAAGAAAATTAATCCGACTTAAGACCACATAATTCCTAAACTAGAACGAAGCACTTTGAGTTTATCTAAGTTAGGTAAGGGGAAATTCAATTTTTTAATATCTAGTTTTTCAATATTATTCGTTGACAAGGGGTCTCTAAAATAATCTCCTTAATTAGAAAGCTCCTACTCTTGTCCGAGGGAGAATTTAAAAGACGACCAACTACGGATTATCGCCTCAAATTCCAAAATTTTCCTCCAGATAGGTGGTCCGTACGAAGACTCATTAAAAACCACCAATCCTCGTCAAGGTCAAATTGGAACCGATTCGACAATTTCACATTCAGATTAGCTTTTAATCCTAGCCTTGTTAAGAGTTTTCCTATGAGCTATGTTATACCCTATGGCCAATGTCTAATCAATTTTAAGTTAAGAATGATGGCTCGGGTAATGCAAATGCTCGGGTAGCTTAGTGATTTGTGGGACAAGGAAGGGTGATTAAATCCCCACCTTATCTTAAAATTTAAATTTTTCCCTTAAGTCAAATTATGCAACGTGCTTATAGAAATTTGCGAAAATAGTTTCACGTAGGAGCACACAAGACTTACCTCCGACGTGGGCTTTTTACGGTCACTTGTTTATGCCGGGCCGAAGTTTTATTTGACGTCGATCGGAAGGAAACGTAGCTTATGTTTCAATCGTCTCCGACAGTACTTTGTACGCGTGGCAAGATTGCACAAGTAACCTGAGCGCTTTCACACATTTGCCTTTCCGAGATTTTTTTCCTTTTATTATTTTTTTTACTTTTGTTTTTCTGAAAAAGAACACAAAAATTATACCAAGGGTAAAGTGCAAACAAATTATTAACTACAAGAATAATTACATATGCATTTACGGTGTACTTTGGTATAAACAAGTGAAAAAGAACAAATAAACAAGAAAAAAAATCCACTATAAGGGAAATAAAATTATATGCTACTATTTATTATTTATTTTTTATTTTTTCCCCTTTTTTTTTAATTGTAGGTACTTTTATCACTTAACTAGTGTAAAAAAACAACTATTTAAGCACTAAATACAATAAATTTGATTTTTTTTACAAATAAAAAAAATTGTTGCGGGAATAAATAAGGATAAATAAAATTTTGAATTCTTTCTGATATTTTTTTTAACCCCAAATTACAGAACTTTGAAATTTGGAATTTTTTAGAAAAACAAAATTATTATTTCATTTTTTTTTTCAAATTTTAGGTACTTTTATGACATAACTAGTGTCAAAAAAAACTATTCGCTCCGATCTAAATATATATTTTTTAATCGAAAAAAAGTGCTACTATATGTATATATATATAGTCAGGCTCTTCTACATACCAAACGGTACATACCAACGGTGCATACCGCTGGCGCGGACCCATTTTATAAATGATTTTGAGCTGAGTTTTTTTATATGATATTTAAACATTTTAATAGACCCATAGAAAAAAAAATCAACTCAAAATAACGTTTTTCACTATTTAAAAAAAATCAATCAAACTTTTGCAACTTTTAAAGTGCTTTAAAAGCTGAGAAAGTTTGACCGATTTTTTTTAAAATAGCAAAAAAAGTTATTTTGAGTTGATTTTTTTTATATAGGTTTATTGAAATGTTTAAACATCATATAAAAAAATTAAGCAAAAAAATATTTTTTTTACTATTTTAAAAAATTGGTATGCACCGTTGGTATGTACCGTTTGGTATATACATGAGACTCTCACTACATATATTACTTTAAACTAGTCTGAAAGTCAATACGTTTAAAATCTACCGAAGTACCCAGAAACGGCGATAAAAACTTGTTGTCAAATTTTAAATGTTAAAATTACCACAAGTGCACGGGCTATTGGTATCTAGCGGGTGTAAGTACGGGTCGAACCCATACAGATTTCGTCAATTTTTATAAAGTATCGACTGTCCAACTAGACAAATGATTGTATAAATATATAATTTGAGTTTTAAACTAAAATGAGACTAAATTAAATAAATGATACAAATGATGCTATCAAATATGGGAGAAAGCTAGGAAGTCGGATCCATTTATCAATTTTAATTAAAGTCGCATGTTAATTTAATCCCGTATTTTTCCAAAGTTGTAACTCAAAATATGCCGACTCTCGTCGCGCACATTTCAGAAAATAAAACAATACATGTCTCAAAATATTTTAATGTCTCTTAAAATAGACACCTTAAATCCCTATTCCCTAAAAAATATCACTTTTTAATTTCTTTTTATCTGTATTTAAGCATGAGATATCAAAACAATTTAATGTCAACATAACTCATCAAAAATTACAACTTTAAATTCTCGAAATATGATTTAACAATTAATTTCAGACGCTTAAAACACACTTTTGTATAATTTTAAATGAATACCGAATTTTTATTTTCAATTAATTCATGTTGGGAATAAATACTCAATTAAATTAATATGCACAAATTAATTAATCATGATAAACTTCACCTAGTCGTAGAAATAAAATTACTCACACATCATAAATAGAACACAATTATTGCAACATAAAATAATAATTTTCATTAATAATAATCAACTTACAAAATTTCGGGTCCAAGACTTGAATTCCAATCCACGATATTCCTCCCAAGTTGCACAAAATTAATCTCCCAAACACTCAAAGATACAAAATTAATCAGTGTTTGTGTCTCACTGCCTTGATTCCTCCCTCTATATTCGATTGGAATTAAATATGGTACCCGTATTTTTTTCTTCTGTTTCTCTGTGTCTCCTCTTAAAGCTCCCTCTTTTTTTTTTAGCCACGACCCTTTTCATTTCTTGGAGAATTTTTTTTGTTAGTGGCTCAAATGAAAGAGTGGGTTTTGGAGGAGTGGAGTTAATGGGTGATAGTGGAATGGGATAATGGATTTCAGATTTTGGTTCGGTTGTTAGGTTCTTGGACAGGTGGTTTATTTGGGCTCGGGTATGGAAAATGGGTTGGAATTTCGAGTTTGAGGCATATATGGAATAAGGATGGGTTAATGGGTCTTTGGACATGGGTTTGTGTTGGAAGATGGGAGTATAGTGGTAAGTGTTGGATTAGGATTCGTGAGTATTGAGGTGTATGGTAAATGGGTGAAAGGTTGGTTATGGAGGTTAGGAGAGAGAACATGGGGTGATTTTGGGAAGAAGATGGTGAATAGTGAGAGTTGTGTTTGGGTGTAATGAGGTGTATGGTAGGAGTGGTGTGTGTATGGGAATAATGTGTGTGTGTCTACTTATACACCTAATAAAAGTTAACCAAATTATTTACAACTCAATTAAAAAAATTACAAAAATAATATAAATAAAAATAAATAAATTTAACCTATAAAATAATAAGAGACTAAAAAAACTTAATAAAACTAAAAGAATAAATCTAGAAACAATAATATATAATGACATAAAAATGTACAATGAGTCAAATAAAGAAACTAACACTAAAATAGCACTACGATATATAAAGTGACACACTCTAAATAACATTTACATAAAATAACTAAACAGTCAAAGTGACAATAAAGACTCTAAAAAAATTTAAAATAAAATAAATATGATACGCATACAAATAAAACATCACAAAAAATATGTACATGACTCAAATAAAAATTTAAAAATATATAAATATAAATTAAATGCACACACATAAGGTGTAGTTATGGGTTGAGCTCGGTTTAAGGGTTGGTTTGGATTAGGGGAATGATTTTGACTTGAGACATGACTTTTGACTTTCTTTCAATTTCGAACTTGGCACGGCCATAATTTCTTCATTTAAACTCCGATTGACACACCGTTTGAACCCAGACATCCCTTGAATCAAGGCCTTCAATTTCCGTGTCTCGTCCGAGTCTAAAACTAGTCATTATAATTTACAATATTGCCCTTGAAGGTGCGTAAGTGACATTTTCATGCTCAATTTTTCCGGACTTCACCGCTTGCATTTTAAACCTGTCAATACTCAAAAACAACATTGTACAAGCGATTAACAATGATAATCAAGGCCATGAATATAAGACGTGAGTAAAAGGTTCCAAAACTGCACTTTTAATCCCATTTGTTCTTAAATTTGTATTTTTCTTTTAATTAACAAAAATGACTCTAAAAGTATTTTATTTATGATGTAGGGGGGTTAACAAGGCCTAGATTTGGATATAAATATAAAAAAATAATGCACTCATCAATATGCGAAAACTTTGAAGGTGAAAAAGCTAACTTGAAGTTAGAAGCTAAATTGAAAGAACGTGCCATATGAAATAAGAATGATGAATTAATTGAGGATCTTAAGGCATGTGAGAAGAATCTTCCAGATAAACTAGAATGCATTGAGGGTGAGAGAGATAGTCTTCCTGGTTTGATGGAGGCTATAAAGAAGGAGATTCTAGAGTTTGAGGAGTCTTGGCATTTACTCGAGTCTAGGATAGGTGAGCTTGAGGAAAAATTAAGAGATTCGAGTAGGGTTAAGTTTGATTGGAGGCTATGTCGAAAAAGTTGGATAGGATGTTAGGCATTGGACAAATCAAGGATGATGAATTGGCTTCGATGATCATGTTTCTCCCATTCCCAAAGTCAAGACCATGCATATGAAAGAGTCGACTAGAAACGTTAGGAAATGTCAACCTTTAGGTACACTCCTCGTCGTATTTACACTTGCACTCATTGCGGTAGGAAGGGTCACTTTAGACGTTTTTGCTATGATCTTAAGAATGATCCTAGGAAGTATAAGAATAGAATCACTTCGGTTCCCAAAACCCCTATTCGTCGTTACACACCTACTTGGGTTAGAAAATCGGATGTAAACGCTTTAGGTATCAGACTTGGTGATTCTCGTTTACTGCACGCGGTTCTCCCCATGTTAGATCTTATGGTTGAGCGTCTTCGTCATGCTTATAATACTTTAGTTGTGTCCTTTTGATATATATTTTCTAGGGTTATGACTTGTATATTTTGTATTTTTATCTTTTTCTTTCTTGAGTCATTTTGAGAAAATTACAAAAAGATTTTATTTACATATATTTTTTAAAAATACAAAAAGATTTTTCTTTTGGGTCTAAAAAAATGTTTTGGCAAAACTCAAAAAGATTTTCAATTTTTGTGTCTTGAGTTTACACTTACGGTATGGCATATTGGTGTGCTTGAATCTTCTTCACTTCACAATTTCCCTCTGGCCAGGATATTTGGTCATGTCTTTAGATACTTAGGTTGATCTTAACCATGAGTTTCATGTTGTTGTTTCGAACTTGACTTGCATTTTGGGTTCGACTGTATATATGCCACAGTACACATGCACGAGCTATTTTGAACGTTTCACTTCTAATGTATATTTGAGTTTGGTGAGACGTTCTCCTTTCAATCTTTTCATCTACGCATATTTATGACTTAGTGGGAGTTGTTCATGAAAGATTCGTTGCCCGTGAGGATATTTATTTGTTAAAAAAATATGAGTGTACACGGGAAAGGGCTGCAAAAGACATGTTGACTTTGCGTGCCACCGTTGAAAATATCCCAAGAAAAAATCAAGGCAATAAAAAGATATAAATTGCCAAATTGGGATGTCTTAAAAGAAAAGATAGTACTTCAAAAGAATCATGAATTAAAAAAAGAACAGAAAAATACATATGTTTATCTTTTGAGGGAGTTTAGTCGAAGAATAACGAGTTTGCACAATGAGTCCTTGGATTAACGATCGTGTCATGATGATATTATTTAGTAGAATCGTCAAAATTCTAGACTTGTGTGCACAATGTATATTTTGTTCATTAAGTTCAAGTTTTTATTGTCACATGTGGATAAACCATAATTTGATAATATCTTGCGGTCAATTAGAGCTTCTTGAATGTATTTAGGTGTTTAGGTCATGGTTCATTTGTTTTAGTTCATAACCATTCACTCTATTCCATGTTTAGGCACATCGATACCATATTACCGTATATCTCTTATGTTTTTTAGTCAGGTTTTTATATTTTTGTATGTGTCAGATGGATGCTTCTCATGTTTTTACTTTTTTAGGTTGAGTATCAGTGTTTTAAGGAGAGGTTTTGAGGTTTTTAGGTTTTGTTTGAATGAGTACCCTGTCTCATTCGAATGAGATTTAGATGTCGTTCGATCTTAGGGTTCTCATGAGCTTCGATCTAGGGCTTGCATCTAAGCAGTGTTGGGTCGTTAGATGGTTTCTTTAGAAGAGGTTTGAATGAGCCTCCATTATTTTGTGTCATTTGAAGAAGGAGTCCTTTCGTTTGAATGAAATGTCACTATCGTTCGAACGATGCTTTGCTTGGTTCTAACAAGATCAGTTTATCATTCGAACGACCCTCAGTTTTCATTCAAACGACGTTAAAAATTACTTTTTAGGTTTTTACCGCCTCAGTTATGATTAGTCGATGATACATTCTTATGATTTACCACGGTTGGATTTATATCAACTTATACTATCTGTTGGACATGGATATTTCTAGATTTTCACATTACGCAGTTATATTATTTGTTGGGGCATGTGATTTCTATTGATGTATCTTATTTCACATATTTATGCATTATATGCTTCATATATATGTTCACTAATATCTTATTATCCATTGCTATATGATTACATTGTTCGCTGATATTGAGATATTTATCTAGCCATGATATTTATTGCTTCTTTATATTCTTACTAGATATGATTGTTTGTTCTTTATCTGTCCCACTATTTGTCTATTACAGGAAAAAAGGGGGATAGACATGTGATGTAGGGGGAGTATTACTGACATTATTTATTTTTATATTTTTATGTACCTCCATACTTTACTTGTAGATTTGTTTGTTTCGTGTGTGCTGTGATTTTCAGAGATTCATACGTTTTGGCTACATCACATTCATACATTGATTATGCTTTGTCGATTTTATCGATATTAGTCTGTGTCCTGTATTTTTCCTTTGGGGGATTATGGGATGGGGCATAGGTTTTCAGTTTGACGGCTCGACTTAGCATTTCACTATTTTTTGGGTTTGTCCCTGAATAGTCAAATGGGGAGATTTGTAAGGGCAAATTTTCAATCGAGTCAATTTGTTTGTAATTGGCATAATTCCGGACAAAACTTTTGGAGTCATAGGTTAGTCATTGAGTTGTGATCCCACAATGCAAAGCTTTGAAGATGATATTCATGTCGTGATTAGTGCCTTCGTTTTTCCTCACACTGGGTTTATCTTAGAATACTCAGGTATGAATGCTAAAGGAATTTTGAGATTTAGGATTTTAATTAAGGATGCGTTTTTAAATTAAAATGTTTTGGAACTTTGGAAAAATATTTTTGGAAACGTAATTTTAAAATATTTTCTGAGTTATGTTTATTTTCAAAAATTCGAAACTGATTTAAAAATTAAAATTATTTTCCGGTCGTTCAAACCAGTTTGAGATTTTTTCAAACGAGAGTGCCTTCTCGTTCGAACGAGGCTTGTTTGTTCTTCAAATGAAAAACCACCTCGAAATTTGTTTTTTCATATTTAAGGATTCATTTCGCTTAGAAAACATGAGAACTTTTGTCGAAAAACGTTTATGCACCAGTTTACAAAAGTTCCCACTTGTTTCCAATATCCTTAGTTTTTAAGATCCAAATCTGATTATTCCATTGCAATTGTGATCTTGATTTTGGCACCAGAGATTATTATATCTTCTTAAATAATTGTTTTTGTGTAGTGGACTCCGTACGTGCTGATTGCGAAGAAGAAGCGGTGGACTTCGCATTCAGATTTGTAGATGATTGATAGGTTGATACCGAGGTGCACGTGGACTCGTGTACTGTGGATGCTTGTGTGGGTGGATTCCTGCGTGGCCCTGTGGAGGAGTGGTAGAAGAGGAGAAGATGCGTCAAGGCTTTTGGGTGATAGAGTCGTTGATTAAAACTATATCTCTCTTTATAATTTTTCGTATCATAGTGATTGTCTGGCCTGGCCGACAGTGATTTTTTCCCTTAGTGGTTTCCTCATACATCGGCGTCTTGTGGTGTGTTTGATTTATTTTCTTTATCTGCTTAATCACCGTAGATGCATGTTATAGGGTTAATAAGATAAAATCAGGAAAATCAAATTGTTTTCACAAGATTAGTTTATGGGTGCTGAGATAAAATTTGAAAATTTTAAAAATATTGTCTTTGCCTAAAGAACTTTGCTTAGAGTCCTTCTCCTCCATTCTCTTTCTTCAAGAACTGAAAGAATGGTTGGCACTTCTCAGAGGATTTAGAGATGAAGTGGTTGAGTGCTGCTAACATTTCCATCAATTTTTCAACATCTCGTACTATTTTTGGTGGTTGGAAATTATTGATTGCTCAATCTGATTAAGGTTTTATCCGTTCCCCCTTTAGCTGACCAAGTATCCTGAGAAATTCTTAGACTGTACTCCAATGGATAATTTGATAGCTTTGAGTTTTATCCTTTTGTATCTAGGGACCTCGAACGTTTTCTCGAAGTCCTGTAAATGATCGCCTATATGCTTGTTATTCATAAGCATGTTATCTATGTAGACCTCCACTGTGTCACCCAACTAATGTTTGAACATCTTGGTGATAAACCACTGGTAAGTCACTCCTATATTTTTAAGTCCAAAAGGCATGACCATGTAGTGGTACAAGCCAAGATTGGTAATAAATGTGGTACTTTCTTGGTTGGGACAGAATAGAGGGATCTGATGGTACCCTGAGTATGCATCAAGGAAACTCATGCGTTCACGGATGGTTGAAGCCTCAAGCGATTGGTCAATCTTCGATAGAGAAAAACTATCTTTGGGACCATCTTTGTTGAGGTCTGTGAAGTATATGTAGATTCTCCACTTTTCATTACTCTTCTTGACAACTAGTGGATTAGAGAAACACTAAGCGAATTGAACTTCATTAATGGAACTTACCTATAAAGGTTTCCCCACTTCTTCTTCCACAACCTTTATTATCTTTAAGACTGTTTGGCGCATTTTTATAATCGACGGAATGGGTCCATGTGGAGTCGATGGCACATGACTTCAGGATCAATTTTAGGCATATATCATAAGGTTACCAAGCAAAGGATACAATAAATTCAAGTATCCAGAAGACAGAAGCCTATCCTCGCAGGTATCACAAGTCAGCCATGGAGTGCCTCTCCACAAGGTGAATGCAAAGGATACAATAAACTTTCTAGGGTTTAAACAATTCACAAGAACAATATTCAAGGATTTTTTGTTATGAATTAAACAAGTGTTTTTCAACACAAAACTTGAACTTTCGCAAAAGTTATGTAGTATCGGAATTGGCAAAAGTCTTAAATGTTCTTAACATAAAATAGGTATTGATACAAAACTTAAGGCGGTGCGTTGTTTGAACAAGAAAGCAGAGTCATTCAAATGACATAATCATGTCATTCAAATGAGCTTTCATCTCGTTTCTAACGACTCAAAACAGAAGCATGTCGTTTGATCCAAATTAAAACCAAGTCTACAAACAAGGGATCTAACAACCTTAGGATATCGTTTGAACGAAATCAAGATGTGGTTAGAATGACATCAGGATGTGGTTAGAACTCCATGTCCATCTGGTTAGAACGAAGGCAGCGAAAAATAAAATTTTAAAAACTCCGCCTATTGTAAACTCGAAAATCATATTTTCGAAAACAAAAAGGCCCCATTCATTTTTTGATAAAAAATAAACATCCCAAACATAATTCCATGAACTAATTTAAACTCTAAATTGTTTTACACCTTTAAGGGATGTCAGGAAGTCTTTAAACTTGGAGATGTTTGAGTTCGATTCGTCTTAATGGTGCATGACGATTTGTAATGGGATACGCCAAACTAGCCTAAAGCTACGCTATGAACAACCCTAGAAAAATTGTTCTTACACTTTAAAAAGATATATCAGTTCTTTCTTTTCGTGATCGATAAGTGGGCAATTTTTTTCTCCGGGTGTGAGTCGTCGAACATAATTTCCTAGAATATTTCCATAACTCTATCTGCAGGCCCCACCTTTATTTTTTACACTTCAGTCTTTCATACTTTATTTTCTACTTAGATGGATTAGCCATGTCCTTATTTGACTTGTACGCAATCGCTTTCTCCTCACTCTTCTCTTGTTTGATCCTGATGGTAATGATAAACCATTGTCGAGCAATGACCTAGTTTCCCCTTATCTCCATTATCCCCTGGTCGGTAATGTATTTGAGCTTCTGGTGAGAAGTGGTAGAGATAACATTCACGGTGTGGAATAATCCTCACCCCGGGATGGTGTTTTAAGGGGACTTATTGTTTACTATTAGGAACATGATCAATTTTAAGATATTCCTGATTCGTACTGATAGTACCACCTTCTTTAGTGGCATATTCATCTTCCCAGCAAAATCGACCAAAGGGATGACCGCTTCTTTTAGGTCCTTCTCGAGGTTGAGTTTTTCGAATAAATTCAAGTATATAACCTTTGAAGTGATCCCTTTATCGATTATTAGACTGTCCATATCCCAGTTAATAATCATGTGAGTGATTACTAGCGCATCATGATGCGGAGTCTTGACTTCGACCAGGTCTTCCAATGTGAAGACTATATGCTTGTTATAGTCAACGTATTTTGGTCAAAATTGCTTGCCTATTAAGTTCTTAGCATGGTTGATATGGAAATCTTCCATGGCTACAGTAATTTTCTTCAGCTCCATCCAAATAACATTGCCTATAATTTGATTCAGACTTCATGCTCCATGGATGATCGCAAACTCGTGACCCATCTCGTCATCATCCAGGACATTATCAAGTTTCTGGTCATGCTCCACGGTCGACTTCGCGCCCTTAATTTCTATGTTATCATCCAAATAAACTGCTTGGCCTAACTCTTCCAAGTAGGACTTGAGTGCTACGCAATTTTTAAATTTATGCTCGTTGTCCTTGTGATAATAACATCACAGGGTATGTTCCTTTTCAACAGATCTCCCGTCATCTTCCTCGATCATTTGAAAAATTATTGATCTTTAATCTTACTCAATATCTTGTAAATAGTCTTCATAAAAACTGTATTTAGCTTTTGGTAAGCCTTGGTAGGGTCCAAATTATCATTGCTTTTGGATCCACCATTTTTCTTACTGCTCCTTCTTAGGAGTATGTTCTTTGTGTCCATTCTTGGTCATTGTTGATCGATCATTGTCGTAGTGGGTGCTAGTTAAAATGTCCTCTACTTTGGCATATTTCTTAATCCTAAACATAATATCGTCAAAAGTGTTATCCTTATTCTTAGTGGGAGATTGGTGCATTATAGAGTTACTCCGTAGACCGATTTTGAATGAGTCCTAGTCGACCTGTTCAGAGAAATCCTCCACCAGCACCACCGAGCGTATTCTCACAAAGTTTACTAGTGCTTCTTCCTCATGGTTAGGAGAGAGTCCATCCTCTTTGCATAAGAACTACTAATGATGAATCTGGAGGTAAAAGCCTCTGTAAGCTGCTTGAGCTGGTAATCAACCTATTTTGTAACTTCTCAAAACACTTTTGCGCCATATCCCCCACATTTGAAGGGAATATGCAGCGCATAAAAGCTTCATTATTGCTCCAAAGGGTTATTTCTTTCCAACACTGAAGAAAATGATCGATGGGAAACTTCTTTAGAGACTCTGGTTCCTCAGTCGAACTTGAAAAAGAGGAATTCATCCAACTAATGAGGGACCTTATGGCCAGTGCATTAGTTGACCTATCCCTACGATGAGTAGGGTGCTCATCCACTTCTTTCTGGATGAGATCATGGAGATCTTATTTGTGATTTCCTCCTTCCAAGCCCCTTCTCTTTGGTGGATTCTTATGTTTGGAGCGCTCTTGATAGTGCTACGAACTCCTTCCTCGGCTGCGAGTTGTACTCGCCTGAGGGTTAGGTCTCTAAGCATAGCTTTTGCATATGTCTCCATGGATATCTTTCTTCATTATTTCCGGGCAATATTATAAACGAGCATTCTCCTCATACTAGAGGCATCTGGCATCCTTATGTTCACGTTATAGTCAACAAGTCGTGAAATCTGGGTTAATATTCGTTGTTTGTTATTTTCCATAATATTTTCCTCCCATGGAGGATAACGTGAGTTGGGATTGTTACGACTCGTGTGGGGATGGATGATCACTCATGAATATTACATTTAAAACCCCTTATATTTATGCTTTATAGCATTCCCGTGTGCATTAATCCAAAAACCTATGCTCATTTATGGATAACCTCTATTTTCATAGTATATATCTTGTGCAAGGTTTATTTGAGCTTTTATAAGTGTTAGGAATGCTAGGCGTGAAGTTCGATTGAATTTTGGGAAAGTTTTGTTAATAAAAGCAACTTCGGGGGAATTTTAGTAATTTTAGCAGTTTGGATTGGGTCCCGAGCTCTGCACAAAAGTTATATTTCATCAAGTTATCTTCATTTGGCCATCGACGGTGTATGAATTTGACTCGTAACAAATAAGTTGTGGAAGTTTCCGCAAAGTGAAGCATATTAAAAGCAAGGCAGCAATGGGCTCTCAATTCTCTTCAAGTGCCAAAACGATTCTAGCCAAGGTTCAAATCGATTCGATTTATGGAATACTAGAATTTTTCTGAGCCAAATCGATTCGGTCGCTTCTACCGAATACATTCGGTCCCCTGTTTTGGTCTGCAACTTTATTTACAAGTTTTCCATTTGAAGATTGTTGTACATAATGTGTTTCTTTTTCATTTGAAAATGAATCAAATATTTTAGGAAACACAACTAAGCATTGAACTATCTTACTCTCTCTCTTAGTTTATATATAGAAAGTTTGATTTCTTTCTCTGTCCTTCCATATAATACACAAGAATTGTTGGTTTATCGTTATTGTAATTTTGTCTACTCTCATATTTGTTGGTTTTATATTTAACACTTGCATTTATTAAGATACCTTTGGTTGGTATCTACATTAAATGATGTTTTTTTCATTAATGTTGCTTACGTTCATGGTTTATGTTATTTCTACTATGAGTGGCTAGTCTTTTAGGTTAGGGATCATAATCCCACCATGGATGATTGAACTCCAAAGTTATGTTTTGGTTTATATTCATTCTAATTGAACTTCATGTGTTGGTATTGGAGTATCATAGCCTCTTAACTTCCCATGTCATGCAAGGGTAGTGTTTGAAGCTTTACTAGCACCCCAACCCATTTGTCACCATAATTAATTAACCTTTAAATTTCCATTAATAAGTTTGGTCTCTACATGGTTGATGTTGAACTTAATTAATTATGATCGATTATAATCAATTTGAATTTAATTATGTCATCTACTTAGCAAATCCAAGGTGAGAGAATGATCTCTAATTCTTTTTCTCCATTTTAAATCATAAGATTCCTAGATCATTTTTTCATAACCATCGCCTTTTATTAATTCACACTTATTTTAGCGTAAGCTAGGATATTTGATAGTTCTAGTTTTCCACGCTCACCAATCATCATCTTTTACACTTTAATTTTGTGACGTATAATAATTCTTATAACCCGAACTCATTCTTGTCTTAATGTCCAGTCCTTGTGGAATTTGATCCCAGCCTTGCCCAATTATTACTTATTATGATTGATTTATGGTTGAATTAAACATAATTTTTAGAGCATCAATGGACCTCAGACCTGACTCTTAGTATCGGGGGTCCCTTCTTGTCATTTTGATGGTTGTCGTTAGATGGGAAATGAGGATTGTACGATTGAGACATAACTATTTAATGGCTTTGGTTTGTATGAAAGAAGGAAATTCGTTCCCACAAATGGCTCCAATTATAGATGATTAAATACTAATATGAATGATTCAACACAGTTGAGCCAAGAAGTAAAGAAAAATCATATAATTACATAACACGAGATATACGTGGGTCGGCAACGTGCCTACATCCACGATGGTATTTCTCTCTCTTTATTGATCAGCTCTTGATAACAAAGATTACATGCCTCTTTTTCGAGGGGTGTGGGCTACTTTCAAAGATAATAGAAAGAGAATGATTTGTGTGGGACTCTATGGCCTTGAAATGCTGTTGTGATCGGGTTGAGCGCTTCCAAGCTCGAGATTTCTATTGATCGGCTCCTCTTTCATCTTTATCTCCAAGTTGAAAACACTAATCAAATCTATTAGACATGTGTCAGGATTTACCATTAGGTCAGATAATTCCCCCACATGACCCATACCTCTGCCTTAATAGGATCAATTTCTCCTTTAAATGATAGTGGATTCATCTTAACAAATTTCTCATGTGAATTATTCCTCTCTTCTCGATGTATCATCTCCTCATCTTTAGCCAATGCTTGTGCCTCAAGTTTCCTAGCCTTTTGTTCTTCCATCTGAGTTATAAACCTAGCATGTTGCTCTGTTATCAAAGTCATAGAACCTGTTATTTTTCATATCTATCAAATTATCTAACTCGAGTTCTACATTTATATGAACAGGCTGCTCAACCTTCACTTCTACTAGTATATTATAAGCCTCGTCTTATATTCTCGTATTAACATTCATGGTTCCATTCTTTCATATCTAAATTAAATCAAATATATAACAAAATGCAAGTATACAAACCCTCTCTAATATAATGGTTAGTGTGAGAAAACATATATCTTTTTCTTCACTGTCAAATTTGGACTCTTCTAACTCAAAAATCTCTAAAACATAGGCTCTAATACTAAAAGGTGACACACCCCAACCCATTTACTTATAATTAAGTTTTAAAGTCAAAGTGAGTCAAACCATATTTCAATTTACAAGGACAAAATTTATTATTGTGTCATGTTTGTAATGTACATTAAAAATTTATATTATTGGATTTATTTTGTTTGGAAAACCAATTGAGTCATGGGTTAGGGTGTGTCATTTTGTACCTTCAAGCCTATGCAATGAAGACATGAAGCACCTCGAGAAAAGCAACATCAATTCATGTCGAGTTTTGTCTTCAACCTTAGGATCTCAAGAAGGTATATTTGATTTATTATGTTGATCCTTGGGTTTTGTGTTTTGGGTGTTAAAGTTTATTGAGGCCAATTTTTAGGAATTTTTTGTTTAAGAAAATATATTTTTGGCTTTTAAAACCATTCAAATGAATAGAGGTTTTCATTATTAGGAATTTTATGATCTTGTTCGAACGAGTTTAGTATTAGTTCAAACGAGGTTATGTGTTTCGTCCGAATGAGCTTCAAACGTGTATCAAATGAGTACATTTTGCCTAAATGGTACATTTGCAATTATAAGCTCGCACAAACCTCGTTCTAACGAATTTAATAATGTCGTTCATATGAGATGGATAAATTCATTCCAACGAGAAGACAATATCATTTGAACGACTTTTCTCAAGTTGCATGTTACCATTTTTTAATATTTTTTACATTACATTGCGCACAATAATTTAGTTTTTCAAGAGGGTTTCGAAACTAATTTTTGAGAGAGAAAACAAAAAGCCTCATATAACCCCGTTTACATTCTAGTTTATGAGATATATGTTTCGACATAATATTCTAGTTTGAGATCTCATTTTTTGAGCACCAATGATTGTTTACTCTACCTCATTTCGAGTATTGCTTGGCATAGTGGATTCCTTATGGCTGCGGTGATTGAAGTTGGTGAGAGATCGATGGATATCGAGATGTGGGAGGACTGCATCGTGTAATCATGAGTATATTCCTACGATGGTTGTAAAGAAAGTTCAAGGAGAGATTTGATGTTCATCAGGCTTGAAGGCATCAATTCGGTGAGTAAGTCACTTGTTGTCGTTGTATAAACACTATATCATTGTGGATTTTTCCTGGCTAGGTCATCCGAGGTTTTCCCTGTTGGGGATTTTCCTCTTACATTGCGATGTTATGTGTTTGGTTATTTTATTATTACACGATCACCTATATGTATACATAGGCAACATAAAATTAGACTAATGTTTACACAACGATTTTCTTAATTCAGACTGAAATTAAAATTGGGATAATTTCTCACTCATTTAATTAATCGAATTAAATTTAGAATTTGGTAATCCCTACATGCACTAGCTTGCATTTTAAAATTGATATTGGAGAATATTTGTGTTTTACACAATTGGCAAAACCATAAACATATGTTTTCGTTACAGATCAATCAACAGATATCCACAAACTAAATTTTCCTTAAAGGTTCAAGTAGTTAAAATTAAACAACTTGCTAGAAAGATAAGTTAACCTAAGTATATAATTTATATAAAAACAAAACTTGTTATTTTACTGCATCCTCGTTAACCCAACCAGACCTCCAAGATTTAGCAGTGATACCACGAGACCTGAAAAATGTAAACATAGGAACCGTGAGAAAAATAAATCAGTGAATGCGGCACTACTATATTGTTGCATAAATTAAAATGAAATGAATCATATCTAGATAATAATGTATATACTGATCCGGTCCATTCATAAAGAATGTTTTAACTTTTCGAATAGTGGTTCACAAATTCTATATGAAATAGACATTTAATCCCCATTTTTGGTAGGGGAGTAATCCCTCCCTTCGGTAAACTGAAACGAAACAAATCCAAATTCATATTGGCACAATTATATATATATATATTTCCAATGATTACACTCAGGTTCTCAACAATATATATGCACTTCCCTCACACATAATTGAACTTAGTGGAGTAGACCTCAAACCTATCAATCCTGCTAAATCAGTATTTCATTTAAATCATAATTATCATATTAGTACATTTTTATGATATTCAATGACTATACAACTATAACATAGTCCCGCTCAAGTAGAATTCTAGAAACTCGAGTAAAGATGATTCGTTGGTAACTATGTTGATTAAGTTATAAATATTTAATCATAGAAAACTCTTGATATCGAATTTTAAATAAAACTATATATTAATAAAGTACACTTCTTAATATAAATGATCATGGAATATAGATCCTTAAAATGAGAAGATGTGAATGTTTTTTCATGAGGTATCCAATTTTCCATGAAATTATTATCATCTATTCTTAATCATTCTAAATCACAAATTGTATAAAAACAAGTGTCAAAACTTAATGATACGAAAACATATATGAATATACTTTAAAACTCAAGTGATGGTGAATTAATTAAAGCTTCCTAGAGCAAGATATGACCTTTTCTTTACAACATAATAAATTTGTTTTAGAAACCCCTCTATTGTGCAATCAACTTTCAGGAATTTTCATGACTTTTCTACACCATAACTTTCTCTGACTTTTAATCAGTATTTAATAAATATACTGAATAATACTACAGATGGCTCAGAAAACACAGGTCAAGTCACTTCGTGTCTTCTGAGCCATCTGTAGTGACCTACATCCCTAAAGTTCCATTTCTCCAAACTTTTGGTGCCTTAAGAGAAGAAGGCGCAAGTGGACAAGATGTTGTAAGTATTCGAGAAAGTGCACATTAATATCCCACTACTTGATGCCATATAACAACTCTCGTCTTATGTCAAATTTTTGAGGGGCCATTGTTCCTTGAATAGGACTACCAATGTTCCAAAGAAAGTATTTCTCGTTGAGTAAGCTAGCTCGGTATCTTGTATGAAACTCCCGTTAAGTATAAGGATCCCGTGACACAGACGATCTCTATCAAGATAGAGGAGCACACTATCGAGAAATCTCTCTTGGATTTAGGGGCAAGCATGAACCTTTTTTCATACACCGTGTACAAGAAACTGAGTTTGGGAGAGTTGAATCTCACTAAAATGACATTGACTTTAGGCGATCGATCCGTTAGGGTGCTTAAAGGTGTTGTAGAGGATGTTTTTATTAAAGTGAGTGAGTTTATCTTTTCTGTAGACTTTGTGGTCTTAGACACTCACCACGTACTAAACTCATTCACCTAAATCCCTATCATCCTCGGTCACCCCTTTTGTCCACATTTAACATGGTTATTAGATGCCATAGTGGGCAACTGAACCTCTTGTTTGAAAATATGACCATAGGCCTGGATGTGTTCAATTTAGAGAAATCATCACTGGATGATTAAAATGAAGTGAAGTACATTTAGGAAATGAATGATGCCATTATCCTACGGGATAGTGACGTGTTGTCAATTTTATAAAATACCGCTGGTGCACGGGCTATTATAGAATAGCGAGTGTAAGTACAGGTCGAACCCACGAGGATTTATCAATTTTTTTCGTTAAAAAATTATTGTGACTGTCCAACTAGACGAAATGGGTTTAAGGATGTGATGTAATATTAAATTAAGCAACACAAACAAAAAGTAAGACTACGAGAGATATAATCAAGGGAGCGTGAAAACTAGGACGTTGGATCCATTTATTACATTAAACTAACTCTGTGCAATAATTTAAATTTGTCATTCCCGATTTTATAACTCAAATTAAATCGACTCTCGTCGTATTTAATTCGGAAAAATAACACATTAGAAGTCCAAAATAAAATTTAACGTCTCTAAATTTAGACGCCTAAAATTCCTATTCCCTTAAAAAGTCCACTTTTCAATTTCAAAATATAGTCTTTAAGCATGGGCTATCTATTAATTTAATAAAAGTATAACCCATCAAAAAGTACTCATACTTAAAATAAAAAATGACGTTTTTTTCAAACAATGTCGAAGGTTTAAAACGCACTCTCGTGTCATTTTAATTGAATACCAATTTTTTTTTTTAAATATTTAGCACAATATTAATCACACATGATAAATTTTACCTAGTCCTAGTAAGGAAATTAAGCGAGCATAGTTGTAGACATAATAAATTTACAAGAATGAATGCTAATTTTCGTTAAATAAACAAACTTATAATTGGTGTGTCACAAATATTCTTGACATAATTTCTCCCACAAAATAATTATTAGCCCTCTCTAAAGCTCTCTATATAACTCTCTATCAAAACTAATGAACCCAATGGTCCTATTTATAGGCTTAGGAGTGAAGTATTTGAGTGGGTGTAAAACACCTATTTTAATTAGTAAAAATGACTTATAAAATTCATTAACCAATTTGACGAAATCTGAATGAATTTGGATTTGAGATCCATCTTTATCTAGTAGAGATTTTGACGAAATCAACCAATGTAGATAACTGTTGGTTTTGAGAATGCTCTAGCTTTGCATGCCATGGATCGATGACATGGATGTTGTTGGTCATATGATGACGTGGTAGTTGACTACCAAATGGTGCAGGGTGACCAACGATGTGGCACTGACATGGATTGTTGCTGACTGGTCATAGGCTGGTTGGGCGATGACGTGGCAGATGAGTGTGTCGATGATGTGGCGACAGATTGACAACTCACTGGGCAAAGTTGGTGACGTGGCAGCAACTGACAAGGGGAAAATAGCGACGTGGCAGTTGGCTGTGCGATGATGTGGCAGCTGCTGAAAAATTAATGAGTTTGCTAAGAATAGAACCCTTGACCAAAAGCTCCTTCCTTCATGAGACTAACCATCACACCAAACCATGCCTTGGATAATATTATGCCTCCATAAATATATAACCTTTATCTACACCACTTTCTCAAATTCATTCTTTGGACCCTAAAACTTCTAAAATCATCTTTTGACCTACAATCCTCACCAAAATTTTAGGGTACCTGTAAAAGTATCAAATAATTGAAATTCAGCCCCATAAAATTTAGAAAATTATAAATTTACCCTTAAATGCATTTTAGACCCCGAAATTCATAACATTCCGTTTTAACTCCAAATTCAACCAAATTTTAGGGAGAACTATATTTTGCCTAGATAACCATTTAAAAATTATTTTCAAGCCCATAAATTTTCTAAAATTATAGTTTTACCCCCGGAGTTATTAAAATTGCATTTTTAACTCGAATTTTATTCAAACTTGCATTTTTCTTTTATTTTATGAAAACGACTCTAAAAACTCATTATTTAAGATACACTGGGTCTAACAAGGCCTAGATTTGGGCATAATTCATACAAAATAATGCACTCATCATGACACAATCGATCTAATTTCTTGGCCACCTGATGTCTCTCAAAGAATTTGAGGATAAATTTTGGTCTATTAATGAAGATATCGATGTTGAAGTCCAATATTTATTAGAATCATTTGGAAACATAGAGGAGACTGAATGGGATGATAAGATAAATCAATTCCTTTTCTATGAACCAAAACCTGACGAGCCCTTCAAGAGTATGTTGATACGTCAGGTTTATAAAGGGATGATCGAGGCATCATTCACGTGTTTCAAACTCGTGACACGTGTTTTATTATGCCGCATTGAGAATGGGTAAAAAAATTCTAGCACCACTTGTAAGAGTGTAAGTCTCTGATACCATTTGTGGTGAGAGATCTCTACGACTGAATTTATGAACCTGGGGATTACGACAAAACAAGGATAAACGCTGAATCAGTGGATACCAAGGGTAGACCGCCACCTGTGGACGACTCTGGACTGATCCCTTTTCTTTAGAGTTTTTGGAGACAATACAAAAATATAATTTTTATTTGTGACCATCCTTGTCGAGCAAGTTTATTTTGCATTTACAAATTGCTATCAGAGTAGGTTACACCAAATTATCACGTGATCCTGATTTTCAAAGAGTTTTCCCCCCTGATACCAACTTCATCAAATTGGTATTAGAGCGGGTTGCACTAAGTTATCATGTAGATCCTTGTTTAGTGTTGTTTAGGGTTATTATTTATCATTCTCTTGAAATTTGTTTGTTTTTATCTTGATGGAAAGCCATAGTGAAAATTTTATCTCATTTGAATTTGAAGTTTGCTAAAAGAATTAAAATTCTTGAAAAAGAAATTTTTTATTTTAAAGCTGCCATAGAAGTTTTGTAAACTGTTCAAACTCAAAGAGATTTTTTTTCGTGAGAAGATTGTGGACATGGACTGTGATTTTAGAAATTTATAATTGTCCAAGAAAGAGAGTAATAATAGAGTTCAATTTTTAGATAAAGAATTAGAAGACTGTAAAATTTCTAGGATTTGTTTACGTGACGGTGAGAATAGTGGTAGATTCATTTTAGATTTGAGGGTACGTGAGAAGTCTCTAAGGGATAAGTTTTCTTGCATTGAGGGGGAGCGAGATAACATTATAGGAATGATTGAATATATGATTAAGGAGTCCTTAAAACTTGAAGAGTTCAATTCTTTGCTTGAGTCTAAAATTTTGAAGCTAAAAGATTATTTAAAAGACGTGAGTAGTTTTGGTAGTGATGGTACTGGCTTCTATGCTTCTAATGCTTCCGTTGATAAAGCCAAGAAAATTATTTATTTTAGCGGGTCAACCACATCCAAGGACATTATAAAAGTTCAACCCATAAGTAATATTCCTCATGTTTACACATGTTCGCATTGTGGTAGAAAATGTCACCTTATGCGTTTTTGTTATGATCTTAAAAAAGATCCTAGAAAGTTGAAGTCTTGTGTCCCTTTGGTTCCCAAAGCCCTAAGTGTTAGGTATACATCTATCTGGGTTAAGAAATTCATTTTAGAGGTGCTAGATGTTAGACTTGTTGATTCTCGCATGCTTGTACATAATTCTTCACATGTTATATCGTATGGGCGACTGCTTGTATGATTTTGTTCATCATAATCTAGTTGTGCTTCATGAAATATGTTTGCTAGTGTATGGCATGTGTATCTTTTGTATTATATTTTCCTTTTATTAAGTCATATTCGAAAAATACAAAAAGATTTTATTTGTCTTTTGAGTCAGAGTTTTTTAATAAAAATTGGTATTTTCTTTTGAATTATTTTAGAAAAACTCATAAATATTTTTGGTTTTCGTGTATTTTAGTTTTACACATTTGGTAAAGCATATTGGTGTGTTTGAATCCAATTCACTTCGTACTTTCCATGTGTGACACCCCGCCTAATTAAATACCGGGCGATCACTCCTTTATTAAATTAAAATCAAGGTGAACAGTTGGTTCATTCTTAGCATCACTGTCGTAAAAAAATAACTTTTCCAATTTAACACCCTAATTAATTAAGCTAAGTGTCAAAAACATATTTAAACATTACTTTCCAAATTTTATTTTTGAAAACAAGATTTAATTATTTACAACAAATTTAATATATAACGAATCACACCACAATAATCCAGGAACACATAATCCAAATAATTAAAACGTTCGACAATCAGGTCCCAACATTAAAATTTAAAGTGGAGCATCCCAACAGTAAAAGTCTCAAGGTATCAATACTACAATAACTGAATCACAATGTCCAAATAAAGTAAGTAAATAATGGAAAGGGTGACACATGCCCCACTAAATGAAGATACTAGGAGAGGAATCAAGTAAGTGAAATCGTCTAAGTAAGAGGCCTGCAACTCCCACCTAAGCTGCAGCACGTTCCTTCCAAGGAATCCTAAGCAAGACACCCCTGTGGCTGGGCACCTGTAATATATACATATATATATACAAGAGAGAAAGAGAAATAGAAACGGGTCAGAGCCCGATAGTGTATATGATTTAAAAATTCGTTTAGCAAGTATTTAAAATGTTTACAGGACAATGCAACAACATATTAGTGCGACACTCTCTTGAGAAATTCTCACCTCTCTTCTAATGTGCACACCTATCGCACTAACCTTCCCAACGGTTTATCTTATCATATATCTCACTAATCTTCCCAATGATTTAACTTATCTTAGATTACTCGTAAGATTTTAAAACCGAACAATATAATTGTTTAAAAGGAGAATTTCATTTAATAACAATGCCCTCATTTTTACTTTATTTCTTAATAAAGTTTTCCAGTGTCATATTATACTTTCTCAAAATAAGTATTCCCATTATGAATCCTCAGACATGTCCTACTTACCATATCACAGTAGGCAGTTCCAAATTTCAGAATTTCATATATATATATATATATATATATATATATATATATATATATATATATATATATATATATATTAAATACTTGTATAATATATATATTGTAACAGCACCCTACATAAAAACTATGGTGCGGGCATACTCTACTATCCAATCCCCGTATCACTCGTACTAAGGAAAATACAATTCGAAATCACTCACGAACTGTATTAACACATACACAAATAATATTGAGGCGAAGCATAGATTCCAAGTCTCTAAGAGGAAAGCACATACCCGCGTCTCTTAGGACCGTCTGAACTATCAATTCGATAGCCTGTACCAAGGATATCTATCTTCTAGGGTACAAGTCAATATCCCCCATAAAGGTCCCATCGAGATAAGACTATCCCAGCGCGGTACCCTCCGGGATAGCAAGTAGCGTGGGTATGTTTTTCACACATAGATAGTATATGTATACATAGTCATATAACTATACTATTATCTCCATATCAATTTAGGTACATCTCAAGTCCCGTAATTACGACATTTGTATTTATTTCTCATTATTTAGTTATCACGTATAACCGTTCACATCTTACTTTAATTCGAGGTATATTCCAACTTCCTACGTAACACTCATGGACTCTATCCTCCCAAGTATAAAAAAATTCAGTAGGTATTCATCTATCTTCCATCGTAAGCATTTTTTGTAATCTCTTCCTTTAAGACTAAATTCCATCGTTCCTTAGGTATAAACACTCCAAAGATATGGGTTTCGCCTTACATTAAAGGTCTCTTAATTCATTAATAAATCCTACTGGTCATCTTATCTCCCAAAACGTTTTAATAATGGTGTCTAAGAATTATTTCTCATTAAATGAAATGCTATAATTTTAAGAAGGGAAAATATGAGTCTGCCAGGAGGGGTCGATCAATCGAGGTCTGTGGCTCGATCGATCGAAGGTCTTGGCTCGATCGATCGATCAAGCAGGAATTAAAATTCTGCAAATTTGCAGTTACGGGTTTTCACAAAACTTCATCCAAATCCTAACATTCCATACCCAAACGTCCAGAAATTTATACTACCAATTATATAATTCCATTTTATACATCTCTTACGTAAAGCATGTAAATTTTCGTTAATAATCATGAATTAACAAACCCAAAAGTCATAAAACCTCAAAAACCCTAGAATTTCATTAACATGGTTCTAATCAATATTTTCTAGAATTTTCTTCATCTAAATCATCATAAATTCGTGGTTTAATCCTCTACATGTGAAGGGTTTTTCCAGATTTTCATTCAAATCAATTCTACATGCGATTTTTCCTATCACAAACATGGATTTTCTTCTACCAAATTAATCCTAATCACCCTAGACTAATATGAACGATGCATTAACGAAGATAAGCAAGATAAATACTTGCCTGGAATTTTCAAAAGTCTGATTTGTGAATGAGTTTGATGTTGTTGCGTTCCCCGTCGCGCGATCGACGCGTTGGTGGTGGTGGCGGTGCAATTGGGTGACTTTTTGGCCTTGGATTGCCTTGAGAGCTCTCTCCTCTCTTCTCCTATGGCCGTTCTAGAGTTTTTGAGTTTGCTAACCCTAGATGACTAACCTAAATGGCTGATATAGATTACTAATTTTCGTGGGTTTAATTACCCTAAAATACAAAATGACTAAAATGCCCTCCCGGGTTACTAATTAGGCCTAAAAATGCCCTGAGACCCAAACTAAACCCCCGGGTACACTTTTCTGACTATCTCGACCCTTCCGGATGCGTTGGTGCACTCAAAATGACCATACGAGCAACTTATAAAATATTCACTTTTATTTATCAATATTTAGTCCCGACGCGACACGGGCGCGTCCCGACTCAAATTTTCGAAATTGTCATCTTATTCACTCGTGACATTTTAATATAACCAATATTATATATTACTTGCTCATTAGTAATATTCAACAAGTTTCTCATAATTACTAACTCTCGTCACGTTAATAATTATAACATAATTAATTTTCGGATTTATATTGAATAATTCACTCGCATTAAATTTAATAAATCCCCAAATTAATATAGCATAAAAACACGGGGTATTACACCATGTAGCTAGGACATTTGGTATGATTATAGATACTTAAATTGTTCTTAATCATGCTTGCATGGAGTTGCTTCGAACTTATTTGCTTTATGGATTCGACTTTGTATATGTCTCCGCACACACACGAACGAGCTTTTTGAATGTTAACTTCATATGTATATTTGAGCTTTGTGAGATTCTATCCCATTAATTTTTTCATCTACATGTTTTTGTGACTATAGGGGATTTATGCATGTAAGAACCGTTATCCATGAGCATTTGTTTAATTGTTAAAAATATGAGTGTGCATGGGAAAAAGGCAAAGAAAGCATCAAATCTCCTTTACGGGAAATCCACGATTGGCATGAACCCCAATAAAAATATGCAAGGCAATAAAAATAGAAAAATTACCAAAAGGGGACCAAGTTAGTTTAGTGTATGATCATTCAAAGGAAATAACTTCAAAAGAATTTAAAAGAAAAATAAAAAGAAAAATGATATATGTTTATCTTTTAAGGGTGTTTTGTTGAAGATCAATGAGTTTGCACAATGAATCCTAGTTATGCTTATTTTTTCATGGCTCTATTGATTTGTAGAATCGTTAGTATTCTAGACTTACGTGCATTATGCTTGTTTATTCATAACGTTCAATTTATCTTGTCACTTGAGGCTAAAGCTTAGTTCGATAAAAGTTTTGTGATAAATTACAACTTCTTGAATTGAGTGTTTGGGTCATAATTCATTTGTATCTAGTTCACACCCATTCATTCCATCCCACATATTTAGACACGTCGATACTATTTTAATGTGTTTTGTGTCGAGTTTTGTGATCGCTTACATCTATATATGTGTACCGGATTTTTCTTTGGTATATTTTTCATATATTATATATGGTATCGTGTTTTGACTTATTGCGATTTACATTTATTTTATGTTTATCATATGCTTGATCGTTTGGGTTAATTGTGTTAGAGTCATTGTGTTGTATTTGTAATATTTACATTTGTTTTGAAAAAAAAATTGTAAATTTTCAAAAATAGTTGGTTGTGTTTGCCTTTGAGATTATCATTACACGTGCGTTGTTTACATATCTTTGTGATGATATCTTAATTCTTCTATGTAATGCTCTATACTTCATGTTTAGATTCTACTCCTTTGTCTATTTCGGACAAAAAAGGGGAGAACAAATTACGGGAGAGATTTGATGATGAGTTTGATTTATGAGGGAGATCCATTATGAGTTTTTATTTTTGTTTTCTATTTCAAACTGTAAGGACATTTTTATCATGTCCGAAATGTTTCATTTATTTATGTCGTAGGCCGTTACATTTGGCACGTCTCTACACGATCGCACACGACGGTCTCAATTTGAATTCCGGGAATCAAGCATTTATGATCTCCATTTTTTGTCCCTCATCTGCCTCAATGACTTCACGTTCCATGATTTTAGGCTCGTAATACAAGTGGTACGCAAGAGAGGTCAAAACAGTGCAACAAGGCTTAATAGGGAAGTTTAAGGGAAAATTGGTAATTTTATAGACACCGTTCGGAAGACCAGCCAACTGGAAAGTTGAAGAGATTACCGCAACAAAGATACTGGAAGAAACAGCACCTCAATCCGAGCTACGGTGAACAAGTTATGGCCCATTGAAAATGGAGTTATTTCCAAGAAAAACCTTGGAATTTTTTCTAAGTGCTGAAAGCCCCTTTGACCAGCGATTGTCCCCGAACCCAGCCCGAACCTGTTTGGGGGTGCAAATCGGTTCGCAGGGACCCCGAACCGATTCGGGTACCCTGTACGCTGGCAGAATTTTTGGTGTTTTTAAAACGTGGGTCTCTTCATATATTTCCCTATAAATACCAACTTCGGGGGAGCTGTTTCATAAGACTTGCATAGAGGAATTTGGGAGTCCATATACCTCAAGTCTTCACCTTTTTGAGTCCCTAGACTCATGTTTTGATTCACACAACCTTTCCAATCCTTTGTGAATCAGTTTGCAACCCAAGAACACATTCGCGTATCTGTTCATACTCTTGTGGAGAAGACCGTTCTTCTTCTTCACTGCTGCCCTCCTGGAAAGGGATATCTCCAGCCGCTGACTACAGAATCCGACACCTGAGGGTAATTCTTAGTCACTTGTATTTTCATTATAATCCGAAATTGTACCTTATAATATTATAATGAAAATAAATGGTTTTGCCCCTTTGGGGGATTTTTCCTCACATGTATGTGTTTGAATGTTCTTGCATATGTTATCATCTTGTTCAATCACATATAGTTGCATGTTTAGGATTTAACTGACAAAAACTGTGTTTAATTAAATAATTTTTTTCTATTTGAACGCACGCGCACTCCTTTTAAATTGGTATCAGAGCCAGTTACACAATTTTACCGTGTAATTTTTCGCAACATTTTTCTAAGATATCAATTTTCTGAAAAATTGATTTTTGAAAACGAGTGTATTCATAATGGAGAAGTTATATAATAAAATTCCAGTTTTTGAAGGGACAAACTATGCATATTGGAAAGCCCGTATGAGATCTGCATTAAAAGCCATTGATGAACGTGTCTGGATTTTGGTTGAAAGAGGGTGGACACCTCCCTCCGTCACTGTTGATAATGTGATCAATTTAAAACCTGTCACTTCTTGGACTGAAGACGAGTTTAGATGGTCATCATTTAATTCTAAGGGTCTGAGTGCTATTTCTGGGTCTGTCACACCTGATGAGTTCAAACGCATAATGACGTGCACCACGTCAAAAGAGGCATGGGATGTTTTAAAACTCACCCATGAAGGAACTAATGCTGTGAAAGAGTCTAAATTGCAAAATTTGACAACTCAATTTGAAACAATCACCATGCATGAGACTGAATGTTTTGATGATTTTTATGCTAGGCTTTCTGACATTGTTAATACTAGCTTTAATCTTGGTGAACATATTCCTAATGCTAGAGTTGTTAAAAAGATTCTTCGTTCTTTGCCTAAGCGTTTTATCCCTAAAGTCACTATGCTAAATTCTATGGGTAATTTAAATACGCTAAAATTGGAAGAACTAGTAGGAGATTTGCAGACTTATGAAATTGATACGTTCCCTAAAATTTCTAGGTCTAAAGATAAGGGAATTGCACTTAATTCCCAAGAGAGAAAGAGTGAGGGGTCGGCTAGAAAAAGGGTAGAGTCCTCTAGAAAGAGAGAGACTGACACGTCAGATTCTGATTGTGATTTTGACTTAGATGATTTGGCTCTTTTTGCAAAAAATTTCAAAAGAATTCTCAAATTTAAGAAAAATGGCAATTTTAAAGATAAAAAAAATTTGAGAAAAATAAATTTGAAAAGAAAAATGAAATTTTTTTTAAAGATCCTCCTAAGAAAGAAAGTGAGAGATGCTTTGAGTGCGACGGTAGGGGTCATAGAGCCTTTGAGTGTGCCACACATCTTAACAGAGAGAAAGGGAAGGATGTCCTTAATGCTACCCTTAGCGATGACAGTGAGGTCGAGTCGGTGGATTCTGGAGTTGAGTCACCGCATGAGTGTAACTTCACCGCATTCATGGCTAGTCATGTGAGCACTTCTAGTTCCTCTCACGACGATGAGGATGCTGCATCACAGGGATACCTCGACAGTGAAATCGATGTGAGTGAGGGGGAGGATGACATAAGTGAGAGCGAGAGAGATATTCAACGCGCCTATGCTGAGTTATATTCTAAGTCTTTTAAAACTAAAAAGCGTAACAAAGTGTTAGTTTTTAAGATCACCGGCTTAGAGGAAGATTTAAGAAAAGTGAGAGAGAGAGAGAGAGAGAGTCCTCCACCTGCACCGCCCTGAGAGAGAGAGAATCTGCCTGTGTTAAGAAAGAGAGTTTGTTTAGAGAGAGAGAGAGTAATTTTGAGAAAGAGAGAGGGGACTTGACTAAACAAGTGGCTAGTCTTACGAGTGAGCTCCATTCCTCCGTGGAGACTAGGAAGAAACTTGAAGCCCTTATTGCCCAGCTGACTCATGATCTTGAGAAAGCACGGGAAGTCAAGGTACAAATCGAGGACAGATCAGGGAAAATGGGAAAAACGCTCCTCGACCCCGCTTTAGGTTTTGGTGATAAGCAAGGAATTGGTTATGATGGTGCCTCCACCTCCCAAATTGCACCTGGACCAGTTCCTGAGTTTACTACTAATCCTTATGGCCATCGTCAAAAACCTAAAAGGAGAGTTCGACAAAGAAAAGCAAACCAATGTCCGCCTTTGACTATGTTCTTTTATACTTATTGCAAAAGAAAAGGCCACCTCAAGGAGTTTTGCTATAGCATGGGTCGGACACGACGTACTACTGCTCCTCCATGTCATACTGATGAATTTTCTAGTCTAAGATAGTGAGTTGAGTTCTTAGCTGCCACGTCTCAGAGTTTGATGGAAGAATTCCGACGGATGTCATTGCCGTCTGTGAATGCCTCTCACATTCCAGCTAAAACTAACAAAAACAAAGGCAAACAAAAGGTCACCACTTCTTGGGTACCTAAGAAAGATAAAAAGGCTTTTGTTGTTCATGTTGCTCTCAAAGCACATAATACCTCACAGTGGTATTTTGACAGTGGGTGCTCCAGACACATGACAGGTGATGCCTCATTTTTTACATCTCTTGAGGATTATCAGGATGGCAAAGTCACCTTTGGAGATGGGAGCAAGTCTAGCATTGTAGGAGGAGGTACTGTAGAGTTACCAGGATTTCCTATGCTAGAGAATGTGTTGTACGTCAAAGGTTTGAAAGCAAACCTTCTCAGCATTAGCCAGCTGTGCGACGCTGATTTTGCCATAAAGTTTTACCTGAATGCTTGTAAGGTCTATAATCAAGCCGGTAAACTTTTAGTGCAAGGGGTGAGGACGAAGGATGATTGCTATGGGACTGAGCCCACATCCTCACTTGTCTGCAACAGCGCCACGATCACTCCTATGGATCTGTGGCACCAACGTCTAGGTCACGTAAATATTAGAGATCTCACTCGTTTAGCTAAAAAGGACCTAGTACGTGGCTTACCATCTCTTGGAAAGTCAACTTCGACGGTTTGTGTACCCTGTCAGTTGGGAAAACAAATTCGTAGTCCCTATAGGAAGTTGCATTCCATTACCACCTCTCGTGTTCTTGAGCTTATACACATGGATCTTATGGGTCCCACTCGTACCGAGAGTCTGGGTGGTAAGAGGTATATCCTCGTGATGGTGGATGATTTCTCCAGATACTCCATTGTAGGTTTTCTGAGAGAGAAATCCGATGCTGTAGAGTTTTTAACGACCAAGTGTCGTGTCCTGCAAAATCAACACGGAGTCACTATTAACAGGATACGTACTGACAACGGCACTGAATTTAAGGAAGCAAAGGTAGATTTGTATTGTGATAGCCTTGGGATCAAACATGAGTTTTCTGCTGTGAAGACTCCTCAGCAAAATGGGATTGTTGAGAGAAAGAATAGAACGATCCAGGAGATGGCTAGATCTATGCTTCTAGGTCGTAAAGTTTCTAGGAGATTTTGGGCAGAGACAGTGTCTACTGCATGCCACACGGTGAATAGGGTTTATATGCATCCACACACACTTCAGACACCTTATGAGTTGTGGATTGGCAAGAAGCCCAACCTGGCATATTTCCGTGTTTTGGGGAGTAAATGCTACATTCTACGGGATAGAGAGCAATTAGGAAAGTTTGACTCCCGGAGCGATGAGGGAATATTATTAGGCTATTCATCGAATAGTAGAGCGTACCGGGTTTTTAACCTGAAGAGCTCTAAGGTTATGGAGTCAATAAACGTCACCGTGCAAGATGACGAACCTCTGACGGCTATTGATCCTAACCTTCAGTGTGAGGATGAGGACTTTTCTGACAGTGATTTACTTGTCCCTCACCCACACTCTGTGGTCCCCACTCCTGTGTTAGGGGACACATCTGCTTGGGTTCGCAAGAGTCATGACCCTTCTGCCATTGTTGGTGATCCCACTCTTGGGGTCAAGACTCGTGCTCAGCTAGAGAACGTTGTTAGCCATCTTTGCTACACGTCCAAAGTCGAGCCCAAGAATCATAAAGAAGCACTCAAGGATAAACACTGGATATCTGCTATGCAGGATGAGTTGCTTCAGTTTAAAAAGAATAATGTCTGGGAACTAGTCCCCCGACCTAGTGAAACTAATGTGATAGGTACCCGATGGATTTTCAAGAATAAAATGAATGAAAATGGTACCATAATCCAAAATAAGGCTAGGTTGGTCGCTCAAGGATACACACAGATAGAGGGTGTAGACTTTGGGGAGACATTTGCTCCTGTTGCGAGGCTTGAGTCCATCCGTTTACTACTTGCCATCGCATGTCATCTGCGCTTCAAGTTATATCAGATGGATGTCAAGAGTGCTTTTCTGAATAGCATTCTACAGGAGGAGGTTTACATGGAACAACCAAAAGGGTTTGAAGACCCTCAGCACCCGGAGCACGTCTATTATCTGAGGAAAGCCTTGTATGGTTTGAAGCAAGCACCCCGTGCTTGGTACGAGAGGCTTACTTCCTATCTCTTAGCCCGTGGCTTCAAGAGAGGGAGAGTAGATATGACGTTGTTCGTCAGGAGAGATGACGGTGTAATTTTGGTTGCCCAGGTCTATGTGGACGACATAATCTTTGGATCCACGTGCTCTCAACATGCTCATCACTTTGAAGAGGAGATGAAAAGTGAGTTTGAGATGAGCATGGTTGGTGAGCTTACTTTCTTCCTTGGTCTGCAGGTTCGTCAGCTAGAGGATAGGATGTTCATCTCCCAATCCAAGTACGCTAGAGACCTAGTGAAGAAATTTGGTTTAGACTCCGCTAAGCATGCACGTACACCTATGAGTACCACTACCAAGCTTAGTAAGGACACTTCATGCAAGGACGTAGAGCAAACCTTGTATCGGAGTATGATAGGTAGTCTTATCTACTTGACTGCCAGTCGTTTCGACATAGACTTTAGTGTTGGAGTCTGTGAGCGATATCAAGCGTCCCCAAAAGAGTCACATTTATTTGCTCTAAAATGTATTATTAAATACGTGAGTGGGACTCTCTCATACGGTATTTGGTATTCCTTTGATACTGATGACCGTTTGTCCGCCTATTCAGATGTCGATTGGGCCGGGGATGTAGATGGTTGTAGGAGCACTTTTTATGGGTGTTTCTATTTTGGTTCTGCTCTTGTCTCCTGGCTGAGCAAGAAGTAAAATTCCATCTCTTTGTCCACTGCGGAGGCTGAGTACATAGACGCCGGGAGTTGTTGCACACAACTCTTATGGATGAAGCAAATGCTGGAGGATTATGGGATTTCACAGGACACCATGATCATTTCCTGTGATAACACGAGCGCGATACACATATCCCGCAATCCAGTTCAGCATTCGCGCACAAAGCACATCAGGATATGCGAGCACTTTATACGACAGTTAGTTGAGGAGAAAGTCGTATCCCTGAGTTTTTTTCCCACCGACCGTCAGTTAGCCGATATTTTCACGAAACCTTTAAATGCCCTTAGATTTGAGAGTCTTAGGAAGTCTTTGGGGATTTGCACAATTGACTGAGGGGTTGATCTATATCTAGAATAGGATGCTTTTTCATGTTAATATCATATGCTTCCTATTGCTAGTTTGTTTTATATGTATCATTGCTTTGTTATACATCTATTTATTTAATCTTTTAAAAAATCCAAAAAGATTTGTGTTTTTGCATATAAATATTTCAGAAAAACCCAAAAAGATTTTTGTATTTTTTATATACACCTTTTATGGATGAACATTTAAGATAGCCAAGTCACAATTTCATTTTATTTATCCATGTGACTGTTTGATAGAGATATGAGACACTACATCATTTCATCCATGTGCTTTACATTGATTGGAGTCTTTGAGATGTGATTAGTGATATCTTTCTACATGTTTGACTCCTATATCCTTTATTGCACACATGCACGGCTTTATTTGATTATTGCACATGTCTATCACATGTTGGCTTGAGTGTTTCCATCTCAATTCTGTCTATACAACTAACAATATGCGATAAAACTTGACAAGATTGGATTGCATGTAAAAACCATTTTTCTTGTGAGACTGAGTGTTTGTTTAAGAACGGGGAGGGGCTGCGAAAGGTAATTATCACGTCTTTGCGCAAAAGCCACCGTTCAAAAGGACCTAAAAATGGAGGAATTTTATTATCCGGGGTCCAAAGAGGTTAAAAGAGCCTGAAAAAATTAAAGGCAATAAAAAGCAATTAATGCCAAATATGGGCCACTTAGGTTTCACCATCAATTCTCCAAAGTTTGAGAATTTAGAAAAGCCTCTATTCAAAATAAAAATATGAGGGAGTTTGGTTGGAGAATATAAACGGGTTTGCGCTTCCTTGAAAGTCCTGAAATAGCATGAAATAGTTTTGGACGTTATTGGTGTGGAAATCACTTTGAGCTTTGATTTGTTGATTTGATTGAGTCAATGTCTTATATTTCCACATTTTTTACACCAAAGGAAGATTTTGAGTTCATTCGTTAGGAGTATCCGATATTCATCGTGCACATATGTCATGTTTGTATGCATTGATTTTCCTATCGAATCTGTTCACACCCCTTCATTTCGCTATCATTGACTTTGGTTGTTTTTATGATTTTTCATGGTGTGATTCTTTGTTGTATTATTTGTGTGAAAAATTTTGAAAAATTCAAAAATAGTGGTTTACTACCCTGTGACATTCTCCAAGTACATCTATTTTTGCTTCCCATATCTATCTATTACGGGACATCATAAAAAGGAGGAGAAAGAATTATCATATTATGGGGGAGTTTTTTTTTTAGTTTAATGATCTATTTTAAATTGGTATATATGTTTAGCTCATTTCAAACTCGATATGTCACGTGGTATTTGCTTGTTCTCATGTGTGTAGGTACTAGATTGATGATCACTGAATTGCACACCCTAATGAAAAATTTGAACTCATTTCAAACTCGATATGTCACGTGGTATTTGCTTGTTCTCATGTGTGTAGGTACTAGAATGATGATCACTGAATTGCACACCCTGATGAGAAATTTGAAAGTTTTGAAGATTTGAAGATCAAATGATGAAGACTTATTCATTTTTATCTTTCCAGTTTTAGGTTCATGGAAGGGTAGATTTTTATAGGCAATTTTATTATTCGATAATTCGGATTTTTTATGTATGTACCGGCATAGACATAGGGGGAGATTTGTAAGGACATTTTTATCATGTCCGAAATGTTTCATTTATTTATGTCGTACGCCGTTACATTTGGCACGTCTCTACACGATCGCACACGATGGCCTCAATTCGAATTTCGAGAATTAAGCATTTATGATCTCCATTCTGTGTCCCTAATCTGCCTCAACGACTTCATGTTCCATGATTTTAGGCTCGTAATGCAAGTGGTACGCAAGAGAGGTCAAAATAGTGCAATAAGGCTTGATAGGGAAGTTCAACGGAAAATTGGTAATTTTATAAACACCGTCCAGAGGACCGGTCAACTGAAAAGTTGAAGAGCTTGCCGCAACAAAGATACTGGAAGAAACGGTACCTCAATCCGATCTACGGTGAACAAGTTATGGCCCGTTGAAAATGGAGTTATTTCCAAGAAAAACCTTGGAATTTTTTCTAAGTGATGAAAGCCCCTTTGACCAGCGATTGTCCCCGAACCCAGCCCGAACCGGTTCGGGGAGGCGAACCGGTTCGTAGGGACCCCGAACTGGTTCGGGTACCCTGTACGCTGGCAGAATTTTTGGTGTTTTTAAAACGTGGGTCTCTTCATATATTTCCGTATAAATACCAACTTCGGGGGAGCTGTTTCATAAGACTTGCATAGACGAATTTGAGAGTCCATATACCTCAAGTCTTCACCTTTTTGAGTCCCTAGACTCATGTTTTGATTCACACAACCTTACCAATCCTTTGTGAATCAGTTTGCAACCCAAGAACACATTCGCGTATCTGTTCATACTCTTGTGGAGAAGACCGTTCTTCTTCTTCACTGCTGCCCTCCTGGAAAGGGATATCTCCAGCCGTCGACTACAGAATTCGACACCTGGGGGTAATTCTTAGTCACTTGTATTTTCATTGTAATCCGAAATTGTACGTTACAATATTATAATGAAAACAAATGGTTTTTCCCCTTTGGGGGATTTTTCCTCACATGTATGTGTTTGAATGTTCTTGCATATGTTATCATCTTGTTCAATCACATATAGTTGCATGTTTAGAATTTAATTGATAAAAACTGTGTTTAATTAAATAATTTTTTTCTATTTGAACGCACGCGCACTCCTTTCACAAACTCAATGCATCATGGGGTATTTTTTTTGCTTCATGTGTGTAGGTTCCCTTGGGCATTGATGAAAAGATCATAGAATACACCGGTTGAAGATTAAGATGAGATTGAAGACAAAGTTTATCTATGTCGTTCAAATTCTAAGGTTTGGAAAGGGAATTAGTATTTTTTGTCATAGAGGGTTATTTTTTATAATTTGGATTTCGGTTAGTTTTATACTGGAATATCCAAAGGGGTATATTTGTAAGCATAAATATTTTAGCTTTGGCTTTTTATTTATTTTATTTGTACTTTGGCAGATTTAGGGTATCCCGTTACAAATCGACTTGCACCGACAAGTCGAACCGAACTCCAATATCTGCAAGATTGAAGACTCCTCTACATCTCAAGAAGTTATAAAGTTTTCAGGAGTTTAACATTGTTCATAAAGTTATTTGGGATGTTATTTTTATGAAAAAGCGAGAGTAGATTTTTTTAATAATTTTTTTAATAATTTTTTTTATCACGTTCGAATGAAATGGACTCTTCTTTAAAAGGTTCATTTTATCTACATCTAATGAATTATGTTTTCGTTCAAACGAAATGGATTTCTCGTTAGAACGACTTCTAATTTTATTAAAACGAATTCGTCGCCTCGAATTTCGTGACAGGTCTATAGATACCTATTTTGAATTCTTTTTTCGTGGGACTTTGGAAAAAACATAAACAGAATATATTTACCAAAGTTTTTCCAACTTTTGGGGTTCCAAACACCTTTTAATTCACACTTTACATCCCCAAATACTTTGATGAAACTTTTTGAAACCCTATAAAGTTTTGTATCTTGTATACACATTTGTGGAGAGAGATCTCAACGACTGAATTTGTGAACCTGAAGGATCACGACAAAGAAGGCTCAAGAAGGCTGAATGGTGGATACTGAGGGTGTACCGCTACTTGTGGACGACTCTAGACTGAGCCATTTTTTTAGAGGTTTTGCAGACATTGCGCGTTATACTTGTGGGTATATCAAGTAGTCTGTAAGTCGATAGTCTTGTAAAACTCTCTAAAGTGCTGGAATATAGGTTTTACCCTGAAAAGGAATTTTTCCTTATTTTTTGTGTTTGTTTGCATGCTTAGTTTAATTTCTGTGATTGGATCATTTAGCTTATGCAAATCTGAGTCAATCAGAAATTAAATTTTGACTAAAATTGGATTTTGGGTTTTAAATTGAAAAATACAAAAATAGAATTTTGATTGTGACCATCCTTTCCGAGCACGTTTATTTCGGCATTTACACGCATTACGCTTCACCACGTCCACTGCTCGCATCGTGTGAGTACTACGATGAGATCGAGGACATGATTATTGTTTTGTCCGACATAGAGCCCGATACATTCATTCTCGATTTTATGTGGACTTAAGCTTAACGTGTCATTTAGGATCTCATTATAACATTATCTTCAAGTGTGACCGTACATGCTACACCGTGATTGCACAACGCTATTATTTCAGTCAATGCATTCGCTATGTGCCTTCATGTATTTATGATATCTATTAGGTTAGCTCACAGTTATTTCAGCTTTTGGTTTATGATGAAATGCATGTGAGATCGGTTGGAAGTTGGTAACATAAGTAGATTTCCAGAGTAATATCATCCTTTTACTTCTTTACTTTATTTTCTTTATTCATATTTTTATTTGAACATACATTAAGGACAATGTAAAATTTAGGTTTAGGCGTAAGGACAATATTTTTAGAAAATTAAAAAAATATATATATATATTTAGAAAATCCAGAAAGATTTTTAATATAATTGAGTTTTGAAACGATTTCTTAATATAGAATCAATTCACAAATCTCTCAACTTATACAATTTTCACACTTAGCCATGTAATATGATCGAAAATAAATATTGAGGCGAAACTTAAAGAACTTAACGAATAAATGTGGAGATTTTAACCCGATGAGATTTTTATGCCATATATCATTTTTAAGAAAATTAAATCATCCGAGTTATAATAACTCAAACTTTCCTTCAGTGATAAATCGTTTATGATCTCAAAATATGTTGTTTGTTTGATTATTGGAAACAAATGTCAAAATGTGAATCTTAAGCCCTAGAAGTCTTAGTAAGTCATCTTAAGACATAGATTGACCTAAACAAAATAAGCCTTTTATTGAAAACCGCAAAATTCATACCCATTTTCTAAGAATATCATGATAAAATTATAGTAAAAAAAAGGCCCAAAGAAGAATGTTTGCAAGAATAATTCATGAAAAGAAACAAGAAAAAAAAGAAGAAAGAAATAACGAGAAAATTAAATGAAAAGAAAAAAGGGAAAGAAAATAAAATGGAGGTTAGAAAAAGTTCTTACAAAGTCAAAATACCAAAAAATCTTTATATTCTTAGAAAATTTTGAAACTTCAAAAGTCATTCTTTCTAACCAAAATCCGAGCCTACAATACAAAAAAACTTCTAATCAATCTCAAGTGAAGTTAATAATAGTGTAGAGAGAAGATGAATAAGATCCATGGTGTGATTCAATTTTTTCAAAAAGTAATCAATTTTTCATTCACGAGATCATATTCATTCATTATAAAATCTTTCATGATGTATATGTGAAATTCGCTCGCTTAAATTTACTCTTTTATTCACATATGGCGAGAGAAAAATAACCAATTTCTGAGTGTTCAATTGTGAGTGCATCCCATAAGATTTTGAATCAAAATGAACTTTTGGATAAGAAACATAAGGATCCAATCTTTTGAAATGGACGATTATATTGGTTAGGCACACACACAATAAGTTGAGATTAAAGAATGAAGTTTTACTATATATGTGAATTTGCATTTAAGACTTGATTATATTACTTTTGCGTCGTTTGTAAATTGAGTCAAGTTTTTAAATTTTGTGGTTATTTCACTGCAAACCCTCACGAGACAAAACTCATCTACTAGGTAAACCTAGAAGTTTAACGGCCTGTTGCACATGCTAAAGCAATCATAATTCCTACGAAAGTGAGTTAGATTTTAAAATTTTGATTTTGTTCGAGGGCTAACAAAATTTAGGTTTGTGAGTATTTGATGAGTGCATAATTTTATATAATTTATACCCAAATCCAGGCCTTGTTTGGCCCATTGTATCATATATAAAGAGCTTTTAGAGCCATTTTTACTATTTAGAAGAAAAATACAAGTTTGAAATAAATTCAAGTTAATAATGCAATTTTAGCAATTCAAGGGGGTAAAACCATAATTTCAAAAACTTTATAGGCCTAAAGTAATTTTTAAATATTTATCTAGGCAACATGAAGTTTTTCCTAAAATTTAGTTAAATTATGAGTTAAAATGAATGACATATGAATTTTGAGGGGCTAAAATACATATAAGGGTAATTTTATAATTTCTTAAAATTTTATACCATAAATTTTAATTAGTTATTTTTGTTTTACATTTTTATAGGTGCCTCAAGAGTTTGGACGACAAAAGAGTCGATATGCAAAATTTGTCAGGATATAGCGCGACACGAGATATGGCTCGGTGGGTGGTCTTGCTTCTCATCGACTTTTCAGTTTTGTTTTCGGTTGACTCGTGGAGCTTAGTGTCTACTTCTTTGCAGAACCTAAGCGTGATTATGACATTGACATATTCTTGGGTTTTGGATAAACTAGCAACATGTTGAATGGAAAATTAGGTTCTAGGAATGTGACCCTTTGGGTTTGGCTCGGGATGACTCGGGAACTTTTCTTTCTCTCTCCTATTAAGGCTTTGAGCTAGATAGCTCACTTGAACCTCAAGTTTGTCTATGGACTGAGTATTCAAGTGCAAGCTCTGTTTGGTTGGATTGGAGGGCACTTTAAGTCGACTGCTAGAATTGGAGGGTATTTTGAGCAAGTAAATTTATTGTATCCTTTAAAAATTGGATCTTTGGGGATGAAGGATACGATGGTGCGGTTGGATACTTTTGGAACCGTGAGGGTGGGTTACCGTAAGACTGACCCCCTTGCTACTAACCCTTAGACCATGAAATATTTGGGTTATCTTTCCACCATGAGTTGTAGGAGCTCGAATATGGGGCGCACCTTGGCCTATTTTCATATAGAGCATTCGCTTGCTAATCCTCAACCAAAGCCTTATTATCTGGAAATATGGGGCAATTTTCAATCAAATGATCGAACACATCACAACGTAGACACATAGGGGTGGCTACATGTTGGATGTCTGCTAGTGCAACATGAGTTCCCACTCTACTCATTATAAGTGCTTATAAACGTTAGACCAAGGTGGACATTTTCGCGCTCACATCAAAATTATGGTCAACTTGGTTGATGGTACCAACTTAGGTTGGGCTTGACTTAAATTATCGATGGGGTTCCCAATGTTGCAACTATTTGGCTGCGACTTTTAAAAACATTCCGGCACTAGCATCACTCTTTTGCGTAAAATCTTCATTGACATTGATTCCAACATCTCTCTGGTATTAAAGTCAAAACCTTTGTATAGAATTCGGACTTGGCATCCTAACTCAATCATATGATATGGATATTATTGTAGAAAGTCCTTGAACCATTTTAAGTACTTAGACAATGATTCTCCATTCTATTGGCTAAATGTGTTTAAGGCGTGACGTATCGACCTCGTGTTTTGGTTTGGGAAGAAAAATTGGAGAAACGTTATACTCATTTGGTTCCAACTCGTGATGGATTGGGGTTCGAGTGAACAGAACTAGCTCTTCGTGCTCTCTTTCAATGAAAATGGTAATAATTTAAGTCGAACAACGTCATCGAAAAGTTATTAGTATTTCATTATCCTACAAATCTCATCGAATTCATGCATGTGCAAATATGGATCCTCTTTATCCATACCCGTAAAAACTGGTAGCATTTGGATAGTTCCTGAGTCAAATTTAAAATTATCAGCATTATGTGGGGAAAGAATGATACAGGATGGTTGACTAGACCTATTGGGATATAGATAGTCCTTAAGGGGCCGGGGTGCTATTTCTTCTCCCATTTCAGAAAAAATCAAGACTCTTGCGATAAAGTTAATTAGAAAATCGATGGATTCTTCACTCACTAATTTACCAATATTGGTTCAAAACTAATTAGGCGTACACGACTGCCTCATTCGACTCAAAACCACATAATTCCTAAGCTAACACAAAGAAATTTTAATTATTAAATTTACTTGAGGAGAATTTTAATTTTTAAATTTAGTTTTCCTGAAATTAATCGATCACAACACATGTCTACGAATTAATCTCCCAATTCTAAACAAGATAAAATAAAACCGATTTGACTAGTCCGTGTTGGAGTAACTTTGAATTCTAGCATTGTTAAGAGTTTTTCTATGAGCTATGTGAACACCCTAGGGCAAACGTCTAATTGGTTTTGAATTAAAAGTGGTGGCTCTAGTTATGCAAATGATTGGATATTTTAGTGATTTTCGAGCTAAGGAAGCGTGATTAAATCTCCACCTTACCTTATAAATGGAATTTTACCTTAAGTAAAATTTATGCAACGTGCTAATTGAGATATGCAAAAATAAATCCCCATAAAGAGCACATAAAACATACCTCCGACGTAAACTTTTCCATCCAATGCAAGTCAAGTTAATTCTTCTTTTAAGATAAGTTGTTTTATACTCTTCTTATTTTATATATGTTTATGATGAATTTATCATAAACTTATATGTAATATTAAAATGAGTTAGAAATCCATAGAATTTCTAGGGTTTTTAGTGTATGACATTGATTGGGTAAAATTTAGCATCCTCTTAAGTTCTACATTGAAATTTAGCCCTTATCCATGTTAAAAATTGTATATGGAACCCTTGTTAATAGAATTGACATGTTAGGGTTTTGAACTTGATCTTGAGTTATGGCATATGAACATATATGTTGAAAAATTAGAATTTTTTTATAGCATAATTGATAAAAAAGTGAATGAGAAAGAGTGCGCTTGTGTTCAAATAAAGAAATTATTTAATTAAACTCAGTTTTTATCAATTAAGTCCTAAACATGCATCTAGGTGTGATTGACGATGATAAAATCAAGCAAGAATATTCAAACACACACATGTGAGGAAAAATCCCCCAAAGGGGCAAAACCTTTTATTTTCACTATAATATTGTAAGTTACAGTTACACGGATTACAATGAAAATAAGTGTGACACGAAAATACTTATAGGCATCGGTTCTGATGTCGTCGGCTGGAATCTCCCGCAGGAACTCCAGGTGGGCAGCAGTAGAGAAGAAGACGGATCCTCCAAAAGTACTCCAGAAGAGTAAATGATCTTCTCGAAGGTTTAACAATTCACATATACAAATGGGAGTGATTATGTGAATAAAAAGGCTTAAGAAAACCTTAAAAGGTGAAGTCTTATTCTGGGTTGTTTTCGCAGAATTCGTGTTTGCAGAAAGACTTCAAAAACATGTAGAAGGTACACTGGTATTTATACAAAAATTGAGGCGGCGGCGGGGGCGCTCGAATAAGATAGGCATCTCGCTCGAACGAAGGACACGTGTCGATCGAACGACTTCGCGCGAGATGCTGATCTCGCTCGAACGATAGTGCCAACTCGTTTGAAGGAGCTCTTCGAATGAGGCACTCCGCTTCTACACTTAGAAAAAATTATGCTTTTAATAAAGAATATTTCAGACTTCAAATAATATTTTATGAAAAATTTCCCATATATATATGCAAATATTAATACTCCAATAAAACCATTTTACCAATATAGCGTAGTGGAGTAGAGGGAATGAGTTGAGCAGCACATCGCATGTAACATGATGCACGTGAAGATGATGGATGCATTGGATTTGGATAAAGGTCATCGTGGATGATCGTGTTGACGTGCCAAATGCAGCGGTATCAGACATACTAACTGTGATCTAGGGAAAATAGAAAATTGCTAGATTCTATACTGGACATTTATAAAATTATGTTCCTACAAATCTCCCCCTATGTCTATGCCGGTACATACATAAAAAATATGAATTATGCAATCTCCCTAAAATAGATGACATACAATACAATATCCCCAGTAAACCCTCAAACTGAGAATACTACATGACATGTCTTCAATCAAACTTCAGCATCTTCAAATCTTCAGGTCTTCAGAAACTCCCAAAGCTTTTCTCATCAGGGTGTGCAATCCAATAAATCAACTTTGTACCTACACACATGAGATAAAGCAGATACCCGTGACAAGCAACAGTTTGAAATATAACGATATGCTAAAATCAAAGATCAATTAAGCTTAAGCAAATCATTGATAAATCAACCAAAACAAATCTCCCCCATAATTCATTCTCCCCCTTTTTATGTTGTACCTAAATAGACAGATATGAGAAGCATAAACATGGAAAATGTCACAAGGTAAAAACAATTTATTTTTGAATTTTTCAAAAATTTTCACACAAAATATACAACAAAGAATCACACCATGAACAAACACAAGAACAACCAAGTCGATGATAGCGTAAATGTAGGGGTGTGATCAAATTCGATAGGAAAATCAATGCATACAAACATGACATATGTGCACGATGAATATCGGATACTCCTAACGAATAAACTCAGCATCTTCCTTAGGTGTAAAGAGATGGAAATATGAGACATTGACTCAATCAAATCAGCAAATCAAAGCTCAAAATGATTTTCACACCAATAACGTCCAAAACGATTTAATGCTTTTTCAAGACATTCAAGGAAGTGCAAACCCATTTAAATTCTCCAACCAAACTCCTTCGAATTTATATTTTGAATAGAGGTGATATAAATTCTCAAACATTGGAGAATTGATGTTGAAACCTAAATGGCCCATATTTGGCATGTATTACTTTTTATTGCCTTTAAAAATTTTCGGGCTCTTTTAACCTCTTGGACCCCGGATAATAAAATTCCTCAATTTTTAAGATCCTATTTAACGGTGGCTTAATCGCAAAGGCTAGATAAGAACCTTTCATAACCCGTCACCGTTTAAAAACACAATCTCACCAAACGGTTTTTACATGCATTCCAATCTTGTCAAGTTTTATCGCATATGGTTCATTGTATAGACAGAATTGAGATGGAAACACTCAAGCCAATATGTGATAAACAAGTACAATAATCAAATAAAATTGTGCATGTGTGCAATAAAGGAGATAAGGAGCCAAACATGTAGAAAGATATCATTAATCACATCTCAAAGACTCCAAACAATGTAAAGCAAATGGATGCAATGATGTAGCGTCTCAAATCACTATCAAACAGACACGTGAATAAATGGAATGAAATTTGTGACTCTGCTATCTTAAATGCTCATCCATAAAAGGTGCAAATAAAATACAAAAATCTTTTTGTGCTTTTTCAAAATATTTATAAAAAGAAAATCTTTTTGGATTTTTAAAAAAAACAGAAAAAGAAAAAAAAATACAAATGATACAACCTAGGAATAGGAATCATATGATATGAACATGACAATGCATCCTATCCTAGACCTAAACCAACCCCTCAGTCAACTGTGAAAATCCCCAAGAACTTTCTAAGACTCTCAAAGATAAGGGCATCTAAAGGCTTCGTGAATATATCGGATAACTGAAGGTCGGTGGGTACGAAACTCAGGGATACGACTTTCTCCTCAACTAACTGATGTATAAAGTGCTCGCATATCCTGATGTGCTTTACGTGCGAATGCTGGACTGAATTATGGGATATGTGTATCGCGCTCGTGTTATCACAGGAAATGGTAATGGTGTCCTGTGAAATCCCATAATCCTCCAGCATCTGCTTCATCCACAAGAGTTGCATGAAACAACTCCCGGCGGCGATGTACTCAGCCTCCGCAGTGGACAAAGAGATGGAGTTTTGCTTCTTGCTCAACCACGAGACAAGTGCAGAACCAAAATAGAAACACCCACCAGAAGTGATCCTACAACCATCTACATCCCCAGCCCAATCAGCATCCGAATAGGCGGACAAACGGTCATCAGTATCAAAGGAATACCAAATACCGTACGAGAGAGTCCCACTCATGTATTTAATAATACGTTTTAGAGCGAGTAAGTGTGACTCTTTCGGGGACACCTGATATCGTGCACAGACTCCAACTGAAAAAGCGAAGTCCCTCGATTTTGAAAAAATCTTATTTTTACTTCACAAAGATAATTATTTCCTTTTTAAATATGCGGAAGCGTAGATGATGGTTCAATTAAAAACAAATTAACAAATTTTAATTTCTATTTAAATTAAAATTAAACAAGTAAAATATGATGGAACACACACACAATTTGATTTCACTTAAACACAATTAATTTAACCCAAGTCCTAGAAATTTTCCTAAGTCATATTTTTCAATTTTACCAAATTAGGCCAAACCAATTTTATCAAATTAAATTAAATTAACTAAACATTACCCAAATTAAATTTGCACCAATTTAATTAAGTAGTGATTAAAACCAAATTTTATCTTGAATTACCTAAGCATGCGTTCTAGGTGAGTTTGCACAAGATAAAATAAACAATAAATCACTACACCACGATGTACGAGGAAAAACCCATAACGGGAAAAAACCTCGGACGGCCCTAGCCTCAAATCCACTAAGTATGGTTTTACAAATACAAGACAGTAAGACTTACAACACTCGACTCGATCCCTCTCAAGCCCCGACGCTTCTTCTTGTATACACCTACACCTAGCGAATAACCTCAGAGCTCCACCGCGATCTGGATATCCACCGATCAGACTTTTTATGGTCACCGTCACCCAAACTAGGAGCCTTTCACCAAGTGGGTAAACCAATGCAAACTTCATCTTCTTTGTGGGATGTAGAAGCAAACCCAGATGAACTCTTCAAACGGTAAAGTAATACCCAGTGCCAAACACTCCAATAAAAGTATATATAGAGAGAGTAACTTGGATTAAACAAACTTTGGGTGAAAACTAGAGTGTTAAAAGATTTTTTCTTGAAAAATTAGACACTCAAAACATGAACTTTTTCCTTGGAAGAATTTTCTCTCAAAACTCTCTCTAGGAGATGGCGGATAATGAAAAAGTTAAGTGAAAAAAGTTGGTTCCCGCACATATCATGTCTGTCAAAAAGTTAGTGGGGAAAATAAGTGGGAAAGTGGAAAAAACTATCAAAAACTGCCCAAAAAATTGTTCCCGCCATATCTCGTTCGAACGAGATTTTCGTTCGAACGAAGTCTCGTTCGAATGATACTTCTAACGAAGTTCCAGTGTCAGGTCGTTGCAAACCTCGTTCCAACGACATTCTCATTCGAACGACAAACTCGTTCGAACGATAATATCGAACGAAATACCAGAAAGCTGAAAATTCTATTTTTAGCCCAGAAACTTTATTTTAAAGTTTTAATGAAACTTTCTGAAATACAACAACAGTTTAAACAAAACTTACACCCAATATAAAATGTTCCAAGCTCCTATATATATATATATATATATATATATATATTAAATTGCATTCATACCTTAGGAGCAATGGAACCATGTTGATGACGTAGAAACGAGGCACAATAAACTCGGCACTATAATGAAGCTTTATACTCTTGGCCGCTATGTCTTCAATAAATACGTCATAGGCTTGAAGGATGGTCAATAACTCTATCCTGTGACTCAAACTTTTTTTTCCGAAATTGAGCGAAAACAACAAGGACTCAATTAGAAATTTCTGTCCTTACACTAACACTAAAGGCTATGTCGGGACGACTAGTAGTCAAGTAGAGAAGACTACCTATCATACTCCGCTACAAGGTTTGCTTTATGTCCTTGCCTGAAGTGTCCTTACTAAGCTTGATAGAAGTACTCATAGGTGTACGTGCATGCTTAGAGGAGTCTAAACCAAATTTCTTCACTAGGTCTCTAGCATACTTGGATTGAGAGATGAACATCCCATCCTCTAGCTGACGAACCTAAAGACCAAGGAAGAAAGTAAGCTCACCTACCATGCTCATCTCAAACCCACTTTTCATATCCTCCTCAAAGTGGTGAGCATGCTGGGAGCACGTGGATCCAAAGACTATGTCGTCCACAAAGACCTGGGCAATCAAAATAGCACCGTCATCTCTCCTAACGAACAATGGCATATCAACTCTCCCTCTCTTGAAGCCACACGCTAAGAGATAGAAAGTAAAGGTCTCGTACCAAGTACGGAGTGCTTGCTTCAAACCATATAAGGCTTTTCTCAGATAGTAGACGTGCTCTAGGTACTTAGGGTCTTCAAACCCTTTTGGTTGTTCCACGTAAACCTCTTCCTGAAGAATGCCATTTAGAAAGGCACTCTTGACATCCATCTTGCATGGTGACATTTATTAACTCCATAACCTTAGAGCTCTTCAGGTTAAAAACGTGGTACGCTCTACTATTTGATGAATATCCTAGCAATATTCCCTTGTCACTCCGGGAGTCAAACTTTCCTAATTGCTCTCTATCCCTTAAGATGTAGCATTTACTCCCAAAGACACAGAAATATGCAAGGTTGGGTTTCTTACCAGTCCACAATTCATAAGGCATCTTAAGTGTGTGTGGACGCAGGTAAACCCTATTCACCGTGTGGCATGTAGTAGACACTGCCTCTGCCCAAAATCTCTTGGCAACCTTACGACCTAGAAGCATAGATCTAGCCATTTCTTGGATCGTACTATTCTTTCTCTCAACAATCCCATTTTGCTGAGGAGTCTTCACAGCAAAAAACACATATTTGATCCGAAGGCTATCAAAGTAAAGATCTACCTCCGCTTCTTTAAATTCTGTGTCGTTGTCACTACGTATCCTATTAATAGTGATTCCGTGTTGATTTTTCAGGACATGGAACTTGGTCGTTAAAAACTCTACAGCATCGGATTTCTCTCTCAGAAAACCTACAATCAAATATCTGGAGAAATCATCCATCATCACAAGGATATACCTCTTACTACCCAGACTCTCAGTATGAGTAGGACCTATAAGATCCATGTGAGTCAACTCAAGTACACGGGAGGTGGTAATGGAATACAACTTCCTATGGGAGCTACGGATTTTCTTTCCCAACTAATAGGGTCCACAAACTGTGGAAGTAGGCTTTCCAAGTGATGGTAAGCCACGTACTAGGTCCTTTTTAGCTAAGCGAGTCAAATCTCTAACGTTCACATGACCTAGACGTTGATGCCACAGATCCATAGGAGTGATCGTGGCGCTGTTGTAGACATGTGAGGATGTGGGCACAGTCTCATAGTAATTATCCTCTGTCCTCACCCCTTGCACTAAAAGTTTATCGGCTTGATTATAGACATTACACGCGTCCCGGTTAAACTTTACGGCAAAGTCAGCGTCGCACAGTTGGCTGATGCTGAGAAGGTTTGCCTTCAAACCTTTGACATATAAAACATTCTCTAGCTTAGGAAATCCTGGTAACTATATTGTACCTCGTCCTATGATGCTAAACTTGCTCCCGTCTCCAAAGGTGACTCTACCTTCCTTGTACTCCTCTAGGTAGGTAAAAAATGAGACATCACCTGTCATATGTCTGGAGCATCCACTATCAAAATACCACTGTGAGGTATTATGTGCTTTAAGAGCGACATGAACAACAAGAGCCTTTTTATCTTTCTTAGGCACCCAAGACGTGGTAACCTTTTGTTTACCCTTGTTGTTGTTGGTTTTAGTCGGGATGCGAGAAGCATTCACAGACGGCAAAGACATCCGTCAGAATTCCTCCATCAAACTTCGTGATGTGGCGGCTAAAAACTCAATATGCTCTCTTAGACTGGCAAAATCATCAGTATGATGTGGTGGAGCAGTAGTAAGTTTTGTCCGACCTAAACTATAGCAAAACTCCCTGAGGTGGCCTTTTCTTTTGCAATACGTACAGAAGAAAGCAGTCTTAGGCGGACCTGGGTTTGCTTTTCTTGGTCGAACTCTCCTTCGTGGTTTTTTACGATAGCCATATGGAGTCGTAGTAAACTCAGGAACTGGTCCAGGTGCAATTTAGGATGTGGAGGCACCATCATAACCTATTCCCTGCCTATCACCAAAACCTAAAGCGGGGCCGAGGAGCATCTTTCAGATCTTTCCTGATTTGTCCTCGATTTGAACCTTGACTTCCCATGCTCGGTCAAGATCATGAGTAAGCCGGGCAACAACGGCTTCAAGTTTCTTCCGAGTCTCTAGGGAGGAATGGAGCTCACTCGTAATACTATCCACTTGTTTAGTCAAATCCCATTTCTCTTTCGCAAAACCACTCTCTCTCTCCAAACAGTCGCTCTCTCTCTCTAAACAAACTTTCTTTCTCAACACAGGCAGACTCTCTCTCTCTTAAGGTAGTGTAGTTGGAGGACTTTCTCTCTCTCGCTTCTTCTAAATCTTCCTCTAACGCGATGATCCTAAGAACTAATGCTTTGTTACACTTTTTGGTTTTAAATGACTCATTATATTACTCAGTGTGGGCGCGTTGAAGATTACTCTCGCTCTCACTTGAATCATCATCCCCCTCACTCACATCACTCTCACAGTCGAGGTGTCCCTGTGAAGCAGCATCCTCATCGTCGTGAGAAGCACTAGAAGTACTCACGTGACTATCCATGAATGCGGTGAAGTTACACTCATGCGGTGACTCCTCTCCAGAGTTCACTGACTCAACCTCACTGTCGTCACTAAGGGTAGCATTAAGGACAACTTTACCCTTTTCTCTGTTCAGCCTAGTAGCACACTCAAAAGCTCTATGACCCCTACCGTTGCACTCATAGCATCTCTCACTCTCTTTCTTAGGAGGATCTTTAAAATCTTTTTCATTTTTCTTTTCAAACTTATTTTTCTCAAACTTCTTTTTAACTTTGAAATTACCATTTTTCTTGAATTTGAGAATTTTCTTGAAATTTTTAGCAAAGAGGGCCAAATCATCTAAATCAAAGTCACACTCAGAATCTGACGTATCTATCTATTTTTTGTTAGATGACTCTCCCCTCTTTCTTGCCGACCCCTCACTTCTTCTCTCCTAGGAATTAAGTGAAATTCCTTTATCTTTAGACTTGACAGATTTAGGAAACATATCAATTTCATACGTTTGCAAGTCTCCTACAAGTTCCTTCAATTTAAGCGTATTTAAATTACTCATAGAATTTAAAACAATGACTTTAGGGATGAAACGCTTAGGCAGTGATCTAAGAATCTTGTTAACAACTGTAGCATTAGGAATGCGTTCACCAAGATTAAAGCTAGTGTTAACAATATCAGACAGTCTAGCATAAAATTCATCAAAACATTCAGACTCAAGCATGGTGATTGTTTCAAATTGAGTTGTTAATTTTGTAATTTAGACTCTTTCACAGCATTAGTTCCTTCATGGGTAAGTTGCAAAACATCCCATGCCTCTTTTGACGTGGTGCACGTCATTATCCGTTTGAACTCATCAGGTGTGATGGATCCAGAAATAACACTTAACCCCTTAGAATTAAAAGATGACCATTTAAATTCTTCTTCAGTCCAAGCAATGGAGGATTTTAAACTAGTTACATTCTCAACAGTGATGGAGGGAGGTGTCCACCCTCTTTCAACCAAAATCCAGACACGTTCATCAATGGCTTTTAAAGCATATTTCATGCGGGCTTTCCAGTATGCATAGTTTGTCCCGTCAAAAACTGGCATTTTATTATATAACTTTTCCATTAGAACACGCTCTTTTTCAAAAATCAATTTTTCAGAAAATTGATATCTTAGAAAAATTTTGTGGAAAATTACACGGTATAATTGTGTAATTGGCTCTGATACCAATTTGAAAGAGTGCGCTTGTGTTCAAATAAAGAAATTATTTAATTAAACTCATTTTTTGTCAATTAAGTCCTAAACATGCATCTAGGTGTGATTGACAATGATAAAATCAAGCAAGAACATTCAAACACACGCATGTGAGGAAAAATCCCCCAAAGGGGCAAAACCTTTTATTTTTACTATAATATTGTAAGGTAAGGTTACACGAATTACAATGAAAATAAGTGTGATGCATAAATACTGGAAGGCATTGGTTGTTCTGATGTCGTCGGCTGGAATCTCCCGCAGGAACTCCAGGTGGGCAGCGGTAAAGAAGAAGACGGCTCCTCCACAAAGTACTCCAGAATAGTAAATGATCTTCTCGAAGGTTTAACAATTCACATATACAAATGGGAGTGATTGTGTGAATAAAAAGGCTTAAGAAAACCTTAAAAGGTGAAGTCTTATTCTGGGCTATTTTCGCATGATTCGTGTTTGCCGAAAGACTTCAAAAACGTGTACAAGGTACACTGGTATTTATACAAAAATTGAGGCGGCGGCGGCGCTCAAACGAGATAGGCATCTCGCTCGAACGAAGGACATGTGTCGTTCGAACGACTTCGCACGAGATGCTGATCTCGCTCGAATGATAGTGCCAGCTCGTTTGAACGAGCTCTTCGACCGAGGCACTCCGCTTCTACACTTAGAAAAAATTCTGCTTTTGATAAAAAATATTTCAGGCTTCAAAAAATATTTTCTGAAAAATTTCCCATATATATATGCAAATATTAATACTCCAATAAAACCATTTTACCAATATAGCGTAGTGGAGTAGAGGGAATGAGCTAAGCAGCACATCGCATGTAGCATGATGCACGTGAAGATGATGGATGCATTGGATTCGGATAAAGGCCGTCGTGAATGATCGTGTTGACGTGCCAAATGTAGCGGTATCAGACATACTAACTGTGATCTAGGGAAAACAGAAAATTCCTAGATTCTACCCCGGACATTTATAAAATTATGGCCTTACAGAATGCTAGGTAGAGTTGTACCTTTAGCTCCTTGAGTAGTACCGTTGATATAAAACGCTTGATTTATGAAATTTTAAGTATATAATTGCATAAATCTATGCCTATTATCCATGAGAAGAATCTATATTTATTTACCCCATGTTATACCCTATAAACATTAATTGAGGCTTATTAGTAAATATGTTCTTGTGATTTAATGCACTAATTGTATAAGAATTATCCCGAGTACTTGATATCCTAAAAGGAATTTATTCTAGGATATAATTTATAAGGGCTGCGAGACAAATTTGTGTTGGATTGTTAAGTTGATGGTTGTTATGACTCGAGTTGACTATATGATGGTTGATTACGGAGTTTGGGTATTTAAATGCTTACTCCCTTAATTTACTTCTTCATAACAAACATTTAATTAATTAAATGTCTTAACGACTACCCTAAATAAATGGAAGTGTATCGAGGGGTCCGTATTTAGATTTTATTTTTATGAGATGTCTCACGTACGAAGTTTAGAGACATGTAGGAGTAATGACATATGAACCTTAATAAAATCAATGCACCTTTACTTTAATATTTCATTGCACTAGAAGTTACATGTTAGATTTATTATTGTAATACCCCATATTTTTCTTTACATAATTCAATTGTAATAATTAATTATGTGTGTGCTTGCTGTGACATATGATGTCACTTTTTATATTTATATGTATTATATTATTCGTATTTTAAATCAAACTTAATATACGGTAATTCATTAATTAAATATCTGGAAGTCACGTAGTATTATGGGCGACTATAGAATGGTCGGTGATTTAGTATTAAGGGTTACCTTATTTGGATTATCTCCTCAGTGTCGGGTTTTACCAATCGTGAAGTAGTTTCTTATAATGCAGTGTCACGCTTAACTAATAAATGATTAAATAATTGATATTTTGACGCATACCGGATAAACTATAGTTTGCTTGGTATCATATTTTGTCCTGGCATTTGGGATAGGTAGAATTTTCCATCTTTGACTTAAAACAATGGGTTTGGGGCTTATTGGGTTAGTATGTGGCTTGGATAGAGTTTTAAACCATTTGGATGTGTATTTGGTCTCACTGGGTGGACATCCATATAGGGCCTAGGGTTAATTTCGTGGGAAGCTATATTTAGTGGTTATTAGACATAGCATAAATGCATGTTAAATAATTGGAGAAACCCTAGAGAGCTTGAGGGAAAATGCACCATCTAAGAATCTAATTGGGATTGTGTTATGGTAGTTGTAGTCCATAGGATTCCAAATTATACATTTACAAATCTGATATTAATCATATTTAATTCATGTTTCATGGTGATATTAACCCTTAATCATTTGTTAATAAACTAAGCTGAATTGAGGAGAAAACTTATTAATTGAATTTGTAATATGATTTATACTGGTATTCTTTGATTCATGTTAATGAATCAAGTAAAAACCTTTGTTTTAATTCTTAAATTGATCCAAATATGAGTTATTTTGGGTAGAACATGAACCTATGGTTCTCAATTGTATAAATCTGAAATTGATCCTTAGATATGGCTTGATTATTAATGTAAGAGATTAATTTAAGAATGAGAAAATCAAGAATATGGAATTAAGAGATGAAATTAAATCACATGGGCCACATATGGGTTTGGGAGCAGAACCTCATATCTATTTTAAGGTGTTTGGGTTGCGTAAATTAAATAGCTTAAAAATCCATTTAAAAAGGGAAGAAGATGTATTATTTTTATTCTGTCATCACCTCAGTTAAATTCTTATTCCTTGTAAACTTGATGTTTACATAGTTGTTAATTCTATTTTTACAGATCTTAGGCTGCTGTTGGCGTCGTAGACTTGGGGATTGTTTTTTTGGAGCGGTATCTCTATCAACATCATGATATATCGTTCCTAGGGTGTAGGCTTCGTGTACTGTCACTCCTCTGCATCTTGTAATTATTTACTATAGCTCAAGAATTGATATTCATTTCAGTTATATTTCCCGAGTCAGAGATTGTACATGTGGTGTTTGTAGTCAGAGATGGTTATTATATTGTGAGATACGTTTTATATTCTAGAATTGGTTTTATTTTGTATTGTTGGTAGGATGGTATCAGAGATGGCTTTATCTTATTCACTATTTCATGTATCTCTCAGTTTATTACTTGTTCAGTTTTATTTATCTCGTTAAGCTGAGAATGTTACCAAATGATTTTTATACCCGTGATTTTTTGTATAAGACATGATCAATGTTTATATGAATTTTAGCTAGTATAAAGATTATCCTTTGACTCATATTGTAATGGAATAATTCGTGTTTAAAATGATTTGTTTGAGAATGACCCGAGGGTGGGTGTGACACCCCATAAAAATTAAACTAGATTGATCAGGTCTAAAGTAAATAAAATAAAAGTCTAAAGCAATTTAGAATATTCTAAGCATAACGGTAAATTAAATGAATGCATAAATAACTCAACATTAATGTGGTGAACCATTCAATCTATGATACCATACCAGTAACAGTAACAAAATAATCATATAACTACAAATATCTCAACATAACATCCCAAACTAATATAATAATAAGAATACCAACTCGATAGAATAATAAATGGACATAGAAGAGTGAGCACGCAGGCTCGACACCTACATCCTAGAAGATCAACAACTGAGAAGAAGGTCACGACCGAATCAAGGGTGGAGCTCCACCACTTGTCTGTATCCTTAAAAATGTTAATGGGATAAAGTTAATAAAAAATCTAAGTAGTATAAGAATATAATTGATTATGGGCTATAATATAATTATGCATCTTCCTCTCATATATTGGTAACTTTTAGATGATCCCAAACCCAGTAGTCCTAGTCATCACATAAGTCTAATCCCAGACCCAAGTGAACCCATGATTACGTGTTATTCATTTTTCATTAAATATCATTTTATGCATAATTATTCTATATTTCTCAAGAATAAACATCTAACCATGAAAAACATCGCTCTGTTTATATCATATATACGGACTATACCAATATTTTATAACTAACTATGGGAGTACCGAAGTGGTAACCATCGCATGACCCAGGGTAAAGCCCATCGCTCTCTATTAGGTTACTGAAGAGGCGCCATCGACCGACCCAAGGTATGACATACATATATACCGGAGTACCGAAGTACCGAAGTGATAATCATCCCATGACCTAGGGTAAAGCCCGTTTCTCTCAATCAGGATACCGAAGAGGCACCGTCTACTGGACCAGGGTACAACACATATCTATCCAGTATATATATCATCCATGTACTCATATCCTCTAGGCTGTGCATCAATTTTTAATAAAAATTACAATAATTACATTACTCTTGCTATAACTTACTCGTCTTCAACTAAGTAATTTAATACATATTCTTAAAGGTTATAAATTAGTAGGTTATCATAAATTAATTTACAATCCTTATCCCATATTCCCTTTTTCTCAATTTAAGAAAATTTACGAATCTGCCTAGACCGTGTGCACAGCGCCAAAACACATTTGTTCGCACGACCCATCAACAGAGACCAAAATTGTGGTCGTTCTTACGGCTAAACCATGAAACTCCCCAGAAATTCATTTTTCTTCAACCTACAACCCCTACTACAACCCTTGAACCTGTAACCTCCATTTACGGACAAACTAAGGGTTTTAGTACTTTACATACACCCTAAATTGTCCTACAAACTTCACCAGTGAAAAGTCTATGTTGTCCTTTCAAATTTGGTGTACTTATATAAGGATTTAGAGGTATAATTCATAATTAGAAACCTATATATGAATTTTATCTAAAAATCCAATTTTTCCAATTCATCCATGTAATATAAAAGGGCTTTTGATCAATCCTACAGGTATAGCCCAACCTTCACATCAACCAAATTCATGACAAATAGAATCAATTTTCATTTATGACTGAAAACCTAATTTTATAATTAAATTAAATCCCAAAATTTATTGTATAATTATCTAAATAAAGTATTTCTATGTTTAGATTCAGAATTCAATGTATACTATATTCTAACACCAAAACCATTATATTAATTTACTAAATAAACTTCCCTCCAAATTCTAGTAGGTTGAACTCCAATTGAAAAAACCCCAACTCTCCTCCTCTCCAATGACCAATTGCCCTATTTTCTTATTCTCCAAGTAGCATTCCTCTTATCTTTCTTATGTTCTCCACCAAATGTTTAAAAAATGATTTAGGTTAACCCAGAATCTATTTTTATAATAATAATCACAAAATTAGGGTTAGCTCCTATGGGACTTGACCCATTAACCCCAAAACTATATCTAACTAGTATAAAACCTAGTTCGAGTCTAATACTAACCCATTGGACTTAAAACCCACCCTTTTAAGGTAATACCATACTTCTTACAAGTACCACAAGTCATACGAACTAACCTATCAATATGTTTAACATCTACATTTGTTCGAGCTTAAAATAATTTATTTTTTTATTTGTTAAATAATTATTAATTTATTTCGGTGTATTACGTTTCATTTAAAAATTCCATTTTAAATAATTATAATTATACACACATACACAAACGAATATAAATGAAACATAGTGACAACACTATTCACTGCAGATAATTACAATTCTAATTTTAAATAATGCATGAATTTAATAATAAGGAATTTCATCCTCGATATTCTAATTTATTACTTGACTAGAATAAATCTGGATATCTTGCCCTCATGTCGTCCTCTATCTCCCACATAGACTCCTCCTTGCTATGGTGTACTCATTGAACTATACCTAACGATATGACATTTGAGTGAAAAGTTTGCTCTCTCCGGTCAATCATGCATTGTGGTCACTCCTCATATCTCGCATCGGGTTGCACCTCAATCCCCTCGAGTTCGATATATCGGTAGGCATCCTGATCCCTCAGAATTTTCCTTAGCATTGATATGTGGAAAACATCATGTACTCACTAAAGATGATCGAGTAAATCCAATCAATATGCTATCGGGCCTATCCTATCCAAAATCGTGATGGGAACAATGTAGCGGTTTGCTAACTTCCCCTTGGATCTAAATCTAACAATCCCTTTCATCAGGGAGACACGCAAAATAACCTAATCCCCCACCTGAAACTCCAACTTTGTCCTTCGCTTTTCAGCATAACTCTTTCGCCGATTATGTGTCATCTTCATCCGTGCTCGGATGACTTCCCCCTTCTCTGAGGTATCTCGAATAAATTTTGGTTCGAACATTTTGTGTTCCCCTAACTCCAATCAATAACTTGATGAATGGCACGATCATCCATATAGTTCCTCATAGGGTGCCAAAACGCATGCCCTAAGCATATCCTCCAGTATTTGGTTCACCCACTCAGTTTGTCCGTCAGATTGAGGTTGAAATGTCATACTCAAACTCATTTATACTCCCATAGCATCCTGAAAACCTTCTCAGAATCGAGATATGAAAGTATTGTCCCGATCGGACATAATATCACGCGGTACACCTTGAAGTCAACAATCTCTACTATAAATAATTTAGCATACTGTTTGGTTGTGTAATCAGTCTGAACTAGAATGAAATGAACCACCTTTGTAAACTTATCAACAACGACACAAATAAAATTGTGACTTCTCTAGGACCTCGACAAACCCACTATAAAATCCATGGAAATTGTCTCCCACTTCCACTCGGGGACCTCCAAATGATACAACTCTCCGACTGATATTTTGTGCACCTTTACTAGTTGGCAGGTGGGGCACTTCAACATAAATGTCTCAATATCCTTTTTCGTTCTGATCCATAAATACATTTTTCATATGTCTTGGTACATTTTTTACCCTCTGGGATGCACCATGAAATGGGAACCATAAGCCTTATTTATAGTTGCCCTACGTAAGGCAAGAATCTCCAGAACGACCAAACATACCTGAAATATCAAACCGCCATCCAAACTAATCGAGAATGAAGGAACTCCACCTGACACCAGCCCTTGCACCTTCTCCTAGTAGAAGGATCCTGAAGACTATGCCTGCATCATTCGTGTCACCATGTCTAGTGTAATGGTCACTACCCTCAAAAGGCATCGAATAAATTCAAATCTCGAGTGGCACTCCATTGTGTTGTCCAAATGACTGGTAACTCCTCCTCATGCTTGGACCACGATGTTGCCAGTGTAACAGTCGACCATCATCTCAATGCATCAGCTACTACATTTTCTTTCCCAAGATGGTACTAGATCAAAAAATAATAGTACATCACAAACTTGAGCCATCTCATTTTCTTCTTATTTAGATCTCTTTAAGTAAACAAGTACTAGAGAGTCTTGTGATCGAAATATAACATGAACCTCTCACCGGTAGATAATGTCTCCATATATGAAGGGAAAAAACTACTACGCCTAACTCCAAATCATGAGTGAGTTCATTACCCTTATGAGGCTTAAGCTTCAGAGATGCATAATCTATATGCCTATCCTCTTACATCAATGAAGAGATGCATCTATAATACCAAATACTGCACGATGGACTGTGGTAATGTAAGTACATGAGCGATAGTGAGCTTTTCCTTAATCTCCTTAAAATTTATCTAGCAATCTGAACTTCAAACGAAAAGTACCCCCTTACGAGTGAGATGAGTTAGTGGTCCCGCAATCTTCAAGAACCACCAAATGAACCTCTTTTAGTACCCTGCCAGACCTAAGACACTTCAAACTTCGTTAGGCATCATGGGATGTCCCCACTCAACAATTGCAGATACCTTGATAAAATCCATGGAAATATCATCCTCAGATACGACATGGCCTAAGAACTGCACCTCTCGAAGCCAAAATATGCACTTAGAGAACGTAATGTACAACTTATGTTCCCGTAGTGTCTGTACTACCAACCTCAAGTGATTCGTATGGTCCTTCTCGATCGAGAGTAAATTGAGATATCATCGATAACCACAATGATAAACTGAACGGTCGAAACACCCAATTCATCAAATCCATAAACTCTGCTGGTGTGTTAGTCAACTTAAATGGCATAACTCGAAATTTATATGACCCATATCATGTTCAAAAATATGTCTTCGGGACAGCCTCATCCCTACTATGTAGTTTATGATAACTCGAGCGCAAGTCAATCATGGAAAAGAATAATGTGCCCCTCAATTAATCAAATAAATTATTGATACGTGGCAACATATACTTGTTCTGTATGGTGACCTTATTCAGTTCCCTATAATCTATAGATAGCCGAAGTGAACCATCCTTCTTCTTTATAAGTAACACTTGGGCTCCCCACAGAGACATACTCCTTTGTATAAACCCCTAACTTAATAGCTTCTAAATCCGTTCCCGTAATTCCTTCATCTTTAAAGGATCCATCCTGTAAGGTTCCCTCCCAATGGTTCTGGTTCCTGGTGCTAAATCTATGCAAAAATATACCTCCCTCATTAGTGGTAACCCTAAAACCTCATCGAATACGTCCGTAAACTCCTGGACAATAGTTATTGAATTTAACTATACTATGACCTCCTCGGATGAAGTTGTACTTATATAATATAAGTGTGTGCTAGACCCTCCCTCAAGCCTGGCCATAGCAGCTAAGAACATATTATGTTCGGGAATAGTAAACGTAATCGCCTTCCCACTACAATCTATATGTGCATGATACTGAGCTAAACAATCCATGCCCCATGTGATATCATAAGTCGACATATCCAATAATAAGAAGTCATAGAAAAATCATAATAGGTCCATCTCTACTGCCATGCCTCTGCAAATATGGCGTAAAGTGACACCCATACCTACTGGAGTATCCACGTGTGAATATACATCCTCGGCTATATCTACCGACCCCAACGTAGATGCAAATGCTTAACTAGTAAAAGAATGCGATGCTCTCGTATAACAAAGAAGTCATGTATAGGTACCATAAATATAGAACATACCCTTAATCGCTTGGGGTTTCACTGATTAGCCTGCCACATGGACGTTATAAACACGTTCATTATAAAGTTGTAGTTGTACATGTGTCAGAGGTAATACTGGGTACACTGGTACTGGTGGCAAGACTTGGCGTTGTGGTGGGTTTGGAAGAGTTTATCGATGTCCTCGTTGTTAGTGACTCTGACCCATCTGATTGTCCTTAGGGCAATGACGAAAAGAATGCCCCAACGCGCCATAAGCAAAAAACTTCCCTTTGATGACACGGCCCTAATGTCCCTATCCTTCGAACCTATCCTGATACCACTGACCTTGAACCTACTATCACTATCCCTTTTGGACATGTTGGTTGTACTATCCCTGGCCCGAGTGGCCCTGCCCCTAGCCACCCTGACGGCGATAGTCATCTCCTCCTCTAAATTATTTTGGGGGATGCTCCCCCTGAATTTGCCCTAGAGAGAACTTGAGCCTCCCTATCCCCTGGACAACTCACCTTCCTCCACTACTTTCGAGCCTTGGTCATTTCCCCCTTTCTCTTTCTTTGGTTACTTCTCCCTATAGAACTTACTAAAGTGATGGCAATGTCTTAGTGCAACGTCCACCATTTGTGTCTAAAAAGTGTACATCGAATTTCCCATTAGTATGTACCTAATCCTCTATGTCAGGCCTACATAAATCGATTTATCTTCCTGGACTTTGAATCTTTGATCTATGGAAAAAAGTGTACAAGTTAGTTAAATTCTTTGTTATACTCCACCATTATTTGGTCGTCCTGCTTCAATCGATTAAACTTAGCCCTCAAAGGTTCCTGTTGTGATGAAGGGAAGTATTTCCCTTCAAACTTCTTAATAAATATAATGTGATCAACTGAGATCGATCCTTTATGGTGGTAACAGACTCTAACCACTGTAAAGTGTCCCCTATGAGTCAGAATTGTCCAGAATATGTCTTTGAATGTTGGTACACTCCAATAGGCGTATATGACGCTCAATGGCATGCCTTAATTGTAGCTCAATAATGGGGTTTGTAAACCCAAAGTACTTTGGTGGACATCTCCTCTTAAAATCCCTAATAACTTTCTCCTATAAAGTTGTGGTTGGTTAAACAGACACAAATGTAGACACATATGGTTGCAGCCACATATCTACGTGTATATCATATATACAGTTCATACCAAATATTTTATAACTAATTACCGGAGTATGGAAGCGATAACCATCACCGACCCAAGGTAAAGACCTTTTCTCTCTATTAGGCTACCGAAGAGTATCCATCGACTGACCCAGGGTAGTACTAAACCGGAGCCGTCGCACGACCCACGGTAAATCCCGTCTCTCTCAATTGAGGTATTGAAGAGGCAGCATCGACCGACTCGGGGTACAACACATCTGCATTTACCATAATATTATAATAAATATATCATTTAGTATATAAATATATATCATGCGAGTACTCACATCCTCTAGCTTGTACATCAATTTTTAATACAAATTACCATAATTCTATCACACGTGTTTTAACTTGCTCATTTTCTACCAAGTAATTTAATTCATATTTGTAAAGGTTTTTAATCAGTATGTTATCATAAATTAAGTTCCAATCCTCATCCCACATTCATTTTTTCTCAATTTAAAAAAAAATCCTATTTGCCTAGACCGAGCGCACGATGCCAAAATACAGTCGTTTGCCCGAACCAAAATTTTGGTCGTTCACACGGCTAAACCATGAAACTCCCCCCAAATTTATTTTTCTTCAACTTACAGCCACTGTTATGACCCTTGAACCCAAAACGCCCATTTACGCCATGCTTAAGGGTTTTAGCACTTCACATACACCCTATATTGCCTTAAAAACTTCACTAATCCAATTTTTATGCTATCCTTTCAAATGTGGTGTATTTATATAAGGATTTTGAGGTATAATTTAGAATTAGAAACCTAGATATAAACTTCAATATCTTACAAGTACAGCTTAACCTCAACATCAATTTATTTAATATCTCCCAAATTCATGACGAATGGCATCAATTTTTATTTATGAATGAAAACCTAATTTTACAATTAAATTAAATCCCAAAATTTTATTGCTTAATTATCTAATAAGATATTTCTATGTTTATATTTAGAATCTTAATTCTAGTAGGTTGGACTCCAATTGAAAAGCCCCCAATTAATATATTCTCCAATGCCCAATTGGCCTCTTTTCTTCTTCTCCAAGTAGCCTTCTTTTTATCTCTCTAAGGTTCTCCATCAAATGTTTAAAAAATTGTTTAGGTTAACCCAAAACCTATTTTTATAATTTTAATCACAAAATTAGGATTTGCCCTTATATGAGCCTTGACCTATTAACCCCGAAACTATATCCAACTAGTCTAAAACCTAGCCCAAGTCTAATACTAACCCATAGGAATTAAAACCCACCATTTTAAGGTAATATCGGACCTTTTACATGTCCCATAAGTCATCCAAACTAACCAATCAATATATTTAACATTTAAATTTGTTCGAGCTTAAAATAATTTATAAATAATTTGTTTTTTTATTATATAATTATTAATTTATTTATGTGTACTACGTTTCATTTAGAAATTTCATTTTAAATCATTATAATTGTACACACATACACAAACGAATATAAATGAAACATAGTGACGACACTACTCACTACAGATAATTACATTTTTTTAATTTAAATAATGCATGAATTTACAGGGTATTACAGTTAGGTAATGAGGTAGTAAAAATATAACTATGAGTGATGAAATACAATTTAAATTGAGAATGCCATTGATAAATGAACATATTGTGACACCCCGACTAATTAAATACCGGGTAGCTACTCCTTTATTAAATTAATTCAAAATGCCAAGTTGGTCCAGTTCATAGCATCACAGTCGAAAACATTTTAATGATTACTAACCACCTAGTATTTAAAAAGTAAGTGCCAATTTTTAATTAAAGTCTGATTAACATGCAACAAGTGTAATAAAGAATAATAATACCATTCACCATACTGAAGTAAATAGAATAACCATCACAAGCGTAAATAAAGTTTGGAGGAAAAACTCCTCACTACAAATCCCACAACTGATAAGTAAACTGAAAGCTAAATCAATACAAGCTAAAGTCTGAAAACTGTAACGTAAATGTAACTCTAATAGAAATGGGCAACATGCCCTACAACTGATAGATAATGAAGCTGGAATCCAAATGAATAGAGGCGTCTACAAGCAAATCCCTGTAGCTTCCACAAACAGCTACAGCTCGTCACCTGAATGAGTATCCTATGCATGGTGTCCTTGTGGCTGGGCACCTAAAATGGTTTTACAAAGAAAATAGATTTGAAAAGCAAACGGGTCAGAGCCCGAATGTGGAGTTATATTTTAAAAACCTGCAAGTGCTTTAAAAACATTTAAAACATTAAATGCAAAGTACATGTTAGGACGTGCACTCACATGATATTCTCACCTCTCGTCTAACTTTGCACTCCTAACGTAAGCACCCATCTACAACGACACAACCCACTAGCTAAGTGACATCATCTCTAGCTAGACTATCGTAGGTCCTACCCGTATTACTCGGTTCTAATAACATAATAACGCTCGTAATTAAGTAGGGGTTTAACGCAAACTCAGATGTTCAATATGCAATATATATAACTATCAGTTAACTCGTTATGTTTCTCGAATCAATACCGTAATTATTTCCACAACATTAACATGAAGGTTCTCATTAATTAAGTGTATATTATTCACATCATAAATATACAATATAAGCACCCCGAGAACTAAGCTGTGGTGCACACATACTCTGTTATCCATCCCGGTACATCACGTACATAAGGATTTCACATTCCGAATCTCTCAGGAATAGTTCACAGATAACAACATCACAAACAATGGAGGCGAACACAGTCACATCACATGGGTCACGCACATACCTACGCTCCCACGATCAGCGAACTTATTAATATCCCAATAAGTCTTTCTATGACCTATGTTCATCAAGGTAACCAGTCTAAATCCGGGCAACACAAGGGTTAGAGGGCCCTAAGCGAACGCAAACCTCCCGTGATAGCAAGTATGGTAGGTATGTCATACACAAAATTCATATACCAATACAAAGTAACACGTATCTTAGTAATCAACGTAGTTTAATCGTAGTACTATTCTCATTCTAGTACCAATATATAATTATCGCAATTTATACTATTCCGGTTTATCATCATACGCGCCATAATCTATTCTCACGTCGTAGTAGACACTCACGTCTTAACCCAAACGGTTCATTGAATTAAATCTCTCGTATATAAATTTACTCCTCGTAATAACCCAAAAGTCCCAAATCTATCCTTACATCATCAAAGGAAGGTTATCTATATCCTCGAACAAGTTTACGGGGCTCCAAAAATCAAAACAGTCCAAAAAGGCCCAAACTGTCAACTCGTTAGAAGTCTCGTTCGAACGAGACTGTTCGAACGAGATCCCTCTGTCAACTCGTTAGAAGTCTCGTTCGAACGAGGCTGTTCGAACGAGATCCAGTTCGTTCGAACGAACTGTCCCTTCTAACGAGATCTCGTTCGAACGAAGTTATCGAACGAGGATCCCTTTCGTTAGAACGACTGGTCAATTCGTTAGAAGCTCGTTCGAACGAGTTCGTTCGAACGACCTGGGTAGGGGCTTCTAACGACCTGCCAGTTTCGTCCCAGATTTTCTTAATTACGTTTCTCACCATTTTTAACACCTCAAGTCTTCTCCAAAGTTCGTTCTAACAATGTTTTAAGTCCTCTAATCATACTAAAACATGCTTAGGTCATAAACTAACATCTCTTAAGGCATTAATGCATCCTAAACATCATTAAATCACAAGATTTTATACTTATCCCCAATTTTATCAAGAACATGAACCCTAGATTTACATCATCATAAAATCCTAGAATTTAATCCGTTTTAATTTCTTCTAATCACAATTATCATGAGAATAATCATCTACCTATCATTCTACATGCAATTCTCTTCAAAATATTCAAGTCTAAACTCCAAACTACATGGGTTTTCATATTTCACCAAGAACAAACACAAAATTCGAATTTTTCTAACATGGAAAGAACATTCTTTGAAATTAAATGGAATTAAGTCACTTGCCTTGGTTATCTCTGAGTTTGGATGATGGTTTGATGAAGATTTTTCTGCAGAATTCCCTCTCTCCAAGCTTCTTCTCCAATGGTGGCTTAAGGTGGCTAGGGTTTGATTTGGGAAACTTAGAAAACTCTTCTAATAACCTACGTAGCCTTCTAGGTTAATATGGTTTGGTTAATGGGCTTAGTGGGTTTAATCTACATCAGATTTACATCTCTAATTTTCGTCATTTTTAATTCCTAAAAATACGAAATTACCAAAATACCCTTTATATTGCCGGTATGGCCTAAAAATACCCCGGGACCCAAACTATACCCCCGGCTAGTGTTTTCTGACTATCTCGACCCTTCCGGACGCGTTGGCGCACTCAAAACGACCATACGGTTTATAGATTTTAAATTCACTTTTATAATCAATATAATATACCATGACACGGCGGTCACACGCGTCTCAACAAAATTCTCAAATTGCCGTATAATAATCTCACGACAAATTTTATAATTCCAAATTCATATATAATCATATATGCACGTAATCAAATACCAACTCGCATCTCGTTAGTATTTTTAACCCGGATTAATTTCCAATTAATACGCATTTAATTAATTAATCCCAAAAGTAAATATAGCCAAAAGTACGGGGTATTACATACTTCCCCCCTAATAACTGAATTTCGTCCCGAAATTCGAAACTAGAAAGTACCTGCTAAAAATAGCTCTGGATAACGTTCGCTCATCTCATCCTCGCGCTCCCATGTGGATTCCTCGACATTGTGATGTCGCCACTGAACACGCACTAACGGAACTATCTTTGACCACAGTTTCCTCTCGCTTCGGTCCAAAATAGCAATCGGCCCCTCCTCGTAGGAGCTATCCGGCTGGAGATCGATGTCCTCCACAGAAATGTGAGAATGAGCCAAATTATCTCTAAGGTATTTCCTCAGCGAGGAAATATGGAACACATCGTGAATCCGATGCAAATGCTCCGGTAACCCGAGTCTATACACAACCGGTCCGATCCGCTCAATAATAGGAAACGACCCCACATACCTCGGTGCCAACTTACCCTTCTTCCCGAAACGCATAATCCCCTTCATCGGAGATACCCTGAGCAAAACCTGGTCCCCCACTTGGAACTCCCTGAAAAATCTTTTCGCATCAGCATAACTCTTCTGCCTGTCTTGAGCTACCCGAATGCGACTTCGAATCAACTCAATCCTTGCCGAAGTATCCTGAATCACTTCCGGCCCAAGCAGTTTGTTGTCCCCCACCTCTAACCAACATGCTGGGGAACGACAAGGCCTACCGTACAATGCCTCAAACGGAGCCATGCCAATAGTAAACTGATAGGAGTTGTTGTAAGCAAACTCCACCAGTGGAAGGTATTGCTCCCATCCACCCCCAAAGTCAATAATGCACATGCGTAGCATGTCCTCCAACATCTGATTTGTGCGCTCAGTCTGCCCATCAGTCCGCGGATGATACGCCGTACTCAACCGCAATTCCGTGCCCATGGCCTCCTGGAAACTCTCCCAAAACCGCGAAACAAATATCTTGTCTCTGTCAGACACGATATTTAAGGGTACACCGTGAAGTCTCACAATCTCTGAAATGAAGAGCTGGGCATACTATCCCGTAGTGTAGTCAGTCCTTACGGGTAAAAAGTGAGCGACCTTGGACAACCTGTCCACAATTACCCAAATGGAGTCGTGACCCCTCTGCGATGTAGGCAACCCCGTAATAAAGTCCATGGATATGCTCTCCCACATCCACACCGGGACCTCCAATGGTTGTAGCAATCCTGCCGGTCTCTGATGATCCACTTTTACAAGCTGACAAGTGGCGCATTTCGAAACAAACTCGGCGATATCTCTCTTCATATCGCTCCACCAATACTGGCGTCTCATGTCTTGGTACATTTTGTCTCCTCTGGGATGTACCGCGAACCGTGAGCCGTGCGACTCTGCCATCACATCATGTCGCAATTCCTCCCCTTCCGGAACTACCAATCTCCCATTGAAGCGTAATCCCCCGTCTGAGCTAACGGTATAGGACTCGGATCCCTCTGCTAGTAATCGAACTATCTGTTCCTGACAGAACGAGTCATTAACCTGTGCCCGTACTACCCTCGTGACAATCTGCGGTGTAACGGTCATTACAGACATGAAGGATCGGGCCACAGCATCCTGGTGTCCCAATTCCTTCCACTTAGCTTTCCACACCTCTGCCACCTCCAAATCATGCGTGGGTTAATTCTTCTCATGAGGCTTAAGCTTACGGGAAGCATAAGCTATGGCCTGTCTCTCCTGCTGCAATACACCTCCCAGTCCTTGCAAAGACGCATCGATGTAAACCAAATACTCAACTCCCGGTCTCGACAATGCTAACACAGGTGCTGAGGTCAATTTGTCCTTCAATTCATCGAATGCCAACTGACAGGCATCACTCCAGATGTAGGGCACACCCTTACGAGTCAGATGTGTCAAAGGACCTGCTATCTCCGAGAAACCCCGAATAAACCTCCTGTAGTATCCTGCTAGACCCAAGAAACTACGAATCTCAGTTGGTGTCGTGGGCTGTCCCCACTCCCTCACCGCTGATACTTTCCCCGGATCAACAGATATTCCCTGGTCGGAAATGATATGTCCCAAAAACTGGACTTCCTTCAGCCAAAACCCGCACTTCTCATATTTTGCATACAACTCGTTCTGACGAAGTGTCTGCAAAACCTGCCTCAAATGCTCGGCGTGCTCCTCCTCTGTCTGAGAGTAAACCAGAATGTCATCAATGAAGACAATGACAAACTGATCTAGGAAATCCATGAACACTCTGTTCATCAAGTCCATAAACACTGCTGGAGCGTTGGTCAAACCGAAAGGCATAACCCGAAACTCGTAAGAACCATATCTCGATAAGAACGCAGTCTTCGAGACATCCTCCTCCCTGATACGCAATTGATGGTATCCCGATCTCAAATCAATCTTCGAGAAGAAAGAAGCTCCTCTCAACTGGTCGAATAAGTCATCGATTCGAGGCAATGGATACTTATTCCGTATCGTGACTTTATTCAACTCTCGGTAGTCCACACACAATCTCAGTGAATCGTCCCTCTTCTTCACAAACAAAACTGGAGCGCCCCAAGGTGAGGTACTCCTGCGGATAAAGCCCTGACCTAACAGCTGCTCTATCTGATCCCGTAACTCCCTCATTTCAGCTGGAGCCATACGGTACGGTGCACGTTCTATAGGTCTCGTACCCGGTAGCAAATCTATAACAAAGTCTATCTCTTGACTGGGTGGTAAGTCTGGTATCTCCTAAAACACATCCGAATACTCCCTGACAACTGGGATAGAATCTAAAGGAATCACAACCTCCTTAGAGGTATCCTCCTCTAGGTAATACAAATGAGCGGTCGATCCTCCCTCTGGGCGAGGCATCGCCACTACAAACATCTCTTACCCCGGAATGGCAAAAACAATGCTCCCGCTGAAGCAATCAATCATGGCCCTATAAGCTACGAGCCAATCCATACCGATGATCACATCGTGAACATGCATATCTAATACCAACATATCTGCAGGTAATACCAGACTACCAATCCCTACTCCCACTCCCCGGCATATAAAGAATATAAGTGACCCACTCCCCAATGGTGAGTCGACACACGTCACTGTGCTCTCTGCCGTAGCTAACAATCCTAAAGCTTTCGCGAAGTGTGTAGCTATAAAACAGTGTGTAGCACCCGTATCGAATAATACCCGACCCATAGTGTCATGGATAGGAAACGTACCCTCAATCGCGGGCGGTGCCTGTGGAACTGCAGCCTGGTGGACGTTGTAGACACGTCCATACTGTAGCTGCCCCTGCTGAACTGGGACTGCTGGAATGGGTGGCAATGCTGCCATCTGTGGCGGTGCGGGAAGAGCGGCGGGAAATATAGGCCTCTGTGGCTCCTGGCGAGCACCCTGCTACTGCTGCTGTGGGGCCCTGCCCCTATCAGGACAATCCTATCGCTTATGGCCAGTCTTGCCACAAACAAAGCACTTCCCTGGGAAGTTCCCTCCCCTCTGCCCCTGCTGTCCCCGGCCCTGGTGGCCGTTACCGTTCCTCCCTTGGCCCTGCTGGCCCTGGTGAAACTGCTGCCCATTCTGCCCCTGTTGGCCCTGATGGTCGTTTGGACCCTGATGGCCCTGACGGAAACCTCCCTGTCCCTGTCTGTAGTTCCCTGACCGGAACCTCTTGTTATCCCCCTGCTGGGAGCCCTGCTCATTCTGTCTCTGCCCCTGACCAGATTGTGCCCCGCTGGCACCATGTCCTCCAGTCCTGCCCTGATGGCTAGACTCCCTCGATCTCTTGCCCTCGGCCATATGAAAATGGTGGTCCTGGCAGTGCAACAATGCAGCGTTAACCACATTAGAATAGGTGGCCAACGATAGGTTCCCTAGCAGATGCTGACGAATCCTCCAAGTCAACCCGTCGGTGAACTTCTCAATCTTCTTCTTCTCTGTTGGTATCTCATCTGGAACGATATTCAACAGATTCGTGAACTCGGTCTCATACTCGGCCACAGTCTTGCCCTCCTGCCTCAAATTAATCAATCTCCTCCTCATTTCCGTATGAACAGCTGACGGAAAGTACTTGCGGTCGAACCGCACCCAGAACTCCTGAATCGTGAGAGTATCCCTCTCCTCCATGGTGGTAATAGACTCCCACCACTGTAGCGCAGATCCAACTAGCTTGAAAGTAGCTATCACCTGCTTCTGGACGTCCGTGCACTCATACATCCTCAAGTGCCTCTGCATGTCCTTCCTCCACTGGCTCGAGATTACCACATCTGAGCTACCTGCAAACTCTGGCGGATGCGCTTTCTGAAAAGCGTCACATACACGTTCCCAAGCAGACGGGAATGCATTAGCCTGCACTGGCGCGACAACCGGCGCCTGAGGTGGTGCCTGCTGAACAACGGCAATGGCGGCATTTACCGCTTGGGCTACTATAGCTGTAACCTCAGCGGCGTTCATCATGCCCTGAACTGGAGCGGGCTGGGGTTCGGGCGTTGCATCCCTGGGAACTTGTCGTGCACGTCGTGGAGGCATCTGAAATAAGAACAAAGTTTATAAATTCGCTGTTTATAAACTTAAGATAGCTGAAGAACGAAGCATACACAAAAAGAGTACAACAGTCCTAAAATATAGGGCTCTATATCAAAGAAACTTAGCGGAAACATAACAAGCCGTCAGATCCTAAAGGACACTAGAACCTGATGCTCTGATACCACCTGTGACACCCCGACTAATTAAATATCGGGTAGCTACTCCTTTATTAAATTAATTCAAAATGCCAAGTTGGTCCAGTTCATAGCATCACTGTCGAAAACATTTTAATGATTACTAACCACCTAGTATTTAAAAAGTAAGTGCCAAATTTTAATTAAAGTCTGATTAACATGCAACAAGTGTAATAAAGAATAATAATACCATTCACCATACTGAAGTAAATAGAATAACCATCACAAGCGTAAATAAAGTTTGGAGGAAAAACTCCTCACTACAAATCCCACAACTGATAAGTAAACTGAAAGCTAAATCAATACAAGCTAAAGTCTGAAAACTGTAACGTAAATGTAACTCTAATAGAAATGGGCAACATGCCCTACAACTGATAGATAATGAAGCTGGAATCCAAATGAATAGAGGCGTCTACAAGCAAATCCCTGTAGCTTCCACAAACAGCTACAGCTCGTCACCTGAATGAGTATCCTATGCATGGTGTCCTTGTGGCTGGGCACCTAAAATGGTTTTACAAAGAAAATAGATTTGAAAAGCAAATGGGTCAGAGCCCGAATGTGGAGTTATATTTTAAAAACCTGCAAGTGCTTTAAAAACATTTAAAACATTAAATGCAAAGTACATGTTAGGACGTGCACTCACATGATATTCTCACCTCTCGTCTAACTGTGCACTCCTAACGTAAGCACCCATCTACAACGACACAACCCACTAGCTAAGTGACATCATCTCTAGCTAGACTATCGTAGGTCCTACCCATATTACTCGGTTCTAATAACATAATAAAGCTCGTAATTAAGTAGGGGTTTAACGCAAACTCAGATGTTCAATATGCAATATATATAACTATCAGTTAACTCGTTATGTTTCTCGAATCAATACCGTAATTATTTCCACAACATTAACATGAAGGTTCTCATTAATTAAGTGTATATTATTCACATCCTAAATATACAATATAAGCACCCCGAGAACTAAGCTGTGGTGCACACATACTCTGCTATCCATCCCGGTACATCACGTACATAAGGATTTCACATTCCGAATCTCTCAGGAATAGTTCACAGATAACAACATCACAAACAATGGAGGCGAACACAGTCACATCACATGGGTCACGCACATACCTACGCTCCCACGATCAGCGAACTTATTAATATCCCAATAAGTCTTTCTATGACCTATGTTCATCAAGGTAACCAGTCTAAATCCGGGCAACACAAGGATTAGAGGGACCTAAGCGAACGCAAACCTCCCGTGATAGCAAGTATGGTAGGTATGTCATACACAAAATTCATATACCAATACTAAGTAACACGTATCTTAGTAATCAACGTAGTTTAATCGTAGTACTATTCTCATTCTAGTACCAATATATAATTATCGCAATTTATACTATTCCGGTTTATCATCATACGCGCCATAATCTATTCTCACGTCGTAGTAGACACTCACGTCTCAACCCAAACGGTTCATTGAATTAAATCTCTCGTATATAAATTTACTCCTCGTAATAACCCAAAAGTCCCAAATCTATCCTTACATCATCAAAGGAAGGTTATCTATATCCTCGAACAAGTTTACGGGGCTCCAAAAATCAAAACAGTCCAAAAAGGCCCAAACTGTCAACTCGTTAGAAGTCTCGTTCGAACGAGACTGTTCGAACGAGATCCCTCTGTCAACTCGTTCGAACGAGGCTGTTCGAACGAGATCCAGTTCGTTCGAACGAACTATCCCTTCTAACGAGATCTCGTTCGAACGAAGTTATCGAACGAGGATCCCTTTCGTTAGAATGACTGGTCAATTCATTAGAAGCTCGTTCGAACGAGTTCGTTCGAACGACCTGGGTAGGGGCTTCTAACGACCTGCCAGTTTCGTCCCAGATTTTCTTAATTACGTTTCTCACCATTTTTAACACCTCAAGTCTTCTCCAAAGTTCGTTCTAACAATGTTTTAAGTCCTCTAATCATACTAAAACATGCTTAGGTCATAAACTAACATCTCTTAAGGCATAAATGCATCCTAAACATCATTAAATCACAAGATTTTATACTTATCCCCAATTTTATCAAGAACATGAACCCTAGATTTACATCATCATCAAATCCCAAAATTTAATCCGTTTTAATTTCTTCTAATCACAATTATCATGAGAATAATCATCTACCTATCATTCTACATGCAATTCTCTTCAAAATATTCAAGTCTAAACTCCAAACTACATGGGTTTTCATATTTCACCAAGAACAAACACAAAATTCGAATTTTTCTAACATGGAAAGAACATTATTTGAAATTAAATGGAATTAAGTCACTTGCCTTGGTTGTCTCTGAGTTTTGATGATGGTTTGATGAAGATTTTTCTGCAGAATTCCCTCTCTCCAAGCTTCTTCTCCAATGGTGGCTTAAGGTGGCTAGGGTTTGATTTGGGAAACTTAGAAAACTCTTCTAATAACCTACGTAGCCTTCTAGGTTAATATGGTTTGGTTAATGGGCTTAGTGGGTTTAATCCACATCAGATTTTCATCTCTAATTTTCGTCATTTTTAATTCCTAAAAATACGAAATTACCAAAATACCCTTTATATTGCCGGTATGGCCTAAAAATACCCCGGGATCCAAACTATACCCCCGGCTAGTGTTTTCTGACTATCTCGACCCTTCCGGACGCGTTGGCGTACTCAAAATGACCATACGGTTTATAGATTTTAAATTCACTTTTATAATCAAAATAATATACCATGACGCGGCGGTCACACGCGTCTCAACAAAATTTTCAAATTGCCGTATAATAATCTCACGACAAATTTTATAATTCCAAATTCATATATAATCATATATGCACATAATCAAATACCAACTCGCATCTCGTTAGTATTTTTAACCCGGATTAATTTCCAATTAATACGCATTTAATTAATTAATCCCAAAAGTAAATATAGCCAAAAGTACGGGGTATTACACATATAAAACGTGGATTGTTAGGTGAGTGCTGAGATTGAAAACCCTTATGATGACATACTTGATGAGTACGATTTGATATGGGTTGTTTTTGCATCATATAGTGTTGTAGAGTTATGACCCTGCGTAACTGGGTGGCTACAGGTTTTTCGGCACTGTAAAGCATGCGGCTGCAGGTTGTCTAATGGTTTTATATGGGCGTACTCCATGTTCTTAAGATGGCCCAGGAAAAGGGGTGCATGTCAATTATGTGTTAATTAATTAAGAGAATAATCAATTAATTTAATGAATCGAGTTAACTCCAATGCACTGTGAGGTTATTGATTATAAAGTGTGAGTTTACCATTTGTATATATAATTATTTTGAGTTGTGTAGCTTAGAAACTTGCTAGGATTCTGACCTATCTTTATTCGTGGTAACTTCAAGGTAGGGGTAAAAATAAGTTGAGTCGGGACGAGCTTAAGGTTGATCAAGCTTGGTTTGTAAATATAAATGAGCCTAAAAATATGTTAAAGTTTTGTTCATTATCTTATAATCTGAGCTTGAATGAGCTTCTAAGAAAATTAATATGAGCCAAGCTCGAGTAGCTTGGTTATTTTACACTAGTTAATATGGATATTGGTGATTGATCCGGATCGAGCCGTGCTCAATAAGATAATGAGTTTAAAATTTTCAACCCTACTTTCAAGTGCTAAAGTTGGTCCTCCTGCTTAGTCGTCATCCTTCCATCTAGCACATATTCTCCATCTCTCTCTCTCTCTCGAGGATTTCAGTTGTAGAGGTCGATGTATGTCTTTATATTGGGAGAGTAAAGCAACAAATTTATGAGGATCAATCATTTTCATTTGACAGGCTTCATTGGTATAAAGAAGCTTTCATGATTTCAAATCATGGTTATCAATTTGAGATTGATTGTGATGCTAGTAGTGGTCATTTTAAAAGGTTGTTTGTGTCCTTTTATGCATGAATTGAAGGGTTTAATTATTATCAACATTTATTGTTTCTTGATGGTACATTCTTGAAGTCTTAGTATAGAAGAGTGCTTCTTGCTATAGTAGAAAATAATGGAAATCATGGTATAATTGTAGTTTTTTGCTATAACATATGATTTATCTGTTCTTTTCTTATTATAATACTAACTATATTTTGTTTTATTTATTTAAAGCATGAATATTTCCTTTGGCATTTGCAGTTGTTGACTCATAAATGAAAGAGAATTGGGAATCATTTCTTGAACATTTATCACATGTTATTGTTTCTTCCCGAAATATAACATATATATCAGATGGAAACAAGGGATTGTTAAAGTCTATTCCTGAGGTGTTTCCTACTTCTCATCACTATTATTGTTTTCAACACTTGAAAAATAACCTTAAAGACCATTTGTCGGGGTTACTTTCAAGGCCAGTGAGGGAGAAGATCGTGAACATGTTTAGGAATTATGCATATGCATTGAGTCGTGGTGAGTTACACCATAATTTGAATTTGTTTCTTATGGAATGAGCTAAACCAGCTCGTAGCTTTATGAACAATTTGGGAAAGGAGCAGTAGAGTAGTGCTTATTTTGAGGGTCAGGAGTATGGAGAAATGTACTCAAATGTTGTGGAATCATCCAATTCATGGATTAGTAAGGCTCGTCATTTGATAATCATTGCACTACACCAAATCTACCGAATTGTCATGGTCTTTGACCTTAACAAGTTGGACTTGTCAAGGTCAATGACCGTGATAATTCTATGGGTGATAACTTTTGTTGTCATGGACTTGTCACGATCATGCCACGGTCCTTGACCTTGACAAGTTTTGTCACGGTTAAGGACCATGGCAATATTTAAAAACTTGTCACGGTTATTGACCGTGAAAATAATCTTTTGTCATGGACTTATCACGGTCAATGACCGTGATAATTCTAGGCAAAATTGAAAGAAAATCTGCTGGGCAGTTTGACCACTGCCACTGCCCAGCTGTATATTTGTACCTATTATAGAACCGTTGTACCTATTCAAACATCATATATCCAAATAAAATAGAGCTAATGCAAATATATATTCAAAATAGAGATAATATACATCACGATATAGACCAAATATAATTCAAATATACCAACTTAAAAATAATTCAATTCAAATAATGTCATTACATATCTTAGGTAAGGTTAAATCTGAGAAGGTGAGTAGGTCACACGATATACGAATTGACACACCCACTGATATACATCGTGCCGCATTATAAGCACCCAAAGGTGTCTATTTTATACCCCTAATAGATGCATTTTAGTCACTCGTTTTTAATAAAAATGGGCTTATATTCGTATTTATTTATTTCTCAGGTCAATACGCAGTTGCGGTACAAATAATTCTAAACCAGTACAATTGCGACATAGAAGCGGTTAAAGCAGTGCAACGAAGAAATCAAAAGAGACCGCGAAGTCAGAGTCTCATTGAGCTTGCCCAAAAGATTTTTGATGTCCCGAACCAGTCCCAAAACCTTAACCTAGCACCGACCGAGCCCAGTCCATTCCCCGAGCCCCGTGTGTGTTGAATTTTTACCTTTATTATTTTTTAGATTTTTTTATTTTGAGTCGTTTTATTTTTATGAATTATTTTAGTACTTTCTAGGATTTATTTTCTATTTTTCTATTTCTTTATCTTGATTTTGATTTTTATTAGTTTTTAATTTGTAATCTTTATTTTATTTTTATTATGATTAGTCTTTAGAAATTTATTTTCTAGTTTTATTAGATTTTAATTTCTTTTATTTTAGTTTTATTAGGATTATATTTTTTTAGTTTTAATAGAGTTTTATTTTATTTCTTTTTACTTTCATTTTTTTATTTAGTTTGAGATGTTTATTTTTTTAGTTTTATTCGATTTTAATTTTAATTTTAATTTTATTTTATTTAGTTTTATTTTTATTTTTATTTTTTTAGGTAGTATTAATTTTTAAGGGTCACAAAACAACACACACCATAACACTCACACGCTAACTTATCTTACACCTAACATACACACAAATCACTCATCTCACCCTCAGCCTTACCCTTCGTCCATGTACCCTCCTACCCACCCGCCCCTGGTCCACCGATGCTTTGCATCGAGTGATGCACTTCGCTATACAAGTGCATTGACCTCTTCTTTAGCCTTTATCCAGCAAGACTGACGCTCTAGTCTTGTTTGGGGGTGATTATCATCACCCAATTTTTCTGGCGCCCCGCACTTTCACAGATCTAATCTTTAGGGTGAGAATGGATCGGTCTGACTGAAGACATTAAACTTCGCTCTACCGGGAGGCAGCCCGTCGTTTATTATTTCTGAGTATGAGTCTTATCCTGTTTGGGGGTAGTGTTTCACACCACCCAATGGTTTGCACATGCTTTATACACTTATACATATTCTTGTATCGCATTTGTTCTTCAGGTTCATCTATGTTCCATAACGCGGTACCTTTCACTAGTGGTTCATTATGGTAATATCTTTCCTCCCTTGTGCTTTTCATTCTTATATATGGTTTTAAACATCGAGGACGATGTTCTCTTTTGTTTGGGGGTGGAAAATTTATCAAAATCGTACCTCTTTTAAAAAAATTCAGAAACAAGTGATTTTAAACTTTTTGTGCAGTTAAATTTAATTTTTATGACATGAATTGTCTATCATCTCTCTTTTAGAAATCTCAGAATACCTGTGTTTGACCAAAAAATTACGCTTTTAACCTTAAATTATTTAATACCTCTTAAAGCGTACTTGCACCATGAATTCCTAAACTCAGCAAAATTTTACACTATTACGTTTACAATCAAAAGTTGAAGAGTAATTATATTCTCATGAAAGCCTTAAAGATCACTAGTGGCGACTTAAACTCGTGAGATTTGAGGGTTTTTACGTATTTCCGAGTCACAAGTTGACTCAACTTTGTTTGGATACCGCACTTAGTCGTTGCATGGTCTCATTATTTTTTCAAATTTGGCTTAATCACTGAGAATGACATCATCTTCGAGTTGTAAGAAACATGTATCTTATAGTTTGTCCCGAGCACTAAACCGATTTTTCCATACACTTACCATTTTTACCCTTCACTCCACCTATTCACTTACCATATTCCCTTATCCATATATGTCCCATATACCGTCCACATATAATTTTCCCATCACTACCATCATTTTTGAGAAAAAGAGTGTTTGAAATTGTCAATGTAAATTGTCTTCATTTGCGTTATGAAAAGAAAAATGCATCGCAAAAAAAAAGCAAAAAAAAAAGCGAAAAAAAAATAGAAACGAAGAAAAAGAAAGCATGCGATCAAAAATTTGAAAAATGAAGACATTATTTAGTCACACTATTCTCAAAAACCTTACCAGCATATCTTCTTCATGTCATTTTCCCATTCTCCCATACATACATCACATTTTTCACCCTTGGTAAAGTGTTCGGGCAAACGAGAAGACTATATGGTGAATAACTCGACATTCTCAGCATAGTGGTTAGCATTCATTCGTGAGATCACTTTTCTTTCATGTGTCCGTCATTTTTTATTAAGTGTGTGAGACGTTTGAACTTGTTTACATTTACTCACCTCCTTACACACTAGAGAGATACACTTACCCAATTTTCAGAGAGTTCGATTCAGAGAGATATATCCAGTGAGAATTGAAGTCAAAATATTGATTCTATAAAGGCGATCTTAGAATTACTCTAATGATACTTAAGATTACTTCACACTACACATGCTGAGTTTTATGAAGGATTACGTTTTTGGTATTAAATAATTTCATATCTTATTTTGATAGTTCAATACAATATTCCTTGACATCCTTTAAGTTGGATTGTATAGAGTTTCATCATCTACTCAGATACTGCATTTAAATAACTTATTGAATTTTGTGGGTATATTCACTACAACCCCTCACGAGACACCACTCGTCCGGTAGAGCAACCTATAGGTTTAACAGCTTGTTGCACATGCTAAGTGCAATCGCCAGTGCCTGCGAAAGTGGCACACTTTTGATTACTTATCTCTATTTTCTCTCTAATTTTCTCGAGGACTAGCAATGTTCTGTTTGGGGGTGGTGTGATAAGCACCCAAAAGTGTCTATTTTAAACCCCGAATAGATGCATTTTAGTCACTCGTTTTTAATAAAAATGGGCTTATGTTCGTATTTCTTTATTTCTCAGGTCAATACGCAATTGCGATACAAATCATGCTAAATCAGTACAATTGCGACACAGAAGCGGTTAAAGTAGTGCAACGAAGAAATCAAAAGAGATCGCGAAGTCAGAGTCCCATTGAGCTTGCCCAGAAGAGTTTCAATGTCTCAAACCAGTCCCAAAACCTTAACCTTGCCCAAACCGAGTCCAGTCCATTCTCCGAGCCCCGTGTGTGTTGAGTTTGTACCTTTATTATTTTTTAGATTTTTTATTTTGAATCATTTTATTTTTATGAATTATTTTAGAATTATTTTAGTACTTTCTAGAATTTATTTTCTATTTTTCTATTTCTTTATCTTGATTTTGATTTTTATTAGTTTTTAATTTTTAATATTTATTTTATTTTTATTAGGATTAGTTTTTAGAAATTTATTTTCAAGTTTTATTAGATTTTAATTTCTTTTATTTTAGTTTTATTAGGATTATATTTTTTTAGTTTTAATAGAGTTTTATTTTATTTCTTTTTACTTTCATTTTTTTTATTTAGTTTGAGATGTTTGTTTGTTTTAGTTTTATTCAATTTTAATTTTTATTTTATTTTATTTTATTTTTATTTTTATTTTTATTTTTATAGATAGTATTAATTTTTAAGCGCCACAAACCAACACACACCATAACACTCGCACACTAACTTATCTTACACCTAATATACACACAAATCACTCCTCTCACCCCACACTAATACATCACCCTACATCTTCTTCAACCTCCATCCATTCTCTCTCCTCTCACTTACCTACCATTAACACACACAACCAACAAAACCAAACCCAACCCATACCAAAACCCACGCAGCATACCCGCGACCCGACCTGTCCCATACCCAGAAACCCGTACCCGTCGGACGGACCTCCTGCCCCGGCGCCCAGCAGCCCCAGCTCCGGCGGCCTGCACAGCTGACCCGCGATTCAATAGCTCGGACCCCCTACCCCACCAGCACGATCCGAAACCAAAACCCGAAACCCAGGTTTGCCCAACTCCGAACCCACAGCTCCGACCGGCGACAGAATCCAAAATCGAAACCAACAAACTCAAACCCGACCTCCTCCTAGAAAAACCCGATCGCAACCCCGAATCCACCAAAACTCGGACCAACCCAACTTCGCTGCCACAACCACAATACCCGGAACCTGTACCCACCTGCCAACTTCCAAAAGAAAAAAATGTTCACGTACATATCCTTTTATTCAATTAGCTTTGACATAGCCAAACTTAAATCCCAAGAAAATATCTCCAACGAAAAAATCGTGGGACTCTAAAGTGGAGATGGCAAGTCACTTTAAAAGAGGAGAGACGCAAAAGAGAGAAAAATTGTGTATATTATGTACAGTTTAGGGTCATTAAAATACAAAAAAAATTAGTTTAGTTTAGAATAAATTTGTAGGGCTGTTTTTATTTTTTTTGGTGTAATCAAGTGCTGGATTTGTGAGAAGATTGAGACGCACTTTCATGAACAAGTTCGACAAGGAAATTTTGCGTATTGAATTGATTTTCCTTTCCTTTTCATTCTTGCTATATTATTGAATGTTGTTTATTCTAACATGAAAATGTTTGACTAAACATCCCGTTCAAGGGGTGGGATGCACTGCGAATTATGCTAATTTAATTAATTGGTTTCATTAATTTTATATTTCTAGGTAAATTAATTTTAACTGTCACCAATTAATTTATGTAACGAGAGTTAGTAAATTAATTGAACAAATTAATGTTTAAATTTAGGAATCGAACTAGAGATAGGTTTTTTTCGATATTTGAATATTAATTCGGTGTTGAAAATTGATGATTGATATTGTTTTCATTAAATTGATCCTAGCGGATAATTTTCTGAAAATAGTGTAGTCCTAATTTTTCATCGTGTGACATTTTTAAATTAATTTTCTGAAAAAGATTTTATTAAATTTATAATTATAACGAGAGTTAGATTATCGATTTAATATTATCTCGAAATATTTCAAATTAATAAATTGAGAAATTAAAATAATTGAGAATGCAGTGTAATCTCATCTCTTGACTTTCTCACATATTTCACACTCGGTTGCACACATTTTTTTTCATTTTATAGTTTTAGCATTTAGTAGTAACTTTTCCCTTGATATTGTTTTAAAACAAAAATAAAAAATAAAAAAAATTATTTTCATAAAAAAAATTAAATTGCACGTTTTCACATAAATTGTTTCACCTTGAAAGTTGGATTGATACCCGTACTTATCGTAATACGAGTTATTTTTAGACAAGTTTTGTGGGTACTCAAGGGAATTTTGAGAGTGACTTTTGAAGACAACGACCGTATAATGATATAAGCAAAAAACTTCTTATCACCGCATTGTTCGCGCAACCACAATTGGGAGTTCTCCTTCCCGGGTATCACATGCGTGACGAGCACCTTGGACTCGATGTCTTGAAGCTCACGTCCATGAACTAGTCCACCCTGGACGATATTTTGGTCCCTCAACCCCCGCCCTATCCGCTGGCCATCAAATATGTCCAGTATAAACATGCTCGGCCAATCAAGTGTCGACATAGGTCGGTCGAAGGGAGCCAAATAGGGAAGTGGATCATCAAAGTCCGCACGTGTCGCGATGAAGCAGCGAGGTCCACATCCTCGTCATCCCGCACCTCCTCCTCCACAACCTTCTCCTTCCCTTTCCCCTTTCATTTTTCGCCCAACGAACACTTCATGAATGAGAACATATCTTGGACCGTCGCCTCTAAATGGGACAGCTTCGTGTCATGCGAGTCCACCGTTTGAGCCAACCCGGTGTCGCTCGTCTCAAATCCAATGATTCTAAATTTGGCCACCCGCGAGCTCACCCCCTTGTCCTCCCCTTGCGATCAGAGCCAAGCACTTAGCTAAGTGCGTTTGTGGATAAAGATGCCTTGTCGGCATCAGACTGCGACTCATGCACTTCCTTAAGCTTTGTCTGAAACGACGAAAAGCACATGATTAGTAAAATAAGTAAATTAAAAAATTATAACGTAATTAACAAAAGGTAAACTGTCGGATTACTTACAATCGTGGCCGCGACGCTCAGGAACACCTCCTTGTCTTTCCCCTTCTCCTTCTGAAGATCCACATAAGCATCGAGCCTATGTGGCCTACCCCCAGGGCCACTCCCTGTCCCCTGAAATAAAATAAAGTAAAATTAGTATCGGACCCTCAAAGTAAAATAATGCAGAATAATATATTTTTGTAGTTATAGAAAAATTAAATCTTACCATCATCCTATGCTCCACCTCGGTGTAAGACATCCGGCCGGAGTAGTGCACGTCCATCGCCAATTGTCGCTCCTCAATCTCATTGTCAATGAACTGTTGCCATTTTGCCAATGAGATCGGCTCCTTCGGCGGGACGGATTCACGCATTCGGATAACGAACTCTCGTGTCTTCCCAAAGTACCGGATTCGCATATTTTTCGTCCACATCTTGTGTTGCTCCCTCAACTGCTCCAAGACGGAATTGAGTATCTTTGTATCCAGGCTGAATTGTTCCTGTCCAACAAATACAATGTTAGTTGCGAATAAATATAAACATAAATATAAATTGAAATTGAAATATTCATATTCATATAAATATAAATATAAATACATTACATGTAGTGCCACCCAAACAGCTAACTTGAGCTCATATGGCACCTCCTTCCAACTAATGTACCCCGAGCCGATGATCGTCTTTACCAGCTCGAGGGATGTCGCTAATAGTCCCGACTTGCTCTCGATGGCCATCCCCAATTTGCAATATTTATGGAGCCTAGGGGCCGAGTAGCCCTCGTCGCCTTCGCTACCACCGAGCCCAGACGACATCATCATAACCAGCATCGTCATCCTCGCCTTAATACCTGAATGAGATATTTGCTGTAACAAAATGTTATTAGTACAAATCAAAATGAATTAGAAGAAGACATGCAAATATGTACAATTAATACAAATAAAAATGAATTGTTACTGTTAAACATCCCCACCCCCATCCCTGCCCCCTCCCCCCTTCCCCCACCACACATACACACAAACAGCCCCACCCCCCACCACACACACACACACACACACTCTGCCCCACCCCCACCACACATGCACACATAGCCCCACCCCCTTCCCCCACCACACACACACACACACACACGCGCACACATATATGTACAAATCAAAATGAATTGTTACTACAAATATGTACAATTACTACACACGCACACTACACATCCCCACCCCCACCCCTACTGCCCACACACACGCACACTGCACAAGAGTGAAAATGATAAAGTGCAAATCAATTAAAAGCATTAAAAATGGATGTTTCGGTACAAATTGGAATATTTATTACAAATTGAAAAATTGTTTAAAATTCGGGTTATCATAAAAAATGGATTGATATTCGGTAAGAGCAGCCAAGTCATCCACACTACTATTTAGACGCTTTGGCGTGTGTTGGACAATTGACCACGGCTCGTTGCTGATATACTCCGAGTAAAACATTTGGTTAACCTTTTGAAATGCACAAACAAACGGCTCATCGCTCACGTGGTCGTTGCTCTTCAACTTGGAGAAGTCAACCATGATCAAATTGGTGAAAGGATCAACTTTACAAGCATTTTTATCCTTAACTCTTACCCAGACACAGTAAAATACAACCTCTTTGAAGCTTTTATAATCCAATTCAAATATATTTCGAATTACACCATAGTAAGTCATTTCAGCTTCAACGAGGTTTTTATCTTTTGTGCTCGCTCGAAAGAAAGTAAGAGCCTTGTATGAAATGCCCGAGTTTTGTACATTTGTACTTTCCTTGTACACTTTAGAGCCGAAAACGTAACCGTTCAATCGATACTTTTTGTACTCTTATGCCACGAACAAGGGTCCAGTGGCTAGACGAGCAAGCCTTGATGTCGCATCACACGTCTTTAAGAGCTAAGAATATAGATAAATTAATTATATTAGTTGTAAAATTTGAGTGTAATGTAACGTTATATAACGGTTATTTTCATTATAATTACATCTTGTGTCAACCACAGCCTAAATTAGTTGTTTGATTATACCATTGTTTTTCGTCTTTTATTGTTCTCACATGCTTTATATTTTCTGCATATTACAAAATTAATCATGTATAAAATAATCTAAAATAATGTTAAACATTATAATAATCGAAACTTACTTTTTTCATTATTCGACATCTTCATGTGTGTCAAATAGATAACGAGCTAATTTTTTATGTTGCAAACTCGTTAATTTCACGCGTTTTCCCATCACATGACCACCATCATCGACGAACTCATCAGTGTCATCAATGTTAGTCGAGTCAGGCATATATTCCCGAGTATATATTGATGACTCCACGGTGATGTATTCCTCTGCAATTGATCCTGCAATGTATTGCGTATTCTTGACGTAATCTTTAAAAACTTTCATCAATCTTTCAAACGGATATATCCACCGATATCTAACTGGACCACAAAGAAGTGCCTCGTCGCATAGGTGCACCAACAAGTGAACACTTATGTCAAAGAATGCTGGGAGAAAGTACTTCTTCAATACACAAATCGCTTCGGTCACCGCCAATTTTGCGGCCACTATGTGTTCTCGATCGACTACCTTCTCACACAAGAGTGAGAAGGTAATACTAATTTGCATAATATCCCTCCGCAAATCCTTGTGCTTGGAGAAGCAGCGCTTAAACAATAAAGGAACCAATTGCATGATCACATGCCAATCGTGGGACTTACACTTATGTAAATCATGAGTAGCATAATTCACAATCCTTTGCAAGTTGGACGCAAAATTAGATGGGCCCTTCAAATTATATATTGTGTCTAAAAGCACCTTCCTTTCCCCACTCGTCAAAGTAAACGCACTAGGGGGAATTATTATACTTCCCCTTCTATCTTCTTTCAACCGTAGTTGTGGCTTAAGTTTCAACGATTTAAGGTCTTTCCGTGCATTTTCTTCATCCTTCGAATGACTCCCCCCAAGGAGAGTGCCCACAATATGTTCAACGAAGTTCTTCTCTTCATGCATCACATCTAATACATGGCATACCGGGTTATTCTTCTAATAAGGCAAGTCAAATAAAATTAACCTCCTAGATCATGCCTTTCTTGTCTCAGTTTTATTCCCAGTTGGGGTCTTCTTATGCTTGACATTCTTAAATTTGGTATTCTTACCTGGCATATTAGGGCCACATTTAGAAGATTTACTTTTAATTTCTGAACTCGAAAGTTATCTCGGCGGTAGCCTATGTTCAAACCTGCCCAATAAAAAATTGGAACCTTTTTCAAATCTGAAACTATGAGCCGGGGGTAAAAACCTCCTGTAGTAATGGTATACATTTTTTGAGCTAAAGGATAGACGAAGAGATTCAGTCTCCTCTCCATAAATAGGACACCCCAAATAACCATGTACTACACAACCGGATAATGTCCCATAAGCTGGAAAATCATGAATTGCCCACATCAACATAGCTTTCAGTGTAAACTCTTCTTTTCTAAAAGAGTCAAATGATTGCACACCCTCTTCCCACAACTCAAATAATTCTTCTACCAAAGGATCCAGGTAGACATCGATGTCATCACTTGGTGCCTTTGGCCCAGGTATCAACAAAGCCATCATCGAAAATTCAGATCTCATACACTGTGAAGGAGGGAGGTTGAGTGGGGCTAGGATCACTGGCCATACACTCTGATTGGTGCTTAGATTTCCAAATGGATTGAAACCATTTGTTGCTATAGCCAAACGAATGGTGCGTTGTTCTCGAGCAAAATTGGGATACTGATAATTCATCCTCTTCCAGGCTGTAGAATCGGTAGGATGACGCATGATATTACCCCTACTTCTGCCCTAGCATGCCAAGTCATTGCCTCCGCTATCCATGGTACTATGAAAAATCACTTTAATCTAGGCCCAACGGGAAAATATTTCAACACTTTTTGAGGCAATTTTGAGCTTGTGCCTTCCTTACTAGTAGATTGGACATATCTAGGTTCACAACGATCGAGGTTTTCATAATCCTTTCGGTATAGTATGCAGTCATACACACAAGCATGAATCAATTTATACTTCATTCCCAAACCTTTCAAACTATTCTTCATAACAGGATAGCTATTTGGAAGTGTATTCTCCTTGGGTAATAAGCCCTTCACCCATTTCAGAATTCCTGTCATGCTATTTCCAGACAAACCGTACTGCATCTTCAAACTATGAAACCAACCATGGCATGTAAAGTTATTTGATCTTTCTCACAGCCAGAGTATAACGATTGGGTCGCCTTAAATTTTAAACTTTGGTAGTCATCGTCAAGTTTTATCGTGATATCTTCACGAGCACTTGAACCTTCTATATCATCAGTAACCTCATTCTCCCCTGCTTCATAAACTCCGTACGCATCATCAACTAAATCCTCTAACATATTATGATCTTCGTCGTCCCCTTCTACATCTATCCTACTTGTTGAAGGTTATTTTGAAGGTTGGTCGAGGACAAAAGGAACTTTCAATTCACCGTGAAAACTCCAAAATCGATAACTATCTTGCATACCAGATCTTAACAAATGTAGTTCAACTGTTTTACACTCAAACACCTTACCATTCTTACACTTAGTACACAGACACGAAAACTCTTTATCATTATGACATCTCTTTTCATATTTCACAAATTCGTTAGCACCTCTGCGAACACATCCCCCATTCTATTGGTCTCACCCATCCACTCTTTGTATTTCGAATATCCCATCACAACTACCACAACTAATCACCTGTTAAAGGTAAACAAAACTTAGATTTATAGTATGTTTCATTTAATTATCTCTTATTTATATTCGATTTTTAAATTTCAAATTCAAATTCAATTTATAATAGAAATTTCTATTTCCTCCATCTCCTCTAAAGGGTGAGTGGTCCTATCCCATTCAAGACCGCATTTTTCTGTAATATACTTAACAGCTCATGCACATTGTTACGATTTCAGAAAAATTCGGCAGCATGTCCTCGTAGTTCTCCAAGTACACGACGTAGATTGGCAAGTGTGAGTGTTATTTCAATTGCTTAATTGAAATAACAGTCACACTTGTCAATCTAGTATGTACCCATAGAACATTAGGATACGACTGCAGAACTTCCTCTAAAAGTAACAACTTTAATCCACTAAGAATATTATACAAAAATTATGCAGTCCCAAACTGTCCAAACGGGACAATTCGAGAGAACTCATTACAGGGGTAATGACTCTCGAGCGGGTCTAAGGGCTATTGAATGCGTACGCATAAGAACTAGAAGGCTAGTATCTATGCGTACTATACGTAATTTCAAGTATTTTCATTTAATTATCATACTATATATATATTGTTCGATATACAAAGTAATTTTCAAAAAAAGTTGAAAAACTCCACCCCCATATGGACAATAATCCAGTGGTCATGCCACTTTTAAAATTAACCAACCCAACATCGATCCACGATAATCCAACAGCAACGTTAACAACAAATGTGTATCCCATACTCCTTCTAATTCATCTACTCAATTAATTATTTTCATCAATTAAAGTATAAAATTATTAATTTACTAATTTACAATGAGGGGCAATCCTACTTTCATAATTAATCATATATTAATTTACTAATTTATAATGAGGGGCAATCATATATTAATTTACTAAAAAAATTACTAATCAATTAATTCGTTTACAAGGGACACTACGCACAAACATGCACATACACGCACATATACACACACGCACACATACACACACACACGCAGCCCCCCACCCCTACCCCACCACCCACCCACCCATCCCTGCCCCCTCCCCTCCCCCCACCCTGCCCCACCCCCTTCCCCCACCACACACACACACAAACAGCCCCACCCCCTCCCCACCCCCACCACACGCACACACACCCTGCCCCACCCTCTTCCCCCACCACATACACACACACACAGCCCCACCCCCCTCTACCCCACCCACCACACACACATGCACACACACACGCACATATATACACACACACACACATATATATATATATATATAAATGGAAGAGAGAGAGAGAGAGAGAGAGAGAGAGAAACTAACCTGAAATTAGAGAGAGAGAGAGAGAGAGAGAGAGAGAGGGAGAGCAGCATAGAGAGAGAGAAAGAGAAAAAAAAATGAGGGAAGAAATCGATGGGGGAAAAGGAGGGGAAAGGATTTTTTGCTGAGAAATTTGACACGGACGTATCACAGTCCTTGACCGTGACAATATTATAAGAATTGTCACGGTCGTTGATCGTGACAAGACTTTATCACAGCCTTATCACGGTCATTGACCGTGACACAAAATGCGTGTTTTTTTGTCACGATCAATGACCGTGACAAGGCTAGCCACTGGAAGGGTGTCAATTTACCCATATAAAACGTAGATTGTTAGGTAATGAGATAATAACAATATAACTATGAGTGATGAAATACAATTTGACATACTTGATGAGTACGATTCGGTATGGGTTGTTTTTCCATCACATAGTGTTGTAGAGTTATGACCCTGCGTAACAGGGTGGCTACAGGTTTTTCAGCACTGTAAAGCATGCAGCTGCAGGTTGTCTGATGTTTTATATGGGTGTACTCCATGTTCTTAAGATGGCCGAGGAGAAGGGGTGCATGTCAATTACGTGTTAATTAATTAAGAGAATAATCCATTAATTTAATGAATCGAGTTGACTCCAATGCACTGTAAGGTTATTGATTATAAAGTGGGAGTTTACCATTTTTATATATAATTATTTTGAGTTGTGTAGCTCAGCAACTTGCTAGGATTTTGACCTATCTTTATTCATGGTGACTTTAAGGTAGGGGTAAAAATAAGTTGAGTCGGGACGAGCTTAAGGTTGCTCAAGTTTGGTTTGTAAATATAAACGAGCCTAAAAATATGTTAAAGTTTTGTTCATTATCTTATAATCTGAGCTTGAACGAGCTTCTAAGAAAATGAATATGAGCCAAGCTCGAGTAGCTTGGTTATTTTACAGTAGTTAATATGAATATTGGTGATTGAGTCGGATCGAGCCGTGCTCAATAAGATAATGAGCTTAAAATTTTCAGCCCTACTTTCAGGTGCTAGAGTTGGTCCTCCTGCTTAGTCTTCATCCTTCCATCTAGCACACATTCTTCATCTCTCTCTTTCTCTCTCTCTCTCTATGTATCTATCTATCTATCTCTCTCTCGGATTTCAGTTGTAGAGGCCGATGTATGTCTTTATATTGGGAGAGCAAAGCAACAAATTTATGAGGATCAATCATTTTCATTTGATAGGCTTCATTGGTATAAAGAAGCTTTCATGATTTCAAATCATGGATATCAATTTGAGATTGATTGTGATGCTAGTAGTGGTCGTTTTAAAAGGTTGTTTGTGTCCTTTTATGCATGAATTGAAGGGTTTAATTATTGTTGACCTTTATTATTTCTTGATGGTAAGTTCTTGAAGTCTCAGTATAGAGGAGTGCTTCTTGTTGTAGTAGAAAATAATGGAAATCATGGTATAATTGTAGTTTTTTGCTATAACATATGATTTATCTGTTCTTTTCTTATTATAATACTAACTGTATTTTGTTTTATTTATTTGAAGCATGAATATTTCCTTTGGCATTTGCAGTTGTTGACTAATAAATGAAAGAGAGTTGGGAATCATTTCTTGAACATTTATCACATGTTATTGTTTCTTCCCGAAATATAACATATATATCGGATGGAAACAAGGGATTGTTGAAGTCTATTCCTGAGGTGTTTCCTACTTCTCATCACTATTATTGTTTTCAACACTTGAAAATAACCTTAGAGACCATTTGTCGATGTTACTTTCAAGGCCAGTGAGGGAGAAGATCGTGAACATGTTTAGGAATTGTGCATATGCATTGAGTCGTGGTGAGTTCCACCATAATTTGAATTTGTTTCTTACAGAAGGAGCTAAACCAGCTCGTAGCTTTATGAACAATTTGGGAAAGGAGCAATAGAGTAGTGCTTATTTTGAGGGTCAGGAGTATGGAGAAATGTACTCAAATGTTGTGGAATCATCGAATTCATGGATTAGTAAGGCTCGTCATTTGCTAATCAATGATCTTATTGATTACATTCGGGGACAAATTAAGAATATAATGGTCGAGTGTAAGGAGTGATTGGAATGGCAAATTGTGTCCTCAAATTGATCACCGACTTGGTGATTTATTAAAGAAGGGCAGGAGTTGGTGTAACACCCTATCTATTTTAATACTGGGTGATCAATCATTTATTAAAATAAAACAGGAATCGAATATGATTTCATTCTCAGCATCACCATTGCAACAAATAATAAAATATAAAACAAAATTAAGCCATACATACAACTAAACTGATAGGACAACTAAATGCATAAAATAAATGATCGTGAACCGAATAAACCATTGGACACAATAAATAACCATCCAATGTAAATAACAACTGAAAACTAATAAATTCTTACATGAAATAAAATCCTATCCAATTACGGGTAACACGCCCAAAAAGAAATACTGAAATGTAACTGCATCCTATCTAGATGGAAACGACTGAAGCGGATACAATCAAATCCAGCAGCATCCATAGCTACTACTCACAACGTCATGAAACATCTACCACTGTTGTCATTGTTGCTGTTGCACACCTAGGGTTTTAAAAGAAAATAAGACGATATTTTCCCGCGAGTCAAAGCCCGAAAATATTTGAAAATATTTTACAAGTAATTAAATGCTTTAAATCAATAAAAACACGTAGTATATTACTTTCACAACTCATTAACCGGTTGCACTCACATGAGGCAAAACCTCACCTCTCATCTATAGTGCGAACTTAGTGTATTCATTTTATTATCCTAATTATGCTACCTAGTATAACTAGGACAACAACTGCTATCAAAGCCCATCTCGTTAATAATCACTATTAGCCAATCATATGATACCCTAACCAGATATACTTTCATATGCAATAACATATTTACACACGCATTGTAAATAGAGGTATACCTTAGTACAATAACATAGCTACACCCGTTCTATACACAGATTTACCCACAATATAAAAACATAGTTACACCCGAGATATAAACATATATATTCACAATATGACAATATAGCTACACCCGCACTATAACCAGATATACACATCACATCTCATACACATACATATATATCACTCGATATATACGTATAACCGCATCCCCAAAGTCGTAACCTCGTGGATGCATCCCTTATGTGCTATTAGGATCCAGACATATCATGCATCATACTGAGCCATCGGGTCGGAATCTCATCACCGAACCAATAACGGAGGCTGTCAAAACATACGTCTGAGGGATCGCAATCATACCACATCGCACCCCACCAATCTCCAAACCAGCACCTATCCTCGCAACCAGATAATGTCCCTGCAACAGTACTGTGACCTGGGGAATCAAGCCAACACCTGTTGGTCAATGCCAGGGTGGACAACCCACTATGCATAACCTCTTAACAATAGCACTACTGAGTAGGTATGTTAAAATAATCAATCAAAAATCACATGCACACGCACACACACACACACATATATATATATAAAGAGAGAGAGAGAGAGAGAGAGAGAGAGAGAGAGAGCAAGGTTCCTATACATCATGCTTCCTACATCACCCATACAAATCAGACCTAGTTCTAGGCCCTAAAAAACTTTTTTTTTCAATTTTTTATTTTATCCATGGAGTTAACCTTCCAATCAACACATGCTCAAAAAATTAAGTCAAAATACAATTTTTAGCTATTTTTTAAAAATCCAACAAAAAACTGCTGAAAATACCTTATAAATAAGGATCTGCGCCAGCAGAATTTTGTGAATTTTTTAAAATAGCTAGAAAATGTATTTTGACCTATTTTTTTGTACACGGGTTGATTGGAAGGCTAATTTAAAGAGAAAAATAAAAAATTTGGAAAAAAAGGTTTCTTAGGGCCTAGAACTAGGTGTGATGTATAGAGTGTGATGTAGGACAACCTTCCCCTCTCTCTCTATATATATATATATACATGTCACCCCAATACGAAAACATATAAAGTACTGACCTAGTACACAAATCCCACAGCGTACTAGTCTACCAATTTTGAAGTACGAACCGACTTTCTCATTATACATATAAGTGTTCACTCACTTGAATTCCCGGTTCGTATCACCCCAACTCTTCTATCCATTGGCCTAACACACATAGCAATCCCTAGAAATATTCCCCAATAGTCCCACTCAACCCTAGAATCCCTTACGGTTATTCTCCAAGTTCTAACGGGTCAAAACAACGCATAAACATATTTGGGTAGGCCAACAAACTGAACTGATTTGCTTGGCAGACCGAACCGATTCGCTCAACCGAAATGATTCACTCCCCTACATAACTGATTCGATTTACTGGGCTGCTAATCGTCTTCTTCCTCGGGTTTTCTCCTCTGAAACCCTCCAATGGAGGTCCAAACCTCCAAATACTCCAAATTGATAACCCACATCAATACCTAACCATCCCAAAAGCATTCTAACCTCAAATTAAATCTGAATCCATTATCAAAACTTTAGGATTCCTAATCATTAATCAATTCAATCAAATCCAGAATTAATCAAACCTAAAATTTTATTGATTTTAACACCCTATCAATGTTCTACATGTTCATACCTATAAATCCATAATTAAATCACGAAATTCTTATACGTTCATCATCAATCAATATCCAATACAAATTAGACGTTACATGACTAGAATCTTTTCATTCTAATTCTCAAAGTTTCAATCTTTTAATAAAAAAAATTAGTTCCTAATTAATCATAAATGTAATTAACTACATAATTGTAGTCTAAAGCAAGTAAATACTTACCTTTTGGATTTGAATCCGAAGTCTTTCTCTACGTAGGGATGATTTTGAATTCGGAGATGCTTTTCTCCTCTCTTCTCCAAGGTTATTCTCTTCCTTCCTCCTATTTTTCTCATCTCGTAAACCCTCTCTTAAGCATAATTATGCATAGATTATAAAGTGAGTTGTCATTAGAGGTGGGCACGTTCCGGTCCTGTTCGAGTTTTGACCATTTTTTGGATTGGACCAAATTATTCGATCCTACTTTTACTGAGACCACATTTAGACCGATTTAATCGGTTAACCTAGTTAATCGGTTTAGGATAATTCCTGTTCAGTTCGATTAAAAAATGGGTCGAAATTTTGTTTTTTGGATGATTTGTTTAGAATGTAAAATTTTTATATAGATTTTTTAAGGGACTGTTTTAAACAGTTTTTGTGAGGGGCTATTTTTACAGCTTTTAAAGATATGTTTCTCTTTTAAAATGTCTTTAGGGTTGTTTTAAAGAAATGTTCCTGTTTGTTAGTTCCATCCAAGAGGCAAACCTAGTAACCCAACCCATTTTTTATACAGTAACAAAATTGATTTGGGATCATCCATACACCAAATACCCAGTCCGTAATTAACTAACATTCAAGAACTAACATTCAACACCAAATACAACAACATTTAATACCTAACATAATTAACTAACAATATAAATATAAAAAAAATAAAACATAAAAACATACTAAAAATTCGAAATACTCACTTGATTTGGGATCGATTGAGGCTGAGTACATCATTTTGTTCCATCGTTTAAGGTTGAGGTTAATTCGGTCGAAATCTGAGATGGGTTGTTCAGAGGAGAGCAGAGATGGGGTGATCCGGCCGAAATCTGAGATGGGTTGAGGTTGTTGAGGTTTATCCGGTAGGATATAGGGGAGGATAAGAGGCGAATAAGGGGGAGGCAAAAGAGGGGGAATGGAGAGGCGAATAAGTTCTACAGCAAAGTCTTGAATACACCTCGCTTGATTTAACCCCTTCCCTTTGCGATGTGAACATAACCCCTTCCCCTTGCGATTTGAACACGTCCTGCTTGATTTAATTTCTAGATGGAGCTGAGCCTCTTCTGTATTTTGGATGGGTCTATACTGTAAGCAATTGAATTACTATTATGCTTGGTTTCCCAACACAAGGTTAATATATATGATATATCTATATAAAATTAATATATATTATATAATATTAAAATAATCAGTCCAATCCGGTCCTAAGACCGAATTTAAAATGTACATTTTAGACCGAACCGAATATATTTGGGTCTTTTAAATTAGGATCGAATTCAAACCAATTTATAAAAAAGCCTATATTTGTGGGTCCGGTCCGGTCCAATCGGGTCGGTCTTTTTTTGTCCACCCTTAGTTGTCATCCACCTCTCTAATCCTTATATACTCCCTAATTACACCCTAACCCACTTTTAGGTGTATCCCTAAGGGTAACAAGACACCCATACCCCTATACGGGCCCAACTACGTCTAAAAAGTCCCTGAAACCAAACTATAATATTCGGGTACCTATTCTAGATTCTTTCGACCCATTTCGGATCATCGGTGCACTAAAAAAGATCATATGAGTCACCCAACTAAAAATATTCCATCATCTTATTAACCGGGCCCAACACATGAAAAATATACAAATTCGTCAATGTAACTCTCAATCGACATAACATAATAAACCTTGACTTTTCAGTCATGAAAAATATATAATAAATCACATCTCAATTTACTTATCACATGCAAGTAAATAATACTAACATAAATATTAATCCTTATCTTGCTAATTAATATTTATCGAAACCAATTTAATTTTTCCAATCAAATTAATAAATCCATGCACATATGGAAATTAACTACTCATAAAAGTACGGGATATTATAGTTGGGAAGTTAGTAAAGCATTTGAATTTATATTTGAGGTGCATTCAAAACATAGTGTGATGGTTAATTTGCTAAATAAGACTTGTTCATGTTGTGAATGACAAGTGAATGGGTTTGTTTATGCTCATGTACCTGTTATAATTTAGAAGTCTAGGTTGTATTTGAATGAATATATTGACAAGTACTTCACGAAGGAATATTTTGTGGATTCTTATTGTAAGGTTATTTATCCAGTTCCACCAAGAGACAGGGACTCTGATTTTGAAATTGTCACTAGTCCTCCGAGTGCTACGCGTATGGATGGAAGGCCGAAAAAGAAGAGGATAATATCCTAAGGCAAAGATAAGAGGCATTTTAGGTGCGGGGTATGTTGATAGGTTGGACACAACATAAAAAATTACCCTAAAGTTGTGTAGATGTACAATATTCTTCATCAACTTTAGTACTAAAATTAATTTGAAACCTTTGTTTTTGAATTTTTTTTACATAGTTGAAATGTTAATATGTTAGTAGTTTGTTGATAGTAGGTTAAACTTGAAATATTTGAAGATTCAATGGGGAAGATAGTAGTTTGTGTTACATATTCTCTATTAAAACTGTGTTTTATTTGAATTTTCATTGTTCAAATCGTGTTAAACATGTGTACTGCGATTATTTAATTTTGAATCATATAATCTACTTACTAGATTTTATTTATTTGGGAGTTAAGAAAGTGTCAATTTTAGGTTTTAATAGTCTTGGATTGTTTAGTGTTTCAAAGTTAACTTCTTGCTAAGAAATTGTATCACTATACTCATATTTGGGAAATGTGATAGCATCTGGATATTTAAGAGTGGACGAAAGTCTGTGTAGGTGTATGCTGTTGGGACTTTTGGGATGTTGTTGGTGGCACACTATTAAGTCAACAAGTCAGGAACCAAAATCTATTTTGCCAAAATATATTTTGGTGGTCATTATTTTGGGGCTAAAAAAATGTCAATACATGATCGGTGAATTTATCTCTTTTGTAACAAAATTCATTGAACATTGTTCGCGTTGTAATATTATATCACGTTTGCCATAGATGATAAGATGGGAACATGTAAATGTTCTCTTGATGAAATTATAACACCAATAATCTCAAACTACAACTAGTTAAAGTCAATAAACATCTAGTCTTGTGTTACACCCAAAACACCAAACTTGTTGATGAATAACCATCTAGTTTTGAATTATACAAAAAAAATACCAAACATTGGTTTCATTTAATAAGAATATAGTTTTGAATTCATCCAAGACCATCAAACTACAACTATTTTGCTATGTTATAAAAAAACCATCAAAAATACTTGAAATGAAGACAATAAGCATGTATTTTTGGATTACACAATAAACATACAACTACAACTCTTCAAGTTGTCGACCATGGGCAAGAATTTTCTTGATCATCATTGATTGGAAAAATGTCATCTGACTAGTTTTGAACTCGAATAAAATAGACTTTATCCCCGATAATTTCTTCATAATGTAATAAATAAGAACACCACAGTCAAGCCTGCAACACTAAAACACGTCATTCATTGAGGAATTTAATCTTTTTTTTTGTATCAATCAACTGATTTTGAAGATACATACGATCCAGGTTCTTGTTGAGGTCAGTTTAAAAGTTTCTTCATTCTGCACTTGAATTTTTTAGTGACGATGTCGTTTTGATTGAGATCCTTAAATGTTACTTCATCTTTCAAGAGTGACCCTCTCCAATATTCTTTCACAAAATTTCTCTACATCAATTAAACACTGAGTTTTTAGGTTTTTAAATTTTCAAATTGAATTGAATATTTGCATATGTCTATTGTAAAAATAAATGTTACACAAATAATTTACTAAAAACTTTAACGAATGTTAATGTTGCTCAAAATAAAAATGGTATGCACATTCAGTGAAGAACATAGATAAATTTACTAGTGTACTCACCTTTTAGTTGTTCTTTGTGCCAACGAGATTCCACTGGCATGGACCACAATAACTAACAAAGTTCAATAGATTATGTGACACATTATATAAAAAAGTGTTTTCTATGACGTAATTGTTTTACAAAATCTTTTGAACTCTCTTATTTGTTGTGGACCGCGCCAACGGTATCCCGTTGGCATGGAGCGCAACCAATAACAGAGTACATTGGTATATGCAATAAAGTGCGACAACATCAGTGTTAATGTCTTTGCCCATTCGGTGAAGAACATAGATAAATTTAGTAAAAACTTTAACAAGTGTTCTGCAATTTGAAATGAATGTCGTATGCTATATAATGTGTCAAACAATGTATTCAAGTGTCTTATTTGTTGTTATTAGCACGAATCAAAACCGACACGCGAATTCATTAGCATAAGCAACGAACTTCAATAATATTCTATGTATTCATTATACTCCTACAGATTACAATCCGCTACATATTGCTTTGTTAACCACAACATCACATGCATTGAACATATTATCCTATGTATATATATACACAAACCTTATAAAGGCTTTGCACATTCAATGAAGAATGTAGATAAATTTACTAAAAACTTTAACAATGTTGTTTAAAATAAAAGTAGTATGCACATTCAATGAAGAACATAGATAAATTTAATAATGTACTCTCTTTTCAGAGATACTCTGTGCCAACGTGTTGCCACTGGCGTGGGCCACACCAACTAACAAAGTTCAATAGATTGTATGACATATTATATAAGAAAGTGCTACGTCTATGACGTAGTTATTTCATACAATCTATTGAACTATCTTATTTGTCGTGGTCTGCTCCAATAGCATCCCGTTGGCACAGAGCACAACCAATAACATAGTATATTAGTATGTGCAACAAAGTGCGACAACATCACTGTTAAAGTCTTTGCTTACTCGGTGAAGAATATAGATAAGTTTACTAAAAACTTTAAAAGTATTAATCCAGTTCGAAATGATTTACGTATGCCCCACATAATGTGTCAAACAACGAATTCAAGTGTCTTATTTGTTATTGTCCGCATGAATAAGATCCGATACGAGAATTCATTAGCATAAGAAACAAACTTCAATAGTATTTTATGTATTCATTATACTACTACATAGTAGAGTCTGCTATATATTGCTTTGTTAACTACAACATCATATGCATTCAACATATTAGCCTATGTATATATATACACAAACATTATAAAACCTCTGCACATTCAATGAACAACATAGATAAATTTACTAAAAACTTTAATAACCGTTAATACTGTTCAAAATAAAAGTGGTATGCACATTCAGTGAAGAACATAAATAAATTTACTAATGTATAAGCAACTAACTTCAACGATACTCTATGGATTCATTAAATTCTTACATATTACGGCCAACTACATATTGCTTTATATATATATATATATATATATATATATAGAGAGAGAGAGAGAGAGAGAGAGAGAGAGAGAGAGAGAGAGAGAAGAGGTTCTTAAGTGAACCAAAATAATTAACTTTTTAATGAACCTAATAAGACATTAAAAAATAACCCTTAATTCCTTGTTATAATTGGTCCGTGCCAGTGGCAACGGACACGCGTTCCAACCCAATACCCACCTTACCCAATTGCTACCCGATACCCTCCGGCTAAGACTCCCCCTGGCGCCGGCGATTCCATCAAAATTCAGCAGCCCACCTTCAATTCGGCAACCCAATATCCACGAGAATTGATGGCCATCAAAATCCGGTAGCCCACCTGAAATCAAACTATGGCAGCCCCCATTTTCGACCATTACTCCATTTTCTGCCATCCCTCTACCCATACCCGAGTTATTCCAAACCCCGTTTCAAATCTTCCAAACCCAGGTCACAAACTCAACACCTATTTTGACCTTACCCTAGAAAACTTTGGACAAATACTACATCAAACCCAAACGTATCCATCCACCTTCGGACCTGCTATACCACAACCCGATTTCTTCTGGCCATTTACCCAACCTCCTGATTACACCTACGAACCCGGAGCTGCTCACAAATCTAAGACCCCCTCCACCTCCGACCGGTTATACCTCCGACCAACAACTCCAAACCTTTAACTCGGTTTCAAGTTAAACCCGCTTCTGCTCAACCCGGATACCTATTCAAATCTGTATGGTGTGGGGGGGTAGGGTTTGTCAGGTGTGTGTATATTAAAATTCACGCGTGTCCATTGCCACTGGCGCAGGCCAATTACAACAAGGAATTCAGGATTATTTTTAATGTTAACGCGACTGAAAATGTGTCTCAGAAATGCGTTCACTCTAGGCTCAAGTGCAAGCTTGTCACTCAAGTAATAATCCGACAAGTCGGGTATCGATCCTCAGGGAAAAAGGACAACGGAGTTGTGGCGACGGGAAAGGACGGAGGAATCCTAACTTTGACTTTAAAAGGAAAGGAAAAAATGATTCGGTTTTGAGAATTGATTATACTAAATGCGATTATGAAAATTATTTAAGAATGCAATTACACTAAACTACCTAAAATATTATTGAAAGATGATTTGAAACTTTTAACCTAAGTGATGGGAAAAATAGGACGGGAATACAATCCCCCAACCCTAGTGTATTGCCGGTAAAATATTAATCGTAAAGTTAACTGATTGATTTTGACCCGAAATTTAGTACTCCCAAGCATTATGTATACGAGGTTCAAGCCCGCGTCATACCCAATCTGAGGACGAGTAAATCGGTATTGCGATAATAACACTCGAATTGCATTCTAAATCATCACGGTTACCCAGAGGCAAACGAGATATAAAGACCTACAATTATTATGTTGCTACGCAATACGATCGTAATCAATCACTAAATTCAGAGGATTAATGTTATACACGTGCAATTAACACATCAGGCTGGGTTCATGTATCCCGGCCTTAGAAAATCTAGCCTAGCATGATGAGGTAATGAAAACAGTGTTTGATATGCAGAGATTCATGATTAATCTAAGGAAACTTGGAAATTGATGTAGAATAGAATTGAAAAGAAGAAATAACTCACTAATTTCACCCAAGCAATAATTGCAGCAATTAATAGAACTGGTAATCCAATAATCTTTCAATGAATCTTCAATCTTTTAATTAAAACTGGAAATTGTATCTAAAACTAGGGTTTTGGAAAAAGAGGGGAAAACTCCTAAAATTCTCCCAAAAAAATCTCCGTCCAAATAACAACAATAAAATGGGTTCTTGTACCTCCAAGAATTTAGGAATTTCAGCAGCACTATGACTCTTTTGGAGAAGATTAGATTTTGCAAATCTCGATACCCGGATCGGTCCGGGTCTTCTGCGGACCGGTCTGCCTCTGAAGCGGATCGGTTCTTTTTATTTTTGGGCGAACCGGTTCTTTTATTTTTTTTCTTCTTCGGTTTGCTTGTGATCTGGGGTCTTCTGGAGTTTGGCAAAGCGGACCGGTCCAGGGTAGGGGCGGACCGGTCTGCGTGTCGACTTTTTGCTCAACTTTGACTGCTCATAACTTTTGTTCCGGGACTCCGATTGAGGTGCCGTTTCTTCCTATGTGCTCATGAATGTGATATCTTCAACTTCTCGTTAGGTACCTCATCCAAATTTCGGGTGGAAATTACGCTTTTGCCCTTTTGATTTTCCTTCTTTCTTTCTTGATTCTTCCGGTTTCCTTCTTCCTTTTCTTGACATCAAATACTTGTAAAATCACTATGAGATACCAGAAACTCGGTGTACTCATTAGGATCAGTCGGTATCAAGATTATGAGATAAAGTCAACTCAATTACATTGTTCGAGGTGTTAAAAGTAACTAAATCAAGGGATAAATTAGGAAGAATTTATGCCTAATCAAACCCCCTAACTTAGAACTTTGCGCGTCCCGAGCAATGTAAAAGAATCCTAGCAAGGCTCAATTTTTTAAAATCATTTTATTGGGATAGAATACCTTTTTATAGAATACCTTTTTTGCGGGCAAGCGGTTTCATTTAGCGTATGTAACAAGCCTTTAAACCCCTAGGTCACCCTAGTAGGACGAGTTGTGTCTCGTGAGGGTTCGCAGAGAATATACCCACAAAATTCGACTCAAAGAAAATTCAAAATACGCAAAAATTGTACAATTAAACTTTTCCAGAAAATAGTCAACATCAAGTCATATTTACAAGTCTCAAACCGTAGTGTGTGTGTGCGAAGCCGAAAATATAATCGCCAATTTTCACCGATTGATCATTACGTTACTTATCTAAAAATTCGTTTTGATTTCAATTTTCTCACGGAATGCTCTCTCAAACGAATCACTCAGATTGTGGCTATTCTCTCGATATGCGTGATATAAAGAGTAAATGTAATGGACGCAAAATCACGCATACAATTAGAAAGACGGAAATTTCATGGTGAAAGGATCTCATCAACGGATTATGGGTTTAAAAACGGGAACATTGCCTCTTATTCGAGCACTTAATATCCTTTATTATCTTTTGGTGTATTAGCTCTCCACGCGGTAATCAATTTCACAATTTAGACTCGGTTATGACTGAAAAGGTTGGATCCCCGGGTTTTTAATTTTCACAATTAAAATTAAATTATAATTTCCTTTTATATATATTCAAGATGCGGAAGCGTTAGGATGTGATGGTTCAACAAAACAAACGAATACCCAATTTTAATATTCTTAAAATAAGACTAAACACAAGTGAAATTAAACACAACACAAATATTAATTTCACTTAAACCAATTAATTCATCCAAGCCCTAGAATTTTCCTAAGTCATAATTTTCAATATTTCGAAGTTAGGCCAAACCAATTTTAGCAAATGACTTAAATTAAATAAACGTTACCCAATATTTAATTTAGCACCAAATTAAGTTAAGTGTGATGATTTAAACCAAATTTTATCTTGAATTATCCTAAGCATGCATTCTAAATTATTATGCAAGATAAAATAAATCAATCACACTACGCCGCGATGTACGAGGAAAAACCCAAGACGGGAAACAACCTCGGATGGGCCTAGCCACAAATCCACTAGATACGGAATTACAAGTACAAGACAGAAAGGCTTACAACACACAACTCGATCCCTCTCAAGCCTCGACGCTTCTTCTTGTAGACACCTCTTCCTAGCGGATAACCTTGGAACTCCACCGCGGTCTCGGAATCCACCGATTGGACTTTGTATGGTCACCGTCACCCGTACATGGAGCCTTTCTCCAAGTGGGTAAATTAATGCAAACTTCTCTTCAATTCAGTGTAGAGAAAATCGGTGCCAAACTCCAAGCAAGATATATGTATATGAGAACTTGGAATAAACTTATTTGGGTGTAAACAAGAGTGATGTATATTTTTCTCTAAAAATCTCACTCAAAACATGAACATTTTCCTTAAATAATTTTGCCCTCAAATTCTCTCTAAGAGATGAACTAGAATGGAAAAGTTAAGTTGGAAAATGTTCTTCCCGCACATGATAAAGTCTGAAAAAGTTGGTTAAAAACTAAGTGGGGAAGTGGGTGAAAAACCTGCCAAAAACTGTTCCCGCCTGGCATCTCGTTCGAACGACATTCTCGTTCGAACGAGTCTTCTAACGAAGCTCCAGTGTGGACTCGTTCGATATCTCGTTAGAACGACAGTCTCGTTCGAACGAAATTTCGAATGAAGTTCCAGTATGCCTTAGTGGGAAGTCGTTGGCAAACTCGTTCGAACGACATCTGGTTCGAACGAAATCTCGTTCGAACGACATATCGAACGAACTCCCAGAAAGTTTGGAAAATTCGAATTTAACCCAGAAAACTTTATAAACTTATTTTAAAGTTCTAATTAATTCTTTCTGAAAATAAAACACAGTTTTTATTAAACCTAACACCCAATAAACAAGTTCCAAGCTCCTATATATATATATAATTGCATTCATACCTTCGGAGCATGGAACCATAGTTGAGGACGTAGAAACGAGGCACGCAAATCGGCATATTAATGAAGCTTTATACTCTTTGCCGCTACGTCTTCAACAAACACTTCATAGGCTTGAGAATATTACAATTAAATACTATCCTATGAATAAACGTTTTTGTCCGGAATTGAGCCAAAACTATATATGGACTCAATTGGAAATTTGTGTCCTTACAAGGACTTTTTCGAATTTTAAGGTATATGGGGTAAAATGAAAATTGTCGGGAAGGTTGGAATTGGAAAAGTCATTTATGATGTCCACTTGTGCTTTTTCCGGGCTATTGCTCATTTTTTCTTCTTTTTCTCTATTTTTTCTATTTTTCACTTTTTTTCTTTTCTCACTATTTTTGTTGTGCATATCTATTTTTTTCTTGCCCCCTTTTATGCACTTTACGGACTTAAATTCTGAATTTTTCCATTTTTCACAATTCCGGTAAATTTGGGTTTTTTGGGTTGTCAAACGAAAGGAAAAATTTATTTGGCCCAATTTGGGTTGCAAAAGGGGTGATTTTTCGCATCTTTTTCTGGCCAATATTTTTGGGTGACAAACGAGGGCCTACTTCATTGTCCAAAATGTCAATTGCGTTACCATATGCGTTTCGAGATGAATTTAAGTTTAGAGATAATTTTGGCGCGTTTTTCAAAGCAATATCACACACATTTTTCAAAACCGATCAAAACGAAAGGATTGAAATCCTCGACAACTTTTTAGGTGCTGAAAAGAATGTTGAGTTAATGATTAACTCGAATTGATTTAAAGACTCGCAAAAAGTGATAGGCTCAAATCTCACCGGGTTTATTAATCTCCACACTTATTCGTTAAGTCGTCAATTTTCGCTCAATTTTCATCTTTAGTCAATTTCGATTTTGTGTATGTTGGATTTTATAACTTGAGACTTCAATTTTGACTTTTAATGATATTTTTGAAAAATTTGAATTACAAATTTCATTTATTTTGAACAAAAATATTTTTGGATTTTTCAAAATTTTATGTTTTTTTTGGAAATTTCTGGGCATTTTGAAAATTTGTGAAGTTTTAGACATACGCACTTGTAACCCCCCCTAACTTAGACTTTTGCATTGTCCTCAAGCAAAAAGGACTAAAATCTAAATAAGGCAAAATAATAAGTGCGATAAATAAAATAAACAAATGGAGAAAATGCAGTTTTTATTGCAAACAAGACTGTGGTACAATTACAAGGAAAAGCATGTAAACTGTGAACAGGAAAAAAAAAAGAAAAAGCTACCAACACCATATCAAGCTTCACCGGGGCGGGGGATGGGAAGAACCGAGCGCGTCGGGGCCATAGGGGTTGTGTTAATAGGATGGCAGTGGCTCATTAGGATCCCCTTGGAGTCGATAGATGTCCGCTTGGAAGCGGAGAACTAAGTTCATGTCGCACCGATAGTCGGTCATAAAGTTGTCGAAGTTCGTTTCAAGTGCCGACATGCGGTCTGATAGGTCACTTTTCGCCCACTCAAAATCTAGGTCGTCCTCCTCGTCCAGACCGATATCCCCCATCTCGACATCCTCACCTGCTGCCCCTTCCTCTTCCTCGCTCTCGCTCGAGGCAGCCTCCTCTTCACTATCACTACCCCGCCGAGCCCATAGGACAGCTAGCTGTTTGGCGCTCTTGGTATGGGTTCCTTGTCCAAAAGGACCGGGAATGCGAGTATGATCGATCGGCGCCGCTATGCCAGCATCCTTAAGGATGGAAGTGATCAAATGGGCATAGGGAAGGGGGTGGTGCCCTTCTCATCCAAGGACGCGTTAATGATATCCGCGTATAAAGTGCGGCCCAAATGGATGGAAGTGTGGGAGTCAAAGAGGTGATAGGTCAAGTGTCTTGCCGAGGCCGCATGGCGGAATCGTTGGACGTTTGTAGTATGTTGGCGCACACAATCTAAAATGTGAGGCGCGCCTTCTTGTTAAGGCGTCCAACGGCGACGGTTTGCCCCATCCAAGCCACATTCAGTGCAATGCGGGCCATGACAATATCCTTGTCGACCGGGGGGACGTTTCGTGGATAGGTGAACTCTTGAACGTCCGGGACGTCATACTCAGCCAACTTGGCCGTGAGACGGGCCAAGGAAAATGAGATGACATGCCCATCCACGTAAGCTTGGGTCTAGAATTGGCCCGTCCGAACTAAGGTGCCATAAAAGGAGCGAACTTTGGTTGCCCAAACCGCTTCGTAGGGTTCGTTGAGGAATCGGCACCTGCCCCGAGCCATGAATAGGGCGGTGACGGAGTTGGGCAGCCTTTCCCATTGGACAACGCGCTCCATATGGAGTTTGCGGCCCAAACCGAAAAACTGATTGTACTATCGCTCCTCTTGGCGGGAGCGGAACTCGCCGTGACCGGAGGATTGGATCTCGATTGAGTCATACTTGGTGGGGGCAACACAGAGAGCCATGGAAATTAGAGGGATTTTTGCTTGGAAGACTAGAGAGGGAGAAGAGAGGAGTTGTGTTGGAGGTGTGAAGAGAAAGGGAGGGATTGGGGTGTATTTATAGTGGAAGGGGTGAGGGGAGGGGTTGAAATTGGAGGGAAAGGGTTTGGAGGGAAAAGGGGGTGGATTTGGGAGGGAAAGGTTGGAGTTGGGAGGAGGAAAAACGGATTGGAGGGAATGAATGGAATTGGGGAGAAAGGGGGTGAATCTTGGGAAGGGGAAAAAATAGACCTGCAGAAGGCGGATCGGTCCGGGGTAGGGGCGGACCGGTCCGGGTATTTAAATATTTAGAAATCCATTTAGCGGACCAGTCCCTTTTAAAATTAAAGGAACCGGTCCGGGGACGGACCGGTCCGGCCTTAAATTAAAGGAACCGTTCCGACCCAGGGATTTTGGGCTGAATTTTTCCCGAACTTGGTTTTGATCTCTCTTCTCCAAAAATTTTCACTTTCACAACATACTCCCTATCAATCTGGACTAAAACCCTCTCGATTTCGCTGGTCAACGCCCTTTGACTCAAAATTCCCGAAACACACGAATGCTTTTCTCGATTGAACCTAGGCCTAACGACTCTCACAACGCACACGACTCTCACCCCATACGCGTCAGGGGTGCGACGACCTCGCTGCAACAGCTCACTCTACCCCGTAAATGGGGTCCGACAACCAGACGGTGTCAACTTCTTCCGCACACGCCTCTAGATATGGCTTTAGGCGTTGTCCATTCACTTTGAATGTATTTCCCCCTTTTAAATCGTCTAATTCAACAGCTCCATGGGGGAAAACATTCTTCACAACGAACGGGCCAGACCATCATGACCGCAACTTGCCCGGAAATAGATGAAGCCGAGAGTTGTAGAGAAGAACTTTTTGCCCAGGAAGAAACTATTTTCGTCGAATGATGCTATCATGAGAGAGTTTCATCCTTTTTTGGGAAATTTTGGCATTCTCATACGCATCATTGCGTAGTTCTTCTAACTCATTCAATTGAAGCTTGCAGGCTTCACCGGCCTTATCCATGGCATAATTCAATTGCTTAATCGCCCAATACGCCTTGTGTTCGAGCTCAACGGGAAGATGGCAAGGTTTGCCATATACAAAGCGAAAAGGGGACATGCCGAGTTGATTCTTGTATGCGGTACGATAGGCCCATAGCGAATCGTTCAATCTAAGTTACCAATCTTTTCGGGTAGGATTGACGGTCTTTTCGAGAATGTTCTTGATTTCCCGATTCGCTAGTTCGGCCTTCCCATTCGTTTGCGGGTGATAAGTCGTTCCAACCTTGTGAACGACGCCATACTTTCTCATGAGCTTCGCGAATGGCCTGTTTTAAAAGTGCGTGCCATTATCACTAATTATCACATTCGGAGCACCGAAGCGAGAAAGTATGTGTTCCTGCAGGAACTTTATCACCACTTTGTTATTATTCGTCTTGGTAGCTATAGCTTCCACCCATTTAGAAACGTAGTCTACCGCGATAAGGATGTATAGGAAACCAAAGGACGGGGGGAAGGGACCCATGAAGTCAATACCCCAACAGTCGAAGATCTCAATGATGAGTATGGGGGTAAGAGGCATCATGTCTCGTTGAGTAATGGTTCCCATCCATTGGCACCTATTGCAAGATTTGCAAGCATCGTTTGCATCCCGGAATATTGTGGGCCAATAGAGGCCGCATTGCAGAATTTTAGCGGCCGTCTTTTTGGTCGAAAAGTGGCCTCCACAAGCTTTCGAATGACAAAACTGGATGACTTTCGGGATCTCATCATCCGGTACGCATCGTCGGATGATTTGGTCGGCGCAATATTTAAAAAGGAAGGGATCATCATAAAAGAACATGCGCGACCAAGTAATAAACCTCTTCTTATCTTGCGGTGTCCAATCGGGAGGGACGGCTCCCATGACAAGGTAGTTCACTATATTCGCAAACTAAGGTAAAGGAAATGTGGAAAAAAGTTGCTCATCCGAAAAGTATTCGTCTATGGGTACGGGATCACTAGGTACGTCGGACGAAAGTCATGATAAGTGGTCGGCAATGACGTTTTCTACTCCTTTTTTATCTTTGATGGAGAGATTGAACTCTTGTAAGAGTAAGATCCACCTTATGAGGCGCGGCTTGGCATCTTTCTTTGCAAGTAGGTATTTCAAAGCCGCGTGGTCGGTGAAGTAAGTAATGGGAGAACCAATGAGATATGACCGGAATTTATCAAGGGCAAAGACTACCGCTAGCAACTCCTTCTCCATGGTAGAGTAGTTAAGTTGAGGTCCGATAAGGGTCCGGCTAGCGTAGCAGATGACATGAGCTTGCTTATCTTTTCGTTGGCCCAAAACAGCCCCGATCGCGTAATCGCTTGCATCATACATAAGTTCGAATGGTAAGGACCAATCCGGAACTTACATGATGGGAGGGGACACAAGCATGGTTTTTAGTTTTTCAAAAGAGCTTTGGCATGCTTCCGTCCACTCGAATGGGTTATCCTTCATGAGTAGGTTGCTTAAGGGTCTAGCGATGGCGCTAAAGTCCTTAATGAACCTTCGATAAAACCCCGCGTGGCCCAAGAATAAGCGCACGTCCTTAAGCGATTTTGATGGGGGAAGATCAACTATGACATCTATCTTTGCCCTATCAACTTCTATTCCCTTGGATGATACTATGTGACCAAGAACTATTCCCTCGGTGACCATGAAATGGCATTTCTCCCAATTCAGCACTAAGTTCTTTTCCACACACCGGGCTAGTACTTTTTTCAGCTTTGCTAAACAATTATCAAAATAGGTGCCGAAAATGTTGAAGTCGTCCATGAACACTTCGAGTCCTCTCTCGACCATATCACTAAATAAGCTCAACATGCACCTTTGAAAGGTCACGGGTGCATTACACAAGCCAAATGGCATACGTTTGTAGGCAAACGTACCAAAAGGGCAAGTGAAGGTGGTCTTCTCCTGGTCAAGTACATCTACCTCAATTTGTTTATATCCGGAATAACCATAAAGAAAGCAATAGTAAGGGTGGCCCGCTACTCTCTCAAGCATTTGATCAATAAATGGCAGGGGGAAATGGTCTTTCCTAGTTCTCGCATTGAGTTTCCAGTAATCAATGCAAACGCGCCATCCGGTGGTGGTACGTTGGGGAACTAGCTCTCCCTTAGCATTCTCAATTACTGTCATACCCGACTTCTTCGGGACGACTTGAATAGGGCTCACCCACTTGCTATTCGAGATTGGGTAGATAATCCCGACATCCAATAACTTGATAATCTCAGTTCTCACAACTTCTTTCATGTTGGGATTTAGTCTTCTTTGCATTTCTCTAGAGGGCTTAACATCCTCTTCGAGGTGGATCTTGTGAGTGCAAATCAAAGGACTTATCCCCTTTAAATCAGCGATACCAACCAAAAGGTGGTTCCTCAGAATTTTCAACAATTTACCCTCCTGCTCGTCGTCTAGGCTAGAGGAGACAACAACAGGAAACGTATCATACTCTCCTAGGTATGCATATTTGATATAGGAGTGGAGTTTCTTTAATTCAAGGGTTGGAAATTTTTCGTTGGAGGGAACCATACGAGTATCCCTCGGAGGTAACTCCTCGAATCTAGAAACCTAGCTAACATTTCTCACGTCCTCGTCCGATGCACTCTCATCGAGTAATTCTCTCAACTCCCCAACCTCCCTCTCGAAGTCGGTGTACGTCCCCTCACTCTCGTGTCTTACCGCTAAACAGGACTCTAAGGCGTCGCCACAGTAATTCTCGTCAAAGTACTCATCTACTATTTCATCTATGAGGCTCACCGCGTGAAGGTCATCTTCCTCCCCCGCGTGTTGGGCTATGTGGAAGATGTTGGTTTCCAAGGTCATGTTCCCAAAGGTGAGTTGCATTCGCCCATTCCGAGTATTGATGATTGCGTTAGCCGTAGCTAAGAATGGACGCCAAAGGATGATGGGAACATGGTTACTCGAGTTGAAGGAGGGCTCTGTGTCCCAAATGACAAATTCTACCGGGAAGTCGAAAGTGTCAACTTGGATGATCACGTCCTTGACTATGCCTCATGGGATCTTCACTGTTCGATCCGCTAATTGGAGAGTGACCTTTGTGGGCTTGAGGTCGCCCAAATCAAGTTGCCTATAAATGGAGTAAGGCAGTATGTTTACGCTTGCTCCCAAGTCAAGTAAGGCTTTTTCGATTTTGTTTTTTCCAATGATGCAGGAAATGGTGGGTGCACCTGGATCTTTGAATTTAGGCGAGAGATAATTTAGTAGAATGGAGCTCACGTTTTGTGTTAAAAAAACATTCTTCTTTACCTCCATCTTTCTCTTTACCGTCAATAAGTCTTTAATGACTTTAGCATAAGATGGAATTTGCTTAATGGCATCGAGGAAAGGTAAATTCAGCTTTACTTGCTTCATCACTTCTAGCACGTCCTCACGTGGGTTTCCTTTATGGGAGGGAATCAACCTTTGAGGAAACGGGGCCGTGGAGGGTGGTTTCACTACCACCTCTGGCTCACTAACATCTTCTTTATCACTCTCATTCAAGGGGACATCTTCGGCCTCTTTCGTGTCGGGCGAAATCTCCTTGTCTTTCGTCATGTCGTGTGGGGAGGTGATAAATCAACGACTCTCCCACTACGAAGAGTGGTCACAACTTGACATTGCTCCTGATGTTCAGTGGAGGTGGAACTAACACTAGTTTGACCTTGGGGAGGTCTTTGGCCTTGGGCGGGAAACTTGCCCTTCTCTTGGACACTCAGCGAGTATTGTATCTTTGACAGATTTATGTCGCCAATCAGACGATCATATTTGGCATTGGTTGCGGTCTGGCTTGCGATGAATTGATTTATGGTATCCTCAAGAGTTCTTCGCGGTGGCGGAATATACGCTCCTTGAGGTGGTGGTGCTTGCACATGTCCTTGCATGTGTGGAGATTGTTGAAAGTGTTGTGGTGAAGGAGGGGCAACATGTGAAGGAGGGTTCATTGCGGCATGTTGTTACCGATAGCTAAAACCGGGATGGTTTTTCCAAGAAGGTTTGTATGAATTCCCGTGCGGGGCACCGAAATTACCCTTAAATCCTCCTATACCACTAACTTGCTCCTGAAGCATTACTTTGTAGGCGGGTATCGTCGGGCATTCATCAGTTGAATGGCCCGCCTTACAAATAACACACACCTTCTGGACGGGGTTTGGTATAGGTCCAGCTGGTCCTTTGCCATATATCTCGCATAGGTCCCGAAATCCTTTCTCAAGGGTATCCAATCGGCTGTCCGTCATAGAATTCTTATCTACGTGAAATAGGCTGGACGCCGAGGGAGTGGTAGTCACTTGTCGGTTTCGATTTTGAGCATTAGGGTCAGATGTATCCCAGGACTGGGTGGTCTCGGCGACATACCTCAGGTGAAGCTCAGCATCGTGGGCATCTAAGTCGACAAAAGGACCACTTCCCATAGTTTCAACAAGTTGCTTGGAGTTAAGATTCAGCCCGCTATAGATAAAAAGAGATGATTTTGCGTTGAATCAAATCCATGATGGGGGCATGAAGTAACAAACTCATTGAAACGCTCATAACATCGATGAAATGGCTCATTTTCAGCTTGTCTGAACGCTTGAATTTGAGCCTTTATGGAGATTATTCGATGTGTTGGGAAGAATTTCTTGAGAAATCTAGATTGCAACTCATTCCATGATGGAATCAAGCTCGGAGGTAAAGACCATAGCCAGGTCTTAGCTTTATCTTTGAGCGAGAAAGGGAAGAGTTTGAGGCGGATCACCTCTTGGATGCAAGTTTGATCATTGAGCGTATCGCACACATCCTCAAATTCCCTAATGTGGAGGTATGGCTTTTCAGAATCCATACCATGGTAATGTGTTAGCATCTGGATCATCCCATTTTTGAAACGAAATTGCCCGGCATTATACGGGAGTATAATGCATCCCGGAGTGACAGTGCGCTCGGGATATAAGAATTCTCTCAACGGGCGATATGGGGGCTCTTCCTCACCGACGGGTGCACTGTCGTGTTGCGACATCTCTTCCTCACTTAACGACTCGGTGCTCCCACTTGGTGTGCTCGGAGTGTGTCCTAAGAAGGAAAACGGAGTGTTATTGGAGATTGAGTGCGACGGTGTGGGAGGTGGGATCCAGAACCGTGGGGCGTTAGGAGTGTGGGGACTATCGGGATTATACTCAACAATTGGATTTTCGTGAATGCTGGTTGGAGTATTATAGGGTGTGGGAGTGAGTTCAGAATTTTGCATTAAAAACTTGTGAGAGATGATTGTGAATCTTTTTGTGCTTTTTGATTTTTTTTTATGTTTTTGGATTTTTGGAAATTTTTGGTCAAAGCTTTGGATTGACTCGATCTAATCCTAAGTCTATCTAATTCCTCGGCAACGGCGCCAAAAACTTGACGCTACTGAAAATGTGTCTCGGAAATGCGTTCACTCTAGGCTCAAGTGCAAGCCTGTCGCTCAAGTAATAATCCGACAAGTCGGGTATCAATCCTCAGGGAAAAAGAACAACGGAGTTGTGCGACGGGAAAGGACGAAGGAATCCTAACTTTGACTCTAAAAGGAAAGGAAAAAATGATTCGGTTTTGAGAATTGATTATACTAAATGCAATTATGAAATTGTTGAAGAATGCAATTACACTAAACTACCTAAAATATGATTGAAAGATGATTTGAAACTTTTAACCTAAGTGATGGGAAAAATAGGACGGGAATACAATCCCCCAACCCTAGTGTATTGCCGGTAAAATATTAATCGTAAAGTTAACTGATTGATTTTGACCCGGAATTTAATACTCCCAAGCATTATGTATACGAGGTTCAAGCCCGCGTCATACCTAATTTGAGGACGAGTAAATCGGTATTGCGATAGTAACACTCGAATTGCATTCTAAATCATCACGGTTACCCAGAGGCAAACGAGATATAAAGACCTACAATTATTATGTTGCTACGCAATACGATCGTAATTAATCACTAAATTCATAGGATTAATGTTATACACGTGCAATTAACACATCATGCTGGGTTCATGTATCCCGGCCTTAGAAAATCTAGCCTAGCATGATAGAAAACAGTGTTTGATATGCAGAAATTCATGAGTAATCTAAGGAAACTTGGAAATTGATGTAAAATAGAATTGAAAAGAAGAAATAACTCACTAATTTCACCCAAGCAATAATTGCAGCAATTAATAGAACTGGTAATCCAATAATCTCTTAATGAATCTTCAATCTTTTAATTAAAACTAGAAATTGTATCTAAAACTAGGGTTCTGGAAAAAGAGAGGAAAACTCCTAAAATTCTCCCTAAAAAATCTCCGTCCAAATAACAACAATAAAATGGTTTCTTATACCCTCCAAGAATTTAGGAATTTCAGCAGCACTAGGACTCTTTTGGAGAAGATTAGATTTTGCAAATCTCGATACCCGGACCGGTCCGATCTTCTGCGGATCGGTCTGCCTCTGAAGCGGATCAGATCTTTTTATTTTGGGGCAGACCAATTCTTTTATTTTTTTCCTTCTTCGGTTTGCTTGTGATCCGGGGTCTTCTGGAGTTTGGCAAAGCGGACCGGTCCGAGGTAGGGGCGGACCGGTCTGCGTGTTGACTTTTTGCTCAACTTTGACTGCTCATAACTTTTGTTCCGGGACTCCGATTGAGGTGCCGTTTCTTCCTATGTGCTCATGAATGTGATATATTCAACTTCTCTTTAGGTACCTCATCCGAATTCTGGGTGAAAATTACGCTTTTGCCCTTTTGACTTTCCTTCTTTCTTTCTTGATTCTTCCGGTTTCCTTCTTCCGTTTCTTGACATCAAATACTTGTAAAATCACTACGAAATACCAGAAACTCGGTGTACTCGTTAGGATCAGTCAGTAGAAAGATTATGAGATAAAGTCAACTCAATTACGTTGTTCGAGGTGCTAAAAGTAACTAAATCAAGGGATAAATTAGGAAGAATTTATGCCTAATCAAATGTCTTATTAGGTTCATTATTTTGGTTCACTTAAGAACCTCTCTCTCTCTCATATATATATATATATATATATATATATATATATATATATATATATATATATATATATAGAGAGAGAGAGAGAGAGAGAGAGAGAGAGAGAGAGAGAGAGAGAGAGAGGCAGGGTCCTGTGCACACTAAGTTTGCACATCATTTTTTTAAAATAGTAAAAAAAATATTTTTGAGTGCTGGCGCACACCAACTTTTTTATGTGATATTTTAACATTTCAACCGACTCACATAAACAAAATTAACTCAAAAAAACTTTTTTTGCTATTTTTAAAAAATCGGTCAAACTTTCCCAGTTTTTAAAGGGCTTAAAAGCATAGAAAGTTTGACCGATTTTTTAAAACTAGCAAAAAAAGTTTTTTTGAGCTGATTTTTTTTATATGGATTCCTTGAAATGTTTAAATATCACACAAAAAAAATCAACTCAAAAATATTTTTTTTACTATTTTAAAAAAATGATGTGCAAACTTAGTGTTCAAACTTAGTGTGCACAGGAGCCTGCCTCTCTCTCTCTCTCTCTCTCTCTCTCTGTATATATATATATATATATATATATATGCGCACACACACACACACCTTCAAACATTATAAAGGTTTTTCACATTCAAGGAAGAACATAGATAAATTTACTAAAAACTTTAACAATTGTTAAAGTTGTTCAAAATAAAAGTCAAAATCGAAAACTTAATAATGTAATTGTTGATAATAATGTGTAATGACACAATTGCAATTCATGCATGAGTAAAATCAAAATCGAAAACTTACCAAATGTTGCAGAGATTTGAACAAACTCCAATTGAAATCCTAGCTTCAAACTCCAATCGAAACCCTAGGATCAAACTCCAATCGAAACCCTAGTTTCGAAGTTGAATCGATGCGAAGAGAGAGATGATTTGACGATAGAAAAGTTTGTGATGTTCGAGAGTCTAGCATTTGGATGAAATTTTCAATTATATTAAGGGTATTATTGTCATTAAACAACCGATAAATTTTAATGCGCCAGAATGGGACCTATCATTAAACTTTTAACCGGAGGTGATTTGTTTCAATTAGGGCGCGTGTGTAGAACATACCGCCTCACGCCCCTTTTTTTATGGGCATATACCAAATAGATCCTCAAATATTTTTTAATACACGTTTAATCCAAGATTTTTTATTTTGTTTCAAAAAATCCCTCACCACATAAAAACACTAAAAAAAAGAGCTCCGGTGAGCGTTGCCAAAACTCTGACAGTGGGGGGAGGTGGGACGGGAGTGCCGTTAGCGCGAATTTTTAAAAATAAGAAAATATTAATTAAATGAGTGTTTGAGAAACTTTTTAAAATAAAATAAAAAATAAATTTAACTAAATATATATTAAAAATATTTAAGAAATTTTTTGCTAATTGATTTTTTTTCGATGAAGACCAATTAAGAAATGCAAACATAACACATTTATCACGCCCCCAAACAAGTAATATAATAATATAATATATTATGTATTTGCACGCCAAGAATTAAATTAATAAAGTACTACCTGAGCAGTTGTATTACCGACAACCAAAACAACGATTTTGTTAGAAACAAAATCTCCATCTACCCTTTCTTGGTAAATCATGGGTCATCTATCTCAAACACACTCTCAAATTGAAAAGTGAGAAGTAGGGTTTAATTTTTGTTCCCAAATTTTGAACCCTAATCACAGGAGCAAAGTGGGTGGATGAAATCAAACGGAGGTGGGTGAAAGTCAAGCTTAAAGTGAGTTGATTATCTTCAATTCTCTATTCGATTGTTTTACATCTACAGCTTCATAGCTATATTAGATTCATTTCAATTTTTATTTAATACACCATTTGTTGGGTCCGTACTTAATGTGTTATGTATCAATATCAATAAATGTTGCGACTTTATTTAATATTTATATTTCACAACTACTTTTTCAGCCCGGGCCGATAAGGTAATTTGTGATTGCAATATTATTTTAGCATACTTTTACACTAGTTTTTTTTTTTAATAACTAAAACACATATGTACAAAGGCCTTCTCTCGTGCGGACCTAACTTACGGATGATTTTTTTAAAATGGTAAAAGATTTTTTTTTTTTTTTTTTGCATGGGTTTTAAAAAATTTAGGAAATCCCCCCAAAAATTAGCTCAAAATGACTTTTTTTGTTTTTAACTATTTTTAAAAAATGAATCAATGTTTAACAGTTTTTAAAACTGCTTAAAAAACTTTCAATCATCGACCAATTTTTTTTAATATGCAAAAAAAATCATTTTTAGTTGATTTTTTTGGGGGGTTCCGAAAATGGTCCGTAGGTCCGCACCAAAGAAATCCTTTCTCTTTATATATTTATATACAAAGAGAGCGACATTTTTTAGCCATGTGCATGGTTAAACCTTTTACGGCAAAAAAAATTGCAAATAAGTAAATATTAGGGCCATTTGGCTTTCAGCCCCCATTAGTTACATCGTATATCACTTTTATCACTTTGGCTATCATTTTCACTTTTTGCGACACATATTTACATTATTTGTAACTTTTTGGACCACATTCTTTTCCACATAAGTGTCACAAAATGTGAAAATGGTACCTAAAGTGGTAATGCGTTAAACTTTGCTACTTAAAGTCATATATGGCATAAGTAATGGGCCAAAGGCCAAATGACCCTAAATATTATGGGTAATTTACAATTAGGTCCCTTGTTGACAATTTTTAAACATTTAAGGACAATTTAATAGTCGGTCCACTTGTTATGCTACTAGCGTGGACTTTTACAAGAAGAGAATTAGTGGACTTAAGTGTTTAAAATTTGTCAAAATTCCTTTAGAGTTTAAAATTTGTTTGCGAGGGACTTAAGAGTACTTTCCCTAATATTATGATGTTATTTGGATATATTAGTACACAAAACTAACTTCAATTAGGAGAAGATTAGGTAAAGAGACTTGAACAAACTTATAATTGCATAGATAAAGAGCTATAAAATCCTTTTAATTCTCAAACATACACCTTAAACAATAACATTCATTATCCGTCACTTCAATAGACCCAAAACTAATACTCCCTCCGTCCCAAATTAAGAGTCCATTGTTCTTTTTTGGGCTGTCCCAAATTAAGAGTCCACTTTCCTTTTTTTGGACATAATCTATCCTTAATGTATACTAGAAGAAGATATGGACTCTTAATTTGGGACGGGGGAGTATATAATTGCATAGAGTTCATTCATTAAAGGGGCACTTGGCTAATGCACATTCAAAGAGATCATTATATAGTTATATTATGTGATTTGATTCTATTACATTGCTATCGTTGTTAAATTATGTAATAATATAACTGCATGACTGTATCTAATGATATAGCTGAATCTAATAGTATCTTCATGATTTAACAGTCTTTTACCCTAGGGGACCGCATCCTAAAACATATTAAGAGTGAGGGAAGTGTAACACTTTTTAATGTTGGATCACTCGCTTACACTTGCAAGTGTTATGACTTGTAAATACAATCATCATGTCTGCTGTCCAATTGTTTTTAGGGTTTTTTTACTTTAACTTATGAGAGATTGGTATTTAAAAATACCCCACACACCCACATGAGTAAGTCTAAATACGAATTATTGGTGCATCACGGTGCTCATGTTGTGCTATAACTAAAGTGTGATAGTAAATATAACTTTGCAAATTGTGAGATACTATAATTCTATTTAATAGTATTTTTGTGATATAACAAGCTTACATTATTATATTCTGTTAAGTGAGGGGATCAGAGCACAAAAAAAGTCTTGACTGCCCAGTAGTTTTTTTAAGTGAGGTTCCTTGTTTTTTCAATGAATCATAGCTCTTTTGTGATTTTAAAACCATTCTCTGATTGACAAAAACACGCAACTTTTATTAGATTTAGAGGGAAAGGTACAAAACAGTACAACCAAAACAGTGAATTAGCAGTCCACATAAACAACTAAAACGAAAGTCCGTGCCAATGTTTTAAAAATTACTCAAGGCGAATCAAAACCGCTTTGAGGCTTAAGCCTCAGCTGTTACAGAAGAGGCTTACGCCTCAATTAGGTGAAGCGGTACGTCTCAAGCATGTTTGAGGCGAGGCGGTGAGGCATACGCCTCTGAATTACATGAGGTTTTGTTGGAAGAAAAGATGAAGACGGGTTCTTTGGGCTTTAGAGAAGCCTCTAAAGTCTAAAGAACAATATAACAACACAATATATAATAATAAAATCAAACCTTAATACAGCCAAGAGAAGCCTCTCTCTGCCAACACAACCAAGAGAAAACACTCGGCCAAGAGAATACACAAGATAAGTGGCTGATAATAATTACTGAGCTAAGAGATCATAGTCGCTCAGGTTTTGAACAAGATTGAAGCGGAAAGGAGAGGAGAGGACATCAAGCACTGTGCAACATTAAAAGTTGGAGTTTTCAATTTTAGAATATTCTTTTATTTAAAACTCAATTTCGTAAAGGTATCCTTTGTTGTTTGCTTCTTTTTTATTTGTTTTATTAAAAAGCAAGCATGGTTATAGGGGGGAAAAATACCAACCATTGAAAAAAAAATCAGCCCATAAAAGTGAATCGAAATTGAATCGTGAATCTGACCTGAATCGTGAATCGCTCCCAGAATCGCCGATTCAGCCCGATTTTCTAACCCCAACCGATTCTTAGCTCGAGTTGCATCATATTATATGAGAATCAAAATGTGTGATTCGTATCGCAAATCGTACAATTTTTACAACTATGACCGCAAGGATGGTTGTGGTCAGCTGATGGTTAATTGTTTCCAAAGTAACAAATTGTGATATTTACTCATGCTTTCTCTTTCTGTTTCCTTCGTGGTCCTTCTGGCATTTACTTTTTACTTTTTTAGTTTGGTTGCCGTTAAAAAGAAAAATACTAGAAAAGTGACAGGTTATTATTTTACATGTGGCTTTCCCTTTTCCTTTTGTGATCCTTGAATATTCTACAGAAAGATTAAATATGTAGATCTAAAACTCGGTTGGGTCTGGTCTGCCAGGTTTGTGTGCTCAGTTAAGGTGTATGAGCCGTGTATAACGGATTTGTGTCACTATCTTCTTAAGCGTATTTTTATGGCTCAACTAATTAATAATAGGACCCAGATAAACTCATTAAAAAAATTACTGTGTCATGTTCGTGTTAGAGTTAGCTAGGAAGGGTATTGTATTCCTTTCCCCTTTCTCTCTCGGAATTAGTTAATCAAATGCACAATTCATAAACATGAGAAACGTATTTTTATCCCTTTACGAAATTATGAAGGCATTGGCTAAAGCTATGTGTTCGTGTCGAGTTTAAGAGTTTGCATCATTATTAGAACAAATTTAACGTTCGATTTAGTTAAACTTTGAGACGATGGGAGATGGATTGATAGCTTATATTCAATGTGACATCTTCAGTTAATATTTTGAAGTTAATTGATGTTTGCTTGAGACCTTTTGGGTTTGTAATTAAACATCATGGCACTCGACTCATAATCCCAGTTACACAGTACCAGCCACATAAATACTTTTCGGTAGGCTCTTTGTAGTATGTAAAGTTGTAAATTTGTCTGCACTAAAGAGTGTAATTGCATTTTATGTATTTTGAGTGGGAAACTTGTATTGGTGATTAAGAGATTTCAATGGCCTGATACTTGTGTTATTGTAACAACCCTCACTTTTGAGAACCTATTTTATATTTATTTGCTAGGTATAGTAATTAGATATAAAATGTTGGAATATGGAGTAAGTATTAATTTAAGGAAGAAAAGTTAATATTTACTAAGATGTTGCATATTTACCTAAAGTGTAGGTGAATATCACCATGATGTTTCATTGTGTCATAAGATTTAAAATGACATTTGGCCTAAAATGAAACCGGAACATAAAATGAGTTATAAAATTTCCAAATGATAACTTGGAGGGTGTAGTTAGTTCCGGAAGGTGCGAGATAGTCAAAATATGTGCCATATTGTATTTTGAGGTTTGGGGCACTTTTGACTGGTTTTAGTTTAAATGTGTAGTTGCGTATTATTTTATCGCGGTATTGATCACTTAAGTTGGTAATTCTAGACAAAAGGCACGATTATGTCTTGAAATCCATTTATTTCTCTTAAGTGTATTTAGTGACCTAGAGAGAAAGAGAGAAGTAGAAAACTTGTGGGGAAAAGAGAGATTGAAGCTTGGAGATTGTTGCTAGCAAGGAAAATCTGAGATTCCTACACCAAGGCAAATTTTTAACTTGCTATTATATGATTTAAGTTGAATAAGTGTTGATAGTTGTGGGTTAATTATGGTTTAAGAAAGTTAGGGTTTTTATTGGATTTATGGGCTTTGAATCTTTGGAGGTTGATTTGATCGGATATTGGTATAAATTATGGTTGTTGGATACATTTATAATCAGTTGGTGGTAATAAATGATAAGGGTTTGGGTTGGTTGAAGTTGGGAGAGATTAGGAGTCCAAGACTCCATAGCCAAAATTGGCAAAATTCGCAGGGGCGAATCGATTCGGCCAGGCCGAATCGATTCACATGGGGACAGTTTACAGGTCTGAGTCTACCGAATCGATTTGGCTAGTCCGAATCGATTCGGCATTTATGCAGAAAGTCATTTTTCCTGACCGAATCGATTCGGCTAGTCCGAATCGATTCGCTTTTCTGGCCGAATCGATTCGCTTTTCCGAATCGATTCGGAAATCCTGCATTTTTCTTTTGTTTTTCTTTTCTAATTTTAACCCTTTTCTTTAGGCTTATGACCTATGAACCTTCTTGTATGAAGTAAACTTAGAGTCCTACAGTTTTAGTTGAGTTTGGTCGTTACCCTAGAGTTGAATGGGTTCACTTGGGGTTCATTCCATGGGTACAAAAAGTGATGTTTAGGCATTACTTTTCATTTCGCAAATTATTAGGAATTAAGAGTTATAAGCCCATACTTGGAGATTATAGGGGCCCTATTGAGGTATATAAGACCTTGGGACTCGTAAGATTTTGGTGATCATTTGCAAAATAATTCGGGACGTAAGATATGATGAATATTAATGAAAATATTCAGGGATTATGGTTTCAAATAAAATGACACACATGTGATTAATGGAAATGATAATGAGATTTAATTGGTAAATGTTAATTTACTTAAACACACGTCTCTAAATGCTATCATAAGGGAAGCTCGCGCATGAGGTGATGTCCCCTGACTACTGAACGCAGGGAGACTATAGTCCTCGGCCATATGCGGGATTTTATATGTTTTTCTGCGCTAGTGAGGTAATTCGGGTGTGGTTATGATTCACTCGTAGGCATATGGTCACGTCCCGACGTGCGTTAGGTGCCCAGGTTGTCTTGTATAGATAGGCCCTGGAAGATGATAGTCATTTAGGGGCGCGCCCAGTGGGGAAACTCGGAGGGGCGGTCTTAGAATCGTTATATGTATAAGAATATAACCTTTCTAAATCAAGTGGGACTTGATATATATGTGAATTGTCATAAGAAAATATGATGGTAATTATATTCCTGTTAAGGAATGGAAAAATGAAAAGATGTGATGAACAATGATGTTAAATTATATTCTCTTGTATAAGTTAATAACTGTTAGAATCATTTAAATTGCCTTATATTACTTGGTGATTAGGTTGTTAGATTCTCATCTATTTCATTCGTGATTAACTGTCAATATCTATCATGCTTCTTGTTCATCTGGTAACTATGAAGCATGGACACGTAACATGTGTTTCGACACGCGACACGCGACACGTGATTGATCCAAAAACTAGGATACGACACGCTATGTTACGTACAATATATAACACAAATTTAAATATATATTAATGAAATAAAATAGATTTTCTCCATAAAATACATTATTAGAGCCTTCTTAGCATGAAATTAAGAAAATGGACCATACAAAACAAAATTCAAACACACTTTGACATTAAGAATCATAAATAAAGTACAATCACCATCACTTGAGTCAAAGTTGGATCGTGACTTCTGGGAGAGTGTTCGTGCTTCATCGGTGTCCGACACATTGTAGGACCCGACACGTTGGTTTCCGGGAGAGTGTCCGTGCTTCATAGTCTGGTAATTATATAAAAATCGGGCCCTGACCCGTTCATTTTTCCTTGTTGTGTATGTTATTGTATCCGCTCAGGTGCTCCTCCGCAAGGGCGCCCGTTGTGATATTTCTATTCCAATAATTTCGAGGAGCTGTAAGATTTTGCGGATATTACATGATGCTTTGTTAGACGCTGTCATTTTTGAATTATAGATATGATCGGGTCTGTCATTCGGGCGTGTGGCCCAAACTTTTGTAATTGTTTAATGGATGTATTATGTAAATTATTGAACTGCTGTAATATATTGTATGTAACTATTGACCGACAGCTTATTCGGTCCTCTTATTGTATGGTTGTTATAGTATTAATATAAGTTTCTTTGGAATTCCACTTTCTCATCAGATTGGGTTGTGTAAATTATTTCTTTAACTTGTAATCAAGCTAAAATTTTGGCAACCGTTTTCTGAATTATTGGGTGGTTTTCCCGTATACTTATTTTATTGTTATGATGCTGAGAATGATTTCCATCCATGATTCCGTTATATTGAGGTATCGGGCTGGCCACCTCTTATTTCGGATTGCGGGTTGTCACAGATGGTATCAGAGCATCAGGTTCTAGAGTCTTTAGGATCTATGTGGACTTGTCACATTCTACCGTAGCGTTCTTTGATATAGAGCCTAATGTTAGGACTGCTTTGTTGCTTATGTTTACGATCTTCTGCAAGATAGATTGTTTTTTATTGTATTCTAACTCTATTGTTTCTCCATCTCTGATGCCGCCTAAGAGAGGTTGCCTAGCGAGACGTAATAGGGTTGTAGAAGAGGATTGTTGGTCCTCCACCGTCGCCACAAGGAACAATTAATGCTACTGATGTAACAAACATAGTGGCCCAAGCGGTTAATGCGGCGATGACTGCAGTGGTACAACAAATGCCACAAGCTCAATAGCCGCGAGCGCAAGATGCCCTAGTTCCTACGGGACCTTCTCCGTGGGAGAGAGTTAGGGAGTCTTTTCTAAAGGGCCAACCCCCGGAATTTGATGGAGGCTCGGATGTTATAAGGGCAAATCAGTGGAAGAAAGACATGCAACGCCATCTACGTATGGTGGAATGTAGTGAGGAGAAGAAACAGGTCCTTGCTACTTTTAAACTTGTTGGGGCCGCATTGCATTGGTGGGAGTCTATGACTACACCAGAACAGAGAGACACCATGACGATCTATGATTTCTGGGTCTTGTTTGACCAAAAGTACTTTCCTCCCGCAGTCCAAAGGGAGATGAAAAGGAGGCTTCAGGACGTTGTGCAAGGAGAGAGATCCGTTGCAGAGTATGAAGAGGAGTTCACCCGGTTAGCAAGTTTTGTACCGGATGAGGTGACTCCTGAAGAGAGGAAGGTTTCGAAGTTTATGGGAGGTTTGAACTGGAGGATCCGACAACACTTGCTGGGTAATCCGGCATTGCAAACTTTTGGTGAGGTAATGAATGCGGCATTACTACATTGCCAAGAGCATAGATTGTTTGTGCAAAATAGCAAGAAAGCTACCGTAGTGGAGCAAGTGGGAAGGCCTGGAGGTAGTGGGAGCGGAGGAGGAGTCTTTCCCTCGTCCCAATCTTCGGGTATTAAGCAGAAAGAAAGGGATCCCCGGCAGGGGGACTTGTCAAAGAGGCAATGTTCTAGTGGGTTCAATTCAGGGAGCCATAATAATAGGCACGGTCAGGGTACCACGCAACAACAAGCAGGTCGGGATGGTCAAGGAGGTAGAGGCCATCAGGGCCAAGGTGTTAACCAGTTTAGAAATAACCGGGGCCGAAATGCGGAGAATATGTTGGGTCAGTGTTTCCAATGCGGTGAGGTGGGTCATTACAAGGAGTGTCCTCAGTTGATTAGGGGACAGCTTCCTAGAGCTCCACAACAGCCATATGTCCAGTTTCCTCCACAGGTACCTAACCCGGTTGTTCCTCCACAACAGGGTCAGTTACAGTATGGGAGAGTTTATCATATTCAGGACGCTATGCTTCCTCCGGCTCCGCCGGCACTGCCAGCCATAGAGGGTAAGTTCCTTATTCAGGGACATATGGGTCGCGTTTTATGTGATACGGGTGCGACACATTCATTCATTTCTAGGAGTTTTGCTCAGACCACAGAGTTGTTTAAATCTGCTGAGAGTACTTTTACTAGCGTCGAGTCCTCTATGGGTGATATGGTTCACTCATTTTCCTTGTTTGTAAACTTATAGGAATTACTCTTGGTAACTTATGCTTTGAGGCCGATTTACTCGTCCTGGACATGGTCGGGTATGATGTGATTTTGGGCATGGATTGGCTTATGAAGTATCATGCAATAGTTAATTGTTACGGGAAGAGTATAGTCTTCGCCGTTCCGGGACAAGAAATGTTCTTGGTAGTTCTGCCTCGTTTAGAGGGAAGTACTAGTACTTATCTGTATTGTATTGCAGAGGAGACTTCTAGGGATGTAGTTATTCCCTTGGATTCTATTTCGGTTGTGAGAGATTTTGAGGATGTCTTCCGGGAAATACCGGGTTTGCCTCCTAGCCGAGAGATTGAGTTTGTGATCGATTTAGCGCCGGGAACGAGGCCTATTGCTATGGCTCCATATCGAATGGCTCCTATGGAAATGAGGGAGTTGAGGGATCAAATCCAGCAGTTGTTGGGGCAGGGATTCATTAGGTGTAGCACGTCGCCATGGGATGCTCCAGTGTTGTTTGTAAAGAAAAGAGACGGTTCTCGCCGGTTATGTGTTGACTACAGAGAGTTGAATAAGGTCACCATCCGGAATAAATACCCTTTGCCTCGTATCAATGACTTATTTGATCAACTTCGATGAGCGTCGTACTTCTCAAAAATCGATTTGAGGACGGGGTATCACCAGTTGAGGATACGGGTGGAGGATGTATCCAAGACCGCTTTTCTGACAAGATATGGATCCTATGAATTTTTGGTTATGCCCTTTGGACTAACCAATGCCATGAATAGGGTATTTCCGGATTTCCTGGATCAATTTGTTATTGTATTCATCAATGACATCTTAGTCTATTCTCGATCGGAATCTGATCATGCTATTCATTTAAGGTTGGTCCTATAAAGATTGAGGGATCACCAATTGTATGCTAAGTTCGAGAAGTGTGGCTTTTGGTTACAGGGGGTACAGTTTCTGGGTCATATCGTGTCATCCAAGGGTATATCAGTGGATCCGAGCAAGGTGGTTGCGGTGAGGGAGTGGAGTCAGCCCACAACACCTACAGAGGTTCGTAGTTTTCTGGGTTTGGCGGGTTATTACCGTCGGTTTATCAAGGGTTTCTCTAAAATCGCTAGCCCTTTGACAAATTTGACTCGGAAGGGGGTGAGATTTGTTTGGGATAATTCTTGTCAGGCTGCATTTGATGAGCTCAAAATTAGGTTGACTTCGGCTCCAGTCCTTTCATTGCCAATACCGGGATTTGAATATCTAGTCTTTACCGATGCATCTCTTCAAGGATTAGGAGGTGTACTTCAACAAGAGAGACGGGCTATTGCTTATGCTTCTCGCAAGCAAAAGCCCCATGAAAGAAACTATCTGGTGCATGACTTAGAACTTGCCGCGGTTGTCTTTGCTTTGAAGATATGGAGGCATTATCTCTTAGCGGAATCGCATTCGGATAGCCCAAGACCGCCAAAAGAGCTATGCCGATGCGGGTAGAAGGCACATGGAATTGGAGATTGGGGACCAAGTCTTGGCACCAATGAAAGGCATCAAGCGTTTTGGGAAGAAGGGGAAGCTTGCGGCACGTTTTATTGGACCTTTTCCAGTTATTTCGAAGGTGGGTCCAGTGGCGTATCAACTTGCCTTACTGGAACCGTTGCAACAAATTCACGATGTATTCCATGTTTCCTCTCTGAAGAAGTACAGGAGGTGCGAAGGTGCACTTTGGCATATCCCTTTCGAAGATATTGACTTGCAACCCGACATTTCATATGAAGAACAACCGGTTGCTATCCTAGAGAATGGAGATCGTAGGTTGAGGTCTCGAGTGTTGCCCTTGGTGCGAGTCCAATGGAGTCACCATAACGCCAAGGAATCAACATGGGAACGCGAAGATGATATGCGGGAAAAGTATCCGCATCTCTTTATACAAGGTACGCTTGAATTTTGGGGACAAAATTCCCTCATAAGGGGGGGAGTATGTAACAACCCTCACTTTTGAGAACCTATTTTATATTTATTTGCTAGGTATAATAATTAGATATAAAATGTTGGAATGTGGAGTAAGTATTAATTTAAGGAAGAAAAGTTAATATTTACTAAGATGTTGCATATTTACCTAAAATGTAGGTGAATATCACCATGATGTTTTATTGTGTCATAAGATTTAAAATGACATTTGGCTTAAAATGAAACCGGAACTTAAAATGAGTTATAAAATTTCCAAATGATAATTTGGAGGGCGTAGTTAGTTCCGGAAGGTGCGAGATAGTCAAAATATGTGCCATATTGTATTTTGAGGTTTCGGGCACTTTTGACTGGTTTTAGTTTAAATGTGTAGTTGCGTATTATTTTATCGCGGTATTGATCACTTAAGTTGGTAATTCTAGACAAAACGCACGATTATGTCTTGAAATCCATTTATTTCTCTCAAGTGTATTTAGTGACCTAGAGAGAAAGAGAGAAGAAGAAAACTTGTGGAGAAAAGAGAGATTAAAGCTTGGAGATTGTTGCTAGCAAGGGAAAATCTGAGATTCCTACACCAAGGCAAGTTTTTTACTTGCTATTATATGATTTAAGTTGAATAATTAGTGTTGATAGTTGTGGGTTAATTATGGTTTAAGAAAGTTAAGATTTTTATTGGATTTATGGGCTTTGAATCTTTGGAGGTTGATTTGATCGGATATTGGTATAAATTATGGTTGTTGGATACATTTATAATCAGTTGGTGGTAATAAATGATAAGGGTTTGGGTTGGTTGAAGTTGGGAGAGATTAGGAGTCCAAGATTCCGTAGCCAAAATTGACAAAATTCGCAGGGGCGAATCGATTCGGCCAGGCCGAATCGATTCGCATGGGGACAGCTTCCAGGTCTGAGTCTACCGAATCGATTCGGCTAGTCCGAATCGATTCGGCATCTATGCAAAAAGTCATTTTTCCTGATCGAATCGATTCGGCTAGTCCGAATCGATTCGCTTTTCTGGCCAAATTGATTCGGCTAGTCCGAATCGATTCGGAAATCCTGCATTTTTCTTTTGTTTTTCTTTTCTAATTTTAACCCTTTTCTTTAGGCTTAGGACCTAGGAACCTTCTTGTATGAAGTAAACTTAGAGTCCTAGAGTTTTAGTTGAGTTTGGTCGTTACCTTAGAGTTGAATGGGTTCACTTGGGGTTCATTCCATGGGTACAAAAAGTGATGTTTAGGCATTACTTTTCATTTCGCAAGTTATTAGGAATTAAGAGTTATAAGCCCATACTTGGAGATTGTAGGGGCCCTATTGAGGTATATAACACTTTGGGACTCGTAAGATTTTGGTGATCATTTGGAGAATAATTCGGGACTTAAGATATGATGAATATTAATGAGAATATTCAGGGATTATGGTTTCAAATAAAATGAAACACACATGTGATTAATGGAAATGATAATGAGATTTAATTGGTAAATGTTAATTTACTTAAACACACCTTTCTAAATGCTATCATAAGGGAAGCTCGCGCATGAGGTGATGCCCCCTGACTAGTGAACGCAGGGAGACTATTGTTCTCAGTCATATGCGGGATTTTATATGACTCACTCGCAGGCATACGGCCACTTCCCGACGTGCGTTAGGTGCCCAGGTTGTCTTGTATAGATAGGCCCTGGAAGATGATAGTCATTTAGGGGCACGCCCAGTGGGGAAACTCGTAGGGGCGGTCTTAGAATCGTTATATGCATAAGAATATAACCTTTCTAAATCAAGTGGGACTTGATATATGTGAATTGCCATAAGAAAATTTAATGGTAATTATATTCCTATTAAGGAATGGAAAAATGAAAAGATGTGATGAACAATGATGCTAAATTATATTCTCTTGTATAAGTTAATAACTGTTAGAATCATTTAAATTGCCTTATATTACTTGGTGATTAGGTTGTTAGATTCTCATCTATTTCATTCGTGATTAACTGTCCATATCTATCATGCTTCTTGTTCATCTGGTAATTATATAAAAATCGGGCCCTGACCCGTTCATTTTTCCTTGTTGTGTATGTTATTGTATCCGCTCAGGTGCTCCTCCGCAAGGGCGCCCGTTGTGATATTTCTGTTCCAATACTTTCGAGGAGCTGTAAGATTTTGCGGATATTACATGATGCTTTGTTAGACGCTGTCGTTTTTGAATTCTAGATATGATCGGGTCTTTCATTCGGGCGTGTAGCCCAAACTTTTGTAATTTTTTAATGGATGTATTATGTAAATTATTGAATTGTTGTAATACATTGTATGTAACTGTTGATCGACAGCTTATTCGGTCCTCTTATTGTATGGTTGTTATAGTATTAATATAAGTTTCTTTGGAATTCCACTTTCTCATCAGATTGGGTTGTGTAAATTATTTCTTTAACTTGTAATCAAACTAAAATTTTGGCAACCCGTTTTCTGAATTATTGGGTGGTTTTCCCGTATACTTATTTTATTGTTTTGATGCTGAGAATGATTTCCATCCATGATTCCGTTATGTTTGAGGTATCGGGCTGGCCACCCCTTATTTCGGATTGCGGATTGCGGGTTGTCACAGTTATCTCATCTAGACTGTATATAAAGTACATAAACATGATAAGATTGTTAGATACTTGGATCATTAGCAAACCACAAAAATGATATAGAATTACCCTTAATTATTCAAACCATTTAGCTGTCTCACGCATCTTCAAATGAAAAGATACATCTTTTCTACTTCAACCACATTAGCATTTGTTTCTGTGTAGATTTTGTTTTAACATTTGTAATTTTTGCTTCTTTGTTGACATTATTTTGTTCCTTTTCGTTTTTTGTTCTTGCAGGTTTTACGGTACAAGCTCGGACCCCACCATAGTAAAAATAAATATTGTTAATCTGGTTGTGGGAGGTCTCTAACGTGGCACTCACCGTTTTCTTAGATTTGGAGCGCTAGTGGTTCGTTTGTTTGTGTATGCGTATCCATAATGGTGAAATAGAAAGCAGACAAGGCTCGTGCTAGCTGTGAATGATTTCCGCGATTGAAGAGCTGGTGAAGATGTCTCTAAAACCTCGTTTTGTTGTTTTGTTAGTTAGTATTTACTATTAAGTAACTAATTGCCCTCTTGCATATTAGTTAGTGTGTACTATTAAATAACTAATTGCTCTGTTCATAATATTAATTACATATATATATATCTAGGTTGCTCTTTTCTAAGTTCTTTTTTGATGTCTACAGGTGATGAAATGAATTAAATTTTATCCGATGGGTGTTTTGGCTATTATCAAATTTTAGTGTTTATCGTTTAAATTTGTAATATTTGGTTCAATTCCTTATGCGTGGGGTTCTCTATTCCCTCTGAATCTGTTTTCACGGGAAATCTCTTATGTGGAATTCCTAATTTAAATGAATTCTTTATTTCATGGACAAGTATTTATTTTTTTCTCCTTTTGGAGTCGTTTGAAATTAAAATTTGGTTTAGATGAAGCCTGAACAATTAGATTTACCAATATAATATGTAATTATGAAGGGAGAGAAGTTTTAGTCAACCTAGCTGATGAGGATTGATCATGTTTAGGCTTGCTTCACAATAATAGGTATAAACAAAGGTAGAAAAATAGAGTTGAGAAAATATGTTTTCGACAGTGAATATCTGCCAGAACATGTGGCCTATAAACAACTTCCATGGGGCGTGACTATCAGTTTCACCTGTTTCTACGCAAGTTATCTCATGAGCAAAAATTTACTTCTCATTTAGGATCCTCTCTATTCGTATGGTGAGTTAAAACTTTTCTATTCAGTTTTGAGCTTGGACTTTTTTCTTATTGAAAAAATGTTGAATGAATCACATATTTATTGATTGAATGTACGGTTTCAGACTAATTTTGCTGAACCAAAATTATCATTTTAATACGACTAAACACTTCCTTTTGAAAATTATATCTGCAGGTATTGTGTTATCATTGGTACCAGTATCAAATTAACTTTGTTGGTCAACTCATGATCTATGTTCAAGTAAGACGACATTGATTTCTATACTGCCTGTAAGAATTCATGTTTTTCTTTCAATTTAACATTAATGTTGCACCTGTTTTCTTCATTAGGGCTGTAAAAGTTGACTGCACTGGGTAAAAGTTTGTGATGAGAATGTTTCTTTTTCTGTTCAGGGGAATTGAAAGAGGAAAATTTTTAGAATACTTGTTTAAAATATGACTATCAATATTTATTTTAGTGCATTTGTTTAATGATGCTGCTTTGTTCCAGATTTCAGAATGTTATCTAAACCTTTTTTTTATTTACTTTTTGAGATTCGAATCCCAAGCAGATACAATGATACACAAGAAGCTGGAGTTTTAACATTAAATTATATTTAATAATACTCTAAAGATTGTGTATGAACTATATAGAATTGCCCTTTAGTTACTCTTGTTGTGTTGTTTTGGTACTATATATATATATATATATAGGCAGATGTGACACCCCGACTAATTAAATACCGGGTAGCTACTCCTTTATAAAATTAATTCAAAATGCCAAGTTGGCTCAGTTAATAGCATCACTGTCGAAAACATTTTATTATTACTAACCACCTAGTATTTAAAAAACAAGTTGCCAAATTTTAATTTAAGTCTGATTAACATGCAAGAAGTAAAATGAAGAAATAGATAACACCATTCACCATGCTGAAGTAAAATGAATAACCATCACAATAGAGTAAATAAAGTCTGGAGGGAAACTCCTCACTACAATCCCATAACTGAAATAAATAAACGGAACTGAAATAAAACATGCTAAAGTCTGAAAACTGAAATGTAAAAGATGCTCTAAGTAGAAATGGGCAACATGCCCTACAACTGATAGATAGTGACTCTGGAATCCAAAAGATAGAAGCGTCTACATGCAAATCCCTGTAGCTTCCACAAACCGCTACAGCTCGTCACCTGAATGAGAATCCTATGCTTGGTGTCCTTGTGGCTGGGCACCTAAAAATGGTTTTACAAGAAAAATAGATTTGAAAAGCAAACGGGTCAGAGCCCGAATGTGGAGTTATTTTAAAAACCTGTAAGTGCTTTAAAACATTTAAAACATTAAATGCAAAGTACATGTTAGGACGTACACTCACATTATATTCTCACCTCTCGTCTATCTGTGCACTCCTAACGTAAGTACCCATCTATAACGACATAACCAACTAGCTAAGTGACGTCATAACTAGCTAGACTATCATAGGACCTACCGTTACTACTTGGTTCTATTAACATATAACGCTCGTAAGTAAGTAGGGGTTTAAGGTAAACTCAAGTGTACAATATGCCATAAATATACTACTAGCGAACCCATTATGTTTCTCAAAATCATACCGTGATATATATTCACTACATTAACATGAAAGTTCCCATTAAACAAACGTATATTATTCACATCATAAATATATAATACAAGCACCCCGAGAACTAAGCTGCGGTGCGCACATACTCTGCTATCCATCCCGGTACATCACGTACATAAGGATTACATATTCCGAATCTCTCAGGAATAGTTCACAGATAACATCACAAATAATGGAGGCGAACACAGTCACCATCACATGGGTCACGCACATACCCACGCTCCCACGATCAGCGGACTTATTAATATCACAATAAGTCTTTCAATGACCTATGTTCATCAAGGTACCAGTCTAAATCCCCCCCCGTAGGCACACAAGGATTAGAGGGTCCTAAGCGAACGCAAACCTCCCGTGATAGCAAGTATGGTAGGTATGTCATATACACAAATACTATATCCATACTAAGTATACACGCATCTTAGTAATCACCGTAGTATAATTGTAATACTCTACATCATTATACCATTTCCAAACTTATATTTTTCAAGTCCCTCGTTAATATAAAGTTAAATTGCCGACACGTCTCACGCCGAAGTCCCTTATCCTTAAAACCTACCTATAATAGATTATTAGGTTCCGATTATTCCGAAATATAACATTTTTATCCCTAAGGTCTTTACATCTGCTCCAAACCTTATTTCATCAAATTACACCATTTTACACTATTAACCCAAACGTTACCTCACTAACGAATTACAATAATCTAGAATAATTCCTCGAATTGCATTCTAATTAAAGTCCACTATAATAATCACACCTACTGGTCTTCCTTAAGGGTGAGGGTATTCATAAGTTCTCCAAACATATTCTCCGAGGGTTACCACCATTAAAATCAGATTAAGGAAAAATTTTACTCATTCTGGGAAGGTCGATCGATCGACCTTGACCTTCGATCGATCGATTGTGGTCGATCGAGCGACTGATGAATGTCGATCGATCGATTACACAGGTATGGTTACGGACTGCTTCGATTTGCAGATATGAAAACATCCCAAAACTTATTTTTAAAGCATGATTCTCTATTATAACGTTATAGTAATGTCATATAACCATCCTACAATATTACTAACGTCCACAAATCAATATTTCAACAACTAAAGGCTACATATGGATCAATCTTCATCAAAAACCTAGTTTTCTAATTTATCTCAAGAACATTCATAAACTTCATCTTAAATCCGTTTTTGGTATAACAACAGTCAGTAATTCTCTTAATATAATCTTCCAGTAACATTCTACATGCAACCTATATCCCAAAATTTAAACTAATAACTCCAAACTTATGGGTTTTTCATTATCTTTCAAGAACACACAAAGTTTTTGAATAATCTAACATGGAAGAAGCATTCTCCGAAATTTAAATGGAATAAATCACTTGCCTTGATTGTCTCTGGATTTGGTGTTGGATTTGTAAGCTCTTTCTGCAGATTTTCTGCAGAATTCCTCCTCTTTCCCTTCCTCTCTAAGCTTTCTTCTTCCAAAGGTGGCTATGGTGGCTAGGGTTTCCTTTGGGAGAGTTGGAAGACTAAATGATAACCTACGTAGCTTTCTAGGTTAATAAGGGTTGGTTATGGGCTTAGTGGGTCTTATCCACATCAGATTTAATTAACCAAATTTTCGTCACTTTTAATTCCTCAAAACGTGAAATTACCAAAATACCCTTTAAGTTGCCGGTATGGCCCAAAAATACCCCGGGACCCAAACTATACCCCCGGCTAGTGTTTTCTGACTATCTCGACCCTTCCGGACGCGATGGCGCACTCAAAACGACCATACGGATTATAGATTTTAAATTCACTTTTATTATCAAAATATTATACCGTGACGCGGCGGTCCCACGCGTCTCAACAAAAATTTTTAAAATGCCGTATATAAATCCCACGACAAATTTTATAATACCAAGTACATATATAATCATATATGTACATAATCAAATACCAATACGCATCTCATTAGTATTTATAACCCGGATTAATTTCCAATTAATACGCATTTAATTAATTAATCCCAAAATAAATATAGCTAAGAGTACGGGGTATTACATACTTCCCCCCTAATAACTGAATTTCGTCCCGAAATTCGAAACTAGAAAGTACCTGCTAAAAATAGCTCTGGATAACGTTCGCGCATTTCATCCTCGCGCTCCCATGTGGACTCCTCAACATTGTGATGTCGCCACTGAACACGCACTAACGGAACTATCTTTGACCGCAGTTTCCTCTCGCTTCGGTCCAGAATAGCAATTGGCCCCTCCTCGTAGGAGCTATCCGGCTGGAGATCGATGTCCTCCATAGAAATGTGAGAATGAGCCAAATTATCTCTAAGGTATTTCCTCAGCGAGGAAATATGGAACACGTCGTGAATCCGATGCAAGTGCTCCGGTAGTCCAAGTCTATACGCAACCGGTCCGATCCGCTCAATAATAGGAAACGGCCCCACATACCTTGGTGCTAACTTCCCCTTCTTCCCGAATCGCATAATCCCCTTCATCGGAGATACCCTGAGCAAAACCTGGTCCCCCACTTGGAACTCCCTGAAAAACCTCTTCGCATCAGCATAACTCTTCTGCCTGTCTTGAGCTACCCGAATGCGACTCCGAATCAACTCAATCCTTGCCGAAGTATCCTGAATAACTTCCGGCCCAAGCAGTTTGTTGTCCCCTACCTCCAACCAACATGCTGGGGAACGACAAGGCCTACCGTACAATGCCTCAAACGGAGCCATGCCAATCGTGAACTGATAGGAGTTGTTGTAAGCAAACTCTACCAGTGGAAGGTACTGCTCCCATCCACCCCCGAAGTCAATAATGCACATGCGTAGCATGTCCTCCAACATCTGATTGGTGCGCTCTGTCTGCCCATCGGTCTGCGGATGATAAGCCGTACTCAACCGCAGTTCCGTGCCCATTGCCTCTTGGAAACTCTCCCAAAACCTCGAAACAAATATCTTGTCTCTGTCAGACACGATATTTAGGGGCACACCGTGAAGTCTCACAATCTCTGAAATGAAGAGCTGGGCATACTGTCCCGTAGTGTAGTCAGTCCTTACGGGTAAGAAGTGAGCGACCTTGGACAACCTGTCCACAATTACCCAAACGGAGTCGTGACCCCTCTGCGACGTAGGCAACCCCGTGACAAAATCCATGGATATGCTCTCCCACATCCACACCGGAACCTCCAACGGCTGTAGCAATCCTGCTGGTCTCTGATGATCCACTTTTACAAGCTGACAAGTGGCGCATTTCGAGACAAATTCAGCGATATCTCTCTTCATACCGCTCCACCAATACTGGCGTCTCATGTCTTGGTACATTTTGTCCCCTCCGGGATGTACCGCGAACCGTGAGCCGTGCGATTCTGCCATCACATCGTGCCGCAATTCTTCTCCTTCCGGAACTACCAATCTCCCATTGAAGCGTAATCCCCCGTCTGAGCTGACGGTATAGGATTCGGCTCCCTCTGCAAGTAATCGAACTATCTGCTCCTGACAGAACGAATCATTAGCCTGTGCCCGTACTACCTTCGTGACGATTTGCGGTGTAACGGTCATCACCGACATGAAAGATCGGGCCACTGCATCCTGGTGTCCCAATTCCTTCCACTTAGCTTTCCACACCTCTGCCACCTCCTCTGCTGGCCTGCGGCTCAACGCGTCTGCTACCACGTTAGCCTTACCCGGGTGGTACTGGATGTCGAACTGGTAGTCCTTCACAAATTCAAGCCACCTACGCTGCCGCATATTCAGTTCCTTCTGCGTGAACAGATACTGTAGTGACTTGTGGTCCGTGAACAGCTGAAATTTCTCCCCCAAAAGATAGTGCCTCCAAATCCGTAAGGCAAATACTACCGCTGCCAACTCCAAATCATGCGTGGGGTAATTCTTCTCATGAGGCTTAAGCTTACGGGAAGCATAAGCTATGGCCTGTCTCTCCTGCTGCAATACACCTCCCAGTCCTTGCAAAGACGCGTCGGTGTAAACCAAATACTCAACTCCCGGTCTCGGCAATGCTAACACAGGTGCTGAGGTCAACTTGTCCTTCAATTCATCGAATGCCAACTGACAGGCATCACTCCAAATGAACGGCACACCTTTACGAGTAAGATGTGTCAAAGGACCTGCTATCTCTGAGAAACCCCGAATAAACCTCCTGTAGTATCCTGCTAGACCCAAGAAACTACGAATCTCCGTTGGCGTCGTGGGCTGTCCCCACTCCCTCACCGCTGATACCTTCCCCGGATCAACTGATATTCCCTGGTCGGAAATAATGTGACCCAAGAACTGGACTTCCTTCAGCCAAAACCCGCACTTCTCATATTTTGCATACAGCTCGTTCTGACGAAGTGTCTGCAAAACCTGCCTCAAATGCTCGGCGTGCTCCTCTGTCTGAGAGTAAACCAGAATGTCATCAATGAAGACAATGACAAACTGATCTAGGAAATCTCTGAACACCCTGTTCATCAAGTCCATAAACACAGCTGGAGCGTTGGTCAAACCAAAAGGCATAACCCGAAACTCGTAAGAACCATATCTCGACAAGAACGCAGTCTTCGAGACATCCTCCTCCCTGATACGCAACTGATGGTATCCTGACCTCAAGTCAATCTTCGAGAAGAAAGAAGCTCCTCTCAACTGGTCGAATAAGTCATCGATTCGAGGCAACGGATACTTATTCCGTATCGTGACCTTATTCAACTCTCGGTAGTCCACGCACAATCTCAGTGAACCATCCCTCTTCTTCACAAACAAAACTGGAGCGCCCCAAGGTGAGGTACTCCTACGAATAAAGCCCTGCCCTAACAGCTGCTCTATCTGATCCCGTAACTCTCGCATCTCAGCTGGAGCCATACGGTACGGTGCACGTGCTATAGGTCTCGTACCCGGTAGCAAATCTATAACGAAGTCTATCTCTCGACTGGGTGGTAAGCCTGGTATCTCCTGAAACACATCTGAATACTCCCTGACAACCGGGATCGAATCCAAAGGAATCACAACCTCCTTAGAGGTATCCTCCTCAATGTAATACAGATGAACGGTCGATCCTCCCTCTGGGCGAGGCATCGCCACTATAAACATCTCTTGCCCCGGAATGGCAAAGACAATGCTCCCGCTGAAGCAATCAATCATGGCCCTATATGCTACGAGCCAATCCATACCGATGATCACATCGTGAACATGCATGTCTAACACTAACATGTCTGCAGGCAATACCAAACCACCGATCTCTACCCCCACTCCCCGGCATATAAAGAAAATAAGGTACCCACTCCCTAATGGTGAGTCGACACACGTCACTGTGCTCTCTGCCGTAGCTAACAACCCTAAAGCTTTCGCGAAGTGTGTAGCTATAAAACAGTGTGTAGCACCCGTATCAAATAACACCCGACCCATAGTGCCATGGATAGGAAACGTACCCTCAATCGCGGGCGGTGCCTGCGGAACTGCAGCCTGGTTGACGTTGTAGACACGTCCGTACTGTAGCTGCCCCTGCTGAGGTGCTGGAATAATCTGTGGCGGTGCGGGAAGAGCGGCGGGAAACATAGGCCTCTGTGGCTCCTGGCGAGCACCCTGCTGCTGCTGCTGTGGGGCCCTGCCCCTATCAGGACAATCCTGTCGCTTGTGGCCAATCTTGCCACAGACGAAGCACTTCCCTGGGAAGTTCCCTCCCCTCTGTCCCGGCTGTCCCCGACCCTGGTGACCGTTACCATTCCTGCCTTGGCCCTGCTGGCCCTGATTCCCGTTCTGCCCCTGTTGGCCCTGATGGCCGTTTGGACCCTGATGGCCCTGACGGAAACCTCCCTGTCCCTGCCTGTAGTTCCCTGACCGGAACCTCTTATTATCCCCCTGCTGGGAGCCCTGCTCAGTCTGTCTCTGCCCTTGACCGGTTTGTGCCCCGTTGGCACCCTGTCCTCCAGTCCTGCCCTGATGGCTAGACTCCCCTGACCGCTTGCCCTCGGCCATATGAAAACGGTGGTCCTGGCAGTGTAATAATGCAGCGTTAACCACATCAGAATACGTGGCCAACGATAGGTTTCCTAGCAGATGCTGACGGATCCTCCAATTCAACCCATCAGTGAACTTCTCTATCTTCTTCTTCTCTGTTGGAATCTCGTCTGGAACGATATTCAACAGGTTAGTGAACTCGGCCTCATACTCGACCACTGTCTTGCCCTCCTGTTTCAAACTCATCAGCTTCCTCCTCATCTCGGTATGAACTGCGGACGGAAAGTACTTGCGGTCGAACCGCACCCAGAACTCCTGAATCGTGAGGGTATCCCTCTCTTCCGCGGTGGTAATAGACTCCCACCACTGTAGTGCAGATCCCACTAGCTTGAAAGTAGCTAGCATCTGTTTCTGAACATCTGTGCACTCATGCATCCTCAAATGCCTCTGCATGTCTTTCCTCCATTGGCTCGAGACAACCACATCTGAGCTACCTGCAAACTCTGGCGGATGCGCTTTCTGAAAAGCGTCACGTACACGCTCCCAAGCAGACGGGAATGCATTAACCTGTACTGGCGCGGCAACCGGCGCCTGAGGCGGTGCCTGCTGAATCACGGCAATCGCGGCATTTACCGCTTGGGCTACTATAGCAGCAACCTCAGCGGCGTTCAACATACCCTGAACTGGAGCGGGCTGGGGTTCAGGCGTTGCATTCCTGGGAACTCGTCGTGCACGTCGTGGAGGCATCTGAAATAAGAACAAAGTTTATAAGTTCACGGTTTATAAACTTAAAATAGCTGAAGAACGAAGCACACAAAAAGAATACAACAGTCCTAAAATATAGGGCTCTATATCAAAGAAAACGTAGCAGAAACATAATAGCCGTACAGATCCTAAAGGACACTAGAACCTGATGCTCTGATACCACCTGTGACACCCCGACTAATTAAATACCGGGTAGCTACTCCTTTATAAAATTAATTCAAAATGCCAAGTTGGCTCAGTTAATAGCATCACTGTCGGAAACATTTTATTATTACTAACCACCTAGTATTTAAAAAACAAGTTGCCAAATTTTAATTTAAGTCTGATTAACATGCAAGAAGTAAAATGAAGAAATAGATAACACCATTCACCATGCTGAAGTAAAATGAATAACCATCACAATAGAGTAAATAAAGTCTGGAGGAAAACTCCTCACTACAATCCCATAACTGAAATAAATAAACGGAACTGAAATAAAACATGCTAAAGTCTGAAAACTGAAATGTAAAAGATGCTCTAAGTAGAAATGGGCAACATGCCCTACAACTGATAGATAGTGACTCTGGAATCCAAAAGATAGAAGCGTCTACATGCAAATCCCTGTAGCTTCCACAAACCGCTACAGCTCGTCACCTGAATGAGAATCCTATGCTTGGTGTCCTTGTGGCTGGGCACCTAAAAATGGTTTTACAAGAAAAATAGATTTGAAAAGCAAACGGGTCAGAGCCCGAATGTGGAGTTATTTTAAAAACCTGTAAGTGCTTTAAAACATTTAAAACATTAAATGCAAAGTACATGTTAGGACGTACACTCACATTATATTCTCACCTCTCGTCTATCTGTGCACTCCTAACGTAAGTACCCATCTATAACGACATAACCAACTAGCTAAGTGACGTCATAACTAGCTAGACTATCATAGGACCTACCGTTACTACTTGGTTCTATTAACATATAACGCTCGTAAGTAAGTAGGGGTTTAAGGTAAACTCAAGTGTACAATATGCCATATATATACTACTAGCGAACCCATTATGTTTCTCAAAATCATACCGTGATATATATTCACTACATTAACATGAAAGTTCCCATTAAACAAACGTATATTATTCACATCATAAATATATAATACAAGCACCCCGAGAACTAAGCTGCGGTGCGCACATACTCTGCTATCCATCCCGGTACATCACGTACATAAGGATTACATATTCCGAATCTCTCAGGAATAGTTCACAGATAACAACATCACAAATAATGGAGGCGAACACAGTCACCATCACATGGGTCACGCACATACCCACGCTCCCACGATCAGCGGACTTATTAATATCACAATAAGTCTTTCAATGACCTATGTTCATCAAGGTACCAGTCTAAATCCCCCCCCGTGATAGCAAGTATGGTAGGTATGTCATATACACAAATACTATATCCATACTAAGTATACACGCATCTTAGTAATCACCGTAGTATAATTGTAATACTCTACATCATTATACCATTTCCAAACTTATATTTTTCAAGTCCCTCGTTAATATAAAGTTAAATTGCCGACACGTCTCACGCCGTAGTCCCTTATCCTTAAAACCTATCTATAATAGATTATTAGGTTCCGATTATTCCGAAATATAACATTTTTATCCCTAAGGTCTTTACATCTGCTCCAAACCTTATTTCATCAAATTACACCATTTTACACTATTAACCCAAACGTTACCTCACTAACGAATTACAATAATCTAGAATAATTCCTCGAATTGCATTCTAATTAAAGTCCACTATAATAATCACACCTACTGGTCTTCCTTAAGGGTGAGGGTATTCATAAGTTCTCCAAACATATTCTCCGAGGGTTACCACCATTAAAATCAGATTAAGGAAAAATTTTACTCATTCTGGGAAGGTCGATCGATCGACCTTGACCTTCGATCGATCGATTGTGGTCGATCGAGCGACTGATGAATGTCGATCGATCGATTACACAGGTATGGTTACGGACTGCTTCGATTTGCAGATATGAAAACATCCCAAAACTTATTTTTAAAGCATGATTCTCTATTATAACGTTATAGTAATGTCATATAACCATCCTACAATATTACTAACGTCCACAAATCAATATTTCAACAACTAAAGGCTACATATGGATCAATCTTCATCAAAAACCTAGTTTTCTAATTTATCTCAAGAACATTCATAAACTTCATCTTAAATCCGTTTTTGGTATAACAACAGTCAGTAATTCTCTTAATATAATCTTCCAGTAACATTCTACATGCAACCTATATCCCAAAATTTAAACTAATAACTCCAAACTTATGGGTTTTTCATTATCTTTCAAGAACACACAAAGTTTTTGAATAATCTAACATGGAAGAAGCATTCTCCGAAATTTAAATGGAATAAATCACTTGCCTTGATTGTCTCTGGATTTGGTGTTGGATTTGTAAGCTTTTTCTGCAGATTTTCTGCAGAATTCCTCCTCTTTCCCTTCCTCTCTAAGCTTTCTTCTTCCAAAGGTGGCTATGGTGGCTAGGGTTTCCTTTGGGAGAGTTGGAAGACTAAATGATAACCTACGTAGCTTTCTAGGTTAATAAGGGTTGGTTATGGGCTTAGTGGGTCTTATCCACATCAGATTTAATTAACCAAATTTTCGTCACTTTTAATTCCTCAAAACGTGAAATTACCAAAATACCCTTTAAGTTGCCGGTATGGCCCAAAAATACCCCGGGACCCAAACTATACCCCCGGCTAGTGTTTTCTGACTATCTCGACCCTTCCGGACGCGATGGCGCACTCAAAACGACCATACGGATTATAGATTTTAAATTCACTTTTATTATCAAAATATTATACCGTGACGCGGCGGTCCCACGCGTCTCAACAAAAATTTTTAAAATGCCGTATATAAATCCCACGACAAATTTTATAATACCAAGTACATATATAATCATATATGTACATAATCAAATACCAATACGCATCTCATTAGTATTTATAACCCGGATTAATTTCCAATTAATACGCATTTAATTAATTAATCCCAAAATAAATATAGCTAAGAGTACGGGGTATTACATACTTCCCCCCTAATAACTGAATTTCGTCCCGAAATTCGAAACTAGAAAGTACCTGCTAAAAATAGCTCTGGATAACGTTCGCGCATTTCATCCTCGCGCTCCCATGTGGACTCCTCAACATTGTGATGTCGCCACTGAACACGCACTAACGGAACTATCTTTGACCGCAGTTTCCTCTCGCTTCGGTCCAGAATAGCAATTGGCCCCTCCTCGTAGGAGCTATCCGGCTGGAGATCGATGTCCTCCATAGAAATGTGAGAATGAGCCAAATTATCTCTAAGGTATTTCCTCAGCGAGGAAATATGGAACACGTCGTGAATCCGATGCAAGTGCTCCGGTAGTCCAAGTCTATACGCAACCGGTCCGATCCGCTCAATAATAGGAAACGGCCCCACATACCTTGGTGCTAACTTCCCCTTCTTCCCGAATCGCATAATCCCCTTCATCGGAGATACCCTGAGCAAAACCTGGTCCCCCACTTGGAACTCCCTGAAAAACCTCTTCGCATCAGCATAACTCTTCTGCCTGTCTTGAGCTACCCGAATGCGACTCCGAATCAACTCAATCCTTGCCGAAGTATCCTGAATAACTTCCGGCCCAAGCAGTTTGTTGTCCCCCACCTCCAACCAACATGCTGGGGAACGACAAGGCCTACCGTACAATGCCTCAAACGGAGCCATGCCAATCGTGAACTGATAGGAGTTGTTGTAAGCAAACTCTACCAGTGGAAGGTACTGCTCCCATCCACCCCCGAAGTCAATAATGCACATGCGTAGCATGTCCTCCAACATCTAATTGGTGCGCTCTGTCTGCCCATCGGTCTGCGGATGATAAGCCGTACTCAACCGCAGTTCCGTGCCCATTGCCTCTTGGAAACTCTCCCAAAACCTCGAAACAAATATCTTGTCTCTGTCAGACACGATATTTAGGGGCACACCGTGAAGTCTCACAATCTCTGAAATGAAGAGCTGGGCATACTGTCCCGTAGTGTAGTCAGTCCTTACGGGTAAGAAGTGAGCGACCTTGGACAACCTGTCCACAATTACCCAAACGGAGTCGTGACCCCTCTGCGACGTAGGCAACCCCGTGACAAAATCCATGGATATGCTCTCCCACATCCACACCGGAACCTCCAACGGCTGTAGCAATCCTGCTGGTCTCTGATGATCCACTTTTACAAGCTGACAAGTGGCGCATTTCGAGACAAATTCAGCGATATCTCTCTTCATACCGCTCCACCAATACTGGCGTCTCATGTCTTGGTACATTTTGTCCCCTCCGGGATGTACCGCGAACCGTGAGCCGTGCGATTCTGCCATCACATCGTGCCGCAATTCTTCTCCTTCCGGAACTACCAATCTCCCATTGAAGCGTAATTCCCCGTCTGAGCTGACGGTATAGGATTCGGCTCCCTCTGCAAGTAATCGAACTATCTGCTCCTGACAGAACGAATCATTAGCCTGTGCCCGTACTACCTTCGTGACGATTTGCGGTGTAACGGTCATCACCGACATGAAAGATCGGGCCACTGCATCCTGGTGTCCCAATTCCTTCCACTTAGCTTTCCACACCTCTGCCACCTCCTCTGCTGGCCTGCGGCTCAACGCGTCTGCTACCACGTTAGCCTTACCCGGGTGGTACTGGATGTCGAACTGGTAGTCCTTCACAAATTCAAGCCACCTACGCTGCCGCATATTCAGTTCCTTCTGCGTGAACAGATACTGTTGTGACTTGTGGTCCGTGAACAGCTGAAATTTCTCCCCCAAAAGATAGTGCCTCCAAATCCGTAAGGCAAATACTACCGCTGCCAACTCCAAATCATGCGTGGGGTAATTCTTCTCATGAGGCTTAAGCTTACGGGAAGCATAAGCTATGGCCTGTCTCTCCTGCTGCAATACACCTCCCAGTCCTTGCAAAGACGCGTCGGTGTAAACCAAATACTCAACTCCCGGTCTCGGCAATGCTAACACAGGTGCTGAGGTCAACTTGTCCTTCAATTCATCGAATGCCAACTGACAGGCATCACTCCAAATGAACGGCACACCTTTACGAGTAAGATGTGTCAAAGGACCTGCTATCTCTGAGAAACCCCGAATAAACCTCCTGTAGTATCCTGCTAGACCCAAGAAACTACGAATCTCCGTTGGCGTCGTGGGCTGTCCCCACTCCCTCACCGCTGATACCTTCCCCGGATCAACTGATATTCCCTGGTCGGAAATAATGTGACCCAAGAACTGGACTTCCTTCAGCCAAAACCCGCACTTCTCATATTTTGCATACAGCTCGTTCTGACGAAGTGTCTGCAAAACCTGCCTCAAATGCTCGGCGTGCTCCTCTGTCTGAGAGTAAACCAGAATGTCATCAATGAAGACAATGACAAACTGATCTAGGAAATCTCTGAACACCCTGTTCATCAAGTCCATAAACACAGCTGGAGCGTTGGTCAAACCAAAAGGCATAACCCGAAACTCGTAAGAACCATATCTCGACAAGAACGCAGTCTTCGAGACATCCTCCTCCCTGATACGCAACTGATGGTATCCTGACCTCAAGTCAATCTTCGAGAAGAAAGAAGCTCCTCTCAACTGGTCGAATAAGTCATCGATTCGAGGCAACGGATACTTATTCCGTATCGTGACCTTATTCAACTCTCGGTAGTCCACGCACAATCTCAGTGAACCATCCCTCTTCTTCACAAACAAAACTGGAGCGCCCCAAGGTGAGGTACTCCTACGAATAAAGCCCTGCCCTAACAGCTGCTCTATCTGATCCCGTAACTCTCGCATCTCAGCTGGAGCCATACGGTACGGTGCACGTGCTATAGGTCTCGTACCCGGTAGCAAATCTATAACGAAGTCTATCTCTCGACTGGGTGGTAAGCCTGGTATCTCCTGAAACACATCTGAATACTCCCTGACAACCGGGATCGAATCCAAAGGAATCACAACCTCCTTAGAGGTATCCTCCTCAATGTAATACAGATGAACGGTCGATCCTCCCTCTGGGCGAGGCATCGCCACTATAAACATCTCTTGCCCCGGAATGGCAAAGACAATGCTCCCGCTGAAGCAATCAATCATGGCCCTATATGCTACGAGCCAATCCATACCGATGATCACATCGTGAACATGCATGTCTAACACTAACATGTCTGCAGGCAATACCAAACCACCGATCTCTACCCCCACTCCCCGGCATATAAAGAAAATAAGGTACCCACTCCCTAATGGTGAGTCGACACACGTCACTGTGCTCTCTGCCGTAGCTAACAACCCTAAAGCTTTCGCGAAGTGTGTAGCTATAAAACAGTGTGTAGCACCCGTATCAAATAACACCCGACCCATAGTGCCATGGATAGGAAACGTACCCTCAATCGCGGGCGGTGCCTGCGGAACTGCAGCCTGGTTGACGTTGTAGACACGTCCGTACTGTAGCTGCCCCTGCTGAGGTGCTGGAATAATCTGTGGCGGTGCGGGAAGAGCGGCGGGAAACATAGGCCTCTGTGGCTCCTGGCGAGCACCCTGCTGCTGCTGCTGTGGGGCCCTGCCCCTATCAGGACAATCCTGTCGCTTGTGGCCAATCTTGCCACAGACGAAGCACTTCCCTGGGAAGTTCCCTCCCCTCTGTCCCGGCTGTCCCCGACCCTGGTGACCGTTACCATTCCTGCCTTGGCCCTGCTGGCCCTGATTCCCGTTCTGCCCCTGTTGGCCCTGATGGCCGTTTGGACCCTGATGGCCCTGACGGAAACCTCCCTGTCCCTGCCTGTAGTTCCCTGACCGGAACCTCTTATTATCCCCCTGCTGGGAGCCCTGCTCAGTCTGTCTCTGCCCTTGACCGGTTTGTGCCCCGTTGGCACCCTGTCCTCCAGTCCTGCCCTGATGGCTAGACTCCCCTGACCGCTTGCCCTCGGCCATATGAAAACGGTGGTCCTGGCAGTGTAATAATGCAGCGTTAACCACATCAGAATACGTGGCCAACGATAGGTTTCCTAGCAGATGCTGACGGATCCTCCAATTCAACCCATCAGTGAACTTCTCTATCTTCTTCTTCTCTGTTGGAATCTCGTCTGGAACGATATTCAACAGGTTAGTGAACTCGGCCTCATACTCGACCACTGTCTTGCCCTCCTGTTTCAAACTCATCAGCTTCCTCCTCATCTCGGTATGAACTGCGGACGGAAAGTACTTGCGGTCGAACCGCACCCAGAACTCCTGAATCGTGAGGGTATCCCTCTCTTCCGCGGTGGTAATAGACTCCCACCACTGTAGTGCAGATCCCACTAGCTTGAAAGTAGCTAGCATCTGTTTCTGAACATCTGTGCACTCATGCATCCTCAAATGCCTCTGCATGTCTTTCCTCCATTGGCTCGAGACAACCACATCTGAGCTACCTGCAAACTCTGGCGGATGCGCTTTCTGAAAAGCGTCACGTACACGCTCCCAAGCAGACGGGAATGCATTAACCTGTACTGGCGCGGCAACCGGCGCCTGAGGCGGTGCCTGCTGAATCACGGCAATCGCGGCATTTACCGCTTGGGCTACTATAGCAGCAACCTCAGCGGCGTTCAACATACCCTGAACTGGAGCGGGCTGGGGTTCAGGCGTTGCATTCCTGGGAACTCGTCGTGCACGTCGTGGAGGCATCTGAAATAAGAACAAAGTTTATAAGTTCACGGTTTATAAACTTAAAATAGCTGAAGAACGAAGCACACAAAAAGAATACAACAGTCCTAAAATATAGGGCTCTATATCAAAGAAAACGTAGCAGAAACATAATAGCCGTACAGATCCTAAAGGACACTAGAACCTGATGCTCTGATACCACCTGTGACACCCCGACTAATTAAATACCGGGTAGCTACTCCTTTATAAAATTAATTCAAAATGCCAAGTTGGCTCAGTTAATAGCATCACTGTCGGAAACATTTTATTATTACTAACCACCTAGTATTTAAAAAACAAGTTGCCAAATTTTAATTTAAGTCTGATTAACATGCAAGAAGTAAAATGAAGAAATAGATAACACCATTCACCATGCTGAAGTAAAATGAATAACCATCACAATAGAGTAAATAAAGTCTGGAGGAAAACTCCTCACTACAATCCCATAACTGAAATAAATAAACGGAACTGAAATAAAACATGCTAAAGTCTGAAAACTGAAATGTAAAAGATGCTCTAAGTAGAAATGGGCAACATGCCCTACAACTGATAGATAGTGACTCTGGAATCCAAAAGATAGAAGCGTCTACATGCAAATCCCTGTAGCTTCCACAAACCGCTACAGCTCGTCACCTGAATGAGAATCCTATGCTTGGTGTCCTTGTGGCTGGGCACCTAAAAATGGTTTTACAAGAAAAATAGATTTGAAAAGCAAACGGGTCAGAGCCCGAATGTGGAGTTATTTTAAAAACCTGTAAGTGCTTTAAAACATTTAAAACATTAAATGCAAAGTACATGTTAGGACGTACACTCACATTATATTCTCACCTCTCGTCTATCTGTGCACTCCTAACGTAAGTACCCATCTATAACGACATAACCAACTAGCTAAGTGACGTCATAACTAGCTAGACTATCATAGGACCTACCGTTACTACTTGGTTCTATTAACATATAACGCTCGTAAGTAAGTAGGGGTTTAAGGTAAACTCAAGTGTACAATATGCCATATATATACTACTAGCGAACCCATTATGTTTCTCAAAATCATACCGTGATATATATTCACTACATTAACATGAAAGTTCCCATTAAACAAACGTATATTATTCACATCATAAATATATAATACAAGCACCCCGAGAACTAAGCTGCGGTGCGCACATACTCTGCTATCCATCCCGGTACATCACGTACATAAGGATTACATATTCCGAATCTCTCAGGAATAGTTCACAGATAACAACATCACAAATAATGGAGGCGAACACAGTCACCATCACATGGGTCACGCACATACCCACGCTCCCACGATCAGCGGACTTATTAATATCACAATAAGTCTTTCAATGACCTATGTTCATCAAGGTACCAGTCTAAATCCCCCCCCGTGATAGCAAGTATGGTAGGTATGTCATATACACAAATACTATATCCATACTAAGTATACACGCATCTTAGTAATCACCGTAGTATAATTGTAATACTCTACATCATTATACCATTTCCAAACTTATATTTTTCAAGTCCCTCGTTAATATAAAGTTAAATTGCCGACACGTCTCACGCCGTAGTCCCTTATCCTTAAAACCTATCTATAATAGATTATTAGGTTCCGATTATTCCGAAATATAACATTTTTATCCCTAAGGTCTTTACATCTGCTCCAAACCTTATTTCATCAAATTACACCATTTTACACTATTAACCCAAACGTTACCTCACTAACGAATTACAATAATCTAGAATAATTCCTCGAATTGCATTCTAATTAAAGTCCACTATAATAATCACACCTACTGGTCTTCCTTAAGGGTGAGGGTATTCATAAGTTCTCCAAACATATTCTCCGAGGGTTACCACCATTAAAATCAGATTAAGGAAAAATTTTACTCATTCTGGGAAGGTCGATCGATCGACCTTGACCTTCGATCGATCGATTGTGGTCGATCGAGCGACTGATGAATGTCGATCGATCGATTACACAGGTATGGTTACGGACTGCTTCGATTTGCAGATATGAAAACATCCCAAAACTTATTTTTAAAGCATGATTCTCTATTATAACGTTATAGTAATGTCATATAACCATCCTACAATATTACTAACGTCCACAAATCAATATTTCAACAACTAAAGGCTACATATGGATCAATCTTCATCAAAAACCTAGTTTTCTAATTTATCTCAAGAACATTCATAAACTTCATCTTAAATCCGTTTTTGGTATAACAACAGTTAGTAATTCTCTTAATATAATCTTCCAGTAACATTCTACATGCAACCTATATCCCAAAATTTAAACTAATAACTCCAAACTTATGGGTTTTTCATTATCTTTCAAGAACACACAAAGTTTTTGAATAATCTAACATGGAAGAAGCATTCTCCGAAATTTAAATGGAATAAATCACTTGCCTTGATTGTCTCTGGATTTGGTGTTGGATTTGTAAGCTCTTTCTGCAGATTTTCTGCAGAATTCCTCCTCTTTCCCTTCCTCTCTAAGCTTTCTTCTTCCAAAGGTGGCTATGGTGGCTAGGGTTTCCTTTGGGAGAGTTGGAAGACTAAATGATAACCTACGTAGCTTTCTAGGTTAATAAGGGTTGGTTATGGGCTTAGTGGGTCTTATCCACATCAGATTTAATTAACCAAATTTTCGTCACTTTTAATTCCTCAAAACGTGAAATTACCAAAATACTCTTTAAGTTGTCGGTATGGCCCAAAAATACCCCGGGACCCAAACTATACCCCCGGCTAGTGTTTTCTGACTATCTCGACCCTTCCGGACGCGATGGCGCACTCAAAACGACCATACGGATTATAGATTTTAAATTCACTTTTATTATCAAAATATTATACCGTGACGCGGCGGTCCCACGCGTCTCAACAAAAATTTTTAAAATGCCGTATATAAATCCCACGACAAATTTTATAATACCAAGTACATATATAATCATATATGTACATAATCAAATACCAATACGCATCTCATTAGTATTTATAACCCGGATTAATTTCCAATTAATACGCATTTAATTAATTAATCCCAAAATAAATATAGCTAAGAGTACGGGGTATTACAGCAGACTCCTGTGCATACCAAGTTTGCATACTTGCTGGCGCAAACCTATTTTTTTTAAATATTAAAAAAAATATTTTTGAGTTGAATTTTTTTATGTATTATTTAAACATTTCAAGGGAATTTCGCAGCTTTTAAAGTGCTTTAAAAGCTGTGAAAGTTTGACCGATTTTTTTAAAATAGCAAAAAAAGTTAGTTATTTTTGTTTTTATTTTTTTTATGTTGGTTCCTTGAAATGTTTAAATACCACACAAAAAAATTCAACTCAAAAATAATTTGTTTACTATGTCAAAAATTCGGTATGCAAACTTGGTACATAAACTTGGGTGTGCACAAGTTCCTGGCTCTCCCCCTCTCTCTCTATATATATGTATATATATATTTTCAAGTATTGTTGTACAATCAGATCTTGTCCCATATTTGATGGGTTTAACCGGACATGTAAGGGAACACATTCTAAAATTAATTAACCGTTTACCCGATTATTAAATGAATTAGAGATGGAGAATCGGATTGGTCTGTCTCTAATTCATGAAACTGACATTTTGTGTGTGAGTCAAGACAATAAGAATTTGACAAAAGAGCAAAATCCCCCCCCCCCCCCCCCCCCCCCCCTCCCCCACACCACCACCACAACAAAACCCCCAAACTCCCACACGCGCAAGAAATAGGGGGAGAGAGACATGATCCAATTTCAATAGATGATAACTTGGTTGAGTTTATTTATACAGTTTCAAATAGTAATCTCGTCGTACGAAATTTAGAAACAGTTATGATCTTAATTCTTATATCGTGATGTCAGTTATTGTAAGAGAGTAGTCTAGATTTGGGGAAGCACCACATCTAGTGTATTTTTGACTTGAGCAACGTTGTTGCGCCTACGTTTCCGTCTCTTCGCGTAATCAAAGTCAACATAGTTCTTAGGTCCGTGCGCTACGCCGAAAAACTTGTTTATTGGTGGTTTTGGTGTGCAGGGGGTGCCAAATCAGGCTAGCCATCTCCAGACGCAGATATATCGTATAAGATACGTAAAACTCGAAATGAAACTATGAAAATCCGCTCGTCACTATTGGACCCGTGACGGAGCTCAAGAGGTTTGTGGGAGAGAAGAGTTAGATTTCCTCTCTTTACTTTGCCCCCTAGACCATCATCCTTCAAATGACGGGATGGGGAAACCCTCTTTTTATAGCAAAAGAGCCTCAAGTGGGCTTGACACATGTCAATGTTTTCTGTGGAACCAAGTGTCCCACTAGTTATGGTGCCACTTAATGTAATATCTGTGGTGGCATATTAAATGAACAAATTAAATCATTACTAGAGTATTGTATGTTGGGGAGTTTAACAATAACTATATATATATATATATAATGCTCTTGTGCGGACCAGTTCGCATTTTGAGAGTGCAAATCGGACATGTGTCACCTGGCGGTGATCCTAGAATTTATAGGCTAAATTATAGTCTCTCTCTCTCTTTTCTGAGCTCACCGTCAGGTGACACATGTTCGGTCCGCACTCTTAAATACGGACTGCTCCGCACAAGAGCAGTATTGTATTTATATATATATATATATAATGATATTGCATGTATAATTCACTATAAAATTATATATATACATGAATTGATAATATTTTTTACAATAAAATTATGTGTACCCCCATTGTGTACCCCATCCATACCCTCTGCTTTAAATACTTATACCTTGTTGTTGTGGGTCCCGCCAGGGCATAGAGTATAACTTGTTATTACCTTGTCGTACAAAATGGGGGTACAAAATGAGGGTCCATATAGTATTGCTCTTTTTTTTAATACATATGTACTATATGTATATTTTATATTATTCCATACATGTATAAAACTATATATAAGTATCATGTATCTATTGATAATATTATTTAACTTTATATTATTCCATACGTAATTTTGTGTACATGTACATATATATTTTTTATTTATAAGAATTACACACATTTAGTGTATTATGTATGTATATTATATATTAAGTTATAACTGCATTTAAATATTAAGAATGAATAATTTTGAGTTGAAAAATAAGAAACATAAGTTATAAAACACCCTAAACCTGTTTTATGAAAAACTTGATTATAACACGGAAATATTATAATTCTGTGTTTAAAAATAGGTTGTCAAACACAGATTTTTTATTAGAATTGTATTTAAACACAGAAAACAGAATTATAGTTGCAAACCAAACAGGCCTAACTATAATTCTGTTTTCTGTGTTTAAATACAATTATGATAAGAATCTGCGTTTGACAACCTGTTTTTAAACACAGAATTATAATATTTATGTGCTATAATCAAGTTTTTCAGAAAACAGGTTTAGGGTGTTTTATAACTTCTGTTTTTTTATTTTTCAACTCAAAATTATCCATTCTTTATATTTTAATGCAGTTATACCTTAATATATAATATGCATACATAATACATTAATACGTGTGTAATTCTTATAAATAAAAAATATATATGTACATGTACATGTACACAAAATTACATATGGAATAATATAAAGTTAAATAATATTATCAATAGATACATGATACTTATATATAGTTTTATACATGTATTATTAATGTATGGAATAATATAAAATATACATATAGTACATACGTATTAAAAAATATTATCAATTCATGTATGTCGATAATTTTATGGTGAATTATACATGTAATATATATATACACACACACACACACACATATATATATATATACATGATTGCCAATTTTATCAAATTTTCAAAAAAATGTATTTAAAAATAAGTTTACCAAACGCACATCAATAATTGTAAACACAAAAAACTGAATTTTAAAACAATATTTAAAAACATCGTTTAAATCGAGTTTTCTGATTAGCGAACCAAACGGGTTAATTTTTCAGTTTAAAATGTTACTTATTTACAAAATTTCAACAATGTTATTTGTTTTATAATTTTCAGTTTAAAAAGTTAATTTGTTTTAATAAATATCAGTTTAAAATGTATTTTTTTTATAATTTTGATTTTAAAATGTTATTTGCTTTTATAAATTTCAGTTAAAATGTTAATATTTTATAATTTTAAGTTTAAAATATTAATATTTATAATTTTCAGTTTAAATGTTACTTGTTTAAAATTTTTTAGTTATTATTATTATTATTATTATTCTTTATAATTTTCAGCCCAAATTGTATTTGTTTTATAATTTTTAGTTTAAAATGTTAATTATTTTACAAATTTCAGTTTTAAATGTTATTTTATGTGTTTCTAATAAAAAAATTGAAATGCACGAATTGCTTGCGCGATGCGCGATGCGACCCCGGGGAACCAAAACGCGACACCTTGCGCGTCCGCGATTAAAAACATTGGGCAAAACAGTGGTGACACCAGATATTATAACGCCGGAGAATGGGTTGACCTGAATGAATGGTAGCGTGTATATTTCTTTTATGTTCTGACAGTTCTCTTGATATATTAATATAAACGTGTTTCCCATCAACAAATTTTCAATGGTTTGAAAATACAAGATCTGAGCTTCGTGCCATATCTTATATGACAGCCGAAAGTAGTAAAACTGATTTTTGTGTTGCTAAAAAAATAATGTACGCAGTATAATATGACTTAAAGTTTAAAGAAATAGTCCATCGGAACTAGTGACTTAGTACTTTGTTTGACAAAAGTGTACGAATATATTTATTTAATATGGTCATGTATCAAGGCATATCTCGAAAGATATTTTCAAATCGATGCGGCAGCAGCTACAGTTGACACAATCTATTGTATATACATGTTTCATATATCTCAGGCCTATTAATGAGAGATCATTATAGCTGTCAATAGTCATCTATATTATTTATGAACAAATATAGGCATTATATCACATGAGGTGTATTCACTGCAATCAGTCTATGAAAATGGATGTTGAAGTCATATTTCGGCTAAGCCTTGAAATAGTCAGTACATAATATTTTTCAAATAACATAATATTTTTCAAATAACAGAAAATTAAATATTGAGATATATTAGAATGCTTATCTGAAATGGGGTGTTTTTGACACCTTTGTCGAGTTCTTCGTTTGTGCACAAGTCGTTACGCAATCGGAATCACGAATACCTCCCCAGCAGAGTCGCCAAATGTAAAAGAGTAGTCTAGATTTGGGGAAGCACAACATCTAGCGTATTTTTGATTTGAGCAACGTTATTGCGCCTACGTATCCGTCTCTTCGTCGAATCAAAGTCAACGTAGTTCGTAGGTCTGTATGATACGCTGAAAAACTCGATTTTTAGTGGTTTTAGTTGTTTTGGTGCGCGGGAAGTGACAAATCCAGCCAGCCAGCCAGCCGTCTCCAAACGCAGATATACCGTATAAGATACGTAAAACTTGTAATGAAAATATGAAAATCCGCTCGTCACTATTGGACCCGTGACGTAGCGCAAGAGGTTCGTGGGGAAGAGGAGTTAGATTTTCTCTTTACTTTGCCCCTAAGACCATCATCCTTCAAATGAGGGCGAAACCCCCTTTTTACAGCAAAAGTCCCTCAAGTGGGTTTGAGACATGTCATGTTTTCTGTGGAACCAAGTGTCCCACTAGTTATGATGCCACTTGTTGTAATATCTGCGGTGGCATCTTAAATGAACAAATTAAATCATTACTAGAGTATACGCAATTCATCAAATCTGTGGGATTATACGCAATATATTAAATCGCGTGTAATAGTATCTCAGCGCGTGTAGGATCTGGTCTGGATTGTAGTAAAACTTGATAAATCATAAATCAATATTTGATCAAATCTGTGGGATTAATTTATTAAGTGTTGGTGGTTAATTTATCAAATAGTAATCTCGTCATACGAAATTTAGAAACAGTTATGATCTTAATTCTTATACTGTTGATGTCAGTTATAATGATTATTAAAATTACAAATTTCAAGAGCTTTCAATGTGTGTGATTATGTCGATTTGTCTGATGAACTCTGTTCACATCTGATTCTGGAGGTAGCTGAGTGATTGTACCTGGATAATTGATAATTAGCTACCTCATTCTCTCTCAAACCATCTCTTTATCCTTTGCCTTGTTACCTTACAAAAGCATTTAGGCATCTGTTCCATGTATGTTGTGTTTATTAACTCATCTCATGAGTTTCTTACCTTTTGCTATATGTTTAGATTATTATGACAAATTGTCTAATATAGATACGGGTATGCTCTTGAAAGAACTTCTTAAGGGATTTACGAACCTTCCCTTTTGAGGGGCCAAAATGGTTAATTAGTGGAGACAATCTCCATGGTAGGGTTGTCTCCACCAAATTTTATTAAAAAATCAAATTTTAATACGTGAAATGAAAATTGAATATATAAATATATTTATGTCCATTTTCGACCATTGAAATCTTTTATGATATTCTCCCTCCTAAATGGTTCAATTATCTCGTGAAATTTGGGGGAGAAGACATCACCCAATTTCATTTAAAAAAAAATCAATCATTTATCCCTTTAAATGGGAGCTATATAATTTCCTTAGCGAAACTCTCCGTGTCTCTACCCTTTTTAGATCATTGAACATTTACTATGCATAAGCCTGTTGAATAATACAATTTTTAATTTGGATAACTGTTTTTTTAATGAAACCAGTGATGAAGAGTCAATCGCCCTTGACAAGATGCACGAATTCTCCACAGTCGACGGCTTTGCAGAGTTAACTGAAAGCTTAGCAGATATGATAAAATACGTCGCTAATGAGCCCTCCGTGGGGCTTTTTTATGTCCAACAACACACCCAAAACGCAGTTCCCAACGTCATCAATCTCAAGAACAACGTCGAGGAGAAATCCCGTAAGATGACATTACATACCGAGGATTCCGAAGATTCAATCACAATGTTGAGGTCAATGAAAGGATGCGGGTCCCCCATTGCCGACGAGATGATTAAAGACATCAAAAAATCTCTAGCCATCATGTCAACAAAACGACCCAAAAGGGGATTAATCAATACCCCGGATCTGACTAAACAACCCAAAAAGGGATTAATCAATACCCCGAGTCTTAGTTTCCAAACGGGAAAAACTACATCGTGGGGTCCGGCCAATTGGGTCCGTAATACGGCATTTACGCATGAGGATGAAGGTGAAAAAGCTAGCGGTTATCTTTCAACGGTTATAAAGTCGGCAAAACAAAAAGCGAGCAATCTCAAGTGGCCTCAACTTGATTCTAATCCACTGCTAGCTGCTAGTGCCTCTGCAACAGTGGTGACCATTGATGATGATCTGCCGTTGTCGAGTAGGGTTAGTGGTGAGGTGAGAGGAGAAGAATTGGAAAATGATGGGAGCTTGGGTACACATGAGTTAGTAATGTTGTCGGAAAATTTCGATGAATTTAGGGCTGATAGAGAAGCAAAACTGGAGGAGTGGTTGGGTGAGGCCCACGATCACGATGGTCACGCGGGAGGAGCCGATTCTAAAGCTCGACAGGAAGTTAGTTAGTAGAGAAGGCTTGGATTGTATATATAACATTGATGTTTATACAAATTGTGCTTGGATTATTACGTAACTGGGAAAACTCTGAAACGCATATCATGATGCTAAAATACATTCATCTTTCATTGTTGTCCTTGAGCAAGTGTTTTTCTTTTCTTTGGGTATAATAGTGATATCTGGCATTTTTTTTATATGCTTTGATACACTATTGCCATTTCTATGGATGATGTTTGTGAAGTATTTTACAGCAGCATGGTTCATTTGCTATTGAGGATCAGCCGATATCCTTCTCTCCGAGTACGACCTTTTTTTTTTTTTTTTTAATGTTCTATTGTCATTTCTCTAGGTAATATTGGTAAAGTATGGTACAGTAACTTGGTTCATTTGCTATCGAGGATGGAACAATGGGAGTGCAGGAGTGTTTGATACCTATTGAATGCAATATTACTTTATTTCCTGAACCCATAAATTACATTAATTCCGGGTGTCAATTTGTGTTTTTGGATCGGATTTCAGGCAGATACGACAAGACATGATTTGTATTTTTTTTTTAATTTGACATGAGCACGAAAGGACATGATTAACACAATTTCTTCAATTTTATATCGTTTCTAAACTTGACACTCCTAACATTAATGTACCCTTTTGCTTATTTATTTTTGCTCTTTCTCTCCCCGAACACCTTCCATTTTCTTTCCTACTTGACATTTCACATTGTAAAATTCTAATAAATAATAATATATTAACATTTCGTTTAGATGCCTATTCAATATATATATACATTGGCTCTCGTTAAAGAATAGAGGGTAGAGAAAGTATTACAGGAGAAAAAACTTTTCATTAATTGGTGTGTTAATAAGAGAGGGGGGGGGGGGGGGGGGGGGAACTCCAAAGTTACAAAAGTGAAGTCCTAAATAATGTGAACATCCACATAAATAAAGATACTTGCAATACTCCCCCATGTATGTACACCATTTAGACCTCTCAATGATTGTTGTCTCATTAAAACCTTACTAAGGAAAATTCATTGGGAAAAACCAAAGTAAAAGAAAAATAGTACAACTTTTGTGATAATTGAATTAATGTTGAACGTGCTTAATATTGTCCCGTTAAAATCTTTACTAGGAAACCCCAGTTGGATAAAACCTAATAAAAAAAAGACTACAACACATATATCCCATATAACACGTTCTTGTATTCGCCCCTGTTAAGATGCTTCCATTAATTGATATGTTCAATGACGCATTCCAATCTTGTATACAAACTTTTGAAATGTTGCCTTTGGTAGTGACTTCGAGAAAAGATCACCTAAGTTGTCACTTGAACGAACTTGCATGATTTCAATCTCATTTTTCTTCTGAAGCTCGCGAGAGAAGAAAAACTTTGGTGAAATGCACTTGGTTTTGTCTCCTTTGATGAATCATTCTTCAATGTGTGATATACATGTTGCATTGTCTTCATAGAAGACATAGATATACTTCGAACATTTGTAATGGAAGACAATTGACAAGAACTATGAATATACTCAATTAAAGATCTCGGTCATACACATTCACGGTTAACTTCATAAAGAGATAATATTTCAGAGTGGTTAGAAAAAGTAGCTACTAAAGTTTTTTTAGTAGAATGCCAAGAAATTACAGTATTACCACTAATATATACATAATCTATCGGACATCGACCCTTTTGAGGAACAGAGAGATATCCGGAATTTGCATAACCTACTAACTTGAAAACATTATAATTATAAGAATAAAATAAACACATACCGGTGGTACCATATATATATCTTAGGATATGCTTGACACCAGCTCAATGCCTTTTTATTGGTCCAAAACTATATCTAGCAAGTAAGTTCACAGAGAATGAGATATCCACACCCTTCGACAAAAAAAAGAACTCGTTTAACTCGCTAGGTCTTCGGAACAAAGGCGATTGTGTTGTGCCAAACTCAACAATTCACCAATTGCACTTAAATAGGTTGGCTTCTGGACCCAATATTTCACCATCTTTCTCTTTAAGACGATATGGATCTTTCTTTATGTACAAAGACCGGACAACCATGGGAGTACTTAGTGGGTGAGCTTTATCCATATTAAAGCGCTTTAATACATTTTCGATATAATCTGACTAATGGACTAAAACCCCATTAAAAAAATTCTCGATCTGCAAGCCGAGACAAGATTTAGTTTTCCCAAGGTCTTTCATCTGAAAATCCTTCTTAGAATAGTTATCATTTATCTCGAGCTCTTCAGGAGTCCCAAGTAAATTTATGCCATCTACATAAACTGCTACTATAGAATATCCTTTTGAGAAAGACACAAGAGCAAATTGGATTGTTTCCATAACTGTCCTTAGAAAAGTATTCTCTAAGACAATTGTGCCATATTTTTTTGGATTGCTTTAAACCGTACAATGAACATCTTTGTCGGATTGAGTACGTACTCCTTGACTTTGCTTTAGGCAAAGCAAATCCTTTAGGGATTTTCATATATATTTTTGTGTCTAAGTCCCCGTATAAATAAGCGGTCATAACATCCATGAGTCTTATAACAAGGTTTTCAAAAATCGCTAAGCTAATAAAATATTTTGAAGTTATACCATCCATAATGGGGGAGTGCGTTTCCTCAAAATCAATCCCAATTTTTTGCAGGAAACTTTGTGCCACAGGTCGTGCCTTATATCGAGTGATATAATTTTTGTTAATTATTTTTCTTATAAACACCCACCGATAACCTACATGGTTAAAACCTTTTGGAGTTTGCACTATAGGTCTAAATACATCCCGTTTATTTAAAGACTCAATTTCTACCTTTATGGCAATATTTTATTTTTTCAATCTATTCTTTATCGACATTTATTTAGAGGACGTGGTTATGAATCATTATCATCATTGGCCTTTGAAATTTGCATAACTATGACATATATAAATATGTCATCGATGACTGTTTCTTTACGATCCCACATTTCTCCTGAATATGTATAAAACATATCTAATTATTATTACTAGTTGCCTCTTCAGGTGCTTGTATAGTCACTTTAGGGACTTATGTCTTTTCATATACAATAACCCCTTCAGGGGTTTCAGAGAAAGTGTATCTTTTATTCATAACCTCTTCTAAAGTGTTATGAGGAATAGTTTTTCATTTGATCTCCGCTTTTGGGGAGTTGAATCTTTGGAACCTATAATCACCAGGCAAGGTAAGTTGTTTGTTTGTTAGTGAGTGCACATGTGAGTTATTTATGATTTAACATAACATGTTTGATCTAGGGTGACCTAAATGGTCATGCCATAATATAAAAGTACTAAGATCATTGAGCTTTCGGCTCATGACAGTATGTTGTTATACAATATTAATTGGTTTATGGCATAACCTCATGGATAATGCAAGCAGTTTCTCTAGTGTGAGCTTCTCGCTTCCAACACTAGAACTAATGCAAGGAAACTCTTTGTCCCCTTCATTACATGATACCCATTCATTCTTATGTCCTTGAAACTCAACAAATTTCTTCTGGAATTACTCGAGTATATTGTATTATTTATTAATAAGTGAGTATCATTAGGTAACACCTTATGGGCTCTTCCGGAGACTTCAATGATCTTAAAAGGACCAACTATAATGAAAACATTAGCTGTATTGGATACCAATTCTAAGAAAAACTTCTAGTTTTTCAAAATAGTATGGGTTGTTTCACTGTCTATCTGACAAATGTCATCGCTTTCTATTACTTTTGGATCCATACCTTTAAGATGAGTAAACATAAATTGAAATTCAATCCACCAATCATATAAGCATTGTAAAAAATTTAATAAGTAAAACCAATATATTAACTAATAGCTGATTTAATAAAGATAAGGATAATAAAATCATTTACGTTTTAATGCTAAACTACTAATGTCTCAACACTAAATATTAAGCAAATCAATAAATAAATAACATAATTATTTAGGTCTTCGGGACCAGTTCTCTAAGCATGTCATCAAATATATCATCATCAATAGTATTTCCATCCTCATCTTCATAAAAATCATTAAAATTGAGCCCAGTATCATCAAGTCTCCAACGTTCTTTAGTACTTTTGTAATGTTTGTCTACATTCCCTTTTTAAGGCCTGATATTTTTCCACCAATTTCTTGAGTGAACAACAAGTACGTGTTAAATGCCCACTATGACCACAATTATAATAAATATCAGTTAGATTTGGTGGATCTGAAATTTGGTTCCATTTATTATTGCTCCCTTTCTACTTCTGGTGATGCTTGAAATTTGTATTTTTTTTATAGGCCTTTATTATTCTGGCCACCTCTTCTGGGTTGCCACGATCCCGTCGCATATTTCCTTGGCCTCTTTCATTATTTAGCAGGGAGTGTTATCGATCTAGTGGGTCTAGATGTATGATTCTTCATTAGTAAGTCATTGTTTTGCTTAGCGACTAAGAAATATTTGATTAGTTCCGAGTACCTTTCAAACCCTCACTCTCGATATTGTTACCACTGGAGCATATCCAAGGCATGAAAAGTGGAGAAAGTTTTCTCTAACATATCTGCATCCTCTACCTTTTTCCCTGCATAGCTTTAACTTGGAGGTAATTTTGAACATGGCAGAATTGTATTCGGACGCAATCTTAATCTTGAATTTTTGGTGATCATAATGCTCCTTCAGGGAGTTTCATAATTCTAGAGGATCTTTCAGTGTCGGGTACTCATTTTTCAAATCATATTGCATGTGATGCCTAAGGAATATGAGAGTCTTAGCTTTGTCATGTCAAGAATAGTATTCTCAGATGTTATGGCATCACCATGATTCTAAACTTGGAGGTGAAGTTCCACATCTTAAGACCAATTAAGATAATTCACCCTAGAAATTTTAAGTTCTTCAAATCCAAGTTTAGAATTATTTGACATCTTGAAGCTTAATAATTAATAAAGTACAATCAGAAATATATAAAGCATAATTGAAATAAACATAATTAATAATTCAATAATAATTGGAACTTCAAGTTCTCAATTGGGACTTCAGGTCCGTGATTTAATAATTATATGTTTAGGTCCTTGCTATTAATTTGTGAGAACTTCAAGTTCAACACATAAAAATAACTGAACATAAGGTTCGATTTTATTAATATCTTGGAATTTTAGAAACCCCTCTCTATTGTGTCAAAACTCCAAACTTAATCAGGAAAAAAACTACTTGGAACTTCATGTCCAAATTACAAATTATTTGGAGACATTTCATGCCTTAACCCTAATATACAAATAACCAAAGCTTCAAATTTTGATTTAGGGTATATTTTATTTGGAACTTCGAGTTCAAAATTTAAATAATAATAATTGAGTTGACGCCTCAAATTTTTAATACTAATTGGGAACATTAGGCCAAAATTTTAAAAAATTTATAAATAAATTGTATATATTGAATAGCTGTAAAAGTATTAACAATTTGTGGATATACAATATAAACTAAAAGAAAAGCATAAAAAAATTGTGATATAAGAGTTTTAGCAAATGATAGGAGGGGCTTAACGATAAGCCTCCCATTTAATTAGTAAATCAGATTTGAAATATTTAATCTTAATAAAAGTCCATAATACTACACGTGTTTATGCAACCGAGATATTATTATGTGCGTCCAACCTATTACATGTATTTTTTAATATTGTGCTCGTATTTATGCAATGTACACAGATATAAACTAGAGTTTCAACAACATGTAGATATAAAAATAAACTTAAAGAAAAGCCTAAACAATCTGTGATATAAGAGTTATAACAAATGACAACATATAAGAGGATTTGGTACTTATAAAAAAATTGTTAACTAAAATAAGCACTTATGTATATGAGGCATTAGGTCCTATTTGACATGTATATATTAAATATATTTTACAAGTCTAGGCATTCATCATTATGGTTTCTGACTGTAAACATGTGTAAGCAATAATGAATTACACGTGGAGTACATACAGAGATATGTTATATATTTACATGCATTCATACTATCCACATAAAATAATGACTGACTTGCTTGGTGAGCGTGAATAGAAAAATATAAGGTTGAGAAAAATTATTGGAGGAAGAAAAATTTATTATTAATTAGTGTGTTAATAAAGAGGGGTCACCCCTTATTTATAGGGGTGCCTCCCAAAAGATCCATTCTTGTTATGGGACAAGATTACAAAAATAGAATTCTAAATAATGTCTCTGCCTACATAAATATAGATAATTATAGCAACTCTTGAATTTACTAAGAATTAAAATTAACCCCAAATCTTTTAGAATTAAAATTAACCCCAAATCTTTTAATCCCTAAATAGTTAGGGGAGGTGTTTTAGGCATGGGTCATTTTGTATTTTGCTATTACTTTATACGGTGTTGTATGACGCAACACCAGTTCGCCCAAACCCTAGGTTCAGTTGTGTGACAAATATAATTCAATGATTTACATGCCAAAAAGCTTTTGTTTCTGTGAGATTCTATTTATTAGTAGGTTAAAGGTAATTAGAACTACTATACGAGTTTTAATATTATTATTATTATCACTCCCTTTTTCATAAACCCCTAACTGAAGATTTTCTTACGTCAGAGAGACCAATAAAGTTAAACATGCAATTACACTCGCAACAACTAAACTCTTTGACTTTGGTTTAAAATCATATTGGGTGTGGGTACACATGATCGGTGTGGGGACCAAACCATAATTAGACCTAACTCAGGCCTGCCCGACCAAGTCCAATAGCGCTTGAAGCATGCCTGGCCCAGTATAATAAGAAGAAGGATTAACACAAACTTTTATCATGTGGATAATTACAAAGCAGCTAGCATTTGAATAGGCTCGCAACGGCTACCCAATATCTTGAATGAGATATTCAGAGAATCACCACACGAGCCAACATCAACCCAAGGGAGTTCCTTGAACAATTAAACCACTGTAGTTTTAAATAACTACAAATACATCCAACAACCCCAAGCCAATGGGAACGTAATTTTTGTACTTTGGGAGAAGTTAATAAAAATCCAGTGACCTCTCCATGGACGTAATCAATTTTTCGAACCATATATATATATGTGTGTGTTGCGTGTGACATTTTCATGCCATTTCTTTAATTTCTTTCTAGAATTCCTTAATTGTGATTATTTGGACTCATAATTAGAACCGTTTGTGGGAAAAGACTTCCATTCTATGAAAGCAATCCCTACAAAAGAATAACTATGACGTCTCACCCCCCAAACAACGCACCCCAACCTGAGGGTCAGATCTGAGGTCCGTTGAGATGGGAACTTAAGGTTTTGACCAGAGCAACAACCTTTCGAAGAAAGCCACGAGCAACCTAAAGTAACCCAGATCTTACGACCGGTCGATGCATATGAAGTAAGGCTTAAACAATTAAAGGAGGCAACTCGCCTATAGGTTGAGGAGAATTATCACCTCTAGCAGCTATTGGAGAAAATAAAGAAAGAACTCTGCCAGGACCACAAACGTCATGATCAGACTCCTAGTCCTCAAGCAAGACAGGCTCGCAGTCGAGGAAGGATCATCAGGCACAACCAAGAGCGTTCAGAACATGGGAGTCATCTAGGGAGGCACCACCGAGATAAGGGGTGCCACAAGGATGACATAAGGAGTTTGCTCCGAAAGGAAATGAATCATCACCCAACTCATTGAGGAGCTAGGTCTACAAAGGAGCTGGCAAGGAGAGCTCTAATTACCCAGATGAAGTCCACTTTCTCAAGAGAAAATTGAGGAGGAGGAACCCCTAAAGAAGTTTTCCACACCCCTGTTCAAAATCTATAATGGCAAGATAGACCCCATAGATCATATTCGGTAGTATAGGCAGGCCATTACCTTATGGATTCATAACAACACCATGATGTGTCGTATTTTCCCTTGTAACTTGGGCAATATTACCCAGAATTGGTTTAAGAGGCTGCTTCACAGATCTATTAAAAGATTCAAGGTCCTCACTAAGGCCTTCATTGATCACTTCATATCTAGCATCTCACATCCCAAGAGGATGGACTCGTTGCTCACAATGAGAAAGAAGCCACAGGAGACTCTATGCCAGTACACCAAATCTAATTGGGAAGTGTTTAATGATGTGGAAGACTGCTCAGAGAAGGTTTCCACGGAGTCTTTCAAAATTGGTTTACCCCCACTTTTATGTTGCACCCATCTCTCACCAAAAAATTGGCTGACACCATTGATGGTCTCATGTCGCGTATTAAAAAGTACGCCAAGGTGGAGGACGTTGTTCAGCCCATCCAGGCAGAAACTGGTCGTGCTAAAGGAAACAAATGGGGAAACGAGGAAAAAAATATCAAGAAGTAAAAGGTGCCAAGAACGGGGCAAAGAGGATTCATCTAAAGATTTTTAAGCCATCAACACAGTTTTCAAAGAACCGATCTATAAAATTCTAGGGAAGATCAATGATCAACAGAATCTTAAGTCACCAAAGAAAATGAGAGGGGATCTGACTAATAAGAACAATATTCTCTGGTATGCATTCCATAAGGAAAATGGGTATAAGACAACGAACTGTAAGGCACTAAAATCTCACCTAGAGGAATTGGACCAGGTTGGGCACTTGAATGAGTATATAAAGAAGAAGTCCGACCAGTTCGTCACTAACGGTAACTAGAAATTACATAATGTCTTAGACGACGAGACATGATATGACTTTGAGGCGAAACATGGACCGTCCGACCTCAAGAAGATCCAGGGAAATGTTGTTTGGATGGAGCTCAAGAAGGTCATAGCTGTGATGGAGACTTTCTAAATAGATCTCGTGAAAATCTAAGTTGGCAAGCACTTACGACCACAGGACTTCAGAAGATGGCCCAGGACGGGGCCAATCCGTCAAAATAGCAACTACGACACAATCGACCAGGGGTGGAGGAGACCTAGATCCACCCCGCTCATAAGGTCATTGAAAACTTGGAAGAGGTTGTTTTTCATAAAATTCGAACGGAAAGAAAATTTATAATCAAAACAACACTAATCGACCATGAGAAGAGGGAGTTGGTTGCCTCTCTAAAACGTAACTTAGATATATTTACTAGGGATCCATATGAAATTCCAGGGATCAATGCAATGGTCACCTATCATCATCTCCATGTGGATACATAATTCAAATCGATCATATAAAAATCTCGCCGCAAAGCCCAAAGAAGGAAAAGGTAGAAAAAAAAAGATGTAGGGAAACTTCTCGAGGCAAGGTCCATCAGAGAAGTGCAATTTTTGAAGTACCTCTTAAATCCAATCATAATTTGCAAAAGAAACAGTACGTGTAGAGTTTATATAGATTTCACCGACCTCAATCAGGCTTGCCCCAAGGACAGTTTCCCCTGCCAAATATAAATCAACTGTTCGATGCCAATGCAACCTATTAATGGGTGAGTTTCCTGTACACTTACTTAGGGACCATCAGATTCCTGTGTTCGCTCCCGACCATGATAAAACCTCATTCACAACACCATTGGTCCTCGTTCGACTTTAAAAATGCAAGAGCCACATACCATAGTCTGGTCACGAAGATGTTTAAATGTTAGATAGGGGAAACGATGGAAGTGTACATTAACGACATGATCATTAAGAAAAAGGATAAGGGCGACCATCAGAAAGTCCTGGACAATACATTTGAAATCCTTAGGCATTATCGGATGAAGCTCAATGCGAGCAAATGCCTTTTGGGGGTCCAGTTAGAGAAGTTTATGGGTCATCTGGTTAGTCAGTCAGAGAAGAATTGAGGTCAATCCAGATCAGATAGAGGCTAACAACAATGTCCAGCTACTGAAGACATTGTGCGAGATCCAAAAGCTCATCGGGAGCTCACATTGCTCAATCGCTTCATTGTGAATAGTTCGAGCATTGTCGACTATTTTTTCAGCTACTCAAGAAGGAGAACGTCCTCACCTATAATAAAGAGTACTCAAGGGCCCTAAAAAAATCAAGTCCTACCTGAGCAAACCCCCGTTAGTGGTAATTCCCGATCAAAGGGACCCCCTCTACCTCATAGTTTAAAGCCGTGCAGTCAGCTCGACCTTTGTTTATAAGGAAGAGGCAAAACAGTTTCCTATTTACTATGCCAACAAAATGCTCCTAAACGCCTAGCAGTGCTACTTGCCGTTGGAAAAACTTATTTATGCATTGGTGATTGCTTCCTAAAAGCTTAAGCATTACTTTGAGGCCTACTCCATCATTGTCATTACTTCGTTCCCCCTCAAGGTTGTCCTTCGCAGAGATGTTCTCTTTGGGCGAATGTCAAAAGGGTTAGCAGAACTTGGAAGGTTTGACATTCATTTTCATCCACGAACGACAGTCAAGGGGCACATATTGGCTGATTTTATAGCAAAATTCACTAGAGATAGTCCGACCGACTAACAGGTGGCCGAGAAATCAAAAGTCCATAAGTAAAGTTAGTTCAACAAGTAGACGTTATATGTCGATGTTGCCCTCAATTCCAAGGGAGAAAGCATAGGAATTGTCCTCTTAACTCCAGAAAATACAATGATTGATCAAGGGATTAAGTTGAGCTTTGAAGTCACTAACAATGAGGCCGACTATGAAGCTCTTATAGTTGGCCTGCACAAGGCCCATTTACTGGGATAAAATAGGCCCAAAGTGTACTATGACTCCAAACTGGTGTCCAACCAAGTCAGTGGGGACTTCAACGGCAAGGATGATAGAATGGCAGCCTGCCTCAAGGTGGTGTGAGAGCTGATGAAGAATTCAAGGAAGTCCATGTACAATAGTTCCCCCATGGTACAATAGTCATGTGGACACCTTAGTAGCCCTAAACTCAGTAGTAGACTCCAATCTCGGGAGAACAATCGAAGTGGAATTCCTTACCACGCCCAGTATTAACAAAATGATGGCCTCCGAGCATATTCTCTTCATTGGGAAGGGTCCCAACTGGATGGACCCAATCATTGCATACTTACTGTCGATTGATAAGAGACTAGACCATCAAGTCAGGGTGAAAGATGCTCACTTATATCCGACCCCGAAGGGAAACTTTACAGGAAAACTTTCACAGGCCCCTACCTCCAATGCATGCATCCAAAAGATGTCGACCAAATTATTTACAAATTTTATGATGGGATTTATGGCCCCTACCTACAGTGCATACATCCAAAAGATGTCGACCAGATTCTTTACGAATCTCACGATGGGATTTGTGGAAGTCGCCTAGGAGGAAGGTCCCTAGCATTTTGAGAAATGAAAGAAGGCTATTATTGGTCGTATATAAAAAGAGGCAAGTGTTTATGCTCAGAAGTGCGAGAAATGTCAAAAATTCTCTCCCATGCTCCATCAACCAGCCAACAACCTAAGGCCATTAACCAGTCCATGGCCATTTGCACAATGAGGGTTGAATATCACAAGACCACTACTTACTGTGCAAGGAATCATAAATACTTATTGGTCGGCACAAATTATTTCACTAAGTGAATTGAGGCAAAGCCACTGGAAAGCATTAGAGATGCTGACATGAGTTCATTTAGAAGAACTTCATAACTCACTTTGGGATACCAAGGTCCATCATAACGAAAAATTGCATGTCGTTTGAAAGTGTACCTTTTCAAGGTTTTTTCAACGAGAAAGGAATTAAGCACCACTTCAGTTCCATGGTGTATCCCCAAAGCAATGTCTAGGTAGAGGCCTCCAATAAAATGATGATCGATGGACTAAAGAAGAGGTTGGAGAAGGGAAACGAAGCTTGCGTGAATGAGCTTCCCTATGTCTTCTGGGCATATTGCACCACACCAAAGAGACCTACCGGGGAAACACCCTTGCGCTCATATACGGAATGGAAGTTGTTATTCCACTTGAAGTTGGCCTTTCGACCATGAGAACTAAGGTCACCGATCAAAGACTTAATGATGATGCCATTTGAGTTGAACTAGACCTAGCCGACGAACGAAGAGAGCAAGCCACAATCAAGTTGGCCTCCTACCAGTAGTAGTTGGCAAAGTAATACAATAAAGGAGTCAATCTGAGTAAGTTTCAGGTTGGGGATTAAGTCCTCAGAAAGGTTTTTGGCAGCGTCATAAGGTTGTCAAACGATAAGTTAGGACCTAATTGGAAGGGACCATTCAAAGTAACCAGAGATGATTTACAAGGAGCCTATAACTTAGAAACAATGGAGGCAAGGAGAAACGACGAGCATGGAATGCGGTTAATCTCAAGAAACTCTACTTTTAGTTTTATTTTTCAGCACTTATTTTTTGCAAATTTTCATTTCAAAACTCATGTTGCTCGCAGTTTATTATTTCAGTTATGAATAAAGGCCTTTTTCATTCGCTCAATGTCTTAGTTGCTCACTTAATGCTCATTATTTCCAAGTAACATTCTCAAAATTGGCATTAATCTTCTGAAGTGTCGATCACGTCCTTGTACATCTAACACTGGTGGCCTCACAACTTGCCCAGATAAGTTAAATCCCTACGGGGGATCCCTATTCAGTAAACTAACTTTGTTTGGTCGAAAAAAATCTGAACGAGTGGACTGTCCATAGACTAAGTGCATTTTTGCCATTATTTGTTCTAGGCCTAAGGGAGTGTGACGACATGACCTAAAGGGCAAGGAAGACAAATGCAACACGTGCTTGGCATAAAGGAATGGAAAAATGCGCAAAAGTTGGTATTAACTTAACTTTTTAACAAATGGCCGATTACAAAAGATACCAATTACAAAATTATTAAAAACAGTACAAATATTATCACAACGGTTTATGGTCGGCTAGTTAAAAACTTCTCGATCGAATTTCTTTGACTATCATCAGGATTAGGCTAGTACTCATCGTCATTACCATGACCTTTCAAGTATCTCTCAATAAGTGAAAGGGGAATGGCATCCAAGGGGACCCACAAATCATCTCGCCCAAAGGGAGGTCGTCGATATGCTAGATAATCAATATGGTATATATACCAGAGCTGAGAATCCTTGGGTTCTTTGATAACCTTAAGGGCATTTAGCAAAACTATGCTTGTAGGCCATATCTTGAGCTTCATGTAGCCTCACATAGGTATCATTCCATCCCTCATCATAGCTTGTCGACCAGGAAGCTTCTGAAAAGATATTGAAGCTTCTTCACATCACAATTAAGTCCCATAACTATGATGCTGCCCCTCTGAACCTTCTCTACAGACTCTGTGACCTTATTTTTCAGATCGTCATTTTTGGACTAAAGTAGGGCATTGACCTCCCACACATCCTTTAACTCGGTGAGTTAGGCCTGCAACTTATTTATCTCCTCCTGAAATGAGGATTCCAAATCTAGACTGGTCCTTATAAGCCCTGGTCATCTTCTTTAAGGCCTTATAAATAGTCACGAATGCTCGATGAACATGATCGCTTGCATCCTGCCCGAGGAGCAAGTTATCTAAATTAATGAAAAAGGATGGAATCTCCTCGGCAACAAGCTACAGTTGCAAAACAAACACCAAAATCAGGCAAAGACTTAGAAAAAGGTATTCAAAGCAAGTGCAAACAAATTATGAAAAGAAATTATCTCTTCATTAATGTACAAACAGAATGGGCTGAGCCCTTACCGTTAAATAACAAAAAAAGGAGTACAAAGTACAATAAAAAATCCTAAAAATTGAAGGCCTTATTCCTTCACATGCTCCTCAGCCTCAGCTTTCTTACCCTTTTATTGCTACCTTCTTATCTTGATTAGTAGGGGCGCTGGTGGAGGCCTCCTCATCGACCTATGGGGGAGGGCCAGGGTGATGCTCGCTGAAGATCCATGACTCAGTAGGAACCTTATCCTTGACCAGGGATTGATCCCAACCCTTTTTTAAGCTAGCCTTTTGGTTATAATCCAACTAGAACTTGGCGTTAGCATAGGCCTCCATCCAGCCCTTGGAAAATCTAGCCTCCTTGACTGCAGGGAACTCGAAAACCTCAATGGTCAATCGAGAGTTATCTATCTTTAGTTGAGTGTTGTCAGCCTTTAATAACTTATTCTCTCTCTTCAGTGAGGCCATGGCCTAAATAGTGGCCTTTTTCTCTCGGTCATAGGCCTCCTAGGTTTTAGCTATGGCCTCCTGAAATTTTTTGAGGGCCTCATTTAATTCTTCATTAATCTTGATCTAGTTTGAGTGACCATCCAAGAGACTGATAAACTCTGCCACGAATTGCAAAACCACAATATAATGCAAAGTTAGATACATTCACAGTAACATATGTATAAACCAAAATGAAAATGAACAGAGGTAAAAATTCTTACCATGGACAGAGTTTGGGAAGCACGAACAGTAAGCTGGTCAAGTCCCAGCATTTTCAACTGCCCAGGATCTGTAGCGAGCACAACCCTCTTCAGTAGACCATGGGCCAGAGATCAAGTTTGGGCCACAGACATATCCTGGGAGGCTCAGGGGAAGGGGGAAGAACATCAGTTCTCTTAAAAAATGAGGGGTATTTTCCTTTTCCTTTTCCCTCTCCTTATTTTTTTCTTTAATGGCTAGACTTCGGTCGTCAACTTTAGTGGCTTCAGGTTTTTAGTCCTCTTCTAGGACTTAGATTTAGGGGAGAGGGGGTCATCATCACCATCTTGTATCAAAAGAAACCTTTTCCTTGGAGGAGCCATGGAATCCTCTTCGTCTGGGAGTGTGGAAGTGACGTCGATAGACTCAAATGAGGATGAAACTTTATCGTTAGGAATATGAAGCTCGTGGATGTCATCTATCAGGAAAGTAGTGAAGCTGCTAGTATTGTTGGTGTATTTCAGGAGTAATGAGACTAATCGTGGATGTTCACCGTCAGGACGACATTCTCTCACCCTCCAAGCCTTCAACAAATCAACACGATTGATGTCATTAATGGAAGGCTCCTTATTTTTCCCATGACCTGCTTAAAGACACAACAAAAGACATTATTAGCAATAATAGCGCAAAATGATAAACAAAAAATATGCAGGTGAAAATAAAGCATTGACCTATTTTAACCCACCCCCAAGGTCTGGACACAGAAACACAATATATTCCTCTCTCTTAGGGAGAGTTCCATGTTGCCTATTTCTGGCAATAAACCCCAGATCCTAATATCCCTTACTGGAATCTGGGACTAATTAGGCACGACCCGTGTGTTCGTGTAAGAATAGTGTCATTCTTTGGCTCACTGCCTTAATAAAAAAAATAGACTATAATTACACTCTATATGAGAGTACAACGGCCAGTTTGAGTATCGAATCCACAAGGAATTTGTTATACGTTAATAGATTTATTATTTCAAGAATAAAAGTGTAAAAGATGAGAAATAAAATAAAAGATAAATCTAGGCGTGTGTTTAAACTACGATTATTAAAAAGGGTAAAAACTAAAGATTGCGACTAATATCTCATACCTCAGATTAATTAGTATGAATGGTCACATGGTAAGACAAGTCTATCAAGGTTAAATCTCATTTTCATAATTAATTAAATCTAGAGTTGTCATCCCCTGAATTGCTATAAAAGCTTAATTGATTTTGACGTCAACAAATATCCCCGAGATTACAAACACAAGGTCGTAAATACGATGCATACATAACATACACGGTTAATTCTCCTAGGCATAAAATCAAGAACAACCTTACCCATTCAAACTCATAAAACCCATCACCAAAGCAAAGAAACCCATTCACCGAAGGTGAGTACAATCAATTGCAATCCAAACTAAGCTAGCTATAAAGCATAATGGAAGACATGTATTTAAATGAAAGAAATAAATAAAGAAAGTAAATCTAGATTGCAAAGAAAGAAAAACAACAATGGAAACTTACATTAAAAGTGGAAGAAGATGAATAGTGCCTTATAAACCCAAATGGGTGAAAACCCTACGAGAGATAAGCAACACCCAGAATCCCTCCTCTCTAAACTAAAAATGCAATAAAAAATAACTATGAAATGTATATTCAACAAAACAAACTAAAACACACTTATATAGTAAGTTGGTAAAAGAAAAAAGGGCAAAGAAAAGAAAAGGAAACAATTGTCGAAGTTTCTGAAGGCTCGATTTATCTGAACAAATTCCTCTGCCTTCCTTCATAGGCTAAATTAGAAATGTTGGTCGACCAGGTTCTCAAGGCTGATCGATTGAATCTATATCTTGAGGGCCTCCTTGGTCATCACAAGGGAGAAAAGGTCATGTACAGAAATGGCTATAACTTCCTCATCCGAGTTGGAAATGACGTGCCATTTGCTACCACAAAAGCTAACTCAACGAACTACGCTTCCATGGAAATCCACTAAGCAGGTGATGAGGTATGGAATGACTAAAATTCCCTTTATGTCAGATGATGGAACTTCCTCGAAATGCAACCAATCCACACGCAAAGCATTCACATATCTACAAGAGCAAAATTATACCACGCAAAGCATATAAACATACATAATAGAGGTTGTCCGGTTAAAGAGCATAAATATAGGAATTAAAGAACACAAAATTTCTAGAATGCATGAAGATAACGGGTGTTAATATGCAATATCCATGGCGTATCACACCCCGGGCCCTAACTTAGACATTGCTAGTCTCTAGTGATGAAATAAAACAAAACCAAACCGACAAATGGCGATAAAAAACATATATAAGCATAAAATAAGAAATGTCACTTTTGTTGGCGAAGGATTACATTTAGCATATGCAATAAGTCGTTAAACTCTTAGATTACCCAAGTGGATGAGAGGGTCTTCAGGGATGAAACCCACAAATGTCAAAGTTTCCTCAAAATATAACCAACAATAATGTGGCAAACCCAATAATAACGAAAAGGATTTCAATTTGGAATTATTCCAGGGCAATCCACTATGGAAGTTATTTATTTATTAAGACAATTAATGGAGAAACGTAGAAGTAAGAATAAAATTTTATATATGGTCTTTATAGACTTATAAAATGCTTATGATAGAGTACCTAGGATATAATTTTGTGTTCTTTAAGGAGGAAAAGAATCCATATGAGTTATATTAAAGTTATTGAAGATGTGTATGATAACACAAAGACTAGAGTAAGAACTATATGTGGACAAACTAATGACTTTACGATTAAAGTGGGTTTACATCAAGGATCGACCTTAAGTCCTTAATTATTTGTTGTAGTTTTGGATGAGATTACTAAGAAAATAAAAGAAGATGTCTCATGGTATATGTTATTTGCGAATGATATAGTTTTAGTAGACACTTCAAAGGCGGGCTTAGCGATGAGAGTAGATACTTGGAAAAAAGTATTAGAGTTTAAGGGTCTAAAAATCAGTAGAAAAAAAATGAAATTTATCGAATGTAAATTTAATAATGAGGCGTCGGGTAACATAATGTTAAAGATTGAAGAAAAAGTCAAAACCAAACTAATAAATTTTGTTATTTAGGTAGTTATTGTTACAAGGTAATAGGGATATTAATGAGGATGTTACTAGTAGAATATCAACTGGTTGGATGAAATGGAGACAAACATATGGGATGCTATGCGATAAGATGTAAATGATAAATTAAAAGGAAAATTATATGGAACGGTTGTTAGGCCAGCGACCCTATATGGAGTGGAGTGTTGGGACTTAAAGAAAAAATATGAACAAAGTCTCCATGCTAGTGAGGTGAGGATGCTTTGATGGATGATAGGAATTACTAGAAAGTATAAAATAAAATACCAGTATGTGAGAGAAAAAATTGGAGTTGCTCCCATTGGCAATAAATTAAGAGAAAGTAGACCTAGGTGGTACAGATATGTGTTGTGTAAACCAGTTGATGCACCTATAACAAGAGGAAGATTGTTGGAAACTATGACACCCCGCCTAATTAAATATCGGGTGATCTGTCCTTATTAAATCAAAAGAGGTTTCTTATTTGGTTCATTCTTAGCATCACTGTCGAAAATTATTTAAAGCTTACTAACCACCTAGTATTCAAAAGCTGATGTCAAATTTTATCTTTTTATTAAACAATAACAACATTCAACAAAATATACTTTAAACCATTCACACAATCACTTGGTCTAAATCAATACTGAATAAATAAATAAATGACTGGCTGAAAAATCCACAATAATAATCCAATCGAATAATAAATTGAGTACGATTTCGACTGAAATAAAATAGCTGTGGAAATATGCCAAAATGAAATAACTGAGCTGCAACCTACGTTATGAATAAAATAACCAAAGTGAATAAATCCAAATCATGCAGTCATCCACATCTGCTGCAGCTACGTATCCGTGGAATACATCGTCAAGTCTGGTGTCCCTGTCACTGGACACCTAAAAGGTTTTGAAAATATTTTTGCAAGTACGGGTCAGAGCCCGAATCCTTTTGAAAATATTTTGCAAGTGAATTAAAATGCATGAATGCTCTTCATATTTAAGTTAGTGTCTCACTCACTTAAGATATTACTCACCCCTCAACTATTGTGCACACCTAACGCTTATTTCTAACTCTCCTAGTTACACTACCTCGTCAAACTAGCCTCGTCCTAACACTCTTTGACACTCTATTCTAGCCCGAGTAATTTGCACTTTTATATCCTAAGTTATTCATCACATTAACTTAATTAATCCTTTTTAAATGCACAATATAACAGTCTCACTATTTATATACAAGTAATCCATTTTTACTTTATGTAATTTTCCCGTATATAAATATCTAGATTCTTATGTACGTACATACTAAATACAATTGCACTTCATGTATTCCACCTATATATACATCTACACCATATATATGTATAATCATATTACAACATTCACACCATGTCGTATGTATAACCATCCTCCCAAGTAGACACTCACCAAATGTTCTCTAAAATTCTATCATCCCAGGTATACTCATCCACCTGGACACCCCGACTCGGTTAGCTCCCCGAACCAGTGAAATAAAAATAAACGTAGTGGAGGTGGTCATAATTCCTTCACCGGAAGTGAAACCGAATCATACCCCAAAGCGGTTCACCCCTGAAAATAAATCACACAATAAAATTCTGGACAACTATGACCTGGGGACTATACTCACACTGCATTCACTAGCCAGGGGATTCACCCCCATCGCACAACCTCCTGTGATAGCACTAGAGGGGTATGTATTCCTATAAATATTATTCACACCAACATTCATAAAGCACACAAATATATATATACTACACATTCACTGCATATATATATATAATTTAAACCCAGCTAATCCGTGCCTAATTCCCATAGCACTAGCCTACAATATCCGAGCCAATTTCTCGACTCTAAATTTTAATTAATTACATGTTAATTAATTTTATTAAAATGGCATCACTCAACCAAAAAGATACCCGGACTCGCTCCCTTGGTCCTTGTAATAACTTGTTAGAATTTATTACTAAAATTTCGTAAATAAATTTGACACCCTTTTCTCATTTTATATTCCTCAATATCCATCTCCCACATTCTAGGCATTTATACCCAACTTAATATCTCACTAATTAAATTTCCCTTTAGTCCACACTTTAATCCCCAACAAAATATCTAAACAGACTCAACTGCTAAAATAATCCCAACCAAAGCAGTAACCAGCAAAATAACAAAATGGACTGAACTACCAAATCAATCCCAACCAAAATAGTAACAAGGAACGAACTGTAAAGGTTTTGTGGCGTCGCTTGAACGAACTCCTAGGTCGTTCAAACAACACTGGCCGTCATTTGAACGGGCCCTTAAGTCGTTCGAACAAGCCCTTAAGTCGTTCGAACGACTTTTGAGTCACCTCATCCCCTTCGCGTTGCTGCATCCGCCATTGATGAATATGAAAACCTTCTTAACCCAGAAATTTCAACTGTAAACTACCTTAATACCAAATTGATTTCCCCTAGATTTAAAATCCTAAACTCATTTTAACTTACGACCCAAGTTTGATTAATTCTGATAAACCTTTATCATTTACGGTAAACAATTTTTTTCTCCAAAAATTCATCACTCTAATTACATGAAGTTTACACGGTCTTCTACCTCAAATCAATTTAACACACTAGTACTTTGGTTTTAAACTCACAGGACTAAACCTCCAATAGTACGTTGATGTATTAATTTTCCTAAATTCCAAATTCACATGTACTATTTCATAAATCAAAAACCCAATTTATGCCACCCTAACCCAAAATTAATTGATTTTGTCACACCCGCTATGATATTAATCAATTATCACAGATTTACATTGAAGAAAGTTAACCATTTGCCTGTATAATATTTGTAGAGTATGATTCCTTCGACGAAGATGATAGATTTCTCTCCCAGAAGCTCCTAAAGTAGGCATCTTTTCTTCTCTCTGGAACTAGGTTTTCTCTTTGAGTTGTGTTTGTCACAATTCCTCTAATTTGGGTTTTATGATATTTTTCTTTTAGAGTTATATTCACCCCAAACTCTTAGATCCAGATTTTCTAATGTTATTCCCTAAAGGCTTGTGGACTAAATTAAAATGGTCCTAACACCCCCGTGTGGGACCGGTTATGCCTAAAAATGCCATGAGGCCCAATTACTACCCCCGGGTACTCTTTTTTGAAAATATGGACCTTTTTTAAATCAATCGTGCACTCAGAATTGTCATCCAAATTACTCTATAACATTCTCAAATTTCGACCTCAAAATACGACACGCGCAAAATCTAAACATGCTCTGAATTAATTAAACCTCAATTCACCCAATTAAATAAATCCTCAAATTTAAATAAATTCTCCAACTCATAAATTTAAATTTCTCCAAATTAAACAAGTTCCATTTCTCCCCAAAATGGTTTAATTCCATGTCCTCGAAATTACGGGTGTTACAGAAGTTGAGGGTATAAGAGAAAGGGATCGTCCTAAGCTGGCGTGTGAAATTCTTAGGAGAAATCTTAAGAAATTAAACTTGAATCATAATATTGCTAATAATAGATTAGAATGGAAGAGGATAATCCATATGGCTGACTCCATATGATGGGATTAAGGCAATGATGATGATGATGACATATTATTAGGATAGTGAATGAATTCACACAAAAGTTCTTTGTCATTAACATTATATAATGAACCTCATAGAATTGAAACCTTAAGCGTGGGAGGAAAAGCGAGCGCATGAAAAGTATAATTTGGCAAAACTTTTATAAACCGGATAATAAGTATTAAAGCGCGCAAATATATCAAACCTCTCCGGATATTAACAATTAAAATCACTACGAATGGGAGATAATACATGGGACATGATGGCATAAAGAATAAATGTAAATGGAAACTGGGCCACACACATGTCACAAATGAAGAACGCTATATATAAAGTAAAAACTTATAATCTCATTGAAAGATACCGCTCGTTAAAGAGGTGAAATGCATTTTCACAGATTATTTCAATTATTATAACTCTTGAATTACATTCACCCTAGGATCACATAGGGCTTTAATAAGGTTATAGTGTAGGTTTGGGATCGAGGTTATGAAAGGAAGGGACTAGTTACAGATTCAAAGTTGTTTGGGGATGAAATGCTTGGAATAATAGAAAATTATTAGAAATTTCAGACTGGAAAATGATTCCATAACAAGCATTGAATATAACCTTAGAGAGTGACAAGGATTATTGAACATTATGTACACAAACGAAAATACTTTCTCTATCTTTTCTTTGCTTCTTTTTCACTTTTTCTTTTATTTTTCTTTTATTTCTTTTCTCTCACACTCTCATGTTCTTAATTGCAACCACAAAATAAGAACATCAATCAATCCCAAGTATCATTCCAAACAAAGGTATGGAAAGTAATATGTATGGTTTATAAATCCAATGTGGAGTTGGTCAAGGGATTTTGGAGTATGAAACGAAAGGCTATATTTAGGCTCTAGGGATTGACAAGGGGAAACATTTAAGGTGATGTCAAGGTCAATATGGGTGATATAACAAAAAGGGCCTATGATTCTTTCCTAAAGTTTATGCAATTATTGAGTCAAAACAACTTTGAAAATCATGATTAAGTAACACATTTCAATATATGAACTCAATTAATGAACGAACAAATGAAAGAATAGTGAGATTACCAACGAGTGTAACGTTTTCAAGGATGAAAGAGTAATGTATAACACTCACAAATGATAAAAAGCCCAAAACTCACTTGGTGTAAGTATATACAATGCAATAAAAGATTATCGAGTTATAAACGTCTTAAACCAAATCATTAAAACAAGAAGAGTGCATGTGCTCATGGGTTTAAAGTTTGATTCATGAGTTTTTTCATCATATCAATAATTTGAGAGCTAAAGTCTAATAGCTTCTAAAATCGAGAATATACATCATTGAGTTATCTATTAGATTGGGCATTTATTGAAATTTATCATCGAAAGCAAAAGGAAAATGCCCAATAAAGGTGAAAAATATTTTTTTTAAATTTTTAAATTTTTCAAGAATAGCATGCTTCAGAAGAACATATAATCAAATCATGGAAACTACCAATGAATGGATAGAATATCCCACACCCACCTAACTTAAAATCTTTCATTGTCCTCAATGTAACAAAAACTTAACTAATTACACTAGACAAAAACTAAAAAGAACAAAAACAACCTAATATGTACAACCTACGATTTTAACTTCTAACTAACTATACACTAGACGTTGAAATTTTTGAGGGTCCACCCAAAATACGATTTGACTTTGAGGGAAAATTGGTGTACCCTCATTTGCATGCATATTGTTTGAAAAATAATAATTCCATTTAACAACGGAAGGTTTATGTAAGGCGAAATAAATGAACCATCACCAATTAAATTTTTTGGGGGGGATGATGGGGGTTTGGATTGAACGGGTGAAGAATACACGTGGAATCCAAAAAAACTGAATTTCCTCCCAAAGGTTTTGCAATTGGAATGGGTGGTGGCACACATGGAGGCAAAATTGCTTTCATGAAAAGCAACTCGAGCAAGTAGTCCTCATCGGTGAAAGGGTTGAACATTTTAAAATTTTGAACCAATTCATGGGATACTTGTAATGGTTTGGCAATATAGAATAAAGATGAGGAGGAACTAAATTCAAACTCAAGAGATGACTCATCATCGCTGGAAGATTGAATTTCGAAGGAAAAAAGATCATTTTCAATGAAACTTTCTTATTTGGTTACCAAAGAAGAAATTATTTTGATTGCAAATGGATACTACGCCCACTTATTCCTCACTTTCATTCTCTATTATCCCTTGGGCTAAGCGAAGAATGGTTTGTTCCAAAGTAGGTAAAAATTCCTCATTTAGTTTAACACATTCCTCAACTTAAAAAAGTCTCGAAATAAAAATCATCGTTGTATTTGAATAATGCATCCAACTCTTGTTCCCAACAACGATTTTCTTCCCAATAACGATTTCTAAGTTTCTCATTTTTAAGAATGCGCAAACTCTCATGCAATGTCGTCGATGGAGGCGCGGATTCTTGAAAATGAGAAATTTGGAAACTATCCTCGGAACTACTGTCAAAATAATTGTCATAAGAATTTCGAAAGATATTAAAATTAGTTTCAACATTCTTATTAGAAAGATTTTGTATCCCACAATCGTAAAGCTCATTCTCAAAATTCCCATAATCCAACACTTGATTTTGGTAATGCTCACCTGAAGTCATTTTAGATGTTTCAAGTTTTTGACTTTGAGAGTATTCACCAAAAGTCCTAGGTTTGAGAATTATCGTTACGATTACCAAAAACATTATGATTACCCAATTAAGCTAAAAATGGAAAATTCTACAAAGTGGTGCGTGTCCGATAAATTCAAAGGTTCTTGGCGCTCAAATGTAGAGGTCCTACGAAAATAGTTAACAAAGAACACAAATAGAAAGAAAATATTACTAGATATTAAAACAATTAATTTCTAAAACAAACACTCATCGGCAAGGGCGCCATTTTTATTAGGCGCAAACCGTGTGTTCATGTAAGGAAACTATCATTGTTTGGTTCACTACCTCAACTAAAAAAAAACTAGACAATGGCTACACTCTGTATGAGATTACAACGGTCAGTCCGAGTATCGAATCCATAAGGAATGTTACTAGACATTATTTGATTTGTTATTTCAAGAATAAAAGTGTAAAGATGAGAAATAAAACAAAAGATAAATCTAGGCATGTGTTTAAACTACGATTATCAAAAAGGGTAAAAACTATAGATTGAGACTAATATCCCTCACCTCGGACTAATTAGTATAAATGGTGACATGGAAAGACAAGTCTATCAAAGTTAAATATCATTTTCACAATTAATTAAATCTTGAGTTGTCATCCCTTAAATTGTCATAAAATCTTAATTGATTTTGGCGTCAACAAATATCCCCAAGATTACACACGTAAGGTCATAAATAAAGTGCATACATGATATACACCGTTAAATCTCCTAGGCATAAAATTAAGAAGAACCTAACCCATTTAAACCCATAAAATCCATCACCAAAGCAAAGCAACCCATTGACCTAAGGTGAGATCAACCTAAACTAAGCTAGCTACAAAGCATAATGAAAGACAAGTATTTAAATGAAAGCAATAAATAAAGCAAGTAAATGAAAGAAAGTAAATCTAGGTTACGAAGCAATAAAAACAATAATGGAAACTTACGTTAAAAGTAGATGAAGATGAATAATGCCTTACAAACCCAAATGGGTGCAAACCTTAGGAGAGGTAAGAAACAACCTAAATCTCCCCTCTTTAACCGAAAAATGTAACAAAAACTAACTATAAAAATCCTACAAAACAAACCAAAACCCACTTCTATAGTAAGTTGGGAAAAGAAAAAAGTAAAATAAAGAAGAGGAAACAATTGCCAAAGTTTCTGAAGGTTTGATCGATCGATCTAAACAAATACCTCTCCCTTCCTTAGTAAGCTAAATTGGAAATGCCAATCGATCTGGATCTCAAGCCCGGTCGATCGAAACTCTATTTTGAGGGACTCATTGGCCATCACAATAGAGAAAAAATCATGTACATAAATGGCTTTAACTTCCTCATTCAGACTCGAAATGACGTGCCGTTTGCGAACACGTGAAGATAACTCAATGAAATACGCTTACATGGAAATCCACTGAGCTAGAGATGAAGTATGGAATGACTAAATTCCCTTGAAGTTGTGTCAGAGGAAGAAATTTCCTCGAAATGCAACCAATCCACACGTTAAGCATTCCCATGCCTACAAAAGCTCAATTATTCCTCACAGAGCATATAAGCATACATAATAGAGGTTGTATGCTTAATAAGTACAAATATAGGAATTAAGGAACAATAAATTTCTAGAATGCATGAAGATAACGGGTGTTAATATGCAATATTCGTTACGAATCAGGAACATTCGCGACTAACACTCTATTGGCCTTCCTCGCCTTCAAGTAAAGAAGCCCATTTGTGGTGTGAGACTAAACAATACCTGATATCTGGGGTATTAAGGTTGGTCCCATAGAGCTCATTTATCCTATTCACCCCACTGGTGATACGCCACGTATTATGGGGACACAGAGTTAGGATCACCCGAAAGAACTCATAAAATTTTAAGAAAAAATGGTTTGGGGGAATGTAATACCCCGTATTTTTGAGTATTTCTATTTAATTAAATTGGAGAATTAAATGAGAAAATATGATTTAATTTAAATTATGCAAGAAAAGTAATTTAGTAAGATTTATTAATAATTGTGATTATGGAGTATTAATCGAGAGATAGATACTGATTAATATTGCCTCTTTCTATTTACTTAGCGCGAGTAGTAAATAGTTACTTAGAACGTGTAGACCATTTTGGGGTGAGAACGAAAAATATATAATGATAACTTAGATGTCACAGATGAGTCCGGAAGGGTCAAATTAGTCAAAATAGTATACTCGGGGGGTACTAGTTGAGTCTCGGGGTAAGTTTGGACTAAATCGAGACCGTTAGGGGGCGTTTTGGTCTTTTGACATGTGAGGGTATTGAGACCTACGAATTTGAGAGTCTTTTGTTAGCCGTATGAAAGAGGATTTAGGGTTAGAAAACCCATGTAAACACCAAGACCATTAGAGAGAAGGAGAAAACCATTCTCAAGGTTTAAAAGATGCTTTTGAGGAGGTTGGGTTTGGATCTTGCATCCTAGGAGACAAAGGAGGAAGGATTGAAGAAGAGAAGCATCAATCCATCATCAACTCCACAAAATCATAATCCCTCTGTGAAGGCAAGTTTTTTATTACAAAAAAAATTATAAAGTTATAATACTCATGTGTAGGGTTTTTGAATAGTTTTGTTAAATCAATATCTTGGAAAGAAAAGAATGATAATTATGCATGTTGGGATAGGAATCTCATGTAGAATGATTTAACATATGTAGAGGAATGATATTCAGAGTTGACTTGATAATTATTTCGGAATAAAATTTGGGTTTTGATTGAATATATGGGAAGAACACCGTAACTAGGGTTTTAGGAAATCCTGGGTTTAATCTACTATTTCTTTAAATGAATTAAGGTCTTGATGCATTTGAAATGTTAGAAATTGTCCTAATATATATGGGAACATGTTGGGATAATCGGGTTGAAGTTTGGTGTTCTATAATGAAATTTGGAGATTTGTTAATGGAAGAAGGAATTCACGACGAAGACGAACTGCTGTTGTCCCAGATTGATCGATCGATCGATCTTGAATGTCGATCGATCGACTGGATCGATCTGTCGAGGCCAGGAGTTGAACGATCGACTTAAGTTGTTTTTCTCAAATTTTTCCTTGGTTAAGGTTTCTTTGATTTTCGGGAATTAATGGGAATCCTAGGATTTATATTATACTTATATGAGAGTGAGAATAAGACCAGCAGGTATATTGTTGGGTCCGGTAAGGCCATTGGGTGTAGGACTTGGATTATGATCCGACAAGAATAAACCGATTGAGTAGAGCATCGGGGAATTTGGAATTGAGTTACGAGGCGAGGTAAAGTTTGAAAACGATAGTTTTTCTGAATCAATGCTCTGATACCAATTTGAAAACGATAGTTTTTCTGAATCAATGCTCTGATACCACTCATTGGAACACGAGACCCGCAATTTTAAATTTTTAAATAAGAATTTCCTTTAAGTGCGGAATAGAGATGGTTCAACTAAACAGCTACATAAACTAAAAATTAATTTCTTCACAAATTAAAACTAAAGTAAAATAAATTTTAATTTTCTCAAACTTAAAATTATACTAAAAATCAAATTTGTGAATTTTTACTTTAAGCCCAAAAAACAATTTATTCCAAGACCTAGAAATTTGCCTAACATTAATTCATTTTTGCAAATTAGTCCAAACCAAATTTTATCAATTTTACAAATTAAACGACGACTTGAACTAAATTAACTTTTACCTAAATTATTATGTAGGACCAAATTTAACATGAGTAGTCATTTAAACCAAATTTTATCTTTTTTACCTAAGCATGCGTTCTAGGTGATTTTGCAAAAGATAAAATAAACACATAACGACTAGGCCACGATGTATGAGGAAAAACTCATAACGGGAAAAAACCTCGGACGGCCCTAGCCTTAAGTCCACTAAGTATGGTTTTATAATTACAAGACAGATGACTTACTTCCTCAACTCGAGCCCTTTCAAGCCTTGACGCGTCTTCTTGTAAACACCTCTGCCTAGTCGATAACCCCGGAGCTCCACCGGAATCTTGAAATTCACCAATGAGACTCTAAGTACACCGTCAACCACACATGGTGCCTTTCACCATGTGAGAATGCCGTAGTAAAACAACAAGACTTCTTCTTTGAGGGATGTATAAGTAAACCCAAACTTCTCTTCTTCAATGTGTAGAGATAAACCGGTGCCAAACACTCCAAGCAATGATATATATATCGAAACTTGTAATAAACATACAATTGGGTGTAAACAAAAGTGTTTTAAAGATTTTTCCTTGAAAAATAAACACTCAAACTTGAACTTTTTGCTCTCAAACTCCCTATTGGAGATCGAAGTATATGAAAAAGTTACTTAGAAAAATTTGGTTCCCTCTCATATTAAGTCTACCGAAAAGTTAGTGGGGAAGAGTAGTGGAAAAAGTGGTCAAAACTGCCAAAGAAATTTCCTGCCTGAAATCTCATTCGAATGAGATTTTCGTTCGAACGAAGTCTCGTTCGAACGACCTTCTAACAAAGTTCCAGTGGCCAATGGGAAAATCTCGTTGGCAAACTCGTTCGAACGAAATTTTTGTTCAAACGACAATTTCGAACGAACTTCCAGAATGTTTAAATTTTGATTTTTAGCCCAGAAACTTTATTTTAAAGTAACTTTATGAAAAACAACAACAGTTTAAACAAAATTTACACCCAATACTAATTGTTCCAAGCTCCTATATAAATATGTAATGCATTCATACTTTAGGAGTAAACGAAACAAATTTTGTTGGCGTAAAAACGAGGCACAATAAACACGACATTTGATGAAGCTTTATAATCTTGGCCGCTATGTCTTAGACTTTAGTATGTCATAGGCTTAAAGGATGGTCAATAACTCTATCCTATGACTCAAACGTTTTTGTCCGAAATTGAGCCAAAACTACAAAGGACTCAATTGGAAATTTGTGTCCTTACAAAGTCAATTCAAGTAATAGACTAGTAGGGTAAGTAATAACTACTGAAATTATATGTGAGGGGTAACTAGGACCCGTAGAGTTGAGTGAATACTCAAATAAATGCGATAGTGAGAAATCGTAAATTGACGGATACGGTTAATATAAGAGAATACTATATTACGTACATGTATGATTGATAGGTCGAGTGTCTACCTACTAAATTTTATGAACTATTAGGTTGAGAGATGTATACCTAAATTATACGTTAAGGCCGATGAGGCATTCCGGACTAACGCAGGGTTATTATATGTTAGGGTTGATGGAGTATTCCGAACTAACATTGAGTTATCATATGTTTGGGGTCGATGTAAAATGTCGAACCAAACCTTCGAACTGGTGGCGTGATGAAAGAGTCTGGCCAGAATATGCGTATATAAATAATTGGGGTCGATGTATCATTTCGAACCAATTCTGTACTTGGGATCGATGAATCATTCTGAACCAAGAGTCATTTACGTGTGTCAGAAGGACATAGTAGTAATGACTAATATTTAGTATATATTGTGTGTGAGATATATACTTAATGATATTCTACTTCTGTGTGTTAGTAGATTGATATATGATGTGTTTAACGACACATAACAAACTGGTAAGTTAAGTAGTGAAACTTAATTACGAAACGTAACGTTAGATAGAGAATATCTAATTAGTAGTTTAAGTAGTGAAACTTAAATACAAAAGTGGGAAGATATAAATTGTAAGAATTGTAGAAATTTAGTAGTGAAACTAAATGAGAAGTTTTGAATCATAACATAGGTGAAATGTTACTCGAGAATTAATTAACCTTTGTGAGGTGCTAATGAAATGGATGTACTGTATGGGAGGTACGAGAACTTAGGTATAGATAAGTTCAGATGATTACTGTAGTCCTAGTTAGCTTGGGAGATATGGCTAGGTAGGCTAAGAGTAGAACGTTAGGTGTGCACAATAGAATAGGAGTGAGTAAACTCAAGAGAGTGTACGAGAACCTAACATGTGTAATTAATAACCGCATTTATATTGTGATAAACGCTTGCTAAATATTTTCAAAATGTTTTGAGTACTAACTCTTGCTATAAAATATTTTCAAAATCTTTTAGGTGTCCAGCCACAGGAACGCCATGCATGATGATTTCATTCCAGGGACTCGAAGTTGTAGCACAGTGGATGCTTACAGGATTTTGATTAGACGATATCTCTCATTCAGATCTAGTGCAGGATCTCACACTATTCTATGTATGGACTTGTGGTTCGGTATCTGTCTTAGATGTTTAGTTTCAGACTAGTGGTTGTTCTATTATTGTTTTGGGATTTAAGCCGGTGGTTTATTCGGTAATACTCTTATGATTTTGTACTTATACTTTGTTGATTCGGTTAGTACATGGTGATTGTTATACCTTGTTTCGCACGGTTGATTTATCTATTTTAAGAAAGATAAAATTGGCACCGGTCTAATATTTCACTTAGGGGATTAGTAATTAAAAAGTTTTCGAAAGTGATGCTAAGAATGAACCATTTGAGAAACCTGTTTTAATTTAATAAAGACCTGAGCACTCGATGTTTAAATTAGGCGGGGTGTCATAGGGAAAAGTCAATCCCCCTGCACCATGACAAGGGTATGAATCCAGTGCACCCCGTCAATGGACATGATGTATATGGGCATGGGGATATAGTCGATTGTAACCCAAGAAGGAATAGAATAAGTTTTTCTAAAATCATTTATGTTTTTCCATGAAGAGTATTGGCCATTTTTAGAAAAATAAATTATGACAACTGAAGAAAATAGAGATGGGAAAGAAAAAAGCTACGAAGACGAGGAATGATAAAGATGAAAAGAAAAACTTACAAGAAGAATGAATGAAAATGGAAGGAACTCTGAAGTATTTTTATTATTAGAAGAGAGGGGGAGAGAGAGAGAGAGCAAAGTGATGGTTTAGGAATGAGTTTGGAAACAAATAAACCTTTGAAAAATGTGTACCATCATAAGGAACTGGAATCGAAACAGTTTTTAGAACTTCAATTCTCCTTGAGACAAGCGTACCCTTACGGTTCAAGCATACTTACAATATTAGCCGTCGGTAAAAGTACGCTAAGGATGGATCAGACAAGTCGGCCTTTGACAAAAATAAAATCCCCTGGCCCAATATTTTTGGCTAGAAATTGTAGGGGAAATTGTGGGGACGAAATCATAATTGGACCCAACTCAGGCCTGCCCGACCAAGCCCAATATCACTTGAGGCACACCTAGCCTAGTCTACTAATAAGAAGGGTTAACACAAAATTTTATCATGTGGATAATTACAAAGCAGTTAGCATTTGAATAAGCTCACATTGGTTACCCAAAATCTCGGATGAGATATTCAGGTAATCACCACACGAGCCAACTGCAACCTAAGGGAGTTCCTTAAATAATTAAACTACTGTAGTTTAAAAAAGCTATAAATACATCATATACCCCAAGGCCAAGGGGGATGTAATTTTCGTACTTTGATAGAAGCTAATAAAAATAATTCAGTGACCTCTTCGTGGACGTAGGCAATTTGTCGAACCACGTATATTTATGTGTTGTGTGTGAAATTTTCACACCCTTTTTTAATTGCTTTCTCAAATTCCTTAATTGTGATTACTTGCACTCACAATTGGGCAACACTAATACAACAATCTTGAAGACATGATCTCATATTATGATAATATTGTATTTGAACATACCGGTTACATTTTCTGAAGTTAGAACTTAAATTTTTTGTAACTAATTAGTATACATTGATATTTATGTAGATCAAGTTTAAATATTAGAATATACAAATTCAATATTTTTTTTCAAAAAAAAATATAATAATATAACAAAATAGAGAGTGTGCATGATAATAACCGCAAATGATAAGTTGAATTATCATTATAAACTAATGATATAATAAGAATCTCCATATCAACAATAGTCTCAACATATTATAATTGTCTAAAAAAAACCATGAACGAATACATAAGTATGCATGCCTCAAGAAATGACAGCTATAAAAGTACAGTTGTGATTACATTCTTTACTCACACAACTGGAAGTAAAATGAACAACTACAAATGACGTCAATATATCAAAATATCTTAAAAGATGATTAATAAAGATATATAGAGAATAACTTTATGCTAACTAGAAAGAACACTAGTCCCGGGTCCAACTCGAATACCAAAAATACTCCCAGAGTCGAGCAAGTGAATGAAGTTATGCAAATCAAAACAGTCATAAATGTAAAGGGCATCTTAACTGAAACACCTTATACTCTTGACGCACTTGAGTCTATATTGTAAAAGTGTTCATCTAGTTTGGAAATTGTGACAAATTGTGTTTATCCTAGAATCCAAAGAACCCCAGAGCTTGGTTTGCTATTTCATCTTTCTTGATTGATTTATGTATACCATATTACCAACACTTACACACAGTAGAATTGATCTCATACATTTCATATTGCATATTATTGTGTGTACATATGCTGAGTGCGTTTAAATCCCTAAAATTAATTTTTAATATTTTTTGGGGATTTTATAAACATTTAAAATAAGTTTTTTTAATTAAAATTTGTTTTTAAAAGTTTTTGGGGTCAATCTGCAATTAAGGTTTAATGGTTATGTTGGCTATAAGTTACCTTGGGTAGAATTCGAAAGTGACAGAAACTTCAGGGTGTGTTTGTAATTAATTTTAGACTCGCGTTTGATCTCTTATAATTGCCCAACATCTGTTGTCTTCTGATTGGTGGAGTGTGTGTTTCTTTATAGAGAGTAATCCAGCGATTGTTTACAACCCTTGGATCGTTTTTATCAATGATCTGCATGCGCTCTTTCATAATCCCTGTGAACCACATATGAACCAATCAGGAGAGTTTTAATCATCGCATATCGTGAACCCTTGGATCAAAGTCAATCAACCTTGACTCAATCTGAACCATTGATTTTGAACCTTATTCTCGAATCTTCTCAGCCTCCTATAAAATGACCCCTTCACTCAGCCTTCTGAGTCTTTTTTGCCATTTCGTCCTTTGGAGAGAGAAGAGAGAAAAGAGAGAGAAAGAGAGAAACCAGAAAGGGAGAGAAAGAGTTAGAAACCCTAACCCTAACCCTAAATCGTAAAAACCTTTTCAAACCTAAACCTCTTTCCAAGTCCTGTATATACCAAACACAACCTTAAGTGTTTGAGTGGTTGAGAGTTGGTTTGTTTATTTGGTTTGTTGCTGTAACCTCTTTGTTCTTAGATTTTGTGTCCAACTTAAACATTTTTCTTTGATCTAAGTTTCTGCTTTATAAAAATTTCAGATCTAAGTACTTCATGTTACATTTCACTTAGATTTACATATTTCATTTCTCAGCTTGAGAAATATATTGTTGATTATTTTCTATAAATGTTTTTAACCTTGAAATCAACAATAATGTTTTTTGTTTCTAGTTCATTTGAAACAAAACCTTTGACCTAGTTTGGAATCGCACTTGGTGATTTTCAATCTCAAAAACATTTTCAAAACTGAGATTGATTAAGATCTTGATACGTCTTCTGAGCAAGATAGCCGTGGATTCTGGGATTATTGTAAAGGTCAAATAAGGTTAAGTTTTGTGAGAAGAGAGAAAAAGAAAAATCACAGCATATAGCCCTTATATGTAATTTGTTAGGACTGGTTGTATATAATAAGTGTGTGTGTGTGTGTGTGTGTGTGTGCATGCATGTGTTAGAGAGAACCTCCACAAACACTATCACCATACCACACTAAAAGTGTTGGTAATAAGATCTTGAGAACAAGAGTCGACGTAAAGAACTTGAACAAATTGGAAGTTAGAAAACTGGGAGGACAACATCAACAATCAGAACTGCAGAGAAGTTATAAGGACACCAGAGGGCACATTCATAAACTTATATAGGTCTGAGTTATATGCATGTTTGTTATATAGTTTGTAATTGTTAAAATTTGTTTATAGTGGAATTTTTGGTTTACTCCGTAGAGGGAGTCGTGGATGTTTCCTCAGTTGGGTGAGGTTTTACCACGAAAAAAAATCCTTGTTCTTAATCTTTCTACATCTCCTCATCTCATTCTTGGTTGTGCTGGGTTTAAAGTTTTTTAAACTATTTTATTAAACCTGTTAATCAAATCTTGAACAGATCTCGTACATACTTTTGTTAAACACATCTTGTGTTCAATTAGTTTTGGTTTTTAAGAAAAGAGTTTCTTCAAAAAACTCTTCGGATTTACTTAAATAGTTTAATTTTATATTTAAGGGCTTTAGTAACAGATTTTCAATTGGTATCAGAGCTTTGTAAACTCCTTTTAAAGAGATCCCGTGTTTCTGAAATTATTTTCTGAAAATTTAACATGGATGAGAAAAATGAAAGATTTGGTAACTTTACCAGACCTCCTATCTTTGATGGAACCAATTTTGCTTACTGGAAAGTAAGGATGATTGCTTTCATTTAAGGAACTTTGGGAGATGATGTCTGGGACATTTTTGAAAATGGATACATTTTTCCTACTAAACCAGCCACTGAAGGAAGTAATGAGAGGGTTAAGAAAGTATTAAGTAAGTTCACACAAGAAGAGAAATAAGTTTCTTGCAACAATAACAAAGGAAAGAATGCCATATTTATGTCTATAAATGAACATGAGTTCAAAAGAATCTCATCTTGTACCACTTCTAAGGAAGCTTGGGACACCTTGGTTACTACTCATGAAGGTTACACTAGAGTTAAGGCTGCTAAAACACAAATGCTCATTCAACAATATAACTCTTTAATTATGTCTGAATCTGAGTCATTTGATGACTTCTATATGAACTTGACTGATATTGTGACAAAACTGCATGCTAATGGGATAACTTATGACAGACAAGAAATTGTATCTAAAATTCTGAGATCATTACCACAGAAATTTGACAACAAAAGATATGCTATTGAGGAAATGTGTGATATAAATCTTACCCCTGAATTACTCAGTAGTAAATTAAGAACTGTGGAAATGGAACTAGAATTTAAGAAAAAATTAACCCAGTCCAATAGGAAACAGACTAGTTCCAATCTGAGCTTTTCTTCTAAGATGATTAAACCTGAGTTTAACATTCCCAATGATGACTCTGATGAGGAATGCGATATAGAGAGTTTGGACAATCAGATTGCCTTAATGTAAAAACAGTTTAAGAAAATAATTAAATTTAGAAACAATATGGCAAACAAACAAGGTAAGTCCAATTATCCAACTCCCTTTAATCACAAACCTCATGAGAAAAGTCATGACAAACATCACAAGGACTCTCACACTAGACCTAATAGAGACCTTAAGAAGACTGAATGCTTTAGATGTGATAAACTAGGACACATTGCACAAGACTGTAGAGTTAACTTGAACACTCAAAACAAACACGCTAGAGCCAACATTTGCAAGACATGGGACGATTCAAGTGACTCTGAAAGTGAGGAACCTGAGTCATCTGATGTTTTTTACCCTTGCATGTCTTTCTTTGCCAATATTATTTATAATGATGATATGCATGTATTTGTTAGTGAGGATGAATTTAGTAATTCTACTTCTGATGTTTCGAATCATGTTGTTACTGGTTTAGATGCTTTAATTACTGAGAATATTGCTATTTCTGCCTCGGGGTGTGTGAGTCAAAGGGAAAATGATAATAACGATGTCAATGGGTGTGTGAGTCCAAGAAATGAAGCCTTAGGGGTTACTTCACACCACACTTAGTGACTCGAACAATGAAGATCTCCCAGACATTCACACACTTTATGCTAAAACTCTTAAGAAAAGCACTAGACTAGAGAAGGTTGTGAAAGATCTCACCAAGAAGTTAGAAGATCTAAGCTTGATGGTCAAACTTAATGCTGAAAAGTATACTACCCAATGTCTAACTCATGAAAGTGAAATCAAAATGTTTGATCAAAAACTCAAAAACTCGACTGAAACAAATGAAACTCTGGAGAAAAAATACAAAGGGACTGTTGATACAAAATTTAGTTTGCTGACGTGGATCAATTATATGGCACCCGCAAACATTTTTTGAACAACACCTTGACTCCGAGGAGCTCAATCTCCTCGACCAACTCAGGCGCTCTGAGCAACAAGTGTTCTCCGAGGAACTTTATTGTACTGAGCAACTCATGTATGCCGAGCTACTTAGGCGGTCCGAGCAGCTTAGGCGGTCCGAGCTGCATCTCGTACAGAGCATTCATATCCGGATAATTAAGAGGATGACTGCGCATTAAATGCTTATTATTATTATTATTATTATTATTATTATTATTATTATTATTATTATTATTATTATTATTATTATTATTATTATTATTATTATTATTATTATTATTATTATTATTATTATTATTATTATTATACAGATGTACATGTCTACTAGAGAATAGCGCATTGTCCTTTCATTTGTACAATCTCAAGGCTATAAATACATTGTAACCTCCTCATTAGTAGGGGGACTCGGAATTTCTTGGTAAAAACCTGTTATCGAGAATTCCAAACAGTCAGAAATAACAAAAATAGTGGACGTAGGCCATTCTTTCAAGGCTGAACCACTTTAAAATTGTTTTGTCTTATTTATTTTTATCTGTGATTAAATAATTAGAGATAATCTAATTTTTTACGTCAACAGATTGACGCCGTCTGTGGAAAACGACTGTAATTATCGTTTTTCACCAAAATAATTCATCACCAATGGCTGATCATCCACAATCCAGTAATCTAAACGCTGGGATTCCTTCAAATCCATCTACTCCTCCAAATATCCAAGATCTGGCTGGAATAATGGCTAATTTGGCCCAGGGCCAGACGACCATGCACGAGACTATGCGACAACTCATACAAACTATCCAAGGTGGAGTATCCACCCATTATGGACAACGAAGCGTTCAAAGAAATACCCGATTACCTTCTAGGCAAACGTTACTCTCAGAGGAATCTCGATCCATACGCACCAATTCGTATCATACTGAGAGATTTCATGATCCTTCTTATCAGCCTGGGCGTACTTACTCGGTACGAGCTACAGACACTGAACAAAACATCACTCTATCTCCAGAAAGAATAAGTGCTCTTGAAAGGTTGAGTAGAGTCTCTCCTTTTGATCGTTTGGGTCCTAGGAGTAATAGAAGTCCCCCTAGGATTGTACCGAGGAATTTTCAATGACCATCCGATCTAAGAGAGGGTTCTGCCCAATCACGACCAACTGCTCGTAATGAAGGATCCCATGAAGCAAATTCAACACGATCAGTTGCTCGAACCAACAGGCCCGAGGAGGGAAATGATGCATGGAAAGGCTCTATTCAAAGGTTGGAGGATAGGCTAGGGGAAATGGCTAAGGCCAAGAATCCTCTACAAAGAACTTTTGTCCAAGGGACACCTTTTATCCAGGCAATTGTGGATTTTCCCACACCATCAAAGTTCAAAGCACCTGTTGTGACTCCTAAATTGATGGAAAAACTGACCCTGTCCTTCATATAGAACAATACCAGGCTGCTGCCGATATCTATGCCGTGCCAGATGAGATGAGATGCAGGGCATTCTCGGAAACTCTTACCGGATCTTCTAAAATGTGGTACAATAATCTTCCTCGGGAGAAGATTTCAAATTTCTTTCAACTGGCCGAGATCTTTATTAGAAATTTTTTTTTGGAGCAAAACCAGTTAAACGAGTAGCACACTTGTTAAGTGTTAGACAAAAGACAGATGAGAGCACCAGGGATTATATAACTCATTTCAATAACGAGAAGCTCGAAGTTATTGATTACGAGGAAAAGACTACAATTACTGCTCTGATGAGCGAATTGTTGCCAGATAAACTGTATTACACTCTAGCCAAAGATCCTCCTAGAACCATGGAAGAACTAATGGCAAAAGTAGCAAAGATTATGAATGCCGAGGAGGCTATGGTTGAGAAGAAGAATATAGATTCCAAAGAGACCAAGGTGGAGGTTGATAAGGCTGAAAAGAAAGAGCATAAGAATAATGGTGGTAACAAGCAGTCAAAAGTAAAGCCATCATGGGAACTGTTAAAGGAATTTGGAAATTATACTCCTTTGAAAGTAGATATAAACCATGTCCTGGAAGAAATCAAGAACAACGAGGAGTTAAACTGGCCAGAGAAAATGAAGACAGACCCTGACAAGAGGAATAAGACCAAATATTGCGAGTTCCATAAAGACCATGGTCATACGACCAAAAATTGCATAGCTCTTCAGAATGAAATTGAAGCACTCATCAGACGAGGTAAGCTGGCCAAATATGTTGATCGTAGAAATGGTGGAAAGAGCAACGACCGATCAAGACAGAGGTCTAGATCTCCTCGTCGAGCAAAAGAAGACAAGAAAAGAGATCATAAAGATGATCCAGAAGATGACCCCAATCTCCCCAAAAGACTAAGACAGCCAGAACGTGAGGTATGTTCAATTCGTTTTGGATCATTTGATTGTAATGTTATTACAGGTGGAGATGCAAGAGGTGGAGACCTTACTGCAGAGAGGAAAGCTTACCTCAATAAGCCTCAAGCTTGTTCATACATTCAACGAATAAATCAAGCTGAGGATGATCGCCCGAGGAAGGTAAACAAAGAAAAGTTGGTCATCGGTTTCACCAAGAACGACCTCGCAGGTGTGCTATATCCTCATGATGATCCATTGGTGATCAAAATGAGGATGAAGGAAGTAATGATCTCAAGAGTACTGTGGATAACGGTAGCTCGGCGGATATCATGTTCTACTCATGCTTTGACAGCTTAAATCTAAAGTTGTCTCAGCTGGAGCCTTATCACAGGCCCCTCCTCGGTTTTGCTGTCGAGAAAGTTTTTTCACTTGGGATGATCAAATTGGATATGTTCATCGGTACATAGCCTGCTTGTCGAATAGAAAGAGTGCGCTTCTTCATGATGGATAATAATGTCCAATCAACTTACAATATCATCATGGGAAGGGTAGGTTTAAAGAAGTTCGAAGCAATACCATCTATTGTACATCAATGCCTAAAATTTCTAACCAATTTTGGAGTAGGAATAGTGAAGGGTGGCCAAAAAGTAGCTCGGGAATGCTATTTTCATCTACCGAGCAGGAAGAACTGGAGGAATCTAGGAAAAAGACTACTACCTATCAAGTGGATGAAGGTGCAGAAATTGAAACATTAGATCCTAGAGACGAGTCGCAGCTCGTAAAAGGTCAGGTGGTGGAAGCTACTGAAAATGTCATTCTGGACGATGAACACCCGGAACGAACAACTCAAATTGGTTCATCATTAAATGCATCACTAAAATAGGAATTGATAGTCTTCCTAAAAAGCAAAAAACAAACTTTCGCATGGAGCCGCGAAGACATGCCAGGGATAGACCCAACCTTCCTATGTCACGAGCTCAATGTGAACAAGGAAATCAAGCCAGTAAAGCAACGATGAAGAGTATTCAGCCCTGAAAAGAACCAAGCTATACAAGAAGAGGTCGAGAAGCTTCAGAAAGCCTGTTTTATTGAGGATGTCAAATATCCAGACTAGTTAGCAAATGTGGTGATGGTAAATAAGAAGAACAACAAGTGGAGGATATGTGTAGACTTCACCGACCTCAACAAGGCATGCCCAAAGGATCATTTTCCTTTGCCCCGAATTGATCAACTGGTGGATACTACCTCGTGACACGAACTACTAAGTTTCATGGATGCTTATTTTGGTTATAACCAGATTAAAATGAAACCTGAAGACAGGGAGAGTACCTCTTTTATTACCCCAAGGGGAACTTATTGTTATAATGTTATGCCTTTTGGAATTAAAAATGCAGGTGCAACATATCAGAGGTTGATGAACAAGGTGTTTCCAGAGCAAATCAGTCATAATATGGAGGTTTATGTTGATATGCTGACGAAGAGCAAGAAAGCTGTTGATCATCTAATTGAACTAGGCCAGACCTTTGATCAATTAGATAAATATCAAATAAAGTTGAACCCTACCAAATGCATATTCGGAGTAAGAGAAGGCATGTTTCTCGGGTATATTGTCAATCAATGAGGTATTGAAGAAAACCCTAAAAAGATCAAGGCTCTATTGGGGCTACGATCTCCAACGACGAAGAAGGAAGTGCAAAGTCTCACAGGGGGAGTTGCAGAACTTAATAGATTTGTATCACGAACAACTAATAGATGTCTCCCATTCTTCAAAACACTCAAAAAAATGTTTGAATGAAATGATGAATGCGAGAAGGTCTTTCAAGAATTGAAGAAATACTTGGGAGCACCCCCATTGTTATCAAGACCGGTGATGGGAGAATGATTGTACTTATATCTGGCAGTTTTGGAGAATGCAGTTAGTTCGGCATTGATAAGAATGGAGGAGGGAGTGCAAAAACCAATTTATTACACCAGAAAGGCCTTCCGAGGAGCAGAAATCAGATATCCAAGGCCGGAAAAGTTAACATTGCATTGATCGAAGCAAGTAGAAGAATAAGGCCATATTTCCAAGCTCATACTATAGTTGTGTATACAGACATGCCATTAAGGCAAGCTCTGCACAAACCAGAGAAATCAGGAAGATTGATGCACTGGGCTGTAGAATTGAGTGAATACGATATAATTTATGATCCTAGGTCCTCACTTAAAGGGCAAGCAGTGGCAGATTTTATTGCAGAGTTCACTTATCCTGATACCTCCAAGGAGCAAAAGTTGAATACCGACCAGCCTGGGGATGCTACAGGATCATCAAATTTAAACCCCGACCAACATAAATCGATTGACGAGCAAGAGAAGATGGTAGATGAGCAGCAAGAAATGTTAGAGGAGAATATAAGGAAGCATCAAATATTTTATCGAGGAACTCTGACTGACCAAGAGTTTGATAATGAAGTACCTATATGGAATCTATATGTGGATGGATCATCCTGCACTACAGGCTGTGGGCCAGGGATTATTTTAAGCAGCCCGGATGAAATCGATGTGGAGTATGCTCTACGCTTTCAATTCAAGGCTTCTAATAATGAGGCTGAATATGAAGCTATGATTGCAGGTCTTAGTTTAGCAAGAACCATGGGGGCAGAGCAGGTCATTGTATTCAGTGACTCACAGTTGATCGTAAATTAAATGAAGGGGGTATACACAACGAAAGGAGAGCTAATGATCAAGTATCATGCAAAAGCAATGGAGATTGTATCAACCTTTAACGCAGTGCAGTTAATTAGAATACCAAGATTAGAAAATGCCAGAGCAGATGCCTTAGCTCGATTAGCCTCAGCTACAAGAACCGAGCTATGAAGAACCATCCCAATAGAAGTCCTGGCTAGTCGGAGCATAGACGAAGATCTGATGATGAACTTTATTACCCTTAATTTAGGACCATCTTGGATGGATCTCATCAAGGCTTATATTGAGGAAGGGACATTACCAACTGATAAGCTCGCAGCCAAGAAGTTAAAGTTTAGAGCTGCTCGCTATGTATTAACTAATGGTATTCTATATAGACGAGGAATTATAGCAAGTTTGCAAAGATGTGTGCATCCCTACGAGGTGAAAGACTTGATTGAAGAGGTCCATGATGGGTCCTGTGGAGCCCATGTAGCAGGTCAGACGCTTTTGCAAAGAATAATGATGCAAGGATACTATTGGCCAACGATGAGGGCTGATTGTATAGCCTATGCCAAAAAATTTGACAAATGTCAACGCTTATCTTCTATCCGAAGAACTCCCCAAGCATTGTTAACACCCATTACTTCCCCTTGGCCATTTTCCATGTGGGGAATAGACTTGGTAGGGCCACTTCCAATGACCACATGAAGATTTAAATATCTCCTGGTCGCGGTGGATTACTTTACTAAGTGGGTGGAATCCGAGCCTCTTATTGATATGACGTATGAAAAGGTGTACCAATTTATTTGGAAGAATATCATCTGTAGATATGGTCTTCCCCATGCATTCATCACAGATCATGGAACTCGATTCGACAACGAGGAATTTGATGCGTATTGTCATCAGTCGAACATATTGAAAACCCACTATGCACCAGGCCACCCCCAGAGCAATGGACAAACTGAGGTGACAAAAAGGACGCTGCTGAATGGTTTGAAAAAACTACTGGACGATGCAAAGGCAAATTGGATTAACGAGCTACATTCTGTGTTGTGGGCTTATCGTACTACACTGCGGCAGCAACAGGATAATCTCCATACATGCTGGCATTCGGAAGTGAAGCTTTTATACTTGTCGAGTTGGGCCTCCCCACACACAGGATCCTGAATTTCAATTCTCATATCAATGATTTGATGAGGCGATTGGATCTAGATATGCTCGAGGAAGTTAGAGAAGAAGTAACAATTAGGAATGCTGCATACCAACAACGAACAACTCTGTTTTACAACAAGAGGGTAAAGAAGTGCGACCTGAAGGAAGGAGAATATGTGCTAAAGAAAGTAATTCAAAAGCACAACAAATTGGAAGCTAACTGGCATGGACCCTACAGAGTAACAGAAGTTGTTCGACCAGGGACATATAGGATTGAAACCTTAGAAGGAGAAGAGTTAAAGAATGCGTGGAACGCAGAGCATCTGCGCAAATATTACCAGTAGTTAAAATCCCCTTGTAATGAAGTTTTCTTCAATATGAATAAAGTTGTGAATATTTTACCCAATTCTCTCCTTTTGTTGAAATTTTTTGCGGAATACTAGTGCTACACACTACTCATCAAGTCCAGAATAAAAATCCACCAACTCCGGTTGGTCGGGAATAAAAATGAACCAACTCCGGTTGGTCAGGAATATAAATCCACCAACTCCGGTTGGTCGGGAATAAAAATACACCAACTCCGGTTGGTCGGTAAATCAATTTACAATCAACTTCGGTTGAATAAACTAAGCAGGATCATGGGATGTAAGTCGTTTCATTGCTTGAAATCAAAGAATGCTAATTCACTATAATCAAAACAGAATGGCATATCAAAATACTACCAACTCTAAGTTGGTCGGGAAGCAAAATATCGCCAACTCCGGTTGGCGTCAAATAATTATCATCAACTCCGATTGATCAACAATGAATTTTCACCAACTCCGGTTGGTCGGCAATTTAAAAGAACACATGACGTTTTATACATACACATTCATCAGTAAACAATGTCTTTTACAGATATACATACACATTCATTAGTAAATAAAAGAGATGTTTTATAAAATACTTCCAAGACAATGACAATCAAGATTGCAAAGAAAATTAAAAGTTTCTTCATTAAAATCAGAACAAATTACATAAAGTATAAAATACATATTACATGAGAAATCAGTACATTAAAGACCCTACTCTATTGGTTTTTTTCCTTCTGCCTTTGAAACAGGTTCTACTCCAGCAGGAGGATCATCTAAGGCATAAGGAGAGTTTATTAAATTTATATCTTGAGGCATTCGAACATTCATCACTGATGGCCAAGCAAGAAAGTGCTCCGGGCGAGATATCTCGAAATTGGAATGAAGTCTGTAGTCGCCGAGATACTTGGAGATTAAGCACTGAGGAATTGCCCGAGCTGGAATCCAACTCATGTCAAGATTGAAAGGAGGCACTGGAAAATCAAGCAACCCAGGATCATAATAATCCCATAAGTAATGACCCTGCTCCAATTGTAGCACACCCAGTGCATTCAGCCATCCTTGCTTGTACCCCTCGTTATTTGACGGCTGGATCCGATGATCGAGGTGGTAGAGGGCTTCGTTGTAACCAGCCATCCAAAACTCTCTGGGCTGTTTATGGAACTGGTAAGTCAACCTCTCTAGCTGCTCGTGAAGATTCTTCACCAGATTTATTTTATTTTCCAAGGCAGAGCTTTGTGCAGAAAGTTGCTCGTCGAGGTTCAGAATCTTCTTGGACATCTCTGCTAATGCTTGATTTTTTGCCATCAACTAGAAGGCCTGATTCTCCAAGGCTGCCTGTATTCTAGCTTCTTCAATAGTAACCCGAGAAGCCCTTGCTCGTCCCCGAGCAGAAGTAGAGGGTCCAGTCCTCTTCAAAGTCTCCAACTCATCTCTTAAGTTGGCATTCTCTACCTCCAAGAACGAGAGACCTTCGTCATTGACAGGAACCAAGGCTCTCGAGGTAGATGCTTCAGATTTCAGTTGGGATATCTCTTCTCTCAAAATATTATTTTCCTGCTCCAGTAGTTTCGCGATTTGCCTATGCTCCTCGACCTCAACCCTTAGAATTTTCTCTTTCTTCTCGTGTGCAGTGAGGAACTTATCATATCCTTTGTGAGCATTTAATTGCTGATATTTTTTCTCATACCCCTGATGCAAAAGGGCAGAAGATTCCTTGTATTGTTGTTAGAGTTCCTCGATGGTACCCTGAAGATCTTCAATCATCTCATAATATGCCACATTATTGGCAACTACACTGTGAAGCAAGCACTTCAGATATTGGTAGGCTTCGATAGCTCGTTCAGAAGCATCAGAACCAATGATGTCAATGATTTGAGCCTCGTTTAATTCAGCATGACCAACTATGAAGTACTCATTACATTTCTTCATCAGTTCTGTGTCGTGAGATGATAATCGTTCCATCCTGGCCATAAACTAGTAAAGAGAAGAGATAGAAAGAATCAATAAGAATGCAGACAGAGCAAAAAGAAGAAAGTTAATATGGACAACCGAAACTTCAAATTTTTTTACATCACAAAAAGAAGTACATAGCCTAGAATTACATTTAACAAAAAAGCAAAGAGAAAGGTCCGAACAACTCTACACCTTCTCCTTGCTTCCTAAAACTTCCTCGGGAGGCATGAACGAAGAGGTAGGTTGCTCGGAGGGCATAGAAAGTTGCTCGAAAGATACTGGAAGTTGATCGGCTGAGGTACTGGTGGGCTGGATTTGCTCGTAGAAAGTTTGAACAACTGGAACAGGAGGAACTTGGTCTCCGACCATCATGGAGGACTCCTCTGAGGAAGCTTCGTCCTCTTTTTCTTCCCCACGAGAGGGAGGAGGGCCATGGGTGTGTTGCTGGAACAGTTCTGAATTCTCAGTAATCTTCATCTCTTTCAGACCAGCGATGCATCCATCCCTGAAGTACTTGAGGCTGGCATACTTCATTTGCGAGGTCATGGCAGCCAAGCCCTTGTTCCAACCCTTATCCCAACCAGCACGGAATGATTTCTTGACAACTTTTTTCCTTTTCTCTTTCTCCGAGGAGGTCTTTTCTCTAAAGAGCTCCTCAACAGCCTTCAACTTCCCCTCCACTTCCACCTTCTGACGTTCAACATTCTGAAGTCTAACAACTTCCTCTCTAGACACTTTGAGCTTAGCCTCCAACTCCTTGTTGCTCTGCTCAAAAACTTTATTACTCTGCTCGAAATCCTTTAACTTTTTCTCCAACCCTTTGGAGACATCTACATCCCGATCTCTCTCTTGCTCGATGGACTTTAGTTGCTTCTCCCAAGCAACTTTATCTTCGTCATATTTATGACGAGAGTCCTTTAAAGACTGAGTTAAACCAACAAAAGCTTCCTCCACACCTCCCGAAGAGCTCGAAGCTTTAATAGCCTTATCCTTCTTCAAAATGCTATTAAAGCATGTTACCAACAAAAGAAAGAAATAATCTTGAGTTAATACAGAGACGTAGCAGTAAAAAATGAAAACCTAAACTAGTAATACTTACAGAGGCAATATGTTGAGCAGCCAATGAAGTGACCCTGTCCATAGGAAGACTGTCTTCAATACCTTGGATCTCTGGGATAATCCAAGACTTCACCAAGCTCATGGCATAGCTCGGAGCAACAAACGTGGGAACCCCAGTTCCAGCAGTTAAAGGCTGAGAGATAGATTCATCCAGTTTATTCGAGGAACCTTTCTTTGACTTCCTCGTAGGAGCAGGAACATTTGCAACCAAGGATGTTGTCTTGGTTGGTGATATAACGATAACCTCGCTTGGAGAATAAACAGCAACAACCATGCTCGGAGCCACATGGGGCTTCTCAGTAACTTTCTTAGCGGCAACTGGAGGGGGTGCATCAATTTTCCTCGTCCCTTCCTCTGGGACATCTTGCTTATTTCTCTTTGCCTCCACATTGGCAGAATCTGATTTGTCAAAGAAGGAGGGAGCTTTTCTTCTCTTCATTCTGATACTAAGGGGAATATTTGATTCAGGGGAAGAACCCTCAGAAGATGGTACTGGGTCGATGTCACCTACCACTGGACGAGCAGTAAAGGATGAAGTATAGCTTTTGTACTGCAATAAATATGAGGCGGATCTAATGTGTTCGTCAGCAACAATTTGGTGCAAACTCCAGATAAGTTTCAAGTGTCTCAAATTGACATCAGTTTCTTTGGGGGATTTTCTTTTGTTGTCAACTGCAAATAAACAAAAATTAAAATGTCAATGACGCATTTTATCAAACACAAAGAAAACATAATTTCAAAAATAAAATAAAAACAACCTATCCCATTGCCACAAGGAGGGCATCTAGGACCTTGATATACATCGTCTCCACTTAATGGAGGATGTTGCCAATATTTCATTACCACGCCATGTTCAAAATAATCCTTGTTGGCATCGGGAAGATTGACAACTAATGCCCTATTCAAAAACCTAGTTTTTAAGTACTATCACTAACGACCCATCTGTAACAGTACATTATCTCTGGAATCCCTAAACGGGTTCCATGAAGTTGATTTAACCTATGAACTCCATTGACTATTATCCAAGTATTTGGAGCTATTTTTGCAGGAACAACATCAAAAAACTGACAAAACTCCAAACATAAAGGGTTTCGAGGAAAAGAAAAGCCACATTCGGCCACAAAGAGACTGGGGAACAAATGTCCCTCAGCCAAAGAAAAATATTCAGAAATTTCTTCCAATATGACCCATGAAGGAATAGAAAAATCAGAGCGAAACTTATCAAGCGACTCAACAAGGTAAACCATGATGAACAAAGAAAATAAAAGAGAAGGAAGAAGATCTTACTGGAAAAGGGTGAATCAGTTGACAATGAACAATGAAATAAACGAACGCACAAGATAGAGAAGAAGTGAAGAATTTCTAAGATGAAGATTTGAAAAAGTAAAAGACGATCAAATTTTCTGAAGCATTTAAATACTTCACCTTGGGAATGGAAAAAAACAATGATTACCAGGACGGACGATTGCGTATCTGGCGGCTAAAAAGAAAAAAAAAAGGCATGAAAAACGAAGCGTTTATGGAAATTCAAAATACTTTAAAAGCCTGATACTATGCACTCAAAAAAGGAGTTATAAACAACGAACATTTGTCTAAATTCCATAAAGTTTAGGCAGCAGAATGTTCCATACTTTTCTTCAGCATCAAACTACGAAATATTGGGGGCTTCCGTTGATACAAAATTTAGTCTGCTGACGTGGATCAATTATATAGAGGCACGTGTCAATTTACATGGCACCCGCAAACATTTTTTGAACAACACCTTAACTCCGAGGAGCTCAATCTCCCCGACCAAATCAGGCCCTCCGAGCAACAAGTGTTCTCCGAGGAACTTTATTGTATCGAGCAACTCATGTATGCCGAGCTACTTAGGCGGTCCGAGCTGCATCTCGTACAGAGCATTCATATCCGAATAATTAAAAGGATGACTGCGCATTAAATGCTTATTATTATCATACAGATGTACATGTCTACTAAAGAATAGCGCATTGTCCTTTCATTTGTACAACCTCGAGGCTATAAATACATTGTAACCCCCTCATTAGCAGGGGGACTCAAAATTTCTTGGTAAAAACCTGTTATCGAGAATTCCAAACAGTCAGAAATAACAAAAATAGTGTACGTAGGCCATTCTTTCAAGACTGAACCACTTTAAAATTCTTTTGTCTTATTTATTTTTATCTGTGATTAAATAATTAGAGATAATCTAATTTTTTTACATCAACAGGGACATTGTTATAATTGGAACAAACTAAAGAAAAGACAGCAACAGTTTTTAAAAAATTTACAAAATTTGAAAATAACTCAAACTGTTTTGATGGATTTGTTGCTGAATCAAAAACCAATTCTGACGATCGAACTGGAATAGGATTTTTCCCCAATTTTAAGACACAAACAAAATCTTTTGAACCTATCAAGTTTGTGTCAGGAGGTAAAAGACCTATTGAAACCTTCCCATATTTTCATTCTCTAAAAACTGAGTTTGACTCAAAACATCAAAATTTTAACATTAGGGAATCAAGTTGCTCTAAACATGAAAGTTCACCTAAGGCTAAATACGTCTGCCCCTCTATTAGGAAGAGTGAATCTATATTCAAAACTGTTCTATCTAAAAATAGAGTTCAACCTCAAAATCCCTTGAAACCTATGTTTAGAGACTTTCCTAAGGAGACCCCAACCTTTAGCAATCTTTATTGCTCCTACTGCGATATATACGGTCACTCTTTTGATGGTTGCTATGCTAGAAGACTAGTTAAACCTGTCTATAATCCTCCTATCTATCAGAATTTTAATTATTCTAGGAGAAGTCGTAACAATTATGTACTCCCTAGACAAGCAGACAAAAATTCTAACTAAAGGAAGAGAAAGACCAAACCTAAAAGAACATTCCCCAGAAGGATTCCTAGACACTTTCCTAAACAAAATGCTCATGTCTTTCATAAAACTCAAAATCATGCGCAAAACATTTTTCAACAAAAATTGAATGCTCGCAAATTTTATCAATTGAGAGCTAATAAGCGCAAAATGAAAACTAAAGCAATTTGGGTTAGAAAAGATGATCTATTACCCCAGATGAAGTGTAACATAGTTATTACTGCTTTAAAATTTGAACACACATCGTCTGGTTGGTATTTAGACTCTGGATGTCCTAAGCACATGACTGGGGATGATACAAAACTCTTGAACAAAACTAACTTTGCTGGAGGAAAAGTTATTTTTGGTGATGGAGTATCATCTCAGATCATAGGCAAAGGAACTCTCCAAGAAGATGGACTTCCTGTTCTTGAAAATGTTCTTCTAGTTAAAGGTCTTAAGGTCAATCTACTTAGTATCTCGCAATTCTGTGACTCAGATTGTACTGTTACCTTTTCAAAGAACAATTGCAAAATTTTAAATGAAAAAGGTAAATGCATAATTACAGGATTCAGGACTCCTGATAATTGTTATACTGTCATGAATAATTCTGAAATCTTTAATGTTGCCAGGATGGATGACAATGAGATATGGCATAACAGGATGGGTCACATAAATTACGATAATCTTAGTTGATTGACTTCTCAAGAAATAGTTAGAGGAGTTCCAAAAATCAAACCCATATCTAACATTGTTTGTGGTTCCTGTCCGGAAGGTGAAATTGTTAAGACATCTCATAAGAAACTTAAAAGATGTCCTTACCTCTAATCCTTTGGAGCTCATCCATATGGACCTAATGGGTCCTTCCCAAACTGTTAGTCTCTGTGGACACAGTTACATTCTAGTTATGGTTGATGACTTCACTAGATTTACGTGGGTAGCCTTCTTAAAACATAAGTCTGACACTTTTCAAACTTTCTTAAAAATACTTCTTCGGATTGAAAATGAGAAGGACACTCAAGTAAATAGAATTCGCAGTGATAGAGGTGGGGAATTTAAAGACACTGGTATAATAGAGTACTGTGACTATAATGGTTACAAACACGAGTTTAGTGCTCCTAAGACTCCTCAACAAAATGGAATCGTCGAGAGAAAGAATCGTACCATTCAAGAGATGGCACGTGTTATGTTACATGCCAAGAATTTGCCAAAATATTTTTGGGTAGAATCTATTCGTATTGCGTGTCACATTATTAATAGGGTCTATCTTGGAAAGAATTCCAAACAAACCCCTTACGAACTTTGGTATAAGAAAAAACCCAATCTTAAGTACCTAAGAACCTTTGGTAGTATCTGTTATGTATGTAGAGATAGGGAACACTTGTCCAAATTTGAGAGCCGGGGGGATATAGCTATTTTTCTAGGTTATTCACCGAATAGTAGAGCCTACCGTGTTTATAATCTTCGCACTAAAATCTTGATGGAATCCATAAATGTAATTGTAAGTGACACTACTGTAGAGAGTAAGAGTGGTGAATCAACTATTGAGGAAGAGCCTACAAATATTTTAGAAAGTGACTCTCAAGAAATAGATGACTCATTACCAATTGAGATACCTGAAGTACCTAACTGGGTTTCTAAAGACCATCCCATGAGCAACGTTGTTGGTAATACTACTGAGCCTGTGCGTACAAGATCTCAATTAAGAAATTATGCACATTATGTATGTTTTGTTTCCCTAGTGGAACCAAAGAATGTAAATGAGGCATTGAATGACTCTCACTGGATTTCTACTATGCAGGAAGAACTTCTTTAATTTGTCATTCATGATATCTGGTATCTTGTACCTAGGCCTGATCACAAAAAGGTTATTGGCACACGTTGGATTTTTAAAAATAAGTCTGATGAAAGTGGGATAATCATTAGAAACAAAGATAGATTAGTTGCTCAAGGATACTCTCAAATTGAAGGAATAGATTTTAACGAGACCTTTGCTCCCGTTACTCATAGAATCTGTTCGTCTTCTCTCTGCTATAGCTTGCCACTTGCATTTTACACTCTACCAAATGGATGTCAAATATTCATTCCTTAATGGAATATTGATCAAAGAGACCTATGTAGAATAGCCTAAAGGGTTCATTGACCTTCAATATCCAAATCATGTATTTCGTCTTAAAAAGGCTTTGTATGGCCTTAAACAAGCGCCTAGAGCCTGGTATGAGCGTCTTTCCAGTTTCCTCTTAGATAAAGGTTTTAAAAGAGGTGGAAAAGATCAAACCCTATTTGTCAAACATTTTGGCAGACACATCATTGTTGCTCAAGTTTATGTTGACGATATTATCTTTGGATCAACTTCTCCCTTAAAAGTAAAATCCTTCTATGAAATTATGCATAAAGAGTTTCAAATGTCTCTTATGGGGGAGTTGCAATTTTTCTTAGGTCTTCAAGTCAAACAAAATTTAGAAGGATTATTTATCTTGCAATCTAAGTACACTTTAGAGATAGTAAAGAAATTTGGCCTTGAGAGTGCTAAAGATGCTAAAACACCCATGAGTACTACGATAAATCTATCTAAAGACGAAACTGGTAAATCTGTAGATCCTACTCTATATCGTAGTATGATTGGAACCTTGCTATACCTTACTGCCTTGCGTCCTGATATAATGTATATTGTATGTGTTTGTGCTCGTTATCAAAAAACCCTAAAGAGAGCCATCTATCTTCTTTTAAAAGAATCATTAAATATGTAAAAGGCACTCTGAACCTAGGACTTTGGTACACTAGTGACACACCAAGTACTATAATTGGATACACTGATGATAGTAAAAGCACATCAGGAGAATGTTATTATATAGGTAATAATTTGGTAGGATGGAGTAGTAAGAAACAAAACTGCACATCACTCTCAACAGCTGCATCTGAATACATAGCCACTGGAAGCTGTTGTGCTCAATTACTTTAGCTTAAACAGATGCTAAGTGATTATGGTATTCAAGAAAAATAATTGCATCTCTATTGTGATAATCAAAGCGCGATCAATATCTCTAAAAATCTTGTTCAACATTCGCGAACAAAACACATAAAAATAAGACATCACTTTATACGCGAATTGGTTGAAACTAAGGAATTAGAAATCAATTATCTTCCTACTGATTTGCAACTCGTAGATATGTTTACCAAACCTTTAGATTACAATCGATTTATTTCTTTGCATAAATCTATTGGTATGGTGTGTGCTGATTAATTTTTTTGATCTCTCACTTTTTTCCCTTTATCTATTTGAGACAAAATGGGGGAGAAATTTGAGTCTAATGAATTTCACATATGCTAAAAAGATTGATCTTAGTGATTCATTGCAGGATTCTGTACAATTATTCTCAACAATTGTAATAGGGTATTCAATTGTAAATAGTTGAGTTATGTACTTTTGTTTTCGAGGAATTTGGTAGATAGATTTTTTTAGGAATAGGTTTCCTTATTCTTGTTGCCCTACGAGTCCTAAGATGACTCAAAGGAGATTTTGTCTCATATTTCCAAAGGGGGATATTGAAGCACCTTATACTCTTGACTCACTTGAGTCTATATTGTTTAAGTGTTCATCTAGTTTGGAAATTGTGACAAAATTGTGTTTATCCTAGAATCCCAAGAACCCCAGAGCTTGGTTTGCTATTTCATCTTTCTTGATTGATTTATCTAGACCATATTACCAACACTTACACACAGTATAATTGATCTCACACATTTCATATTGCATATTATTGTGTGTACATCTATTGAGTGTGTTTAAATCCCTAAAATTGATTTTTCATATTTTTTTGGGATTTTATAAACATTTAAAATAAGTTTTTTTAATTAAAATTTGTTTTTAAAAGTTTTTGGGGTCAATCTGCAATTAAGGTTTAATGGTTATATTGGCTATAAGTTACCATGGGTAGAATCCGAAAGCGACAGAGACTTCAGGGTGTGTTCGTAATTAATTTTAGACGCGCGTTTGATCTCTTATAATTGCCCAACATCTGTTGTCTTCTGATTGGTGGAGTGTGTGTTTCTTTATAGAGAGTAATCCAACGATTGTTTACAACCCTTGGATAATTTTTATCAACGATCTGCATGCGCTCTTTCATAATCCCTGTGAACCACATGTGAACCAATCAGGAGAGTTTTAATCACCGCATATCGTGAACCCTTGGATCAAAGTCAATCAACCTTGACTCAATCTGAACCATTGATTTTAAACCTTATTCTCGAATCTTCTCAGCCTCCTATAAAAGGACCCCTTCACTCAGCCTTCTGAGACTTTTTGCCATTTCATCCTTTGGAGAGAAAAGAGAGAGTAGAGAGAGAAGAGAGAAACCAGAAAGGGAGAGAAAGAGTTAGAAACCCTAACCCTAAATCATAAAAACCTTTTCAAACCTAAACCTCTTTCCAAGTCCTGTATATACCAAACACAACCTTAAGTGGTTGAGAGTTGGTTTGTTTATTTAGTTTGTTGCTGTAACCTCTTTGTTCTTAGATATTGTGTCCAACTTAATCATTTTTCTTTGATCTAAGTTTCTGCTTTATAGAAATTTCAGATCTAAGTACTTCATGTTACATTTCACTTAGATTTACATATTTCATTTCTCAGCTTGAGAAATATATTGTTGATTCTTTTCTACAAATGTTTTTAACCTTGAAATCAACAATAATGTTTTCTGTTTCTAGTTCTCTTGAAACAAAACCTTTGACCTAGTTTGGAATCGCACTTGGTGATTTTCAATCTCAAAAATCTTTTCAAAACTGAGATTGATTAAGATCTTGATACGTCTTCTGAGTAAGATAGCCGTGGATTCTGGGATTATTGTAAAGGTCAAATAAGGTTAAGTTTTGTGAGAAGAGAGAAAAAGAAAAATCACAACATATAGCCCTTATATGTAATTTGTTAGGACTGGTTGTATATAATAAGTGTGTGTGTGTGTGCATGCATGTGTTAGAGAGCACCTCCACAAACACTATCACCCTACCACACTAAAAGTCTTGGTAATAAGATCTTGAGAACAAGAGTCGACGTAAAGAAATTGAACAAATTGGAAGTTAGCAAACTGGGAGGACAACATCAACAATCAGAACTGCAGAGAAGTTATAAGGACACCAGAGGGTACATTCCTAAACTTATATAGGTCTGAGTTATATGCATGTTTGTTATATAGTTTGTAACTGTTAAAATTTGTTTATAGTGGAATTTTTGGTTTACTCCGTAGAGGGAGTCGTGGATGTTTCCTCAGTTGGGTGAGGTTTTACCACGTAAAAATTCCTTGTTCTTAATCTTGCTACATCTCCTCATCTCATTCTTGGTTGCACTGGGTTTAAAGTTTTTTAAACTATTTTATTAAACCTGTTTATCAAATCTTGAACATATCTCGTACATACTTTTGTTAAACACATCTTGTGTTCAATTAGTTTGGTTTTTAAGAAAAGAGTTTCTTCAAAAAACTGTTCGGAGTTACTTAAATAGTTTAATTTTATACTAAACGGCTTTAGTAACAGATTTTCATCAACAATTGTCTATCTTATGATAATATATGCAAATATGAGACGATATCTCACTTTCCATTTTAATTACAGTAAGTACCAAAATTATAATCTTTTAAGTTGTTAAATTGTAACCGCATTCAGCCTCGTATCACGGTCACCCTCACGCGGTATGCACACATAATAATTATCATCACATCTAGACTTCGTCGCCATCAGCATGAGCCCATCATCAAAGGTGACTCCGCCATTAGCACAGGACCATCATCACATAGGGCGCACAAATAAATTGTCCCCCATCCAATCAAGTCCTCAATATGGATCAATCACTCCATTAAGGAATATGTATAAATAAAGTCCGCTACACATACAATACAGTCCACACAATAGGATCAGGACTACCATCACATGTAACACGCACACAATGTGTTGTCTCTCAGCACACACTATTCTTATATCCATATTACGAATTATCTTTTAATTATTCTTTTTTGCAAGATTTAATATTGGATCATTACACCCCATGACAATTACAATATTCATGTTTTCCTAGACCGATGAATACTAATAATTTATATCTCAAACCTTTCAACTTTCATCTAGCAAATTGCATTATCAAAACATGATTATTTTGCTTTTTATTTTATTTAGCAACGAACTAGTAAGAACATTGCCGATATTTCATATTACATAATTATAGTTCAATTGATTTATTGAAGCATAATACTCCCATAGTAATTCATTTTGATTAACAACAATTGATGATTTCTTGACTACTTATACCATAAAGGGATAAGATCACTCTATCCCTTTAATGGGAAATAAAGGCTAATAAATTTTCCACCAATTAAATCAACTTATCTCCATTCATGTATGATATCCTCAGTTAACTTATCTCCATAAAGGGATAATATCACTCAACCACAGTGCTTGAAAGAATGCTCGTACTAACCTGTCAATAAAGAAATTGTCAGGAAAAGGCCAAGTAGAAAATGAAAAGGCTATATGGCTAAATTCCTGTGTTGAGGAAGATATATGTGAGAGATGCGCACTCGAAACTACACTATAAATGGGTTGAGTAGAGAAGGCCTGGACTTGTGGTCACTTGTCCTAAGAAAGCATACCCTAGGAACAAATATCCTCCCGGAAGGAGGTAGCCCAAGAATAACCACTCCTGTGGGGACGAGAATCCCCCCACTAGTTGGGAGATTGCTCCAAAGAGATCCCTACAACACAACGTTCAGACTTAATAAGAATAAAGTTGTGGTGATCACAAGAAAGAATTAAAAGAAAAAATACACAAGGAAAAGAATCATAAATAGATACCCCTGCAAAACTGGTAGGGATGATAGTTTAGGGTGTATCTAAAGAACTACTCGTCATGGAGGAAGCAGGTGGCTTGGTGGTAGAAGTGGGGGCTACAGTCACCTACCAAAGAAGAGAATGTGCACATGTAAGTAATGAATCCAAAACAATCATAGGCAATAAAACTTGAAATGTTTTAGAAAATTTGATAAATACCTGGACCGAGAGAGCAAACACTGAACCCCTCATGGAAGTGGAGAATATGGTGGAAAGCTGCAAGATAAGCAAGGATAAAAAAACTCATAAAATTCTAAAGGATAAGAAATAAGAAAAAGTCTTAATGTTTTTTTATGTAGAAACCTCTCGAGCAAGTCTTCGAGAGGACACAAGCATAGAGTTCCTCTCAGGGAGAAAAGGCACTCGAGGAATCATGGGAGAAACAGATGAGGGGGTGGCCCTCACTTATGAAGGGCCACTTGTTCCCATAATGGAAATCTAATCAAGAGCGGGACAAAAAATGAATTGAAGTTAGTAAAAGATTGCAATATTTATATAAAGCAAATGGAAAAGGAATAATAGAAACAGACGTGCTAAAATCCTTACAAGATCCTGGCAAGGAGTTTGCCCATATGGAAAATGCCTGGTAGTGGGACTGCTAGTGGAAGGAGAATAAATTATGTTGTCATCTTGATCACCACTGGAAGGTTCCCAGTCCACATTGGAAGCTCTCGAAGCTGGAAAAAATGTACAAGTGCCAAGCGAGTGACTATGGTTGATGTCAAAAACACAATTGTCATTTGAAGAAGAACTATTGTAATCATAGGACGCGGTGCTTCCATAATCAACAAGTTCCTCTTCAGATGAGCAAGACGAGGAGCTAGCACTTGTTACCTCATGAGTTATAATTTTACTAAGTAAGAAAAATTACTAGAGTACCTTCTATAAGAGGAGGGGCTAATGAAGTAGATGGCTGGGAAAGAGAACCACCAAAGGCCTCATAGCCCTGCTCGCTGACTGTTTAGAAGATCTCCTCAATACCCAAAGTGTCAGTGCCTCACTCTTGATCTATTAAAGTAAAGGGAGCAGTGGGCTCAGTTGTCCTCTTCTTCTGCTTGGCTACTCGAGTTCTCACTAGTGAAGGAGAAGAAGCATCTACCTCCAATTGAGCTAGAACAAAGTTTGAAACATAAGTGTCAGGATGTTTCCTTTTAAAAGGGACTTTAGATTTTTCCTTACCCTTGCACTGCCGTTTTTCTTGCTGAGTTATGGGGTCAAGATGCCTGGTATAGATGGTCTCCTCATGTAAATGCTTCACCAAAATGAGAGTGACTTGATCAAGTGGGGTCTTCTCGACACAACTGTGGTGCCAAATTTATTTTTGAGTCCTTTTGACTAGGTACTTATCATTTGTGGCGATGCGAATGGAGGAGGACTCATAGGGGATATCCTTGAACAGTTCTTGATCAACATGATTTGGCATTGCCAAAAGACAAACCATGAGAAACTGAAGTAGGGAAGATAATCGCGAGGGGGTATGAAGAAGTTATCAAAGTTTTCAGTCCTCGAGAATATCCCCTCAGGAGTAAAATTTACGTAAGCCTCCAAATATAAGTCTATTGATGAGAGGCTAGTGAGAAAATATGGTGTGTAAGTCCCTTGGTCATAACCAAACTACCTCCACACATGCTCGGAATAATAGAACTCCACTCCTTGACCAAACTCTATCAATGAGGGAAGAATATAAGGAAGAACTATGGCCATGATAGAAATATGGAGGCAATCATATACTGACTTCGCACTGGCTGAATGAAGAAAAGTCCTAGGAGAAGCTAAGAAGAATCCCCATAAAAAATCCACCCACTCTCTTTGAGCAAGGGCGAAATAAAAACTCACCAATATTATCTATAAACAATCCCAAAGGTTGCTTGGGAGACTTCTTATGCCACCTCATAATAAGAGCGGCCTGGCTATGCAGAGAGTAAAATTAGGAATCGCTTGAACAAAGATCCCATGAGTATAAAAGAGTTAATAAAAATGGTCACATCAAAACGACCGTGTGAACGCTCCATATCCACGTGAGTACGGTCCAACCAAGTGTACATGGATCCAAGAGTGGGATCTGCGAAGGGCACACTGCTCCCTCGAGAAGCCTAACAGCAAAGTAAAATACCAACTTTCGAGGGGATTCATTTGTTCTCCCCTGAAACAAAAAGCTGGTAAATAAAGCTACAAAGAAGACAGCTAAGTGGGTGGAAGAGTTGATTTTAGGGCCATCATGGCTCTTGTGGGATTTGCTTGAATTTCCCTCCTTAGGAGTTGGCTCAAAATCTCTAAACCAATATCTTTGTCACTTAACAAAAGAATGCTTAGTGTCCCCAGTCTTAGATATAGCAACATAGTGAGGGCATTCTAATAGATCTTGATGGAGTTCCTCGCACATAACCTACTCGGCGGCATCCTCGTAGCCATAAGTAAAGACATGATCTCCTGAGAGGGGAAGGACAGTCAGCTCGCATAGATCCTTGAGCGTAATGGAAAATTCACCCCAGCTGGTGACAAAAGTGTGAGAATCAACACTCCAACGAGAAGCAAAAATATTGTAAGTGTTGGGGTGTTTAGCAATAGTGTAGGTCTTCGAACTTGTGAGGGTCCTCGCAAGTCCCAACCACTAGATAATAGCCTTGTGAGTTGGAATAGTCATAACATAATCCACCTAGAGGTCCCACTCCTCTAGGTACCCACAAGAGATGTCAATGTTGAGACGGGGGATGATACCATGGAAGAAGAAGAAGCTATTGAAATATTAAGAAACTTGAACAAATAACAATGGAGGAAAAGCAGTATTTATGAACAAAATATCTTTTTTTTTCTCTAGCTTCGGAAAACAGAAGGCTAACAATAAGGTAAAAAGTTAAAAAAACATTTAAGAGAGATATTTATACCTTGTAAGTGGTGCACGCCTGACGGCTCAAAAAAGAAGAATAAATCATGAAACGAGGTTCCCATACAAACACGAGTCTCCTCGAGACACTAAAAGTTGCAATCAATACTACCGTCATCTAAAAAGCACTAAATGCACAATAAAAGTAATGATTTGTTTAAAGAGACCCCTCGAATTCCCGAAAAGGAATGATTTATTTTGTGCAAAACTCTTCGTTTTTAACCAACACAAGCACTTTTTCACGAGGGGGATAATGTAAAAGGGCACCCATTCAATTGCCCCCAAATAAGCCCAATAGGCAGAAGGGGTGCCACAAGAGTGGGTGCAAGACCAAAAGGAATTGGTGACGACCAAATTGAGTTCATTCCCTAGATTCCAAAATGCCTCAGACTCTTCTCCTTATTCCTCTTGATTGATTGTTTAAAGGAATATTCTCAATCATCCACACACATTAGGATTGCATTCATCCCATGTATATTGCATAAAATGATTGTGTGAGAGTTGTGTGTGTTTAATCCCATTTAAAATTGGTTTTAATAATTTTGGGGTATTTTTAATAATTTTTCAATGATTTTTTGGAAATTAAAATTTGGTTTATAAAACTTTTGGGGTTATTGTGTGTAATACCCCGTAATTTTGCATAGTTAGGAAAATACATTAATGTGATAAAAATACGTTTTAATTTAAATTACATGAGTAGAGTAATTTAATGTGACACATTTTAAATTAAATTACGTGAGCAGAGTAATTTAATGTGATGTAATGTTAATAAAGATTAATATGACGATTAAAAATTTACTAGATGTGAGTAGTAAATTTTGAATGTTGATATGTACGGTCTAGCGATTTATATGAACGTACCTGAGTTATCTCAACCGAGTGTCGCGCGTAAACAAAAAATTACGATGAGATGAGAAACATATTTTAAGAGACTCAAACGATAATTTAGAGTCCACGGATGATTCCGAAAGGGTCGAATTAGTCAAAATAGTGTACCCGGGGGTACTAGTTGAGTGCCGGGTCATTTTTGGGCTAAATCGGGACCATTCGAGGGCATTTTGGTCTCTTTATATGTATGGGTGAGGAGACCTACGAATTTTGGAACCCTAAATCAGATTATAAAAGTTAGAGGCTAGGGTTAAAAAGGAAGGAAAATACACCATAGCCATTAGAGAGAAGAGAGAAACAATTTCCTAAGGCAAAAGAAGGAAGGAGGGAAAATTCTAAGGAGATTTCACCACCAACTTGTTGGGAAGGAGGATTGAAGGATAAAAATCATCAATCATCAACAACAACCACGAAATCAGACCCTACAAATTATAAGGCAAGTGGTTATTTGCAAAATAAATTGAGTTATAATACCCATACGTAAGCTTTATGAAGAACATGTTTTTTATGATATTTTTGGGAGTAAACACTTGATTATGATCCATGATTGATAGGGATTTCATGTAGAACGTTTTCAGATCTCCGAATAATCTGATATCATAGAAGACTAGATGATTAAATCGAACTAAAAAACTGGACTTATGATGAAAAGATGGAAAGTTTGTATTTTTAGGGTTCTTGAATATCAAGAAGATTTTTAGTTAAATTGGACAGAATTTATAATGATTTTATTGTTTTAAATCGTTAGTAATCATCCTAGGATATGTAGGAATGATTAGAAATTGTTGGTTGCATATATGGTGAATTATCATGAGAGATAGATAAACAAAAATGGTGAAACCCGCATGAAGAAGACGATCTGGGTCTGTCACTGCTTGATCGATCGATCGACCATATCCCATCGATCGATCGACCCTGACTGCACTTTAGAAAATTTTGTGGATAAATTTCCTTTTAATTACCGTCGCTTAATGGGAACCTTAGTGATGATATTTTACCTATGAGGAGACTTAATAAATACTAGTAGGTGTACCGTTGGATTTCTTCAAAAATGATTGAGTGGGAAATTCGGAGAAATAGACCGACGGGAATATAATCAAATTGAGTCGTATGTCGGGAATGTGAGAATTTTAGTTACGGAAAGAGTGAGAGTAAATTCTGGAAAAATACCAGTAGGTCAAAGATAACTTAACTACTGAATCAAGGAAGGGGTAACTATGACCCTTAGAGTTGCGTGAATACTCGAATAAATGCAATAGTGAAATAAATCATAAATTAATGAGTACGATGAATATAAGTAGAATATATTACGTACGGACATGATTTGATTGTTCGGCTGTGTACCTGCTAAATTATATGAAATTTTGGATTAAGAGAATTTTACCTAAATTAATTATGTTAGGGTCGATGAAACATTCCGAACTAACATGAAATTTTTCTATGTTTGGGGTCGAGGTAAAATGCCGAACCAAACCTTAAACTGGTGTCACGATGAAAGAGTCCCGAACCAGAATATGTGTATAAATATATATAAATAGTTGGGGTCGATGGATCATTCCGAACCAACTCTCACTTGGGGTCGATGAATCATTCTGAACCAAGAGTCCTTTATGTGTGTTAAAAGGATATGTTAGTGATAACTAATATTCAATATATGATTGTGTGATAAAATGTATTCCATATGCATAATCTACAGACTTAGAATAGTAGATAATGAGATGGATTGTAAATATCTTAGTAATAATTAAATAGCGTGATGTAATTATTACAAGAATGAGGATAACAAGCAGTAAATAAGTTATCTACTCTTATAGCACATGAAATATAGATTATTAAAATGTTGCGAGTAAGTCATGGGGACTTAGTGAGGTGGTATATACAGTGGGTATTCTAATCTAGTTAACTGGGGTAGTATAACTAGGTGAACTAAGTATCCTCGTTAGACATGCACTATAGAAGAGAGGTGAGGAAGTTCAAGGGAGTGTGCGAAACCTTAATATGTGTAATCAATAACTCAATTGTCATAACTGCTTGCAAAATATTTTCAAATGTTTTAAGTACTAAATCTTGCTATGTAAAATTTTTAAAAACCTTTTAGGTGCCTAGCCACAGGGACACCCAGCATGATTTCATTCCAAAGTTTTGGGAGCTGCAGCACGTGTGGATGTTGCAGGGATTGTTTAGACGTTTCCTCTCTTTCAGTTCTAGTGCAGGATCTCAGTTTTAGTATTCTTATTTGGGACATATTGTCCAATCGTTACATTTACAGTTATTCTAATTCTGGATTTTGAGATGGTTTCCTTGGCCGTAGTTTTCGGCAAGACATTATCTGTATTCAGTTATTTATGCGAATTGTTTTTTTATTACTGAAATTGTATGGTTTTGTATGGGTTGTTTATTATGCTTAAGGAAGATAAAATTTAGCACTAGCTTAATTTCACGTAGGTGGTTAGTAATTTAAAAAGATTTCGGCAGTGATGCTAAGAATGATCCATTTAAGAAACCTGTTTAAATTAAATTAAGGCTTTATCACCCAAGGTTTAATTAGGCGGGGTGTCACATATGGTATCAGAGCATCAGGTTCTAGTATCCATATGATCTGTACGGCTTACCGCGTTTCAGCGTAACATTTGGTTGTATTAGAGCCCTACTATTAGGACTGTTGATTCAATATCTGCTTTTACGTTATCATACATCTGCTCTTAAATTTTGTATAAACTGTATACTTATACAATTTGATCTTATTTCAGATGCCACCGAGGAGGCAGCGAGTGGAGAGGGCTGAAGCCAGAGATGAGGTGAGGGAGGCTCATCAGGAGCCATAAGTTCCGCTACCACCACCCCCACCCGAGCTAATTTCCACTACTCAGGTTGCAGTGATAGTGGCTCAAGCAGTCGAGACAGCGATGAGGGCCATGGCAGCCCATTTTCCTCAGCCCCAAGTACCTCCTCCCGTGGCACCGGTAGTTCCGGCCCCAGCAGGACCATTTACTTGACAGCGAGTCAGAGAGATATTTCAAAAAGTACATCCACCCGAGTTTCAGGGTAGCACCGATGTAGTGGAGGCGTGCAACTGGAAGAAAAATATCCAGTGCCACTTGCGCATGCTAGAGTGCATCGAGGTCCAGAAACAAATGCTAGCCACTTTCCGTCTGTCGGGAGCGGCTTTACAGTGGTGGGAGTCAGTTACCACCACCGAAGAAAGGGACACTATGGAAATTTTTGAGTTTTGGGTGCGGTTTGACCGCAAGTATTTTCCTCCAGCAGTAGAGTCTGAGATGAGGAAGAAATTCAGCGAGGTAGTGCAGGGTGATCGCTCAGTTACTGATTATGAGGAATATTTTACCCGCTTGTCTAGCTCTGTGCCAAATGAGGTGAGCGATGAGGAGAGGAAAAAGTCAAAATTTATGGATGGCTTGACCTGGAGAATCAGACAGCACTTGATCGGCAATTCGACGTTGGTAACTTATACAGATGTCGTCAATGCCGCTCTTCTACACTGTCAGGACCACCGCTTTCATGCGAGGGGAAACAAGAGAGGTGAGCCTAGCCAACCGGGCAAGGTAGGTGGAAGTAGTGACAGCAGCACACCACAGCAGCAAACAGTGGGCCAACTAGGGCAGGATTCTCGACAGGGGAACTCTACCAAGAAGTTTAAGCACGGGAGGCATCGCTTTGACAGACAGGGCCAGCAGGGTACTCAACCACCAGTTCCTCAAGGCCGACAGGGCCAAGGGAACCAAAATGGAGGACAGTAAGGACAAGGACGACAGGGCCAAGGTCAGAGGCAGTTTTAGGGTCAGTGTTTCACTTGTGGCCAGCAAGGTCACAAGAGTAGAGATTGTCCACAGTAACACAGGGCACAACAATAGGGTGCCCAACAGGGGCAGCAGGCTCCGTTAGCCCCAGCAGTAGCACAGGCCCCGCAGCCAGGCCAGATGCAATACGGACGTGTGTTCAACGTCCGTGAAATTCCACTTCAGCTAGCACCTCCAGCACCGTCGGCAGTCGCGGGTATGTTTCCTATTCATGGACTTGAGGGTAGTATTTTGTTTGACACGGGGGCGATGCATTCGTTTATTGCCACTAGATTTGCATGGGCAGCCGGCCTATTAGCGACAACTGACACTCATCTTATGTGTGTGGAGTCACCGATGGGTAGTGGGTCCCTTATACATTCGATTTATAGGGGTGTGGACATTATGGTCGGGAGATTGAGTCTAGTAGCGGACCTCCTAGTGCTGGATATGGAGGGATATGACGTCATCCTAGGCATGGATTGGTTGGCGCAGTATAGGGCAATGGTGGATTGTTATGAGAGGACTATCATGTTTTCCATCCCGGGACAAGAGATGTTCCTTATGGCAATGCCACTCCCCGAGGGGGGATCGCGCACTCATTTGTATTATATTGAGGAGGAGAACTCACATGGGGTTGTCATCTCTCTGGACTCAATCCCAGTTGTGAGGGATTTTGAGGATGTCTTTCAGGAGATACCAGGGTTACCACCCAGCAGGGAGATAGAGTTCGTTATTGACCTACCGCCGGGGACGAGATCGATTGCCAAAGCACCGTATTGCATGGCTCCTTCGGAGATGCAAGAGCTGAGAGAACAGATTCAGCAGCTTTTAGGACAGGCCTTCATTCGACGAAGTACATCGCCATGGGGTGCGCCGGTGTTATTCATAAAGAAAAGGGATGGTTCACTTCGTCTGTGTGTAGATTACAAGGAGTTGAACAAAGTTATGATACGTAATAAGTATCCGTTACCGAGGATTGACGACCTGTTTGATCAGTTGAGAGGGGCTGCGTACTTTTCAAAGATCGATTTGAGGTCGGGTTACCACCAATTGCGTATTCGTGAAGAGGATGTACCTAAGACCGTTTTCCTGTCGCGATAAAGGTCATACGAGTTCAGGGTAATGCCGTTTGGGCTCACTAATGCGCCTGCAGTACTCATGGATCTCATGAACGGGGTATTCAGGGAGTTTTTGGATCAGTTTGTGATTGTATTCATAGACGACATTCTGATTTACTCTCGTACGGAGGAGGAACACACTGAACATTTAAGAATGGTTCTACAGACATTATGGGACCATCAGTTGTACGCCAAATTTGAGAAGTGTGGATTTTGGCTTAGTGAGATTCAGTTCCTAGGCCACGTTGTATCAAGCAGAGGCATTGTTGTTGACCCGAGTAAGGTATCGACGGTGAGGGAGTGGGGACAGCCCACAATACTGACCGAGATTCGCAGTTTCATGGGTTTGGACGGTTACTATCGTCGCTTCATCAAGGGGTTCTAAAAAATTGCAGGACCTTTGACGAACTTGACTCGGAAGGGAGTGCCCTTCGTATGGAGTGACAGTTGTCAGATAGCATTTGATGAGTTAAAGGACAAGTTGACATCAGCACCCGTTCTTGCCTTGCCTAGGAGTGGAATGGAGTACCGAGTCTATACTGATGCATCCTTACAAGGGCTTGGAGGTGTGTTACAGCAGGAAGAGAAGGCTATAGCTTATGCATCCCGAAAGCTTAAGACACATGAGAAGAATTACCCCACCCATGACCTCGAGTTAGCAACGGTCATTTTTGCATTGAGGATATGGAGACACTATCTTCTGAGCGAACAGTTCACTTTATTCACGGATCATAAGCCACTTCAGTATCTTTTCACTCAGAATGATCTGAATATGAGGCAAAGGAGGTGGCTTGAATTCGTGAAGGACTACCAGTTTGATATACAGTATCATCCTGGTACGGCTAACGTGGTGGCAGATGCGTTAAGCAGAAGACCTACCGGGAAGTTGGCAGATATTTGGAAGGCGAAGTGGAGTGAGCTTCGACACGAGGATGAGATAGCTAGAGCATGCATGGCAGTTTTAGCTATCACTCCCGAGAGTATTATGCGGGTAGTGAGGGCACAGGCCGAGGACCCATTTTGTCAGGACAGAGTACGACAGCTACTGGCTGAGGGGGCAGAGTCCTACTACATCAGCTCAGAGGGTGGTCTACGGTTTAATGGTAGGCTGATAGTACCCGAAGATGATGATTTGAGGCATGCCGTAATGACGGAGTCGCACGGGTCAAAGTTTTTAGTACATCCAGGTGGGGACAAAATGTACCAAGACATGCGACGATTATATTGGTGGTCAGGTATGAAACGAGACATTGCAGAATTTGTCTCAAGGTGTGTTACATGTCAGCTTGTAAAAGTTGACCATCAGAGACCTTCAGGGATGCTACAACCACTGGAGATTCCCGTGTGGAAGTGGGAGTGTATCTCGATGGATTTTATTACTGGGTTATCAACATCACAGAAGGGTCACGATTACATATGGGTGATAGTGGATCGGCTGACTAAGGTAGATCATTTCTTTTCGGTTCGTACGGATTATGATACGATGCGGTACGCGCAGCTATTCATTTCAGAGATCGTTAAGCTGCACGGGGTTCCTATTAATATTGTGTCTGACCGAGACAAAATATTTGTGTCACATTTCTGGCAAAGCTTTCAGGAGGCCATGGGCACCGACTTATGGTTGAGTACGGCGTATCACACACAGACGGATGGTCAGACTGAAAGGCTAAACCAGATATTGGAGGATATGTTGAGGATGTGTGTCCTAGATTTTGGGGGAGGTCGGGATCCATACCTTCCTTTGGTGGAGTTTGCATATAATAACTCTTACCAATTCACCATCGGCATGGATCCATTCGAGACACTTTATGGGAGGCCTTGTCGTTCGCCCCCCTGTTGGTTAGAAGTGGGGGATAACAAGATATTGGGGCCAGAGATGATACAGGAAACTTTCTCCAAAATAGAGTTGATTCGAGGACGTATTCGAACAGCTTAGGATAGGCAGAAGAGTTATGCTGACGCCGGTAGAATACACGTGGAACTAGAGGTGGTGTGACACCCCGCCTAATTAATCCCGGGTGATCAGTCCTAAATCAAGTTAGAACAGGTTTTGGTCCATTCTTAGCATCACTGTCGTCTTTTTAATTACTAACCACCTACGTGAGAAAGGTAGATTGGTGCCAATTTTTATCTTTCAATTAATTAAAAGAAACTCATGCGGAACATAAAATAATACACATTCACAGTTAACTGAAATAACCATCCACAAATAAAATACCTATCCGAATAAACCATCGGTCCAAATATCCAATACAAGTAAAGACAAGAAGGCAATCTCAACAAGTCTAAAACTAATAAATGAACTGTGAGCTACATGCTCAAATAACTACTAGAGAGTCTACACGAATGAAATAAGGAGGCGTCTATCAAAAACCCGCAACATCCACATATGCTGCAGCAACAGATAACTGGAATAGAGTCAAGCCTGGCATCCCTATGGCTGGACACCTAAAAGGTTTATAAATTTTTTATAGCAAGGGTTAGTACCCAAAAACATTTGAAAACATTTAACAAATGATTAACTTGCAGTAATAAATAAATATGCATGCTCTTCATATTTTAGTTAGTGCCGCACTCTCTTGAGGACTTCCTTACCCCTCCTCTAATGTGCACTATTAACGCTTCCATTTAATTTACTAGGTCCTACGCTCCTGACCCAATACTTATGTTAACCCTTGAAATTAACCTACTCTAACCGAGTATGCCTTAATTCATTATTTTTAAGTTATTATAAACAACAACTTAATTTAATCATTACCCTTCTTAATTTCATATAACACTCACACCTGTTATGATCATAATACATTTATACTATGTATTAATTATCCCATATATAATTATTTACCTAATTATATATTTAATCAAATTGAAGTATTCACAAACATACTGAAATAACATTTAATACTAACATCCAACCGGGTAGAAACACTCACAAAATATAAATTCTCTATAGTGCTAACCCACTAGGTATGTACACCTGACCTAGTTACCCAAGTCAGAATTTCTCCCTAACTTGGTTATTACATAAATATTGGAGGCGGTCATATTCCTTTCCTGAAAGTGAGATGCCCCTCACCCATATAACGGAGGCTATGACTTGGGATTATACTCGCCCTACTCCTCAAGCTAGGGGATTCATCCACTACGCGCAACCTCCCCCTATAGCACTAGAGTATATATTGATAACAATAATATCTATCACTGATATTATAGCCCACCCATATATATACATATACTATCGCACACCATATATATATATATATATATAAAAATATCCCGGCTATACCGTGTACTGTCCGTGACACAAGCCTATTCCATTTTATAATGAGTTTGTGGCCCACTCGAAATATTAATTAAGTTTTACAGAAATTTCTTTTGGTGTCACCCTAACCAATATATCCGGACTTACTTTCGTGGCCCGAATTAACATTACCCGAGTCTCAATCCCCGACTCTAAATTATTTAGTCGATGCCTAAATCAAATTTATATCTCGGTACTGCTCAATCGTTATGCCCAGACTTGTTTCCTATGTCCATAATTAATCCTTTCGAACAAACTTCTCATAATTAAATATTAGTGTGTCACACCTAATTTATCCAAAACATTTTTAAATTATGAGGTCACACTAAGCCGTCTTCAAATCCTAATTAATTTTATTCACTATTAATTAGATTTTAAATCCATGTATTAAGTACTCATCAAATTTAAGACATGGAAAGATATTAAATTAAATTTATCTCCATATAAAGGAAAACTGGGCGAACTGCCAGAATCTGCCGACCATCGATCGATCGACCCCAGACCTTCGATCGATCGATCGAGCAGGTCTTCGTCTTCTTCGCGAAGACAGATTCAGCCATGGACGATTTTTCCCAAACCCTAGTTTTCTCCACCAGCAACCTTAAGCCCTCTTAACATTAATACATGTTATAAACCTTATTAGGGACCTTTAGAATGTCCACCAACATAATTAATTCGTCCATTAACTACAATTTCTGTATTTGGGGAAAAATTCATCTTTAACCCTTTACCCATTTACAACCCGAGTTCCATCATCAAATCCGTTTCTAATTATCCAGATATCATCCTACCAGATATATATTAACATACAAATTTCAAATTTTTACATAAACCTTTACCCAAATTCCGTAAATCAGATTATTATCTTCAAAATCAGATTTTGCCATTAACACCCAAAATGAATTTACTTTAAATACACACATCATATGAATATGAATCGAAATACATTTTTACATGCTACAGCAAGTTAACACTTTCCTTAAGGTTTGTAGAGTCTGAATTTGGAGATGAGTTCCAAGGTTGAAGATGACCCTTGTTGGCTCTCTTGTGATCCCCAAATCTGCCTTTAACTGTTGTTAGGGTTTCTTAACACACTAACCATTTTCCTAAACTCACATCAGTCGTTTTCTTATAATTTATTAATTTACCTAAATCCCGTTTTTTGCCTAATGGGCCAAGCCCAAGTGACCCAAATGCCCCCGTGTGGGCCCGGCTATGTCTAAAAATGCCCCGTGACCCGTTTACTACCCCCGGGTACACTTTTCCGATTATCTCGACCCATCCGGACTCAACCGTACACTCATAATTGGCATCCGAATTCATTTAAAAAAATACTTATCCCCCCTTTAGTCTATACCGACTCCCGGTTGAGATAAGTGCATACCCTGTCATTAATACTCGAAATGACTAAAAATTTAATTACTATTCACTTAGTAAATAAATTCCCGTAAATATTAACCATTTACTCCCCGATTAATATTTATATAAAATTTCCCCAATTAATTCAATTAAAATTACGACTCACAAGTAATTTTCAATTCCCGAATTAATTAAATATTTAATGCATGAAAAATGCGGGGTGTTACAGGTGGGTGACCAAGTGTTAATTCGAGTATCTCCTATGAAAGGAATTATGAGGTTCGGAAAGAAAGGGAAGTTAGTACCGAGATATGTGGGGTCATTTTTTATCATTGAGAGGGTGGGACCGGTAGCTTACAGATTGGGACTCCCTGAGCATCTTCAGCGAATACACGATGTATTCCATGTAGCGTCGCTGAAGAAATACAAGAGGAGTGAGAGAGCCTTCTGGCACATTCCACTGGAGGAGATCGATTTACATCCACATGTCTCGTATGAAGAAAGACCCGTGGCTATTCTGGATTATAGTGAGCGCAAACTACGATCCAAGGTGGTACCCTTAGTACGAGTACAGTGGGGACATCACAATATGGAAGAGTCTACTTGGGAACGAGAGGAGGATATGCGAGAACAATATCCCGAATTATTCACCGCATGTATTTTTCTAAATTTTGAGGACGAAATTCCTTTTGTAAGAGGGGAACTATGTAATACCTTGTAATTTTGCATAGTTAGAAAAATACATTAATGTGATAAAAATACGTTTTAATTTAAATTACGTGAGTAGAGTAATTTAATGTGACACGTTTTAAATTAAATTACGTGAGTAGAGTAATTTAATGTGATGTAATGTTAATAAAGATTAATATGACGATTAAAAATTTACTAGATGTGAGTAGTAAATTTTGAATGTTGATATGTACGGTCTAGCGATTTATATGAACGTACTTGAGTTATCTCAACCGAGTGTCGCGCGTAGACAAAAATTTAAGATGAGATGAGAAACATATTTTAAGAGACTCAAAAGATAATTTAGAGTCCACGGATGATTCCGAAAGGGTCGAATTAGTCAAAATAGTGTACCCGGGGGTACTAGTTGAGTGCCGGGTCATTTTTGGGCTAAATCGGGACCATTCGAGGGCATTTTGGTCTCTTTATATGTATGGGTGAGGAGACCTACGAACTTTGGAACCCTAAATCAGATTATAAAAGTTAGAGGCTAGGGTTAGAAAGGAAGGAAAATACACCATAGCCATTAGAGAGAAGAGAGAAACAATTTCCTAAGGCAAAAGAAGGAAGGAGGGAAAACTCTAAGGAGATTTCACCACCAACTTGTTGGGAAGGAGGATTGAAGGATAAAAATCATCAATCATCAACAACAACCACGAAATCAGACCCTACAAATTATAAGGCAAGTAGTTATTTGCAAAATAAATTGAGTTATAATACCCATACGTAAGCTTTATGAAGAACGTGGTTTTTATGATATTTTTGGGAGTAAACACTTGATTATGATCCATGATTGATAGGGATTTCATGTAGAACGTTTTCGGATCTCCAAATAATCTGATATCATAGAAGACTAGATGATTAAATCGAACTAAAAATCTGGACTTATGATGAAAAGATGGAAAGTTTGTATTTTTAGGGTTCTTGAATATTAAGAAGATTTTTAGTTAAATTGGACATAATTTATAATGATTTTGTTGTTTTAAATCGTTAGTAATCATCCTAGGATATGTAGGAATGATTAGAAATTGTTGGTTGCATATATGGTGAATTATCATGAGAGATAGATAAACAAAAATGATGAAACCCGCATGAAGAAGACGATCTGGGTCTGTCACTGCTTGATCGATCGATCGACCATATCCCATCGATCGATCGACCCTGACTGCACTTTAGAAAATTTTGTGGATAAATTTTCTTTTAATTACCGTCGCTTAATGGGAACCTTAGTGATGATATTTTACCTATGAGGAGACTTAATAAATACAAGTAGGTGTACCGTTGGATTTCTTCAAAAATGATTGAGTGGGAAATTCGGAGAAATAGACCGACGGGAATATAATCAAATTGAGTCGTATGTCGAGAATGTGAGAATTTTAGTTACGAAAAGAGTGAGAGTAAATTCTGGAAAAATACCAGTAGGTCAAAGATAACTTAACTACTGAATCAAGGAAGGGGTAACTATGACCCTTAGAGTTGCGTGAATACTCGAATAAATGCAATAGTGAAATAAATCATAAATTAATGAGTACGATGAATATAAGTAGAATATATTACGTACGGACATGATTTGATAGATCGGGTGTGTACCTACTAAATTATAAGAAATTTTGGATTAAGAGAATTTTACCTAAATTAATTATTACAAGAATAAGGATAACAAGCAGTAAATAAGTTATCTACGCTTATAGCACATGAAATATGGATTATTAAAATGTTGCGAGTAAGTCATGGGGACTTAGTGAGGTGGTATATACAGTGGGTATTCTAATCTAGTTAACTGGGGTAGTATAACTAGGTGAACTAAGTATCCTTGTTAGACATGCACTATAGAAGAGAGGTGAGGAAGTTCAAGGGAGTGTGCGAAACCTTAATATGTGTAACCAATAACTCAATTGTGATAACTGCTTGCAAAATATTTTCAAATGTTTTAAGTACTAAATCTTGCTATGTAAAATTTTTAAAAACCTTTTAGGTGCCCAGCCACAGGGACACCCAGCATGATTTCATTCCAGGGTTTTGGGAGTTGCAGCACGTGTGGATGTTGCAGGGATTGTTTAGACGTTTCCTCTCTTTCAGTTCTAGTGCAGGATCTCAGTTTTAGTATTCTTGAGCACGTATGTGCTTACGTTCAAATGATAAAATTATATATTAAACACCTTTTAACTCAAACAAACCTTAAACATGCAACAATATGTGATTGAATACGATAATGAACTAAGCAAGAACATTCAAACACATGCTTGTGAGGAAAAATCCCCCAAAGGGGCAAAACCATTTATTTTCATTATAATATTGTCACTGTACAATTTCGGATTACAACCCTCAGGTGTCGGATTCTGTAGTCGGCGGCTGGAGTTATCCCTTTCTAGTATGGCTTCAATGAAGAAGAAGAACGGTCTTCTCCACAATGGTATGAACAGTAAAAGTGCGTTCCTGGGTTGCAAAGAGATTCACAAATGTTTGGAAATTTTTGTGAATCAAAAACCTAGAGTCTTGGGCTCAATAGGTGAAGACTTCGAGTTTTTTGTACTCTGGAAATCGTGTGTAGAAGTCTTGGAAAACCACTTCCCGTAGTGGGTTTATAAAGGAATAACATGGCCTAAAAAATCTCTCAACGATCTGTTTGAGATTATCCCAGGCGGACCGGTCCGGGTCTGAGGCGGATCGGTTCTTTTTATTTTAGGCTTCTTCGGTTCGCTTGCGGTCCGGGGTATACTGGCTTTCAGCAGGCGGATCGGTCCGGGTATGAGGCGGATCGGTTCTTTTATTCTGGGCGGAGCGGTCCGGCCTGTCAGACTTTGATTCCTCTTCTTCTTTTGATATTCGAATCCGTTGATGACTGTATGAATCTTGAATTTCTTCAACGGTGTAACGGCGTGCGACATAACAAATTGATAATGGACAAAAATGTTCTTACAAATCTCCCCCTATGTCTATGCCGGTACATACATAAAAACAAACATCCGAATTATCAAACAACTAAAGATGCCTATACAAATCTACCCTTCCATGACTGGAAAGATACAATTGAATAAGACTTCAACGTTTTCTCTTCAACTCTTTAGGAATCTCAACACTTTTCTCATCAGGGTGTGCAATCCAATGATAATCCATGTAGTACCTACACACATGAGAAAAGACAAAATACCAAGTGACGTATCGAGTTTGAAATGAGATATCAAATGAAGAAAGCATGTTGTATCAAATCTCAAAAACACAAAACTCCCCCAAAATATCTCCCCCTTTTTATGATGTCCCCAAATAGACAAATGAGAGAAATAAAACAAAATAAGCAAGTGCGGGGTGTCACTAGGATAAAATCATACCATGAATGAACACAAAAACAACCAAGTCGATGATAGCGTAAGTGAAGAGGTGTGATCAAATTCGATAGGAAAATCATTGCATACAAACATGACATATGTGCACGATGAATATTGGATACTCCTAGCGAATGAACTCAAATGCGTCCTTTGGTGGAAAAGAATGACAATATAAGATATTGACTCAATCAAATCAACAAATCAAAGCCCAAAGTGATTTTCACACCAATAACGTCCAAAACGATTTATGCTTTTTCAGGACTTTCAAGGAAGTGAAAACCCGTTTAAAGATTCTCCAACCAAACTCCCTCAGATATATATTTTGAATAGAGGTATTCTAAATTCTCAAACTTTGGAGAATTGATGGGGAAACTTAAGTGGCCCATATTTGGCATGAAGTGATTGTTATTGCCTTTAAATTTTTTCGGGCTCTTTTAACCTCTTTAGACCTCGGATAGTAAAATTCCTCCATTTTTTAGGTCCTTTTTAACGGTGGCTTTTGCGCAAAGGATAGATGATTACCTTTCGCATCCCCTCCCTGTTATACAAAAACACACAGTCTCACCAAAACGGTTTTTACATGCATTCCAATCTTGTCAAGATTTATCGCATATTGTAAGTTGTATAGACAGAATTGAGATGGAAACACTCAAGCCAATATGAGATAGACAAGTGAAATAATCAAATATAGCCGTGCATGTGTGCAATAAAGGATATAGGAGTCAAACATATAGGAAGATATCACTAATTACATCTCAAAGACTCCAAACAATGTAAAGCACATGGATGAAATGATGTAGCCTCTCAAATCTCTATCAAGCAGTCACATGGATATATGGAAAGAAGTTGTGACTTGGCTATCTTAAATGCTCATCCATAAAAGGAGCAAAAACAGAAATCTTTTTGGATTTTTCAAAAAATTTAGTAAAAATAAAATCTTTTTGTATTTTTCAAAAGAAATATAAAAAGCAAAAAGAATAAATAAATAGCTGTACAACAAGCAATGGTACATATAAAACAGACTAGCAATAGGAAGCATATGATATGAAAATAAAGAAACATCCTATTCTAGACGTAGACCAACCCCTCAATCAACTGTGAAAATCCCCAAAGACTTCCTAAGACTCTCAAATCTAAGGGCATTTAAAGGTTTTGTGAAAATATCGGCTAACTGACGGTCGGTAGGAACAAAACTCAGGGATACAGTGTTCTCCTCAACTAACTGACGAATAAAGTGCTCACGTATCCTGATGTGCTTGGTGCGCGGATGCTGAACTGGATTGCGGGATATGTGTATCGCGCTCGTGTTGTCACAGGAAATGGTCATGGTGTCCTGTGAAATCCCATAATCCTCCAGCATTTGCTTCATCCACAAGAGTTGTGTGCAACAACTCCCGGCGGCTATGTACTCAGCCTCCGCAGTGGACAAAGAGATGGAATTTTGTTTCTTCCTCAGCCAGGAGACAAGAGCAGAACCAAAATAGAAACACCCATCAGAAGTGCTCCTACAACCATCTACATCCCCGGCCCAATCGGCATCCGAATAGGCGGACAAACGGTCATTGGTATCAAAGGAATACCAAATACCGTGTGAAAGAGTCCCACTTACGTATTTAATAATACGTTTTAGAGCAAGTAAATGTGACTCTTTAGGGGACGCCTGATATCGCGCACAGACTCCAATACTAAAGGCGATGTCGGGACGACTGGCAGTCAAGTAGAGAAGACTATCGATCATACTCCGATATAAGGTTTGCTCTACGTCCTTGCCTGAAGTGTCCTTACTAAGCTTGGTAGTGGTACTCATAGGTGTACGTGCATGCTTAGCGGATTCTAAGCCAAATTTATTCACTAGGTCTCTAGCATACTTGAATTGGGAGATGAACATCCCATCCTTTAGCTGGCGAACCTGGAGACCAATAAAGAATGTAAGCTCACCAACCATGCTCATCTCAAACTCACTTTTCATCTCCTCCTCAAAGTGGTGAGCATGCTGGGAGCATGTGGATCCAAAGACTATGTCGTCCACATAGACCTGGGAAACCAAAATAGCACCGTCATCTCTCCTGACGAACAACGTCATATCTACTCCCCCTCTCTTGAAGCCACGAGCTAAGAGATAGGAAGTAAGCCTCTCGTACCAAGCACGGGGTGCTTGCTTCAAGCCATATAAGGCTTTCCTCAGATGGTAGACGTGCTCCGGGTGCTGAGAGTCTTCAAACCCTTTTGGTTGTTCCACATATACCTCCTCCTGTAGAATGCCATTCAGAAAGGCACTCTTGACATCCATCTGATATAACTTGAAGCGTAGATGACATGCGATGGCGAGCAGAAGACGGACGGACTCAAGCCTCGCTACAGGAGAAAATATCTCCCCAAAGTCTACACCCTCTATCTATGTGTAGCCTTGAGCGACCAACCTAGGCTTATTTCTGATTATGGTACCATTTTCATCCATTTTATTCTTAAAAATCCACCGGGTACCTATCACATTAGTCTCACTAGGTCGGGGGACTAGTTCCCAGACATTATTCTTTTTAAACTGAAGCAACTCATCCTGCATAGCAGATATCCAGTGTTTATCCTTGAGTGCTTCTTTATGGTTCTTGGGCTCGACTTTGGACGTGTAGCAAAGATGGCTAACAACGTTCTCTAGCTGAGCACGAGTATTGACCCCTAGAGTGGGATCACCAACAATGGCAGAAGGGTCATGACTCTTGCGAACCCAAGCAGGTGTGTCCCCTAGCGCAGGAGTAGGGTCCACAGAATGTGAGAGAGGAACAGGTAAATCGCTGTTAGAACAATTCTCATCCTCACACTGAAGGTTAGGATCAATAACCGTCGGAGGTTCGTCATCTTGCACGGTGACGTTTATTGATTCCATAACCTTAGAGCTCTTCAGGTTAAAAACCCGGTATGCTCTGCTATTTGATGAATATCCTAGAAATATTCCCTCGTCGCTCCGGGAGTCGAACTTTCCTAATTGCTCTCTATCCCGTAGGATGTAGCATTTAAACCAAAAAATACGAAAATATGCCAGGTTGGGCTTCTTGCCAGTCCATAACTCATAAGGAGTCTGAAGTGTGTGTGGACGCAAATAAACTCTATTCACCGTGTGGCATGCAGTAGACACTGCCTCTGCCCAAAATCTCCTAGATACTTTACGACCTAGAAGCATAGATATAGCCATTTCTTGGATCGTTCTATTCTTTCTCTCAACAATACCATTTTGCTGAGGAGTTCTCACAGCAGAAAACTCATGTTTGATCCCGAGGCTATCACAGTAAAGATCTACCTTTGCTTCTGTGAATTCAGTGCCATTGTCACTACGCATCCTATTAATAGTGACACCGTGTTGATTTAGCAGGACACGGCACTTGGTCGTTAAAAATTCTACAGCATCATATTTCTCTCTCAGAAAACCTACAATGGAGTACCTGGAGAAATCATCTACCATCACGAGGATGTACCTCTTACCACCTAGACTCTCAGTGCGAGTGGGACCCATAAGATCCATGTGAATCAACTCAAGAACACGAGAGGTGGTAATGGAATGCAACTTCCTATGGGGACTGCGGATTTGTTTTCCCATCTGACAGGGTCCACAAACGGTCGAAGTTGACTTTCCAAGAGATGGTAAGCCACGTACTAGGTCCTTTTTAGCTAAGCGGTTGAGATCTCTAACGTTCATGTGACCTAGACGTTGGTGCCACAGATCCATAGGAGTGATCGTGGCGCTGTTGCAGACAAGTGAGGATGTGGGCTCAGTCCCATAGCAATTATTCTCGGTCCTCACCCCTTGCATCAAAAGTTTACCGGCTTGATTGTATACTTTACACGTGTCCCGGTCAAACTTTACTGCAAAGTCAGTGTCGCACAGTTGGCTAATGCTGAGAAGGTTTGCTTTTAAACCTTTGACGTACAAAATATTTTCTAGCTTAGGGAACCCATGTAACTCGACAGTACCACGTACTATAATGCTAGACTTCCTCCCATCTCCAAAGGTGACTCTACCATCCTGATAATCCTCAAGAGTCGTAAAAAATGAGGCATCACCTGTCATATGTCTGGAGCACCCACTATCAAAATACCACTGTGAGGTATTGTGTGCTTTGAGAGTAACATGAACAACAAAAGCCTTTTTATCTTTCTTAGGTACCCAAGTCGAGATGACCTTTTGTTTGCCCTTGTTGTTGTTGGTTTTAGCTGGAATGTGAGAAGCATTCACTAACGGCAAAGACATCCGTCGGAATTCTTCCATTAAACTCTGGGATGTGGCAGCTAAGAACTCAACTTGCTCTCTCAGACTCGAAAACTCATCAGTATGACGTGGTAGAGCATTAGTACGTCGTGTTTGACCTATATTATAGCAAAACTCCCTAAGGTGGCCTTTTCTTTTGCAATAAGTACAAAAGGACACAGTCAAAGGAGGACCTTGGTTTGCCTTTCTTGGTCGAACTCTCCTTTGAGGTTTTTGACGGTGGCCATAAGGAGACGTAGTAAATTCAGGAACTGGTTCAGGTGAAATTTGGGATGTGGAGGCACCATCATAACCAATTCCTTACCGATCACCAAAACCTAAAGCGGGGCCGAGGAGCATCTTTCCCATCTTCCCAGATCTGTCCTCGATTTGTACCTTGACTTCCCGTTCTTTCTCAAGATCATGAGTCAGCTGGGCAACCAGGGCTTCAAGTTTCTTTCGAGTCTCCATGAAGGAATGGAGCTGACTCGTAAGACTAGCCACTTGTTTAGTCAAGTCCCCTCTCTCTTTCTCTAAAACTCTCTCTCTCTCTCTCTCTCTAAACAAACTCTCTTTCTCAACACAGGCAGATTCTCTCTCTCTCAGGGCGGTGAAGGTGGAAGACTCTCTCTCTCTTGCCTTTCTTAAATCTTCCTCTAAGCCGGTGATCTTAAGAACTAGTGCTTTGTTACGTTTTTTTGTTTTAAAAGACTCAGAATATAACTCAGCGTAGGTGCGTTGAATATCACTCTCGCTCTCACTTGAGTCATCCTCCCCCTCACTTACATCGATATCACTATCGAGGTGTCCCTCTGAAGCATCATCCTCATCGTCGTGAAGAGAACTAGGAGTTCTCACTTGACTGGCCAGGAATGCGGTGACTCATCTCCTGAATCCACCGTCTCGACCTCACTGTCGTCGCTAAGGGTAGCATTAAGGACATCTTTCCCTTTCTCTCTATTAAGACGAGTGGCACACTCAAAGGCTCTATGACCCCTACCATCGCACTCAAAGCATCTCTCACTATCTTTCTTAGGAGGATCTTTAAAAACTTTTTCATTTTTCTTTTCAAACTTATTTTTCTCAAATTTCTTTTTATCTTTAAAATTGCCATTTTTCTTAAATTTGAGAATCCTCTTGAAATTTTTTGCAAAAAGAGCCAAATCATCTAAGTCAAAATCACACTCAGAATCAGACGTGTCAGTCTCTCTCTTTCTAGATGACTCTACCCTCTTTCTAGCCGACCCCTCACTCCTTCTCTCTTGGGCATTAAGTGCAATTCCCTTATCTTTAGATTTAGCAATTTTAGGGAACATATCAATCTCATATGTTTGCAAATCTCCTACAAGTTCTTCAAATTTTAGCGTATTTAAATTACCCATAGAATTTAGCACAGCGACTTTAGGGATAAAACGCTTAGGCAAAGAACGAAGAATCTTTTTAACAACTCTAGCACTAGGAATATGTTCACCAAGATTAAAGCTAGTATTCACAATGTCAGAAAGTCTAGCATAAAATTCATCAAAGCATTCAGATTCATGCATGGTGATGGTTTCAAATTGAGTTGTTAAATTTTAAAATTTAGACTCTTTCACAGCATTTGTTCCTTCATTGGTGAGTTGTAAAACATCCCATGCCTCTTTTGACGTGGTGCACGTCATTATTCGTCAGAACTCATCAGGTGTGACAGATCCAGAAATAGCACTTAGACCCTTAGAATTAAAAGATAACCATTTAAATTCTTCTTCAGTCCAAGAAGTGACAGGTTTCAAGTTGATTACATTATCAACAGTCACGGAGGGAGGTGTCCACCCTCTTTCAACCAAAATCCAGACACGCTCATCAATGGCTTTTAATGCAGATCTCATACGGGCTTTCCAATAGGCATAGTTTGTCCCGTAAAAAACTGGCATTTTATTATATAACTTCTCCATTTGAACACGCACTTTTTCAAAAATCAATTTTTTCAGAAAATTGATATCTTAGAAAAATTTTGCGGAAAATAGGAATACGCGATAGCTTAGAGTAACCTGCTCTGATACCAATTTGAGAACGTATATGCTTGCGTTCAAATGATAAAATTATATATTAAACACCTTTTAACTCAAACAAACCTTAAACATGCAACAATATGTGATTGAATACGATAATGAACTAAGCAAGAACATTCAAACACATGCTTGTGAGGAAAAATCCCCCAAAGGGGCAAAACCATTTATTTTCATTATAATATTGTAACTGTACAATTTTGGATTACAATGAAAATACAAGTGACTAAGAATTACCCTCAGGTGTCGGATTCTGTAGTCGGCGGCTGGAGTTATCCCTTTCCAGTACGGCTGCAATGAAGAAGAAGAACGGTCTTCTCCACAATGGTATGAATAGTAAAAGTGCGTTCCTGGGTTGCAAAGAGATTCACAAATGTTTGGAAATTTGTGTGAATCAAAAACCTAGAGTCTTGGGCTCAATAGGTGAAGACTTAGAGTTTTTTGTACTCTGGAAATCGTGTGTAGAAGTCTTGGAAAACCACTTCCCGTAGTGGGTTTATAAAGGAATAACATGGCCTAAAAAATCTCTGCACGATCTGTTTGAGATTATCCCAGGCGGACCGGTCCGGGTCTGAGGCGGATCGGTCTGGGTAGGCGGATCAGTTCTTTTTATTTTAGGCTTCTTCGGTTCGCTTGCGGTCCGGGGTATACTGGCTTTCAGCAGGCGGATCGGTCCGGGTATGAGGCGGACCGGTCCGCAAGCGGATCGGTTCTTTTATTCTGGCCGGACCGGTCCGGCCTGTCAGACTTTGATTCCTCTTCTTCTTTTGATATTCGGATCCGTTGATGACTGTATAAATCTTGAATTTCTTCAATGGTGTAACGGCGTGCGACATAACAAATTGATAATGGACAAAAATGTCCTTACAATTCTTATTTGGGACATGTTGTCCAATCGTTACTTTTACAGTTATTCTGATTCTGGATTTTGATATGGTTTCCTTGGCCGTAGTTTTCGACAAGACTTTATCTGTATTCAGTTATTTATGCGAATTGTTTTATAATTACTGAAATTGTATGGTTTTGTATGGGTTGTTTATTATGCTTAAGGAAGATAAAATTTGGCACTAGCTTAATTTCACGTAGGTGGTTAGTAATTTAAAAAGCTTTCAGCAGTGATGCTAAGAATGATCCATTTAAGAAACCTGTTTAAATTAAATTAAGGCTTGATCACCCAAGGTTTAATTAGGTGGGGTGTCACATTGTGTAATTCCTGGTTTTATGTTTTCATATCTGGAAGTTGGTTTGGGTAGGATCCGAAATGCTTGAGAATTGAGGGTGCCTGTGTAATTATTTTTAAAATGCGCGTGTGAGAGCCAATCTCAGCCCTACACCTGTCATCCTTATATCGGCCTGATTTATGTTTGTTTGTAAACACATAACCCTTGTCTTATCTCATCCCTTAGATCATTGTTATCAACGCTCTGCATGCATTCAAACCCAATCCCTCTGAACCTCTCTAGACCAATCAGAAGACGTTTAATCCACCGTTGTTCTTTAACTGTTGGATCAAGGTCAAAAGCCCTTGACCTCATCTCAGCCCTTAGTTTTGAACAGTCCTTCTCGATGCTTCCTTGCTCCCTATAAAAGGAGGCTTACCCTCAGCCATTAGGATACTTTTGGAACTTCGTCTGAAGAGAGATAGGAGAGAGAAACCAGAGAGAGAAAGAAACCCTAAATCGTCCTAACCCAGTTTCAAACCCTAAACTTATTTTTCCAAAGTCAGCTTAAGTCAAAACCAAACCTGAGTGTTTGAGAGTTGTTTTTGAGATGGTTTGAAACCCTGTTCGTGGTTTATCCTCTTGAGTTTGAGATCTTGTGTCCAACTTAAACATTTAGGTTAGATCTGTATTTCTTTTTTATAGAAATTATAGATCTGGTCATTTTGTGTTATATTACACTTAAATCTGCATATTTAGTTTCTCATCTTGAGAAATCACTTTGTTGACTATTTTATTAAATATTTTTCACAACTCTAGAATCAATAAAATTATTTTCTATTTCTAGTTCTTTTAAAACAAGACTTCTGACCTAGTTGGAATCGCAATTGGTGGTTTTCAATTTCAAAATCATTTTCAAAACCCTCTGAAATTGGATATGACCTTGGAAGTCTTACGAGCAAGGTAATCTTGGATTCCGGGATTAATTAAAAGGTCAAACAAAGTTCTTTTGTTTCCTAGTAAGAGAGAAACTGAAAATCACAGCATGTAGATCTGATCTGTAATTTGATAGGACTGTTTGTTTAAAACAAGTGTGCGTGTGTGCATGCATGTGTTAGAGCACCATCACAAACACTTGTCACACTACAAAACAGAAGTGTTGGTTATAAGATCTTGAATCTTCAAGAGTCGACGTAAAAACTGGAACAAAGTGGAGAAGTTAGGAAACTGGGAAAGCCACATCAATATCAGAACTGCAGAGAAGTTAGAATCAAACCAGTGGGTATATTTCTAAACTTGTATCGGTCTGATTTGTGCATGCATGTGTGTTAAATAGTTTGTAACTTGTATATTTTATTTTAGTGGATTTTTGGTTTGTGACTTAGAAGTCACCGTGGATGTTTCCTCAGTTGGGTGAGGTTTTACCACTTTAAAAATGCCTTGTCCTTAGTCTTTCTACATATCCTCATATCATTCTTGCTGGTGTGCTGATTTAAACATTTTAGTTTTATTTTTCAAAACTAGTTAACTAATCTTGAACAGATCTCGTGCATGTTTTATTAAACACATCTTGTGTTAATCTGTTTTGTTTTCAAGAAAAGAGTTTCCTCAAAAAACAGTTTGGAATTACTTCAATGGTTTAATCTTGTATTAAACGGCCCAAGTAATATAATTTTCAATTGGTATCAGAGCTTTGGAAATTTATTTTTAAAAGATCATGTGTTTTTGAAATTGTTTTCTTAAAATCAAACAGTGGACGAGAAAAATGAAAGATTTGATAACTTGACAAGACCTCCTCTCTTTGATGGAAACAATTTTGCTTACTGGAAGGTAAGGATGGTTGCTTTCATACAAGAAACCTTGGGAGATGATGTATGGGATATTGTTGAAAATGGATATACTTATCCTACTAAACCATCCACTGAAGGAAGTAAGGAGAGGATTAAGAAAGTGTTAAGTGAATTCACTCAAGAAGAGAAGAAAGTTTCTCGAAATAATAACAAAGGAAAGAATGCCATTTTTATGTCTATAAATGAACATGAGTTCAAAAGGATATCAACTTGTGCCACTTCTAAGGAAGCTTGGGATACATTGATTACTGCACATGAAGGTGACACTAAAGTTAAGGCTGCTAAAACGCAGATGCTTGTCCAGCAGTATAACTCTTTAATTATGTCAGACTCTGAATCTTTTGATGACTTTTACATGAAATTGACGTGACCAAATTGCATGCTAATGGGATAACTTATGATAGACATGAAATTGTCTCTAAAATTCTAAGATCATTACCACGGAAATTTGATAACAAAAGATATCTATAGAGTAAATGAGTGATCTAAATTTCACTCCTGAATTACTCAGTAGTAAACTAAGAACTATGGAAATGGAATTAGAATTTAAGAAACAATTGACCCAGTCCCATAGGAAACAGACTAGTTCCAATTTGAGTTTTTCCTCTAAGTTGATGAAACTTGAGCTTACTATTCCCAATAATGACTCTGATGAGCAAGGTTCTAAAAAATGCGGGGCGTGATCGAGGCGTGGAGGCCAAGCCTTAAGCCTTAGAAGCCTAGGCGGGCCTTGGCGTAAAAAGGCGTTAAAATACTAAAATTGTACATATCATAAAAATATGTCTGAATATTTGCAAATAAAAATACTATTTGATTATTTTGGATGAGATAATGGTCCGGTTTGTAAAAAAAATTATAAAAGGCGATATCGTTTCACTAAAGCATTATTGTTTTTAGAGAAAAAGTACACCTTAAGAGTTTTACCAAGCATAAGGCGTCAAAATCTTAAGGCGGGGCGTTTCTCCCAAGCCTCAAGCCTAGGCGGAGCCTAGGCGGGTTTTTTAGAACAGTGCTGATGAGGAATGTGATATAGATAGTTTGGATAATCAAATTTCCTTGATGTCAAAACAGTTTAAGAAAATTGTCAAATTTAGAAATAAAATGGAAAACAAACAAGGCAAGCCAAATTATCCAACTCAGTCTAACCTCATGAGAAAGGTCAAGACAAACATCACAAGGACATTCATACGAGACCTAACAAAGACTTCAAGAACATTGAATGTTTTAGATGTGGTAAATTGGGTCATATAGCATAAGACTGCAAAGTAAAATTGAACACAGCCAATAAATATACTAGGGCCAACATTTGCAAAATATGGGATGATTCAAGTGATTCTGAAAATGAGGAACATGGATCATCTGATGTCTTTGATCCTTGCATTTCTTTCTTTGCCAAGATAGTCTATAATGATGATATGCATGTGCCTATGTATGAGAATGATGTTAGTAGCTCTACCTCTAATGTTATGAATCATGTTGCTACTAGTTTAGATGTTTTAATTTCTGAGAACAATGCTAGTTCTACAACGGCGTGTGTGAGTCAAAGGGAAAGCGATAATGACGATGTCAATGTGTGTGTGAGTTCAAGAAATGAATCCTTAGGGGTCACTTCACACACTACACTTAGTGATTCGGACACTGAGGACCTCCATGATATTCACGCACTTTATGCGAAAACTCTCAAGAAAAACTCTAGACTAGAGAAGACTGTGAAATACCTCACTAAGAAACTAGAAGACCTAAGTCTAATGGTTAAACTTAATGCTGAAGAGTATACTACCCAATGTCTAACTCGTGAGAATGAAGTAAAAAAATTTGATCAAAAATTAAAAGATTTGATTGAAACAAATGAAACTCTGGAGAAAAAATATAAAATGACATTATTAGAATTGGAACAATCTAAAGAAAAGACAGCAACTGTTTTCAAAAAAATTGCAAAATTTGAAAATAATTCCAACTGTTTTGATGGTTTTATTGCTGATTCAAAAATCAATTTTGATGATCGAACTGGAATAGGGTTTTGTCCTAATTTAAAGACACAAACTAAAAACTTTGAATCAATCAAGTTTGTGTCAGGAGGCAAAAGACCTATAGAAACTTGTCCAGATTTTCATTCCCTAAAAGATGAGTTTGATGAAAAATAACAAAAGTTTGATATTGGGGAATCAAGTTACTCTAAGTGGGATAGTCAACCTAAGGCTAAATACATCTGCCCTCCTATTAGGAAGAGTGTTTCTTCGTTCCAAACTGTACTCCCTAGGAATAAGGCTCAACATCAAAATTCCATGAAACCTATGTTTAGAGACTTTCCTAAGGAGATACCCTCTTCAAGAAATCTATATTGCTCATACTGTGACATATACGGTCATTATTTTGAAGGTTGCTACTCTAGACGTTAGGTAAAACCTGTCTGTAATACCCCTCTATACCAGAACTTTAACTACTCTAGGAGAAGCCGTAATAATTATGTCCTGCCTAAACAACCAGATAAAAACTCTAACTATAGAAAAAGAAAGATCAAACCTAAAAGAACATTTCCAAGAAGAACAACCAGGCACTTTCCTAAACCAAATGCTCATATTTTCCATAAAATACAAATTCATGCGCAAAATATTTTTCAACAAAAATCTAATGCTCGCAAATTTTATCAAATGAGAGCAAATGTGCGCAACACAAAAACAAGAGCTGTTTGGGTTAGAAAAGATGAGTTATTGCCCCAGATGAAGTGTAACATTGTGATTACCGCGTTAAAAATTGAACACACTCCCTCTAGTTGCTATTTAGACTCTGGGTGTTCAAAGCACATGACTGATGATGATACAAAACTTTTAAACAAAACTAGCTTTGCTGGAGGAAAAGTTATTTTTGGTGATGGTGTATCATCTCAAATCATTGGTAAAGGAACCCTCCAAGAAGAAGGATTGCCTTTGCTTGAAAATATTCTTCTAGTAAAAGGTCTTAAGTTTAATCTACTTAGTATCTCGCAATTTTGTGACTCAAATTATATTGTCACCTTTTCAAAGAATAATTGCAAAATTTTAAATGAAAAAGGTGAGTGCATTCTTACAGTACTCAGGACTCCTGACAATGGTTATACTGTCTAGGCTAGTACTGAGGTATGTAACATTGCTAGAATGGATGACAATGAAATATAGCATAAAAGGATGGGTCACATAAATTACGATAATCGTAGTATATTGTCTTCACAAGAAATAGTTAGAGGAATTCCAAAAATCAAACCTATTTCTAACATTATCTGTGGATCCTGTCACGAAGGAAAAATTGTTAAGGCACCTCATAAGAAAGTTAAAGATATCCTTACCTCTAAACCCTTGGATCTCATCCATATGGACCTAATGGGTTCTTCTCGAACTGTTAGTCTCTGTGGACAAAGTTACATTCTCGTTATGGTTGATGACTTCACCAGATTTACTTGGGTAGCCTTCTTAAGACAAATGTCTGATACTTTCTAAACTTTTTTGAAAATTCTTCTTCGGATTGAAAATGAGAAGGACACTTAAGTAAATAGAATTCGTAGTGATAGAGGTGTAGAATTCATAGATGCTGGAATTATAGAGTATTGTGACTATAATGGTTACAAACATGAGTTTAGGCTCCTAAGACTCCTCAACAAAATCGAATTGCTGACAGAAAGAATCGTACTCTTCAAGAGATGGCACGTGTTATGATTCATGCCAAGTGCTTGCTTAAGTATTTTTGGGTAGAATATATTTGTACTGCTTGTCACATTATCAATAGGGTCTATCTTAGGAAGAATTCTAAACAAACTCCTTACGAACTCTGGTATAGGAAAAAGCCTAATCTTAAATACCTTAGAACTTTTGGTAGTACGTGTTATGTCTGCAAAGACAGAGAACACTTATCCAAATTCGAGACTCGTGGAGATAAAGCTATCTTTCTAGGATATTCTCCTGACAGTAGAGCGTACCGTGTCTATAATCTTCTCACAAAAATCTTAATGGAATCCATAAATGTTATTGTAAGTGACACTACTGTTGAAAGTAAGACTGGAGAACCAACTATTGTGGAAGAGTCTGAAAATGTTTTAGAAAATGACTCTCCAGAAATAGATGATCCTTTACCAGTTGAGACATCTGAAGTACCTAACTGGGTTTCTAAAGATCATCCCATAGATAACGTTGTTGGTAACCCTAGTGAGCCTGAACGTACAAGATCTCAATTAAGAAACTATGCTCATTATATGTGTTTTGTTTCCCTTGTGGAACTAAAGAATGTAAATGAGGCATAGAATGACCCTCACTGGATTTCTGCCATGCAGGAAGAACTTATTTAATTTGTCATTCATCATCTTTGGTATCTTGTACCTAGGCCTGATCACAAAAAGGTTATTGGCACACGTTGGATATTTAAAAATATATCTGATGAAAGTGGGATAATCATTAGAAACAAAGCCAGACTAGTTGCTCAAGGATACTCTCAAATTGAAGGAATAGATTTTAACGAGACTTTTACCCCTGTTACTCGCTTAGAATTTGTTCGTCTTATTTTTACAATAGCTTGTTACTTACATTTTACGCTTTACCAAATGGATGTCAAATCTGCCTTCCTTAATGGAACATTGACTGAAGAGACTTATGTTGAACAACCCAAAGGGTTTATTGACCCTCAGTGTCCTAACCATGTTTATCGTCTTAAAAAGGTTTTGTATGGCCTAAAACAAGCACTAAGAGCCTGGTATGAGCGCCTTTCCAATTTTCTCTTAGATAAAGGTTTTAAGAGAGGTGGAAATGATCAAACCCTTTTTTCAAATATTTTGACAAACATATCATTATAACTCAAGTTTATGTTGACGATATCATTTTTGGATCAACATCCCCCTCAGAAGTTAAATCATTTTCTGAAATTATGCATAAATAATTTCAAATGTCTCTTATGGGGGAGTTACAATTTTTCCTGGGTCTTCAAGTCAAATAGAATTCAGAAGGTTTATTTGTTTTGCAATCTAAATATGCTTTAGAGATAGTCAAAAATTCGGCCTTGAGAGTGAAAAATATGCTAAAACTCCCACGAGTACTACGGTAAAATTATCTAACGATGAGAGTGGTAAATCCATATATCCAACTCTACATCGTGGTATGATAGGAACTTTGCTATACCTTACTGCCTCGCGTCCTGATATTATGTACGCAGTTTGCGTGTGTGCCAGTTATCAAAACAATCCTAAAGAGAGCCATTTAGTTTGTGTTAAAAGTATCATTAAATACATAAAAGGCACTCTAAATTTAGGACTTTGTTACACCAATGAAACTCCTAGTACTATAATAGGTTACACTGATGCCGATTGGGCAGAGTGTACTGATGATAGTAAGAGCACATCAGGAGCGTGTTACTATATTGGTAATAATTTGGTAGGATGGAGTAGTAAGAAATAAAACTGCATTTCTTTATCAACAGCTGAATCTGAATACATAGCCACTGGAAGTTGTTGTGCTCAATTACTTTGGCTTAAGCAAATGCTAAATGATTATGGTATTCAAGAAGATCAATTGCATCTATATTGTGATAATCAAAGCGCGATCAATATCTCTAAAAATCATGTTCAACACTCGCGAACTAAACATATAAAAATTAGACATCATTTTATACGCGAATTAGTTGAGACTAAGGAATTAGAAATCAATTATCTTCCTACTGATTTGCAACTCGCAGATATGTTTACCAAACCTTTGGATTACAATAGATTTATTTCTTTGCGAAAATCGATAGGAATGGTGTGTGCCGAATAAACTCCTATAACTTAAGTAATATTCCCCTTGTCCATTTGAGACAAAATGGGGGAGAAATTTGAGTCTTATGAGTTCATTTTTTTTTTACATATTTCTAATAAGCTTGATCTTAGTGATTATTTGCAGGAATCTGTACAGTTGTATTCAACAGATGTTATTAGGGTATTGATGTATAATTAGTTGAGTTATGTAATTTTCCTTTCTAGGAAATGGGTAGATAGAACTTTTGTATAGGAATAGTTTTTTTCCTTATTTCTTTGTTGCCCTACGAGTCTTAGATGACTCAAATGAGATTTTGTCTGATATTTTCAAAGGGGGAGATTGAAGCACCTTATACTCTTGACTCACTTGAGTCTACATTATATAAGTCTAGTTTGGAAATAGTGACAAAATTGAGTCCATTCCCTAGATTCCAAAAAACCTCAGACTCTTCTCCTTATTCCTCTTGATTGATTGTTTAAAGGTATATTCTCAATCATCCACACACATTATGATTGCATTCATCCCATGTATATTGCATAAAATGATTGTGTGAGAGTTGTGCATGTTTAATCCCATTTAAAATTGGTTTTAATAATTTTTGGGAATTTTTAATAATTTTTAAATGATTTTTTGGAAATTAAAATTTTGTTTATAAAACTTTTGGGGTTATTGTGTAAATCCTGGTTTTATGTTTTGATACCTGGAAGTTGGTTTGGGTAGGATCCGAAACGCTTGAAAATTGAGGGTGCCTGTGTAATTATTTTTAAAACGCATTTGTGAGAGCCAATCTCAGCCCTACACCTGTCATCCTTATATCGGCCTGATTTGTGTTTGTTTGTAGACACATAACCCTTATCTTATTTCAGCCCTTGGATCATTGTTATCAACGCTCTGCATGCGTATGAACCCAATCCCTGCGAACCTCTCTAGACCAATCAGAAGACGTTTAATCCACCGTTGTTTTTTAACCGTTGGATCAAGGTCAAAAGCCCTTGACCTCATCTCAGCCCTTGGTTTTTAACAGTCCTTCTCGATCCTTCCTTGCTCCCTATAAAAGGAGGCTTACCCTCAGCCTTTAGGAGACTTTTGGCACTTCGTATGAAGAGAGAGAGAAGAGAGAAACCAGAGAGAGAAAGAAACCCTAAATCGTCCTAACCCTGTTTCAAACCCTAAACTCATTTTTCCAAAGTCAGCTTAAATCAAAACCAAACCTGAGTGTTTGAGAGTTGTTTTTGAGATGGTTTGAAAGCCTGTTCTTGGTTTATCCTCTTGAGTTTGAGATCTTGTGTCCAACTTAAGCATTTAGGTTAGATCTGTATTTCTTTTTTATAGAAATTATAGATCTGACCATTTTATGTTATATTACACTTAGATCTGTATATTTAGTTTCTCATCTTGAGAAATCACTTTGTTGATTATTTTATTAAATGTTTTTCACAACTTTAGAATCAACAAAATTATTTTCTATTTCTAGTTATTTTGAAACAAGACTTTTGACCTAGTTGGAATTGCAATTGGTGGTTTCCAATTTCAAAATCATTTTCAAAACCCTATGAAATTGGATATGACCTTAGCAGTCTTACGATCAAGGTAACCTTGGATTACGGGATTAATTAAAAGGTCAAACAAAGTTCTTTTGTTTCCTAAGAAGAGAGAAATTGAAAATCACAGCATATAGATCTGATTTGTAATTTGATAGGACTGTTTGTATAAAATAAGTGTGCGTGTGTGCATGCATGTGTTAGAGCACCATCACAAACACTTATCACACAACAACACAGAAGTGTTGGTTATAAGATCTTGAATCTTCAAGAGTCGACGTAAAGACTGGAACAAAGTGAAGAAGTTAGCAAACTGGGAAAGCCACATCAACATCAGAACTGCAGAGAAGTTAGAATCAAACCAGTGGGTATATTTCTAAACTTGTATAGGTCTGATTTGTGCATGCATGTGTGTTAAATATTTGTAACTTGTATATTTTGTTTTAGTGGATTTTTGGTTTGTGAGGTTCTACCACGTTAAAAACGCCTTGTCCTTAATCTTTCTACATCTCCTCATCTCATTCTTGCAGGTGTGCTGATTTAAACATTTTAGTTTTGTTTTTCAATACTAGTTAACTAATCTTGAACAGATCTCGTGCATGTTTTATTAAACACATCTTGTGCTAATCTGTTTTGTTTTCAAGAAAAGAGTTTCCTCAAAAAACAGTTCGGAGTTACTTAAATAGTTTAATCTTGTATAAAACGGCATAAGTAACAGATTTTTCAAAAGGAAGCAATATGGCTCAAATAAGACGAACGGGTGCCATGCAAGTGGGCCAAAAGATGAATGAATAAAAGTCAGCTAAAAGCCCAAATAGCTCAAAAAGGACGAGCGGGTGCCACGCGAGCAGACCCAAAATACAAATAAACAAGAAAAGGACAAAATATAGAAAAACATGCGAGAGAGTGCCATAACGAGTGGGCCCAAGAGCAAATAAACAGTAGTGAGTCAAAACAGGCCAAACATGGCGAGAGGGTGCCACACGAGTGGACCCAAGATCAAAGACGGAATAACTAATCAAGAAATCCCCAAAGATGGCGAGGGGATGTCTAATAATCAGCCTCAAGAGATACTAGGAAAATAATTACACGAACAGACCCAAGATTATGAGAGGATGCTATATAAATAGTCAAATAATTGTAAATATTTGTACATTGGAATATTTACTAACACTGTTATTATCTTTACACAGGTAGCCATGGTCGAGCAAGCCGGGCTCGAGCAGGCCAGCTAGGATCACTTGGGAGTTTTAGTTTGGAGGCTGAGAGACAAATCTTATTAGGAAAGCTAAGGCCCAACCAATGATGTGTCTTAGGAAAGAGAGAATACTATTAGGAGAGGCCTAAGAGGTCACTCACACACTTGCACAGTTCATTCTTAGTCAAATATGTGAGTAGCCAAGGTATTGCTCACAAAGTATTTTCAAACTCACCATTGGCGAGTGACCCACCCTCAAGGTCACTCGCAAGCCTTCCAAAAGATTGTTCACTAAGTTACCATTGAAAAGATATTTACCAAATCATACTTTTTGTCACTATGCCCGACATATTTTCTTTTTGACTTTGGGTTGTGCTAGATGTCGTCTATCAGAGTGTACAGATGACAAACAGTGAAATGGGACAAAAAGTAGACTTCAGATATTGTCTCAAAGGAATATCCTTTTGGCGCGCACATGCCAAATCAGCCATAGTAATTTCATATAAATAAAGCCCATGGGCAAGGTCAAAACACAAGAACAAAAGTTATCAGTGTTACTCCCTCAAAATAGCACCAGAAAGTATTCTCTCTCCTTGGTACTTGAAGTGCTTGTCCCTTCACTCTCAAAGAACTATCACTTCCAAGTTATCCTTTTTCTTTGTTATCATCGTCGAAAAGTTATAGCTAATCATTGTCTTCTCAAATAATAATCACAGAACCTCCTTTTTTACCAGAAATTGATAGCTCTCATCTTCCAGCTGCTCTTGAGACCTTGAATACCTTGAAGGCAGCTTCCATTGGAGTGGGTCATGCCTTACCAGATCTATATATTCATAGACCCCAGTACCACTACCTTCTTACAGTATGAAATACTATCTGAATTATGAGTGAATTCATGCACAATAGGTCATTTAAAGGATCCCACTAGAAGATCCCACGGCTAGCCCGCAATGGACCTATGGCCTGTCACACACGCAGTCACTGGGTGGTTAGCCTGTGATTGCGCATGATAACATGCGATTGCGGACTAAATACCCACGATTTTGACAATCCTGATGCAACCCACTACAATTTGAATTTTAAAATTACCCACGTGATTAAAACCATTAAACCCTAATCTTGCTCCCCGAGAAATGCACCAATGATCATATTACCCTTATGGTTTCACCATATTCCCTAAATTAACCTCTCTATAAAATTCTAGCCCAATAAGGCAAGCCCGCTAAGTAAGATTAATTTTATTTCTCAAACGAGACCAAATTAAACTTTATACAACTTCAATTAAATGCAAACAATTAATAAATTTGCTTTAGTATATTATTACTAAGAGTCTCAATTTCCATTATAAATCATTTAAAATGTAAAATTTCACTCTAATCATTTATTAATTCATTTATTTAATTTCTCAAAAATACGGGGTATTACATATTTCAACTTATAATATTCAAATTTTGCACTAAGAATGCGTTTGATTACGATGTTGGTAATGATTGAAAATACTCATTCAATCACAAATTAATAGTTATTTGAAAGTCAAACAACTTGGGGAAATATTTTAATTTTTAAATTTATCCTCCAAAATTGATTAATATCTTTGAATGTGTGGCATGCACTTGGATAATTATTCTCTTGTGGGTATTATTTAATGGGTAAGCTTGTAATTTCAACTAGTTTCATATACTATCTTTGACACGCAAATTAAGTGCAAATTGATAGATTTTTTTTCTCTCTACAATATGATAACCACAAATAGGTTGAATACATTTGAGGACTACTTTTTATAGGGATGCCCAAGCAACGGGGATGTGGGGGTAAAAGGGAGGCACTTTAATGAGAGGAATATCTTGCTGCAAAGGATCCTAGAAACGACCGATTGAGAAGTATTCGCGTGTTTAATGATTATGGCATTCAAGAGGCACCCCTTTCTTTTCGAAAAGGGACAAAAAGGAAATTTCGAGAAGCTAGCCCCTTATAATTTAGGTCCTACACCATACTAAAAAGGTAAAAGTTAAAAATAACCTTCTAAATGAAGTAAAATAATGCAACAACCACAAATGACAAAAATATCCACACATAAAGAATACACCAATATCCCTGAGGCCTTCGCCGTGTACATCACAACTAACACGAAGCTTAACCACGAGCATGGAGGGTAAGGCTCTCCCCGTTTGGTGTATTCCGAACAAGTCTGTTACCAATGCCTCTCGGCTCACCTCTCTTGGATCCCCTCACTCTCATTCTTCCAACTCTGCAATTCGAAATGGACGCCACTTCTAGTTGGGACACTTTGGATCCTTATGCCCTCATTGCCCCCACTTATAGCATTTGAAGGTCCCTGACTACCCTTCCAAAGCCTTAAGAGGTCTACTAGCAATCAACCACTAAACGGAGTGGTGTTAGGACTATGGAGGTAATGAGTTAACTTTTATGCGTACTCAATGGCTTTCACCATCGATGAAATGTCGTTGAGCAATGAATCCTGATTATGGCGAGGCTGAATGCCAATAATGTACTAGATAATGTGATGCATACGGGATCGTGGGATGCACGTGGAGTCAAGTTGAAAACCAAAAATATATTAATTATAATTTTTATTTTTTAGTTTATTGTTGCAATAAGGAAAAGAATATTTCCATGACTAGTTCGTACTATTTAGTAATTAGTGATAGTAGTAATGTCATTTTGGCCCATATGTAATCAACGGAATGTAGAAGGTTTCCATTTAGGTCATAGCTTATGTCAGTACTTTAGTGATCATGACGTCACTAAGGCCTAAAACATTGCCTTTGCAGCTTAGAATATCTTAGGGATATTCTCGTACCCTATAATTAATCTACACACACACACACACACACACACACACACACACATATATATATATATATATATGAGAGAATGAGAATGAAAATTTGAGTATTTCTTAATAATTAATTGTTTTTATTGTCGTTGTAATTGTAATCTGCTTATGCGTCACATTATATGAGCGGGCCCTCGTACTCCTCGAGGTTGGCTCTTAAGTAAAGCAACTGAAATTGTTGGTCGTGGAGTCAACATTTTATGACGTCCACAACCCCTGAAGTCGAGTGAACAAATACCAGTTTCACCTCATCGTTCCACCATATCCTTAGAACTTTGTCGCCACCAAACAAACACACTCAACCTCTCTTAAATTCTTGTATTAAAATATATTTTCAATGGAATCAAACAAATCGATGCCGACATTCGGATTCAACCTCCCGTCAAACACCATGTAAGCCTTTGGCCAAAAGTCGCAAGGCTTAGCCAAGGTGGTCATGTATAAACTCATCCTCCTCACTCGGGTCTTAATCATCCCCATCACTAACATATTCAACACAACCCAATGCACATGCCCTCTAATCGCCCAAGTGTTTTCTTGAAATCTCTATGGGTAGCCTATAGCCACTCACATCATGCACTAGGCACTTGATATCCTCAAAAGTAAACGGTCGCGTCAACAACATCGGATCTCATCGACATAATTTGTGCCAAAAAAAAATTCAAAACTCGGTCTTCTTCGGGGGTACTTGTTGAACCCACTCCTTATTCCTCTTTCCTTGGTCCCCCTCGTAGAACCATGGGTCCATAAAGCTAAAACGGACGTATGTGTGTCACTAGGGACCCGGAGAATCTTAATTGAGGCATTTCCCTCCACTTATAACACATTTGAACCACGAGGAGGGGTGATGGGTAAGGCTGTTAGGGCAATTCCGATTGGACCCGAGCCTTGGCGAGTGTGTTACTAGGGTTTGCAAAGCAAGGGACGGGGCAAAGAAGAACCGTAAGGGTCCAGGAATGATTTTTCCTTGTTGCAATCCTCGGTTGAAGACCTCTCGAGGAGTGCAAGAGGGGCACAAGGCGCGCCTGTTGTGCACGACCCTGTTGAACTGAGACTAAGCCAATTGGGCAGGTATTGCCTTAATGGGATGGGTTAAACCCTTCAACGGTGGAAATAATATGTTGTGGTGACGCAACAAATATACATAGGACAAAGAGTTGTTCAAATGTCGACTTAAAGACCCATCAAAGCTTTTTCAATAGCTGTAATGCGACGGTCCATAACAATTTGGTTGGATTTCTTGGGAACAATGTGAAGTTGCCACAATTAATAGTTAGATGAGCCGACTTCGATACCAATTTGACGTAGTGTGACAAATAGCACGCAAGAAAGAACAAACTCAAACCAATAGAAATTTCTTTACTATGTCATATCCCCAAATGGGAAGAGTACATCTATGTTTATGACCTAGTGTGTGTGCCCTCCAGCAACACACTAGAGAGGAAATTTAAGACATACTAAAAAGGAAAACGTGACTATTACTTTGAGACGGGATGGAGTAATACAATTTTATAAGATAAGATATTGAATGAGTAAAAATGATTTGGAGTTGAAGAGATAATCTAGAACTTTTTCAATTTCCATGGAATTCATTCTTGTGGGGGTGGATAAAAAATGTTTTACCTAAAATCTCAGGAAAAGATTGCCCCGTATTCACATTTACACACCTAATATTGTTATTTCTATAGAATTCAAGCACCACAACACTAAAAAATGAGCAAGTGGTCAGGGAAAATGTAGTGCCCATCAAAAACCCTCAAGTGTTTGGGAAACCAATTCCATATTTTGTAATTGAAATTAGAAAACTTTCAATTCGAATTTGAAATGTAAATTTTCCAAATCCAAAATAAGAAATTGGGATTCCCATACTGCCAATTCAATTCAGATTCCAAGGAATAGAATTGCATTCCTAAACACCCTTCCTCAGCACCATCACCAAAGTATTTGGAACTGAAAACTCCATTGCTACAAAATAAAACCTGGATGCGAACCAAAATCTATAAATTATATTAAATCAAATGGATATAAGCTTCGAGCAGTTGGTACAAGGATAAACTACACGTGAAACTCAAAATGCTAAAACAGTTCAATAATTGTAAAACAATCACCACACAAATCCCAAATTAGCCCCAGATAGGACAATAGAGTAGCAAGCAATGTGCATGTCGCCACCATTGTAAAGCAATAAACCATGTAAAATCTCAGCGAGAATTTATTTAGTAATCTCATAGTGTCACTTCTTGTGTCCACGTGATATCCACATCTAATGGAAATGCAACATGGTTTTTTCCCCTTTGAAATGTCTTATTCACAAAATCCCCAGCATGTTTTGCGCGCGCGCATGTGTGTGTGTGTTTTTTTTGGGGGGGGGGGGGCTATTCATGAGTGAAAATCTATCATTTCGGAACCCGTATTTCTTCTATGTCGCATATCCAGTGTATGAGGAGTACCACGTGCCCACCTAATATTTTTTCCTCACCAACATGTATTATATATGACCTTCCACCTCTTGAGCCTACCCTTGGTGTTCATCAATAACAAGAGCCAACACATTTAGATTAAAGTTGGTCTGCAATTGTTGACAAAATTTTGACTCGGGTGGTTAAACAACTTCCCAGCTAGGAGATACGCTGAGAATTTGTACACTGACCAGTTTCTTGCTCAAAATCCATGAAGATCCGATCTCTGTTCGCAGCATTTGCTCCATGTTTGACAGAAGGTATGGCAACATCAGCAACAGGAGGTCATAGTAATTTTGCTTCTAGAAATATGCGATCGTCTACAAATTGACACTCGTCATTGTTATAATCCTGTCAAAGAAAGCGGAGACATTGTCAAGAGAAATAATTGAAAAATGTTCTTGAATAAAGCAATTTTTATTTCAGGAAAATTCAAAATTACTCCTAATCATCAATTACCATGCAGCCATTGTTGACATATACGAAGAGAATGAGGACAAGACAATCCATATGTTGCGGCATAGAATTCGAAAACATGTGCTGCTTCTCCATTAAGTAAGGATAAAAATCTAAAATCTTTTATAAATTCGCTGTTGGTGGGGATAAAAAAAAAGGGGGAAAGTACTTAGGTCCCTCACAAACAAATTTTAAGCAATAAAGGAATTTTGACAAATTTTAAAGACTTAGGTCCACTAATTCTCTTCTTGTAGAAGTCCACGCTAGTGGCATAACAAGTGGACCTAATAGTAAATTGTCCTTAAATGTTTAAAAATTGTTACCAAGGGACCTAATTGTAAATTGCCCTAAAAAATATGATATTAATTGGGAATTGTTCTTGAATCAAGCATTTTTTATCATAGGCAAATAGATTGTTGTTCTAATTGTATAATCGTCAGTTACTGATAGTCTTCTATAGTAACAAAGTTTACAGAAACAACCCGCGTTGACAAATTCAAATAGAATAAGGACAAACAATATACAAATTCAGATAAAAATCTAGACTTTTTTCAGAATTAATAGCAATGTCATTAGAAAAACAAGATCACACACATATCCTTATTTGAAAAAGATGCAGTACAAGTCTAAAAATTACAAATTCACCATGTTGGTAGGGACTAAAACCACATTTTGAAAATTTTATTCAACCAGCTAGAACAGAAAAATTGGTCAAAATTTGAATTTATTGGCCAGTGTATTATAGTCTAAAGCACTTTGCAAATTTTTTTCCAAATAGAGCTATTTTTCTTCACATGGATTAAGTGCAGAATCGTAAGGTCCCCACAGTGTGTAAAGAGTGACGGGCTCGGTCTCCGGAGTCCTTTTTCAAAAATCAATTCTTAAGGAAATTTCAATTAGTGGGTGGATAGCATTATCGAAAGTGCGACAGGCAAAGACGATAAATTCTTGAACTTAATTATGGTTGTTGAGGTGTTTGGGAGATTTTTGGGTTTGCAGATCAATACAGGCAAAAGTGAGCTGGTGTTGATCAACGTGGCTGAGTGAGAAAATAAGGTGGTTGTGAGATGTGGGTTGCAATGGGCTATTGACTTTTAGTTTACTTTGATGCAAATGCAGTGGAAGGCCTGTCAACGGATCGGATTTTATCCGAATCCGATCCATTTCATGGATTTAGATCACGCCTGAAATCCGATTATCCGATTACCCGTTTATTAAATGGAGCGGATTTGGATTCATATGATCCGATCCGTTAATAATCCGATCCGATTAATATATATCTATACATATAATATTTTTAATTAATATATATATTGTATTTAGAAATTTATTAATATTTTAAATATATATTTTAATAGTTATTTATAATAGTCCTATATTAATATATATTGTATATATTTATAATAGTTATTTAAATATATTTTTTGTAATATATATTATAATAGTTATTTATTATATATACTGTATTTTGAAATTTATAAACGTTATTTATAATATTATAATCGAATCGGATCGGATTAACGGATTCGGATCCTTAACAGATAATCCGTTGGATAATCGGATCGGATCCGAATCCGTTTAACATAAACGGATTCGGATTCGGATTTGGATTGGCCTGATCCAGTCCGAATCCGACCCGTTTATAGCCTAAGCGGAAGTATAACACACACACGTGGATATTCATAATGAAAATAAGCTATCAACAGCTCAAAGAAACATATCAAACAGAATTGAATGATTATAATAGCTGGCCAAAAATAAATCTCAAGCTAGAATCCTAGTTCTAACAAATATCTAAAGGATAAACTAGAAAAATATAAGATAAATCTTAACCTAAAATCTAAAAACTAATAATAATTATCCTAACAAACTATTTACTAATAATAATTAATCATCCGTGTACATCATATTACCTTATTCCTCTCTTTTTTTATTTGTTGGTTGGAGAGGGGGGAATAGTACAGTTTTGGAAATCGGTTTCTGGAAAAAGGGGTTCAGTGAGTAATTGAAGGTCGTTGCCAAGAGGTGTGGGTTCACGTGGGTCCACTACATCTTTAGTTGTATTCGTATTTACCTTTTATCAATTTTACAAATTCCGATGTTGGTAGCTAGGAGCAGCTTTACCGAGAAAGCGGATTGTTTGGGTACGAGGAAGAGGAAGAGGAACGGGAACACGATATGCTGTGTCCTCTAACATGCGCTACGATGTGCACATGCTTATTTAGATCATATTGTTCAAATGAGTTGGGATCCTTCTAGATACTAAAGTGATTAAGAAGTGATAATGATAATAATTTTGTAAGATTCTTCAGACACACAAGTTCTTTATTCATAAAATTTTGTATATGGGAATAATTTGTTTAAACATGTAATATACTTGTTCTTAGATTGCAGTGCATTGTATGTTCACTATGTTTTTTATTATTTCACTAAATAAAAGAAATCCAGTCAAAGGAAACGAAAATACTCCTCAGATCAATAAATTTAGTGTATTGAAACAAAAGTGTACTAAATTTCTGAACGTGCATACCAATAGATAAATCGCTAAGGAATTATCGTTTTTTGGTAATTATGGCTAGGTGATTAGAAAACTTAAGAAGGGAATCATATAGGAGGGTTGTGTTGAGGACAAGAAAAAATATCTAGTTTCATGCAAGGAAGAAGAGGGTTTGGGGCAACTGCCCACAAAGATGTCATGTATGTAATTATTTTCCGTAGATATTCTCTATCTTCCATTTATCCCTAAAAAGTCCAAGCAATCCTTTCAATCCTTCATACAATCAATTTTCAGTAGGTAGTCCGTGTAGATAGTATCAGATTATCAGTGGATCAAGTTCTAAGGAAATTCCCCATTATGTATCTACAATAAGATTCTTGTATGCAAGATATTGTATTCAGAAGATATTGTTCTTTATAGTACTATAATGAATTTGACTTTGACTTTGACTTTCTAATTATGAAGTTTATTGAGATATCTTTCTTCACACAGCTTGATTTGCTAAAGACGTGTGAGAAATATTTAAAGCTTTATTATTTGGTTATTTGACATCATTGCATCTTTAATTAGAATGTAATTTGACTTTTATAGCTTGTAGTTCTATTGTGTCTTGAGTTACTTTGGACAATAAGAAAGTTCTAACAAATCCAACATGTAGAAAATTGAGAAGGAAATATACAGCCCGATAGAGTCCGAACAAAGATACTATATATTCTCTACGAACATACACAAAAAAATAACTTATTGACTACACCATTCCTCCCTTCGTCCCAATTTAAGAACACCTATTTGACTTTTGCGTTTATGAATGATACACTAATCAATGGCTAAGATTAAGAACTATTAGCTCTATTGAAATTTTGGCCCGCTGATGTTCGGCTAAAAGGAAAGGGGACTCTTAATTCGAGACAACCAAAAAAAGAAAAGTGGACTCATAATTTGGGACGGAATGAGTTTAAGTGAATTGTCACACGTCCCCTCGATTTTCTCGTTCACAAAAGCATACGGGTACAGGTTCCTCTTGATATTTGTCTTTAAAAGGAATTTGAGTAACAGAGAATTTGACTAGTTTGTCTCTTTGCTAGCTGAAGTTTAGGGTTTCCCCGTTAACTCTCGCCTATTGGAACTGAACAGAGATAATGGGTGGGTAATTTATTTGGTATTTTTTTTGTTTTGTAAAATCTTTCATTGAATTGTTTGTTGATTCCCCCTACGTGCCATCTTTTGAGCATTATAAAATGGTTTGGAATGTAGGTATCTTCTCAACATGTTTTCGTTTGGTTGTTGCTTAAAACAAGGTAAATATATGTGTCTTTCTTCAAAAGCAGAGATCAAATTCTAGTTTATCTCGCTCTTGTCCTGTTTTTGATGTGCATGGGTTCAAACCGCCTTGGATCCAGCTAGCTTGGAGAGAAAGAGAGAAATTGTTTATATTTGTTTTCTTTAGTGTAGTCTTTATGTATGATAAGGAAATTGTCTCCCATATAGAAAAGATATAGATTTCTTAGTTTTATCTATATTCCATTTCTTCTTGATCCTTTACCTAATTCAGAGTGGTTCCTATATTAGTATAAGTAGGGGACTAACCTTCATTGTAATCATTCAGTTATTACTGAGAGTTTGGTTTATATTGTGGGTTTACGCCAGTGAGAAGCAGGAGAAGATATCTGCCATATATTCATGCATTTCTCTTTCCCCATGTTTTTTGTGAAATAAGTTTCGGGTGGTGGGAGGGTTACCAAATGCTTGATCTAGTTATGGCATATTTTGTACAATATGGCAATAATAAGAAGGTTAGAAGTCTTTAATTTGTTTCCTATGGTTTGGGTGCTGTGGTGGAGAGGAATGGTCGGATTTTCAATAATATACAGGAGTATAAGAAAGTTATGTGGAACATAATCAAATTTATTGTCACTGTTTGGGCTTCCTCTTTTAAGGTTTTAGAACTTTTTCAATCGCGTGAAATTGGAAAGGATCACTCGGTATATATTTAAGGGGTTGGCTTTGTAGTTAGGTGTATGAGTTGTGTGATCTAACCTCACTTGAGGAGATCGTCTTCCATTTTTTGTTTATGTTTGTTGTACTTGCGTGGATTATTTGTCATTTTTATAATAAATTCTACTTCTTCAATAAAAGTTCTTGTTTTCTACAATGTTGTAAAAAGGTGCGAGGCGAGGAGTTTTACCGGGCGGGGCGAGGCATAAGCCTCAACTTTTTTTAAAAAAAATCAACAAAATTTATTAAAAAATATCTAATAAATCACCAAAATAATGTAACATACCAATCATCACAAAAAAGATCCATAATTAATATCACTCACACTACAAAGGTCTAAAATTGTCAGTACAAACCGAAAATAGTTTATCGTCAACTAAATAATTATTGGATATTTAACAAAAAAAACCATGATATATTATTTAGTTAATTTTTAGTCCAACCTATTTTTTAAAATAATTTTTAATCCCAAGTGGTGGCATTACATGGCACATTTTGTTGGGGACTAAAAATTATTTTTCAAAACATATTCAACTAAACATTAAATGGAATATTTCTATAGAAATTAAACATTAATTAACCCTTAATTATTCAATATATGGTGATTGACAATCGTATACCAAAAAATATTGTAAATAAAAAAAAATTAGTACATATAATTTACAATGCCTTACGAGAGTGGAAGGTCGATCAGAGTTGACAAAAATGTTACCGAAAGTTTTTTTTTTTCTTTTTCTTATAATGTTTTATCGACCGCTTTGCCTCACCGCCTCGCCTCTGTACGCCTCAGCCCCTTGAGGCGTAAACCTTTGTATTAGCCATCGAGGCTATAGCCTAGGAGCGAAAATGTGTTGCTTCGCCTCGAGGCGTAAGCCTCTTGTGATTTTAAAACATTGGTAATCTATTAAAAAGGATGAGTTGTCTATTTGAGAATCATGGTTTTGTTTTATTTATTTAATTTGATTTTTCTTATAACAAATTAGCAGGAACTTGATGATCATTTCTTTTTTCTCACTTTTGGGTACTCGCTGACCAACTCATGAGCAAAAATATTGACTATATATTTAAGTGCATAAGTTTTTGCTATAACTGAAAAAACATTTTGTAACGACTTTATAAGTACTGTTTACATTAGAGTATGTCATATACCACTCATTACTTTCATCAATTTCATTCGAGGAGATGGGGTCAATGGTGTCGCGTAATTTATATATATCGATGCTTCAATGCTCGATTATACTTGAGAAATATTGAAGCGTGATTTGGTGCTCGAACATTACTAAAATCGAATATTAATAATGTATTAAAGTAGGAAAAAAAAAAGAATATATGACCACAACAATAATTAAGGAGAAATCCTTTGGTCTAGCCCGATTTCCTAATAAGAAAAGATATATTTAAATTTAAAAAAAAATCTAAGAAATACAATCAGATCTGCCTTTGAACACATAAAATTATCAATTACTAGTCTAATCTGAATAATTATTAATTACTTTAGCAAAAACATAACAAAAAAGCCAACAACACTTCAATGGCTCTTTCATATAGAATAATTGCTACACAAGAAACCTTACTGACATGGAAATTGAGCAATTTTCCTCCTTGCTCAATAATATTGAGCGGTTAATTTATCTCCGGGAGTTAGGGATGTGAGTGAGCCGAATTGGGTAGGGAGGGGTTCTATCACAAATTTTTCTTTAACCCCCCCTTCAATCATCATCTCCAAATGAATCATTTGCACCTTTTAAGTTCACAAGGACAGCCGATTTACCAATTAAAGTGCAAGTTCTCTCTGGTCTCCTGTCTTGTCTTATGGCTCATGGAATGTTTAATGCTTGCGATTTAATCCAAATGGAAGATCAAAATGTTTGCTTTCCTCTAATTGGTGTGGCATGTGCCATATAAAAACAATGAGGGTTTGGATCACTTGCAAGTCCATTGCAAGATCACCTCTTTATTTGGAGGAATTGATGAAAAAAGGGTATCAAAGGGGCGGTTTCTTACATGCAAAAGACTTTTTCACTTTGAAATTGTTGTCTTATGGGGAAAAGAAACGTCGGGATCATCTTTTCAGATGCATAGTGATGGCATCATGTTGAGAGATTAGTTCATTAGTCTTAACTTCTAACAGACTACGTTACAAGCCTAACATTACAAGTTAGAATGGCTGAGTTGCGCCTAAGGCCTGTGCATTGATTGATCCACGTTAACGACCCAACCATGGCAATGGGATTGTATCCTAGTAATAGGGGACCCTTGACCCACTAATTTAGATGGCAGTCAGTTATGTGCGTGTTGCTCTATAACCAAACCTACCAGCAATCTCAAGTTCAGAGTCAATCACCTCCACAGCAATACTCCTGTACTCCATGTGTATTTTGTTAGTTCTTTTGTTAACCGAAAATCTATCATATTGAAGATAAATTGTCGAGATGATGGCCTCCTTGTGATTTGAATCAGTGGGTACTTGTATTGACGTAAAATTCTACCTGTAGAGTTTTATCAAAATAGAGTGGGAATAATTGTTCAAGTATCCTTCTGTTGTCATGTTCAAGGTTAAACTCCATTGGGATTCTAATGAAGGTTCCATCCCCCTAAAGCAATTGTCACTTCCCTATTCTTAATTTTGAACGTGGGCTTGTATCATTAGGTAGCACCGAGATTCATCAAATACATATATACAAACCTGAATTCGTCCATAGATTGCTGAAAATGCAGGGACAAAATAAGCGATCGCCCTCTGAACGATCAGAATAAGGTAAAGCTTGAAGATAAGTTTTGTACTCTATTAATTTCTCAGTCCCTCTAGTAATGACACGCAGGAATAAAAAATAATTAGGAAAAAAAATCTCTTTCAAAAATATGATCTTCTCAAATGGGGTAATTACAAGGTATTTATGGCTGAATTGAAAATAAATATTATTATTATTTTAGTTAAAATAGATATTAGATTATTTATTTAGATATCGTTTAGATAATAATTAAGATTTATCTTTTAATTAGTTACCCATTTTAATTAGGTTATTTAGTTTCCTTGTTAAATAGGAAACTTATTCCCCAAGTTTAGTATTATAAATAAATAAGGCCCTTGGTTCTCTCTTGTAATAAGAATTATTATTAATGAGATTTGAGAGAAAATATGGTTTGATTATTATTATTATTCGTGTGTGTTCATGTGTGTGTCAATTCCACTGCGTTTCACATCAAATTGGTATCAGAGGTGCGTCCGATCCTGATTTCTCACACAAGTAGTATGATGCCATCATCGAAAGAGAAAATTGCGCAACACATCGGCATAATTTTCAAGCCATCAGTAAGGACATCAATTGGTGGAAAGTTGAGATTACCTACTGGTGCAATGAATGGCTAGGGGACAAGCACGGCAGGTTTGACAAGTACTTTTCTAAAAAAGAAAGTCTTTTTTAATTAATAACATAGTTTTTATTTACATAAAATAGTTTTAACTTCAGTTTTTCTAACTGTATTTTTTTACAAAGTAAGTTATTTTTTTTAAAATGTGCTTGCTTTAGGAAAAAAAAAAAAACTTCTTAAATTAAAACTGTTTTTGAAAAATGTTATCGTAAATAAGGACTGTTTTAAAAAACATTAATTTTTTTATATAGAAACTGTTTTTTAAAATACTTTAAGGGCTCAATAGAAACTATTTGTATACTCTAAGGGCCACATAGGTAATTCACTCTATATTATATAAATATATATAAATATTTATAACACTTATGCATTATATACGAGTATAGAATTAGTTATTATACATGCGTAAATATATATTAAATTACTGTATATATTATTATTCTTAACTGGATCGGGTCTAACGGATCGAATTAGGCTAGATCCCTCTCCGATCCATCTAATAATTGGATAATCGGGCTATTGAGTAATGGAATTTTAAAATTTGATCCAGATGTGCGTAAAAGGATCCCTGTGGAGACTCTTTGCTAACAACTTCAATGACTCACCCAGATTTATCACCTTCCGATAACTCCTCCTACCCCAATGCACAAGGCCTCCGCCCTCCCAAGTGGCGTCGCGGGGGACCTCAACAGGTTCCCTTTAGCCCTGAATGTTGCAAGTAGGGCTATCATCTATCACGTGACGTCTCTCAAAAGGAACAAAAAGCTACGCTGGTCAACAGGGACATAGGAGCGTAGCATACCTTAGGACTCAAGTCCTCGAACGGTGATCGATCAATCCAGCAACCGATGTCCTCAAACACTAAACAGCAAGTCAACGGAACGGGCGGGATTGGGTGGGGCCTCCTTTACAAAGAAATAGGGCAAAGATGGAAAATGCGATCAAAGCTCTTGGGCTCTTCTACATAGAGGACAGAAATATGGAGATAAACGAACACTAGGTTTGTTTCTTAATGAAACATAACTACTTTTTTTTTTATAAGTGAAACATAACTACTCTGATCATAAAAGATAAAACACAAGCGTTCGTGAGTACTCTCTTTTCTTCTGAGACTAAGTCGAAACGACGAGCACGACTGAGGTGGCTATACACACAAGTCCATTACAGATCTATATGCTCCAATTGGAACTGGAGGTTCCAGAACAGGTGGCTGGTCCTTTAGATGATTTCCCTCGAAAGGAGAATCTATATATTGTGGTTAATTTAATTATTCGTATTCTCTCTGACCTCCTTGCACTTAAATGCTTTGGCATAGAAGTACTGAAGTTCCCCTGAGCCACTCATCATGCTATAATCTGAAATTTAGACAAAGCATCAGATCCCTCGATCATCTTCATTTTAAGGTCAACTTCCATATTCATCTTACAAGGCTCGAAATCTGGATCAAAAAGTTTATTGATCAAGGAATGGGGATAATTCAACAAAGCACTCTTGAAGTTCAAGAAACCAATGCCTTTAGTCATAAAGAATCAGATCTAACAGCATACTATCGACATGAAGCAACATCGTTCTATCATTTAAATCCCTTCTAAAATCAGATACTCAGATTCCAAGAAATAATTTGAGAAGAAGAAAGCGAAGCAAGAAAATCAATAGATGTATTAGGGTTCAAAGACAAATGGTAAATGTGACGTAGTAGGATATTGTCTGTTATTACCTTTAATTGTAATTTGTTCTTGCTTGGGTGTACCAAGTTACTTACTTGTGGTTAGAAGCTTTATATAGGCTTCTCTTCCTCATTTGTAATTAGACTTTGATCATTAACTTTAAGAAACTGTAATAGAAGAGACACTTATGACTTGTCTCTATTTCTCTCTCATTTAAAGCTAACCCTAGATCTTGAGAAGATGATTACATCAAAATGTGAGACACCCAGGAATGAATCTTAGCCTCATTACCCACCACAAATTATTTAAACGTGTAACTTTTCTGATATAAAATTTAAACAAAGTTCAATTGCTCCAGGGAGTAATGTAGCCCCATTAGTGTTGGCTCTACTTCAAACTGGAGACAAACATAAACACACATGCACGCTCGGAGAGAATGATTTTCCAAAATGCATCATGATAGTATGCTTTAGAAACACAATTGACTCAGTTCACGACATGAAAAAGAAAACCATTTGCATGGGGCTTCCAAATGCCCCAAAATATTGAGAGGGCTGTTGAGGTAAATTAAAATTTACCAGATATATATGAGATTTTCTCAATTTCTGCTACTGCCTTTCCCCAGTCACTTCACCAATTGCCACATTTGAACTGGGACATGGAGTCTAGTTGTGGCCCACAAAAGTTAATTTTACCAAATTTACATTGGAGGAGGGGTAGATCCATTATTATTTCCCGCAGTTTTGGGGCCCATACTTGAATTTGGAGAGGAATCAATGCTCCTTCTAACTACTCTAACTCCCACATTAGTATTTGAAGGACCGGAGCCATTGCTGTTGCGCAATACTATAGCTTTTCTGAAACCAATTAAACAAAAAAAAGGTATATTTATACAATAGAAATAAATCATTTTTTATAAGTAAAATAAATGAAAGGTTTAAGCTCATACCTAACCAACTTTTGCCTCAAAACGTCTGTTTTTGGTTTTGATATTCCTTTATTCGAAAAATAAAAATAAGAAAAAAAGAATCAACGTTAGTCTCACATTTATCTTCGACTGCATTTAATATTCTAAAAAAAGGACCAAATTCAAAATATATTCCAATCAACCTCGATATACCCACCAGATTTAAGAGCCAAAGAAGTTGAAGCAGGCCTGCGACTACCTCTCTCTGCCTTAATGGATGCAATTATAGAATCAGCATTGGACCCCAGACCTTTTCTCCCCACCAGACTCACTCCAAGTTTTCCATAAAGGTGATTCAACCTCGCCTCATCACCCCCTCTCACCTCTCTCAGCTCAAGCACTTGTTGTCTTGATAACAACGTATAAATGTGAAGCTCTTTCTGCTGTTTAAAATGCGACTCTAGCTGCTGAAAAAGTACTTTGTTAGAATGTTGCTGATCTGGCTTTGAACCGTCATTCTTCTTCTTCCGGAACCCACTAAGCGTCACCCTTAAAATCGCCTCTGACTTGGGATCAAAATCTCGTTTATCGAAAATAACAGAGAAGATACCAAATTCAAGATCAGGCTTCCTGAATAAATCAGCGAGAAGGGTTGCACAAGAATGAGCGTTCTTTGATGGGTTATTTTCTACTTTTGACCCCGAAACTCGAAGATTAGCATAGTGAGCCATATGAGCAGCTTCTCGTAGCCCAGTAAGAAAAGCTCCGTGCATAGTTGCTGGGTAACGCCTACTAGTGGCCTCCCCAGCAAAGAAGAGTCTTCCATCTCCCACACTTTCTGCTAAGATATCATAGTCAGCTCCTGATGCACCCACTGCAACATTAGAGTATGAACCTAAGCAGAAAGGATCACTACCCCATCTTGTACAGATAGTTTGGATGGGCTCTGGGACATCAATTCCTTGTGGTTCATATATACCTGCATGAATTAGAAAATACTTTAAAAGTTCGGAATTGTTTCCCACAGTATTACCCAGAATTCGGCTTCACCAAATATATGTGTAAGTGTATATATATCATAGATGCAATGGTTGGAATTCAATGATGAATTTGAGTTAATGTAACCAAGTTCTTTCGCAAACAATAAGTTGTGGGACTGAAAAATTGTTTGCATATATAGCCTATAAAGTTTGGTTTTGAAATAAAGAGAAAAACGTCTAAGAAATCCTTGCAATATTAAGAATGCAAATATACAATTTGTAAATTATGAATCAAAAATAAAGTTACTCACATTTTCCAAAAGGGTTGGACATAGTTAGCTATTATAAAATTTTAATGGTTTCAAATAATTATTTTTTTATAAAAAAAATGATATCATTCAGATAAGGAAAAGAAAGTTCAGCAAGTTCGAGGATAAGATATCCATCAGAAGAAAAATATATATACATATGTACATATATATACATCTTTAAGAAAATGAGCTAGTCTTTTTTATTTTTATTTTTAAAAAGTACATAAAAAAAAATAGCTGGTAGAAGTCTGCCCATGGTAATTTACTAGTAAAGGCTGCTCACTCGAACCATCCAACAAGTCGGCTATATTTTACTATCTTGGCGTGGGCGTGGGTGTGGATGTGAAAAATAAATATAGGAGCACTAATATATAAATCCATACACATGTACCTTTGAGAATCTGAAGAACCCGGGTCACAGCATCAGTAGGGGGCATGCTCTCAAACTTGTGCGCAGCTTCTCCTGCTACTAAAGCGATCAAGACAGGACCACCAGCTACAGTTGCATAGCTATAGAACAAAAAGAACTCCCCCCGACGGCTCTCATCATCTAAGAGATGCCCAAATGTGTCAAGATCAGTTCCCCAAAACATGGAAGGAAAAAGCATCGCAACCTTGTTTAACAAACCAAACCCTAACCTCTTTATCCCATCAAGCTTCCTTTGAGGCAACTCTGGATTAAACTTAATAGAGCCATTCTTCAAAACCCCTAAAGGAACTGTACAAAGTGCCATGTCAGCCTCAAATATTTGTCCCCCAGCAACAACCTGCACTCCATCACTACCATACCGAATCGTATGTACGGTTTTCTCGTAAACGATTGGCACGTTTTCCGACAAGGCTTGAACCAACCTCCCATTTCCTCCAGGCAAGAAACAATGGTCTCCTCCCATATCGTACGGGTCATCTTGGTCCCAAAACGCAAGTGAAAGCCTAGTAAGCAAACCCGCATTCGCGTATTCCAAATTCGCAAGATGCCAATTAAACAAGCTCTTCGCCTCCGCATTCACATCATCCCCATAAACCTTCCAAAAAGTATCCAATGCCGTCCCAAGAGAAACATCCTGCGAAACCTCACCCATCAATTGCCTAGTCTTGCTCGCCATTTCCAAAAAACGGTTAAACATAGCCTCAACTTTCGAATCCAAATCCGTATCAACCGGTTTCCCATCCAAGCGATAAAGCGGGCACTTATCCCTCACCTTATGAAGCGGATACGACAATTGCTTTGCCAAAATCCCAAGCGGGTTCCCAAGTGTACCCGTCAAAACACTCCCCCCTAAATCCGCACATGCAATCCTACTCCCCCCCTCCATCTTCTTCGTATAAACCCTTCCCCCAGCCCGTTTCCTCCCTTCCAAAACCGTCACCTTAAAGCCAAACGCCATCAATTGCCTCGCAGCCGCCAAACCCGCGAGACCCGCCCCAATCACAACCACACTCCTCTTACCAACCTCACCCAAAACCCTCTCCTTTATCGCCGGCGCCACCCCAAAATTAATATACCCGTGAGAAACCAAATAAGTATAAGCAGAATCCAAAAGGGTACCACAATGTGATGGTATAACATCAAAAAACATCTCCTTACTCACCCAATTAAACACATTTTCGCGCCATTTCGTAATTATATGGTTCCTAATTAAAATATAGTTAACCTGCTCAATCCCACCAATAAAAGAAACAACCCCAGCATCAATTTCCTCATCAGTTAAAGAATCAGCTGGAAAACCAGATGTTAAAGCTATCAAAGCCTCAGCTGTGGCTTCTTTGTTTATCACAATAATCTCATCAGAAATATCAGTTTTCCCATGAATTGAAGAGTTTGAAATTGTGGGTATTTCATATACCTGATTTGTATTTCTAGGTCTTCCTCTTCTTCTCTTTATAATTGTACTTGACATTGAGTTAGGGTTAGGGTTTTGTGGGGGTAAAGAAATGGTGAAGTGAAGTGGGTTTTGGATGAAATTGTGGGATTGTTGAGAAGATTGGTTTAATGGGTCCATTTTTTGTTTGTCTGCTGTGTGATTTGGGTGGGATTGTTTTCGAGAGAAAAGTGGTGGATCAATGGGGAGGATGAGAAATGGGGTTTGTTTGGTTGCCGAGAAAATTTTGTTAGTAGTGATCGAGTACGAGGTATGATTTGATTACTGTACGGGCTCCATGTGGGTTGAGCTCGGAAAATTATATTGTTTCCTTTAAATTACAACCTCTTTTCTTTTCCAACTTCCGATTATTTCGATTTTTGGTCCGATTTATTCGATTTTAATAAAATTTTAATTTGTCGATTTTTTATTTTTTCAAAGATACAAAATGAAAATCGAAAACAATTCTTAATTTTTTTAAACTCCAAAATTATATCGATCCGATTTTTGCGAATTGTTTCCGATTTTATACGAATTATTTTCATATTTTGAATTTTTTTCGATTTTTTGAAATTTTCTCATATGTCACATCGGTTAGGAGAGGATGATGATTCCAAAGTAGTGGTACATAAAGGAGATTCTCCTCCTAACCTCTTCACAAATGAAAAAATTGGTCAAATCTTCATGTAAAATATATTTGGGTCAAATCTTTTTTCTTTAAAATGCTTTAAACGCTGCGAAAATTTGACCGGTTTTTTTAAAATAACGAAAAAAGTAATTTTGAGCTGATTTTTTTCATATGAGTCCCCTGAAATGTTTAAACGTCATATAAGAAAATTAAGCCGAAATATTATTTTTTTACTATTTTAAAAAAATAGGCATGTATACTTGGTATGTATCGAAGCATGTCTGGCGTATATATATATGAAGAATAAATTTTCAATTAAGTCAATTTATGTGTACTCGCTTAATTCTGGACAAAACATTTTAAGTCATAGGTTAGGACTTGAGTTAGTGACGCGATTGTTGAAGACGTAACGGACAAGCTAAAAAGAACACATCATCATGTCCTGTTTCATCTCATGTTTCGTCCTCAACGTTCCAAGCATCTCTCAAGTATGAATACATATTTTATATTGAGCCTTAGATATTTTATTAGGGCACACTACACCAAATCTGCCGAATTGTCAAGGTCATTGACCTTGACAAATCTAACTTGTCAAGGTCAATGACCGTGACATTTCGAGGCGAGACAACTTTTTTTGTCACGGTCGTGTCGCGGTCCATGATCGTGACACGTTTTGTCACGGTTAGAAACCGTGACAAAGCCGTGACTCTTTTTTAAAAAATTGTCACGGTCATTGACCGTGACACGTCCGTGATAAAAAGTCGTCACGGGTTGTCACGGTCAATGACCGTGACAATTCTGGGCAGAATTTAAAAAAAATCTGCTGGGCAGTATGGCCACTGCCACTGCCCAGCAGTATATTTGTACCTGTTATAGCAACGTTGTACCTGTTCAAACATCATATATTCAAATAAAACAGAGATAATGCAAATATACATTCAAATAGAGACAATATGCATCACGATATAATTCAAATGTAACAACTTAAAACAATTCAATTCAAACTTAAAACAATGTCACTACATGTCTGGTATATTGTTAAAGCTGAGGAGGTGAGTAGGCCACACGATATACGAATTGACGCACCCACTAATATACGTCGTGCCGCATTATTCGCGCAACCACAATAGGGAGTTCTCCTTCCCGGGTATGACATGCGTGACGAGCACCCTGGACTCCATCTCTTGAAGCTCACGTCCATGAACTATTCCACCCTGAACGATATTCGGGTCCCTCAACCCCCGCCCTATCTGCTTGCCATCAAATATGTCCAATATGAGCACGCTCGGCCAACCAAGTGTCGACATCGGTCTGGGGAAGGGAGTCAAATAGGGAAGTGGATCATCGAAGTACGCACGTGTCGATGATGAAGAAGCGAGGTCCACATCCTCGTCATCCTGCGCCTCATCCTCCCGCACCTCCTCCTCCACCGCCCTTCCCTTTCCCTTTCCCTTTCCCTTTCCTTTTCCCTTTCCCTTTACGGTCTCCGCCCAACGTATGCTTCATGAATGAGAACATATTTTGGACCGTCGCCTCCAAACGGGACAGCTTCGCGTCATGTGAATCCACCGTTCGAGCCAACCAGGTGTCGCTCGTCTCCAATCCGATGATCCTAGATTTGGCCACCCGCGAGCTCACCCCCCTTGTCCTCCCCTTGCGATCAGAGCCAAGCACTTGGTTGAGTGCGTCTGTGGACAAAGATGCCTTGTCGGCATCAGACGGCACCAAATTTTTTTATTTGGTAGTGAGGGATTTATATTGAGTATACCCCACACACACACATCCCACCCACCCCCTGCCCCCTCCACCACCACACACATATATACACACACATACACAGACATATACACATACATACACATACATATACACACATATATATACACACATACACACACATATAGAAATGAAAGAGAAAGAGAGAAAAAAATATACTTTAGAGAGAGAGAGAGAGAGAGAGAGCAAAAATCACTTAGAGAGAGAGAGAGAGAGAGAGAGAGAGGGAAATCCAAAAAACGGTGGGAAAAAAGAAGCGTAGGGCTTTTTTTGCTGCAAACATTGTCACGGTCGTGTCACGGTCAAGGACCTTGACAATTATTTTAAACATTGTCAAGGTCAATGATCGTGACAATACTTTGTCACGGTCGTGTCACGGTTTTTGACCGTGACAAAAAAAAATGCGTGTTTTTTGTCATAGTCAATGACCGTGACAAGAGTAGCCGGCTGAAAGGTGACATTTTGGCCATTTTGGTGTAGTGGCAATTTACAATTAGGTCATTTGTTGACAGATTTTAAACATTTAAGGACAATTTACTATTAGGTTCACTTTGTTATGCCACTAGCGTGGATTTCTACAATAAGATAACTAGTGGACCTTGTTGGAGCGGAAGTTTAAGGGTCTATTGAAAATGCGTATAGATCAAACTACAATAAAAAAATACACATACGTGAAATCCTACAAGGAAGATTTAAGATTTACCTGCGAGATCTCTTTGATTTGATCTCGTTTTATCACGAACAGAATATGTGATGGCTCGATTCACCTCACGATCTTCTACTGTATTCTCGATTTGTACAGCCATGAGTAGAGGGTGGGCTCCTATTTCGTGGCAACCTTCTTGTCTACTCTTTCTTCTCTGTTGTCTATCTTTCTCACAAGTATGAACTCGGGTCTTTTGAATATCCAAGAGTGACGGCTAGGTTAAGAAAGAATGAGACTTAGGTGCATATATATAGGCTACAGTAGAGACCCTAAGGAAATATAAGGATGTTGCTCCTAATAGACCTGAGAAAACCTAATCCTTCCCGAATCCTAATCTCAGTCTCTTAATTATAATTAATACCACTAAATAATTATAATTGCAAGTCCACTCCTTAACTCAAAATTGTGTTCCGAGTTCCTCTTTAATAATTACTTAATTCTCCCTACGTCAAGGTTACACATGCCCGTTAATTAAATAAATTACTGATAATTTATTTTATTAACTTATTTAAGTCCTTAAGAGGTCCAGCTTAACTTATTTGTAGTGTCGAATTAATATAATCCACCTGCACGGTTTGACACATACAAAACTTTTAAGTATCTCAATGGGGTATCACCAGTTTGTATACTGAGACATGGATTCCATCCATAAAAGACTTTGACCGTACATTAATCACCATTCTAATTTATCAAGATTATTGATCCAATAATGAATCTCACTAGACAAGTTAAAGTAATAAATAACTAGTGCTTGTGTCCATCAATCATATCCGGATGAAGAGCCTTAAGTAAACCTAATAATCACGAGGTGTACATTGTCTTACAAAATCAGTATAAAAACAATGACCTCAAATTGATCCCGTTCAATACACACAAAGTGTACTAGCACAATAAGTTGAAACTATACACTTTCATGTAATCAAGATAGATCTACTAAAATATTGTGTTACAGTCCTACTGATGGTATATCTAGTTCCATTTAAGACTGTGAACGATAAAACTTATATTCCACAAGAACTGGTGATCTGATCATTTGTGTGTAACTTGTACTCTACACACCAGAACACCTACTGGGTAGAATAAAAGATATCAGTAATATATAAAATACTACAAACATTATGTCCATACACGGCTCTTATTAAAATAGGAATAATTGATTTTATTATAACAATAAATTCATAACTAAAATTATTACATAAAGCATGGTTTTAGTCTACTTCTCTAACAGACTTAAGTGTTTAAAATTTGTTAAAATTCCTTTAGTGTTTAAAATTTGTTTGCGAGGGACCTAAGAGTACTTTCTCCATTTTATTATTGGGTGTTAGGATGTTTTAAAACTAACTATAAATTATTTTTAGAAATTTTTTACAAATCGTTTTAAGTGTCGTTAGAACCCGGATCCAGCAAAACTTCAAACAGGTCAATTTTAGCCTTTGTTATTTTCTCATCGGATATCTCGTTAGATAGCTCGTTCGAAGGTTGTTCCAACAAGATTGGTACCCTCATTCAAACGACCTTCGAATGAGATAAATTTTCAAAAGCCTTGCCCTCTCTCGAATCTCGTTTAAACTTTCGTTAGATTCATGTTCGAACGAGTATGGGTACTTCGTTCCAAATAGGTACCATATCATTCGAACAACCCAATGCGTTTTTAAAAAAATAGTAGTTTTTTCTCACTTTCCCCACTAATCCCATGATCTCAGTTTTCCCTTCATTTTAAGGAGTATGGGACAACAGTTATTGCAAAGACATTTTTCATCCATTTGCATGCTTAAACTCTTCCCAAAAGTCCTCAATGTTTTTTTAATTATTCATGGTTAAGTTTTTCTAAACACAAGCCCTTTTTTATACCTAATTAGTTTAAGATCCAAGATTCATCATTATATGTTTTGATATCTTGTTTTCGCACCATTGTTTATTCTTTACACATTGTTGAAAATTGTTTATTGCGAAGGACTCCGTGCTCGTTGGTTTATTTGGTGGACTCCGTGTGCGCGACGGTTGTTGAGCCTCGATGGATTTCGAGGCATGTGACTCACATTTGTTGCAACTTCATGGATGGACTCTTGTGTGTCAATGAGTAGAGGTTGAAGGAATGAAGAGCGTCAAGGCTTGTGAGGGCGACGAGTCTTTATTATAAGTTTTATGCCGTGTTCTTTTTTTAATTCCGTACTTAGAGGACCTTATGTGATTGAACCATCCGAAGTTTTTCCCATTTGGGTTTTCCTCGTACATACGACATTGTGGTTGATTTATTTTATCTTGCAATACTCACCTAAATGCTTGCTTAGGTTTAAGGTAATATTAGTTTCATCACAGCTCACTTAATTGGTGCAACGTTTAACTTAGGGTTAATTTTATTTAGTTTAATATTTATTTGCTGCTTAATTAATTTGAATTAATTTTGTTTAATGTTGATGTCTAAATTTGGATATTGATTTTATATCGTAGTTACCAAACTTATAATCACAAATAAATAAAATAAAGGGACAATAGAGAATTTTTACGTGGTTCAGCTCAAGAAACGAGCCTACATCCACGGATCAAGTTGGTTGTGGTTTATTTCAACTTCTAGGATACAATTAGAAGGTGTAATTAGGATATAAACGCTCCCCCCACCCCCAACACACACCAGGTGGGGAAGTAGTGTATTTATAATAAGTATAAAGCCAAAAGGTGGGATGCCTTTATAGATTTAAGCATTTACACCTTTACACAATATTATGCAGGCGGGTGGTTTTCACATGCATATGCATGGTGACTGTTAAATATACCACGCGTGACTTTTCATACGGTCTATGGTTCAACTTATTATATGTGGTCGGCTAGAGGGCTGACGATAGGGTACTTGTGCTGACCAGGTTTGATCCATGTGGCAAGCCTGGTGATAATGTTGACAAGTATCACCGTGCCACTAGTCCAGGTGGCCAAACATTTTTAGGCTATAATATAAGCTCCCAATACTTCATACTTGAAAGTTGGATGAAAGAATGGAGTATTCATTTCTAGACTTGTTCGGCAATTCTAAAAGGTTGTTGTTGGCAGCCGACCTACAGGACTTGTAAAATTTCCTCTACTTGTATTGAAGCGATGGCAATTTTGTAAACAACTTGATGAATAGCGAACCGTCAAAGAGGACGCTGGTCTTTTTGTCTTTTGTGGATTTAGGATGTCGTCGACAATCCAAACGTTGGTACACTGAACCGTTTCAACCTAAATATCAAGAGCCATCATTGTACCTATAAAAGGCCTATTTTCTCTCCGTTTTGTCAAACCTTTTACAATCGAACTTTCTCTTTCTTCCATTATTTCTTCCCTCCATTGTTCTAAGGAGTTCTCCATTGTGCTATCAACTGTAAGAACCTCATTTTCTTCGTCTTTTTCTTTATGCTTTGTTAAGATGGTATATGTTATTGATGAAGGTTCTTTGGAGGAATTTAAGAATAAGAGAAAAATCCTTGAGTGGGTAACTATTTAAATGGTATATGGGCCTTGTGACTTGTGTGACTTCTAGGAGGGCCAATGGTTGCCTACCATATTTATAGCAGAGTGTGGGATTACCTTTACCCGATAATTTATTTTTAGAATTCTGCCAATACTTTGATGTGGTTCCAGCCAAGGTAGCCCCAATAGTTGAAGAATAGTAAATGGGGTCATAACGACTTGTATGAGACCCATATTGGGAAATAAGAATCGATGTACTGTTACAGATGAGGGACTATCGGAGATACTACTTATTATTCGAAGACATGTTAACAGGGCATGAGTAGTTAATTTGTTTAATTTTAATAAATATTATTGGGTTTATGGAATTATGGTTAAGAATTGGCAACATACCCCCCATCTCGAGGGGTAAGGTACAATGATCCCAGATGCCCCCAGGATGGACATGGCAAAGGTCGAAAACTTATACAACTTGTATTTTATTTATTCCTGCTTTCTGCTTATTGATTTGTCGACTAATATATTGTGTTTGTCTTTTTGCAGAGAAAAGGAAGAAGGACTTCACTCCAGACTTAGAGGTGAATTCCGAAGATTCGAAGCTTGTCCGATTAATTCATCATAGACTTAGTAAAGTGAATCCCAGGTCAACTTTTATATTGCTGGAATATAAGAGTTTTATCACTTCCTTTGTATCTCGGCCTAAAGAGGACATTCCCTTAGCCCCCATAGATTCAGAAGGTTGTGTTTCATTTCCATTAGTTGTTGTATCTGAATCTCAATTGGACGAGGGAGATACTACCTTGGGGGAACTTTTTCCTCATTTTAATCACTTGATTTAGTTGTTATTCCCATTACTATTTCCTCTCTGAGTAAAATGGTGAAGAGAAAGATTCGCAACCTGATTGTTGGAGCCATATCTCCCCTCAAACAAGAAGAAGAAAGCCATTGACAAAGGTTCTAAGAGACCAGTAGTTGTTACTACTGAAAAATAAAGAGTATTGAACCTCAGTTTAAAAGGCTGAGAAAAGGTCATGTTATTCAGCAAGAATTAATTTAGAAAACCCAGGACGACCAAGCCCCCACAAATTCTACGTAAGTGACATTAAATGACACACCCCAACCCAGTTACTTATAACTAATTTTGAAGGGTAAAGTGAGTCAAATTATAATTACCTCAAACAAATCATAAGCACGAGTATCCTTTTCCAGTTATTAACATGAACCAATGAAACTAATACTTTTGACAACTTTAAGGTAATTATGTTTCTTCAAACTTACTAAAAAGATAAGTGGGCTTAAATTACCCCATTTAAGTTTGACCAAAATCATGATTTTATGCATTCATTGCTAACCCCACCGACCTCCTAGATTTGGCAGTGATACCACAATACCTAAAAAATATAAACATAAGAACCATGAGCAAAATATCTCAACAAATGCATCACTACTACACTATTGCATAAAATGTAAATGCAATAAATTATATCCTCGTGATGATATATGCATACTTATCCGGCCCATTCATAAAGAATTTCCAATTATATACTTATTTGGCTCATTCATAAAGAATGACCAATTATATACTTATCTGACTCATTCATAAAGAATGACAACTTATCCGAATCATGATTCACATATCCTGTCTGCAATAGACAATTCTCCCATATTCCTGGTCGAGGAGTAACCCATTGTCTTTAATAGACAAATTTTCCCCATTTCGGGTCGGGGAGTAACCTCCCATTTCGGTAAACCGAAATGAATAAATTCATATTCAATATTATTCTGATCATATCCGTAACCATGTATAATACATCTTATCAATAAGTGATATTCAGACCATATCCATAACCATATATAATACATTTACTAGTAAGTGATATTCAGATCGTATCCATAACCATGTGTAATACATCTTACCCGTGAATGATATTCAAATCATCTTTATACCCATGTGTAATACATATTACCCTTGAATGATATTCAAATCATCTTCATAACCATGTATAATACATCTCTTTCCAGTAAGTATACTCACCTTGGCCACTTCATTTGTTTTTCCCGTGCCTTTGTCTGGAACTTGTTCAACCAGTTCTTCTTCCTTTTCACATATAAATTCTTACAATATTATTATCATCATAAGTATATTAACAATCCAAAGAATAACTTAAACTTAACCCAATTCATAAGTATCATATAATCTCATTCAAATCATATATCGTAAATGAAGTCCAATCTAACTTCATGGTAAGATATTTACCATACCCAAATCATAGGCCAAATAAATTTTAATTTATTCTTAGTAGTTTCATCCTTAACATATTGGGTTACCAATCCAAAAGACGACATATCATTTCAAGTTTCCTAAAGCAAGATATGCCCATTTATTTGCTACATAGCAAATCTACCCTATAGGCCCTTTTATCGTTCAGTCAGCTTCCAAGAATTTTCATAATAATTCAGTATCAAAACTTTGTATGATATTTCATCCAACATCAATAAACGTAGTGAAAAATACAAATTTAAGGTTTCATATTTTTTAAGGTTCATTTGCTATGTCAAGCAAAAACACCAAACACATGGTGTGCATACTTAATCTTTTGGGGCAAATTTTATATCTGAACTTCAAACTATCACCAAAGATTAATTTATTGGTATTTTCACATAACATTCGGATATGTTATACATATATGAGTTTATTTTCATCTTCAATTGGAATTATTCAATTCCAATAAATATACAAAATGTTATAGAAGTTTGAATACACAGGGTTTTCAATCGAAGCAATATACATGATTTACACGTTCAACTTTGCTTAAACTTGCATATATCCGTACATATATGCCAAGGCATGAAAGTTCAGTAAAAAAATCAATGATTTCTATCATTTTAATCAATAATACGAAAATAATAATAAGATTTATGCATAGAATTACCTTAGGTACTTTTTCGTAATTTCTTACGGATTTTTCTCAATTTCTCCTCACTTTCTACTTCCCGAGCTTCTCTATTCTCTCTCCTCAAGACAAAATCTCTCGTGTATGATTTTGGATGAAGGAGGAGGTCATTTAAAGGTTTTAAAGTCGTCATAAGTCACCTCCTCTTGGTCCAATCAAAACAAAACATTTGTTGTCATAATAAGACAACATACCACTTAACGAATAGATGAATTTTCCCTGGTTTTGAAATTTCAGTATAACTTCTTACTTGGACTTCCGTTTAACACACCATTTGTTATGTTACAAACTTAACTCACATATCCACAACTAGCTAATTTTCACCTCATGTCAGTTGTTATATTATAATGGTAAAAATTAGTCTCTAACATGAACATTACTATCAAAAACTTCAAAATTTTATATTTGTAACTAATTCGATATTTCAAACTTTATGAAGGTGGGATTAGACTAAACATACTAACCTAACATTATGTACACTAATACCACATTATCCATATCCATAAGGTAAGCATGATTTAAACACAATTTATCATAATTATATCCGGGTTGTCACATTAAACCTTGGTTTAGCTAGGGGTCTAATTAGTGCTGGAGTGTTATCGAAAGATAGGTTGACGGTTGCTCCCATGTCCATGGCGAGACTGATAGAGAGGGTTAACCATAACTTGGCTCTGGTAACTGTTTATATAAATTCTCATCCTCTGATTTAGATCATTTTTTACAAATTTTATCGATTGCCCTTGGTCTTTAATATTTGCAGTTTTTGATCGATTATGACCAAATTTTAATAAGGGATGATCATCTGAAGGCATCATCCACTGATGTTGAAAAGGCATTTAAAGAGTTGAAGGATTACTTGGAGGCCACCAAGAGACTCATAAAAAAGATCGAGAAAAAATGGCAAGGCTTGTTGAGTACTGCCGAGTAAATAAGGAAGGATGCCAAGAAGGAAGTGCCTGATAGTGCCTGCCACCATTAAAGTGGGGAAAAAGTTTCAAAACTTAAAAATTGTCCTAAAAAAGGGAAGGAAATTACCTATACCCGTGGTTAGGATAAGGCTTTTGCAACTGCTTCTGTGCAAATATACTATCTCAAGATGGCCTCCTTCAATGAAAGTTAGGACTCTGCACTGAAATAAGTTGGCACTACTACCAACTCAAACCTTTTTTAATAGTTTAACACTGGTACTCCTCACATTATTGATGAGGAGATGGAAGATTATGAGGGTATTGGTGAATCTTTAATGGTTCCTGAAGCTTCAATGGCGGTTGCTCAATCGACAGATGAGATAGCCCAAGACAAGGAGAAGGTGTAGACTCTTTAGGACTGTTGAATGTTTTTGGTTTTTCTTTGTAATGCATAATTTCATTCTGTCAACTTTAATAATGGCCCTTTTGATGTAATAGCCCTTGGTTTTATAATAAAATATGTGGTTGGACTTGCACCATTACGGTGTCATAGATTGCGTGTTTGATATTTGTGCTCAATTTGTCTTTCAATTTAAATCTAGGTGAGCAATGATAGTTACAACAGTAAGTGACTTGTATAGAATGAGTGTTCTACTATTTCGTGCTAGCTATGAAGATTTAGATGAAGATGAGTTGAAAGAGCTGCTCAGTTTGGATGCCTCCAACAAAGGAAAAGAAACATACGTCCATATTCATATGTTATTTGACCAAGAAGTGGTGGCTAATGTTGTATATTATGTCATGATCCTTCAAATACAGGAACACCACAAGGCCTCTCTAGCCAACTTGCGCTGTGATTATGAAGCAAAGTATGCTCGACTCAGCAGTGAGGTGGGTTTTAATAAGAAATTGGAAACTATTTCATCAATATATAAAAAAAAGGAATTTATGTTGAACTACGAATTGACCAGTGGTAAAATTATTGAAGCAGGAGAACAACTCTTTAAGAAATGAATTAGAGAGCTTGAAGAAGTCGTCAAGTGCTACTGGACAGGATGAGGGTGCCTCTTTCTTAAAATAGGAAAATGGAAAGTTGAAGGAGGAACTTGAGACTCTGAAGAAAAACAAGGAAGACTAGTCATCCAAGAAGGTGTTAGTTACTCGACCTACTATCGAGGAGGAAAGGAATAATCCCATCGTGATTAATAATGCTATTATTAAGAAACTGACTGACAAGGTTGATTGACTAACTTTTCAATTCCATAAGCAACCCAGGGCTATTTGGATGGATAGTTATGTTGAACTTTTGGCTCACCTAAATGATGAGTTGGAATAAGCCCATCATGAATATTATAAGTGGTGTTAGATAAAAACCTTAACAGTTATAAAGGTACCAGAAAAGGATACTTTACGGTATTGCCATAACCCTGGTTGTTTGGATCAATCTATTCCTCCTTTTAAACTGGACACCCGGTGGATTCCTAGTGATGCCATTCCACAAAGTCTTATCAAAAAATACCTAGGTGATTATAAACTTCATAACGAAGATACCCATGTTTAGCCTCAACACTTGGTAAATCGATCAAGTTCCAGCGGTCACGAAAGACTGAGGGATTTAAGATCTATTATCCATCCCTCTGCTCTGATGTTCCTCTAACTGAAATGGATAAAACCTTAGGAAAGCGTCCAATGGAGTGGAAATAGTTTAGCTTTCATGCTTTATAACTTTGAGGGAGAACTTTTTGTAATAAAATTTTATGATCTCTTCTGAATAAAAGATAAAGTTTACTGAACATATCTTCTTATATGTTATGTATGTGCAGGGTCAACCAGTAGTTTGGCATTTATGACTGCGTGATCGGTCATTAATCGACCATTTTGAACTAACCTAAGTTGTCCAGCCTTAGGTTTTACTAACACACTTTGTTAGTCATCTATCGAATATTATCATTTTTTGACTAAATATTTGCATTATTTACCATTTGCGACTAAATTTGTTACGATTTTTTCCTAACTTCGCCTGGTAAAACCTTCTTGCTCTTGACTTTGAGTCATACATGAAGCTTTTAGAGTTAGGATTTCTTGTTCTTGACTTGTTAGAAATGAAGTCACACACGAAGCCTTGCCAAGTTTGGATGTTTATATCATAAGACATGAAGCCTTGCCAAACTTTGGTTGTTTATATCATAAGACTTTGGCATTGTTATATCTCAAATTCCCAAAAAAAAAACATAAAAGGGAAGTCAATTGATGGGAAATCTTCATTAAATTGGTTTTGATTATTCCACGACGAGAATTTCGAAACTGAATTTATTGATAATACTTCTTGAGATGCTCGGTATTCTATAGATTCTTGAACTGCTCCCTTTCAAGTGTTTCTAAGCGATGAGTATCAGGTTGGACAATATTAAAAATTCTATACAAATAATTCCAACTAGGCTCAAGCTTATTTATCTTTTGAATCACCTTGTTAAAAAACATAATGCCCCTGTTTTAGAATGCTCAGCTTGATCCTCTTGTTGTTGAACCTGGTAATACGTTACCGGTAGGTAGCCACTCACAGTGTAACATTTTTTTTACTTCCTCTACCAAGTATAGGTTAAGCCTTCGCATAAGATCACTTTTAAGGGAGTAATAGTTGAGGACTCTGTGACTTAGCAACCCTATTTTCGTGGGGACTACTATTTCTATTTCGAACGCCAACATGTAAGGTGTTTTATCCGTCACTGTCCTCAGTGTGGTTCTATAGGCCCATAAAACACTTAATAGCTCGTTGATCTAGTTTTCCTTTGCATCATCAAGCCTCTTCTTCAACCCATCGATCAAAGTTTTATTTATCACTTATGTTGGTCCATTGCACTGGGGATGCCCGAGAGCAGAATGTAGTTTCTAGATTTTGGAATGCGCACAATAATACTTGAATTCTTGATTATTGAATTGGAGTCCATGGTCTATGATAAAATCCTGTGGCATGCTATATAGGCATACGATATTCTTCTATATAAACTCATAAACCCTCTCGCAAGCCATTTCGATAAGTGGTTCGGCTTTCACCCACTCTGTAAAATAGTCAACTGTTATGGCCAAGTATTTAAATCGTCATTTTGTCCTTGGCAATGGGCCGATCAAATCAATACCCAATGAAACAAAAGGTCGAGGGGATGTGATTGGTGTTAAAACATCCCGTGGTCACCTATGGGCGATAGTAAACTTATGGCAATTGTCATATTTCTTATCATATAAAGAGCAATATGCCTTCATGGTAAGCCAATAGATACCATTCATAACTACCCATAATATTAATCATCGTACTGTCAAATGGGCTCTATAGGACCCTTCATAAATTTTTTTGATCAAGTCACTCACTTCAGTGGGATGAACACACCTAAGTAAGGAGACAATGAATCCCCTTTTATACAAGATGCCTCCCTCTAGTACGTAGTTGGTTGCTTTGTATCTCAACTTTTTTACCTCCTTAGGATCTTCAGGCAACAATCCTTTGTCAATGTACTCCTTGATTGAGTCCATCCATGAAGGGCCCAAATCAACTGCTATTAAGCTAACTTCTTGTTACTCTCTTCTTTGCTCGGGCATTCTCTATCCTTGGAATTCTAACCATTTTGACTTTTAAAAATTTAATGACAGTTCTTTGTGTTTTGGCCAGGTACCTTATTATGAATTATCTTCTAACTCCATATATCTCTAATACTTGATTAAAAATAAGCTAAGAGTCACTATGAGTAATTGGTTGATCGACACCCAGTAATTAATATTTCATACTTTGTCTCATTATTGGAAGCTTGGCATTGAAAATAAAGAGCATACTCCACATCTATATCATCAATGGTATTTAGAAGTAATCATGTTCCGCTGCCAGAAGCATGGGAAGACCCATCAACGTACAATTTCCAGATAGGAATCTCTTTGTCAAAGCTCTCATCATTTCAAGATCCTAGCTTGAACATCTTTTTGCTCTGCTCTTAATAATTGTCGGTGACCTATTGGGTACCAGATGATTCTAGTTTATTCCGTTTAGAATTATTTTTCAGAGAATTCTATTCGCTAAAGTTTAATGTTTCTCCAGTTGGTCAAATGTCTCCCTAAGTCTTTGATGTGGTTGGCGGTTATTTTTCTTTTTGTTAGCATATAATCAGTATAAAGTTTCATATTCTTGTCGATCTGTTCCTCAGAGACCTTATTTACTAACCTTTGGTGTGCTATTACAGCTCTTTTAAGCCCCAAAGGCATAACGTTGTAGCAGTTTGTACCTCGACTAGTGATAAATGATGTCTTTTCCATATACTTTTGCTTCATTATAACATAATTGTATCCTAAATACGCATCCATGAAACTGAGTAACTGGCATCGACTAGCTAATTAATTTTACTCAAAGGGAAGTGATCATTCAGGCAGGATTTATTGAGATTCGTGAAGTCAACACACAGATGGCATTTATTATTCTTCATCTTCACCATTACTACGTTAGCTAACCAGTCTGGGAACTTGACATCTTCAGTGAAATTTACCTCCTGCATATTGTCCACCTCTTTATGGCTATATTCTTCTCAGGACTGAATACACGATGTTTTTATTTGATCGGCTTGGCATCTTTGGTGAAATTCATCTCATGGGAGATAAATTTCACATCAATTCCCGGCATATCTTCATATCTACATATGAACATGAATTTTCGCTCTTTAAGAAAATTGATCAATTCTTGTTTGAGGGTTGGTACTAGAGTTGAGTCAATCTATGTGGTTATTTCTCGTCTTTCGTTATCTAGTATAATTATTTTTGTGGCGTCCACAACTTGTCATTTAACTAAATTAACCTCCTTGCGGTGGGTTTATGGGTTCAAATTGGTAGGTTACAGTAAGTTTCTTTATTTTGTCTTGGTCGGTCGAAGTATAATACCATTCCTTAACTTCAAATTGATTTTCTATAGAAATGTTGACCCCATAGTGAGTAGGTAACTTTAGGCATTCGTGGACAGTTGATGGAACTTCTTCAAATTTCTTCAATCCGACCCTTCAAAGGATTATATTGTAGGCTTATTAGAAGTTCTTGTCTAGGATGAAGAAGTGGATCCTTTCATTCCTACTAGACGTATTGTAACAATCAGGACTTTTCCAGCTTGATAGCCCCCAAAAGGTAGACATTTTCTCCTAGGAACCCTATTAAGGGCCTGTGATAGGGCTCCAACTTGCTGTCTCGCAATCCCAAACTATGGAAACAATTGTAGAATATAACATCAGTAGAGCTACCATTTCCACCCAAATTCGAGCAATCCTTGGTTAATGTATTCTCATGGTTACTACCAAAGGATCGTCATGTGGATAGAGCACTTCTGCCAGGTTGTTCTTAGAGAAATCGATCACCAAACTATCTTTGTTTACTTTTCTTATCCCAACCATTAACATCACCAGATAAAATTAATTTGCCGAATATAGGAGCATGCTTTGGCTTCTATTAACATCATCAGATAAAATTAATTTGTCAAATATAAGAGCATGCTTTAGCTTTATTTATATAGGATTTTCTGTCAGCGATCTCATCACCACCACCTGTATCTCCTCATGCAACAAAATGATAGCCAAAAGATATAATACCTCAATTTTAGGCACTCGAGTTTTTATTGACAGATTTGGGTCTTCTTCTAAATCATTATCTCGACTTATTTTCTTATCATCCCTTCCTTTACAAGGAGATTCCGATCCCCTCCTGGAATCTCATTCTTCTGACTTGTTAACGAACTTGGAGAACTTTCCATTTTGGATTAGATTTTCAATCTCATTTTTCAAAGCAATATAGTTATCAGTTATGTGCCCATGGTCCTTGCGAAACTCACAGTACTTAGACTTGTCTCTCCTGTTAGTAGGGGACTTCAGCTTCCTGGGCTATTTGAGGTCTCTGATCCTCTGATTTCCTACAGGATGTGATGCATGTCAACAGTGAGAGGAGTGTACTCCTTATACTTCTTAGGTTTCTCAGCCTTCTTATCTTTTTGCGCCTTTTTGTCATAATTCTTAGGATGGTCGACCTTGGTACTTGGAGATTGTTTGACAGACATTGCTTCATCGACATTCATAATTTTTTCAGCTTTAGTCATTAACTCAGTCATAGTTTTTGGGGGATCTTTGGCCAACACATATGCATAGTATAACTTCCCAGGGAGCAACCCTCTCATCAAAGCAGTAATATCGATATTTTCTTCAAAACCCACCACTTTTAACTTTTCACTATTAAAGGAAGCTATAAACTCGCGTATGGTCTCCTATGGTCGTTGTTGGACGCTTAATAAAAGAGATACCCTCTTGAGAAGTTTGGTCCCAAAGAAAAAATTATTGATGAATAGCACGACAAGCTACTAAAAGCTAAAGATTTCTCATTGGGAACTTAGCTATACCAAATCTATGCAGATCCACTGATGCTACTTGAGAATGCTCGGTAACACATCTTATCTGTAACTGAATAAATATTAGTTGCATACTGGTATTTTTTAATGTTGAGGACAAGGTCAATTTTACCGTCGTATTTGGGAGTGACCACAAGTGGTTTAAATTTGGACGTTGTGAGGAAAGCTCCTTTGCAAGGGATTTTTGGACTTGGCTATTTCTCACAAATGATCTTCCAATCATTGTATCGATCACTCCCAAGGGTGATCTTTGGGATTAGTTTTGGTTGGGGTAGCTCTAGCAGCCTTACTATGAATTTATGTTGAGCTATCCTCCTGAGATGTCTGCTCGATAGGTGTGGAACCTTGTATACTAACCCTGGATCTGATAGACCCTTCTCGACAATCTTTTGACCTGAAGGGCTCCCTTTGGTAATATCTACTTACTCGGGGTCCTAAGAAATCGAAAGTAGAGGCTTTACTTAGCTTCTCCAGGACGCTCGGTCATTCTGGAGTAAGAGACTGGCCATCATAATAATCAGTGGATATGAATGAAGAGGTTCCTCTGGATGTTAACAACGATCTTGTGAAGATCTGGAATATCTAGACCAAATTATAACATCCCTATGAGGTGGAGGCGACATTTCCTTCCTATGAGGAAGCAGTGGATATAATTTGAAGCGTTTAAGTAAGCTGCCTCACGCTTTCTTGCATTGATTCCTGCCCCTTAGCGATGTTAAGTAGAATTCATTGTCTCTCTCATAACAGGAGGATCAAAGGGACTAAAAACATTACCTCCAGCAAGATTGCCTTTCGGAATGTCCGTCATACTTCAGGGGTATCAGAAATAGGTTGTGAAGATGAGAAATAACAATGACTTATTGTTCCCACAGGCGACGCCGATCTATTGATGTCTAAATTTGGATATTGATTTTATACCATAGTTAGCAACTTATAATCATGGATAAATAAAATAAAGAGATAATAGAGAATTTTTATGTGGTTCAGCTCATGAAATGAGCCTACATCCACAGGTCAAGATGGTTGGGTTTTATTTCAATCTCTGGGTTATAATTACAAAGTGTAACCAGGATGTAAACTCTTGCACACACATACCCCAGCTAGGGCAAGTAGTGTATTTATAGTAAATGGAAAGCCAAGAGGTCAAATGCCTTTATAGATTCAAGTATTTGCACCTGTACACAATAATATGCAACTGGGAGTCGTCTCACGTGCATGTTCATGGTGATTGTTGAATATACCGCGCGTGAGACTTTTTGTATGGTTTATGGTTTAACATTTTAGATATGATCGACAGGAGGACCGACCAATGGGCACTTGTGTCGACTAGGTTTGATCTATATGGCAAGCTTCATGATAATGTTGGCAAGTGTCATTGTGTTACTGGTCCAGGTGGCCAAACATTTTTAGGCTACAACATTTAAGAAAAAGTTAAGTTGAAAAGTTATTTTTAAAATTGGTTTGTGTAATTTTTGAACCATCCCAACAAAGATTATTCCTCGAATTGTTATCAGAATGGGTTATATTAATTTATTATGTGATTTTTATTTTTATTGGGTTATAACTCTAAGTTATTCTATTTAGATCCCATTTGTTAGGCATGAATCTTAGCGGATTTAATGGTCTTAAAGCCATGATTTTTTATGGGTCAAACTACGCAAACTGGAAAATGCGTATGAAATCAACACTTAAGGCTATTTATGAGGGGGTATAGCAAGGTGTACTTAATGATTAGACTCCACCTACTATATTAGTTTAAGAGAATAGGATGCCCAAACTCATAGAATCATGGAGTGAGGCTGAGCATAAGTTAGCAAATTATAACTCTCGAGGTTTAAATGCTCTATTTTGTTATGTCACCCTAGAGGAGTTCCATCATATTATAACTTTTGAGACGTCAAAGAGCCTTAAGACGTACTCCAACTCACCCATCAAGGAATTAGTGTTGTTAAGTCTTCCAAACTCCAAGGCATCACCACTCAGTTTGAAACTATTAAGATGCTAGAGAATGAGACTTGATGATTTTTACACTAGACTATTTGGCATGACTAACTCTTCTTTTAGCTTAGGAGAGAAAACTCTTCTTTTAACTTGGGAGATAAAATACCCCAAAACCTAGTAATAAAAAAACGCTTAAGGTCGTTGACTTAAAGATTTAATTCAAAAGTAAGGAATTTGAATCCCTTGGGTACTTTGGATTCTACGAAACTCGAAGATCTTATTGATCTATAAACTTATGATCTTGTTATGATTTCTTCCAAAGCGAAGAATAAATATTGGGGGTATGATTTAAACGCCCTAAAGGAGGAAACACGAGTCTCGAATGATGATTATGACATCTATTCTGATGACCTTACCATATTTTTCTAGAAATTTAAAAAACTTCTCAAGTTTCAAAAACTATCAAAAGAATTGAAGAAGTTTTAGAAAAATAAGTATAACAAAGCCAATCACTTACCTAAAAATCGTAATGGTAACTTTAATAGGGATGATTCGAAAAGATGCTCGGGTGTAGAGGTTATGGCCATTGGGCAACTGACTGCCCCACTAAACTAAGGAATGAGGGAAAGAAATCGAAGGTGTACAATTCCACCCTTAATGGCAGTGAACCGGAAGAGGGACTCGATTCCCCATTGATCGCAACTTCATTGTGTTCATATTTTACTATATCAGTTTTGATGAGAAATCTTCCCATGAAGATATTTCTTTGCATGACACTTTCGTGGCCATCATTTATGAATCCTAATCGTGTGATGGTAAAGAGGCTAGAGAAGAGAGTGAGGATGAAGAAGAGGAGGAAGAGAAGTGTTAACTTAAAGTTTCCTTCCCTTAGTTATATATGGAGTCATTGAAATTGAAAAAGGCAAACTTAAAGTTGGAACCTAGGATGAAAGAACGTGCCATGAAAAATGATGAGAGTGTTTTAATTAAAGATATTAGGGTACATAAGAGGAATCTCCGAGAGAATCTAGAGTATGTTGAGGGTGAGCGAGAGATTCTTTGAGGTTTGATAGACGCTACGAACAAGGAGATTCTTGAGTTTGAAGAGTCTAGGCATTTTCTTGAGTATAGGATAGTGTGGCTTGAAGATAGATTGAGAGGCTCGAGCCATATCAAATTTGATTTGGAATCTAGGTCCAAAAAGTTAGATAATATATTAGGCACCGTCCAAATCAAATATGATAAGTGTGGTATCGACTTCGATATTCAAAATGCTTCTACTTCTAAAGCAAAGACCATGATTTTGAGAGCAACCGTTGCAAGGAACATTAAAATAGGTCAACCATTAGGTAAAATTCCACGAATCTTTACATGCACACATTGTCATAGGAAGGGTCACCTTAGGCCTTTTTACTTTAATCTCAAAAATGGTCTGAGGAAGTCCATATCTATAGTCACCGAGGTTCCCAAATCCCAATAGCATCATGCTCCACCTACGCGTATTAGGAAATCCTATTTGGATGCTTTACATAATAGATTTATTGATTCTCGAATGCTTGCGCGTTATAATTTTCATGCTAAATCTAATGGTTGAATGTGCTCGCATGTTTACATACACTAGTTCTTATTCTTCATGATATATGTGTTTGTTAGTTGTATGTGGTTCGAGTTTTTTATTTTATTTTGATTTATTGGGGTCCTGTTGAAAAATACAAAAGTATTTTTTTTGTCTTTGAATTATCTTTGTTTTAAAATTAGTTTTAAATGTTTAAAAACTCAAAAGACTTTTATTTGTTCATGTGAATTTTTGTTTTATACACTTTATGTGGCATATCCTTGTATTTGAATCCAATATCGTTTCGTTCCATGTATCCACGTGGATAGAACTTCTGGTTATGATGTTCAATAATTAAATTGTTTTTAATCATGCTTGCATGGAGTAGTTTGACATTGATATGCTTAATGTATTTGTATATGCCTCCTCACATACATGCATAACATCTTTTGAGCTTTGACTTCACATGTTATTTTTTAGCTTAGAGAGATGTTCTTCCATAAATCTTGTCATCTACATATCTTTGGCTATGAGGGATTTGTATATGTAAGAACCATTGCCTATGAGTTGATTTTTTTTAAATATGAGTGTGCACAGGAAAGGACTACGGAAGGAATAAATATCCTTTGCGGGAAGGCCACCATTGGCAAGAGCCTAAAAAAAATTAACAGGTAAAAGAAAATAATATATTGCCAAGACCGTGTTTTTAATATTGATCATTAAAATTGGTATCTTCAAAAGATTTAAGTTGAAATATGATATATGTATAGTTTTCGAGGGTATTAAAGTTGAAGATTGACGCGACTCAGAATGTGTCTCTAATGTGCGTTCACTCTAGGCTCAAGTGCAAGCCTGTCGCGTTAGTAATAAACCCAGTAAGTCGGGATCGTATCCACGGGAAAAAAGGACAACGAAGTTGTGACGATGGGAAAAGACGAAGGAAATCCTAACTTTGACTCTAAAAAGAAAGGAAAAATGATTTGGTTTTGAGAATTGATTATACTAAATGCAATTATGAAATTATGCGAAGATGCAATTATACTAAATTACCTAAAATATGATTGAAAGATGATTTAAAATTTTTGACTAAGTGATGAGAAAAACATGACGGAAATACAATCCCCCAACCCTAGTATATTGCATTTATAATACTAATCGTAAATTTAACTGATTAATTAAACCCGGAATTTAATACTCCCAAGCATTACGTATACGAGGTTCAATCCCGCGTCATACTTAATCTGAGGACGAGTAAATTGGTATCGCGATAGTTACACTCGAATTGCATTCTAAATCATCCCGGTTACCCAGAGGCAAACGAGATATAAAGATTTACAATTATTGTGTTCCTACGCAATACGGTCACAATCAATCACTAAATTCAGAGGACTAATTTTATACACATGCAATTAACACATCAGGCTGGGTTCATGCATCCCGGCCTTAGAAAATCTAGCCTAGCATGCTGAAAGTAATGAAAATAGTGTTTGATGTGCAGAAAATCATGATTAAACTATGGAAAATTGGTAGAATGATGCAAAACAAAATTAAACAGATGAAATTACTTACTAATCTTACCAAAGCACTCAAAGTATTAACTGGAATTAGTGGTAATCACGTAAATCTGATAAAAGCTTCAATCTTGGGATTAAAAGAACAAACTGTATCTAAATTAGGGTTTCTGGAAAAGTAAGGAAAAATTACACTAATTCTCCGTCTAAATATTAATAGTAAAAATGGGTTTTTATACCCTACAATAATTCAAGAGTTTTAGCTGCACTAGGAGTCTCTTTAGGAGAAGATAAGATTTTCAGAATCTCAATGGCCGGACCGGTCCGGGCCTTAGGTGGACCGGTGTGCCTCCCAAGCAGATCGATTCTTTTTATTTCCAGGCGGACCGATCCGAGGCGGATTGGTTCTTTTATTTTTCACCCTCCTTCGGTTTGTTTTCAAACCGGGGTCTTCTGGAGGTTTGCACAGCGGATTGGTCCGGGGTAGGGGTGGACCGGTCTGCCTGTTTGACTTTTTGCTCAACTTTGACTGCTCATATCTTTTGTTCCGGGATTTCGATTGAGGTCCCGTTTCTTCCTATGTGCTCATGAATGAGATATATTCAACTTCTCTTAGGTACCTCATTTGAATTCCGGGTAAAAATTACGCTTTTGCCCTTTTGACTTTCCTTTTTGTCTTTCTTTATTCTTCCGGTCTCCTTCTTTCGTTTCTTGACATCAAATACCTGTAAAAGCAATACAAAATACCAGAAACTCGGTGTACTCGTTAGGATAAGTCAGTAGCAAGATTATGAAATAAAATCAACTCGATTATGTTGTTCGAGGTGCTAAAAGTAACTAAATTAAGGGATAAATTAGGAAGAATTTATGCCTAATCAAACCCCCCTAACTTAGAACTTTGCGCGTCCCGAGCAATGTAAAAGAATCCTAGCAAGGCTCAATTTTTGAAAATCATTTCAGTGGGATAGAATACCTTTTTCATGGGAGAGCGGTTGCATTTAGCATATGCAACAAGCCTTTAAACCCCTAGGTTACCCTAGTAGGACGAGATGTGTCTCGTGAGGGTTTGCTGAGAATATACCCACAAAATTCGACTCAAAGAAAATTCAAAATATGTAAAAATTATGTAATTTAAACTTTTCCAGAAAATAGTCATCATCAAGTCATATTTACAAGTCTCAAACCGTTGTGTGTGTGTGCGAAGTCAAAAATATAACCGTCAATTTCCACCGGTTGATCATTACGTTACTTATCCGAAAATTCGTTTTGATTTCAAATTCTCACAGAATGCTCTCTCAAACGAATCACTCGGAATATGGCTAATCTCTCGGTATACGTGATATAAAGAGTAAATGTAATGGACGCAAAATCACGCATACAATTAGAAAGATGGAAATTTCATAGGTGATAGGATCTCATCAACGGGTTACGATTTTAAAAACGGGAACATTGCCTCTTATTCTTGCATTCCATATCTTCTATTATCTTTTGGTGTATTAGCTCTCCACGCGGTAACCAATTTCGCAATTTGGACTCAGTTAGGACTTTTTCGGGTTTTAAGGTATATGGGGTAAAAAGAAAATGGTAGGGAAGGTTGGAATTGGAAAAGTCATTTATGATGTCCATTTGTGTTCTTTTTCGGGCTATTGCTCATTTTTTTTCTCTATTTTTCTATTTTTCACTTCTTTTATTTTCTTGTTATTTTTTGTTGAGCATATCTATTTTTTTCTTGCCCCTTTATATGCACTTTTCGAACTTAACTTCTGAATTTTTCCATTTTTCGCAATTCTGGGATATTTGGGTTTTTCGGGTTATCAAACGAAATGGACAATTTGTTTGGCTCAAATTGGGTTACAAAAGGGGTAATTTTTTTGCTACTTTTTCTAGCCAATATTTTTTGGTGACAAACGAGGGCCTACTTCATTGTCCAAATACTAATTGCGTTACCATATGTGTTTCGAGATGAATTTGAGTTTAGAGATCAATTTTGGCACGTTTTTCAAAGCAATATCACACATGTCTTTCATAACCGATCAAAATGGAAGGATTGAGATCCTCGACGACTTTTTAAGCGCTGAAAAGAACCTTGAGTTAACAATTAACTCGAATTGATTTAAAAACTCGTAAAAAGTGATAGGCTCGAATCTCACCGGGTTTGTTAATCTCCACACTGATTCGTTAAGTCGTCAATTTTTGCTCAATTTCCATCTTTAGTCAATTTCGGCTTTGTGTATGTTGAATTTTTAGAACTTGAGACTTTAAACCGACTTTTAATGAAATTTTTGAAAAATTTAAATTCTAATTTTTATTTATTTTGAACAAAAATATTTTTGGAATTTTCAAAATTTTATGATTTTTTTGGAAATTTCTGGGTATTTTTGAAAATTTGTGAAGTTTTAGAAATATGCACTTGTGACCCCCCCAACTTAGACTTTTGCATTGTCCTCAAGCAAAAAGGACTAAAATCTAAATAAGGTAAAATAATAAGTGCGATAAATAAAACAAACAAATGGAGAAAATGCAGTTTTTATAACAACAAGACTGTGGTACAATTACAAGGAAAAGCATACAAACTGTGAACAAGAAAAATAAATAAAAAGCTGCCAGAACCACATCAAGCTTCTCTGGGGCGGGGGATAGGAAGAACCGGGCGCGTCGGGGCCATAGGGGTCATGGTAATAGGATGGCAGTGGCTCATTGGGCTCCCCTTGGCGTCGATAGATGTCCGCTTGAAAGCGGAGTGTTAAGCTCGTATCGCGACGGTAATCGATCAAAAAGTTACCAAAGTTCGTTTCAAGTGCCGCCATGCGGTTTGAGAGGTCGCTTCCCGCCCACTCAAAATCTGGATCGTCCTCTTCATCCGCCGACTCTTCGTCCGGACCGACATCCCCCATTTCGACATCCGCAGCGGCTGCCTCTTCTCCCTCGTCGCTCTCGCTCGAGGCAGCCTCTTCTTCACTATCATCTCCTCGTCGTGCTCGTAGGATAGCTAGCTGTTTGGCGCTCTTTGTGCGGGTCCCTTGTCCAAAAGGACCGGGAATGCGAGTATGATCAAGTGTTGCCGCTATGCCAGCATCCTTGAGGATAGAAGTGATCAAACGGGCATAGGGAAGTGGGGCAGTACCATTATCATCCAAGGACGCATTGATGATATCGGCGTATAAAGTGCGGGCCAAGTGGATGGAAGTGTGGGGGTCAAAGAGGTGATAGGTTAAAGTGGCTTGCCGGGGCCGCATGGCTGAATCGTTGGACTTTTGCAATATATTGGCGCACACAATCTGAAAAGTGAGGTGTGCCTTCTCGTTAAGGCGTACAACGGCGACGATTTACCCTGTCTAAGCCACATTCGGTGCAATGCGGTCCATGATAACTTCCTTATTGACTGGGGGACATTTCGTGGATAGGTGAATTCTTGAACGTCGGGAACATCGTACTCGGCCAACTTGGCCATGAGAAGAGCCAAAGAAAATGGGATGACATTCCCATCCACGTAAGCTTGGGCCTCGAATTGGCCCGTCCGAACTAGGGTGCCATAAAAGGATCGAACTTCGGTTGCCCAAACCGCTTAATAGGGTTCGTTGAGGAATCGGCACCAGCCCCTAGACATGAATAGGGCTGTGACGGAGTTGGGCAACCCGATCCATTGGACAGCGTGCTCCATATGGAGTTTGCGATTCTAACCGAAGAACCGATGGCACCATCGCTGCTCTTGGCGGGAGCAGAATTCTCCATGGCCGGAGGGGTGGATGTCGGTGGACTCCTACTTGGTGGGGGGCAGCGTATTGAGCCATGAGAAATAGGGAAAGGATTTGCTGGAAATTGAGGGAGAGATAAGAAAGGAGTTTGGTTGAAGGTGTGAGGAGAAGGGGGTGGGGGTGTGTATTTATAGGTGAAGGGGTGAGTGTAGGGGTTGGAATTGGAGGGAAAGGGTTTGGAGGGAAAAGGGGGTGAATTTAGGAGGGAAATGGAAGGGTTGGGAGTTGGGGAGACAAATTGGAGGGAAGGAATGGGATTGGGGAGAAGGGGGGTGAACCTTGGGAAAGGTAAAAAAAATAAATCTGCAGAAGGCGGACCGGTCCGGGGTAGGGGTGGACCGGTCCGGTCCTTAATTGTTCAGGCAAATCCGACTAGCGGACGGTCCTCCTTAAAATTAAAGGAAACCGGTCAGGCCTTAAATTAAAGGAACCGGTCCGGCCCAGGGTTTTTGGTCTGGTTTTTTTCCGCACTTAATTTTGATCTCTCATCTCCGAAAATTTTCACTTTCACAACATACTCCCTATCAACCTGGACGAAAACCCTCTCGATTTCGCTGGTCAACGCCCTGTGACTCGATATTCCCGAAACATGAATGCTTTTTCCCGAATGTTCCCTAATCCTATTGACGCTCACTACACACACGGCTCTCACGACTCACACGACTCTCACCCCATATGCGTCGGGGGTGCAACGACCTCGCTGTAACAACTCACTCTACCACATAAACGGGGTCCGAAAACCAGACGGTGTCGACTTCTTCTGCACACGCCTCTAGATATGGCTTTAGGCGTTGTCCATTCACTTTGAATGTATTTTCCCCTTTTAAATAGTCTAATTCAATAACTCCATTGGGGAAAACATTCTTCACGACGAACGGGCCAAACCAGCGTGACCGCAACTTGCCCGAAAAGAGATGAAGCCTAGAGTTATAGAGAAGAACTTTTTTCCCGAAAAAAAACTCTTTGCGTCGAATGACGTTATCGTGAGCGAGTTTCATCCTTTCTTTGGAAATTTTAGCATTCTCATACGCATCATTGCGTAGTTCTTCTAACTCATTTAATTGAAGCTTGCGGGCTTCACCGGCCTTATCCTTAATTGCCCAATACGCTTTGTGTTCTAGCTCCACGGGAAGATGGCAAGGTTTGCCATACACAAAGAAAAACGGGGACATGCCGAGTTGATTTTTATACGCGATACGATAGGCCCATAGCGAATCGTTCAATCTAAGTGACCAATGTTTTTGGGTAGGATTGACGGTCTTTTCAAGAATATTCTTGATTTCTCAATTCGCTAGTTCGGCCTGCCCATTCGTTTATGGGTGATAAGTCGTTCCAACCTTGTGAACGACACCATACTTTCTCATTAGCTTCGCGAATGGCCTATTACAAAAGTGCGTGCCATTATCACTGATTATCGCTTTCGGAGCACCGAAGAGGAAAAGTATGTGTTCGTGCAGGAAATTTATCACCACTTTGTTGTCATTTGCCTTGGTAGCTATAGCTTCCACCCATTTAGAAATGTAGTCTACCGCAACAAGGATGTATAGGAAACTAAAGGACGAGGGGAAGGGACCCATGAAGTCAATATCCCAACAGTCGAAGATCTCAATGATGAGTATGGGGGTAAGAGGCATCATGTATCGTCGGGTAATGGCTCCCATCCGTTGGCACCTATTGCAAGATTTACAAGCAACGTTTACATACCGGAATATTATGGGACAATAGAGGCCGCATTGCAGAATTTTAGCGGCCGTCTTTTTTGTCAAAAAGTGGCCTCTACAAGCTTTCGAATGACAAAACTGGATGACTTTAGGGATTTCATCACCCGGTACACATCGTCGGATGATTTGGTCGGTGCAATATTTGAACAAGAAGGGATCATCGTAGAAGAACATGCGCGACCAAGTAATAAACCTCTTCTTATCTTGCGGTGTCTAGTCGGGAGGGACGGCTCCCGTGATAAGGTAATTTACGATGTCCGCAAACCAGGGCAAAGGAGAGGTAGCAAAAAGTTACTCATCCGGAAAATATTCGTCTATGGGTACGGGATCACTAGGTACGTCGGACGAAAGCCGTGATAAGTGGTCGACAATGACGTTTTCTACTCCTTTTTTATCTTTGATGGAGAGATTGAACTCTTGTAGGAGTAGGATCCACCTTATGAGGTGCACCTTGGCATCTTTCTTTACAAGTAGGTATTTCAATGCCGCGTGGTCGGTGAAGCAAGTAATGGGGGAACCGATAAGATATGACCGAAATTTATCAAGGGCAAAGACTACCGCTAGCAACTCTTTCTCCGTGGTAGAGTAGTTGAATTGTGGTCCGGTAAGAGTTCGTCTAGCGTAGTAGATGACATGAGCTTTCTTATTCCTTCTTTGGCCTAAAACATCCCCTATCGCATAATCGCTAGCATCACACATAAGTTCGAATGGTAAAGACCAATCTGGAACTTGCATGATGGGAGAGGACACAAGTATGGTTTTTAGTTTTTCAAAAGAGCTTTGGCATGCTTCCTTCCACTCGAATGGGGTGTCCTTCATGAGTAGGTTGCTTAAGGGTCTAGCGATGGCGCTAAAGTCCTTAATGAACCTTCGATAAAACCCCGCGTGACTCAAGAAAGAGCGCGCATCCTTAAGCGATTTTGGTGGGGGAAGGTCAGCTATGACATCTATCTTTGCCCTATCAACTTCTATCCCCTTGGATGATACTATGTGGCCAAGAACTATTCCCTCGGTGACCATGAAATGGCATTTCTCCCAATTCAGCACTTAGTTCTTTTCCACACACCGGGCAAGTACTTTTTCTTGTTTTTCAGGACAAAGGTCGAAAGAGGTGCCAAAAATGCTGAAATCGTCCATGAACACTTCGAGTCCTCTCTCGACCATGTCACTAAATAAGCTCAACATGCACATTTGAAAGGTCGCGGGTGCATTACATAAACCAAATAGTATACGTTTGTAGGCAAACGTACCAAAAGGGCAAGTGAAGGTCATTTTCTCCTGGTTAAGTACATTTATCTCAATCTGGTTATATCCGGAATAACCATCAAGGAAGTAATAGTAAGGGTGGCCCGCTACTCTCTCAAGCATTTGATCAATAAATTTCAAGGGGAAATGGTCTTTCCTAGTTCCCGCATTGAGTTTCCGGTAATCAATGCAAATGCGCCACCCGGTGGTGGTACGTTGGGGAACTAGCTCTCCCTTGGCATTCTCAATCATTGTCATACCCAACTTCTTCGAGACGACTTAAATAGGGCTTACCCACTTGCTATCTGAGATTGGGTAGATAATCCCGGCATCCAATAATTTGATAATTTTGGCTCTCACAACTTCTTTCATGTTGGGATTTAGTCTTCTTTGCATTTCTCTTAAGGGATTAACATCCTCTACGAGATGGATCTTGTGAGTGCAAATCAAAGGACTTATCCCCTTCAAAACAGCAATGCACCAACCAAAAGCACTTTGGTGCTTCCTCAGAATTTTTAACAATTTTCCCTCCTGCTCTTCGTCTAGGCTAGAGGAGACAACAATAGGAAATGTATCATCCTCTCCTAGGTATGCATATTTAATATGGGAGGGGAGTTTCTTCAATTCAAAAGTTGGAAATTTTTCGTCCGAGGAAACCATGCGAGTATCCCTCGGAGGTAACTCCTCGAATCTAGAAACCCAACTAACATATCTCGCGTCCTCGTTCGATGCTCTCTCGTCGAGTAACTCTCTCAACCTCCCTCTCGTGTCTCGCCGCTAAACAGGACCCTAAGGCGTTGCCACATTAATTATCCTCAAAGTACTCCTCTACTATCTCATCTATGAAGCTCACCGCATGAAGATCATCTTCCTCCCCCGTATCTTGGGATATGTGGAAGATGTTGGTTTCCAATGTCATGTTCCCAAAGGTGAGTTGCATTCTCCCATTCTGAGTATTGATGATTGCATTAGCCGTAGCTAAGAATGGACGCCCATGGATGATGGGAACATGGTTGCTCGAGTTGAAGGAGGGCTCCGTGTCCCAAATGACAAAATCTATCGGGAAGTAGAAAGTGTCAACTTGGACGATCACGTCCTCGACTATACCTCTTGGGATCTTCACGGTTTGATCCACTAATTGGAGAGTGGCCTTTGTGGGCTTGAGGTCGCCCAAATCAAGTTGCCTATAAATGGAGTAAGGGAATATATTGACACTTGCTCCCAAGTCAAGTAAGGCTTTTTCGATTTTGTTTTCTCCAATGATGCAGGAAATGGTGGGTGCACCGGGATCTTTGTATTTAGGCGGGAGATCATTTAGTAGAATAGAGCTCACGTCTTGTTCTAGAAAGACATTCTTCTTTACCTTCATCTTTCTCTTTACCGTCAGTAAGTCTTTGATGACTTTAGCATAAGCTGGAATTTTCTTAATGGCATCGAGGAAATGTAAATTCAGCTTTACTTGCTTTAGTACTTCTAGCACATTTTCACGTGGGGTTCCTTTATGGGAGGGAATCAACCTTTGAGGAAACGGTGTCGCGAAGGGTGGTTTCACTACTACCTCGGGCTCACTAGCGTCTTCTTTGTCACTCTCATTCAAGGGGACATCTTCGGCCTCTTTCGTGCTGGGCGAAATCTCCTTATCTTTCGTTGTGTCGTGTGGGGAAGGTGATAAATCAACGACTCTCCCACTACGAAGAGTGGTAACAGCTTGACATTGCTCTTGATGTTCGGTAGAGGTGGAGCTAACACTTGTTTGACCTTGGGGAGGTCTTTGGCCTTGGGTAGGAAACTTGCCCTTCTTTTGGACACTCAATGAGGATTGTATGTTTGACAGACTTGCATTTATGTCGCCAATCAGACGATCATATTTGGCATTGGTTGCGGTCTGGCTTGCGATGAATTGATTCATGGTATCCTCGAGAGTTCTCCGCAGTGGCGGGATATAAGATTCTTGTGGTGGTGGTGCTTACACATGTCCTTGCATGTGTGGAGCTTGTTGAAAGTGTTATGGTGGAGGAGGGGCAACATGTGAAGTAGGGTTCATCGCAGCATGTTGTTGCCCATAGCTAAAACGAGGATGGTTTTTCCATGAAGGGTTGTACGAGTTCCCGTGCGGTGCATCGAAATTACCCTTAAAACCTCCTATACCACTAACCTGCTCCTGAAGCATTACTTTGTAGGCGGGTATAGTCGGGCATTCCTCAGTTGAATGTCCCGCCTCATAAATCGCACACACCTTTTTGATGGGGTTTGGTATGGATCCAATTGGTCCTCTTCCACATATCCCACGTAGGTCTCGTACCTATTTCTCAAGTATATCGATTCGACTGTCCGCTATAGAACTCTTTTCTACATTAAATAGGTCAGACGCCGATGGAGTGGTGGTCCCTTGACTATTTCGATTCTGAGCATTAGGGTCAGATGTATCCTAGGATTAGGTAGTCTCGGTGACATACCTCAGGTGAAGCTCAGCATCGTGGGCGTCTAAGTCGATAAAAGGACCACTTCCCATAGTTTCAACAAGTTGCTTGGAGTTAAGGTTCATCCCATTATAGATAAAAGAAATGATTTGCGCTGAATCAAATCCATGATGGGGCATAAAGTAATTAACTCGTTGAAACGCTCATAACATTGATGAAATGGCTCATTTTCATATTGTCTGAAAGCTTGAATTTGAGCTTTTATGGAGATTGTTCGATGTCTTGGGAAGAATTTCTTGAGAAATCTCGATTGCAACTCGTTCCAAGATGGAATCGAGCTTGGAGGTAAAGACCATAACCAAGTCTTAGCTTTATCTTTGAGCGAGAAGGGGAAGAGTTTAAGGCGGATCACCTCTTCTGTGCAAGTTTTATCATTGAGAGTATCGCACACATCCTCAAATTCCCTAATGTGAAGATATGGTTTTTCAGAATCCATACCATGGTAATGTGGTAACATCTGGATCATCCCATTTTTGAAACGGAATTGCCCAGCATTATACGGGAGTATAATGCATCCCGGAGTGACAGTGCGCTCGGGATATAAGAATTCTCTCATCGGGCAGTATGGGGCCTCTTCCTCACCAGCTGCTGCACTACCGTGTTGCGACATCTCTCTCTCACTTAAAGACTCGGTGCTCTCACTTGGTGTGCTCGAAGTGTGCTCGAAGGTGTGTCCTACGAAGGAAAATGGAGTGTTATTGGAGATTGAGTGTGACGGTGTGGGAGGTGGAATCCAGAACTGTGGGGCGTTGGGAGTGTGGGGACTATCGGGGTTGTACTCAACGATTGGGTTTTCGTGAATGCTGGTTGGGGTATTATGAGGTGTGGGAGTGAGTTCAGAATTTTGCATTAACGGCTTGTGAGAGATGATTGTGAATCTTTTTGTGCTTTTTGAATTTTTTTTATGTTTTTGGATTTTTGGAAATTTTTGGTCAAAGTTTTAGATTAACTCAATCTAATCCTAAGTCTACCTAATTCTCCGGCAACGACGCCAAAAGCTTGACGCGACTCGGAATGTGTCTATAATGTGCGTTCACTCTAGGTTTAAGTGCAAGCCTGCCGCGTTAGTAATAAATCCGGTAAGTCGGGATCGTATCCATAGGGAAAAAGGAGAACGAAGTTGTGACGACGGGAAAAGACGGAGGAAATCCTAACTTTGACTCTAAAAAGAAAAGAAAAATGATTTGGTTGTGAGAATTGATTATACTAAATGAAATTATGAGAAGATGCAATTATACTAAATTACCTAAAATATGATTGAAAGATGATTTAAAACTTTTGACTAAGTGATGAGAAAAACAGGACGGGAATACAATCCCCCAACCCTAGTATATTGCAATTATAATAATAATTGTAAATTTAATTGATTAATTAAACCCGGAATTTAGTACTCCCAAGCATTACGTATACGAGGTTCAAGCCCGCGTCATACTTAATCTGAGGACGAGTAAATCGGTATCGCGATAGTTACACTTGAATTGCATTCTAAATCATCCCGGTTACCCAGAGGCAAACGAGATATAAAAATCTACAATTGTTGTGTTCCTATGCAATACGGTCATAATAAATCACTAAATTTAGAGCACTAATTTTCTACACACGCAATTAACACATCAGGCTGGGTTCATGCATCCCGGCCTTAGAAAATCTAGCCTAGCATGCTGAAAGTAATGAAAATAGTGTTTGACGTGTAGAAAACCATGATTAAACTATGAAAAATTGGTAGAATGATGCAAAACAAAATTAAACAGATGAAATTACTTACTAATCTTACCAAAGCACTCAAATTATTAACTGTAATTACTGGTAATCACTGAAATCTGATCAAAGCTTCAATCTTGGGATTAAAAGAACAAATTGTATCTAAGCTAGGGTTTCTGGAAAAGTAAGGAAAAATTACACTAATTCTCCGTAATTCTCTGTCTAAATATTAATAATAAAAATGGGTTTTTATACCCTACAATAATTCAAGAGTTTCAGCTACACTAGGAGTCTCTTTAAGAGAAGATAAGATTTTTAGAATCTCGATGGCCGGACCGGTCCGGGCCTTAGGCGGAACGATCTGCCTCCCAAGCGGATCGGTTCTTTTTATTTCCAGGCGGACCCGTTCGGGGCGGATCGGTTCTTTTATTTTTCACCCTCCTTCGGTTTGCTTTCGATCCAGGGTCTTCTGGAGGTTTTCACAGTGGACCGGTCCGAGGTAGGGGCGGACCGGTCTACCTGTTTGACTTTTTGCTCAACTTTAACTGCTCATATCTTTTGTTCTGGGATTCCGATTGAGGTGTTGATTCTTCCTATGTTCTCATGAATGAGATAGCTTCAACTTCTCTTTAGGTACCTCATCCGAATTCCGGGTAAAAATTATGCTTTTTCCTTTTTGACTTTCCTTTTTGTCTTTCTTTATTCTTCCGGTCTCCTTGTTTCGTTTCTTGACATCAAATACCTATAAAAGCAATACGAAATACCAGAAACTCGGTGTACTCGATAGGATAAGTCAGTAGAAAGATTATGAGATAAAGTTAACTCGATTACGTTGTTCGAGGTGCTAAAAGTAACTAAATTAAATGATAAATTAGGAAGAATTTATTCCTAATCAAAGATCAATGGGTTTGCACAATGAATCCTAGTTATGCTTAATATGTCATTACGCTATTGATTTGTAGAATCATCACAACTCTAAGTGAGTGTGCATTTTGCTTGTTAGTTCTTTGATTTCACTTTATCTTGACACTTGAGGTTGAATCTAAGTTTGATAAAAATTTTGTGGTCAAACATAACTCTTTAAACATGTTTATGTAACTAGATCATAATTATTTTATATTAAGTTCACACCTCTTCAGTTCGTTTACCACGTGTTTATTTAGATACATTTATGCCATAAAAGTGTGAAAAGCTTATTGTGTTTAGTGTCTTATGTGGTATTTATACCTATATATATGTGTGTGTGTATGTGTGTGTGTGAGACTATGCTTCATTAGTATATTTTGCATATTTATATATAAATATATATGGTATCGTCTATTTTGAGCCATTACGGTTGCATATAGTCCACGAATGCCATCGGTTTAAAGTTACATTTTATTTTGGTTTGTTAAGTGTTCATATTGTTATCTCCCTCGATCCTTGTTTTGCATTGGTATCACATGCTTCTCCTAGTGTATTCTAGTTGGTATCATTTAGTTACAACATCAAAGTTGGTATCTATTGTTATTTATTTTGGATTAGTTGTACTTGTGTTAAAGATTGATTTGTTGTTACTTATTTCACTGTACATCATTACATGATATACTTGTTTTTCTTTATGCTTATCCCTTATTTCATTTAGGGAAACAGTTTGTTTAATTGGGGAGAAATTATTTATCTTGTGCACCTCATTCTTTGTTTATTCCTGAACAAAAAGAGAGAGAAATGTTATCTCATCTTTCTAGTCCGGGGGGAGATTTTGCCTAGGGGAGAGGGTATTCATATGAAAATTTATATTGTTTATATTTTCTCTTTGTATTTGAAGGTGTGTTTAAGTGTGCTGGTTTTCAACATGCGATAAAGTTTTCACAAGAGCAAAGATACTCTAAGTATGTATCTGTCAAGCATCTGTACATTTTTCTTTTGGGGTTGGGATTGATTCTTTAAGATGAGCTTGATGACCCATAGGTGTTTTTATTTTTGGTTTTGTCCCAGAATAGCCCAAGGCGGAGATTTGTAAGGACAAATTTTCCATTGAGTCAATTTAGTTGTATTGTCTTAATTTTGGAAAAAATATTTCGAGTCATCGTTTAGGAATTGAGTGAGTGACCTTTAGAGCTCATGACGCGATTGTTGAAGACGTAGTGGCCATGATAAATATAACACATCTGCATGTGGTACTTCGTGCCATGTTTCTTCGTCAATGTTCCAAGGATATCTCAGGTATGAATGCGTATTTGTTGAGCCTTGGATAATTATTATTAGGTGTTATGATGTTTTTAAACTAATTATAATTTTTTTTTAAATTACAAGTCGTTTTAAATGCCATTAGAACTCGGATCCAACGAAACTTCAAACGAGTCAATTTTAGCCTTTGTTATTTTCTCATCGGATACCTTGTTAGATAACTCGTTCAAAGGTTGTTCCAATGAGATTGGTACCCTCGTTCAAATGACCTTTTAACGAGGTAAATTTTCAAAAGGCTTGCCCTCTCTGGAATCTCGTTAGATCCATTTTTGAATGAGTATGAGTACTTCATTTGAACGAGGTACCATACCATTCGAATGACCAGACATATTTTTAAAAAAATAACAGTTTTATAAAGCATACACAATAGAATCTCCACAATCCTTAACGCTCTTCTATCTTCTACCGCTCTTCTACAGTGCAATGCAGGAGTCCACCCACACAGGATACCATAACGCATGAGTCCATGGACGTCTCGGTATCCACCCATAAGGCTCGATAACTGTCTACAAAATTAACTACTTATTTATCGCAATATTAAAAATACGGAGTCCATCGCATGTAAACAATGAGTACGGATTCCACCATAGGAAACACGTTCCCTTCATATGTAGAGAATCAAACGTTGGTGCCCAAAACTAGAGATGTCAAACCAAATGACTATGAAGATCTTGAATCTTTAAACTTAAAGGTGAAACTAAGGTTTTGGAACTTTGATAAACAGGTAAAGAAATAATTTTTGCTAACAGTTCTCGAAAAACTGAGTTCAGCACGTCTATAAATTGTAAAACACGAATTTCAAGCTGGCAATCTCATTTGAATGAAAACCCAGGTCATTCGAACAAAATTATCTTTTTATTATAACGAAACTCTAGTTTATTCAAACGAGATAGCTTTCTCATTCAATCGCCCTTCTAATGAGCTTCTAATGAGATATGTAATCCTTGGCTGAGGATCCTCGTCCGATAGTCGTTAGATGGCGTTCCAACGAGATCTTAATTTCGTTCTAACGAGATCAGAAGTTGTTCGAACAAAAACTCAATTTCATTCTAACGAGTTCAATTCTCGTTAGAACGAGATTAAAACCCAAAAATATTTTTCTTTAAAAGACATTTAAAAACAGGAAACGATTTTAAGTTAAAAAACAAACACCCTTAAATATATCTAAGGACCCATATTCAATATGCTTTCATACGTGCGAGATCCTCGATAAATGTGAAGACAAACTTAGCACGATAAATAAAGCACGACGTATCCAACCTTTAAAGCTTGGCCGCTACATCTTCATCAAACATGTCATAGGCTTATGGGATCTACAATACAAAGCTTAACCTATGACTCAAATGTGTTGTCCGAAATTACACCAATTATGTATAAATTGACTCGATTTGAAATTTGTGCTTACAAATCACCCCCTCTAGCTATTTCGAGACAAACTAAAATATAAATCTTATGGGCCATCAGGCGCTCTAAAAATACTCATTCCCCAACCCCAAAAAGCAAGAACAGTACAGACGATCGATAGACACACAAACTGAGTAGCTTTGCTTTGCTTGAAAACTTTTTCGCGTGCTTATAAACCTGCACACTTAAACACATTTTCAAATTCAAAGAGAATATAACAAGTATAAATCCACACATGAATAAACATATAACAATGTCTAAAATGATATCAACTTAAGTATGACGTCTCCCCCTAATATAAATATATCCTAATCATGTAAGGAAAGATACCATTGCTTCCCCTTTTTGTTCAGGAATAGATAAAGCATAATAGCATAAAATAATTACTCCCCCTAATAACAAAATCTCCCCTTAAATATATGATGATAAGATACTAATTTTAAACATAGGGAGAAAGGAATAATTTTTGCGATGGTGTAAACTATAACAAATTCACAACATGGCAATTCAAGCACAAATAACCCAAACTATGATAAAAACAATAATAATATCAATGCAAAAAGGTATCAATATGAATGAACAATGAATTATGATACCAGTTTTAAAATTACTAAAGTGAAAAAGAATTTCAAAATACATAATGAGAGATATCAATAAGATCATAAAGCATGCCAAATACACTCCAAATATAAAACATATGCAAAACACGGACTAAATGCAAACCGCAAAGACTCAAAATAAGCGATACCATATGGGTGGCAATATTAGAAATGACATGAAAATACGACACGAACGACACAAAATTGAGCAAAAATTAACACGATATGTCGTTTTCGTGTTGGATTTGTTTACACAAAGTTGTGTCGTATTGTGTTCGTGTCAAAATTATGGGTCGTGTTATCATTTCTTGTCGTGTTAATCATGTTTTTATTCGGGTTATCGTGTCTATTTATGTTTAATTTAGCATGAAAATTTTAAGAAATCGTGTTATTCATGTTATGTCATTTTTATTTGAGTCGTGTTCGTGTCCGCTAAAAAAATAAGAATTCGTGTCGTGTCGAGTTCGTGTCCGGAAAACCCTTTTCGTGTCGTGTCGGCCCGAAACACGACCCAAATATACAAATTGCCACCCCTACGATATCATATATAAGATATGAAAATTTTACCAATGAAATACCGACACAGTTGATGTAAAAAACTAGATTTAACCTAATTCTTTAATCACAGATAAAAATAAACAAGACAAAAGATTTTTAAAGTGGTTCAGCCTTGAAAGAATGGCCTACGTCCATTGTTTGTGTTGTTGCTGACTGTTTGCAGAATTCTCGATAATGGGTTTACCAAGAAATTTCGAGTCCCCTGCTAATGAGGAGGTTACAATGTATTTATAGCCTTGAGGCGGTACAAATGAAAGAATAATACACAACTGTCCAATAGGCATATGCGTCTGTGTGATAATAATGAGCATTTAATGCGCAGTCATCCTCTTGATTATCCGGATATGAATGCTCTGTACGAGATGCAGCTCGGACCGCCTAAGCTGCTCGGACCGCCTAAGTAGCTCGGTATACATGAGTTGCTCGGTATAGTAGAGTTCCTCGGAGAACACTTGTTTCTCGGAGCGCCTGAGTTGGTCGGGGAGGTTGAGTTCCTCGGAGTCAATGTGTTGTTCAAAAAATGTTTGCGAGTGCTATGTAGATTGACATGTGTCTCCACATAATTGGTCCACGTCAGCAGAATAAATTTGGTATCAACAGAAGCCCTCAATGTTTCGTAGTTTGATGTTGAAGAAAAGCATGGAACATTTCGCTGCTTAGATTTTTGGTTTGTATGGTTTCTAGGAAAGCATTCATTGTATACAACTCCTTTATAAATGCACAGTATCAGTCTTTATAAATATTTTGAATTCCCATAACCGCTTTATTTTTTGTGCCCTTTTCTTCTTTTTAGCCGCCAGATACGCAATCGTTCATCCTGGTAATAATTATTTTTCTCTATTCCCGAGGTAAAGTATTTAAACGCTTCAAAAAATTCGACCGTCTTTTACTTTTTCAAATCTGCATCTTAGAACTTCTTTACTTCCTCTCTATCTTGTACGTTCATTTCTTCCACTGTTCGTTGTCAACTGATCCACCCTTTTCCTGTAAGATCTTCTTCCTTCTTTTTTATTTTCTCTGTTCATCATGGTTTACCTTGTTGAGTCGCTTGATAAGTTTCGCTCTGATTTTTCGATTCGTTCATGGGTTACTTTGGAAGAACTTTCTGAACCTTCTGACTATTTTCGTCTGGCTGAGGGACATTGGTTCCCCAGTCTCTTTGTGGCCGAATGCGGCTTTTCTTTTCCTCCAAATCCTTTATGTATGGAGTTCTGTCAGTTTTTTGATATTGTTCCTGCAAAAATAGCGTCAAACACTTGGAGAATAGTTAATGGAGCTCATAGGTTAAATCAAATTCATGGAACCCGTTTAGCAATTCCAGAAATTATGTTTTGTTATAAATGGGTTGTCAGCGATAGTACTTTTTACTTAAAAACTAGGTTTTTAAATAGGGCTTTAGTTGTTAATCTCCCAAATGCGAACAGGGATTACTTAGAGCATGAAGTTGTTATGAAAAATTGGCAATATACTCCATTAAATAGAGATGATGTGTATCAGGGTCCTAGTTGCCCTCCCTATGGCAAGGGGATAGGTTGTTTTTATTTTATTTTATTTTTGAGATTGTGTTTTCTTTGTGTTTGATAAAATGCGTCATTGACATTTTAATTTTTGTTTATTTGCAGTTGACAGCAAAAGAAAATCCCCCAAAGAGACTGATGTCAATTTGAGACACTTGAAACTTATCTGGAGTTTGCACCAAACTGTTGCTGACGAACATATCAGATCAGCCTCGTACTTATTGTAGTACAAGAGCTACACTTCGTCTTTTACTGCTCGTCCAGTGGTAGGTGACATCGACCCAATACCAGCTTCTGAAGGTTCTTCCCCTGAATCAAATATTCCTCTGAGTGACAGAATGAAGAGAAGAAGAGCTCCTGCCTTCTTTGATAAGTCTGCCTCTACTGCTGGAGAGGCGAAGAAAAATAAGCCAAGTGTCCCAGAAGAAGGGACGAGAAATATTGATGCATCCCCTCCTATTGCTACTAAGCAGATTGCCGAGAAGCCCCCTGTGGCTCCGAGCAAGGTTGTAGCTGTTTCTCCTCCAAGTGAGGTTATCGTTATATCACCGACCAAGACAACATCCTTGGTTGAGAATGTTCTTGCTCCTACGAGGAGGTTGAAGAAAAGCTCTCTTGAGAGACCAGTTGAAGCAGTCTCTCAGTCTTTAAATGTTGAAGGTGGTATTCCAACCTTTGTTCCTCCGAGCTCTGCTATGATCTCGGTGAAGTCTTGGATTATTCTCGAGATCCAAGGTGTTGAGGATATTCTTTCTCGGGATAGGGTTACCACCTTGGCAGCTCAACATATTGCCTCAGTAAGTATTACTAATCTTAACTTTCATTTTCTTTTTCCTCAGTAATGTTATGTCCCTGTACTGACTTACAATTATTTTCTTTTTCCAGCTGGTAACATGTTTCAATACGATTCTGAAGAAGGATGAGGCTATCAAAGCTTCAAGATCCTCGGGGGGTATAGAGGAAGCTTTTAATGGATTGACTCAGTCCTTAAAGGACTCTCGTCAAAAATATGACGAAGACAAGGAGGCCTGGGAGATACGACTCAAGTCCATCGAGCAAGAAAAAGACCGAGCTGTGGAGGCCTCCCAGGAGTTGGAGAGGAAAGTGAAAGAATTTGAGAAGAAAAATAACGAGCTTGAGGAGAAGCTTAAGAACACTGAAGAGCTTAAGAACAAGCTTAAGAAGACTGAAGAAGAAGTTGTTAGACTTCGTGACGCTGATCGTCAAAGACAGGAGATAGAAGGGAAGATGAAGTCTGTCGAGGAACTTTATATTGCGAGGATTTCCTCAGAGAAGGTAAAGAGAAAACTTGCTGCTAAGAAGTCCTTTAGCGCTGGCTGGGACAAAGGTTGGAACAAAGGCCTAGCTGCCATGTCTTCCCAGATGGAGTTTGCTAGTGTTAAATACTTTAGGGATGGATGGATTGCTGCTCTGCATGAGTTAAAGGTCTCTGAGAGTTCTGAACTTTTTTAACGCCATGTTCATGGTCCTCCTCCCTCTCTTGGAGAAGAAGAAGAGGACGATGCTACCTCTGAAGAGTCTTCAATGATGATTGGGGATCAGGTCCCTACTGTTGAACTTCGCTACGAGCAGCCCCAGCCAACCAACATGTCTATCGATCAACTTTCTCTACCCTCCGAGCAACCTACTTCTTCGTCCAAGCCTCCCGAGGAAGTCTTAGGAACCAAGGAGAAGGTTTAGAGTTGTTCGGACCTTTCTCTTTTCTTTTTATTTTTTTGTTGAATGTAATTTTGGGTTGTGTACTTCTCTTTGTGATATAATAAAATTCGAACTTTCGGCTGTTCATATTGACTTTTTCTTCTACTTGCTCTGTTTTCATCTTTATTGATTATTTTTGTCTCTTTTCTTTACTAGTTTATGGCTATAATGGATCTCTTGTCAGCCCACGATACTGAACTGATGAAAAAATGCAATTACTACTTCAAGGTTGGCCATGCTGACTTAACTGAAGCTCAAATCATTGACATCCTTGGTCCAGGCACTTCGGAACGAGCAGTCGAAGCCTATCAATATTCGAAATGCTTGCTCGACCGTGCAGTTGCCAACAATGTGGCATATTATGAGATGATTGAGATCTCTGGGGTATCATCGAGGAACTTCAGCAACAATAAGAGGAATATTCTGCCCTTTTGCATCAGGGGTATGAGAAAAAGTATCAGCAACTAAATGCTGACAAAGGATATGATAAGTTAGTCGCTGCTTATGATATTAAGGAGAGGACTTTGAAGACCCAGATCGCGAAATTGCAGGAGCAAGAAAACAATAACTTGCGAGGAGAGATATCCCAACTGAAATCTGCAGCATCTACCTCGGGAGCCTTGGTCCCTGTCAATGACGAAGGTTTCTCATTTCTGGAGGTTAAAAATGTCAATTTGAGAGACGAATTGGAAACTTTAAAGAGAATTGGACCCTCTACATCTGCTCGGGGACGAGCAAGAGCTTCTTGGAGACGAGCAAGAGCTGCTCGGGTTACTATTGAAGAGGCAAGAACTCAAGCAGCTTTGGAGAATCAAGCATTCCAGTTGGTGGCGAAGAATCAAGCATTAGTTGAGATGTCCAAAAAGATTTTGAACCTCGAAGAGCAACTCTTTGCGCAAAGCTCTGCCTTGGAGAATAAAGAACTTTTAGTGAAGAACCTCCACGAGCAACTAGAGAGGTTGACCTATCAGTTTCACAAACAGCCCAGAGAGTTTTGGATGGCTGGATATAATGAAGCCCTTTATCACCTCGATGATCGGATCCGGTATTCAAATAACGAGGGTTACAAGCAAGGATGGCTGAATGCGCTGGGGGTGTTAAAGTTGGAGCAGGGCCATTATTTATGGGACTATTATTATCCTAGGTTGCTTGATTTGCCAGTGCCTATATTTAAGCTTGACATGAGTTGGATTCCTGCTCGGGCAATTCCTCAGTGTCTGATCTCAAAGTATCTTAGCGACTACAGTCTTCATTTTAATTTTGAGATATCTCGCCCGGAGCACTTACTTGATCGGCCATCAGTAATGAATGTCAGGATGCTCAGAGATCTGAACTTCATAAACTCTCCTTACGCCTTAGATGATCCTCCTGCTGGAGTAGAGCCTGTTTCAAAGGCAGAAGGGAAAAAGCCAGTAGAATAGGATTTTTGATGTAATATGTAATTTATCCTCTATGTAATATGTTCTGATTTTAATGAAGATGTAAAAAACTAGATTTAACCTAATTCTTTAATCACAGATAAAAATAAATAAGACAAAAAATTTTTAAAGTGGTTCAGCCTTGAAAGAATAGCCTACGTCCACTGTTTGTGCTATTTTAAATTGCCGACCAACTAGAGTTGGTGAAAATTTATTGTTGACCATTATGAGTTTGTAATAATTATATGATGATCAACCGGAGTTGGTGATATTTTGTTTCCCGGCCAACTTAGAGTTGGTGGTAATTTGATATGCCATAAGTAAAGAAATTCTGTTTTATTTTTTTATTATAGTGACTAATCACTTTTTAATTATAAGCCATGAAACGATTTCCATCCCATGATATTGCTTAAACAATTGTTTCCGACCAACCGGAGTTGGTGGATTTTTATTCCCGACCAACCGGAGTTGGTGGATTTTATTTTACCGACCAATCGTAGTTGGGGGGTTTTATTTTACCAACCAACCGTAGTTGGTGGACCGACCAATCGTAGTTGGGAGGGTTTATTTTACCGACCAACCGTAGTTGGGAGGGTTTATTTTACCGATCAACCGTAGTTGGGGGGTTTTATTTTACCGACCAATCGTAGTTGGTGGACGGACCAACCGTAGTTGGGAGGGTTTATTTTACCGACCAACCGTAGTTGGTGGACCGACCAACCGTAGTTGGGAGGTTTTATTTTACCGACCAACCGTAGTTGGGGGGTTTTATTTTACCGACCAACCGTAGTTGGTGGACCGACCAACCGTAGTTGGGAGGGTTTATTTTATCAACCAACCGTAGTTGGTGGACCGACCAATCGTAGTTGGGAGGGTTTATTTTACCGACCAACCGTAGTTGGTGGACCGACCAACCTTAGTTGGGGGTTTTATTTTACCGACCAACCGTAGTTGGGAGGGTTTATTTTACCGACCAATCGTAGTTGGTGGACCGATCAACCGTAGTTAGGAGGATTTTTGTTCTGAACTTGATGCGTAGTGTGTAGCACTAATACTCCGAAAAAATTTCATCAAAAGGAGAGAATTGGATAAAAACTTCAACACTTTATTCATACTGAAGAAAACTTCATTTACATAGGAATCCCTACTACTGATAATACTTGCGTAGATGTTCTGCATTCCATGCATTCTTAAATTTTTTCCCCTCCAAGGTTTCAATCCTGTAAGTTCCTGGACGAACAACTTCTGTTACTCTGTAGGGTCCATGCCAGTTAGCTTCCAATTTATTATGCTTTTGAATTACTTTCTTTAGCACGTAGTCTCCTTCCTTCAAATCACACCTTTTTACCCTCTTGTTGTAGAACAGAGTTGTTCGTTGTTAGTATACAGCATTCCTGATTGCTGCTTCTTCTCTAACTTCCTCGAGCATATCCAAGTCTAATCTTCTCATCAAGTTACTGATAGGAGAATTAAAATTCAGCACTCTGTGTGTGGGGATGCCCAACTCGGCAGGTATAACAGCTTCACTTCCAAATGCTAGCATGTATGGAGATTCTCTTGTTGCTGCTCGTGGTATAGTACGATAAGCCCACAACACAAATTAATCTAGTTTGCCTTCGCATCATCCAGTCATTTTTTCAAACCATTCAGCAGCGTTCTGTTCGTCACCTCAGTTTGTCCATTGCTCTGGGAATGGCCTGGTGCAGAGTGGGTTTTCAATATGTTTGACTGATGACAATATACAGTGAACTCCTCGTTATCAAATTGAGTTCCATGGTCTGTGATGAATGCATGAGGAAGACCATATCTACAAATGATGTTCTTCCATATAAATTGATACACCTTGTCATATGTCATATCAATAAGGGGTTCAGCTTCTACCCATTTAGTAAAATAATTCACAGCGACTACGAGGTACTTGAACCTTCCTTTGGTCGTTGGGAGTGGCCCGACCAAGTCTATTCCCCACATGGCAAATGGCCAAGGGGAAGTAATGGGTGTTAGCAATGCTTGGGGAGCTCTTCGAATAGAGGAGAAGCGTTGACATTTGTCACATTTTTTGGCATAGGCTATACAATCAACCCTCATCGTCGACCAATAATATCCCTGGGTCATGATTCTTTGCAAAAGCGTCCGACCTGCTACATGAGCTCCACAGGACCCTTTATAGACCTCTTCAATAAAATCTTTCACTTCGGAGGGATGCATACATCTTTGCAGACCTGCTATAATTCCTCGACTATATAAAATGCCATTAGTTATTACATAACGAGCAGCTTTAAACTTCAGTTTCTTGGCAGTGAGCTTATCAGTTGGTAAAACCCTTTCTTCAATATATGCCCTGATGGGATCCATCCAAGATGGTCCTAAATCAAGGGTAATAAAGTTCATCATCAGATCTTCGTCGATGCTCCTGCTAGCCAAAATTTCTATTGGGATTGTTCTTCGTAGCTTGGTGCGTGTGGCTGAGGCTAACCGAGCTAAAGCATCTGCTCTTGCATTCTTCAATCTTGGTGTTCTAATTAATTGCACAACGTTAAAGCTCGATACAATCTCCATTGCTTTCTCATAATACTGAATCATCAATTCTCCCTTTGTTGCATACACTCCCAGCATTTGATTTACGATCAACTGTGAGTCACTGAATACGATGACCTGCTCTGCCCACATGGTTTTTTAAAACTAAGACCTACAATCATAGATTCATATTAAGCCTCATTATTAGAGGCTTTGAATTGAAAGCGCAGAGCATACTCCACATCGATTTCATCCGGGCTGTTTAAAATAATCCCTGCCCCACAGCCTGTACTGCAAGATGAGCCATCCACATACAGATTCCATATAGGTACTTCATCCTCAAATTTTTTATCGGAGAGAGTTCCTCGGTGGAATATTTATTTCTTCTTTATATCCTCCCCTAACACTTCTTGCTGCTCGTCGACCATCTCCTCTTGATTGTCAACCGACTTAAGTTGTTCGGAGTTTAAATTTGACGATCCTGTAACATCCATAGATTGGTCGGCATTCAACTTTTGTTCCTCGGAGGTGTCAGGATAAGTGAATTCTGCGATGAAATCTGCTACTGCTTGCCCTTTAAGCGATGATCTAGGCTCGTAAACTATGTCATATTCACCAAGTTCTACTGGCCAGCACATCAATCTCCCTGATTTCTTCGGTTTATGAAGAGCTTGCCTCAACGGCATATCGGTATACACAACTATGGTATGAGCTTGAAAGTATGGCCTCATTCTTCTACTCGCTTCGATCAACGCTAGTGCCAACTTTTTCAGTCTTGGATATCTGATCTCTGCTCCTCGGAAGGCCTTTCTAGTGTTTCACTCCATCCTCCATTCTTATCAATGCTGAGCTAACTGCATTCTCTGAAACTGCCAGATACAAGTATAATCTTTCTCCCATCACTGGCCTGGACAACAGTGGAGGTGCTCCCAGGTATTTCTTCAACTCTTGAAAGGCCTTCTCGCATTCATCATTCCACTCGAAAGTCTTTCAAAGTGTTTTGAAGAATGATAGACATCTGTCAGTTGCTCGTGATACGAATATATTAAGTGCTGCAACTCGCCTTGTGAGACTTTGCACTTCCTTCTTCGTCGTTGGAGATCGTAGTCCCAATAGAGCCTTGATCTTTTCGGGGTTTGCTTCAATTCCTCGTTGGTTGACAATATACCCGAGGAACATGCCTTCTCGTACTCTGAATATGCATTTGGTAGGGTTCAACTTCATTTGATATTTATCTAGTTGACCAAGGGTCTGGCCTAAGTCAATTAGATGATCAGCAACTTTCTTGCTCTTCGTCAGCATATCGTCAACATAAACTTCCATGTTGTAACTGATTTGCTCTGCAAACACCTTGTTCATCAGCCTCTGATATGTTGCACCTACATTTTTCAATCCAAAAGGCATAATATTATAACAATAAGCTCCCCTAGGGGTAATAAAATAGGTACTCTCCCTGTCCTCAGGCTTCATCTTAATCTGAAAGCATCCATAAAACTCAGCAATTCGTGCCCTGAGGTAGCATCCACTAGTTGATCAATTCGGGGCAGAGGAAAATGATCCTTTGGGCATGCCTTATTGAGATCGGTGAAGTCTACACACATCCACCATTTGTTATTTTTCTTCTTCACCATCACCACATTAGCTAGCCAATCAGGATATTTGACATCCTTAATAAAACAGGCTTTTTGGAGCTTCTCGATTTCTTCTTGTATAGCTTGGTTCTTTTCGGGGCTGAACACTCTTCTTCTTTATTTTACTGGCTTGATTTCCTTGTTCACATTGAGCTCGTGACATAAAAAATTTGGGTCTATCCCTGACATGTCTTCGTGGCTCCATGCAAAAGTTTATTTTCTGCTTTTTAAAAACGCTATCAGCTCTTATTTTATTGATGTATCTAGTGAGGCACCAATTTGAGTTATTCGTTCTGGATGCTCGTCGTCCAGAATAATATTTTCAGTAGTCTCCATAACCTGACCCTTAACGAGCTGAGACTCATCTCTTGGGTCTAAAGTCTCAATCTCTGCATCTTCTATCTCATCAACCTGATAAGTAGTAGTCTTCCTTCTGGATTCTTCATGCTCTTCTTGCTCGGTAGATGAATAGTAGCATTCCCGAGCTACTTTTTGGTCACCCTTTATAATTCCTACTCTAAAGTTAGTTGGAAACTTTAGGCATTGATGTACAGTAGATGGGTCTGCTTAGAACTTCTTCAAACCTATCCTTCCCATGATGATATTGTAAGCTGATTGGACATTTTTATCCATCACGAAAAAGCACACTCTTTCTGTTCGACAAGCAGGCCATGTACCGATGAACATATCCAACTTGATCGTCCCAAGTGGAAAAACTTTCTCGCCAGTAAAACCGAGGAGGGGCCGATGATATGGCTCCAATTGGGATAGCTTTAGGTTCAAACTATCAAAACATGGGTAGAACATAATATCTGTCGAGCTGCCATTATCCACCAAGACTCGCGAAATCACTACTTCCTTCATCCTTATTTTGATCACCAATGGGTCATCATGAGGATATAGCACACATGCGAGGTCATTCTTAGAGAAATCGATGACCAGTTTATCTTTGTTTACCTTCCTCGGGCGATCATCCTCAGCTAGATTTATCCTTTGAATATATAAACAAGCTTGAACCTCATTGAGGTAAGATTTCCTCTCTGTAGTAAGGTCTCCACCTCCTGCATCTCCACCAGTAATAACATTACAATCAAATGATCCAAAACGGATAGAAAATACCTCACGTTCTGGCTGTTTTGGTCTTTTGGGGAGATCGGGGTCGTCTTGATCTTCATCCAGGTCTTCTTCATGATTTCTCTTCTTATCTTCTTCTGTTCGTCGAGGAGATCTAGATCTCTGCCTTGCTCGGTCGTTGCTTTTTCCACCATTTCGGCGATCCACATACTTGTTCAATTTTCCTCGCCTGATGAGCTCTTCAATTTCATTCTGGAGAGCTATACATTTTTTGGTCATATGACCATGATCCTCATGGAACTCGCAATATTTGGATTTATCCCTTTTGTCAGGATCTGTCTTCATTTTTTCAGGCCAGTTTAACTCCTCGTTGTTCTTGATCTCTTCCAGAACGTGGTTTATATCTACCTTCAAAGGAGTATAGTTTCCAAATTTCTTCAATTATTCTAATGCTTGCTCTGCTTTTGGCTGCTTGTTACCACCATTATTCTTCTGATCCTTCTTCTCAATCTTCTCGGCCTCAACTTTGGTCTCCTTAGTGTCCATGCTCTTCTTTGCAGCCATAGCTTCCTCTGCATTCATGATTTTGGCTGCTTTTGCTATTAATTCTAACATGGTCCTAGGTAGATCCTTGGCCAAAGTGTAGTACAATTTATTTGGCAATAGTCCACTCATCAAAGCAATAATTGTTATCTTTTCCTCGTAATCAATAACTTCGAGCTTCTCGTTATTGAAACGAGTAATGTAATCCCTGGTGCTCTCACCTGCTTTTTGTCTTACAATTAATAAGTGTGCTACTCGTTTAACTGGTTTTGCTCCAAAACAGATGTTTCCAATAAAGAGCTCGACCAGTTGAAAGAAAGTTGCAATTTTTCTTCGAGGAAGATTGTTGTACCATATTTGAGCACATCCAGTGAGAGTTCCTGAAAACGCCCTGCATCGCATCTCGTCTGGAACAGCATAGATATCGGCAGCAACTTTGTATTGTTCTATATGAAGGACATGATCGGTTTTTCCATCATATTTTGGTGTCACAACAGATGCTTTGAACTTTGAAGGTGTGGGAAAATCCACAATTGCTTGGATAAAAGGTGTCCCTTGGACAAAAGTTCTTTGTAGAGGATTTTTGGCCTTATCCATTTCCCCTAGTCTATCCTCTAACCTCTGAATAAAGCCTTTTCATGCATCATTTCCCTCCTCGGGCCTGTTAGTCCGAGCAACTGATCGTGTTGAATTTGCCTCTTGGGATCTTTCACGACGAGCAGCTGGTCGGGATTGGGCAGAACCTTCCTTTAAATCAGAGGATCGTTGAGAGTTCCTCAACACCATCCTAGGGGGACTTTTATTCCTCCTAGGACCCAAACGATCAAAGGGAGAAACTCTACTCAATCTTTCAAGAGCACTGGTCCTTTCTGGAGATAGAGTGACGTTTTGTTGAGTGTCTGTAGCTCGTACCGAGGAAGTCCTTCCAGGATGATAAGAAGGATCATTGGATCTCTCAGTACGATATGAATCGGTGCGTCTAGAATGAGATTCTTCTTGGAGTGACGTTCGTCTAGTTCGTGAAGAAGGCAATAGGGTATTTCTCTGAATGCTTCGTTGTCTTGACTGGGCGGGTGCTCCACCCTGGATAGTTTACATGAGTTGTCGCATGGTTTCTTGCATGGCGGTCTGGCCCTAAGCTAAATTAGCCATTATTCCAGCCAGATATTGGACACTTGGAGGAGTGGATGGATTTGGGGGATTTCCAGCGTTTCGATTACTGGATTCAGGATTATCAGCCATTGGTGATGAATTATTTTAGTGAAAAACGATAATTACAGTCGTTTCCCATAGACGGCGCCAATCTGTTGATGTAAAAAACTAAATTTAACCTAATTCTTTAATCACATATAAAAATAAACAAGACAAAAGATTTTAAAGTGGTTCAACCTTGAAAGAATGGCCTACGTCCATTGTTTGTGTTATTGCTGACTGTTTGCAGAATTCTCGATAATGGGTTTACTAAGAAATTCCGAGCCCCCTACTAATGAGGAGGTTACAATGTATTTATAGCCTTGAGGCGGTACAAATGAAAGAATAATACACAGTTGTCCAATAGGCGTATGCGTCTGTGTGATAATAATGAGCATTTAATGTGCAGTCATCCTCTTGATTATCCGGATATGAATGCTCTGTACGAGATGCAACTCGGACCGCGTAAGTAGCTCGGTATACATGAGTTGCTCGGTACAGTAGAGTTCCTCGGAGAACACTTGTTGCTCGGAGCGCCTGAGTTGGTCGGGGAGGTTGAGTTCCTCGGAGTCAATGTGTTGTTCAAAAAATGTTTGCGAGTGCCATGTAGATTGACACGTGTCTCCACATAATTGGTCCACGTCTGCAGAATAAATTTGGTATCAACAGACACATAGGTATAAACAACCATATAAACTCAATACAAAACACATAAGCTTTACACACTAATATTGTATCGATGTGTCTAAAAATATGGGATGGAATGAATGGGTGTGAACTAGATACAAATGAATTATGACCCAAACACTCAAATACATTCAAGAAGTTCTAATTAACCCCTAAACTTTATCAAAACAATATTTATCCTCAAACAACAACATAAAGTGAACTATATGAACAAACAAGCATAACGCCTACAAGCCTAGAATATTGATGATTTTAGAAATCAATAGCATCATAACAAAATAAGCATAATTTGGATTCATTGTGCAAACCCATTGATCTTCAACTAAACACCCTCAAAAGATAAACATATATATATATATATATATATATATATATATATATATATATATATTTTTTTTTCGTTTCTTCTATCAATTCTTTTGAAGTTATTGCTTTTAAAACATCAAACAAACAAAACATGTTGGTATTATATTTCTATTTTATTTCCTTTAATTTTTTCCATTTGTCTCTCGCCAACAATGGCTTTCCTATAAAGGAGATTTTCTCTTTTCATAGCCCTTTTTCGTGCACCCTCATTTTTATCAATACTAAAAAATAAGCTCATGGGAAATGGTTCTTACATGCATAAAACCCATATAGTCACAAAATATGTGAATGACAAAATTAATGGGATAACGTCGCACAAAGCTCAAATATACATATGCATTTAATGTTTAAAAATCTCATGTACGTGTGTGCAGAGGCATATTCAAAGTATATTCCCTAAAGCGAAGAAAGTTTGAAACAACTCCATGTAAACATGAGTAAGAACAATTTAAGTATCAACAATCATAACCAACTGTCACGTCCACATAAAAAGTACAAAATGAATTGAATTCGATCACACCAATATGCCACACTAAATGTGTAAAATAAAAATATCCAAAACCAAAAATCTTTTTGGGGATTTCTAAAAATTTCAAAATAAAATTCCCATTTTCGAAAACAAACTGTAACTCAAAAGACAAAAAAATTATTTTTTTTAATATGCCTCAATAAAAGAAAAATCAAAATATAAAAGACGTTGGTGCCAAAAATTATCCACTTACGTGGACCAATCAGAAATAGACACGTGTTATCCACTTTGGCAATAATCATAGTCATCAAGGAATAAACACCGACCAAGGCCTGGAATGTTGACCAACTCAAGGAAGCCCGACCAACAGTAGGGAGGCCAACTAACACTATCAACAAAATGCCAATAACCAGAAACATTATGGACCTTTTGTACTGAAGTAGATGCCTAACTTATAAAGGCATTCCATCTCTTTGTCTCCTTACTGGGCTATAAATACATTGTAATCCCTTCGTCAAAGGTAGGTGATTGAAAGAAAAATATAAGTCAATAGGAAGTGTAGTGGACGTAGGTTTTTATCCATAGGCCTAACCACTTTAAAAATTTCTTTGTCTCTTTCTTTTACTTACAAATATTATTCGTGATTAATTAATTAGACCCAATCTAGTTTTTTACATCAACAGATTGGTGTCGTCTGTGAGAACGTATTGCTTAACATTTTTCACTCATTTATTTACCCAACATGACTAATGTTCCTGAATCAAGCACCAAAAATGATGGCATTCGTCGTGTCGTGTTCGGGTCGTGTCATGTCATGTCGGGTTCGTGTCAAGTATTAGTCAACCCTAACCCGACCCATTTAACTAATCGTGTCAGATGAGCAAACTCTAACCCGACCTATTTATTATCGTGTCGTGTTCGGGTTGACCCACATAACCCATTAAGTAAAATATAAAATAATTTTTTCTTGTCTCTTAACCAATCATACCAATCATAGGCCTACAATAACTTAAATTTAATTAATTTCAACTTCTTTCAACAATAAATAATTTATCATCCGATTCTCCATGAATTTTATAGAATGCCTATCAAGATATATAAATTATCTAATATATTCTCCATAAAATACGAGTTAAATGGGTCTATTGGGGTCATTTTCGAGTTATACGTATTTGACACTAACGCAACCCGCTTATTATTCGTGTTGGCGAGTCGTGTCATATTCGGGTTCGTGTCAAGAAATCGCCAACCCTAACTCGCTAACTTCGTGTCGGGTTATCGTGTCTTGTCAAAAATTGCCACCCCTTCCTGTTCCATATACTCCACCAAGAAATAATGATCTGACTGGAATCCTGGCTAGCCTTACTAAAGGACAAGAGGTTATGCTAGATAACTTTAGGCAGTTAGCCCAAACACTCCAGGCTGGATCTTCTGCCTTGTCTGCTCATGGAAATATGCACTACCATATTCAAGAAACAGCAGGCATTGCCAATCCCAGACTACCAGAGATATATGCTACCGTCCGAGATCCAATTCTTCGCTTAGAACTTCAGAACTATATAATGAAAAATCTTTAACTCAATAAAGATTATGTGCTTTAGAAATATTGAGTAGAGCATCTCCCTTTAATCGTCTGGGACCCAAATGGAATAGAATTATTCCCAGGGCATTGTCAAGAAATACTTGACGACCAATTGATCAACATGAAGGTTCAACCCAATCTAGATTAGATGCCTGATGATCTGTCCGTGCAGAGCAGACTTCATAGGAGGAGAGTTCAGCATAAGTAATTGGTCGTAACATCCGAACTGCAACACATAGATATGATGCTGGTAATAATGCATGGAAGGGATTTATTCAACAGTTAGAAGATAGGTTGGGAAAAATGGCGAAGGCAGAAGACCTTTTGCAATGAAGTTTTGTGAAAGGCTCACCTTTTGTACAAGTCATTGTGGTTTTTCCTACTCCTTTAAAATTCAATGCTTGTGTGGTTACTCCTAAGTATGATGGGAAAATGGATAATGTTATTCATATAGAGCAGTATCAAGCAGCAACTGATATTTATGTTATCCCCAACGAGATGAGATACACGTCATTCTCAGGAACAATCACAGGTCCTGCTCATATATGATATAATAGCCTTCCTCGGGGATAAATTTCTAGTTTCAACCAATTTGTCGCGCTATTTATTAGTGACTTCTGCTTCAGAGCCAAGCTTATAAAAAGAGTAGCTCATTTACCGAGCGTGAGGCAATGGGTAGGAAAAAGTACCAGGCATTACATTATTCGTATCAATAATGAAAAATTGGAGGTTATTGACTATGAAAAAAAATAGCTATTACAACCCTCATAAGTGGACTGCTTCTCGGGAAGCTTACTACACATTTTCCAAAGATCCTCCCAATATCATGATTGAATTAATGGCCAAGACATCCAAGATAATGAACGCCGAGGAAGCAATGGCAGCAAAACAGAGCTCAAATGCGAAGCTTGAAGTGAAAAATAAGAAGAAGGATCAAAAGGAACATAAGGAGAAAAAGTATTCAAGGCAGAAGAAGATTGATGATAGGCTCAGAAAATCTAATAATTATACTCCGTTAACGATGGGCATTCACCATATTTTGGAGGAAATTAAGCACGACAAGGAAATCCATTAGCTTAAAAAGCTAAGAGCACCTGCAGGTAAGAGAGACAAATTCAAATACTGTGAATTTCATAAAGACCATAGGCATACCACAGATCGTTGTATTGCTCTGCAAAATGAGATAAAAACCCTCATTCGATAAAGAAAACTAGAGAAGTTTATTGATCAACAGGAATGCAGAGGAGATCGACGCAAGACAAAATCTCCATACATGCCCATGGAAGAGAAGAAAAGAAATCATGAAGATGGTCCTAAAGATAATCCCCACTTCCCTACAAAACCCAAGTAACCAGAACGCGAGGTATTTACACTTAGTTTTAGTACCTTTGAATGTCAAATGGTTATAGGAGGAGATACTGGAGGTGAAGATCACATCGCTGAGAGAAAATCTTACCTCAATGAGCCTTGAGCTTGTTCTTATATCCAAAGGATCAATATAGATGAAGAAGATAAACTAAGGAACGTAAATAAAGACAAATTGGTAATTGGGTTTTCCAAATATGACTTGTCAGGATTTCTCTACCCTCATAATGATCCTCTGGTGGTCAAATTCAGATACTAAGACATAATTGTTTCCAGGATGTTGATCGACAATGGAAGCTCAGTAGATATCATGTTTTATTCCTATTTTTAAAATCTAGATTTGAAGCTCAGTGAGCTAGATCCATACCACAGGTCTTTGATCGGTTTTTCTGATGGGAAAGTTTATCCATTGGGCACTGTAAGGACACAAGTCTCCGATTGAGTCTCAATGTTGTTTTGGCTCAATTTCGAAAAAAAATATTTGAGTCATAGGATAGTGTTCTAGTTTATCCATTCAAGCCTATGTCGTGTTTGTTGAAGACGTAGCAACTAAGATTAAAGCTTCATCAAATATCGAGTTTGTTGTGCTTCGTTTCTACGTCAACAACATTTGTTCCGTTTACTCCTAAGGTATGAATGCATTATATATTTATATAGGAGCTTGGAACAAGTTTTATTGGGTGTAATTTATAATTTTTATAAATTAATTTTAACGACTTTGTTTTACTCAGAAAAATATTTTTTTGAACTTTCCATAAAAAGTATTGGGCTTAAAAATTAATATTTCATTGTTCTGACACGTCATTCGAACCACACTGGAATCTCGTTCGAATGAGATTGCCAGGTCATTCGAACGAACTGGCATCTCGTTTGAATGAGATTGCCAGGTCATTTGAACGAGATTTCTGACGATTTTCTTTTTTCCATTCTGGAACCTCGATAGTAAAGTGGTTCGAACGAAAAGTCGTTCGAACAAAATTTGGCGGGAACAGTTATTTTGGGCATTTTTGATAATTTTCCCACTTTTCCCACTTTTTTCCCCACTATCTTTTGACAGAACTGCTTAGTGCGGGAACCAACTCTTTTGAACTAACTTTTTCACATTCCTCCATCTCCTAGAGAGAGTTTTGAGAGCAAAAATTCTAAAAAGAAAAAGTTCAAGTTTGAGTGTTTATTTTTCAAGGAAAAATCTTTAAACACTTTTGTTTACATCCATATTGTTTAATTTCAAGCTTTCATATAAATATATTGCTTGGATTGTTTGACATCGGGTTTACTCTACCGATTTGAAGAGTTCGTTTGGGTTTAGTTCTACATCCCGTAAAGAAGAAGTTCGTTGGTTTTGCTACGACATTCTCACATGGTGAAAGGCACCATGTGTGATTGACGGTGGTTCCTAAAAGTTCGATCGGTGGATTCTGAGATCGCAGTGGAGCTCCATAGTTATTCGCTAGGCAGAGGTGTATACAAGAAGAAGCGTCGGGGTTTGGACGGAGTCAAGTCAAGTGTTGTGAGTCTTACTGTCTTGTATTTATAAAACCGTACTTAGTGGATTTAAGGCTAGGGCCGTTCGAGATTTTTCCCGTTGTGGGTTTTTTCTCGTACATCGTGGCGTATTGGTTTGTGATTTATTTTATCTTGCTATATCACCTAGATGCATGCTTAGGGATAAAAGATAAAATTGGTTTAAATCACTACTTGTTTAATTTGGTGCTAAAATAAATTTGGGTAATGTTTAATTAATTTAGTTTGAGTCATTTGATTTAATTTGATAGAATTTGGTTTGGCCTAAAATTGCAAAAATAGATTCATTAATATTGTTAGGCAAATTTCTAGGACTTGAATTGAATTAATATGGTTTGAGTGAAATTAACATAAGTGTGTGTTTAATCTTAATTTGAAAAGAAATTAAAATTTGGTGTTTGTGTGTGATTAATTGAACCATCTCGCTTCCGCACATCTTTAAAATGAAATTTTGTTTAAGATTTTAAATTGGGGGCCTCGTGTTGCAACAAGTGGTATTAGAGCTGGAGCGCTAATTTATCCCGTCAAAGATCCGTTTTTTTATTTTTATAATTTTTGTGCTCCTTATATTTTTAGGTGGTTCATTTTTTTTTGTATCTCTCGATGGGACGTCTTAATGATAATTTGTCCGTATCTAATGATAATGAAGTTTTTGCTATTCGAGAGGAATTTAATGGACTGAATAAGTGTAATGAAAAATTAAGAGAATTAAATTTGAGATTTGCAAAAAGAATTAAATTTCTTGAAAATGAAAACTCTTGTTTTAAAGCTAAAGTTGAGTTTTTGCAAACCTCCCTATCTCAAAAAGATATTTTTCGTGAAAAGATCATGGACATAAATTACAATTTTAATATTTTAGAAATGTCCAAGAAAGAGAGTGATTGTCGAGAAAAGACTCTTAGGGACATGTTTGCTCACATTGAGGGGGAGCGTGATAACCTTCTAGGAGTTATAGAAAATTTAAAGGAGTCCCGTAAAATTGAGGAGTCTAATTTATTACTTGAGTCCAAAATTTTAAAAATAAAAAATAACTTACAAGACTCGAGTAATAGTTGTAATGGTTCTAGGTCATCTTTTTCAAATATTTCCACTTCTAAAGCTAAGACCATTATTTGTTTTAGAGGATCAACTTTATCCAAGGACTTTAGAAAAGGTCACACATTAGGTAACATTCCTCGTGTTTACACATGCTTGCATTGTGGTAGTAAAGGTCACCTTAAGTCATTTTTTTCTTCTTAAAAGAAGTCCTAGGAAGTCTATGTTTAGCATTTCATTAGTTCCCAAATCCCATCATTTTAAATATACATCTATATAGCTTAGGAAATTATTTTTAGACCCGTTAGATATTAGATTTGTTGATTCTAATTTGCTTTCACATGAAACCTCCCTTACTAAATTTAAAGGTTGAATGTGTTAGTTTTTTTTTGCATACTCTAGGTTTTTGTGCTTCATATTATGTATCATTGTTAGGTGTATGCATGTTTAGTCATTTTATAGTCTATGCTCCATGCTTAATCACATGCTAGAATTATGATTCTTGTTTATCTTTTGTTTTTATTTTTTATTTTTTTAGGATGGATTTAATGAAAAATACAAAATGATTTTTGTTTATCATTTGTGTTTTACCCTTTTCGTAACTTATGATTAATGAAAAGTACAAATGATTTTTGTTTATCTTTTGAGTAAATATTTTTATTTTTTGATTAAAAAATTTGTAAAAGTCAAAAAGATTTTATTTTGTGTGTATTTTGGTTTTACACACAGTTTGTGGCATATGTTTGTGTTTGAATCCTCATTTCGCTTCCATGTGACTAGAACTTTTGGTTAGAATTTTAATCCTTAAAATGTTCTTTATCATGCTTACATGGAGTAGCTTAAGTTTGACTTGCTTAATGGATTCACTTTTATATGCCTTTATACACATGCACGAGCTTTTTGAACCTTAACTTCACATGTTATATTTGATCTTTGTGAGGTGTTCACATACCGATCTAGTCATCTACATACTATGACCTAGGAGGATTAGTGCATGTCAAAATCCGTTGCAAGTGAAATTTGTGAGATATAAAAGATAATATGTATAAATGTGCACGGGGAAGGGCTCCGAAAGGAAAAATATTATCATTTGCGAGTATTCCACCATTTGGATTGGACCTAAAAGAAATACGTGGTCCAAAGGCCTAAAAGAAATTATGGCATTAAAAGAAAAATAATTTGCCAAGGCCTAATTTGTTTAGTTGATTTATTCATTCAAAAGAATAATATATATGCTTATTAAGGGAGTTTGGATGATATATCAATGGTTTGCACAATGTCCGTTTGTCCTAATTACGCTTTCAATGTCATGACTCTATTAGTTTGTAGAATCATCAACATACTAGGCTTGTATGCATTATGTTTGTTTGTTTATTAGTTCACTTTATCGTGTCACATAAAGGCAAATTTCTAGTTGATAAAGTTTTGCAATCAAATGCGGACTACGTGAACATGTTTAAGTGATTGGGTTTTAATTCATTGGTATCTAGTTCATACCCCAACACTTCCGTTTTCATATGACACATTTTTGCCATACGAGTGTGAAAAACTTATTTTATTTTGTGTCATGTGTGGTGTTTATACCTAGTATATGTGCGTGTGCATTAACGATGTTTTTTATGATCTCATATACGAGGTATTCTATTTGTCTTTGCCTTGCTTTCTAGTCCATCTATGTTTCCACTTCATAATTGATATCGATCTTGTTGCATTCTTTGTTGATATCACATGCTTAATACTTTATGTATCATATTGGTATCATTTTCGTGCATCTTACATGGTATCCTTTATTCTTTATATGTATTAGTTATGCTTTTGCTGCCCATATGCTTTCATGTTCTTATCACTCTACGCTTCATCTTGTTTAAATTAGTTTATATCCTTTGTCTATTCCTGAACAAAAAAGGGGGAGAAGTAGTATTTAATCCTATTATAATCGTATCTTAGTTTGGGAGATTTAACTTAGAGGGAGAGCGCTATCTTCTTAGGTTGATCATTGTTGAGAAGGGAGAACTAATTTAGGGGGAGTAATTATTTTAATTGCATTTAAGATTTTGATATTCCTTATGCGTTTGATAGTTTTCTTAAGTGTGCATGAAATCTTCTAAGAGTCAACTTTCATCACCGACAAAGATATTGATCCTTGGGTCTTGAGTCAAGTTTGGGTGGCATATTTTATGTCCAATAGAGCTTGATGACCCTTTAGGATTTTTGTCTCGGAATAGCCAAAGGGGGAGATTTTTAAGGACACAAGTCTCTGATTGAGTCTCAATGTTGTTTTGGCTCAATTCCGGACAAAAAAGTTTGAGTCATAGGATAGTGTTTTAGTTTATCCCTTCAAGCCTTTGACGAGTTTGTTGAAGACGTAGAAGCCAAGATTAAAGCTTCATCAAATGCCGAGTTTATTGTACCTCATTTCTACGTCAACAAAATTTGTTCTGTTTACTCCTAAGGTACAAATGCATTATATATTTATATAGGAGCTTGGAACAAGTTTTATTGGGTGTAATTTATAATTTTTTTGAATAAATTTTAACGACTTTGTTTTACTCAGAAAAATATTTTTTAGAACTTTCCATAAAAAGTTTTGGGCTTAAAAATTAATATTTCATTTTTCTGACACGTCATTCGAACCACACCGGAATCTCGTTCGAACGAGATTGCCAGGTCGTTCGAACGAGATTTCTGACGATTTTCCTTTTTCCATTCTGGAACCTCGAACGAAAATTCGTTCGAACGAAATTTGGCGGGAACAGTTATTTTGGGCGTTTTTAACAGTTTTCCCACTTCTTTTCTCTACTATCTTTTGACAGAACTACTTAGTGCGGGAACCAACTCTTTTGAACTAACGTTTTCACATTCCTTCATCTCCTAGAGAGAGTTTTGAGAGAAAAAATTCTGAAAGGAAAAAGTTCAAGTTTGAGTGTTTATTTTTCGAGGAAAAATCTTTAAACACTTTTGTTTACACCCATATTGTATAATTCTAAGTTTCCATATAAATATCTTTCTTGGAGTGTTTGGCATCGGGTTTTACTCTACTGATTTGAAGAGTTCATTTGGGTTTACTTCTACATTCCATAAAGAAGAAGTTCGTTGGTTTTGCTGCAGCATTCTCACATGGTGAAAGGCACCATGTGTGGTTGACGGTGGTTCCTAAAAGTCCGATCGGTGGATTTCGGGACCGCGGTAGAGCTACGTGTTTATTCGCTAGGCAGAGGGGTATACAATAAGAAGCGTCGGGACTTGGACGGAGTCAAGTCGAGTGTTGTAAGTCTTACTATCTTGTATTTGTAAAATCGTACTTAGTGGATTTGAGGCTAGGGCCGTCCGAGGTTTTTTCCCGTTTTGGATTTTTTCTCGTACATCGTGGCGTAGTGGTTATTTTATCTTGCTATATCACCTAGATGCATGCTTAGGGCTAAAAGATAAAATTGGTTTAAATCATTACTTGTTTAATTTGGTGTTAAAATAAATTTGGGTAATGTTTAATTAATTTAGTTCGAGTCATTTAATTTAATTTGATAGAATTTGGTTTGGCCTAAAATTGCAAAAATGGATTCATTAATATTGTTAGGCAAATTTCTAGGACTTGAATTGAATTAATTTGGTTTGAGTGAAATTAACATAAGTGTGTGTTTAATCTTAATTTGAAAAGAAATTAAAATTTGGTGTTTGTGTGTGATTAATTGAACCATCTCGCTTCCACACATCTTTAAAATGAAATTACTTTTTGTTTAAGATTTCAAATTGGGGGCCTCGTGTTCCAACAGGCACAATCAACCTGGAGGTGTTGCTCGACACCTGGACAGCGAGTCAAATCAAGAAAGTTTATTTCTTTTGTTATGGACAAGAATGTACAGTCAGTCTATAATATCATCATGGGCAGAGTAGGGTTGAATAAGTTTGAAGTAGTTCCCTTAACAGTCCATCAATGTTTGAAGTTCCCGACCAACTTTAGAGTAGGAGTAGTGAAGGGTGATAAAAAAATAGCTCGGGGATGCTATTACTCCTCTGCCAAGCAAGAGGATATTGAGGAAATAAAGAAGAAGACCACCACTTACGGAGTGGATACTACTGAGCCTAATAGTGACTCTGAA